>OW386285.2:50476145-51747065 GCA_936432065.2 Rutpela maculata
TCCAGTATCTATCGTATGTAACACACCATTTATCAACATGTTTTTATTGTAAATTTCAACATTGTTTTTTATTAGTATTAATGTGGATATACATGTCAACAAATGTACAGTTTCAATTGTATATTTTACAGATGTATTTTTATTGTAAACTTCCATTTTGCTTTTTTATTAGTATTAATTTGGATATGCATGCCGCCAAATGTACAGTTTAAATTGCATATTTCAAATAGAAATACTAATATTGTGGTGAACACAAAATTCTGCAAAGTCCTTATTTCCTCGGGTGTTCTTGTTCTAGCCTAGAAGCAATGAATGAGTTAGCAGTGAAAGAGACTGCTTTGTTTTTAATTTAACAAACACACTTCAGTTCCTTAGGTCACATTAGATTAGATATGAATTAGCTACACGTATACAGCTCCCTCTACTGGAGCCTGGAGTAAAGTTGCTGCTGAAATTTCTATCAGTTTCTACCAGAATGGAGCAGCAAACATTTACTTATACCACATCAATGAGAATTTATGAGAACAGTATCTAAGGTAAAACGTGCGGCTTTCCGTGGTTAAATGGCAAGTGTTTCTATAAGAAACGAGCTGCATTAGGTTGACTTGCAATTGAAGATTACTAATTATAATGTTTGAATAGGGATTTATGAGATCAGTTTCTATGAGCATTAATGTTTTTTTTTTCAGTAATATATTAAATGTGTTTTCATTTGTTTGAATGGGTAAAAAGAAAGGTCAGTTTTCAACTGCAATTACAAATACAAGTTTAATCACTTTTAATGGGGTTATATGCGATTAATTTCTAAAAGTATTTATGCTGTTTTCCGAATATAATTGTGATGAGGTTTAATCAGTAACAAATTGTTCACTACTTGTTATGATATGGTCGGAAATTCCAAGTACACATTTAGTATTCCTTCAAAAGGATTGATGAGAGCAGTTTCTACGAGTTTCTATTTGTTGTTCCTCTAGTAAATTATATAAGTCTTTACATTTACTTATACTATCTCAATGAGTTTTCATTTGTTTGAATGGGTAAAAAGAAAGGTCAGTTTTCAACTGCAATTACAAACACAAGTTTAACCACTTCGAATGGGATTATATGCGATCAATTTCTAACAGTATTTATGCTGTTTTCCGAATATAATTGTGATGAGGTTTGATCAGTAACAAATTGTTCACTACATGTTACGTGTGGAAATTCCAGGTAGGTACATATTTAGTATTACTTCGAAAGGATTGATGATAGCAATTTCTACGAGTATGTATTTGTTGTGCCAATAGTAAATTATATAAGTCTTAATCAGTATGCATTCGGATCTAATTTAGATATGAAAATTATATCAGAATAAAGCAACTAAATATTTTAAATAGTATCTATATGTAAATCCAGACATTTACTTATACTATCTCAATGAGAATTTATGAGAACAGTATCTAATGTAAAACCTGCGGCTTTCCGTGGTTAAATGGCAAGAGTTTCTATAAGAAACGAGCTGCATTAGGTTAGAACAGTTTTGATTTGCAATTGAAGATTACAAATTATAATGTTTGAATAGGGATTTATGAGATCAGTTTCTATGAGTATTAATGTTTTTTTTTTTTCAGTAATAAGTATATTAAATGTGTTTTCATTTGTTTGAATGGGTAAAAAGAAAGGTCAGTTTTCAACTGCAATTACAAATACAAGTTCAATCACTTCGAATGGGGTTATATGCGATCAGTTTCTAACAGTATTTATGCTGTTTTCCGAATATAATTTTGATGAGGTTTGATCAGTAACAAATTGTTCACCACATGTTACAATATGGTCGGAAATTCCAGGTACATATTTAGTATTCCTTCGAAAGGATTGATGATAGCAGTTTCTATGAGTATGTATTTGTTGTTCCAATAGAAAATTTGTCTTTATCAGTATGCATTCGGATCTACTTTAAATACAAAAATTATATCAGAATGACACAACCAAATATTTTAAACAGTATCCACTTGTAAATCCAAACATTTAAAGATATATTTTAATGAGAACCAATCAGAACAGTATCTAATGTAACGCGTGCGGCTTTCCGTGGCTAAATTTTAAAAGTATTTTTAATAAATAGCTTTAACGGATTTGAACAGTTTTAATTTGCAATTCCAGATGAATAGTTTTAATTGTTAAATAGGGATCTATGAGATCAGTGTCTTTGTGTAATGTTTATTTTCCAATAAAAACACATTTTATTGAAAAAAAACACATTACACTGACCTCATAGATCCCTAACAATTAAAACTATTCATCTGGAAATGCAAAACTGTTCGAATCCGTTAAAGCTTATTTATTGCAAATAATTTTAAAATTTAGCCACGGAAAACCGCACACGTTACATTAGATACTGTTGTGATGGATTCTCATTATAACATTATCTTGGATTTACAGGTGGACACTGTTTAAAATATTTGGGGTTTCATTCTGATATGATTTTTGTATTTAAATTAGATCCGAATGCATACTGATAAAGACTTATATAATTTACTGTAGGAACAACAAATAAATACTCGTAGAAACTGCTCTCATTAATCCTCTTGAAGGAATACTAAATATGTACCTGGAATTTCCGACCATATCGTAACATGTAATGAACAATTTGTTACGGATCAAACCTCATCACAATTATATTCGGAAAACAGCATAAATACTGTTAGAAATTGATCGCATATAACATTCGAAGTGATTAAACTTGTATTTGTAATTGCAGTTGAAAACTGACCTTTCTTTTTACCCATTCAAACAAATGAAAACACATTTAATATATTACTGAAAAAAAACATTAATACTCATAGAAACTGATCTCATAAATCCCTATTCAAACATTATAATTTTGAATCTTCAATTGCAAATCAAAACTGTTCTAACCTAATGCAGCTCGAGTCTTATAGAAACACTTGCCATTTAACCACGAAAAGCCGCACGTTTTACATTAGATACTGTTCTCATAAATTCTCATTGAGATAGTATAAGTAAATATCTGGATTTACAAATAGATACTGTTTAAAATATTTGGTTGCTTTATTCTGATATAATTTTCATATTTAAATTAGATCCGAATCTTTACTGATAAAGACTTATGTAATTTACTAGAGGAACAACAAATAGATACTCGTAGAAACTGCTCTCATCAATCCTCTTGAAGGAATACCAAATGTGTACTTGGAATTTCCGACCATATCATAACATGTAGTGAACAATTTGTTACTGATTAAACCTCTTCACAATTATATCCGGAAAATAGCATAAATACTTTGAGAAATTGATCGCATCTAACCCCATTCGAAGTGATTAAACTTGTATTTGTAATTGCAGTTGAAAACTGACCTTTCTTTTTACCTATTCAAACAAATGAAAACACATTTAATATATTACTGAAAAAAAAAAAACATTAATACTCATAGAAACTGATCTCATAAATCCCTATTCAAACATTATAATTTTGAATCTTCAATTGCAAATCAAAACTGTTCTAACCTAATGCAGCTCATTTCTTATAGAAACTCTTGCCATTTAACCACGGAAAGCCGCACGTTTTACATTAGATACTGTTCTCATAAATTCTCATTGAGATAGTATAAGTAAATGTTTGGATTTACAAATAGATACTGTTTAAAATATTTGGTTGCTTTATTCTGATATAATTTTCATATTTAAATTAAATCCGAATCTGTACTGATGAAGACTTATATAATTTACTATAGGAACAACAAATAGATACTCGTAGAAACTGCTCTCATCAATCCTCTTGAAGGAATACTAAATGTGTACTTGGAATTTCCGACCATATCATAACAAGTAGTTAACAATTTGTTACTGATTAAACCTCATCATAACTATATTCGGAAAACAGCATAAATACTTTTAGAAATTGATCGCATATAATCCCATTCGAAGCGATTAAACTTGTATTTGTAATTGCAGTTGAAAACTGACCTTTCTTTTTACCCATTCAAACAAATGAATACACATTTAATATATTACTGAAAAAAAAACATTAATACTCATAGAAACTGATCTCATAAATCCCTATTCAAACACTATAATTTGTAATCTTCAATTGCAAATCCAAACTGTTCTAACCTAATGCAGCTCGTTTCTTAAAGAAACACTTGTCTTTTAATCACGGAAAGCCGCACGAATTACATTAGATACTGTGCTCATAAATTCTCATTGATATGGTGTAAGTAAATGTTTGGATTAACAAATGGATATGGCTTGACTCATTTTGCTGGTCAGTGCGGATATAAACTGATAACAATTTCAACAGCAACTTTACCTAACTCTTATAGAAACTTATTGACCATATAGGTTCTCATAGATACTTATTAATTTTTGATAATTTTCAATACGGATTGATGAGATTTTTTTGACAGGGTACCGTTAGGTACTATACTGTCATATAACTCCATCGTGCTTCAAACAGGCCAATAATTTCAATAATTCTTTTGACACTTGAGACGCTTTGATTGTTTTATTGGGCTGTATTGTAAGATGTATTTAAGTTGAATGTAAAAAGGTACCAGAGAAAAGGCACCCGCTTAACTCAGCGGGGCGTACGGCAATAAATATAAAACAGATCGCTTGAAGCGTATGACCACGTGCTCACCGAAATGTAAACAATTTTTTAACATCATTGTAACTATTTTTCATGTGAAAATAAAAATTCTGCCAGTTCCAATTTCATATCAAAAGCTCTATTTGTTAATTGACGAATGCATAAACTTATCAGCTAGTAAATTCGTGGATTTTTTTTTGGATTGTTCATAATTTTATGACCCCGTTACGTGAGTAAAAATTTTTATTTTTATAAATTGATGGTTAAAAATATATTTCTATAAGATTATATCAAGACCCGAAAACCTCAAAATGCGGTGACAATAGGAAACATTTTTTTTTAATTTAAATAGCAACATAAGTTTTAAAAAATCCGTTGTGTTTTGAAAAATGTTTTCTGGAACCTACAGATGATGTGTGCTTTTTCAGATTTTTAATTGCATTTTAAATGACTGAGGAGAGTATAAAAAAAATGACAAGCGTCTCTGTACCTCATTTTTGATAATTTGGCGGCCGGTACAATTTTAAGTAAATAAAATAAATAAATAAATGAACGTTTATTGTGTACAAAAGAATTTACACACAAAAGGAAAAGGTTAGCCTAAACTATCTTCGACCTCCCATATGCATTAGGAAAAAATATTATTACTATAGCAGTATTACATTAAACTAAGAAAACCTATTAAACTAAATTTTTAACTTAAAACTAATTATTTATATTGTATTACTTATAATAATAATAATAATTTAACTATCAAATGTGCCATTTTTTTATTATGACCATTATACTAGGGAATTTTATGCTCTGACAAAAAGGTACATATACAGTGTGTCGCACTTTTCATGGAGCCACCCTCATATCTCGCTCATTTGATATCCGAATATTTTGAAATTTTAATGGTGACTATATACCTATAGAGTAAGTCTTTAGACGTAACCACATTTAATTTTAGACGGAGGCGTTCGATTCTAGAATGGAAAGAGGAGGTCGATTTTCAAAAAATATATATTAGCGATTTTTTCAGAAAAGAACTAGTAAGATATTCTTAATCAGCACCTTTGGGAACCCCTTTGTACAAAATTTCATCATAGTGGGTTCAAAGATGTTGGAGATAGGGGCCGTCAAAAACAGTAATTTTTATCTATAAAACGGATTCTCAAATGAAAAAAATGTATTCTTCATTTTTGTTCAGAATAATGTGTTGTAAAAGTATGAATTGATTTTACAACAAAATAATTATTTATTTAATAAGGCAAAAATTCTACGTACTATACCTACCATTTTTCTAACAAATAATCTTCAATAAAAACCTAAGTAAACCATGAAAACAAATGCTATTGGGAAATTAATTTAATTTAATGAATTAATTTATTTATTTATTTATTTATTTTTTATTTATTTTACTTTTTAATTTTTGTCTTATTAAATAAATAATTATTTTGTTGTAAAATCAATTCATACTTTTATAATACATTATTCTGAACAAAAAATGTAGAATACCTTGTTTCATTTGAGAATCCGTTTTACAGATAAAAATTATTTTTAGTTGAAAAAATAGTTTTTTTGACGGCCCCTGTCTCAAACATCTTTGAATTCACTACGATGTAATCTTGTACAAATGGGTTTCTAAAGGTGCTGATTAAGAACATCTTACTAGTTTTTTTTTGTAAAAAAATCGCTAATACTTTTTTTCTACACTTATACGCTACTTTTCTACGGTAATACTTTCTACCATTTGTCCGACGTATAGTAGCATCTGACCCTAAATTAGGATTGTGTTTTTTTGCATTCAGTATTCAATAATACTATACTTAATTATTATAATTTTGGTACTAAAATTTTCATGGAGAAATATCGGTCATTAAACAATAATTATTATTATGCAGAATGATGTTTTACATATTATAAGGATAGATAGGCATTGTCCATAATCACTATAAGCTGGTACTACTTCCACATCCACATAGTGGAGTGAACGTAAAATAAAGGTAAAAAAAATGTTTTTTTAAACAGGCTTGGAATGCCACGAAAGGTATTTTAAGTTTGAGCAAAAAAAATCTGTCTGTAATTTTTTTTGTGCGCACGATTACTCTGGAACCGTTTATGATGTTAACTCAAAATTTGGGACACCTGCGTATTATAACGAGATCTGGAAATAGATTATGTTTTGATCTTATTCCGTTGAAGTTTGGGATGGGGGGATAAATAGGCAAAGCAAGTAAGTGAGAGTTTATAAAATTGGGATTTAGTGTATGTACAAGAAGCCAAGTACCTAGTCAAAATTTTTTTGACATCAGCCACTTCCACTATCACCCCCATTACCATCCCTACCCCATTATTAAAGGACGAAAAAAAAAAAAATTGTGATTTTGTGTGTGTATAAGTACCAAAGGCCTAATTTTTTTTTGCATCAGCTATACCCCCCACTACCATCCCCACTGTCGATATGGCATTTTGTTTTATGGGCTTTTGTGGTAGACGATTGCAAATATTATATTATTAAAGTTCTATCATCAGTTATTTCCACATAATGGACTGCAAATACAGTATCAACTTTTTCTCTTTGTAAAAGACTTGGATGTTGAAATAGTGATTCTTTAGGAAGCGGTTTTTTAAGTCAGGTTCCCTTTACTGTATGGTGCACCTAACTGCATGACGTGATCTGTCTTGGTTCCCTGTTAAGCCTACATGGTCTCTAAAAACACAATTTAGATGGGCTAACTTGAATCGTTTTATTCTATTTGGACGTGCAAAAGAGAACAACGTCATAACTGCGGAATACTTATTACTTACACATCCACGTAGTGGAGTTGAAGTATAGTAATCGTAAAAAAAATTTTTTTGCTCAAATTATTGAAGGTGATTATGGAAGGGAATAAAAAGATAAAATTGTGATTTAGTGTGTATAAAGGAACAAAAGGCCTGAATACTTTTTTGGCACTCGCCACCACCTCTACCACATTATTAAAGGGAATAAAAAAATAAAATTATGATTTATGTGTACAAGAGCTTCTAAATTTTTTGCCAACAGCTTCCCCCTCTACTACCTCCACTACCATGTCGCACATCGTTTTATGGGTTTTTGGGATAGACCATTTCAAATATTATATTATCGAAGTTCTATGAACAATTATTTTTACACAGTGGATTGCAAATATAGTATCGACATTTTTTTGCTGTAAAAGGCTTGGGCAGGAAAATCTAGATGTGGAAGTAGTGATTTTTTAGGCAGCGGTTTTTTTATTAATGAACACATATATTTTTATAATGAATTTGAATTGGATTGAATTTATATTTCTAGTCGGTCTCCCTGCATGGTGCATCTGACGTCATGCACCTACCTTGATTGCATTGGATTCGGAATAACGTCTAGAAAAATGTGCAAAAGTTTTAAACCCGCACATAAATAATTGCAAAAGTTATAAACTAATGAAAATTGAAAAAATAACGAGTTCCGTTTTTTGCAAATAACTCGAAAACTATTAAAAATTTTAAAGAAAGAAAGATTCTTAAAGAGGAAGAAATTTCCAATAAAAAAGTCCCGACTCCCGAAACTCTACATCTATTATTAACGAGATTATTAATGATTTTAATTTAATGTTGAAAATAGAGCTCCGCGCAGCGAACACTAAGGCGTTACGATGCTCTGGAACCGTCCGAAACAAGTAAAAATATTTTTTGTTATTAAATATTAATTTTAAAATTCATAAAAATTATGTTATTATTTAAACACTTAAAGGAACAATATCCCGATGGAAAAATTTTTTTTTTATTAATTTTAATTACTCTTACTGTTTTTATATTCAAAAATACTATAAGATTACATAAACTTAAAATTTTTATTGCTACTTGTTTAAACAAATTTTATAAACAAATATATAAATTACGTATTTTTGAAAAATATTTTTCTGCCATTTTATTTGTTATAGAATATTATGATTAAAAAAAATTCTTAAAAATTGTTTTTAATTGTTTATAATCACTTTTGTCTTTTTTCATTATTTAAACATGTTATTAAGAAAAAATTTTATTCCTAAATTTATTATTTGCAATTATCCAAAAGGTGGAAAAAAGAATTTTTTTTGTTGTGAATTTATTTGTTTATTTAATAAACAATTTGTTATTAATAATCGCCGAATGTGTTTATATTTTTTTTTATATAGAAAAAAATAACAAAAACAACCGTATACATAAACATGAAAATTCTTTTGTGAATAATAATTCAAAAATCGAGAAAATACTCGTATCAAGTATGCCGTGGAAATTGACAAAAACTAGATTCAAAATATTAATTTTGTCTGCATAACCAAAGCGTTCTGTCCGAAATGTCCATTTTATTTAACACATGTTAGAATCAAAACATAGCCTATTGCTATTCTTGTTTTATTATATGTAGGCAAATAATATACCTACATATTTAAATAAAAAAAGGTATATTTTAATCACAGTTAGAAAACACTAACGAAAATATTAGTGGGAAAAGAGCAGAGCGTTTGCCCTAAACAACTTTATGACAGCATCAAAAAAGGTAATTAAGGAATTCTTTCTGCCGCGATTTTATTATTTTAGTTTGTTTTTGGTTTTGGTGTGGTAACAAGTGCAATAAGAAGTCCTGAACTAAATCTAAGCATTGAATAAAAATAGACAAAAAACTTTCTGATAAATTGTTAACTAGCAAGAAAATAAAAACCATTAAAAAACCGCTGCCCAAGGAATCACTACTTCCATATCCAGATTTTCTATCCAAGTCACTCATGACGAAAAAATTTTGTGGAAATAATTATTTACGGAACTTTAATAATCCTCTACCCCAGAAACCCATAAAACGATACCCCACATCGGTAGTGGGGCGGGGGTGGTAGTGGGGGGTGGATGAAGTAAAAAAATATTTTGAGGTTTCTGGTCCTTGTACACACACTAAATCACATTTTTTTTCATCCCCTTTAATAATGGGGTGGTGGTGGTAATGGGGGTGGCTAATGTCAATTTTTTTTTTGAGACCTTAGCTTCTCTTATATATATACTAAATACCAATTTTATGGACTCTTACCTACTAGATTTACCTATTTACCCCAAATTTACCCCAATTTACTCCCCAACCCTTCGACGGAACAAGATGAAAATATAATCTAGTTCTAGATCTCGTTAAAGTACATATGTGTACCAAATTTCAAGTCAATATCTCAAACGGTTCCTGAGTAAACGTGCGCACAAAAAAAAGTTACAGACAGACCGACAGACAGACAGACAAACATTTTTTTTTTCGCTCAAACTTAAAATCTCGACGTTTCATGACATTCTAAGCCTATTTGAACAAAAAAAAATTTTTAAATTTTTTTGTCGTTACTATACTTCCACTGGATGTGGAAGTAATTACTGTCTCTGTATAATTTAAGAAGTATAGTGTAATAATGCATAAATCTGTAACGAAAGTGAGTGAAACTATATCTTTTATTGCTTTATTTTTCGAGTTGTTTATAAAATATTGAAGTTAAAAATATCACGTGTCTATTCAAAAAATAAAGACAAAATTTGTACCTTCTACAAATAATTCTTTTCGTGAAGTATACGTCATTACCTCTAGGACTGCAGTTTTCGCCATGTAATTTGTTGTAATGTATTCTAATGTTTTGATTATTTAATTTTAACAAATTCTAACATAATTCTTTATACTTCATTTATACATTTTATTTTCGTCATAGTAATTTAGGACTAATAATTTTTTAGTTAGATTTATGGCTGAATACTGTAATATAACTCTATCTTGCTTTAAACAGTAGATTTTGTATACCATTGGCAACAGTTCTTTTGGCGTTTGAGACGCTTTGTTTTATTGCTCTGTGCAAGAAAGCAACTGTCACCAGATTTAAGTTGAATGTAGGTAGAAGAATGTAAGAAAAAAAGGTGCACAAAAGAGTTTACGCACAAAAGGAAGAGGTCAGCCTAAACTAGCTTCCCCATATACATTAAGAAAACATATTATGACGATACGCAGTATTACATTAGATTGAGAAAACTATTAAACAAAATTTTTATATAATTATAAACAATTATATAAAATAAAATATAAATATTATACTACCTTTAATAACTATAATTTAACTATCAAATGTACCGTTTTTTATTATAACCATTATTCGAGAGAATTTTATGCTCTACCGAAAAGTTACGTATATTGTTTTGCCTTATCTTGCTTAATTTTCAAAATATTGACGAAAAAGCATTGCATTTTGTTGCAATTATTGTTAGTAACTTTTGAACCCGAAAAGAAAGAAAAGAAAAGAATATCACACAAATTCCTTTTTAAGCGTATCTGCGAAGACTAATTAATGTCGGGCACAAGTATATTATATGCTTGCACTAATAGTACAGTGTAACTAGAGGTTTTAACTTCGGAATAATGTCATATTGAACGGATTTAGTTCATTTTTGGAGGTATAATAGTAAATGCTTGACAGAAAAGTTTCTATATTGTGCGGGGGCTTGCTAATTTATAGAGGGTGAATGCCACCCCCTTTCAGGGGGTGGCACTTAAAAAATATATATACATATATTCATTGGAGCTAAAATAGAATCAAACTTTAAGAAGAAAAGGTTCTATGCAAATTTTCACATAAATTGATAGTTTTTAAGTTATAACGACTTCAAAATTGCGATTTTAGCTTAAAAAAAAAGGTATTTCCAAACGGCTTTCGTCAAGTATCTCGAAAAGTATTACTTTATCGAAAAAATGTGACAGACCAATTACAGAAAGTACAAACTGGGAAATAATTATATTTTTTGTTTATTGATGTAGGATTAATAATTTCGGAGATATTTAAGTTTATATTTGGTATCCAAGTGTTTTGAAATTACCTTTAAAGTTTAAAATGCATTTTTTTCTAAAGGAAGTGCTTTAAATGAGCAAACAAATTTGAACATCTAGGTAATGCTACATCCTAACGAAAAACTGTATTTGAGATAATTTCTTTAAATTACTGGCTAATTAGAGTAACAAAATGGCGACCTTTTTATATAAAAAAATATAAATACGCTCATTTTTACATCATAACTTCTTTACTTCTTATGCTACAGGAACGAATAAAAAATAATTTGAAAGCGCAATTAATTGTATTTAATTTCATTTCTTAGAATGCTTGACGTAGGTGTCTCAATATCTGAGATATTTAACATTTAAAAACTGCATTTTACGACTTATAAACGTTCGGACGCCATTTGTAAACTTTCATATCTCCGAAACTATTAAATCTATGTAAATAAATAAACAAACTAAATTCATTATCAGTTTATGAGCTTTATTTCTGGTCTCTACCCATTTTTCAATAAAACTAATATTTATTGAGATACCCATTTGGACAAGAAAACAAAATATCGTTTTATCGAAAATACCTTTATAGTTTAAACTGTATTTTTTTCTAAAGCAAGTGCTGTATACAAACCAAAAAATTTGACATCTACGTCATGCTATATATTAATGAGAAACAGTGTTTGAAATTCCTTTTTTTTAATTACTGGCTAATTACAGCAACAAAATGGCGACGTTGTTTAAAAAAAAATGAGTAGACGCACATTGCTTCGGTCATAACTTCTTTGTTTTTTATGCTATAGAAACAAATAAAAAAACAGTTGAAAGCTTAATTAATAACCTATTATTCTACCTACTAGCATCCTTGACGTATGTGTCACAGTTTCTGAGATATTTAACTCTCACTCTAAATAATTATCTTATGAACCCTTGGATGCCAAATGTAAACTTAAATATCTCCGAAATTATTAATCCTACACCAATAAACAAAAAATATAATTAATTCCCAGTTTGTACTTTATGTAATTGGTCTGTAACATTTTTTCGATAAAGTAATACTTCTCGAGATACCTGACGAAAGCCGTTTGGAAAACTTTTTTTAAGCTAAAATCGCAATTTTGAAGTTATAACTTAAAAACTATCAATTTGTGTGAAAAATTGCATAGAACCTTTTCTTCTTAAAATTTGATTATACTTCAGCTCCAATAAATATATATATTTTTTAAGTGCCACCCCCTGAGAGGGGGTGGCACTTACCCCCTAATTAGCAAGCCCCCGCACAATATAGAAACTTTTGTGTGAAGCTTATACTTCCAAAATGAACGAAATCCATTCAATATGACATTATTCCGAAGTTTTGCATATTTTCACCTCTAGGTACTAGACTATAATAATAATTATTATTTTTATTAGTGCAAGCATATAACATATAAGCAATAAAAGAAAATATTAAATTTTTGCTTGCCATACTTAAAAGGGAACTTTGTGCTTTATAGTACGTCGGGTACATGGCTATATAAGCCAATAATCTGCACTTTTTGATTGGGATGTGCCACTTTCTGTGGTCATAGTTGATGCCAAAAGGTAACTTTCCAGATAGGGAGTCACTTTAAAATCTGTGCAACACCAAAATGGCGACCATTAAAGATGGCTGTCATTAGCCACAATGAATGTTTTTTTATCTCAGCTCCTAATGGTTCGATTTCTATTTTCTTTTTTTTTTTTGTTTGAGAGCTCTTGTAAAGAAGACACTTTTTTGTCCCTATACGTTTATCTGTACACTTTAAGGGTTCTGCGCAATTTAAGAAAATATATATTTTTTAATTTTTAAAGATATTTCTTTGCACAGTGGGACAAACTGAATCTGAAAACTTATTTCATATAATGCAACTTTCAATTGATGTTAACTTGGGACAGCTGGTACATAGTAAAGGTCATTGTAATAACTTTTTCAAAATTAAGCCTATAAGTATTATAGTGACAGTGAAATAAAATTAAATAAAAACTTATAAATACTTCAAAGAGAACTTCATGCTTTGTTGTTATTTGATGGCAATCATTTTTTGCTCATATTTGACCCATGTACTCGGAAACACAAAGGTCACTTGCTGTCTCAAAATAAGTACATTTTCAAAAGAAAAATTGCATCAAGGGATTCTTTTACTATTATACCTGATGTTACTGTACTATTAAAACAATTCGTTTGATATATCTATGTTAGGTAAATAAACGTAATTTAATTTCTACCCCTTTGCATCTTTTTATTTTACTGTTAATAAGGCAATACTTTAAAAGTGGAAAACAAAAAATGAGAGGACAAATTCAAAATATTTAAATACTTATAGGCCTACCACGGAGTAATTACATTATCAGTTATTAATAATTAATGTCTATTTGCATAAAAAAAAATCCTAATATTTTATTAGGTTCTTCTAATATATCTTCAAATTCGTAACAATGAATAATAAAAAACGTAACTGTTATATTATTTTGGCGATCAAAGAATGAATACATTTCCTTTAATAGCTGGCCCTCCATTAGCGTCTCTACTGTAAACAGTAATGGTAGTGGCGCGGTATAGCAAGTACTCCTATTATGTTGTGCTTCGTAACGATGCATGCATCAAAGAAATATATATTATAAAAATATAACCTACTGAGGCCCGATTACATTGGCAACATCGCTGGGACGGAGAACGAACGCTAGCTATATTCTTATATACAGCGGGCTTTGAAAGGATCAGTAAATATATCCGGGCTCTGAAATATGCCATGTTTATATAATTGAAAGAAAAATAATAATTAGCTACCCCTAGTGGCTTCCTATTAGAAAAGATTCATAACAATCGCCATATTTAATAAATTTGTTAATTTATACACTCGGGAAATGCCGGGCTAATGAACGACCTGTCGATATATCGGGCTACACAATATACCGTCTATACCTATATATATATATATATATATATATATATATATATATATATATATATATATATATATATATATATATATATAAAAATTGAACTCATGTTTGAAATATCTTGAGTGGCTTTATGTCTTTCTAATGAGAATCAAAACAAGGGAGAAAAATGGATTTTAAAGGCTATATTGCGAAGAAGAATTTTAGAATAATAGTTTAATTTTTCCAGGCAAGTCCTGTTGTATTAAAAACTAGAAGTAGATTATCAAAAGAATGTAAGGAATTGAATTTTTTTTTATCTATTTATTTAACGTCGGCCTATTTCCGCTACCAGGGCCCACCACCGACGCCAGGAGACGAGCTAACCCCAACCTGGAAATTTTGCCGAACCTCTTCCCTTAAGAAGAGTAGGGATCTTTTACTTGCCTAACATTTAATAGACAAGAGACCGCCTGCTTTACATCCCCTCCGAAGGATGGTATATTCACTACGTACGTAATCCTCGTCTGAAATTACGTAGCTTCCGCGTATACACTGATATTCAAGCCGCTAGAAGGTGGGACGAGAACTCTGTATTTCCCAAGATGGGTCACCCATCCAAGTACTAACCGCGCTCGACGTTGCTTCAACGGAATATCGACTGACATTCACATTGAAGTCGCCTCTACGCTCGCCCCTGATTGAAAATTGAAATTAATATTTTCTTAGATAGATTGTATTTAGTATTTTCTGCTGTTTGCGAATTCCCATAAAAAATATTTTTTACCGCAGCTATAAGCAAATAAAATTATTTACTTTAATACTCACATATATTTTCTACTTTTTACTGCCTTAAAAAAATTAGTTTGTTTTATTTTTAATTTTACAGTTTCTATTTAAATCTAATTTTTCTGTTTTACCAAGTGCTTCAGAATGCCCTTACACAATTGATTACACAATTCTAATTCAGTTATACGTTATTTAAATATATCGTTCGTAACATACAAATATTTATAAATAGTTAGATTTGTTAAAACAAAGCAACTATGAATGATTAAGAAAATAGAAATATAAAGTAACGTCTCATATCATGCTATCATGACGAGTAGTGTATTATGCAGTTCCTTGGCTAATAATTCGTTTTATGGTCTACAAATATCTCGAGACAGTCTGAAAGGCCACGCCCATCATCCGTATCTCTCTTCGCCCTACTTCCACACAGGTGAAACTATATTACTGGTATTTCCCGCTCTTAAGGGTAAATAGTACTATTATAAAAATGAGTGTATTTGGTGCAAATTGAACATTACAGCTTGAATGAAAACTTACATAGTTTTCTATCACGAGAACTTTTCAATTACTTTGAATTTCAAACTTAACTCAAATATAAAAGCTCTCTACCTGATGCTTGAAGTCGACATTACATCAATTTTTTACTTTATTTTTTTATTTAACCCAGACTTTCATATTTCATTTAAATTACAGCTATAAAGCTACACTCGGAGACAGTTCCTAACCCGTTTTTGCTTGTATGTGCTTGGGTTCCATCTTGTTAGAAATAACTAAAACTTATTTCACAGGAGTTGAATCGATTGATGAAAGGGATTAGAAACTCACGGTGTCTCCGCTTGGTTAAAGTTTCATTGAAAAAAATAGACCAATGATTCTTCTTCTGTTAATACTACAAACAAACTTTTCAGTGAAAGAAGAGGAATTTCAAATTCTATTTGGAAAATTAACATAACCACTGTAATGAAAATAAGGTTCGTCGGAGAAGACAGAAGAAGAGCTCTTCACCAGAATTATTCAAAGAAACTGATGAAAATCTGCTCTACGTGGGCAGTCGACTTCATGCAGTTCTTGGATGCAAGTAAGATGTCATAAAGGGGGAGGCCAGAATGGGAGCATACAAGCTACAAAACTTCCAAAATCCTACTCCTCTCAGAGGAAATTTGGGACACATGAAAATAATTAACATTGTAGTAGATCCTCTATTGAGCATGCGGTCAGACTATATGGTACCAAGAATTATATTCAACAAGCCCAATGGTGATAGCATTAGACTGGATAATGCATTACGTAAAGGTCTGGCCTAGTACACTGACAAGTCTAGGATGGAGACAGGAGCTGAAGAAGTAATACATGATGAAAGGCCAAGGGCGAGTACAAGTCTCTTGGACAGCACTCCACTGTGTTTTAGATCAAAATTGTGGCTATTATATTCGAATGCGTACGAGAGAATATTAAATGGGGATATGTGAACCAGCAAGTCTCTATTGCATCAGACAGTCAGGCGGCACCAAATTATTAACATTAACATCTAAAAGGTGTCTTCCAGACTGGTATGGGACTACCACGAAGAACTCAAAATTCTCGCTGAACGGAACAGAGTTAGACCACTCTGGATGCCGGGATATACCAGAATAGACACCAACGAGAAAGCTGAAGAACTTGCTAGACAAAGTGCAGCTAATATACTTTATGGCCTAGAACCCGCGCTGGGCTCACTGAAGGCTTAGCCAAAAGGTCGATCGAAGACTGGGTTAAGAATAAACATAACCATCACCGGAGAGCTATTCCAGGAAATCGATGTGGGAAAACACTTATTAATGGATCATTCCCAAAACAAACTGAAAAACTGCTCACAAAGAACAGGATTCAGTTGAGAATTAGAACATTTCTTTTCACAGCACACTTTCCTGTTAAGAAGCATCTGTACATAATCGCAAAGTTTGCTGGCGAGCCTAACTGCAGACTATGCAGCAAGGTACCAAAAGCTTTGGAGCATATTATAAACGACTGCGAGGCGCTGGGCTGCAGAAGACAAACGGGCAAACACAAACAGACCCGGATATTATCAAAACTCGCCCATTCTCAGGCCTGTATCACCTTGTCAGTGTCAGTGGCACAAGAGTACTAAAATGGGCAGAGTAAATCAATAAGGGAGAGTACAAAAAGCCCAGGAGGCTGCAGTGCCCTCGAAGTACTTTACAGTCGTGCCCTGGGAGGAGGGGTTTTAGTCAGTTAGAGTCTGACCATTACATACCAGTGATGGGAAGCTCATGAAGGTTTCCCCTCATCGATATAAAGAAAAAGGTAATATAAATACTGGTGCAAGTTTGTCTTTAAGACAATATGGCCGTGTGCCATCTGACACTTCAACTATTTAAGCCAGAACAGGCACAAAAGTTCTAGGGTGGGTAGTATATAAAAATATATCCTATTCAAAATAAGATTAGGAAATTCATTTCTAAATTCTTCTAAACATGCTTCTATGAAAATGTTCACCTCGTGAAAGTCCGATTCGAGTGTAAAGGTTTTGTGCCCTTGAGAAAATACCATTAAAAAATTCTAAACATGTAACAGTGACACTAACGGTTTAAATAACGCATTCAAATTTGCATCGACCGGCATGTAGCTGGCGTGTGTTTATGTTCATTAATTTGTTTGGTAATCATACGAGTACAATCGAGATTTCTGCGGATATTTGTTTAGGGCTTTATTTAAATAATAATGCCAGTATTTTGTTAACTACTTATGAAAATACAACTATCTGCTATTTTGTGCAAATATTTTCTATTTACGTTACAAATTGGCACAAAACTAAAAAAAATGCCAATCATGTGTTATATTATCTAATGATATAATTTACATATGTAAATCTCAAGACTTTTTGAAACATATTTATGGATTATATTAGCAAAATATATCAATATTGGTTTCAATAGTATAACCAATTGATAAGTATATTTTTAACATCAAAAAAGTGCACACTCATTTACGTTACATTTATTCATTATCCAATCATATTTATAGATTTTATTAGCAAAATATATCAATATGCGTAATTTCAGTAGTGTACCCAACATCTTTAACATCACAAAAATGCACACTCATTTCATTACATTATTCATTAACCAACAATTTAATATGTTTATATTCCATATCGCAACCTAAATAGTTATTTACATTACTAGATGCGAAAGTTTACTTTTAGGTGTGAGGTGATTTTTGAATGGTCGAGGCGAAGCCGAGATCTTTCAAAAACACCGAATACCTAAAAGGGTTTTCGCATCGTGTAATGTATTATATTTTTTCTGTTACCGAAAGATATTATGGGATTTAATAATTTAAAATTAATTATTTCATGAAATTATTTGACGTTTTTAATAAAATTTTCTACGACTGTCTTCGAAAACGACAAATAACACACAGTAGCCATGACTCGAAACTGTAATTGTTCACACGATGTGTGCAAAAATTCAAAAAACTGTCATGTATTTCAGACAGTCCTGTCAAAAACAGAACTGACACCTTTTATTTGTATTTTTTGAAGTAGGCTAGCCTACTCAGGTTCATAGCAACCGACTTATTTAACGACTAAACATCAGTTTTGAAGTCTTCAACAACATCACTTTTAAAGAAGTTTATTAAGATTCTGCAGTCGTAGAAAAAGTATTGTAAACAACACGTCTGAAATAGTATTTTATATTATATAACAAGTGGCTAAAATGATGTTTTTTTTTATAAGTGGAGCGTTTATAGTATGAGCCAAAGTCGAGTGGTATAAACCACACGAGTTATATACAAAATTTGTATCACCATTAGAAAAGAATATAATTTTGTAAAAATAGACTAAATTCTATTGCTGATGTTTTCATAGAAACCAATAAGTTTTATTTCACACTGTGAAACAAAATTTCTTTATTTAACTCTTTTTTCTTTATTTTACACTTGCCAATAATGACATTGGCATTGAAACTGTCAAATAAATGTCATTTTAGGATATGGCGTTACAAAAACATATTTTCATACTCATTCGACTTGTGGAACTCGCCTTCAGCTCGTTCCACCAAACTGTCTCACTCGTGTGAAAATATTCGTTTTCGAAACTTGTGTAAAATACTATTATAGTTTAGGAGGCTGTCTGTGAAGATTGTTTCCATGACAACGAAACATTTACTATCTGTCATCGAGGTTTATGTAAAACATTTTAATTTCAGGTGTGGTTTCAAACTAAAATATACAAATATGTTTGATGGCGATAAAAATGGGATAAAAGAAGCAGCCAGAATTGCTTGTGCCTCGCTTTACTCCAAGAAATCGAAAGCAAGGTATATGCAAACCTATGAAGCGTTAGAATTTGTTTTTTCTACTTTCGTAGCTATTAACGCCTTGGCAACCAGATAACTCGAATGTTCACTTTCGTTATCGCGTGTGTTGTTAGAGTTGCAAAAGTCATTTATATAGAAGTTAGTTGAAAATAATTATTACTTGTTCTCATCTATACAACTTAGACGCACTATTTTTATCCAGGGGCTTTTCGGGGCCTTTACGATAACCCTACACCGATGGGGGTTGATATATATGAAAGACGTAACGACTACAAAGCTAGCTTAAAGCCCAGTCACAAAAAATATATTAGATTATTACAAAAACGAAACATTTGAAATTTTGATATAATCTGTGATTCAGAAACCTATATTTTTTACTGCAAAATTTCAACAATTAACTACTTCTGTTTACTTTAAAAAAATTTGCGGTTTTCAGCCAGTGTGCACGATATAAAGGTGTTCTTAAATTTTGTTGTAGGTTGACAATGTGAATAAATCATAATTACATAGGTATGAATGTCAATGTTATTAAAGCAGGGAGTGTGGAGTATTGATTGTTGTCATATTCCAATTGCATATATTTCAGTTTCTTCCTCAGTTCCTTATTGAACATTATATCAGTGGGTTTAACTCGAGGTTTAATTTACTATTTATACTGAGTGAATGAGACGACGCTATAGTTATCCACATTCATGTACTTAACACATGCAGAATGTCATCACAACCTTAAACTGTCTGTACTTCCGAAAAGTATACAACTAAAATATTTTTATTTTTCTGCCACTTACGTTTATATCAGAGGTAACCAACTTCATTGTTCTAAACGTAACACCCTGTATATATTTTTATACATTTTTTGATCTTACAATAACTTCTCATGCCATTATATGTAACATACCCTATATAATGAACTTGCGGTTTAGTCGGTACCCACCTATTTTTAACGCTCTAATCCCAGATTGGACAAAACTTTACTATAACATCCTGATAACATACAGATTGCATTTCCACAAAAAAAATTGCCCCCGCCCCTCCCCAAGAATCGTCGAATAAAACACACTTTAATTCGACTATATCTATATACAGTATGTTTTAGAAAAAACTAGTATCTTACTAGTTTTAGAAAGAATATCTTATTCTTAACCAGCACCTTTAGAAACCCTTTTGTAGTAGATTACATCGTAGTGGGTTCAAACGTGTTTGAGACGGAGCCGTCAAAAAAACAATTTTTTCAATTAAAAATAATTTTTACCTGTAAAACGGATTCTCAAATGAAAAAAAATATTCAGAATAACGTATTGTACTAGTACATACATACCTACCATTTTTCTAACAAATAATAATCTTCAATAAAGACCTAAGTAAGCCATGAAAACAAAAGTTACTTCAACGTATGCCTGTCTAATTCTGATCACTAACTCTTCTTGGCTACTTGGTCTGCGTCTGCTTATATACACTATATTTTTTAAACGACCCCACAAATAGAAATCAAGTGGTATCAGGTCCGAAGTACTAGGGAGAAACTCCTGCACTTGACTTCTTAGATCTATCCATCTATCTGGAAAATTGTCTTCTAGCCAAACCTTTGCAACGTTATGAGCCGGGGCACCATCAAGTTGTTAATACAAGTCTCTTCTGACAGATTATTGGGAAATAGTTGAATTTCATTTTGCAACAAATTTGAATTCGCTTCCCCATTCAATCTCGGAATGAAAAAGTCCCAATAATCTGGCCATTCTATAAACCACATCAACCGTTAACTTTTGACCCGTATTGCCTTTTAGTACTGATAAACCAGTGGGGACTTTCAGCCCAAAGACGGCAATTCTAGGGGGGATACTATCCCATAGGTAGTAACTATCGCCTCATCAGTAAATATGACGTTTTTCAGAAAATTTATATTGTTTAAATATCCACTCTGGGCCCAAAAACAGAAATTCAGTCTTGTCTGTATCACCATCTTCTACTAAAGTATGTAAAAATGTTGGCTTGAATGCACTTTTTCTATGTTTTTTAAGCAACGCCAAACCATGTTCTTACTAATATTTAGATTTAATGCTACTTGCTATAAGCTATATCTTGGATTTTCTCTAAAATATTGTAAAATGCGTTCTTCGTTTTCAATTTGCCGATTTAGTAAATTATAATTCTTTTGTCTTAACTTACATACATTTTCTGTATTGCTAAAACTGTTATTGATGGTTGCTACCAATTTATGGCGTATGGGAGACTGACGGCCAGGATGCCGTAAATTAAACTCAACAGCAGCTTGTCTAATAAATAGCATTATCTCCAACTAAACGAATCAACTCCATTGTTAAACGCTGAACCATATTTATTACACCAAAATGTATACTTCACTTATTACCTAACATTAAACTAGCATTCACATGAATTTTTAACTGATTAACTTATTTACGCTAAACAATAAATTTACACTTGCAATAACTTTTGTTTTCATGGCTTACTTAGGCCTTTATTGAATAATATTTGTTAGAAAAATTGAGCATGTACGAATTAGAATTTTTGTCATATTGAATAACTAATAATTATTTTGCTGTGAAATCAATTCAAACTAGTACAATACATTTTTCTGAACAAAAAATGAAGAATACATTTCTTTCATTTGAGAATCCGTTTTACAGATAATAATTATTTTTAGCTGAAAAAAAAATGTTTTTTTTTGTCGGCCCCTACCTCAAACACCTCTGAACCCACTACGATATAATCTTGTACAAAAAGGTTTCTGAAGGTGCTGATTAAGAATATCTTACTAGTATGTTTTAAAGTCGCTAATTCTTTTTTTTTTTGAATATCGACTCCCATTCTCCATACAAGAATAGGACGTCCCTGACTAAAATCAAATGTGGTGTCTAAAGACTCACTTTATAGATATATAATCACCACCAGAATTTCAAAATATCCGGTTATCAGATGAGGGTGGTTCCATGAAAAGTGGGACATACTGTATATTTCCAACATGGTTCCTGATGGCTTCACTACCTCTTGCTCAGAACAAGTGACATTCTGGTCACCAGAACGAGCATACCTGCAACTGTATGTACTTTGGGTCATAATTGCTTACAGGAATTATTTCAGTAAGCTTCGGCATTGAGAGTGAAAACAGTTCCAGACAACATAATAGGTACAAACCTATTACGTTTTTTGACGAATTGTTGCCAATATTAGGTACCCAGAATTTCCTTTTTGGTAACTGGTAACATTGGTATTTGACATTATTGGGTTAGCAAAGGAAATAAGAATATACTTAAGTAAAAATAGATTGTCGTATCATATAAATTCTTACTGAAGTGCTAAACATAAAGTAGACAGGGTCAATAAATGTATGTCTTATTAAAATACACAAATTTTTCAACGAATTAAAGAATAGACGAAGTGAGAATCAGAGGAGAGGCGTCTGGAATGTGCACGTATTTTCGTATTTTCAGGCCACGGCGTATTACAACAAGTGGAAGATTCAGATCAACGCCGAGAAGTCCAAGTCTATTATCTTCACGCGTCAGTTCACAGAGAACCGAATATTAACGCCAATCTCGATCAGGGGTCAAGATATTCCGATCAAATGGTGCGTATCTGGGGGTTAACTTAGACAAACGACTGACGTTCAACACCCACGTTAACGAGACGTACGCAAGGTCTACTCCATGTCCAGGACTCTGTACCCGCTCCTGGCTAGGGGTAGCGGACTCAATAGGACAAATAAGAAACTTGTACACGATGGTGATTAGACCGGTGTGGTGCAGTATATCGGCCACGACAATGAGAAAACTTCGAGTTCTCGAACATAAATTTATGCGCCTCATCTCTGGTTCGGACAGATACACCACGCTCAGAAATTTATATGATCGTTGCCACGACATAACATAGCTGACTACGTCCAAGAAATTTCTCAAAAATTCTACGAATTCAAACTGAGCGATAGTCCGCTAACCCGGAACATAACCCGAATCAGACAGCATAATGCAATCCTTTTCGATACTAGGCGTTGCCTGTTTTCCGGCAACCTCTACCTTAGTCATACTTTCCTATACGACAACTTCTTATCTCCCCACCTTTAATATTTACCCAAACCTATAACCTAACCTTTGTATTATCTGTAATTTTCTATGTTTTTTTTATCCTTTTTGTTCTTTTGTCCTTTTTTGTTTCTAAATTCCATTTAGACCAATAAATTCTTTAAAAACCAAAATATTTCGAAAATCATTTTATTTTCCACGATATTTTCCTGGCGGCAGGAAGACCACCAGGGTGGAATTGCTTGGAACGAGTTTTTTCGTTGAGTTTTGTTTTTCCGTGCTAGCAATCAAAATTTTATAAGTACGTGTATGCAACGACCAGTTTTAAGCGTTATTTTTTTTAATCATTTCTATATGTCCTATTCCAGTAAATTTTTAATGTTAAGTTTTTAGTTTCTAAGACAGGAGACATTTTTATCGTCGTTAAAACCGAACCGGACCTGCCCTGTCCAGCCCCACATTCACCATGGCGTTGCGCGCCGTGGTTGCCTGACTGGCTCCAGGCCAGGTCACGGCTAAGTGCATATTTGTAAATGTTTAATTTTAATAAATATTTGTTGAGTAGAGTTGACGTATTTCGATACGTACAGTGAAGCAACGTTCATCGCGGTTAGTAGTTGGTTGGATGACCCATCTCAGGCAACACAACGATCTCGTCCCACTTTCTAGCGGCTTGTATATCAGCGTATACGCGGAAGCTATGTAATTTGAAGACGAGGATTACGTAGTGGATATACCGTGCGTGTAATTTCCCATTAGGCATGTACATTCACGTAGGGCGAGAGATCTGACAACACCGGCAGCCGTAGATTCGTCCGTCGCTGGAGTATCCCAGCTCTGTTATTTCATTTCAGCCATCTGGCACACGCGATGTTGTAATTCTTACTCCCCATGCCTAGCCCGCGACTACACACATGGTACCATCCTTCGGAGGGAATGTAACGCACACTGTAAAAAATGGATGTAAAAATACTTTGAAAGTTAAGTTAAAATTAGTTCAATTTTCTATGAAATTATACATAATTATTTTATATTTACAGCAATTTAAAAAAACTTAGACTTTCAGGGTAAAGTTAAACATATTTATGGTTTATTACATAAAGTAAATTAAAACTACACACATTCATGTATCTTTATTTCAATTAATGTAATTTTTCATATAATTATGTATAAATTATATAATAAAATGTATAAAAACATAGTTAATTCGGTGAATTACAGAACTTGCCCATTAGTATATTACACAATTATATAAAATTTTACAGGAGAGCACGAAGCATTACATACATTTGTGTACCATTACCAGAATAATCGCTGGCAACAAATGGACCATCGACATGTAATCGGCCTTCTCAGAGAAGAGGTTCGGCAAAATTTCCAGGTTGGGAGTAGCCTGGCGTGCGTCGGTGATAGGCCTTGGTAACGAAATAGGCCGACGTTAAATAAATTAATTAAAAAAAAAAAGATAATCGAAAGGTAATGTGGTCTTATCTAAGAGAAAACAAAATGTATGTTGTATATAATAAACCATTGACGTAATAGTGACATTCCAAGCCTATTTGAACAATAAAAATTTTCAATTTTTTTTTTTTTCGTTACTATATTTCCACCTGATCTGGAAGTAATTAACCTCAAATCATTAGCTTTCAACATTTTCCAATTAAAATATCCAGAAAACTGTGCAACATGCCACAAAAAATTACTAAAATAATTCTGCGGAGCATAATATTTTCCGCAAAAATCATCATCACAGATATTTTTATAGGATTTATAATTATGATACTACGCGCCATCAAAATTGCAGTTCATAATGGTAGTTAATTTACGTTAATTCGCACTTTAATGCTAATTGTTTTATAACCGCCTCTCAAGTCACCGAGGTAACTCCTTGAAAATCCAAGATTTTGTGTTAAGTAAAAAAACGAGGTCTAGAATGTAGGTCAGACTACTACTTGGGGACAATTTAATAACGCAAGAAAAAAGGTCTTGTCCTAAGGTTCTAACTTTTCTGTAGTATTTTGATATGCTGAAGCCAATTTTGGACACAAAATTTTTTTCTATCCCGCCAGTTTCCCTCTATCATCTCTTTAATCACCTAGAAATGTCAAAAATTAAATTTTAGATTTTAGAGAATTTTTTTGTGCCAAAATTAGTTTCAGCGCGTCAGAATACCTGAGGACAAGACCTTTTTTTAACCCACTTAGGGGATAAAAGAGGTGGTAAAGGGAAACTGATATGATAGAAAAATTTGGTGTGTCCAAAACTGGCTTCAGCGCGTCAAAATACTTCAGAAAAGTTATATCAGAACTTTAGGACATTATCTTTTTTTTTGTAAACCTGTGTAATTAATATTATTTCAGTAAGCAGTGTGTGAATCCATATCGCTACTATACAGTTACTGAATTGGAAACATTTATGCGTTGTCTTGGTGCTTAAAAAAAATAATAACGAGCATTCAAATAAATCTTTCTCGATCATTGTTTATTTAACAGTTATATGCAAAAAATTGCGAAAAGTTTTTTTTTGCAATTTCGTTTGTAACTTTAGAACTAATCCACCCTAAATTTATCTACCTAGATTCATTTTAATGGGAGAAAATTCTTCATCAAACGATTTGTTGATATTTTTCGATAATTCGTAGGTACTGGTTTTCTTAAACTCATGATAGTTGGAGAAAAAAAAAATTTTTAGAATTATGGCAACACCCAAATCTCACTTGCAACTAAAATACTAGCCCGTACAAATTCTCGAAAAATGTCAAGAGGCATTTTTGATAGAGAACTTTCCTCCTTTTAAAATTAGTCTAGATACTTTGATCTCAGGTAATTACTTAATTTTAAAGTTATTATAAACCGAATTACAAAAAGAACCTTTCGCAAATTGTTTGACATATTGTTTTTAATTAAAAAATGAAGGTGAGAAAACTACTTGAATACTCATCTATTATTTAGAACATTAATATATTGCATACATTTTTTTCGATTCAATATATCTACAGTATGTGCTATTTAACCCATTACCTCCGACGAATATTTTTTCTTTATTCTTCCGAGTTTTTTTGTTTAGTTGGCCACTCCTGTGCACAGACAGTTATACTAGAAAAACTATTACAAAAAAATTTTTTTTGCAAGTTTTTGAAAAAAATGGTGTACTCGAATAGTAGTCCAGTCAACGAATTATCTAAAGGGTGGTGTAGAGTGCGTGAGCAGGGACCTAAGCGATTACTTTAGAAAGTTGTTCATGGTGTTTGGGGAGTGAACATACTGAAAGTCCTGACGTCTAGGAGGTGAGCTGGAGGGGGGAGGGCACCGGAGGTCCTACTTTTTTTTATCATCTTTAAAATACAATTTTCTATTTTTCAGGTAAACATCTGTTTTTCGAAAATTTTCACTTTTCCGGAGCGTGTAGCTCGAAAACGGTTTGCTAATTCGAAAAAAGTATACAAAAGGAAAGTTGTAGAGAATTTTATGAGCTTTGATTTTGTATAAGAAAATTTGTCCCTACGACGCACCATTTTAGAGACATAAGCGAAAAAACCAAAAGTGGGACTTTCTTTTCAAAATAATGGTGTTGTGGTATTAAATAGCACTGACTGCATAAAACCGTGCTGAAATATTAATTTACAATTGGCACTATAATATGAAAAAATTAAAATAAATCACCAGTGATGGATTTTATTGTAATGAACATGGAGAAGACCTTTGTAGAAAATTTCGTGCTCTATAAAATGCTTTTTTACTTTCTCTCATATGTTGTATAATTTTCCGGCTACTTAACTGAAAGTCACCCGATTTGGGATCATTCTTACCTCTATTGCGTAATTGTTTATTACATTTAACAGGATAAGGGGATCTCTTGAATAGTTCGCGATTTCTAGGAACTTCGGACCTTCTCTAAATTCAAATGAGTCGCGGACTGTCTGAGTACTAATTACATCTAATCTTATCAGAAAAATACACTGAATGCCACTTGTGAATCCTTTAAGTCTGATCTCGTGCCCACTGCAATCTTGTTTACCAGATATAAGTTGAGATTTAGTTTTAAATTCCAACATACGGAAAAAATGTAATATGTCAGAAATTATGATTTTTTTTCCTCTATTTTCTCTACTTTTATATCTCTAAAACTTCATCCACGTACAAGATCTGAAATTCGCCAAATCAGTCAAAAAATCCATTTTGGGAAATTCATGTCAGGAAACGTCAATTTTTAGTCGTACACATACAGACATAGTACAGTAACTAGAGATTTTAACTTAATAATGTCATATTGAACGGATTTCGTTCATTTTTGGCAGTATAATAGTAAATGCTTCACAGGAACGTTTCTATATTGTGCGGGGGCTTGCTAATTTATAGGGGGTGGATGCCACCCCCTCTCAGGGGGTGGCACTTAAAAAATATATATATTTATTGGAGATGAAATAGAATCGAATTTTAAGAAGAAATGGTTCTGTGCAATTTTTCACATAAATTGATAGTTTTTAAGTTATAACGACTTCAAAATTGCGATTTTGTCTTAAAAAAAAAAGGTATTTCCAAACGGCTTTCGTCAAGTATCTAGAAAAGTATTACTTTATCGAAAAAATGTTACAGATCAAATATAGAAAGTACAAACTGGGAATTAATTATATTTTTTGTTTATTGATGTAGGGTTGATAATTTTGGAGATACTTAAGTTTATATTTGGTATTCAAGTGTTTCGAAATTACCTTTAAAGTCTAAAATGCATTTTTTTCTAAAGCAAGTGCTTTAAATGAGCAACAAAATTTGAGCATCTAGGTAATGCTACATTTTAACGAAAAACTGTATTTGAGATAATTTTTTTAAATTACTGGCTAATTAGAGTAACAAAATGGCTACCTTTTTATATAAAGAAACATAAATACGCATATTTTTCCGTTATAACTTCTTAATTTGTTATGCTACAGGAACGAGTAAAAAATAATTTGAAAGTGCAATTAATTGTCTTTAATTTCTTTTCTTAGAATGCGTGACGTAGGTGTCACAATTTCTAAGATATTTAACATTTAAACTGCATTTTTCGTCTTATAAACGTTCGGACGCCATTTGTTAACTTTCATATATCCGAAACTATTAAATCTACGTAAATGAATAAACAAGCGAAATTAATTATAGTTTATGAGCTTTATTTTTTGTCTCTACCCATTTTTCAATAAAACTAATATTTATTGAGATATTCGGAAAAGGAAAAAAAATACGTTTTATCGAAAATCCCTTTATAGTTTAAACTGTATTTTTTTTCTAAAGCAAGTGCTGCATACAAACCAAAAAATTTGAGCATCTACGTCATGCTATATATTAATGAGAAACAGTGTTTGAAATTCTTTTTTTTAATTACTGGTTAATTACAATAACAAAATGGGAACGTTGTTATTAAAAAATGTGTAGACGCACATTGCTTCGGTCATAACTTCTTTTTTTTTATGCTACAGAAACAATAAAAAAAACTGTTGAAAGGTTAAGTAATAACCTATTATTCTACCTATTAGCATCCTTGAAGTAGGTGTCACAGTTTCTGAGATATTTAACTCTCACTCTAAATAATTATCATATAAACACTTGGATGCCAAATGTAAACTTAAATGTCTCCGAAATTTTTAATCTTACATCAAATACACAAGAAATATAATTAATTCCCAGTTTGTACTTTCTGTAATTGGTCTGTAACATTTTTTCGATAAAGCAATACTTTTCGAGATAATTGACGAAAGCCATTTGGAAATACCTTTTTTTAAAGCTAAAATCGCAATGTTGAAGTCGTTATAACTTAAAAACTATCAATTTATGTGAAAAATTGCATAGAACCTTTTCTTCTTAAAATTTGATTCTACTTCAGCTCCAATAAATATATATATTTTGAAGTGCCACCCCCTGAGAGGGGGTGACATCCACCCCCTATCAATTAGCAAGCCCCCGCACAATATACAAACTTTTCTGTGAAGCATTTACTATTATACTGCCCAAAAATGAACGAAATCCGTTCAATATGACATTATTCTGAAGTGTTGCATATTTTTTACTTCTAGGTTACTGTACCTGATGGAAAATTTAATGAAATCAAATTACCATCGGCGACTTCGCCAAATTCTCGACTAAAAGAATAATCTTATTTTCGATTTTTTCTCACCTTATGCTAGATGAAATTAATACGGGACCACTGTCGAGCCATACCTTACAGTTTGAGAGGGATTTCACAGAAATGCTTTAGGCCCATTCAAACGGGTCAAATCGAGAACTTCCTCCTTCTCTAAATTTTATGAAGCCGGTTAACAATATAAGAAATATGTGTTTCCTATACTACATCTTTACTGTTTACTAGCCACTGTCATAAAAAACCACTAAAAAGATGGCTATCTTTATACTGTATCACGCCCAAATGTGCTAAAACTGTGAATTAGGAATGGGATTAAAACGGCAAATCAAATCCACTGCACTTCAACAAAACATCATTTATTAAACAACATAACAATAAAATGATAATAACATAACAACTGACAAATATCACGAACTGGAATACACTAACCCACGACGTAGCGTGGTTGGGACGCTTTCAACGAGCAGTGGCCTGTGCCTAGACACCCGGGTGTCCGAGTACCTGCTCCTTATATTTTGCAAAAAATCTGGCATTATACGTGATAGAAAAAATTTGCCGCCATTTTCGTGCAATACACATTAAAATGAACTCAAAACGATAGTTGTTTTTAAAGCCCCATTTTGTCGCAGGCTTGTGATTATCTATTTCCTTAAAGCATGAACCCTAAAAAATCATAAACTTGTAATTTAGTTTAAACCACATTCCTTCTATAAAAATATTGTAAAATAATGACAGTTATAAGTCTCTTTATTTAAGTATAAGATATATAAAACAGATAAACAAAAAAATTAGGTGTATATTTTATGACATTATGACATTATACGGAACTCTCATTATACTTAACATTAACTGAATATTTTTATATGCCTAATCACAATAATTAAGGCACAACTAGTTGCTTTGTTGGTTGTTTTTAAATCTTATACAGCTACATGATTAAATATACATTAAATGTAATAAAAGGTGAGTATATCAGTCAAGTCATCGCTATAAGGTGTCACGTTTATGGTGCTCGGAAATATCACAAATATTCTTGTAACAATTAAGATAAGGACATTTTCCTAAAACGTGATACAAATAAAATCCTCGTGAAGTTTGTAAATTAATAAAATCAAATCAGTGTAATGTACAATTGTTATTATTATTGACATAATAAAAATAGGCCAAACAGAATTAACCTCATCAATAAAAAATAAGCTTTTAAACTGGTTTAAAAGTCGAAAGGAGATCTAGAAATTTTAAAAAATCTTTCTAGATATAAGGCTGTAATGTAGTTAATGTCTCTCCATAATTTCGAAAGTAACGGAGATTGCTGTTAAGCAATACCACTTCTCACGAGATTTCCGAGATTTCAGTTCTGGCCACCAATTTAATTTATACTTAACGTGCGCAGAATATTTAAACGCTAAAGCAGGACAGGTGCGTACTTTTAAAAGACCAACATGTTTTTAAGTTGTTCACTTGGTTGAAAGTAAGTTGTGACAGGCTTCACTAGTCAGAGCCTATGTAGTTTGACAATTTTCTTCTTCTGCTTATTCAGAATCCCTTGGCAAACGTTATATGATCCATGCATCGCTCTAGTTGGCCTCCCTCTGCCGTATGACACGTCTGTTTCCCATTATTACCTTGATGGCATCAGCCCAATAGTATGACAGCAAACGCAGTAAAAACCCTTAGAAAACGGCTATTAGTGAAACAATTTTGTAATTTGGTATACTCTACGGGGTAAAATATTACAAACTCAATTTCTTCTGATATTTTACAAAATACGCAAAGTAATGGTCTATACTTGTCATAATAATTATCCTTTGACCATAAAGTAACAATCAGAGTTGAATTATAGAATAAATTGAAAGACTAGGAGCCATAAATTTTAAATCTTGGTCCTGTAAGCGAACCGCGTAGATAAAATATACAAAATTTACTATTATTAACTGAAAATGAGACAAATATTACATTGGAAAGCAACTATGGCTGCCTAATTTACAATGGCCCCGCTTTAGTCCATCTACTTCTGCCTAAAGGAGTTTCGAAATTTGAAGAATATTCAGAAACATTTTTCAGGCACATTAAAGATAATATTGTAAAATTAAAGGCTAAACGTGTCGACATTCTATGGGATGTGTACAAAAAGGACAGTTTAAAAAGTCATACGAGAGGAACTACAGGAGGAAAAAGAAGGCAAGTCCATAGTAACAATATACTCCCAAAAAATTGGTCAGAATTTCTGAAAAACGCTGAAAATAAAACAGAATTATTTTGTTTATTGACAAATGATGTAACATCAACTGTTGAAGAAGAAATTGCGAAAAATAGTTATTGCAATACTGCTATAAAATCCTGCAACCAAGAAAAAGCAGATACAAGACTAATACTGCATATCAATGATTGTGTTCAACAAGGTTGGAAGGACATTTGCATTAGAACTGTCTACACTGACGTAGTAGTACTGGCGGTTTCATTTTTCGACTGTTTGTATAAAGAAGAGCTAAATAGTTTAAATATACAGTTCGGGGCTAACAAATATTTTGGAGTATTGAAAGTGCATGAGATAGCACAAAGATTAGGAGAAAGCAAGTGTGATGCATTACGAGGTTTTCACTCCCTAACGGGATGTGATACCGTTTCCTTTTTTTTCCGGAAAAGAAAAAGTGACTGCTTGGAAAACATGGACGATATATCCAGAAATAACAGAAGCTTTCACGTTCATTTCGAAACCTCAAGAAAATTTTCCTGATAAAATTATACGCTTATTCCAACGGTTTGTTGTTTTAATGTACTACAATACTTCTGCCTGTACTGAAGTAAATCAGGCACGAAAGAAACCGTTTACTTCCATGAACAGGACAAAGTATGATATCCTTCATTCAAAGGATGCTTTGGAACAACAAATTTTACGGGCTAGCTTCCAAAATGGGCATATTTGGGGACAGTCTCTGACATCAAATTTGATTTTGCCTAATCTTGAAAAATGGAGATGGTGTCTGTCCGAAAATGTTTGGGTGCCAAAATAGTCAACACTTCCGGAATCATCTAAAGCCTTTAGACAATTAATTCAATGTAGTTGCAAAAATGGATGCATTGAAACCAAATATGGTTGTAAAAAAGCCGACTTTTAATGCACATTACTTTGCACAAATTGTAAAGAGAATGCAACTAACTTAAAAAAGACATTTAATTCTAACTAAAAAAATCTTTACCTATTTTTATTAAATTAGTTTTAAGTTGAAAAATAATGTGTCTTTAGGTTCTCGTAAAGGAATGCTCAACAAGAACATTATAATTATTGCTTTAGATTGTAAAGTATACGTAAAATCATTTTCTAGTATTTCTCCGTGTACCGGCTACTTTTAGTGTTAGGTAAACATATTGTAAATTTTTTTATTCAAATTTTAATGTAGAATATTTTTCTTAACAATTGTTTTCTGCAACAGTAATTATTTAGTTGAAAAACTTGTAAACTTTAAAATTATAAATAAAAAGTAAATTTTTTTATATTTTTCTATGTACCGCCCTTATTTGTGTTAAACTTTTTTATTCAAAATTTAATTTGGAATAATTTTTTTAGACTCGTTCTTTTAAATTTTCTAAATCGGCAGCCATCTTAAAACCGGAAGCCATTTTGATTTGGCGCTGCTCGGAAAAATAGTCGTTTTAATGACAGAAATCAGTATACCAAATTACAAGATTGTTTCATTAATAGCCATTTCCTTCCGGGTTGTCGCTCTGCTACGTTTTATTGCAATCTGACTTTCCCCTCTCCAGTTGATATGAGTGAGAGAGAGAGACATATACTTTATTGTCCAAAGAAATAATTCTCATTGACAAAGTTTAAATATACCTAACACAAACAATATTTGTTTAGTCGGTTTACAAACAATACAAAACAAACACAGAACAAAACAAAGATACAAAAATCACGCACATACGACAAAAGTTGTATATTTTATAAACTATATGGTAGTGAACTAAACACATTAAAATGTATCATCATAGTACTCCTGTAAGTGATAGTAGGGTTCATCAATTAAGAATTTTTTACAGCCTTCCTAAATAGTTTGTCAGAGGAGATATTTTTCAATGCTACTGGGATACGATTGTAAATTTTCTTACTATTGTACATAAGAGAATTTTTTATGAAGTTGGTAGATGGTATGGGTAGAGTAATGTCATTTGCTTGGCGATTAATGCGACGATTTTCCGTACGTTCAAAAGTATTTCGTTTTTTATGAAATAAACACACCGTTTCGTGGATAAAAATACATACTACAGTTAATATCTGGTGAACAACAAATAAAGATTTGCAAGAGTCTCTAAAACGCGCTTTGCACATATATCTTACTGCTCAGTTTTGCAAAATGAGCACCCCATTTAATAGTTGTTGGCTGCACAATCCCCAAAATGAGATACCATACAGCATACTTTTCCTTAATAGAGTCACAGGTGTGACTCTATTAAAGAAAATTATGCTGTTTTTGCAGTAGAGCATCCCAATTCGATAGAAATTGTGCGAATAGCATAACATCCAGAGACTAATTTATTATTTAGATTCCTTATATGTTCTTGAAAATTTAATTTATTGTCGATATCCAGTCCAAGAAACTTTGTATGAGTTTTATTGTTTTATTTTCTAGAATGTGACTTCCCAGGTAAAGCTCTTCTAAGGTGCAACCGAACGCTATTACATTAGTTTTAGCAATACTAAATGTGAGAAAATTTGAATGGCACCATTCCTTTACTACAGATATATCGGAGGAGATATTCTCATGCAACATTCTCAAGTTTTTATTATGCCACAGAATGGTGGTGTCATCGACAAAAATCGTAGAACTTCCCGATATATTGATAGTTGCCAAGCCATTTATATATAACAAAAAGAGAATTGGGCCGAGAACAGACCCTTGTGGAACTCCGCAGCTTATCTTAACTTTATTAGAATATTTTCCTGATGATTTTGTCATTTGGAAGCGATCCTTAATTTAGGACTGAATCCAGGTAAATGAGGTACCTCTGAATCCAAAAAATAAGAAAATTCGAGAGAACATCTTCAGAATATGTACGTCAAATTTTCCGGTCTGTTTTTCAGCATCCTCTCTAAAGTGGAATGCAGTGCTCAACCTATAATCGATTACCTCATGTAAGGATATAATGCAAAAAAGTATTCATTTATCAGTAACTAATAAAAATTTATTTGTTAAGAGTAAAATACAATTAGCAAACAGTGAAGTACTTGTAAACGTTAAGGATAGTTGCAAAATATATTATGGTGTGGGTATACAGATGGGTGGATAGTGTTAATGCGCATTAAAATGACATTAGCACGTCAATTGATCGACGTTTTAAATGGATTTTGAGTTTTAGAGTCACCCTATTAACAACTTTCAACGGTAAGACAAGTTTTCAAAAAGTTTTATCATTAATTGCTTGAGACTAAGCCAGTGCTAAATTTCAGTCATTTGGTAATCGAAGAGATATCTCTTGTATGGTATAATTAAAGCTTCGAATCCAATGACACGTCGGCAACATAGAGTTGAAGAGACATATCAGACCAATTTAGTTGACATCACAAAATTCAAGCCAAATCCATTGACTTGTAGGCTTAAACTGATGTGGTATACACAGACTTCTCCTAGGCATTCGACAGGGTTGACCAAAACATATTGCAAAAAAGCTGACACTATTCGGACTTTCCTCTTCACTTATAATGCTGTTTGTTTCATATTTTTCTCACAGACATAGTACGAATAATTTAAAGTAGTTTCAGATATGTTGAATACTTTACATCAGAATCCGCCTTTGGTCCCCTGCTTTTCAATATATTCATTAACGACGTCGTCATCGATTTAGATGTGAACTGCCTTCTATATTTTATTATGACATTTTTCTGACCGATTTACAAACTTTCCCTTTTCAAAACATATTGCCGCTTGATGACATTGAGTCAAAAATTGAATTGATCACTTCATATATAACTAGACTGTTTGGCTACCATGCACCATTAAGAGTAGCGAGGGTCAGCAAACCCAAAGCACCTTGGCTCACCGATAATATAAAGAGAATGATTAAGGAAAGAGATAAAGCTTTATCAACTTACAAACGAACACAAAATGTTGCTAACTATCAATATTACAAACAACTTCGAAATCATACCTTAACATCAAAAAGATACGAGAAAAAGCTTATCTAAATAACATTTGTCGACAAAGAAATATAAAGAATACTTGGAAAACGCTAAAAACGTTCAATGTGAAAAAATGTACAGTAAATGAAATTCCGTCTTCTATTGGCAATGCGTCTGATATTAATAGCCATTTTGCTTCTGCATTGTATAATCAAACCAATAGAATACTCATTGACCATTATAGCAATAATTCGCGCGGTGAAGCCTTGTTCAATTTTAAATTATGTTCTCCAGAAGAAGTCAATGACATCATAGGAAATTTTAGGACAAATACTTATGAAGTAGATGGAATCTCATTGACAATGCTAAACTACTGTTGCCCACATATCGAACCTTACATTACCCACTTAGTAAATTGTTGCCTTGACCAGGGATATTTTCCAGACTTTTGGAAAGAAGCCTTAATTATTCCTTTGCCTAAAAATAATGATGTAGAGTCTGTGACTAACTTAAGATCTATAAGTATCTTATCAATTACATCTAAGGTATTAGAAAAAATTTTACATAAGCAGCTTTTTTAATTTTTCAATGAGAATAACATCTTGCATGAAAATCAGTCAGAGTTTAGAGGGGGACACAGCACCTCAACGGCCCTTACTAGAGTTATTGATGATATCACAATAAGTATTGATAAAAAAAGGCAACTGCTGTGGTGCTGCTTGACTTCCCTAAAGCTTTTGACACGATCAGTCATGAACGCAAAACTCAAATATTATGGGCGTGATCACAAGAGCATTACTTTCTTTACTTGATATTTAAATAATAGGTATCAAAAAGTGTCTTTTAATAATTCAATTTCCTCTTTTCTAAAAGTTCTATCTGGCGTTCCTCAAGGTTCGGTCTTAGGTCCGTTGATGTTTAATATTCATACTTCCGACATATTACGTTCTGTTGAAAACTGCAATGTACAAGCATATGCAGATGATACGCAAGTGTACAAGAGCTTTTATAGTAGCGACTCATTATTAGCTCAAAATAGTCTAAACAGTGACCTACATAAAATTAAAAAAATATCTCAAGAGCACAACCTAAATTTGAACCCTAGTAAATGTAAGTTAATATTATTCGGACCTAAGAAAGATTTAGCTTCTGTTTCTGAAAATTTTGATTTAAATATAGGAAATGAGGTTTTACCTCCTCAGAATGTAGTAAAAAATCTAGGATTAAGTCTAGATCAGCATTTAAAGTTTTCAGGGCATATGAACTCTTTATTGTCCAAGGCATATGGCTCTCTGAAACTACTGTACAGTAGTAGATTCTCCATTTGTCGTAAATTCAAGAAAATTTTATGTGAATCACTTGTTCTATCGCATTTTAACCACTATGATGTAGTATATAGTAATTTTATAGATGCCATAGAAAAAAGAAGAATACAGAGAGTGCAAAACTCCTGTTGTCATTTCACATTCAGCTTAAGAAAATTTGATCACATATCTCACACTTTTTCTGGCTTAAATTGGCTGAATATGCAATTTCTGAGGAGACTGCACTTTTTGGTTTTAGTTCATCACTTGATATCTACATCGGACTCCTTTATTTGTTGCACATCCTCGATGTAATGTTGTTGCACACCCAGGTATGTGTAGATCTCTCCGGCATCCAGATATCTCAGGATACTTCCGTCTGCGAGCTGCGCATCTTCAGAGAATTCCCCGCATCGCCCTCTCTTGAGGTGGACGACAGCGCAGTTGTCCAACCCGAACTCCATACCAATGGCCCGCGTGTACTCCTCGACCACCCTTTTTTGAAGTTCACGCTCACCGGAGGCATACAGTTTGAGGTCATCCATATAGAACAGATGGGTGACCTTATGCCTCCGGTTGCTGGGTGGGCCACGGTGGTACCCACGAGTTTGTCGGAGTTCAACAGATAACGGCAGCGGTGAGATGCAAAAGAAGAGGGGACTCAGAGAATCTCCCTGGAATACTCCTCTTATGTTACCTGCTCTGTTGTAACCCGCTGTGCACCTGACGTTATGGTGAAGCGGGTCCTCCAGAGTGGCAGCAGTTGTTCTATGCATCTCACTAGTGGCTCTGCTACCGTAAGATATTTGAGCAAATGTAACAATAGTTCATGCGATGTTGTGTCAAATGCCTTACGATAGTCAATCCAGGCCATCGATAGATTCCGCTTGTATTGCACAGAATTCTATGTAATACAGCGGTCTACCAGCAGGCTGTCTTTACAACCTACCATGCCCTTCTTGGCGCCACGCTGCTCGTATATTCGCTGGAAGACCGGATCAACCTGCCGTAGTGTCCGAGCGTACAGGATACGTGTAAATATCTTGTAGCCGGAGTTCAGACAGGTGATTGGCCTATAATTCCTTGGGTCAGACAGATCACCCTTTTTGGGAATAAGCACGGTACGTCCCTTGACAAACCAGTCCGGGATTGGCTGCCCCTCATTCAACCACATGTTGAAAACTCGGGCCAGACGACGGTGAGTGGAAGGAAATTTTTTCCACCACCAGTTGTTTATGCCATCTGGACCCGGGGCAGCGAAGTTCTTGGTGCCAACAAGAGCTTGCTGGACTTCCTCCGAACTGATTGCCGCGCACACTTCTTCTGGCCCTTCAAGGATCTGTGGCAGAGAGCCTCGAAGTGTGCTATTGCTGGAGTGTTGCTATCAAACGGACGTATCGTTTCGTAGATTCCTTTCCAGAAGTTTTCGACATCGGCTACAGTTGGTGGATTATCGCTCTTGAAATAGGCGGGAAGGATTCGTACGGAACAAAGCATTTTGCTCCATACTTCGTACCCGCCTATTTAGCTTTTTCTTGATAGCCATGAGCGCTCGAATCCTATCTAAACAGTGCTGCTTAATAGTAAGCATCACTGTCAGATTTAGAGTGTGGTGTTAGCGTCTCCACACTCTGGATTCAAGAAGCGTGTTGTCTAGCCAACTGTATTTTGCATTCGATCTTCTGTACCCGCCGCTTAACCTTTTCGATACCGCTCGAGGCATTGTTTGTCCTCTCGCGGGGAACGAGTTGGCTAGCAGCGTTGTACACGGCAGTGTTGATCTGCTAAATGTCGGCGTCTTCTGGCAATTCCTCATCGATGACAGCGTCCATCCGCGCCAGGTCTTGTGGCTTTAGGGTAACCCTGCTGTTAAGGCTAACCCTCGTCCTTAAGTCAACATCGACGTATCTTCTAAGATGTTCCCCAACAGCTTTTTGCCGCGGTGGAAGTGCGGCTGGCACTTCTTTCTGCTGCCGGGGTGCCCTTACGTAGCCTGTCCTGCGCAGGAAGGATACTTGATCTCTGAGCTGTTGCTCAGAGAAGGCGCAATGCTCTGGATGCATGTCGCACCAGATTTCGTGCAATCGCGCCTTGTATCCCCTGCGCGCAGGTTCGCTGCTCTCATAGCAGGTCAGCAAGTCATCTTGAAGTTCCGTCGTCCACTTAAAGCGTCCTTGTACATTGCGTGCGTCGTCAACATTGAGACCATCCGGTGTGGCCCCTCCAACTTGTCTCTGACCCCCATCCGAATGGGGTCTATTGTGAGGGGCCCTTTCTCTGTTGGTTGGAACCAGAAACCTAGGTCTCAGGATGGTTAGCCCCGAGACCCACGTCCGACATCTGTCAGGCAGAGTTTCCTCTGCCTGTTCAGGTACACCGCGTGGAGGCTGCCGGTCCGCTTTCCGTACAATTTGGACATTTTCTAATTGATGCCTTTGTAAATTCAACGCTGATATCTTACAAAAATACTACTGTGAACACGAAAGATGATCATTGAACTAACAATGTTAAAAATTCATTGAAGGACCCAGTTCTCTTCGTTATGCATAATGGAGAGCTAAAAACCTTTACTTATTTTATAACAGTTTTCAAACTAAGACAAAAAGAGAAAACCCAGCTTCACACAACTGTTCAATTCGGACGCTCCTTTACAATAAAGTATGGACTAGAGCTGCACTTGCGGTTAAGGCACCAGCAGCAGATCTTAACCTCCAGCAGGACGATCAGAGGTACCAACGTACTGATACCTAAATTGCTATAGCTGCGAGGCAAGTTCTAGAACATCATTTATGGTATCTCTCAGATGAGCTTGTTGGTCTGACTCTGTTTTCCGATATAGTGTTCAATGCTGAAAAAACTAAAATTATACATAGTACGACATCTGATTTTGGCAAGCTAAAAAATGTAAGAAGCAATCCTACCCAGACTCCTGCTCAGGAAACACTACAAGAAATCGAACGGTGAATTTTTTAACTCTATTAATAATCAAGGATTCATTACTTACCTTTCTTCCCAAAAAGTAAAACGAAAATGAGGTCTACCAATTAGGGGAAAGATAGTATTAAAAACAAAGAAACAATTTCTGCTTCAAGTAGTAGAGGCAAACTGACAGGCCATTGTAAACGAAACAGCAAAGATATCCCTTGGTGCTGTTTCAAATTAATAACCACTAAATATTATCTAGGTGTTATTATAAAAAAAAAAAAATGAATGTTTTTTTTCAGTATCTTTTTTTTTCATCGCTTAGTTTAATAGGAATATTTGTACATATAATTTGGAAGACGATAATAGTTTTAAAAGTTAGTGGTCGATAAACAAAGTTTTAGTGTAGAAAGCTGATAGTGGTCCAGAATAGTACTATAGATAAGTGTAAAAAACTGGAGGGGTGACTTGATTTTTAGCGAATATTTCATATTTTGACATTTTTACGAACCACCCTACTGTGTAACTGTTATATATTTTTCATGGCATTTAGTACAGATATTTCACAGATGCCATTTTAATGTTCTTTCAATGGTACCGCTAACAATTGTTACATTTTCTTTATACTCTAATCTGCAATAAAAAAATCTTTAGTTAAATTCCGGTGTAATATTCACCAACTTAAATGTAAAATTAATCACTCTGGTTGAATCATAGTAGGTAGTGAAGTGATTTGGTCAACGATCACCATGAAATTATACTTCTTTTATTCTTAAAAATTATAAAAAACTCTTAGATGCGTTGGCGAATAATCATGATGAGTAAACCAATATTATAATCGTTGACCTATTCGCCTTTGTTAAAGTAATGTATTACTCATTTTCCTTCGAATTAATTTTCATTACCCACTTTCTCAGGTGTGTTTCAGAATGATTCAATTGATAAGCAAGCGTGTTCGTGATACACACAATAATTTTTTATCAATTCCGTATTAAATGCTTGTACTTATTTAACATTTTGATTGATCTCCTTACCAACGGAAATGACTTCTATTTTAAAATATTGACGTCAATCAGTTTATGTTTACAAGTAGTATGCAATCCAAAATGTGTTCTTACTAACGTACTTGACGTCATATTAGCACTAAATATGTGATTCGTTGTGAGTGACACATTCAATATATCTTTCCGAAAAGCTCAGTAGGAATAAGCTTCTAAAATATAAATTAAACTCAAATAAGATAACGTACATCTGTACCATCCGATAGTCCTGCATTGCATCAAATTACAGTAGAGCTGAAAGATATAAAATATATTGATTTAATTAACTAACATACATGCATTGGAGCATTGTCAATTATATTTGTATATAGCGAACGTTCAAAGAAACGGCGTGGAGTTGCCTATGCAAACGCAAGACTCAAATTGGTTTGTAGTTAGCCATCATACGTACACATACACAACAACCATTTCCTGCGACATTGCTATCTGTCGCAGTTAAGCCTTGAACTCATAAAAGGAGAACGACTATATTAGCATTGTTGTATCTAACACAACCGCGATCTAGCCCATTGCTACCGTCTCGACAACACGTGAAAAACGCCACTAACATTCATACCTTAGCCGGGATTCGAACACGGGACTCCGTCGCCTCAAGCCTAACACCCTTTTAAAACATTTAAAACCATTTATTTCCTCTGTTCACATTCTGACAATGAATAGATAATATGTGCCATGCCTATTATAAGTATGTATATACAGTAAACATATTTCACCTATGCCGTAACAATTTACGGGTAGCAGAGAAGATACGAAACGTAGTGACCGATGACTTCACATAAAATTCATGTCAATAGCAGCATCAGAGAACTATTCGCTGCGTTTTCGAGAATGCTGATCAAGAAAAAAATGGTTTTACGCTGGTTCGACGTTTCACGATGTTAATGCTCGTCAGGGCGTTCTTGGAGGGGAAATGGCTGGAAAATACGGAGTTCACTGATAAGCAAAGAACAATGGTAAGAGTGAATTGTGACAACCCCGGGAGTTGGTACCACCCAGGGGTGGAAAATTGATTTTGGCTCTCTCTCTGTGATTTAACCGATTACTCCCCGTTTTCGAGGATGCTAATCGAGAAAAAATAAAAGTAAAAGCATTTGACTCTTCCTGCTTTCCAATAAGTATATCTGATTGAGGATTGTCAGTTTTAAGAAACATGAATTTCAAATCCTTGCGAGGATAGGTTCATTTCTGATAAGAATGTCTAATAGACAAATGATGCCTCTGAAACCACTCCCTCTCAATATACAAATTATAAAATAAAAAAAATTAATTTTCCACCCCCTGGGACCAACCCCCTGAGGTTGTCACAATTCACTCTTACCATTGTCCCATGCTTATCAATGCTAGATTTAGCCATTATCCTCCAAGAACACCCTGGCGAGCATTGATATCATAATACGTATGAAAGAGGTGATTTCCGCTCGTTTAAGGGTGAAGGAAGGGTTGAACTGGAACAAAATCACTTTTTTCTTGATCAGCATCATTGAAACGAAGAGGTAAACGTTTTTAACAAGAAACAGCAAAGGAAACAATTTTACACCTCCTGACAGAGTAGATTCCACCCTTAAGGGAGGTTACGGTTCACTACCTGATATCACCTTTCACCATCTGTTTTATCCCCATGAAAAAACAAAGAATCCCTGCAAAAATAGTCGATACCAAGCTGTCATATGAGAAATATGCAAAGAAGAGTGGTTTGACCGTTTCAGGGGGTGCGCATGACTAAAAACTTTTTCACCCTGTTATTCCTGTTCAGCACCTTCGAAAACGTGGGGAGAAATAGGTTTCATAACTTGCAAGATTTTGCCTACTCTTCCGACTGCTCACATCCACTACCCGCCGAGCCATACCTCGCAGTTTGAGAAAGATTTCATGGAAGTCGCTTAAGTCAATACAAAGTAATGATTGAAAAAATATATACGGGTCGAACTGAAAACCTCCTTTTTTAAAATGTTATGAAGTCGGTTAAAAATGGGGAGGTTACTGCAATATGGCCCAAAATCGAAAATTAAGGTAAGACCAGATCTTTACGCTTTGAGGCTTCAGGAAGACGAAAAAGTGATTTAAAAAAAATGTATGTACGTTTGTATGTGTGTACGTACGTGTGTGGACACATTAGCGCCGAAAGTAGCGGACCGAGTCTTATAAAATTTTACACAAGAGTAGTGTTAGTACCATATATGAGCTGAAAATGTTTTTGTGCAGATAGATTAGATTAGATTTGAAAAAGGAAATGGCTGATTGACCTTAACCACCGTGACCCCTGTGGATCTATTGTGGCACTCCTTGTCTAATTTTACTTAGAGCTCCTTATCCAGCTTTGTCTTTTGTATCGGACTCCATAGCCTTGATAAGGGCTCTTTGGTATAGCTATTTGCCCTTGTTTTCTCTTCACCAAGTAGTTGGAACAGTCTGATTACACCTTCGCAATGGCACAGCACATGTACTGAGATTTCCTCTTCCTCTTGACAGAATCTGCATCTTCTGCCAGCCCCATTAAACTCATATGTCTATTAAGCCTACAATATCCAGTTAGAAGACCTACCTCCTAATAGCCTTTCCATTTTAGTATAGTTGGTCTTCCGTGAATTTGGCCGATTGTTCGTTAATGAACTTTTTGGCCTGTCGTGGTAAATTCTTCCACCACTCTAGAGATTTATTTTGTACCCATTCATTAATGGATGTTCGTATGCGTGGCTTAGCCACACCACAAAAGGGTTCCTACTAGGGCCTTAGATGTGCCTTCCCGGGCCAGTTCATCAGCCTTCTCATTTCCCCTGTGTCCCTCGTGTCCTGGTACCCATGGTCACTTTGTTCTGACTTCCTAGGTTCGTAAGGGCATTTATACAATCCCATACTAGGCTTGAATCGACCTGCATGGAATCGAGTGCCTTTAGTGCTGCTTGGTTGTCGGAAATAATGGCAATTGACTGGTTTACAGTTCCTTGCCTCATTATTTCCTTTGCACACCACTGTATAGCAGCCACTTCAGCCTAAAATATAATGGCGTGTATTCCTAGACTTATTGAGATTTTCGTTTTCAACCTTATCCCGTAAATCTGAGCTCCAACTCCCTGTTCTGTCTTGGAGTTGTCCGTATACCAGATCGTTTGCGCCGATATTTGAGGACCGTTTTTCCAGTCCTCTCTGCCTGGTATTTTTGCACAGATAAGATGACGCTTAGTGTCCTTTTGGCATATAGACTTTCTTATTCTTCAACATAATATCCATTTTTATTGCACCATTCGAAAGTAGGAAATCATTCTGATTTCAACGATATACGTATCAAACTTTACTCTCTTAGGTTCCATCGATTGGGAGGCTGCAGCCGCTACTAGTAGCTGCTCACTATTTTTCACTGTTACAGTGTTATTATATTGTTAATTATTTTTTTAACAGTCGTAGAAAAATAATGAGGAATTTCGTGCTATATGCAGTTTAAAAAAAAAACCTGCCAGAAATAAATTATAAACAATATCGTGTTCTTTATCGCATATTATTTACATCAAATGATTATATGTAAATTAATATAAATGTTTAAATAAACAACAAAAATGTCGATTATATAATACAGGTGTATAATTTTGTATTCCTCAAAGCGATGCTTCCGACTACGATATATCAACAAATCAATTAAAATAAAAAGTAGCAAACTTGACATCATTAATAACATCATCGAACATTAAAATACGGATGTGGAATTGTTAATATTCTCATTATGGATGCTAGTCGCGCTTTTACCCGTGCCGCGGCACTTGCGTGTCTTCGTGACTGCTCATGGATTGACGCCAAACTAAACAAACCCTGACTTATTTACTTGGAATACATTGACACTGAGAGTGACAAATATATTTTGCAAATAACTCACGCAGGCTTCATATCTTCAAATGTAGGACATGCATTAGCATTATGTAAAATAATGATAAATATGTAGGATAATCGATCATACAGGTGCGCTTGCTTGCTTTAAATATGTATTTATTTAAATTACTAAAAGTAGGCTTGGAAAGAAAATTAACAAATTATTATTATTATGAGTTGGTTGTAAATTGTGTTTTAAATTCAAATACTTGTAATTATGAAAATTAGTCAAGAATTTCATTTCGTAAAACTAGAACCATTTTATTACAATGTTAAGTATACTTTGTTTTCATCGTACAGAACAATCCGGAGGATAGGGAAGATACTGGAAGATTTGAGTTTTAGACTAAGCTTGTAGTAGAGGCAAATTGAAACTTAATTTAGTATTGAGTCAATATAGAGAGTATGTTATAGATATATGGTTAAAATATCTATAATAAATTAATAAAATTCGTTTTAGCTTGAATATATACTCGTCTTTTCAATTATATAAAATATCTGTTAACATTTATTAAAAAGATGTATTGTCATTTTTATATAAAATAGTATCTTGTTTTTTGTTTTGTTTTTCTAAAACCTTGGTTACTTGATGGGGTGAGATAACTTGGTAAAATCATTCCGGGCAAAGCCATCCGGAAATAAGTGAGTTGCTACATTACTCCCCCGAAAATAAAAAGAATAGTCAATTGGTTAAATCGTCGATGGCAAAACGAACTTTCTTAACAGATAAGGTAGTGTCATCGCATGTGTCTGCTAATAAAAATGCAGGCCTAATTCGATCAATATTGACAGTAACGGGTGAAGTTCCTTTAATAAAAGTAACCAATTTGTCTGTATGGGACAAAACTCTAAATGGTCCGTCATACAGAGGAGAAAAATTAGCTTTAAAACGTTCTCTTCTAATGAAAACAAAATTACAATTCAAAATATCAGAACTGATAAATGATTTGTAATTAACATGATAAATCGGAGAAACAAACGTTAAATTATTAAAATAAGTACGTAATTTCGAAATAAAAAAAGAAAGATCTGGATGAGCATACGACTTGAAAAATTCACCTGGTAGTCGCAAAGTTTGACCAAAAACTAGTTCAGCTGAAGAGCATTGCAAATCGTCTTTGGGGATCGTCTTAAATGCTAATAGTAAAAGAGGAAGTTCATTTACCCACGTAGTAGCTTTAGCTCTTAACGCAGTCTTAAGAGTTCGGTTGAATCCTCCTATCATTCCGTTTGAAGAAGTGTGGTACGTGGTGGTACGTATTCTATGAAATCCCAAAAATTTCTAAAATTCATTAAACAATTTAGATTCGAATTGAACCCCCTGATCAGTTGTCACTGTCAAAGGTACACCGAAACGGTAAACGTAATTTTCCAATAACGTACGTGCTACAGTTTCTGCGGTAATATTACGCAGAGGATAAGCTTCTGGCCATCTAGTAAATCGTTCGATCACTGTTAGAATGTAGGAGTAACCTTTGGAAGGGGAATGGTCCTATTAAATCTATATGTATATGATCGAACCTAAACTTTGGTACTTCAAACTTTCCTAGTGGGCTCTAGTGTCGACTAATTTGACAGATAACATATGCTTTTGCCCATAGATTGCAATCGGAATTCATTTTAGGCCAAAAATAGTTATTAGTAACTAATGTTCTGGTTGCTTTAATACCTGGGTGAGATAAATCGTGAAAAATATGGTTCGATAAATGATTGGAACGTGGAACATAAGGACGAAGTTTTGTGTGAGAAACGTCACACCAAATAAATTCATTTAAATCCGGAATCTTAATCTCCTTTAAATTGAAATTGATTTCCGAATTTGATGATTGATTCGACAATAAAAATTTAAGGTCAGAATCGTTTTCTTGAGCTTTGCTCAGTAACCTTAAGTCGAAATTAATGTTGACTAAATTAGATTTTTTGGTTTCAACTGAAGAAATACACTGTTGTAAGGAAGACGTATCATGAATACGAGATAAGGTATCAGCTATAATATTATCTTTCCCTTTAATATGTCTGATCCCACAAGCAAATTGTGCAATATATTCTAAATGTCTAACTTGTCTAGGAGATCTCTCGGCTTTTGTAAATAACGCTTTAACCAATGGTTTGTGATCAGTAAAACTAATAAATCTTCGACTTTCTAATGAAAATCTAAAATGTTTAATTGCTGTGTATAAAAAAAGAAGCTCTTTTTCAAAAGCACTATATTTTGTCTGGGCTGAAGTAAGTTTGCGCGAGAAGTAGGCTAATGGAGTAAGTAACTCATTGTCACCACGCTGTTCCAAAACCGCCCCCATAGAGACATTTGAACAATCAACTGTAAGCGACAGAAGCAAAGTATCATTACATCGAGGACGAGCTAAAAATGTCGAATCAGCTATAGCGGCTTTGGCTTTCGAAAAACTGTTAAGACAGTCAGCAGACCAATCGCTTATTATTTTAATTTTATTACGGAGTAAGCTAGTACATAAAGCATGTAAAGGAATTAAGATTTCAGCGAAAGAAGGTATGAAACGATGATAAAACTTTACCATACCTATGAAACGCTGGAGTTGTTTAATGGTCGTTGGTAAGGGAAAATTATTTATGACATCAATACGTTCAGAAGAAGGTAAAATACCAGCTGAAGATATATTGTGTCCTAAAAATGTCAAATTATTAACCCCTAAAACGCATTTAGACGGTTCAATATTTATACCGTACTTGTCTAATCTTTCAAAAACTAATCTCAAATGTTCTAGATGCTGCAAGGTAGATTTACTTGCTATTAAAATATCGTCTAAATAGACAAATACGAAAGGTAAACCAACAAGTACTTCATTCATAAACCTTTGAAAGGTTTGTCCAGCATTACGTAAGCCGAGGGGCATTCGATAAAAGTCAAATAAACCGAAGGGAGTAGTAATAGCTGTCTTATAAATGTCACTTTCTGCGACGGGTATTTGATGATATGCACGAACTAAATCAATCTTTGAAAAGATACCGTACAATTGCGAATTGAAGTCGTGAATATGTGGCAGTGGATATCTATCTGGTATCGTAACTGTTTTCAGTTGACGATAATCTCCGTAAGGACGCCAGTCGTTTTGTTCCTTTTTAGCTACCATGTGAAGTGGGGAAGATACCGAAGAACACGTTTACATATCCCTAACTCTACCATATGGTTAAATTCGTCTCGAGCTATTTTAAATTTAACGTTATCTAATCTTCGCGGACGTGAAAACGGTAAATGACCTTCTGTAATAATATAATGTACAACAGAATGTTTTACAGGTAAATTGTAATTTGGCGAACTTATTAAACTAGGAAATTGTAACAGTAATTTGTTGTATTCATCTGTCAAGGTAAATAATTTAGGAGAACACAACGGACCACTGGAAAGTGAAAAGTTGGTTGATAACTTAGTCATATTATCAATCAAACATGCACCTTTTAAATCTAAAAGTAAGCCAAAATATGATAAAAAAATCAGCCCCTATAATGGGTATATCAATATCTGCTTAATTAAATACAAAAGGGAATAACCTGCGTAAGTTTAAATCAACTTTTAAAATTTTTTTACCATACGTATTAATAATTGCACCGTTAGCTGTTGTTAATATAACATCTGGATTTTTATTTAAATGTATAAAAAGATTTCGAGGTATAATAGATAAGTCAGCTCCAGTATCTATGAGAAAACGAAAGTTGTTTGACTGATCGTATATAAATAAACGACGTTTACATTTGTCAATGTCAAACATGTTAACGTCAGATGCGAAAATATTATTACCTTTTAGTCATCTTTGACTGTCAGATCTAAAATCTTTGTTGAAGGTACACCAGGTTCCTGCGCATTTATTAGCTTTATCTTTAAAAAGTTGATGCCAATAACAAACTGTATTATTCGAACGATGAAACTTATTACGAGCATAATTGCGACTAGAAGAACGATTTCTTGAATGGCTCCTATTTCTACAATTGCTACAAAAAGAAGTAGAAGCTGGAGGATCTGGAGGTTGGGTAGAAATTTTAGATTCTATAGTATGTAGACATATTGAGCATGCGATGTCACTAATTGGTCATCTAATAAAATATCATTGGTAGGTTGTGCCATATTTAATTAACAGGGGTAAATGAGAAAACAACTCACTTACCGTACGGAATAAGAAGAATTTGATAGGAGATATCTTGAAAATCTTGTAGTCCTGGTATATTTAGCAACCCTTTCAGGAAAATCTTGAAAACATGGAATATTTTTATAATTCTTCTGGGAAAATCTTGAAGATCTAGTTCTTAATCAAATTTATATTTTCCTTCCAATCAAACGATCAATAAAGATTTATTAGGAAATCAATAATCTTCTTCAGCAATCCTCTTTATTATATTGTCAAATGTTTAATATCTGGATCAGTAACTTGCAAATTTTCGGATATTTCATTAAGCAAAATAGATAAATTTAGAAGTTCTATCGGAATTAATATAAAAGTTTTTTCTTGCCTTCTTAACTATAAATCCATGCCAAAATTTGGTTCTATTTAAAATATATGTCCTCTGTCGGAGCTACCAAATAAATGTTCTTTTTTCGGGGTCGCCAAATTATAGATATATGGTTAAAATATCTATAATAAATTAATAAAATTCGTTTTAGTTTGAATATATATTCGTATTTTCAGTTATATAAAATATCTGTTAACATTTATTAAAAAAATGTATTGTTATTTTTATATAAAATATTATCTTGTTTTTTGTTTTGGTTTTCTAAAACCTTGGTTACTTGATGTGGTGAGATAACTTGGTAAAATCATTCCGGGCAAACTCATCCGGAAATAGGTGAGTTGCTACATATGCCCACAGTTAGATTGGATTTATTTCTCATTTTACGGGAAAACTTTTTTCTTCACAAAAAGTTTTGCTTTTGTTAAAAATATGATTGCCATGGAGTAAGTTAACATGTCATGTACAGGTTGTTCAGAAGATTAAAAAATCTGAAAATTATGGAAGTGTAAACTGCTTCAATTTTAACGATATGAAAAACTGTCAGTAAGAAAAGTTGTTTAGAATTAAAGTTGATGTCAAAATTCCAATTTGTGGATAAATCTGCCCAGTTCGACCTTTTTTTTTAATTTTAAATTATTTTCATTCAAGTATCATGCAGTAAAATATGAATTATTTCCTTTTTAAAAAAATTATTAAATAAGACAGATAATTATACTCGTAATTAAACTACTTTTATTTTTAAAATCATTGAAACCAACTACGCATGGGCGTAGTGGGGCCTAATTACAAGCTATCCAGGGCCCTAGGCAAGACCCCAGCCACCTTCCAAGCAGAAATCTATGCTATAAGAGCTATGCGCCCAGGAATTCATAAATAAAGGCATTCAAAGGGCAAAGATCTATATACGACAGCGAGGCAGCGTTAAAAGCTTTCAGGTCTTACACCTTTGAGTCTAGGACTGCCTGGGAATGCCGACAATGCCTAAAGCAACTGGCAAAAAGCAACAAGGTTACCTCGATGTGCCAGGGTATGAAGTAACAAAAGAAAATGAATTACAAAAAAAGGTGCTGAATCCCCACTTTCTAGACCCGAACCGTTTTGTGGCTTATCCAAGAGACAGAAAACGGCATTTAGGTGTCATCTTCAGAGTGGCGTAGCTCCCTTAGGAAGCACTTTCGGAACTTTTTTGCTTTTTAATACCTGTATAATTGATAATGGTAATTGATATTTTGAAAAATATTTTTCCCACCTTGAGATATACTCCCAAAACTAGACAAACGAAATCATCATACATTTACACATTCATTTTTTTACCGTCTTAAAATAATTTATAAATAAAACAAATATAGACTTCATACGTACGTCAATTGAATGTATTCAAGTAAAATATTGGTTGAATAGATATTCGCCTCCTAAAGCCATTGAGCAACACTTTTAAACTTGCACCATAGATGTCATCAACATCACTTTAGAATAAACTGCTCCTAAACAATTAATCGTATGAAGCTCTTTAAATGTTTAATTAGTTCCTACAACGATACTTCTGAACATTTCAATAACCAATTTGATTTGAAGTATGTGTAACTTCATGTTACTCTATTAGAAGTTGCTCTAACTTCTTTTATTTGCGGTTGACATCATACCCACGAAAACTCATGCATAATTATTTCTGTTTAATTTTATTTAAAATACCTACTTTTGTACGAATATTTTTATCTTTGACTTCATTGCTAATCGCAAACATATCGTTGTTTGTTTAGGCAAATACTTTAAATATAATACACAAATACGTCGCATATTCCAGATTAACAGGTATATTAATTTCACCACACAACTTTACGTGCCTCGTTACTTGTTCTATGGTTTATATGATTCAATCTGAATAGGCACGTAATCAATTCCTGGTAAAATTGGAGTCAATCAACTTGCCCCCCTCCCCTGTTATTTTTTCTTCTTCAATTTGCTAGCACACAATGCTTAGACCCAGCACACCCTAGCACAACCATTTTTAAAGCTAGCACACCCCTGCCCAAATAATAAATATGGGTTGTTTTCGGGGGGACAAGTTGACGCTACCCCCCCCCCCCCCATTATTTTTTTTTCTTCAATTTGCTAGCAAAAACTGTTTAAACCTAACACACTAGCACGACCACTTTTAAAGCTAGCACACCTGGGTGGTAATATACAGGGTGTATATTTTTCCTCAGCCCCCTCCCCAGTTATTTTTTTGTCTTAAATTTGAATTTGCTTACACGCAATGCTTATATCTAGCACACCCTAGCACAACCACTTTCCAAGCTAACGCTCCTAAAGGGTCGATAATATACAGGCAGAAATTTTGTAACGACCACAGATATATTACATTTTCTATTATTACTCAGATTATCTTACCAAAAATGATCACATATATAATAGAGGGTTGGAATTTATTTATTAGCCTCCATGTACTTTTTTTCTTAAATTGGACAACACACAATGTTTGCGCACCTAGCACAACAATTAAATAATTTAATTAATTAATTAAACTTTCTTTCATGAATAACTTCTACAATCATTTTAGTAATAGTATATTACGTAATGAGTGTTGTAAGAAGCATATTACGCACGAATTGAAAAGTTACACACAATGCCGCGTAGCGGCGAGTGCGTATTTCCATGAGTGCATAATTGCTTTACAACTCGAATTATGTACTATACTTTACCTACGATCATATTTATTTATTTATTTAGTAAAATCTGGATTTAGTTTACTAGTCAACAATATTATTCAACAAATATTATGTAAGTTTTGACAGCGTTTGAAAATTACGTAGGCGCATTTGTTTTTTTAAACTCCGCGTTAGCGAACTAAGCCACCTATATTTGCGTGTCCCGTGCGTTTTGTTTACCGTGCGATTTATTTACAGTGCGTTTTGTTTACAATATGTAAAATTCAACTTACATAGATGGCAGGTAGTGTGTTTTTTACTACTTACAGTAGTGATCGTAGCAGGCGCGGATCCAAGGGGGGGGGCAATGGGTGCCCCTTGAGTCTTCCTTGTGCTGTGCGAAAATCTGAAACGTCCGGTCCGGCGGTGCCGCTTTGTCGAAGTCTCCCAGCATATGTTTTTTTACACCGTTCCCAGGTAGCAAAGTAATTTTATAAAGGTTGTATAAACTACTATAAAATAAATTATTTATGTTGCTACTTGGGTTTTTTTATCAGGTACTTTTCAATATTTATCAATTTGTGCAAGGTCTTATTATCGACGAAGTTACGACTTTATTCACGCAGGGATGTGCTAGCTTTAAACATGGTCCTTCTCTCATCCGAAAACAACCCCCATTTTCTTTACGCAGGGGTGTGCTAGGTCTAAACATTGTGTGCTAGCAAATTGGAGAAGAAAAAGCAACTGAGGAGGGGGGGAGGCAAGTTGACTGACACGTCCTCGTATGTTTGTCCACCGTAGTCTTAACACACAAAATGCAGCATGCAAGAAGCATTTTCTTTATATTCTTCTTCTTATTCACAATGTCTCGGCAGACGTTTTGTTATCCTTGCATTAGTTTAGTTGGCCTTCGTTTACTGTATAGAACTCAAAAAAATTTGAGCTTATTTTTAATAAATACATCAATTAGTAAAATGAGCTTTCAAATTGTCATCTATGTTGTTTCCTCGCAAAGTTATAGCCATTTTAAGGTGGCATGAATTTGAAACCATGATCCCCTGCAACACAACAATCTTAGCCAAACGGCTCTAAACGAATAAAATTTAACACAACAGAAGGGAAAACGCAACAGTCTTAACCCACGAGTCAAAGGAAAAATTGTCGTATTCTCGATTACAAAATATCTATCTTTGGGGCAACAACCAACGCATCCTCAAATTGTATCGAGACCAAACAAAAAGGTGAAAAATATCCTTATACGATGCCAAACTATCTAGCTTTCACCCCAAAGAGAACCGAAGGAAAAGTTATCCAGAACTCTTAAACGCCAAGATTGTAACATCAGAACACTTAAAAAGTCTTTAACACTAAGCCCTAAACATGAAAAAACCCAAAACCCTAAACCATAAATCATACTTCCAAAATTCAAATCCCTAAAACCTGAACGCGGAATCTTATGAATTTTTATGAAATCTCTTCTTCTTGTTTTCCAAAAACCTTGTATCAGAACGCCTTTTATGACGAGAATTAGGATTATCACTTTGAAGAGATTAGCAAAAGTCAGCTAGCATCGAAATAGATCATTTTCCTTGATATCTTCTTTCTACCTCTTTGATGTCCTGATGGAAGCGATCCCCTTGCTCTTCGCTAACATAGCCTAGATCTTCTGGAAACCAATCTAAGTGGGAGTGCAAATAATGCAACTTTATGCTCATATTATAACCTAACGCCTTGAAGTTTTGTGACATATTTTCCACTAGTTTCTTATAATTACTAACTTTATTATTGCCTGAAAACTCGTTTGGTTAAGAGCTCGGTATGTTTTCCCTTCTATTGTGTTAAATCTTGATTCGTTTGATTAAGATTGTTGTGTTTCAAATTCATGTCACCTTAAAATGGCTATAACTTTGCAAGGAAACATCGTAGATGACCATTCGAAAGCTTATTTTAAAGAGAACTAAATGATGTATTTATTAGAAATAAGCCGACAACATTTTTGAATCGTATGCATAGCCTCAAAAGTAGACACAAAAGATATTTTTTAGGTACTTACCCTCAAATATCTCAAAATCCTGACGTAATGGGCCAATTCTGAGGCCAGATTCGGATTCAGCGCGAAAAATTACATCGGAAATGACCTCCATCTGCCCAACAACAAAACCTCGCAGATCTGTGTTATTATTATTTTTTTTTTTAACTATTTAACGTCGGCCTATTTCCGCTACCAGGGCCTATCACCGACGCCAGGAGACGAGCTACCCCCAACCTGGAAATTTTGCCGAACCTCATCCCTTAAGAAGAGTAGGGATCTTTTACTAAACCGAAAAAACCACCCATTTTTCTGATTTCCGGTGCTAGGCATTTTTTTTAACGGATTTTTTTTTTATTGAAAGTTGTTCAGATTTGTCCAAAAACCTTAAGCCCAATATTTCATCGAAATAAAAAAATTGAAAATTTTAAAAATTGATAAAATCAAAAAATATAAAAAAGACTACTAATTACTTGACAACTACCTGACAGCTTGGGTTTGATTTCAAACAAAATTGTCATGAATTTTTTAAACAAAAAACCCATTTAAATGATATTTTTTGACTTGGACATTATTTTTAAAAATATTTCAATGTTTTTAATTTTGATTAAATTTTGGATTTAGAGTTTTTGAACAACTTTCCTTAATAAAATTTCTCGATAAAAATATGCCTAGCATCGGAAAATCGGAAAAAGGGATGGTTTTTCCTGTTTAGGGATAGTTCTTGGTCGAAAAATATTGTCAGCATCGTGTTCCCCTCCCTCGAAAACGGGGGAAAGATGCGGTCCGGTCGCAGAACTTTTGAGCTTTTTGCCTTTTTCTGGTTTACCTCAAGGGACTAAGAAGAGAAGCAATGTAGAATCTAATTAAGAAGAAGATCTTTTCGACGAACATTTGACATTTGTTTTTTTGTATGAGTAACTTTTTTTCTAATAAAATATCTACACTACATAAATTATTTAAAATTGAAATAACTTATTCTACTAAACATAACCATGTGTTAAACATGCGTTGGATAAGAGTATTCGAATGTAGTATTCAAGTGTTTTAATGTTTGAGGAAACTACTTCAAAGAGAACTTATCTAGAAAATTATATATTTACCACTTAAACTTAAGTTGTGGATTTGAGAGTTTGGGGGATTCACTCATGTTGATAGAAATATGATTAATGTGATAATATGTGACATCAACTGATAATAACCAATTAAAGTTTAGGGCCCTGTTCTTGATCAATCATGTTGCACAGCACTAGTTGTTTTAGATAAAATATAAAGTAAAACACCTTTTGCAGGAAGAAAGGAAGAAGGTAGAAGGACGGTTGCTGCAAAATAATCCCTGGCAATATACACACACGGGGAACACTGTAACCATACTCTTGAATACTCGCAATGTTTTGTGCACCTGCAGGATATGAGACTTAACGAACTTGCTAAGTGCTGGATTTAAGTGTGAACAAAATCGTTTTAAAGTCCCATGGCTTGACTGTCAACTCCAAGCAATCGGCTCTAAATTATTATCCTTCCACTGCTGGAGGTATGTGTGACATGCGTGATGTACTTGTAGGAAGTAGAGATTAGATTAGATTTGAAAAAAGCAGCTGGCCGATTGGCCTTGACCACCCTGTGGATTTATGTTGACAGAATCTGCATGTTGCATCCTCTGCCAGGCCTATTAGACTCATATGTCTATTAAGTCTACAATGTCCATTGCCACCATTATCCTAATAGCTTTTCTATTTTGGCATAGTAGGTTTTCTGTGAATTTGGCCAATCGTTCTTTACTGAACTTTTTGGCCTGTCTCTGTCATGGGAAATTCTTCCACCACTCTAGAGATTTATTTTGTACCCATTCATTAATGGATGTTCGCATGTGTGACTTAGCCACACCGCAAAAGGGTTCGGGTCCTACTAGGGCCTTAGATGCACCTTCCCGGGACCATCGGCCTTCTTATTTCCCCTGTGTCCCTCGTGTCCTGGTACCCGTACCACGGTCACTTTGTTCTGACTTCCTAGGTCGTAAGGGCATTTATACAATCTCATACTAGTCTTGAATCGACCTACATGAAATCGAGTGCCTTTAACGCTGCTTGGCTGTCGGGAAAAATGGCAATTGACTAGTTTATAGTTCCTTGCCTCATTGTTTGCTTTGCACACCACTGTATAGCGGCCACTTCAGCCTGAAATATTGTGGCGTGTATTCCTAGACTTACAGGAATTTTTGTTTTCAACCTTATCCCGTAAATCTCAGCTCCGACTCCCTGTTCTGTCTTGGAGCCGTCCGTATACCAGATCGTTTGCGCCGGTCAATACCGGTCCTCCAATGAGGACCGTATTTCCAGTCCTTCTGTCTGGTATTTTGATTTGAAAATTTGTATAGAAGTTACACTTTGGGACCATGGTGTACTTGGGCATTCCCAAAATGGGATCTGCTTTCAGCTCTGCATATAACTTTGGTGCTCTGTTCAGTGCTGTTACCTTATGGGCGTTGTGACAGCTCTTAGAATCAGCAATATTGAAACCTTTTAAAAAACATATTTATTCAGAATTCTGCCCTCCATGGTATTGCGACTACGGGAGAGACATTTTTACTCGCCTTATATAGGATAACACGATCCCGAACCTTCGACGTGGATATTTTTTCTATAATTGTGTGACCAGTAATTCAGAACCTAATGTAAAGTAAAATCGCCTAGAGAAATTTAGAAAAATTTCACTTGACGATTTTGTCTCTTATATAAGTGCAATCAGTTGCCAATCATTTATATTGCACATATCGCCAAGTACATGGGTAACAATTTACAGAGTCGTACATGTTGTGAAGGTGTACCCTCGCGTATGCGCACGGAAACAACAACAACTGTAGTCTGTAAGTGGTGTGGAATGGCTGCCACGAGAGCTCCATTGAGTAGGAATAAGTTTTTCGACCGGTGTCTATTGCAATCGAAACTTTAGCATTTTGTGGCAATATATAGTTATTACATTTACCGCGGCCATGCTTGTAATCCGTAATTCAGCGCTCGGCGGGGCATTAGTCCGGAGAATAGTTGTTGGTTGCAGTCTGTTTTTTATTCCTTATATATTTAAGGAAACGTATAGGAGTATAAGGAGTTCGACAAAATATTTCACTAGTAAGTAGTAGATTGTTTGTCTCCTCCATACTATTCGTTACTACTGTTCGTTATGAGTATTTTCATATGAAGACTGATCTGTCTACATGGAACCACCTAGAGTTGGCAGTTAAGCCTGAAGGACTCTAAAATAAGTTCTTACACGTTTGTATCAAGTTCCTTAAGTTCATATTCTGTATTTGCACATTCAGATGCTTAAGAGCAGAGTATGGATCTTATCAAAGATCATGTTACAACAATTCAGAAGACATGCTAAATGAAGGCGATATTGGTAATGAGGATCTAATGACATGGAACAGTTACTGGTACTTACATTTTATTTATTATATATTTTGTGTTTATAGTATATAAAATCTACTGTAATTTATGGGTGTATGAATTGGTAATACACATTCGATTTGGTATGCGTTGCGAACAAATTCATTGCAATAATGCAGAGCAATTTGCTGCGTATGTCTATCTAACTTCTTCGGACAGTGAAGTACCCTTTGAACCTGTCAAGTTGATCCTATCTAGAAAAGATGTGCTTTGTTTTATTTAAAAATTGTGACAATCTGAAAAACACTGACCTTCTAACCTTCCTCCTTAGCCGAATCCTACTTAATTATGACTAATATTAATTAAAGATATAACAGGCGGTATTTTACAGCACATTTCGTTCAAAACTGGGATTTTTGGAAATTCCATAGTATTCTGGAATTCAAAACCCATTATGTTAAAAAAAAAATGGTAATAACAAAAATTGTTAATTTGATTTTTGTTCTATATGTAAGGAATTATATACAAGAAACGGAAAATGAGCTGATATTTTTCAGTAGGAGAGCCGTACCGCAACTTCAATTTTAGAGAACTTTTAGTATATTCAGTAATATAATACAAATACCAAATTCTTTTCAGCACTAATACTTTCAAAAGCTATTTTTCCTACACTAGTAATTGCACAATTGTAATCAAGGTAGACAGATGGTGTACCCAGGAAGGTCTTTCCGTGAGCCCAGGAAAGACCACTGTAGTCGCCTTCACAAGAAAGAGGAAACTGAATCTGGGAAATGAACTGCAGGTGAGCAATGAAGTGAAATACTTGGGACTAATCCTAGTCACCAAATTAAACTTGCAATGCACATCTAGATAGAGTGACTACCAAAGCTACGCAGGCCTTATGGGCCAGCAAAAGAATGGTACGTAAAAGCTGGGGACTACAACCAAGAATGGTGCACCAAAGGGTTGTAGTACCAATAATAACCTATGCCCCCCTGATCTGGTGGCATAAAGCCGGAAAAGGGGAGGCAATGAGAAAACTAAGAAAAGTACAAAGACTGGAAAGTCTAAACCTAACGGGAGCAATGTCAACAACAACTCCTACCGCAGCTATGAAAGCACTACTTTGTCTGCATCCACTACATTTAGTTGTAGAGAGTGAGGTGCTGCTAGCGGCGTACAAGCTGAAAACAAGCGGAAATGGGACCATTCCAAGAACAGGATACCATACCGAAATATTCCAACAAATAGGAAAAAATCGACTACTAGATATTCAGTCAGATAGAATCAGCACAAGCCACAACTTCACAAAGACCTTCAGTATATACATACCCGATAGGGAAGAGGAAGAAACAAGACAACTGCGAAGACATCCAAATGATACCATATGGTATACTGATGGATCAAAAACGTCAAGAAGTACTGGAGGAGGTGTTACGGGGGACCGACCAGGGACAGATATTAGTTTGAACTTGGGCAGTACCGTGTTCCAAGCAGAAGTCACAGCTATAGAAACCTGTGCACAAGAAATGATACGGAGGTCATATACTGACAAAAGAATCCACATCATCACTGACAATCAATCAGTGATGACGTTCTAAAATGGCAAATGACTACCTTGACTCCCTAGCGAAACTGGTGGAATACAACAGTATACAACTGGAGTGGACGCGAGAACACCAGGGCAATAAAGGCAAAACAGCCTAGATGGGACCAGATCCATCCTGCGGGATATCATATAATACCGCAAGAAGAATGGTAAAGGAACTATTGACTCAGAAACACAACTTGTATTTGACTGGGGCGCCGGGTATGAAACGTATGTTCACCACTGGCGGGCCATCCAAAACAAAGACCAACGAATTGCAAAATCTGAGCAGAAAACAGCTGAGATGTGCAGTAGGAATCCTAACACTGCACACTGAATAGACACCTAACCAACATAGATAGGTGTGAAGGATAATCCAGGATGCAGGATGTGCGGTGAGGATGAGGAAACACCTCACCATATACGATGTGAATGCCCAGTCTTGGTGGCTGAGAGACTTTATACTGGGGGACCAATCGTGACCACGGAAGAAATAGCCAGAGCTCCCATCGACCGTTCACTCGTCTTTTGGAGAGGAATGGAACTAAGGGGATAACGAGTCTATGGGGGTACAATAAGCTTAAGCTGAATGAAAAAAATTGTACAATAAAAAACCATCACATAAATTAGTCAACTCTTAAATCCAAAACTGTCCGGAATAGGGTGATATTGTTGAAACATATACAACACAACCATTCCCTCTGACAATGCCATTTGCGAGAACTCATTAAGTTCGAAACTGACCGTTTTTGAATCCTTCTTCCATGTAGTATTTTTTGAGCTAACATTTTTTTCGGAAACACCTTCCAAAGATAATACAACACCCACACTAGCTACTGATTTACTCATCTGTGATAATATCTATAATATATATAATAGCAAAATAAATCAACTGAATTTGCGCAGCGAGGTTGCATTGTCTGTAAAATTTTGGATATGCATCCCAAGTTGCAAAATATGAATGTTCCCCCTAAGGCCAGTATAAAGATAAAATTCATATTCACAGATTGAACTATGATTCAATTGTATCAATTTCTTTCCCCAACTTGATTATGTGCTCATCATTTGCGCTTAAATTAAACTAAAAATAAAATTTACATTTACGTAACAGACTATATATTTAATTAATTCTCTTTGAACAAATATATCGGTTCACTGTTTGAGTTACTCTACGACTATGTATATTTTTAATTAAACATTAAATATTTATTTAAATACTAGTAGGTACGTAATAGTGAAGACATACAAATATCTTCGTAGAATTCTATTTCGCAAATGTTCACAGTTGCCTCATTTTCCTCAAATAGTATTAAGCCATTTTTCTTGTAAATAGTTTAAGTAAGAATAGCAACCATTCATTCATTATCTTAGAGCGCCCGTGATACATTTAAACTAGTGGAAGCATTATACTCTTCGCCGATTTACTGAGCTTTTTATATAATTGTTACACATTCTATAGGATACTCTTCGCAGTTTTCTTGTAAATGTTAGTTACTGGACATTCTAAATTATGTGATACCAACTTTGTTGTGAACAAAAAAATATATGAAAATTCGAACACAAGACCTTTGGATTGCCAGACAAAGCACGCAAGCAATAACAGGTTTATTAGGGGTACATGTATATGCCTCCCCGGAATTAGGCCCGGAGCCAGCCAGATAACCACGACGTGCAGCGCCGTGGTGGGTGTCGGGCTGGGAGGGGCAGGTCCAGTTTGGCTAAAGCTGAATATAAAAGGTTAAAACTCTTGCCTAAGAATAAAGCTTAAAATTAACAATTTGGATCAATAATAGTACACAAAAATACTGAAAAAATAATTAAAATAAACGCTTTAAAAACTAGCGCTCTCGCGCACAGACGAACACTTTGGAATTTTGATTACTGACACGGGAAAACAGAACTCAACGAAAAAACCCGTTCGAAGCAATTCCACCCTGGTGGTCTTCCTGCCAGGAAGGTGTGGTGGATAAAAGGTGTGGGTTAAAATATTTGGATTTTTAAGGAATTTTTCAGCCTAAACGGAATTTAGAAACAAAAAGGACAAAAGAACAAATAGGGTAAAAACAAAATTGAACAAATATAAATGAGGAATAGGGGATTGTAAAGTTGCAAAGTTGAGGAAAGATAAAGAGTAGGGTCCCACATAACAGCCCGTACTCAGCACGCACCCGCACACACTATAAACACAATCACACACACCAAGAACAAACCGTGCCATGTGGGGTAGAGATAAGTTATGGTAGGGGAAAGTTTGGCTAAGGGATTTGCCGGAAAATAGGCAACGCCTGGTATGGTAGGGGGTGTCTGATATCGAAAAGTATGGCGTTATGCTGTCTGATTCGTGTTAAGGTGCGTATAAGCGTGAACCGAACATGTAATGTAACATGCAATGCAACAGATTCGTCAAATTGGGACGGTCTTGCGAACACGATGCGAATAGCTTGTTCGGAGCTCGTTGCGATCCACAGCTTGTCGGTTTTTGCGAAGAACACAAAGGGATTCGCAATGCGCAGTGGGACGGCATTCGTGGTGTTTTATTAATCGCGACGAACATGGAGAAGGAAAAGATTTCGTTTCATACAAATAATTTATTCTTTTTAATATAGGTATAAATAGTAGTAGGAAATAAAATATTTTCAAAATGTATGAAACAATAAGTATAGGTTGTTGAAAGCACAGCCAAGAAATGTTTTCATTATTACAGCTTTAATTATTAAGAATTCATATATCATAATTTTCTTTATTAAAAAACAAATAATAATTTAAATTAGAATGTATACTGACTGGATCTTTGAAAATTTTCCGCTTTAAATAAACCCAGAGGACATTTCCATGTGGCATCAAGGTAATTAATATAAAACATAAAGCTATAAACCTGTTTCTGTTGATTTTAATAAAAAATTAAAACAAGTAACTAATTGTAAAAAAAAATGCAATTTATCACGTAAAACTACTTGTGCCTAGATTTTTTTGTCGAGGCTTTCGTTTTTTCTTAAGAATATTTGCAATAATTAATAAGGCATTAGTGCCTAAAACCAAAGCTTCAGGTTTCTCGTCGGACATGTTTTCGATTTGTTGCCGTCGGAAAGACTCACCTCGCTTGCTCGCGGTGTGTTTGTCACACCCACGGTTCGTTGGCTGTTCGTGGTATCATCGCGGAAGCTAAATTTCAACGCGCATTGCATTGCATGTTACATTACATGTTCGGTTCGCCAAGTATTTACGCACCTTTATGTTGCGGGTTAGTGGACTATCGCTCAGTTTGAATTGATAGAATTTTTGTGAAATTTCTTGGACGTAGTCCGTTAGTGGGGTTATGTCGCGACAATTTTCGTATAGATCTCTGAGGGAGGTATACCTGTCCAAACTAGAAATGAGGCGCATAAATTTGTGCTTAAGAACTCGAAGTTTTCTCATTGTCGTGGCCGGAATGCTGCACCAAACCGGCGCCGCGTATGTGATTGCCGGCCTAATCATCAATGTGTACAATATTTTTTTATTTTGTCTCTTTAGTCCGCTATCCCTGACCAGGAGCGGGTACAGACTAGACCTTACGTACAGTCTCGTTAATATCGGTGTTAAACGTCAGTCGTTAACCCCCAAATATTTCACGCACCGTTTGATAGGAATTTGTCTACCCCCGATCGAAAATGGTGTTAAAATCCGATTTTCGGTAAATCGACTCGGACTTCTCAGAGTTGTTCCGAATTTTCCACTTGTCATAATACGCCGTGACATGTGTGCTTTCAGCAGCATATTGGCCGCTTGAGCATTATGTGAGTGCACGTACATGGCCGTGTCATCGGTGTACTTGGCAAGATTAGAATTCGGGAACTCCGGAAATCAGAGACGTATAAGTTGTACAGTTTCGGTGAAAGGCACGACCCCTGGGGGACGCCCGCACAAATGTCCCGCCGAGTTGATAGTTTATTATTCACCCTGACCTGCAGCCATAGATTAAAGACTTATATATTATATATAGATAGGAAACTCCCTGTATTTTTTTGAACAGCAAACATTACGTCGCGGGTAGCGCTGTATTCCCGCCTTTTTTATATAGGCGGGGTTGGTACAGGCGGGAATTTTAAACGATTTTTAAACAAATTCCTTAGGCCACCTTTAGACTATAAAAATTCTTTGACAAAGATCTTTTATAAAAAATATTTTATGAGATAAAATATCTATCAAATTACTCATAAAATATCTTTTATAAAAGATCTTTGTCAAAGAACTTTTATAGTCTAATCTAATAGTGGGCTTAAAATTAAATAAGTCATTTCGAAACTAGAAATTGATCATTTATTAACTTAACGGAAAATCATTACAATAAATGCAATAACATTTCAAAATACATTTAAAAAGTAACTAACGTAAGTAAAATTATTACAAAAGTATTAAGATGTTCAAGCTGCGTTGAAACAAATAAAGTGTTAAAGTAACTAATGTATCAAAATACCTCTAATACAATTAAATGATATACATTTTCTTCTTCCTTATTTATAATTTTTAGCAGTAGAAACACAACACGTAGAACCCATCAGTCTTTAAAATTCAATAATACCACAGTCGTTTTTAGTCAATTTCTTGGGAGCCACGTTCTTTACAAATCAATAATATGTATTTTCACATCCTTAGAATTTTTTGAAATAGCAACACAACACGTAGAACCCATCAGTCTTTAAAATTCAATAACACCATAGTCGTTTTTAGTCAATTTCTTGGGAGCCACGTTCTTTACAAATCAATATGCATTTTCACGTACTCGTGTTAGAACAACACAACATCACAGTTTTTAATATTTAACAGAATAGCGTCGTTTTATTGGAAACTCATATTATTTACAAATAAGCAAACGGATTAGCACACATATGTAAACAATAATGGCGTGACAACTGAAAGCTAAAAGTACGAAAGTAGTGACCCTCGAGGATATAGAGGAAAATAGAGATTGCTAAATGGCTGTTTGTTTGTTCGGCCCACAACTGTAAACAAGAAATTATTAATCCCCGATTCTCTTGACCGGTACTAAATAATGTGTTCGGTAGAGGATGCTCTCTAATATGGCTTTTAGTATAATTTGCGTATTATTTACTTTCGTGTTCTATTGTGTTTTGTGGGTGTTTACTACGCCTCTCGCGTCCCTTGCCATATGTGTTGAGAACAAATATACGCATTGTTGTAAAATTGATCTATTTTTCCATATATGCTCGAAGGTAGTGATAGTCGGGCAAAATTCAGATTTGCGCAGCCGTCGTATGATTCACGTACAAGTAGCGACACAGCGAGGTAATGGAAGACTAAACGCAGTTTTGAAAATTAGTGGGAGTGCGCATAGCCTGCCTGCAGCGATCTATCTGTCAGAAAAGAATGAATAAGGTTGGTTATGTACATGGGAAAGTCCAGTGCGTTTAGTTTCTGAAGCAGACCCAAAATCCACACGGTATCGAAGGCTTTCTCAATATCGAGGAGCACCATGACGGTGCTCTTCCCGAGGTTGCATTGTACCTGGACGTCATTTACGATTCTGACGACTTGCTGCACAGTGCCAGACAAAGCTTTAGCCATTGCGCCATCACAGACCACTACAATGATTGCATGTCTGTAGTATATACCATTCATAGTATTATATTTTAACGAATTAGATATATTATGAAATATATGTATTAGTAAAATGTATAAACAAAAAAAATTATAGAGAATAAAATTTCGCAAGATTTCTATTTAGTACAAATAACAAAAATTAAGAAAATACTTTTTTTTAATTCAAATGATTAATAACTTTTTTATTTACTGATTGATTTTTTTCAAAAACAATAGGGTTCTTCCTCTAGCTAAAGCTAACTTACTTTCTAAATTTCAATACAATCGGACTTTTCTTTCTTAAGTTATCGTGCTTACAAGAAACGTGACGGATGGACGGACGGACGGACATTTTGAAAGTTGTTCAGAATTCGTTCACTAACATAATAATATGAAAGATTTTTCTCTACGAGCGATATTTACTGATTTAGAAATGTGCACATCAAATACAATATACTCTTCGTGTTTGCGAAGAGTATAAATAGGGGGTATTTTTCTATTCTACTTATTTTTTCAAATATTTGACGAAAAGCACTTTTTATTTAGGTTTATTTAGGTAGATATTATATTTATTAAATTATGTTTTTAGGGATTATGTTCTTAGTAGTCCTGAGTTTGGGTGTACTTCTGTAGAATGCACCCAAATTTTACTTCCACATCCAGTGGAAGTATGGTAACGACAAAAAAATTTCTGAAAATTTTTGTCTGTCTGTCTGTCGGTCTGTAACTTTTTTTGTGCGCACGTTTACTTTGGAACCGTTTAAGATATTGACTTGAAATTTACACATATGTACTTTAACGAGATCTAGAACTAGATCATATTTTCATCTTGTTCCGTCGAAGGGTTGGGGGGTAAATTGGGGTAAATTTGGGGTAAATGGGTAAATCAAGCAGGTAAGAGTCAATAAAATTGGTATTTAGTATATACAAGAGAAGCTGAGGTCTCAAAAAAAATTTTGGCATTAGCCACCCCCATTACCACCCCCACTTCCTTATTAAAGGGGATGAAAAAAAAATGTGATTTAGTGCATGTACAGGAACCAGAAATCTCAAAATATTTTTTTACTTCATCCACCCCCCACTACCACCCCCCTATCACCACCCCCACACGGTAGTGGGATATTGTTTTATAGGTTTTTGGGGAAGACGATTTTACCGAGTCACTCTGGCATGGAGGGCAACGAAATAGCTGATTCCTTAGCCAGGGAAGGTGCGGTATCAAAATTTATCGGACCAGAACCTGTGCTTGGCATATCGGCAAGCACTGTGAAAACAACCATCTTAGCCTGACGCGAGAGGTATAGTACTGGCAAGAACTACCAGTATTAGTTCATTCAAGAACTAAAAAGCTGAAATCAAGAACTTAAAAGTTACTAGAGTTAAATAGGTTACTCCCAAGAACTCTAGTTGGCCTATACCCTGGACACTGCAGACTAAATCGCCACCTACAGAGATTCGGAATAACGGACAACGCTGAATGCCGACTGTGTTTGGCGGAGGATGAAACGGCAAAGGGCAACTGCTGCCAGAGGACCTGGACAACCTCTCACCCAATAAGGTGGTCGGCTTTATTATAAAGCTGAACCTATTGGGAGAAATATAATTAGGAGTGAGCCACAATAGACCAGATGGTCGCAGTGGAGGCCACACACATATTAACCTAACCTAACCTAATCTAACATAGTAATTGGGACTCCTAGATATTTGGAAATAAAAGTTGTTATATTCCGAACTGTGTGTTTTACTGCTGTGTATGTGAAGGCCTAATTTTCCCAATTTGACCCACTGGAATTCACCGTTTCTCCACCGCAGTTACTCCAGCCCTACTGTACAGGCTGTTTGAGAGACGTGGTGTTCCCTCACGTAAGGAAGTGAACTGGCGCCCGAGCAACCGCTTAATAAGCACCGCTTTTGCTATGGTGTCAAAAGTCATGTGTCTCGACCTCATCGGAAAGTATGCCAGAAATTTCAAATGCCCTCACTTAAACCACAAATATTTTAAAAATGGAAAACCTGAACAAATTGAAAAAATTATGTGTTCAAACGTGTCCTTTCTAAACCATTCACTGAAATATGAATAGAATAAAAAAATTACCGCATATAAAAGGAATATCCTTCTATGCTAGTACAAAATTTTACACAAATATTATAAGTGTTAACCTAAGTTATTCAAGTTTCACTGAGTGGTTTAGAATAGACACATAAATAAACATATTTTTTTTCAATTTACCCCTCCGATTTTCAGATATTCGTGGTTAAACAGAGGAGTTAATAAATTTGTATCGTTCAAATTGAAATGAATCTAATTAATTGAGAAATGGACACGCAGTTCTAAATCATCTTTGTTAGTAAAAAATACTCTTAAAGTTCTTTCCAATTTTTTAATAATTGAGAACTTGTTGAAATATATACCACTCATGGTGACACCCATTTCTGCTATTACCACATTATTATTTCAAAATACGACTTCTTTAAAATCCTCAGACTATTTTTTCACTTGTCATCGACACCTACAAAACGACAAACTTATCAACGCACGGACGGACAAATCTTATTGCAAAATAGACGCAATATATTCAAAAAGTTAGAACATACCTAAGTATTACTTAAAATATCTACTAGACTTTCTGATTTAGGAATAAGAAAGTAAGAAAGATGCATATCAATCTGGTTTCTAGTAAAAGTTTTTGAGAAAAAACTCTTGGAATTCCATGTACTGAGCGTTCACTGCCAGCATAAAGTTTCTCTGAGAGTTGTGGTAAAACGAAAGCAAACTGTGGTTATTGACATTGAACGAATTGCTGAAGCAAATCACTACAGTATTACTTGTTTCAGATTCCATATATTAATGTGTTACGTAGCAATAAAAAATGATTACATTAAAAAATAATAAGTTGCATATATGCAGGTAATGACATACAACAAGGTAAACCGGACAAAGTAAGGTAAGGTAAATCAGAGATAACATCATTCATAAAATAATATGACCAATAATAAAAATTCAAGTCAAGATAACGTGAAACAGGATTATACAAATCTGCTTATATCCACAATTGTATCAAATAAGAATTATGTAATTCTACTTAATTCTTTTGAGTTGAATTTTACAATAGTAGTAGGCAACTGTTTCTTTTCTCCGGACTCATCAGCAAGGTTCCCACCAACATCAAGTCTGTAAATTCTCTGAATTTTTCCTATTTTCCCTGACCTACATTACTGTTTTTGTGCCCTCCAAATTTAAATTGAGCAGAGAATTTTACATCGAATATGCCACTTTTTACTTATATGTCTTTCAACTTTATTGGAATTGTTATTTATTTAAAGCCTTTCCATTTTTTACATATTCTGATATCAGATTCCACAATGGCTATATTTTCTATAATTTTTGTCTGAGCGGGTAGCAGAAGCGAACTGGTGCGGACTTCAGCGCTAAAGGCCCGTTGGTAAGTTATTGGCCCAAGATTATAAATATTATGTAACTGAAAATAAATACTAATGAATCCGAAACAGTTATTCTGCCAATGAACATAATGCCGCCTAAGGGGCGAGCGTAGAGGCGACTTCAATGTGAATATCAGTCGATATTCCGTTGAAGCAACGTCGAGCGCGGTTAGTACTTGGATGGGCGACCCACCTATCTTGGGAAATACAGCGTTCTCGCCCCACCTTCTAGAGGCTTGTATATCAGTGTATACTCGGAAGTTATGTAATTTCAGACGAGGATTACGTAGTGGATATACCATCCTTCGGAGTGGATGTAAAGCAGGCGGTCCCTTGTCTATTAAATGTTAGGCAAGTAAAAGATCCCTACTCTTCTTAAGGGAAGAGGTTCGGCAAAATTTCCAGGTTGGGGGTAGCTCGTCTCCTGGCGTCTTTGATAGGCCCTGGTAGCGGAAATAGGCCGACGTTAAATAGTTAAAAAAAAAAAAAAACATAATGCCGTTTACGTTGATAGGGTAATCGTGCACTTGAAAAGCACCGCACGATTTTCCCAGCTTTTTGACAGCAGGGTCGTTAAAATTTCGAACACCCTATATATTAATTTTTAGAATTTGGGACCAAACCATTCACATTTTGTTAAAAGAATTATTTCGATGCAGAATTACTTTATTTCCGTTCCCTTTCTAACAAGAGAAAGCTTAAGATATTTTATTAATTATGATAGTTAAAAAATATTATTTTCGATATTCAGCAGATAACATTCAAAGAAACCATTCGTTCCTTTCATATACCATTGTTTTAAATCTGACCAAGCTAGAATATCAACAAGAAGTTCCCTTACGAACCAACTTGTCGACGTTTTTGTTACCCAATGGTTTGTTTGTTGTTGGTGTTAAAATTTTATGGTCCGGAGAGAATTGACTATGCAGCTTTAACAGTAGGTATTTATGTTAAAAGTTAGTGATTCTCGAATTTTCGCGATATGCAGTCGAATAGATTAGGAAAGTCTGAATTGATCTCGTAGAAGGAAAAAAATTATTAATGAATTTTTTGAGGACTAATTTTGTGAACCGAATCTATTAATTTTATTTACTAAATGTTAATTATGAAATTATTCAAAAATAAACAGTTGGCAAAAGGTCATTCGGCCCCAGGTGCGTTTTTACTAGCCTATAGACACACACATTTCGTTGTGTAACATATTTCAAAATTTGCTAAAATCAACACCTGTTTATTTATCTTACTCACCCCAAACTAGTCATGTTATCAACGTGTTTATTTGGAGCTAGCAACTTACCTGAAAAGAAGAAAAATATTATTAGATTAAAATGAAGCAAACATTTTCTAACTATTTGTATACAGACAAAAAACATATAAAGTGGAAAACTCTAGAAAACATATGTATTACTGGACAATTCAGCGTTGCCCGTGAAAGAAATGTATTTCAACCTCTATATTTCAACCCCTGGTTAAAATTTCCTGGCTTTTGAATGTTTACTTTATTTTGAAAGCATTACCTACATGTGTGGCAGATTTGGCTTTTTCCGAGAAAGAAATATTTTTCATGGCTTATATCTCCATATCAATATTTCTATTATTAGTGTTTCGGCTGTTGGGTGTCCAGTTAGTGCTCCCTCGGTAGATTGTGCAAATACGGCTAACATTATAAAACAACTTTCTTAACAAAACTTTCAAGGTTTCATCTCTACTACAATGTAAAATTATTTTCAATTATACAAGGTGACACAAAAACGAGTTACACAAGAAAGTATAGTAATTTCAAATAGAACACCCTATATTTTTTTAGCTCCAGTTAAGCCTCGAAGGGTCCTGTATTACACTCTGAAATATATTGCCAATCGGATACAACGTTGCCAAGTCACGGTTTTTTTCCTGTTTTTTGACAATTTACAAACATTTTTTTGGATGCTATATCTCCGCGATTTATTAATTGTTTTTTCTAAAAATGTAGGATGTTATTTGATAATAATGTATTTACCGAAAAACATTTTTGAAATAAATGATTATTATACCGGGTATCCCAAATATTTGTTTACATTTCTTGATGTTTAATATTATTTTTCTCAATTTTTTTAAATGGAATGCCTATAATTTTTTTGCATGGATAAATAAAGCATACAATTCCCCACATTTTAATATCATACTTTTTATTTTTATTTCAACATTAAAATCTAGTATAGCTTTGGTCTTTTGTTTTATATTTTTTTCAGTTTTTTAAAATGGAATGCCTATAATTTCTCACATTTTGATATCATACACTTTCTTTTAATAACTATAAACGGTTGTTGAGAAATAATTTTTTTCACGATATTGAAATTAGCCTAACAGTTACTCAAAATGATTCACTTTTGATTCACGTAACACTGAATCCTCTGGATAAATGGACGCCTTACATTGCATAATATATTAACATTTATGTGATTGAAACACTGACGATTTCTTTCCATCATATCTTCTAAAGTCGTTGGTTCTACTTTATAAACGCCTGACTTCATAAATCCCCAAAGGAAAAAAAAACATTGAAGTCAGGTCGGGTGACCTAGGCGGCCATGCAATGAGACCTAACATAATTTAATAAAATAATACATTAGATATAAGTTAACAGTTTAGGAAAATATCAGACCTCTTCGTATCCACCTTTCATAAAAACCGCTGCCCAAGGAATCACTACTTCCACATCCAGATTCTCTATCCAAGTCACTCACAACGAAAAAACTTTATATGTGAAAATAATTGTTTATGGAACTTTAATAATATAATATTTGAAATCCTCTACCTCAAAATCCCATAAAACGATACCCCACATCGGTAGTGGGGTGGGGGTGGTAGTGGGGCTGGATGAAGTAAAAAAATATTTTGAGGTTTCTGGTTCCTGTACATGCACTAAATAACATTTTTTTTTCATCCCCTTTAATAAGGAGGTGGGGGTGGTAATGGGGGTGGCTAATGCCAAAAATTTTTTTGAGACCTCAGCTTCTCTTGTATATACTAAATGCCAATTTCATGGACTCTTATCTGCTTGATTTACCCATTTACCCCAAATTTACCCCAATTTACCCCCCAACCCTTCGACGGAACAAGATGAAAATATAATCTAGTTCTAGATCTCGTTAAAGTACATATGTGTACCAAATTTCAAGTCAATATCTTAAACGGTTCCAGAGTAAACGTGCGCACAAAAAAAAGTTACAGACAGACCGACAGACAGACAGACAGACAGACCGACAGACAGACCGACAGACAGACCGACAGACAGACCGACAGACAGACCGACAGACAGACCGACAGACAGACCGACAGACAGACCGACAGACAGACCGACAGACAGACCGACAGACAGACCGACAGACAGACCGACAGACAGACAGACCGACAGACAGACCGACAGACAGACCGACAGACAGACCGACAGACAGACCGACAGACAGACCGACAGACAGACCGACAGACAGACCGACAGACAGACAGAAATTTTTTTTTCGCTCAAACTTAAAATCTCGACGTTTCATGACATTTTAAGCCTATTTGGACAATAAAAATTTTTAAAATTTTTTTTGTCGTTACTATACTTCCACTGGACGTGGAAGTAAAACTGGTTACTAATGGCCTGACGAACATTTCTACTAAAATGTGGTGGTGCACCATCAAGTTTTAACCACATATTATTTGTAATATAATCAGAAATATGCTCGATTAATTGTGGAAACGCATTTTACATAAATTTCAAGAAGACTGCTCCATTCACATTTCCCTCAAAAAAGTGAGGACCAATAGCAACATAATCATAAACATTTAAACTCCAGTTGTGCTGGTAATGATTTTTCTATACAACATGAGGGTTTTTCTGCCATAATAATGGAAATTGTGCCTATTCACAAATCCATTGCGATGAAACGTTGATGCGCACGTGAACAACACAAATTTGAAAAATTCTTCATTTTATCCAATTTGGTTTTGAGCCCTCCGGCAAAAATTTAATCTACGATTTAAATCCACATTCAAAAGCTCTTGATGCAGCTGTACTCGATAGGGGTGAAACTTATTTTTACGAAGACATAGGGAAACACTAGATTTACTGATCTCTAAATCTCTACTTAACTCCCGAACACTTGCCATATGATTTTCGATTACCGCTAAAGTTATGGCCAGTTCATTTTTTTCAATTAATACATTTCTCGCCTTCTTTTCATGTGCAACACTTCCAGTACGTTCAAAAGGTTCTTTCAAATTTTCTAGAGACCTTACATCAGGACACCTATCGGGATATTTTTGATGATACGCTCTTAATGCCAATAAACAATTTCCATCACATTCACCAATAACATGCACAATAGATATCAGATCTTCAAATAATTATATATATTTTTAAATTTTACTTAACAATTTTAATTCAACTTAATTACGATATTCTTGAACACTTTAGAGAAATGTTATAAAGTGAAAAACAAACGCAAAGCAAAAGACCAAAGCCATACTGGATTTCAATGCTAAAATGATGAGCACCTCAATTTACGCAAAAATTATTTGAAATAATCATCTCAAAAGCCGTTTGAAATAAAAATAAAGTGTATGATATTAAAATGTGGGGAATTGTATGATTTATTCATTCATGTAAAAAAGTTATAGGCATTCCATTTAAAAATGTTGAGAAAAATAATAATTAAATATTAAGAGATGTAAACAAATATTTTGAACACCCGGTATAATAATAATTAATTTCAAAAATGTTTTTCAGTAAATACTTCATTATCAAATAACATTCTACATTTTTAGAAATAACAATTATTAAATCGCGGAAATATGACAGTCAATGTTTGTAAATTGCGAAAAAAAAAACAAGAAAAAAATCATAACTTGGCAACGCTGCGTCCGAATGGCAAAATATTTTAGGGTGTAATACAGGAGGCTTAACTGGCACCAAAAAAATATAAGATGTTCCATTTAAAAAAAATTATACTTTCTTATGTAACTCATTTTGGTGACACCTTGTATAATTGAAAATAATTTTACGTTGTAGTAGAGATGAAACATTGAAAGTTTTATTAAAAAGGTTTTTTCATAAAGTTAGCCGTTTTTTCACAATCTTTGAGGGAACACTAACTGGAACCCTTGTATAGATTTCAAAGCAAAACTTTTAACTCCAACATTTTCACAAATGGGAAAAACTCGTTTAATTAACAAAATCGAGTTTAAATGTGAGGTGAAGCATGGCTAGCAATTAAAAATGTAAAGTATTATATATTTTTCTATTAAATCACCTAAGAGATATATCAGTTCTAGTCGTGATTTATATCCGTTAGTGATAAATTATACTGTACACCTATGCATAATTTATTACTAGGTAATATCCTATTAAGCTTGTATTTACCGGTATTAATGAATTTTGAAGGTTACTGAGCTGCCGGCGTTTCGTTATTTCCTATCCAATATACTTTCCTTTTCGTGATATATTCATGAGTGTAAACTACGTGCTCTGTCCTTATCTGTTCCTTTCTGTAATTAAATTCTTTACTATATTGCTTGATGTCTTACTGTTTTCTTTCGAGTTGATTAAAAAATAAGGAAGATTAAATCAGTGGATCGTGCCAACGTTTCCTATATTACATTTTAAATTATAAAACAATTATGATTATTATCGTAATTCATTACATAATTATTTTTGTACCTTGTTGACCTGCTACCAAACTGAATTTTGGCGATTACTCAGAACATATATAGTCAAATCTTAATTGAACAACCAATTATTGTAAATTCAGCATATCAAGTAACTACTTATTTTATGAAAACTGAAAACAGTCTATGTATATCCACAGATAATTGTTGTTTTGTTAAAATCAGCACTATCATTGAGTTTTTGAGATTATTTACTTGTGACGAGAGTCAGTTATTTTCCAACACAGGTGAATTTTGATTTAAAAATGAACTCAATAGCTCATTTATATAAATAAATAAATAATGAATTAATAATTTTATTTTCACAGACTAAAGACAACTATTTATGAAACTAGTAAGAGATTGGGGGTGCAAAATTTGCAAAATGAGACACTAACTGAGTTTTGTGATCTCATAAATGAAATAATCATCAATTTTCCATGCATATTTTACACAATATGTTTTTCTACAACTGTTCGAATAAGTAAAAAAAGTCGTATGGATGGAAATCACACCTCTACCTAAGGAACGAAACGCTGGCATAGTTCACAGTATAGCTGATTTCAGAAGAATAACACTCTGCAGTGAAGGATACAAATATTAAGTACAATTCAAGATCAAACAACTAAAGAAAACATCGCAAACCTTCAGACCACCGGGCAGCATTCATCAAAAGCAAATCAACGGATGAGAAAAGTAAACCACCTTATTGCCTGATCCAGAGGATGGATATACACAGCCATCATAATGCCAACGATAGCTAACGAGGTTAAAAACTCAGCAACGACAAAGACCAATCAATAAAGAAATCTAAGAGAAGCTAACACCTACACTTATATTGCTGTACTATGCGCCGTGCGGCTCTTGTTACTGGAAACAAACATGACCCAAATCCAACCCAGCGCAGACGTAGCCGATCCTGCAGTGTTTTTCCAGAAGTGAGAGCAGTGCCTACTATCAATAAAAATTGTAAGAAACAGTAGAAAATGAACAATTCCGGTTTAAACCAATCTGAATCAAAGAGGCGCTGACTCATCTGCAATTTTCATTGTTACCTAGGACATCAAAAGAGAACTATTAGATTGCCTACACCCGTTTGTGTCACTGGTGTGGTAAAAATAAAGTGAAAAATATTAACAAGGAAGTATTGTTGACTTATTTTAAATGTAAATCTTCTTCAGAAATCCTCTTCATTATGGGCTAACTATTCAATGATGAGAACAATGATATATATGCGTATAATTATAGATATCAGTAAATACACCAAACTAATTATTTTCTTAGTAAGTCCAAAGTTTTAGGAAAAGAGATTCTGAAATTATTTTCAGAGAAATCGATGATGACAAATTTTGTTGGTAGGTAAAAGTGTACAAACAAGACCTTTAAATATTAACGTGTGAAATTGATAAATTCAAGGTTGCTCTTATGATAGGAGTGTCAGGAGCTTATAGGAAGTAGGTGCTCACTAATTTGCCTTAAGGTAACGTATGTTGTGGTCAATCCCGAAATCTCGGAATCTCGATTTATTTTAAGAGTAAGGTTCTGAAGTTAAACTCTACACTCCACGGATCAATGAAAACTTTGTCGGGGAAGTGATTATTGTTTCAGGGTAGTTAGTTAACGATTTGAAACTATCAGTCTTATGAATTCAATGATACTGTACGTTACAGCAAAGACAAGCTTATTTACTATTTTTCAAAATGATTTGAAAAGGTTTTGAAAAATTCATGATTAAGTTTGGAAGTTCCTTAAATAGGTGGCTGGTCCTTCTGGCGGGAAGAATATTAGTGAAAATTTTATAACAATCCATTTAACAATCCAAACGTCCAACTGGTCAGCTGATTTCAGACGTTTACACTTTAAATTAAATAAATGGTACAACCATGATACCTCACTTACTTTTCTGCTTAGGTAAATATTTTTTTATCAGTAAACTTCTCTTACGTGAATTTTCCTAAAAAATCAATAATGGCATAATTGTTATTTTTGCAATGTAGCATTAACTAGTCGACTGATGTTTTTTCGATAACCAAGCAGCGCGAAACGCAATCGATTCCATGAAGATCAATTCAAGACCAGTATGGGATTGCATAAATGCCCTTATGGACCTAGGAAGTCAATACAAAGTGACCGTGGCGCGGGTATCAGGGAAGAAGAGACACAGGAGAAATGAAAAGGCTGGTGAATTGGTCCGAGAAGACGCGTCTAGTAGGACCCGAACCCTTGTACGGTGTGGCTAAATCATGCATACAAGCATTCATTATGGATACAAAATAAATCTCTGGAATAGTGGAAGAGTTCCCATCGACAGAGATATGCCAAAGAGTTCATTAAAGAATGATCGGCCTTACAGAATATCTACTGCGTCACAATAGAAAGAACTTAAGAGAATGGTGGACTTTCTAACTGGACAGTTGACACTGTAGGCTTAACAGACATTCGAGCCTAACGCGCCCGGCAGGGGATGCAGATATGCAGATTCTGTCAAGAGGAAGATAAAACCTCAGTACATGTGCTCTAACATTGTGAAGGCTTAACCAGACTAAGATTCCAAGTTAAAGTCGAATTTTTGGATGATACAATACTTTCTTCATTCCTAGTGTTGATCGAAAGTAAAAACAGCAAACCGTTTGTGATCTTCTCTCTTTTGCAGCAAACTAATCAAAAGATGCAATAAATTAAATTAGAAGGACAACGAATCTTCAATAAAAAAAATGAATAATGACAGGAATAGTTCATGGTTGTTCAAAGACACCCATGGCATCACAGTCTGAAGGCTTATTATATTATCTACCCCTATCCGTACCCTAGATAAACTTCAGCTTTAAAATTGATGTTAGAAGTAGGAAATCCTTGACCAGATTGTTGTTAAAATTCTATGTCGATAAGTTTCCCCCGAGAATGCTAAATCTTCTGTATAAAGAATCTTCTTTTCTCTAATTATTTGGGTTTAGACTAAGCCCATTCAGCTACGATTAATTTTTTGTTGTAACCTAATTCCACACAAGACCGAAAACCCAGCTAGTACAAAGGAACAATAGGTAAGCAACAGTAGATGGGTTAACAAAGGATATCTATACAAGGAAACTACAGTTAAACTAAAATTAACTAACTTCATTTTACGTTTAGTAAGTCTTAGAAAACTGTAATATTGTTTCAAACAATCATTCCTGCCAGTAGCAAAGTGATGTGTTGTATTGTGGCAATGGAATGTCATTATTTATTAGTTCTTGCATTAACAAGGCGTAAAATGTGGTGACACTAAAAAATCCAGATATTCAAATTTCCATTGCCATCACAAGAGGGTTTCTGATAATTTAACTTTAAATAAGTTACAGTTGACAGTTCCATGCCCAGATATACATCTGATATATCTAATATATAAAAATCTCGTGTCACAGTGTTTGTTATCGAACTCCTCCGAAACGGCTTGACCGATTTTTATGAAATTTTGGTGTATATTTGGTAGGTCTGAGAATAGGTCGTAGGCTATTTTTTATACCCCTAGGTGATAAGGGTGGCCCTATCCAGAAATTTTATTTTTATTTTTTGGACAAAAATTTATAATTTATATGGCAAAACAACGTTTGCTGGGTCAGCTAGTTTAATTATAATACTTCTATTTGGATTACTTCTATAAGTCAAAAGGGAACTAGGTAACTTTACTAACTTTTCGTTAATTTTACAATACGTGTGGTTGCTGTTATTACATACTTTAGTCTACTTCTTCCTGCACAAAGAATCTTAATAATAATATTCTTTAGTTAAGTTGTAATTTCGTAAAACTAATTAAGATTTGCGTTTCACGATTTTTGTCTAATAGCGAGTTTACTAGCACGGAACACTGCGTAGTTTTCAATAAACTGATTTTTTTTTTTAAATATGCATTACCCGAGATTTACTAAAAATGTTATTATCTCCATTGTTTATAAATTCACTTCAATTTGCCCGTTGATGCGTTAATTTTATATACTCACACAAAGTAAACGCAGTCGTGTGTGACACCCAATATATAATATGTAGAAGTACTTAAACTATTATCACATTATCAGTATATGTTTATCGAGAAATATTTTTTTATGGGATGCCGATTTAACGGTAAGACATTTTTCAACTAAATATAAAGTTGTAATGCAAATAGAAAAAAATTATCTACGTAAATTTTTGTAACAATAATACAATTATCATACAAATCCTGTTGGCTTTATATCCTAATCCTGAGACATTTTAATAATATATATAATAAAAAGTAAATTGGAGTTTTCACAAGTATTTCAAAGCTTTATCAGAATATTGCATTCGATGCGCGTTTGGCCAAGCATGTTAACGTCATCTGGAGATGATTAAAAATAAACATTAGACAAGATTTTAAAGCTAAACTGTAATCTGTGAATTTCTGAAGAATCCAGAACGAATAGGTGAAGAAACCTTTAATTATAATATCATCATATTGACCGCATTTGGCGTAAATCCAAACTAAGTTTCAAATTTTCATAGAAACATATTAATCGCAACCCAGAGATCTAAAATATCATGATATTTATATAAATATCAAAATATCCGATATACACATTATATAAAGAAAATATTATAAAGGGTGACGCATTCCTTTGATGGGGTTAAAGTAGAGCTAATTTGCAGTAAATTTAATCATGTGCTACCCTGTCAGAAAATGAGCAGTTTTCGAGATAATCCAATAGGTATCAATATTTTTTTAAATTTCCGATTTTTAACCAAAAAATTAAATTAAAATAAAACTACTCATTTTTGGGCACTTATTTGAGTGTTTTCTGATAGCTAACAAATCATTGAATGAAAAAAAAAAAGAAATAAATCCACAAAATTATCGTAACATTTGAAGCAGCGTGTCTAAATTCATACATGATGACAAAAGAAAAATGAATTTTATAGCCCAGGAATTTTAGTTTTTGACGCGGAATTAATTATTGTAAAGCTGAACATTCCCAGGATTGTAGTTTTGGTCCAGGACAACGCATAGCATAGCAAGTCCCCTACTCTCCCCTGTCGGCTTCCCTGTTTTTTCAGAGCAACAAGGGCCTAAGTCGCAAAAATTGCAGAGCTGGCTATAAAGTGCAGCAGGAAGGTTGCTATTTGCTACTGGTCCGATTTGGGTCGAAATGATCATAAAAGATTAGGAGAAGCATATCCGTTCATATTTCAGATGATTCATGCATATTTTTGTTAATAATTTTCCGTTTCTAGTTCTGTCAACATTTCAAAAATTTAAAATTTAAAAATAAAAAATCCGAAATGGCGCCATTGCTGATAAATAAAGACATAAACATTTCTCTTCATACTTTTGGCTTTCCATTGGTATGTCTACCTTCTCTGTAGCATCACCCGTTACGGAGTTACGCCACTCTGAATGTCGCAGAGGCGACACTCGGACATTTAAGTGCGTTCATTGTTGCGTCTATCACGTTCTATCACGTCAGTCTAAACAATCAAAAAGGCGCAAGACCTTAGTTCATTAACTTTGACAGTTCTCTAAGTGTATGCATTGGTTCAGTGGTGCGGCAAAATTGAGTGATCTTAGTTAAGCTATGTAGCACAGGAATTTTAGTTTTTGACCCGGAATTAATTATTGTGAAGCTGAATATTTGCACGATTGTAATTTTGATCCAGGACAACACGTACCAAAAGGTCCCCTACTCTCCCCCAACAAGGGTCCAAGTCGCAGAAATTGCAGAGCTAGCTATAAAGTGCAACAAAAAGGTTGTTGCTGGTCCAAAATGATCATAAAAGCTTCGGAGAAGTATATCCGTTCGTATTTCACATGTTCCATGCATATTTCTTTCATAATTTTCCGTTCTAGTGCTGTCAAAAATTTAAAAATTGAAAAAATTTCGAAATGGCTCCTTTGCGGATAAATGAAGACTCGGAGGGAAAAACGTACCCGAATAAACATTTCTCTTCATACTTTGGGCTTTCCATTGGTATATTTCTCTGTAGCGTTACTCGTTATGAAGCTACGCAACTTTGAGAGTCAGCGCGCGGCAGTCGCGCCGTCATGTGCCCGGTGGAACTGCCCTGGCTGCGCTGATGAGACCAGTTGCGAATTCCTGTTTATATACTATTGGGCTTCTATAAGATTTATTGAATGAAATTCAACTTGTCAGACTCAGAAAATGATTTTATTCGGCTAGACAATTGACATTATTGATCTACTGGGAAGTAGGGTCGTCCGGATCATCATCCATATCCACGACTGGCTGTTTGTGAAGCTTCGGCACATGATGCTGTAATTCAGACCAGCAATGGCTAGACGTCAACCTCAACTCGGGGTGGTAATCAGGACTCCAGGGAGTGGTTTCGATTCCTGTTCCTACCACAAGGCAGCCAGCTCCCGATAGCCTGCTACGGCTAATTTCTAGCGCTGCAAGGCGGACTGCGGTGACGGTGCGAGTGCAGAAACTCTGGTCTGAACTGCAGCATCATGTGCGGAAGCTGTAGAGGATCCAGCTGCCCAACCAGCCAGTCATGGATATAGATGATGATCAGGACGACTCTACTTCCCAGTAGATCAATAATGCCAATTGTCTAGCCGAATAAAGTCATTTTTTGAGTCTTACAAGTTAAATTTCATTCAATAAATCTTATAAAACACCAATAATATATAAAGAGCAACTGGTCTCATCAGCGCAGCCAGCGCAGTTCCACCGGGCACATGGCGGGCGTGGCCGCCGCGCGCTGACTCTCAAAGTTGCGTAGCTCCGTAACGGGTGACGCTACAGAGAATATCAATGGAAAGACCAAAGTATAAAGAGAAATGTTTATTCGGGTACGTTTTCTCCTCAGAGTCTTCATTTATCCGCAATCGAGCCATTTCGAAATTTTTTCAATTTTTGAAGTTTTGACAGCACTAGAACGGAAAATTATGAACGAAATATGCATGGATCACGTGAAATACGAACCGATATGCTTCCCCGAAACTTTTTTGATCATTTTGAACCAAGTCGGACCAGTAACAACCTTTCTGCTGCACTTTATAGCCAACTGTGCAATTTCTGCGACTTGGGGCCTGGTTGCTCCGCAAAAACAGGGAAGCTGGCGGTGGAGTAGAGGAATTTTTGGTACATGTTGTCCTGGACCAAAACTACAATCCTGCAAATTTTCAGCTTTACAATAATTAATTCCGAGTCAAAAACTAAAATTCCTGTGCTAGATGGCTCAACTAAGATCACTCAATTTTGCCGCACCAATGAACCAATGCATGTTATGTTTGTATCTGTTTAGCTCGCGTAGATTCTAATGTCTTCTAATAAACCACAAAATATTATATGTATTTGAATGTATCTTTATTTTACATTACTTGTCATATCTTGACATGCATAAACTCCTATATATATATTACTATTATTTCTAATCAATAGTTGCATATATAACAATCCTCCTTACTAAATTAAAACAAATGAACTATTTCAATTTTACAATAATGCATATACAAAAATATAAGTTTATAAACCAAATCTCATAGGTGGTTTTCTGACTCTATTTGATCGCCTTAATGGTAATTCTTGACTTTTAGTAGGTGTTTCTAATTTTTTTGGTATAGGTGGTTCATCGTTTATTTCTGGTTCCGAGATATTCTGTGCGGTATCTCCTGAAGAAGTTCCAGCCGTGTTCAGACTTTCCAGGTGTGGATTGTGATTGTTCTCTCTGTTCATAGTAATTGAAGGTATATAAATTACTTCGTTGTCAATACGTGGCTCCACTGATGTGCTTCTCATTTGATCAATGTGTCTCCTCCAAACAACTCCATTTACCAATATTTTGTAATGTAATTTTCCTTCACGCTCTATTACCTTTCCATTACACCACTTTTCATCCTTATTATGATAATTTCGGGCCAATACTTTACTTCCAATATCAAATTCTCGAATTTTATTTAAATTAACAGGATTTTGGTGTTCACGCATTTCCACAATAATGTTTGGTCTTATCAAATCGATTCGTGTACGAATATTTCTTTTGAGCATTAATTCTGCTGAACTTCGACCTGTGGTTGCGTTTATCGTCTTCCTCTGTTGCATTAAGAACAAGCATATTTTATATTCTATATCGCCTTGATCTGACGTCATACATCTAATGCTTCTTTTTACGGTTTGCACATATCTTTCTGCTTGTCCATTAGTCGCTGCATGGTATGGTGCACTAAACTTGTGATGTATACCATTCAGATTTACAAACGTCTTGAACTCTTCGCTGATGAATTGTGCTCCGTTATCTGTTACTATAGTTATTGGTAAATGAAATCTTGCAAATATTTTTCTAAGTTCTCTAATGGTAGTTGTTGACGTTATTTTCTTCATAGGTACTACTTCTAGCCATTTTGAATGAGCATCAACCACTATTAAAAAGTACTGTTCCATAAATGGTCCTGCAAAATCTATATGGATGCGTTGCCGTGGTTGACTAGGAAATTCCCATGGATGTAAAATAACTTTTGCCTCTTCTTTTTTTAACTTAGAACAACTAGTACAACTTTTAACTTTCTCCTCAATGCATTTATCAATATTCTTCCACCAACAGTAACTACGTGCAAGTCCTTTCATTTTAACCATGCCTATATGGGCACTATGTAGTTCTGCTAATATGATGTGCTGTAAGGATTTTGGAATTACCACTCTTATTCCTCGTAGAATACATCTATTCTCAATAGTCAGTTCATTTTCCTTTCCAGCAAAATCTGTTCCCTTTAAACTATTTCCTGTCTGTAACAACATATAAATTTTCTTCAATTCTGCATCTTCTTTTGTAGCTTTACTAATTTGTTTTGCTGTCACTGGTAACATTTCAATTTGTCTTAATTGAAATAGTGAATACTCGTCACAATTACCTTGCTTCTCTGTTGCATTTAACGGAAATCTAGAAAAATAATCAGCATTACTATTTTCTGTTGTTTTCCTGTAGACAATATCATAATCAAATCCAGATAGAAATTGAGCATAATGTAACATTCGTGTAGCTGTCATAGCTGGTAAATTCTTCTGTGGATTAAATATTGTCGTGAGTGGTCTGTGATCTGTTATCAATGTAAACTTTCTTCCATAGCAAAACTGGAAAAATTTATGTAACGACCAAAATATAGCTGTAGCTTCCTTATCAATCTGACTGTATGATTTTTCACTTTTAGTCAATGACCTTGAAGCAAATGCGATTGGTCGTTCAACTCCCTCGATCCTGTGAGATAAAACACTTCCAAGTCCGTGCGGTGAAGCGTCTACCGCCAAGATGAGTGGATATTCAGGATTGTACGGTACTAAAACTCGATCACTTGCAACTTCTTTTTTAATCTGTTCCATAGCTCTACTCTGCGCAGTCGTCCATTTAAAATCAATACCTTGCTGTAGTAAATCATGTAATGGTCTTAATGTCATTGACATATTTGGAATAAATCTGTGATAATAGTTTACAAAACCTAAAAGTGTTCGTAGTTCATTTACATTTTTTGGGTATGGAGCTTCCATCACCGCCTTTATTTTGTCATCACTTTTATGTAATCCATTTCTGTCAATGGTATGTCCCAAATAATTTACTGACGTTTTCAAAAATTCACATTTCCCTTTATTTAGCCTTAAACCATATTCTCTAAACTTTAGGAAAATCTGTTTCAATCGGTAAATCATTTCATTTAAATTTTTACCCTGGATTATGACATCATCAAAGAAATAAGTTGTTCCATCTAAATTCCCCAACATCTGATCCATAAATCGTCCCCAAATGCTAGGTGCTGTCTTGACTCCAAACATTAACCTGTTGACCTTGTACATTCCTTTGTGAGTGCATATTGTCTGCAAAGCTGCGCTTTTATCTGTCATCTCCATGTGCAAATATGCGTTCCTGATATCTAATTTACAAAATAATTTACCGCCATTCAATTTTGCAACGCTTTCTTCAATTCTTTTAATAGGATATTTGTCATCTTGTAAATGTTTATTCAAAGTAACTTTGTAGTCTGCACAAATTCGTACAGATTTATCTGCTTTAACTATCGGAACAATAGGTGTTCCCCACTCTGCATGAACTACCTTTTCGATAATGCCGTCATCTTCCAGTCTATCTAATTCATTTCCAACTTTGTCAACTATAGCAAAAGGTACTGGTCTCGGCTTTACAAAAATGGGCATTATATTGTTTTTAAGACGTAATTCACCTTTGTAATTAGATATTTTTCCAATTCCAGGTTGAAATAAATCTTGAAATGCGTTCAACAATCTGTTTAATTCGTTCTGCTGGTCTACTGTCTCCAATTTCTTAATTTCCTTCCAATCAATATGAATTTTCCTTAGCCACTCGCGTCCAAAAACGGCATCAACTTTCATTGGTAATACATAAATATCATCATAAATTTTCTGATTTTTATATACAACCTCTACTGTAGCAACTCCTTCTGGTTCAATAATCTGTCCCGTATATGTTCGTAACTTAACGTGTGTCTGTCTCAATTCTTTATTTGGACATAAAGCTCTAAATTCCTTTATCCCAATTGACGTAACTGCTGCACCTGTGTCTAATTCAAATGAATGTTGTTTTCCATCTATGCAAAGTTGTAACATAAATTTATCATTCTTTGAATTATTTGAAATATTATAAATTTCATGCATCTGTTCCCTGTTTTCAAGTTCACTGTCACCGTATTCAATCTGCTTTGTTCCTGCTATTTTTGAATTTGAGTTTCCGTCATATTTCCTCGACCTTACTGTTCCATTTCTACATACTTTCGATATATGACCTGTCCTTCCACATTTGTGACAATTGGCATTTTTAAAATTACATTTAAAACTCATATGATTTCCGTCACCGCATCTGTAACATTTTCCTTTTAATTTTCCCTGGGTGTCATTGTTATTGAACGTTTTTGGCGTATGCTGCTTGTTAATGCTGTTTGTATTATTTCTCTTCATTGTGGATTTCAATTGATTCGTACATTTCCCTTCTGTACCTTGAATTTGTTTACTTTCTATTTTTGCAGCTTCAATAGCTAATGCTAATTCATATGCTTCTTTTAATGTTAATTTATTCTGCTGTAATAACTTTTCTCTAGTTCCATTATCGTTCAAACCACGAATAAATTGCGATCTTAGATGGGTGTTAATAGTTGAAACATTACAACTTGTACATTTAAAATTACAATATATGGTTAATTTCTTGAGCTCAGTAAAGAATGTTGCTATCGATTCTCCTTCATTTTGTATACGTAATAGAAATTTATGTTGTTCTGAAATTTCATTTGGTATGGGGTCTAGATGATCTTTTAATAACTTAATTAAATCAATATACTTCTTTGTTTTGGGTAAATCTGGCGCTGTGAGACTTGTTAGTAGCTGATAATATTTTGTTCCAATGCAGTTTATTAATATTTGTACCTTTTTGTTATCTATTTCTTCCGCTGTTCCTGTTAGATTTTTCAATAATATGAAATTTTCTAAACGTTCCACATATGTTGTAAATGTTTCCTGTATATCATCATATGGTTGTAGTTGTATGCCTCCAATTATGTTTCCATTATTACTGTTACCTCCACTTTGAATTACTCGAATTAATTGTGCAATAAGTTCCTCAGCGCTTGCTGTCATTTTTTTTTATGTCACACTGTTAGTTTTATACTTTTACATAACCTTTAGATTTCTCGTCGCCACTGTTATGTTTGTATCTGTTTAGCTCGCGTAGATTCTAATGTCTTCTAATAAACCACAAAATATTATATGTATTTGAATGTATCTTTATTTTACATTACTTGTCATATCTTGACATGCATAAACTCCTATATATATATATTACTATTATTTCTAATCAATAGTTGCATATATAACAATGCATACACTTAGAGAACTGTCAAATTTAAAGAACTAAGGGTATAGCTCGTCTTGCACCTTCTTGATTGTTTAAACTAGACGTGATGGACACACTTAAATGTCCGAGTGTCGCCGCCGCGACACTCAGAGTGGGGTAATTCCGTAACGGGTGATGCTACAGAGAAGGTAGACATATCAGTGGAAAACTCAAAGTATGAAGAGAAATGTTTATTGAGGCACGTTTTCCCCTCCGAGTATTCATTTATCAGCAATGGCGCCATTTCGGAATTTTGTACATTTTTTTTAATTTTTAAATTTTTGAAATGTTGACAGTACTAGAACAGAAAACTATGAAAACTATATGCATGGAACATCTGAAATATGAACGGATATGCTTCTCCTAATCTTTTATGATCATTTCGACCCAAATCGGACCAGTAACAACCTTCCTGTTGCACTCTCTAGCCAGCTCTGCAATTTTTGCGTCTTAGGCCCTTGTTGCTCCGAAAAAACAGGGAAGCCGACGGGAGAGAGTAGGGGACTCTTTGCTACGTATTGTCCTGGGCCAGAATTACAATCCTGGAAATTTTCAGCTTTACAATAATTTATTCCGGGTAGAAGCGATATATTGACTAAAACTCCTACGCTATTAGTTTACATGGAAGAGTTTTTCTCAAAAAAATTGTACAAATTGCTTAAATGACTGCCCTCTATCATTAGCTATCCAACAAGGTACAAATGTTGCCAAATATCACATGCATTTGGCAAGAAATTCCAATAGAAAGCTCATGTAACGCGTTGTAAAGAGCGACCACAAAATTCACTTCTTTTTGCATAGTGCGAAGGAAGGGTCCAAAATTGATCCCGTTGGTCTCAAATTAATTTTTGGAAAATTCTAAGGGAACATATCTTTTCGTTTTGCGGAAAAACTCTAAAATCACTCCTATTTAAGGATTGAAGATATTTAAACAATAAATATTAAAATAACACAATTTAAAACAATTATTATAACTCTGATTTTATTAATAATTGCGACAAAATATTGCTTGAATAATGAACATGAATCCCACTGTCCAATGCGCAATAGAAAACCACCCCTAACGAGGGGATTGAAAATCACTAATTACAAAAAACAGTGAAAATAAGCATTTGAATTATAAAATGACTCCTTATATTATAATGCATACGGCCTAAACTACTGATACTGAACCCAACCCCGTTCAGTATCAGTTAGGGGTGTTCTTTTTTACCAAGAGTTGTCAGGTCTTTCTTGGCAATAGCCTACCTATCAAATATTATTTTTATCCGCCAATATTTTGGAAAGTGGTTTTTTCACGAGTATTTTTAGCTACAAATAATATTTTGAGAATCCTAGTCAATACTTTCTTCATTGTTATCGTTTCTATATGCCCTAAATAAATATTTACAAAATAATTGACTAGTGTAATGCAATGCAATTCAGTCCGACCAATGTATGCACCATATAACGATAACGAATTTTCATATTCAGTTAAATTATTAATGGGTGTGTATAAGATGGGTCACAAACAAAAAAACACCTTCATAATATTAAAAACGAACAAATTAACAAATAAACAACTGCCTAAAATGGGAATAACGTGTCTATCCATCATGAAAACACTAACCGATTTTTTCGGATCTCTTCGGTCAACTGCAGCCTCTACATGCGCAGTTTGATGTAGTAGTAGCTATCGGTAGGTTATAGTTCGAGATTCATTTTTTTATTTCAACTTCTATTTCGTTTTTAGGTATGAAAATAAAAAATTAAGAAAATAAAAATTGGTGATGACACATATGCGGATAGAGAGTTGTATTTTAACCCTTTCAGGGCAGATAAAAAACGACAGGGGATACGATTATAGCCCTAATGAACCTTATGATTATCATTAATATACATAAGGATGTCTACTCTGAGAGACTTCTTATCTGAGTTGGAAAAACTTTTCGTGGTGAAGGTATTGTCTACCAGTTCTACTAATATCACTATTAATTTTTTTTTCGGGATTCAAATATGTTTTACTAGTAGATCTTCAATGCTGTGTACCTCTATCTGAAACATCATTGTTCTACCGAATACATAAAATCAAACAATTCTCAACATTATTTCAGATAATGAAAAGAAGATACATTTTTTTTCGTCACAAAATTCACAAGATTCACAAAATTCCTTTAATTCATTAATTCATTATTTGTTAAAGTTCATTTTTGCGTACATAAGGTGGTTACACAGGATAACTACTAGTCTGCAAAGGGTTAAAAAAAGAATCATCAAAATTGGTCCAGTGGGAGCCGCTAGCGAAGGCGGAAAAGAAAACGCCATGTGTTTTAAATCTATAGATCGCTGTAAACCAAAAACAATCGAAATATATCAAATTATGCAAAAAAAGTTTCGCGTTTGCAGAAATGTACAGACTTTAATAAAATAACAGAAAAATAAATTAAGGTCAAAACCGATGAGCTGATCAGTTGCTAACTCATCCAATACTTCTAAATTCGTTATCGTTACTGAACTGTGGGAATTTTAAAAACAGGTTGACTTTATAATAGATATAACTATAACTACATGTAAACAGGAAAACAAGGCCAGCATAAAAAATGTTCAATGTACTCTTTTTTATTTATCTAAGGTTATATTTTCATCAGATATTCAGTATGAAACAACAAATCACAATGATGTTTAAACTAACAATAATATGAATCGTTAAATAATTCAATACTTCTTAGCCAAAGAGTAGGTAGTTGTTTTGATTGGTATTGGTTCTCGAATAACGTATTAAAGTTATGCAAAAATCAGTGACAAAGAAAAAAAGACATGCTTATAATAGGCTCGAACCACCGATCTCAAGTCAATTCAATGCTAGTTTTATCTTATGTAATATCACTAGCGCTAGAATTTTATCGATAAACTTTTTTCCAAAGCATTGTTGCCTGGTAATATAAATAATATAGATTGACAGTTTATTATCTAATTAAATCCCGAGCGCTTTAGCAGTAGGAATTTAATCTTTGATAATAAAGTGCCAATTTACAGGAATTATGTTACCTTTTACCTTTTATCTTTTATTTTTTTTATGTTTGACTTTTGGCAACTTAGGTCGAGAAAAAATTTACAGATAAAACTTAAAAGCACAAGTGGTATTTGGGGAGAATATTTCACGATTAAGTAAAATACATAAAACATCTTTAATATTAAGTTTTGCCATTAACTGCCTCCAGACGTTTTCTTATAATTTTTTAGTACTTACTGTCCTTTATTTTCAATTTCATTATTTACGTCACATAAAAATGTATTTCCAAACCGATTCATCTAATAAAAAATAAAGTAGGTATAATTATTATTTAACAATCGCAGCTGCATAAACTTAAAAGTCCACGGAATTCCGCATATTTTAAATGTAATGATAATGAAAAAACAATATAAGTACCTTGAACCACAGATATTGTAATGCATAGACTGGTCCAAAACTGCTGAGAGTTTTCACTGTAATAGTTCTTCGACCAATCATATTACACATAAAATTAAATTACAAATTTAAAAAAAACCGCCATATTGGGTTTGGAATGACGTCACTCAGCTAACCATGCATTGTCATCCAAACTAAACGTGTATGCAAAATTTCAGCCCAATCGGTTGGGGATAACTATTCTAAAATTCAGTTGCAAGATTTGACCCACGAGAACAAGGCAAGTTAAATAAAAGCTTGTAATCAATATGGCGACCAAACATCAAAATCTAATACGGCAAAAGCCTTCTCGACAAAATACTCTTTCAAATAAAAAAAAGTGCATCAAAATCGGATCACCCGTTGAAGAGATATGAAGCCACAGACAGACAGACAGACATACAAACATACGCGTCAAACTTATAACGCCCCTCTTTTGGGGTCGGAGGTTAATAAAGACAAAGAGAGCACTACCAATGTCCCGCCCTTATTTTCTGTTCTAAGTTAATTAAAGATAAATGAAATATGGTTCTGGTACCGTCATCTAGTAACAGTAACGGAAAACGCTACATACACAGAATCACGCCAAACAGTGTAATACACAAGAATTATTATATAAAGTGTTTATTGATATATATTTACTTATTTTATTCTTATTTTTAGTTTAACTAGTTTAAAAATTAATTAAGCAGAGGGTATTTATACTCTGAGAGATGAGTTAGAATAAGTGTTATGAACTCTGTTATGAATTATTGTAATGTATAGTTTTAATGTTACTTTGTGATGGATTACCATACGTAAGTACATTTGTGTTTAACATGAAATAATTGACTTGCCTGCTCGGTAGACATTTATATTTAATTTTATTTGTGATAATTATTTTGCAATTGCGTTATTATAACTCATTGAGTGTTGTGTATAACTTGTCCCTATATATTCCACACAGCCTTGAAATTGAAATTGAGAGTTGTCAAATTATGTGTTGTATTTATGTTATGTTCATATTATTATATTACTACGTATAGAATACAATACTACAATGTACAAGTTACGTTAACAATTATCAATAAGCTAGAGAAGAAAGGACCTCGGAAAAAAACCCATGAAAATGTTGATTCGGTGGAATCGGATGAAATTTTGGTATTTTGTAATTCAAGTTATGATGATCAAAAGTTTTTATCACACAAGTTAGGTAATTTGCGTCATTTTAGACATTCAAGAACTTTTTACTCTTAAACTATCAACTTCAGCAAAAAATTGCAAGGGTCAAAATATTTTTGTTCAAGTCCAATAAAACTCAAGAATTTTTTATCAATTTTATCATGCTTCGTTGGGATTGGCTGAAATTTTGCTATTTTGTAGTTAAAGTCATGCTGATCAAAAATTCCTATTGCACTGAGTCTATCCTATGAGTGGTTTTCGCTCCAGAAGTGCTGGAAGGTTCTAACAACGAGATAACGGGTAATCAATGTACGTAATTATGAATGGCTTCCAGTGAGTTTATGTACTGCGTGCGTGCGTTTGTGTGTACGTATGTGCCAGTGTATACAAGGTTATCCGGAAATATCGATGACAAACTTGTGGTGCAGATTCTATGTGCAAAAATATGTCCGCAAATACCTTGAGCTACGGCCCTTTGAAAATGGCACCCAAAAACTGATTATTATTTCAAATTTCAGAAACCTTTTGATTTACAGGGACGCGACTTTATACGTATATTGAATAATAATACAAGCTTATTTTTACATGTTCCTGAAAATATTATCAATACTTAAAAACTAAAAAAAAAAAAATATTAAAAAACAACAAAAAGTAAAAATAAACAGATAGAAAGTGAAACCAAAAAAATGGGATCCCCTGGTTGGCAATGAGAACGCTCTCATAAGAAACATAGTGCAGATAAGAGCAGGGTCTTTTATAAAAATAATTACTTACACACACACACATACACGCACGCACGTACACAAACACGCTGGAAACCGTTCATAAACACGTACATATAGATTACCCGTTACCTCGTTGTTAGGGCCTTCAAGCACTCCTGGAGCGAAAACCACTCATAGGATAGACTTAATGCAAAAGGAATTTTTGATCAGCATGACTTTAACTTCAAAATAGCAAAGTTTCAGCCAATCCCACTGAAGCATGCCGAAATATGACATATATATATTTTACCTAACCTAAAAATTGATAAAAAATTCTGAAAAAAAATTGCTGTATTGGACTTGAACAAAAATATTTCGACCCTTGCATTTTTTTGCTAAAGTTAATAGTTTAAGAGTAAAATGTCCTTGAATGTTTAAAATGACGCAAATTACCTAACTTTGATAAGCTGTATCTCAAAAATTGTCCATAGGATTGGCTTGATATGATAAGAATTTTTGATCAGCATGACTTGAACTATAAAATACCAACATTTCAGCCTATTCCACTGAATGAACATTTTCATGGGTTTTGTTCCGGGGTCCTTTATAGATTAAATTTAAAAGCCCGAGTGAGTGAAATCATCTTCAACATTAATTCGTCAACTCATCCAAGTATTCCGTGAGCATCAAGTAAGTCCTTTGCTGCCATCGATACACTTTTCAAAAATTTGGTTTTCCCTTTTAATGACCAAGAATTAGATATTGATGATATTACAAATGACAAACATTAAGTTGAAGACTTTTGAACGCGCTAAATAACATTATATTGCAATTAGATATTGAAATAAATAATATATTTGAATAATAAATGTTATAAGTGTTCGAATGTTAGTTTAGTTCTTCACTTTTTAATAACTTTAGTCTACTTTTAATAGCGTTTCTAGAAAAAATACTGCATGCGTGTTAAAAGTTATTTTATTTTGTTCGAAAGGATGAACTTCGCTACGCGTCTTCTCCCAAACTTCTCACAAAATAAAATCACTTTTAACACTTGCATCATAAGTACAGCTGTTATTTATAGGGTAGATTTTAACAGTATTAATGATTAATGGAATGATGTTTTCTTTTTCCTTTCTAATAAATTATTAAAGATTCATTTATGGCCACAAAATTGTTTTATATACATCACACGAAGGTGTCTGCAAGGTCGTTACTTACATCTGTCATGTTTTATTTGAATAAGTTTTAATACTATAGCGACGATGACAATACTAATATCATTGTTTCTTAAAAACACTTAAGTTCTCATACTTAAAACATTCTTCACAGGAAAATAGTTATTAACTTACGTAAAATGCGTGTAAAAAAATAATAATGTGACTGCAATGTCAATTGTTATTTTTATTAAATAATAAACATTAACATTTTGTCGTAAATTTCATAAAGCTAGTGTAAGTTGCGAATCGAATTAACCACAATTAAAATTTTAACATTAGTGCAGAGGCATTTCCTTATTGACCTTCTTGATCTGTGAGAGTGTCTTCACGGAAACCAATTGTTAGAAAATTAATAATAATAAAGTTTATTGAACCAAAATAATGAAATATTGATTATAAAACATTACACTATTCAATTATTGAATAGCGGTACAAGGAAAATAAACCTTTAGGTAAAACTCACATGGGTATAAATACTGGCAGTTAAATGCTATACCAATATCTGCAAAAGTTATATAATTATATAGTTAGTTAGTTAGTTAGTTATAATATAGTCTTAAATAGGCCGATCTAGATATGAATGCACAAATGGGAGTACTGTGTACTGTACTTTCAACCTTTAATTATTGTTCCTATCTGTCCTTTCCAGATCCTTTTTGTTGCTACGCTATGCTGATGAGGAACAATAATTCCGAAACACGTGTCCGTAGCTGCTTCGTGTTTCCTCTTTGAGGTGTATGGCGTTATTTTCTTCACTATTTGTTTTTGACCCTACTAATTCCTTCCTATATTATTTCACTAATTTTTAATTGAGTACATTAATTTTATTCAAGTTCAACAGTAAAAGAATAAGAGTTGCTTCGCAATCAGGTATATATTCGAAAATAAGGCAAAGTTAGTGGTACAAGTTATAATTAGTGTTATTATGACTGATCATTAATGCTCAATATGATACACACCTACAAATTTTAACTTTTATTTTGTATCGTTAACCAAAACCACTTATTTGCATTGTTTTGGTCCCAGCTACATCTAACATAGTCATAAAAAAAATTGTTGGCTCTAAAAATTGTAATAACTGACCTAACTCACATATTATGGTATAATTTTAATTAAAAAAGCAATTAATTACATCATGCGAAAAAATATTTGCCATTTTGATATATATTTCAAATACATGTTATATATTGTTAATATTGTTAATTATCAGAAAATTAATTATTCTTCTTGCGCTTCTTAGCCCGTCTCTTATAAGTTACTTCTGGAGCATCTCTTATACATATCCAAGTAGACTGCCAACATCGCAGAAGTCCATTTGCCCTGATATCTTTTTCCATATTTTGAATATCCTGGTGGAATCTCTCTCCATGCTCATCACTTACTGCACCACAGTTTTCTGGGAAATAATCTAGGTGTGAATGTAGAAAGTGGACTTTTAATGACATATTGCATCCTAATGTCTGGTAGCAAAAAAGAAGATTCCCAACAAGGTTTCTATAGTTTTCTGCTTTTTTGTTACCGAGAAAGTGTGTTGCTACCATTTTAAAGGAATTCCAAGCAGCTTTTTCATTACCTTCTAGAATGTTGTCAAATTTAGCATCTTTGAAAAGGTTCTTGATTTGAGGACCCACAAAAATTCCCTCTTTAATTTTCGCATTACTAAGTCTGGTAAATTTTTGTTTTAAATAACTGAAAGCATGTCCTTCTTTGTCCATAGGTTTTACCAAGTTTTTCATAAGCCCCAGTTTTATGTGGAGTGGTGGCAGTATTACCTTTTGTGAATCAATTAATGGAATGTTAGCAACATTTTTTCTCCTGGTTCAAAACCCAGTCTTGGCGGCCAAATTTTTCTTTTGTAATGTTCTAATCGCGCTCGACTGTCCCACTCACAAAGAAAACAACAGTATTTGGTATACCCTTGCTGCATACCAAGTAAGATAGCTATCTTTTAAGTCTGCACAAATCTGCCACTTATACTTGTTATATTCTATAGTTTGTAGCAATACATTCATGTTACTGTAATTTTCCTTCATGTGGACAGCATGGACGATTGGAATTAATGGCAGTTTATTTCCATTGTGGAGTAACACAGCTTTTAGACTAAGTTTCGAGGAGTCAATAAAAAGTCTCCAGTCACTAGGATCATGGTGAATGTGTAAAGTACTCATTAAACCGTCAATGTACTTGAAGGCAACCAAGTCATTTTCCATTTAAAAAAAGGTATAAGATCTTTTTGACGACTTCGATACATGGAAACTTTAACATTTTCTTGTAGTAAATTCCATTGTTGTAATCGACATGCCAAAAGCTCCGCTTTTGCCTTGGACAGATTAAGGTCTCTTATAAGATCACTTAATTCGCATTGATTAATTTTATGTGGTTCACCACCGGACACTTCGGCAGAGAAATCGGGATCTTGTGATGTTGATGGCTGGACTAAGTTGTCATCTACATTATCATCCGATTCTTCGTCATAATCAAGGCTGTATTCTTGAGGTGGATTAGGAATAGGTAGTTCATCACTATGGAGAACCGGGCGAATGGCAGATGGTAAATTAGAGTATTGTATTACCGTCCTTTTTTTCTTGTTAATACCCTGTCTAATAGGAGGTATCACGCAAAAATAACAATCGGTAACATGATCTGTAGGATCTCGCCAAATCATGGGCACAGCAAAAACTATTGAAAGTCGTCTTCCACTTAGCCAACTGCAAAGATTGTTCGCACAATTGCTGCAACATATATGAGGTGCCCATTTTTTGTCTTCATTTTCAATTGTACAACCAAAATACAACTGGTACGCCTTCTTAATTCTGTGAGTAAAATTACGTTTTTGATGCACAAAAGTCACTTCACCACAAATATAACAAAAGTTGTTAGGTGTATTTACACAATCTCGTGGCATATTTTCGAAAAAGCATTATTTACTTTCGAAAATGAACGCTTATCATGCACAAGGTACAAATACGACTACCTAAGAATGAATATTAGTTTTATTGACAAATAAAGTATGTCTATTTTTCGTAGAATTCTAATTCTACCTGTTATTTGTGATAGGACCGCCCATAAACTAGGGTTTACAAGGGGTCTACACACGATCCAGCGGCAGGGAGCCAGCCTTGTCGGCATGCTTTGAACTCATTCGTAAAATTGAACTGGTCCCCTGGAATTCCAATGATCTTCAAAGCGTACCGACAATGTCGGGTCCCAGCAGCTGGATCGTCTGTAGAGCCCTATACCTGCGTTACACTTTATTACCTGTATTGGGAAAACCAGAGCCAACTTGAACTTTGGCTTTTTATATTGTTATTTAGCATGACGAAGTTACTAAGAATTTGCTATTTTTACTTCCAATACATGTAGGCTGTAGAATAGTGAATCAATCCTAAATAGTATGTGCATCCTAAGTTTTCAGTTTCATTCCAAACGATGGCCTCATGCGATCTCACGACACGGAGTGAACCCAGAAGAGTTGCCTTTTGTATTTTGGTAGCCAGCGGCATGGAGACCGATCTACAAACAGGAATGTTGTTCAGTTCCTTAAGAAAAGACTGTCCGATACCTCCAAGATTGCTAATTATAAAAACCACCAATTTAATTAGAAAATCTGGATACATTTTACTAAATTAAAACAAGTCTAATATGTATCTTATTTCTTGATTTCTTTCGTTATAAAATTTCTCCCTGCTGACCTTGACCTTGAACTTGGTTTAGTTCGACAGCCGTTACTGACTGTCACAAAATGTGTGACAAGACGTTGTGAATAAGAAGAAAAAAATACTATACAACTGTGATTGCCACATTATCATGTAAAAAAACTCTAATGTGTTATGTATTTACCAATTCTTCTGATATAACAGTCATAAATGAAAAGAGCTTGAAAGCTTTAATCAACGAGTATTTTATGGCAGATTCAACATATAGGTTGGAGACTTAATTTTTTAAGTAGGAATTCGTAATATGATTAGTAACGAATCACGTAAGTCAAAGTAACCTTGACCAAAAAAATAAATAAAGTTTGGCAAAACAAATTTATCCAGGTGCCAAAATAACAATTTATGGTTATGAACGAGCTCAAAGTTTTTTCATAATTTCGATAATAAATGGGTATAAAAATAGTAACAAAATCGTAAAAAATATGATTTAAAATATTATAAGAAAATTAACTTTTCTTTAATCATACATGTTGAGGCAGTCCATTTCTTGAAATATTCAATCACGTACCATGTAATATGTGGTAGACAATCTTAAATAGAAAAAAAATAATGTAGATATGTAAATATACAGATAAGTGTTAAGTATGGTGTCATTCTCAGTTTTTACAAATATTAGCACTAGAAGCTAGAAAAAATTACCATGTTTTTCCGTCTTTTTTTATTTTTGAATAAAATATTCACTCTTATCATGAAGAATTCAATCATTAATAATTTTATTATGTACAATATATTATCTAATGAGTTTTTGCAATTTTGCAAATCAGTGTATATAGTTTTTTAAGAAAAAAAATCGGCAGCTACTGGAAGCGGCTGGAACCTCCCCACCCGGTGAATCTTTGAAGCCGAAAAGAGCACTAAACAATATGAACGATCTCATTTAATTATATTTATTAAGTTGAAATATTTTTTTCGTATTAAATCAGAAAAAAAGTCTTGCGTTCAGTGGGATTCGGACCTAAGAACTTGAGTGTTAAATTTATAGTTTGCACAACATTAATATTTTATTCAATGTTTTTAATACAAATATATGCTTCATCGGATCCTAACCCAGGGCCAGCCAGACAACCACGGTGAACACCGCCGTGGCGAGTGTGAGGCTGGACGGGGTAGGTCCGGTTTGGCTTGGAGAAAAATAAAAAAGTAGCTCCTGTCTTCTGTAGGCAGGCTTAAAGACTAGGTTAAAATTATAATGTGTCCACATGGACCTAAAATTAATATAAAAATAAACACAATTCTATAAAAACGTTCGTAGGCAAGAGCACTTAATAATTTTGATTATTGATACGGGAAACAACCTCGGAAACAACTAAACGAAAAAACCTGTTCATTGGTAATGGGATGGATGGCAGGGATGGCCATCTTTGGAAAAAAACATATAACTCTTGGTGGACAGCTTCCCTGCCAGATGTAGCCAGGGTAGTGTTTATGGTGGCTCGTTTAAGTTTGAGTTGGTATATTTTGTTTTATCTTTCGGTCTCGATCAATTTTTCACTAAATCGGCCGGGGAAGTGATAGCTGTCAAATTTTTGGTTCCAATGTTTCTCTGGCGAATTTGGTTTTTGAAAAATGTTTAGGTTGGTATCAATGTCTTAAATTGTTTTTAGGTTATGTAGTACTATTTTTAGGTTATGTTGCCGGAAGAATTTTCGGCGGGATGCCGGAAGTAGCGGAAATAGTTTTTAAAATATAATGTCACTGTCACTTTTATAGTTTTATTGGAAAAAACTCACCGAAAGCGTTCCGGTGGAGTTGCTTACACTTGTAGGGCTTGTAAGCGGTTCAGGATGGCCTCTCACACCATCCGTGGGCTTTATAAACGTCGAAAAAACTTGTAATCTCTCGATGCACTTGACACGTCAAAAATACTCAGCATACAGTCTGCACGCTTTAACACACTAGCAGAGAACTTAATACCACAAATGGACCCGTAGTATTTTTTGGGAATTTTCCTTTGAGTCCATTTAATAAAATTTGACATTTTTCTGAAAATTTGACATTTTTCTGAAAAGTGATATTTTTCCGAAAATTTGACATTTTTCTGAAGTGACATTACTCCGAAAATTTGACAATTTTCAAACATTTGACATTTTTCTGAAAGGTGACATTTCTTCGAAAATTTGACGTTTTTTCGAAAATTTGACATTTATCTGAAAAGTGACATTTTTCCGAAAATTTGACATTTTCCCGAAAATTTGACATTTTCCTGAATTTTTGACATTTTTCTGAAAAGTGACATTTCTCGGAAAATTTGACATTTTTTCGAAAATTTGACATTTTTCTGAAGTGACGTTACTCCGAAAATTTGACAATTTTCAAACATTTGGCATTTTTCTGAAAGGTGACATTTCTTCGAAAATTAGACGTTTTTTCGAAAATTTGAAATTTTTCTGAAAAGTGACATTTTTTTGAAAATTTGACATATTTCTGAAAAGTGACATTTCCCTGAAAATTTAACATTTTTTCGAAAATTTGACATTTTTCTGAAAGGTGACATTTCTTCGAAAATTTGACGTTTTTTCGAAAATTTGACATTTTTCTGAAAAGTGACATTTTTCTGAAAATTTGACATATTTCTGAAAAGTGACATTTCCCTGAAAATTTAACATTTTTTCGAAAATTTGACATTTTTCTGAAAGGTGACATTTCTTCGAAAATTTGACGTTTTCCTGAAAATTTGACATTTTCTTAAAAATCTGACATTTTTCTGAAAAGTGACATTTCTCCGAAAATTTTACATTTCTTGGAAATTAAAAAAAAAAAAATTTCGTGACTCGTCTTGTAGAAATATTTTTTTGATATCATCATCAGTTCGCCTGTTATAAGAATTTTATGCTTTTACGACGTCATCAGAACGTAGGTGTATTTTTAATTCACTCGTATTCCATCCATCTACAATATTTCCACCTACGCTTCAAACTTTAATTGGATGTTTCCAGTTAAGTCGATATCTGCACCAGTTTCTAAGAATTTTTCTTATTTGTGACGTCATGTGACGTAGGTGTATTATTAATTCACTCGTAATCCGTCCGTCTACAATATTTATACCTACGTTTCAAATTTCAGTTCGATATCTTCAACCGTTCCCGAGTTATCAGCCGAAATCACTGAACACCTCTGTCATTATTAGAATATCACCCTGTACATTGCACTGCTTTGAGGACAAAACAAGTTAAATTTTTGTTTTTTAATTTTTTTCACGGAAACCAAATCGAAAAAGTGCAAGTGTGATATATCGTTGAAATCGGAATTTTTACTGCTTTTCAATGGTTCAATTACAAATTGTAAGTAATCATAAAATAAACAACTTGTTGTGCCAAAACGGCACTAAACGTAATCCGATCTCAACCAAAACCTTTTCAGATCTTCTGGAGCACTAAAGAAACCCTCACGCAAAGTTTCATCCAAATCCGTTTAGTAGCTTCGCCGCTATCGTGCTAACATACATACACACACACACACACACACACACACACACACACACACACACACACACAGACATTTTTCAAAAACAATTTTTTTGGGTTCCTGGGACCTCAAAACGTAAAGATTTGATGTTATCTCAATTTTCGATTTTGGACTAATTGTAGTAACCTCCCACAATTTTATTGTGGGGAGGTTAACAATATATTTGTATTTTCATTGGCAATATAACTTACATCCCTCCCGATGAAATCGGAAGTGATAAATTGTTACTTTTATCAACAGCATACATCATTCATGTAGAACCTTTTTTGGGAATCTGTTGACAAAGTAATACAAATTACTACCGACATCTGCATACCATATAATTTTAAGAATTAGGCGACTTTTAATAACCAAATTACATGTTTCGAATGGAATAAGTAACGCATACTTTAATACGCTTTAAAAAAAATCTACAGTCTCGTAATATGCCGCAATATATAGGTAATTATTGTTGTTGTTAATGATAATAGTGCAAATTTAGGAGCATTGTTGCAATTTTTACTGTCCTCGGTTCAGTGAGAATGGAATTTTGCACACATAATTTCTGATATGCCAAGGACAAAAATGCAAGAACCATCGTATTACACAATTTTCGAAATGTTTTGATCAAATTTAACTATTTATTTTTTACAATTATAAGTGTAATAAATTAATATATCATATTATTATATTATAAGAGAGATCTAAGGCGACTTTTCCTATAATAGTAATAATAAGGAACGGCAAACTGCGGAAAACACTTTTTTCCTCTATAATGGCAAGGACACTAAGGATCCTAAAAATTACAGACCATAATAACCTGCCTACCAACGATATACAAAATCGTCACTGCTGCACTAGCAAATAAAATCTACAATCACCCGTTAACGTACCAGATACTCCTAGAAAAACAGAAAGGTTGTAGAAAGGCTTCCAGAGGCTGTGAGGATCAGCTGCTAGTGACAGTGAGTAAGACCGGCACAGAAATATCTGAATGGCCTGAGTGGACTACAAAAATGCACTTGAGAGCGTTCCCCACAGTTGGATTGTTGAATCCCTGAAAACTTACCGTGTGTGCCCAACAATAACAAACTTCGTGGAAACCACAATGAAGTGGTGAAAAACGAAAGTGTGCTCTAACACTCGGAAAGGTTACATAAGAACAGGGAACACATAAATTAGAGGAACATTCCAAGGATATTCTCTCTCGCCTTTACTGCTTTTTCTGGCGCTCGCCCACCTCCCAAACCAACTAAACAAACTAAACAGAGAGTTGGTTTCAAAATTAGTGGCAACAATAGAGTAAACCATCTCCTCTATGTGGACGACCTAACTTTATTCTCTAAAAATGCAGTTGAACTAAAGGAGGAGCTGGATATCGCCAAATCGTTCAATTATGACATCAAGATGGAATTTGGCTTAGACAAATATGCTACAGTGGTCTTCCAGCGAAGTAAACATATGAAAAGTCAGAACATCGTACTGAGTGACCAATCTGAAACACGAAATATGAATCTAGGGAAAATATCCCTGTCAAAAAATCCTATTTCAAACTTATAGATAATTATAATTTTTTTATGGGAAACCATATAAGGTTTTATACAGTACATTAATTTTTCCATATAGAAATTATATTGGGATGAATAAGTATCTAAAGGAGCCTTAATTGAGTTGGAATATCCATGTTGTTATTGGTATGTTTCCATAAGTGTTTATACTAAAAACGGTTTTTATATGGCATTACAACTTTTAATTTGATAAGTACTCATGGAATCTGAATAGTGTTGAAACTGAAAAGGTTTCATCAGTAAAATCAAATACGAGTTCTGTAATCTTTTATAAGAAACAATTAGTATATGGTTTTTGTAAGATCTGAAGGGTTGTTATCAGTTTTAGTTTATATAATAATTTAATGAGGATTTATAAGGATACGTATTAAAAAGTATTAATAAAGAATTACATCGAATAATTTTGTGACTTTTTTTGAGATCTGAAGAGTAATGAAGTTGAAAAGATATACTAAGAAGTTCCTAGTAGACATTTTATACATTTTTATAAGGATATATTTGTACTTATTTTTATAAGACTTCATGGGTACATATTAGTTTGGTTTATATAATAATTTAATGGAAACGTGTTTTTTTTGTAATCTGAAGAGTAATGAAATTGAAAATATATACCAATGAGTTCCTAGTAGTCATTTTATACATTTTTATGAGGATATATTTGTACTTATTTTTATAAGACTTCATGGGTCCATATCAGTTTAGTTTATATAAGAATTTAATTAAAAATTTATAGGGACATCTATTAAAAAGTATTAATAATGATTTACAACTGTTAATTTGATAAGTGTTCATGGGTGGTAAATAGTGGTAAAATTAATAATGTTTCATCAGGAAACCAGGGATGAATTTTATAACATTTAATAAGAAATAATTAGTATATGGTTTTTATAAGATTTGAAGGGTTATTATTAGTTTAGTTTTATATGAAAATTTAATAAGGGTTTCTCAGTGCACCCATTGAAAAGTATTATTTACAACTATTGATTTGAAAAGTTTTCATGGGATTTCAATAGTAGTCAACCTAAAACAGTTACAATACTTCTAAACTAAACTTACTAATACAATAGATTTCATATAATTTACATTACAATCCATTGTAAGTATATACACATTGTATTTTAGAAAACCCTCTTATTCCCATAAAAGCATAAAAGTCTTACAATAAACCTCAAGCGAGGAATATACATTAAAAACTCACAGAATATATAAAATTTTCGTGTTTCAAACGCCATAAAAACTTATAAATACTTATAGGCCTCGTACTGAGAATATCTTTCAAATTCATATAAAAACCTATAAAACTTCGCAATTTAATTGCCATAAATACTTATAAATATACTGATAGACTTCATTCAGGGAATTTACTTTAAAACCTCATTGCATATCCTCATAGAATTTTATGAAAACTTCGTGTTTATTATTAAAATGTGCAAGTGTTAATAGACTTCAGACAAGGAATTTACATTCAAAACACATTTCAAATACTTCAAAAACTTAGAGACATATCTGAACCTATAAAATCTTCGTATTTCAAACACCATATAAGAACTTACAAATACTGATAGGCCCCGTATCTGGAATTTTCATTAAAAATACTTTTCAAATACATATATAAAATATCTATAACACTTCATATTTCAATTACCGTGAAAACGTTTATAACTACTGATAGACTCCATATAGGTAATTTACATTAAAAACCCATTGTACGCAGCAAATATTAAAAAAACTTCGCATTTCCTATTAATATACGCAAATGCTGATAGATCTCAGGCAAGGAATTTACATTAAAAACACATTTCAAATAGCCGCACATCAGACCACATTTAGAACTTATAAAAAACTTTGTATTTCAAATATTATAAAAACTTACGTATACTAATAGGTTTCATACGAGGAATATACATTTAAGACACACACACACACATAATTAAAACTTATGAAAGTTTAGTGCTACATACTCCAGACTCCAGTAGAGGGAGCTGTTATACATGTCGCTAATTCATATCTAATCTAATGTGACCTAAGAAACTAGTTGTTAAATTGAAAGTAAAGCAAGCCATTTTTCACTCTACATGTTAACCCGAGTTGAGCATCAAAAAATGGAAAGGCTCATGCATTAGCACACACTAACGAAGTTAAATTGAAAGTAAAGCATCTTTTACTGCTAACTATTAACTGCGTTTAGGCTAGAACGCTAGAGGAAACAAGGACTTTTGCAGTATTTAGTGTTTACCACTATATTACTATTGACATTTGAAATATTAATAGTAAGTAAATAATATTTACTTACCTATGTAAGTTTATGGGATTTGGCATTAAAAATATATTTCAAATACTCAACCAAAATCTGTAAAAAACCTATCAATACTAATAGAATTTCTATGGGAAATTTACATTCAGAACACTATACAAACCTATAAAAACCTATAGAAACTTTTAATTGCATGTACTATAAAACCTCATCAATACTAATAGATGTCATATGAGAATTTACATCCAAAACACTATAAAAACCTATAAAAACTTTTAATTACATATACTATAAAAACTTATCAATACTGGTAGATACCATATGAGAATTTACAATTAAAACACATTTCAAATACACACATCAAAAATTATAAAAATTTATGCATTTCAGTTTAAAAATGAAACACAAGTACTTCGCTGGAACAGTTTAAGATGATAGCAAGCCTAACACTCAATCGTGAATGTCGTAGGGGTAATATGTTTTGTTTTGAAAAAAATTTAGTCTAAGAAAATGTTTCTATTGCATTTTAAACATTTTTGTAAAAAAATTTCTATGTCCAGCCTTAAAACTCCAAAAATTTATTTTAATTGAAATCCGTTATTTTTTAAATGTGAAAAAATCATTTTTATGCAAAAAAAATCAACAATGTCTGATTTTAAAACACAGAAATAATTTTTAATTGAAATTCCAGCTGTTATTTTTAAAATTTGAAAAATAATTTTAATTCGAAAAATCGACTATATCTAATCTTAAAACACGGAAATATTTAATGGAAATGCTGGCTGTTATTTTTTAAAACTGGGAAAACAAATTTAATTCAAAATTTCGTCTATGTTCAATCTTAAAACGCGAAAACTTTGATTTAATTCACTGTAGCACTGTATGAAAATCTTCTATGCTCAATCGTTGTTTGAGGGTAAAATAATCTTGTAATCGCTGTTGGCATAGGAAAGGCGGTCATTATCGTTTCATATGCAGTGGTGACAAGTGTATAGACAAGCCTGAATGTAGATGAACTGTAGTTGACTGTTTCTGGAGAACTTGACGAACCGACTATCTGGAACTGCCAGTGGTGAATAAATTTTCAATTTCAGATTTGCAAGGGTTGTTCAAAAAGGCCCCTTCAGATTAATTTTCTGCTCTAATTTGTACGGTAAAGTCGTCGTAACTTTTTTTGGTTACAAAATTCGAGGGTCTGCTTCTTTTCGCTTAATTTGTTTTTATTATTTCTTAGCGATGCGCACAAAATTAATTATTTACTAATTTTTTTCGCGCTCGGTTTTATAGGCAAATGTTTGTAACATTTTTGAGTCTGTAAAAATATTGAATTTCTTCAAGGCCATTTATTAGTCCTCAATAATGTGCTCCATTCAGATTATTTATTTCTGAAATTTCTCAACGACTTAAAATTAATTCGTTATTTTCCGCGTTTGGTGACACTACCGTCGCATTAGGGAAGCTCTTAAGATGAGCTAAACGCCAAGAACAAAATTATTGCCCCCATGGTTAGGTTATAGTTCTCTACATATTTATACTGCAAATAAAAAGGCTGCAAAAACAGCCTATAAAAATATCTGTTTATCTGTTACTTTAGCTTGAACGCCGACAATAAAAGCCGCGCCGCTCTGGTTAGAAAACGAAACGTAACTGGCGTAACTAGAGTTAGAAATCTTAATACTTGGCGATAGTCCGCTTACCCGCAACATAACCCGAATTAGACAGCGTAATGCCATACTTTTCGATATAAGACACCCCCTACCATACCAGACGTTGCCTATTTTCTGGCAACTTCCTTAGCCACACATTCCACTACTATATCTATCCTAAACTTTGTCCATTCTCAACTTACATCTTTAATCCTTTTCTATTCCCCTTTGTTTATTTTGTTCTCGTTCATCCCTTTCTGTTTTTTTTTGTTCTTTTGTCCATTTTTGTCTCCAAATTCCATTTAGGCCGATAAATTTATGAAAATCCCAACTCTTTTAATCTTTAACTTTCATTTCACCACATTTTTCTGGCAGGAAGACCACCAGGGTGGAATTGCTTCGAACGTGTTTTTTCGTTGAGTTTTGTTTTCCCGTGCCAGCAACCAACATTTCAAAGTGTTCGCACTCGTGTTGTGCGCGAAATCGATAATTTTATTGTGCTATTTTAATTATTTTTAGATATTTTCATATATCATGCTTTTGTTAGTTTTAAGTTTATGCCTTTTAAACAGGAACTCTAACCCCCTCACTAACTTTTGTTTAGTCGAACCGGACCTGCCCCGCCCAACTCTACACTCACCACGGCTCTGCGCGCCGTGTTTGGCTGTCTTCGGGACAGTTTCCGGGGAGACACATATTTATAATTTAATACAAATAAAGTATTGTTTGATTTGATTTTTTGCTTTGTCTGGCAATCCAAAGGTCTTGTGTTCGATTCCCTGACAGAGTGTTTTTTTTTAATTTTTATTTCATATATTTTTTTTTTTTCATTTTTTTCACATATTTTTTTTACAACAAAGTTGGTATCACAAAATTTAGAATGTCTAAAAACTAATATTATTTACAAGAAAACTGCGAAAAGTATCCTATAGAATGTGTAACAATTATATAAAAAACTCAGTAAATCGGCGAAGAATATAATGTTTCCGCTAGTTTGAAAAGGAATTATCAAAACCTTTCCAGTAGGAGTCGCTGGCGAATCCAGAGACGAACAATGTCTTGTGTTTTAAATAAATAGATTGTATTACACTAACTTTTCACTGATCTTGTATATTTTTTACAGGCGAATTTTATTTTCTTTATTACAGATATATTACAAGTCTAAAAACTGTAAGTAACAAGTCTAACCCAATCCTGATTTTATTTTTGTAAATTACGGAATCACAAAAATGATAAGCCACCTACTAAAGAAAAATAAATATTAGCACGCAATGTGAAACGGAACCACTACTCCTTAATCTTTTAAATAAGGTTTTCTTGTCGCTGATAACATTAATACTTTAATTATTAGTAAATAAATGTTTTTAAATTGCACTGTGACTTACAAATAAAAGATATGAAGTTGTGTGTAAGAGAATGGACGTAGTATCGCCCTAAATATTTTAAACATTTATTTGAAGCAATTAAGCATAAACAAGATGAAGGTTACATTTCAATTGTATCCATTTTTTTATTTTTCCACTTGGGTTCAGCCCACTTGAGTACATGGGTATTTAATTTTATTCTTGTATATAGTGTCAACGGAAGTAGGTATAATTTTATAATTAATTAATTTTTAGTAGCTAATAGAACATTTTTGTTCAATTCAGGAAAAGCCTAAATCGAGGTTAGGCAAGATAAAAAGGAAGGTAAAATAGATTACCATTTTTACTGACTTCAAAAGAAAGATTCTCAATTTCACCTGCATGTGTGCCCGGGGCATGGGGACGGAATATAACATTTAGTCAACAGTGGTCAACTTCCCCTTTAAAAATATTCAGCGTATTTTTCGCAAGATGTTATCTATTTCAGCTCCAAACTTAAAATCACTCCATACAATTTAATGTAATATAAAGTTGCTTTTGCTTATGAAGTATTCTAATATACAGGGTGTAATCAGTTTCATGTCATTAAAAAAAACTGGTAATGGGGACCGACTAGACAAACAAAAAACCTTTATGACTTTTTCCTCCAGGGGCACTTTGAAAAACACTGACCTAGGTCAACAATTTAAATATTAGGGTAGGAAACGTTTGAGAACCACTGCCTTTCTGGGTCAATGGACGTTTTTTATGGTTTCTATGCACATTAAAATACCACACTAAACTATCAACTAACGTTGTCAATAAAGAAAATAAAAATAAAAACTTGGTCCAAAATCCAAAAAGCAACACAAAAAGAACGAACAAGTAGTGTCTGTACGTAATCAAGAGCATAACGACTTGAACGGTAAGTCAATAAAATAAATCTTAACTGTAAATACGTGGCCCAAAATTCAAAAAGAACAAAAACAACGAACGGGTTCGACGTGTGTACTTAAGGAAGTGCCCACAAAAACTAAAAGAGGGAGTATAGTTTTCTTCAGATCTACTAAGCACTCAGAAAACGCCGACGTCTTTCACCTTTACCACACCGCTAAAGACCTTATCTTACCTACTTTTAAGAAGCCATAAAAAAGTGTGATTATCAACTTGTGTCCTCGCCGACGCGCGGTCTCTAACAAAGGAGCGCGACACTTTGAAAAAACCGTATTAGCGTATTTGGTTAGAGGCGCCAACATACGCAAAGATAAAAGCCTATCCCAACATTCCAGCAGTTCTCAAACAATATTACTGAAAATTTTCGAAATTTTTGTTTATTTTTTTTCCAAAACTGGGTTTTAGACCATGTTATATAAGGTTTTTTTTGTTCATTTAGTTGTTCCCCACCACCAGTTTTTTTTAATGACATGAAACTGATCGCACCCTGTATAGTCATTGCGAGTATTGTGATGTAACTTAAAATATCACTATTTTATATAACCGGGTGGAATTGACAGCACAATAGCTCTGCTAAGCTAGTATTGATCTCTAAATAATAACATAATAGACCCAAAATACAATGTAAACAACGTAACTTTACGTATTCAGAGAATGTTACACACCAATAAATTCAATATATACATTATTATATTTCACCATGAACAGAGACAATCATGCGTTTGCGTATTTTATGTCCATTCACAATAAAATTACAGAATCACTGATTATGTCAGGAGCAGAATATTTTCCAGCGCCACTGGCTTTTATTCTACATTTTGTAGACTATTTAGGATTTTTCTTCTGTAAATATAGTTGACTACAGATTTATTATGCGTGTAAAAAATGTCGGCGTCTTTGATCTTTATCTCACAGCCAAAGACGCCGACAGTTTTTGCAAGGCTAATAAGTGTGTAGTCAACTATATTTACAAAATATTTAAAACATGATTTTGAAATATATAGGATTCTAAAAAAAAAATGAGAATATAATATTCAATTATCATTATTAAATAAAGTTGTTCTTATGAGATTACATGCCTATCTGATAATTAACATTACTGACAATGGTTTAATTAGTGTAAATCAAGGTAAAGTTCTAAGGTCCCTTCTTATGGATGATCTGTTGGCCATCATTTTTCTCGCAATGTGGAGGTTCAAATACAACGATATTGTTATTTTGGTTAGGAGAAAATCTTAGATTTTATAAAACCCTTCAAATTGCGTTAAATGAACTGTACATCTGGCGCGAGAGAGAACAAATGTCTGTGAACCTCCGTAAAACTTTAATAGTACTTTTTACTAAGAAAATAAAGCTGGACAAGTTGAAAGCATCTTTTCTTCAAGGTGATATGATTCTATTTGTAAAAAATAACAAAATATCTAGGAGTATTTTTGGGCAAGACACTTCTGGAACTTCCACCTAGAAGAGACAATCAACGAAACCCAACTGACCCTGTGAACATGTAGTGGAATTTGTGAAAAATCTTGAGGGATGGGTCCACAATAAATTTACTGGCCGTACATCCAGTCATAAGGCTAATGGTAACCAATGGCTGTATAATCTGGAGTACAAAATTCTGCAACACGTCTTTAAAGTCAAATTCTTCAGTTTACAGAGAAAAGCATGCCTGGCGATTATTGGTGCAATAAACATCAAATCGTCTGCAGCTCTGGAAATCTTTCTGGATCTACCTTCTCCAGACAACTTCTTGTCTGCCAAGGATTGCCATGTTAAGAAACGAAATACTAGAGAACATAGAAACTTGTAGCCATTTGGGAATAATATTAGATGTCGTGCCAAAACCCAGTTCAATAAAAACCATCCATTTTAATATAATATTTCCAGAAAGAGATTAGCGTATTCAGAACAGATAGTTATTCGTACACCGATGACTCCAAAATACTTAAAGTACTTAAAGGAGCAGTATATAGCTGCATGCATAAGGTGAATATATACTCAAACCTAGAGAAACATGTAAGTGCATTTCAGACAGAAGTTCATATGACTGAACCATGTGTTTAGAGGGAAGCAAATGCATTGTAGAAGCAAATCTATCAAAATATTTTCCAAGAAGATGGCTCCAGACGACTGAGCAATTCGAAAATGATATGGAACTGCCTAAATGCCTTGATTGATTTACGCAAGAATGACAAAGTGGATTTGATGTTTATACCCATGGTCAATAAACTATACGGTTACTTCGATCAGCAGCGTTTGGACGAGGGAGACGCGCGGAGCGGGGAATCGAATCAAAGAGACAGATATATCTGATTTCCGTGCATAAGACAGAGACAAAGATGCCGGTAGAGTCTACAGCCTACAGTTGTAGACACTGCCGGTATCTTTGTCTCTGTCTTTTGCACGTAAATTAGATATATCTGTCTCTGTTTGATTCGATTCCCCGCTTCACGCGTCTCCCTCTCGTCCATAAGCTGCTGATCGAGGTAACCGTATACTGACGTTGGTTTATACCCACTACTGGAAGGCAACAGGCAGCTGACCTTCTAGCTAGAAAGATTGTCGAGTCAGTTTTATTGGGCCAGGGAGTCTATTCATGAATCTCTATTAAAATTGCCTACTACGACAAATGTCACGGATTTTTTGCACAAATAGAAATCCTATTAAATTCGTCCATGCGGAAACAACCAATCAGAACAAAATTACACTGAAAATTTTTTGATAAAATAGAAACCCTGTTAAATTCGCCCATTTCTAATCACGTGTGCGGAAACAATCAATCAGAAGAATATTACACTGAAAATTTCACACCTCTACTTTTTAACCAATAAGATACCTTAATTTTGACTAGTTACCATGGCAATTAAAAAAAAATCCGGAAATTTTTTCGAGGCGCCACGATATTTAAGTGAAAATTTTTTGACAGTTGAAAAGGTAAACATATGATCTACAACCATTAAATAATGTACCTGTGAATAATGCAAAATTTCTGAATTAACATTATTATTTATTATTCGCTATAAAGTTTCATTAAACAGAAAACACAAATTTGTTAAATTATTATGCATTAACAATTTATAATTCAAAAAACGTAGGATGTACAAACATAGTAAGATTTAAATGTTGCCTGAATTCTAACCCATCCTCTCTTCTTAATGGTGAATAGGAAGGTGACGAATTAATTAGATGTCTGTGTTTTAAGACATATATGTAATATTTTGAAACAATTTTGTTCAAATCTCTTTTACGCAAAAGACCATATTTACTTGACATCTGCAGCAGACTTTCTTGGATTTTCGTAAACAAACCATTCAACTCTAACGCTTCCTGATCGCAATCTTCCATTAAATTCGTTAAATATATTAATCTTGGATGACATATTTGCGCTTGACTCAACTCTTTGTAGTATTTACATACATTGTACTTTTCAAAGCATTCCATTTTTCTCAAATTGTTTAACGCAAATGCTTACAAGAAATGTTTTACATAAAAATATCTTTGTCTGCTGGTTTACTATACAGTAACTTAATGTAATTTACCAATATAAACATAATCTGTCAAAAGCATGGCCGCCTATATCACGGCCACCTACTGCAACAAACCATGTTAATATTATATTTTTTAAATTAGAAGTGTTATGGATTACTTTAACAAAAAATACATTTCTACCATCTTTAGTAATCTAAAATTATGAAAGGGCGATAGACTGAACTAATACCCATCTGAGTTTTAGCATTTGGTGTAACTAAAGTTGGTAATTTTTTTTTATTTAACGAAATATGGTGGATATACCTATATGATTTTTTTAGAATTTACTTCATGTTGAACTAATTTCTTCATTGGCAAATCTCTAATGACATCGACTAATAAGCAAAATAATAACGAAATAAATTTAATTATTATAGATTTTATTAATATTAAAAACACAATTATTATAAATGTTTGTGGGCTGGCTTGAATTGGTGGGTTGAATCTGGGTACTTTCTATTTATTTTGCATTGTGCTCTGATCATGATTAAACTTGCTAGTATTTGATGAAATTCTCCTCATGGATTCAATCATCTGATGATGATGTTCAACGTCCAATTGTACGTAAGGTTTGATTGACTGACTATTACTATGTCCAGTAATTTTAATGAGCTGTTGTTCACCAACTCCTTCCTTGGCCAACTTCGAAACAGCTGTTGCTCTTGCAGAATGATTAGTTATTTTTACTTTTTTAGTGTCAATTCCTATATCAGAGTCTGCTGATTTAAACCATGAAGATACAATGTTCTTACCAACTGGGCTATTCTTGTACCATCCTTTCGAATTGGGTTGACTCCAGTATGGGTTTGGTGTTAAGAATAATCTGTCGGTCTGAATAAGATTTCCCCTTTTTTCCATCAACTTCTTAAACAAACGAACCGGACACATTTGTGGATTATCGAAATTTGTAATCAACCATTTACTATCCGACAGTTTTTTAGAACCACCTTGTGTGGTTTTGGAGAATATTGGATTATATTCTATCCGACCTTTTGGGTTTCCGAAATTATCAGTTTCTTCTTTGAAGTATTGGATACACGCAGAATATCCTTCCCCTCCTCTCCATGCCAGCTCATGTGAAACTATGTGAAAAAATTTACGCTGCAATCCATCTGGAGTATTTTCATCCCACATTTCAATAATTTTTTTGTATTCGTCGCTGGTTAAGGCTGAAGCACTCACTTTTCTTTTTAATGGGTCTCTCTGTAATTTTTTGCGCTTAGCATCGCGTGCAGCTCTGGCGGTCGCAAATTCCACATCAGAAAACGGATTAAATTTTATTTTATATTTTTCGTAATAAATTTCTTGTAACTGCTTAGCAGTAGAGTTCTACATCACTTTGACCACACTTTCCTTATAATCTTCAAAATTTTTCTTTTTTATATTAAATGCGTAGTCCTCCAGTATAGTAGCCACCTGTACTACACTCATACACTCATGAATATTATACAACTTTTCCTCACAAAATTCAACAAACTGTTTCCATACACTTGATTTTGATTTTCGGGTGTTATCTGGTGTTATATTTTGAATTTCTTGTCTAATTACTTGTTGATTTTCTTTACCAAATCGCGACATTTCGCTAAACTCAACGACAGACCTTTTAAACTAGTAATTATTAAGCTTTGTGACAGAACCGATTAAACAAAAATGACAAATCAACATATGTCAAAAACAACAATACCCTGGCCAACTTGACAAGCAGTGAAATTAATTTAAAATGTCAGGTTGGATTAATAATTTTTTTCCAAATTATGGTGTTCGGTGGTGTGAAATTTTCTTACCGAATACCACGCAAGCTTAAATTATTCCGGGAAATTTCCTTTCGGGCACGAATATTTTAAGAAAATTTTCGAAAATAATTTAAGCTCTTGTGATATTATAAGTGATAACACCATCCAAGGAAATTTTCAATCACTATGACAATAAAATTATTTAACTTTGACAACTTCATAATAATTGCCAAATAAATTTCAAAATGTCACGTTTTCCCAATGCCAATTCTCAATCTATAAATAAATAATGGTTTTGTTGTGTTGCGACTTTTTGATTTTATTTTTCAAAAAAATTTCTGACCTTGACAAATGGCTATTACCAAGCACGTTGCTTCTGTGTCGGGCTATTACCAAGCAACGTGCTTTCGATTGTCATAAAATTATGAGGCATTTGTCAATGTCCTAGGGATATTATAGCTGATAATCTCCCTAGGACAATTTTCACTTATATCCTCCAGTTTGACAGTTCAATAATTTAAAATTTATATTTTGACAATAACAGTTACAATTTAGCATTGCAAATAACGATTTGATAAAATAATAATAGAGAAAAACACACCAAATAATACAATTTAGAATAAAAAGTACATCTGGAATACATTTATGGACATTTGCGGTAACAATTGATGAAAATTACAGGCCATAATAATTCAAATTCTATACTTGTTTAAATATTGATAAAGAACAGTGGCGCCGCTAGCCTTTTGAAATGGGTGGGCGGATGCCGGCAAAGGGCGGGCGGTACAGCGATAGACGAAGTTAGCAAAAAAACAAAGTGCACACTTATCATTTATATTATTATTATCCTGCATCGTCAGCGTAGAGATGTGGCGTGATGCCTCAAGTCAGCGGCGGCGACGCAGAGTGGGCAGCGACTGGCGCTTGGATTTGCAGGGTGGGCTCCCGCCCACCCCAGCACCCCCCTAGCGCCGCCACTGATAAAGAACATCATAATGAAATAATTAACAATGTGCGTGGAAAGACCTCTTTAAACGAATAGTCGTCTGAATCTACATTTAATTTTACAAATTGCTCTTTTAATAATTGGGTTTTTAATAAATAGTTTTGAATAAATAAATTTCAAAAAATTTTCTATGCGAATGCCCCTCGAACGTTGATAAATAGCTCATAATTTTATCACAACTTTCTCAAGCAGGTTGCTTTAAGGTAATATCCCTTCGCTTACGGCGTATTATCAACGTCCTTGGGGCATTATAGCTGATAATTGTATTCGTGGTATTTTCGAGCAGTAGTAGACTTCTTTAATACACAGCTAACCACTCGACGAATATGTCGCATAACGACTCTACTTTACCGATTCAAAAAAAATATTTGAATCATTTGGAAATCAGTGTAGGAAACAAACGCTGTTTTTTTATGTTAGTGATTATATTTTATGACTGCTTAGTTGAGAGGCAAGCATCTCTTCGATTCGATTCCCGACTGAGGCACTGGAAAATTTTTTCTGAAGAAGAAATTAACTCCAGTATATTCGGAATTGAATGTGTATCCGTTGTCTCCAAGCGTAACCACTTCGCATGCAGCTGTTCCAGAATCTTCAGCGGAGAGTTCAAATCAAGATCAAATAAAATTTATTGCACATTACATATAAGAAGAAGGACATTCACTGACCAAGGCTTCGTGGCAATTGATGGGCCGAGCTAAAACAGGGTCGGAGCAGAATATCACATAAAAATGAACATTATTAGGGACGTAACGTATTATATGTCCTAAAACTTAACAAACCTGAATGACACAGGCCAATATAACTTCTTAAAGTTAATAGCAAGTGCTCTATTTAACATGTTGAGATAGGAAATCAACTCACTGAAAATACCTACTTTAGAAAATAAAATGTAAAGAGGTTCTCTTTTTAACCCCCGTCTGTCTGTGGCTTCATATCTCTTCAACGGGTGATCCGATTTTGATGTAGTTTTTTTTATTTGAAAGAGTATTTTGTCGAGAAGGTTATAGGCCATATTAGATTTTGATGTTTGGTCGCCATCTTGAACTCACCATGTTGAACTTCTCTAGAAATTGTCCGATTGAAGTAAAATTGAAAATGTGCAGACAATCATGGTAGCGAACATGATTTAGTCCTCATTTTGATTCGGTCATATGAAACTGGTACGATTAGATACATTGATCGGGGGTTTTTAAAATTTTTCAATTTTACTTATTAAGCTAAAAATAAACAAGCAGATAGGACCAGTAACAAAATGTTTTCAAAAACAAACTTTTATTATTATGTAGGTGTACTAAAACGAAAAATATAAAATTAATTGTCTTAAAAGCTTTTCGCGCCCGAGAAGTTTATACAGGCATTAATTTTGCTTGACAGAAATTGTAAGTACCTAAGTATTTTTTTTCCATTCAGGTGACAGCTTTTAAGACAATTAATTTTATTTTTATTCGTTTTAGTACAACTAAATAATAATAATAGCATGTTTTTATAAAGTTTTTTTTACATAAAATTTCATAAATTTTTAATTACTTCTTAATTATTAGTTTTATGTTCACTGCGTCGTTTTTACTTAAAGTACCAGATCCTCCGCCATTTCTTAGAATGCAACGACTGAGTGAATACACTATCCGATCAAATTATAATATAAAAAACTAAAAAACACACTTTTTGGTACCATATTATTGTATTGTCTCCAAAACTACACGTGTATGCAAAATTTCAGATCGATTGAACGTTGCTAAGTGGTTCAAAATTAACTTGCAAGATTTGACCTAAACATACTAACATACTAACTAACTAACGAACACAAAAACAGGTCAAGTTAAATAAAAGCTTGTAAAAATTAACACAAAGTAAAGACAGAAAATAACTGAGAAAGGGTAAGGGGTGTGGGAAAGGTAAGTATGAAACTAAAGTTGATTTTGTTAAATTATTTTATAAAAGATTTAAAATCAATTATTTCTCAAGTTATCATTCACTTATTACAACTAACTAGTTCAACATGTGTACCGTCAATGGGAATGCCCCTCAGTTTAGGTTTTAGGTAATTGCATGTATTCCTAGACTAAAATTTGATTACATACCAGACAAAATTTGTAGGTTAGAAAATGCCAAGTTATGACCTTGGCAGTAATTTTAAAATTCTTTTTAAACAGGTAAATAATGCTTTAGCTAAACTGGTTATCTTTTCGCGGAAAAAATCCAGATTGCATGACTACTTTGACTATAATTATTACCTTTGTTCTATATAATTTAAACAAATTGAAGCTGGGCATCTCGAACCCACACCATGCTAAAACACGGATAATACTAAAATATCTACAACGTGAAAACGTGAACGATGCAAGAAAGAACCTTTAATCTAATTAAGTATTATACCATTGTAAACTATTTCGCAAATAATACCAGTTTCATGCATTTAAAATTTTAATTGAGTTGACCATCAGTTTCATTTAAAAAATTAGTGCATGAAACTGACAGAGATTTCTTCAAAATGAATTGCCATTGACATAAAGATGAAAGCGAATACTTTATTAATTGAAAGTTTTCAATTCTAGAATTACTTCCATGTATAAACATTATAACAACCAACTTATTTCAATAATACAATCTTGAAATTCTTTGACGAAACTATTTCCAACCCACTGAACAACATGGCATAATCCATGCAAAATGTAAATAGCTTAATATTTTTTTCAGTTATAAACGTATCAGACAAATAATAATTATTGTTAATAAAAAAAATGTTAATATAAATTTTACTTTAACATTCCCGGTCATAAAACTAACAATAGTTTGCTTAGTTTTACGTAAATTGATGTATACCCCGTTTCAGAATAGACGAAACATTAAACTTAGTAATTTTGTCATAGACAGATAACAAAATGTTTAATTGCGTATATAGTGATTCATGTGATAAATAGATGGAACATTGAAGTTCACTCAATAATTCAGGAAAGGAATGGAATACAAGTGCCATAGGCAGCCGTCGAATTGTATACATTTTACTAAAAATAAAAATTAGAAAATTGTCATTGCAAACATTGTTCTGTGTAAGTTTAATAAATCATTAAATATTAATACTAGTTTAGAGGTCACAAAATATGCAAAATGTGCAATGACATGAGCATCTGAATCCTAAATATTTTGATGAATGGCACCGAAAGTCATGAACCATATTGAACCAGAACGGTTAGCCCTAGGTGTAGTCGAAATAGTAGAATAATTGTAACTATTAAGCGTTTCGTCAACATCGGAAGATAATTGAAACTAATAATATTGCAATCGTATATAAAAAACTAACTTATTTTCAAAAACGCATCGTGAAAAGTGGCTTATAAAATGTTCAACTATTATGGACCAGGTGTGACATTACGTCAAAGCACAAATAGTAGAATAATTGTAAATACTATTAAGCGTTTCGTCAACTAAGCTGACATCATCGGGAGATAATTGAAACTAAAAATATTGCAATCGTATATAAAAAATTAACTTATTTTCGTGAAAAGTGCCTTATAAAATGTTCAACTATTATGGACCAGGTGTGACATTACGTCAGCGCACTGAAGGTAATTTTGGCTCAAATAACATCAATACATTGTGACATAATTTGCGCCCCACATTGGGCGCCACTTATATACGCCAACGGTGAAGAAGCCCATTTGTAACCAATTTTAAAAAATTGTAATGAGATTTAAATAAAAAAAGCGTAACATAATGGGAACAGTTAAGAGGCATATAAAAATATGTGAGCTGTGTAAGACAAAAAGTTATTATATTCTAATTTAGTTAGAGTTAAAATCATGAATACTATAGACAAGGATAACGCACGCCGTGCTTTCAACATTTCCGTGAAACTGGAAGAAAGAAACAGGCGTTATAGATGGCGCAGCGCTCACGAGCACACTGAAGTGCGAGATGCTCATTGGCTAATGACATTTTTGCTAGTGTCACTAGCGCCATCTTCTTTCTTCACATTTTGCGGATCGGTTTTCATCGGAATTCCCGTTAGCGTCCGTAATCCTTGTCTTTATAATTCATGGTTAAAATAGTAGTTTAATCAAATCTCTCTTTCCTTTTTCTCTATTCCTAAATATGAATTATTATGTAAGTATAATGATTGACTAGCGGTAGAGGAATCCAAATAAATGAAATCCCTCTTGTAGCCAGTACACAAATTGGTTTCTGAGTATTGCATCAATAAGAACAAAATAGGTGTGTATAACGACCATCTAGCCAGTGTGTGCTCCCTTGTCAGTATGCCTGTGCTTATTCGCCTTGCAGCGCTTACCACGAGTTGAATATACCTTTAAAATCTACTTGCATTCAACTCGTTAAACATGAGGGTTGAAGTTTGATTTCTATTAATTTCCTGGCAATGGCTATGTTGTGTAATGTTTCTATTTTGTTTGTGAGTTGTGACGTGCACCGTATTTGTGATTGATAGGGGAATGGTTAGTGTGATCAGGAGGGGAAGGTGAAGATACTACATTGTATATAAATGTGGGTTGTGTAATATTCAATCGTAAGCCTGACGTGGAGATAGAACAGGAGGAAATACTCAAAAAGACGCAAAAAACCAGGGCGCTCATTTACCCAATGGTGGGTAGACAAACTCAGTTCAACCTGAGGAATAAGCTAACGCTTGTCAGCTCACTCCTCAGTAGCCTGGTGCTATCAAAAAATCCAAGCCGTGGAGAATATCGCACTCAAGTGCGTCGTAGATGCACCATAGCTTGTAACCAGTAGCTCAACTGAAGTCGTGCTAGAAAGAGCGAAGAAACTTTAGGCTCGTGCAGCAGAGCATTAGAATCCGCTGGATCAGGGAAGCCACTGACTACGACCCAAACTAACGCTCAGAGGTTGAAACTTCAGATCCTGGATAATGAGTACCTAAGTATATACTAATCCAAAATTTCCTTCAGCCTAACCAACGAACACAGCAGAGACAATGACAAACCGCCCAAACTTTATCCTGAGAGTAATCGACCTACTACCAGCTCGATACCCGCGATTCTTAGCCCTGGTTAAAAACGTTATAAGAAGCATTTAGGCCGCGCACTTGCTGAGCTACACAGCTTATCCTCCCACTTCAACGTTCCGGACAACCGGTAGTCAATGTCACCCACAGAAACTCAGAATCGGGGAGGCAATAGTCGCCCCTGTTCGCGACAGAAGATGCTCCCGGAAGCTGATATGCGGGCGAAGAAAGAAGATCAAGACAGAAAAACGCCAGAAGAGGCGGCCCAGCCGGCAGGGTCCATCAGCCAGGACAAGTTGAGGTTTGCCGACATCATTCACATTTATAAGTGGGGTTGACGAAAAAGCATCTCCACCCCTTACAATGTGGAAGGTCACAGCTAATGAATATCGGCACGTATTTAGTCGATTTCGGATTGCGAACTGGGCAATAAAATATGAGTGAGACAGGAAATATCCCCTTATTCATTTCAACTCATAAACATCAGCCGTTGAATATGTCCCTATTGCGTTCTCTCTTGTAAGTGGAAGGTAAAAAGATATATCGTGTCTTACTCTGTTTTACTGCACACTTCTCCAAAAACGTCTAAACTTATGTTAGTGGCGTGTCCAACGGATCTTTTCTAGATGTTATAATTTATTTATTTTCATTACTTTTTTGAATTAAGTGTATTTTTAAGTGTTTGTTATTCTTTATTTCAAATCTGGCTGAAAGACGATGGCAGTCGATGGCACTTTGGAGACTTATTCTAATAAAGATTATGATTATCATTATTTTAAATTTAGATTTTATCTTTTTCTTGTAGTTTATATTATTTTTGTTAATATACTTCTTTTTGTTTTTTTCTGGTTAGTATTACATCATGTGGCTTCAGAAAATAGACGAGAGGTGGTACAGTTGCGGAATATAAGTAGTTGGTAAGGAAAGTATCTACCCATGTTTAATGCGCTTTCTACTATTACTAGTATTTTGCTCAAGAAAATTTGGGTGTGAGGGGGTCTTGTAGGGTTGGGTTGTCGGATTGTAACAGGGAGTTGGCGAATTTAGGGATTAGGTGTTTAAGGATAAAACTGGAAATGATGGGGCTGCCTGTGATGTCATGGAGTATGTCGTGTTGGGATTTTAAATTGTAATTTAGGCAATCTTTGATACTTTATTCTGTAGGTTCTGTAATTGGTTCTGTTGGTAGTAGTGGAAAGTATATAGGTGATGCAGATTTTAATATAGGTATGCCTTAGGTATGATTTATAACAGAATGGAGATGTGAATGGGTGCAATGATTTATAAAAAGAATCATGAACTCCATCTACTGGTAAAGCATAAAACACACACTTCAGCATAATGCATAGCACAGAAACATAAGGCATTCAGCCAATTGCTAACTGTATAAAGAACGCCATGTTTCTTTATACCGGTTACATGTTCTACCCCCAGAGACATCTATGTGAGTTTCCTACAAATTCTATGTATATGTAACAGAAACTAAATTGGTTAGTTCGGCTATCGTCCCAGAGATAGAGCGTGCAGTGTCAGCATCTAGGAAGCTCTAAACAACTACTGCCATCTTCTATAGAATGTTCCAGAACTACTTACCCAAGAGTATAAAAGGAGAGTGAGTGGCCACACGAGGACAGTTGAGTACAGTTCAGTTAGCAGAGTAGTTCAGTTCAGTAAGTGAGAACAAATCAAGGAGTAAACAAAGTGACTGAAGTAGTGAATTAGGGTACTCAGTGTAATATTCGTCAAGTAATTAATTGTTGTAATTAGTACGCAAGTTAATAAATCAGTGTTTAGTGTTACCTTGGTGTTATAATTTCCGGATCCACGATACAGGGTGTTTACAAAAGGGAAGTAAACACGTAACATACCGCTTCTGTTTGATTGAATCCTTATATTTCTATGCTATGGTGGTTAATCGCAATATAACTTAACACTTATTCTTCATGATACAAGTTTTAATTCTGCGAGAAGTGTGTTTTGGCAGCTGGTAGCTACTATATTTATTTTAATTTATTAAATATAGTGATAAGATTAAGGCACATTAGACAATGAGTATTTATTACTATTTTCATGTATTTCAGTTCCGTATTTAAAGTAATGCACAGAAAGGTTTAGATATTTTTCGAGCAGATTGTAATGAACTAATTGCCATAGTTAAGAAAAGAGCTTACAATTTTTTTTTCCTTAACAAATCATAAATAGTTCACTAAGCGCCACGCTTTAATAAACAATTCTACAACATTAAATCTAAAGTTAACCAAAAACTACCCAATAATATATTTCGAAACGCACTATAAGTAGATTCATTATTTCCATTATGTTTACAATATATTTTTTAGTAGTCACAGAATAGAAAGTTTAAACAGTGTATTACTTGATAATAGGGTATTGTTAGATTTAACGTAATTGGGTCATTTACACCATAAAACACAACGTTAAAATTAAGGAAAAACCATAAGCAGTGTTGTATATGTATTAGAATTTTATTGCACGTATAAAGTATAATTTCCATTATACATTGTGTAAAATAATATTTCCATATTATTTGCCAAAATCAGAATAAATTATTGAAAATAAAAATATAGTTTACGACATGTGTAAAATGCAACACCCTATTGACTATAATTTATTCAAATGTCGGTATTTGAATGTGAATGTTAATGTAAGAATATTTTGAAAGTGAAGACTACTACGAATTAATACCTCAAATTCATATCCTAACAATGATTTTTATCTTTTATGTTTGGTTCTTGAGGGTGGTGGGATTGGACCTCGGAAATGATGACTTTTAATCAGAATTTATTCACAGTAAATAAATACGTTGATTTTCTCCTTCATTTCACTATTATCCAATAATTGTAAACCCAAACTGAAAGAAATCCACTCCAAACTTTGAAAAAACTATTAACGGCCTCATAATCTGATACTCTCCTTAAATGTTCAGAGCCACACGGCGAATTGTAAATGGTCTAATTCCTCTTGTAAAATACCATGCTGGTCTGAATGAAATGCTGACATGTTGCTAGAAACTGATCGGAGATGAGGTAAAGACAAGTGCGCTCACCTGATGGATAATTACTATTACATGCAGCAGATGTCACCATGGTTGGCGAAACGTGCATAGAGTGTAATGTTAGAATGTATTATTCAGTATTTGGTGCCTACTATTTCAACGTCTATCGTGTAACTACTGTGTTAATGGGACTGTATTTAATAAAAACTGATTATTATTATTACGAGTGCGAGCAGATTCTAAGATCAGCAGTACTCAGGCCTGTCTGAACATTGTACATTTGTGACATGAAAGATCTTCTAGAAAAAAACAGTGCTCTCCACGAAGGGTAGCAGTCCATTCAGGGCAGATTTTCTAGTTCCTCCGGCTGTAAAAATAGCTTTTGAAGATACCCATGCCTTGACGCTCCTAGTGATCTGCAACTTCATAGAATATAAGTGATGGTTTCATTCTCCACTCCACTTATCCGACAAATAGGGTCATCCTTCAACTTCATATCATATAGGTGCTTATTCAGAGAACAGTGTCCTGTTATCAGGCCTACCATATGTCTCATTCTATCTCTATGGAGCCCAAGCAACCAGTTTATGGTGGATTCAGCTGAAGACCCTTTTATATGGAGTCTTGACTGCCCAATTCTAAGAGCTTGAACCAAAATAAATAGTTGCTATGGGCCAGTCTCACAGCTCTGAATAAATCAGATTCTTGAAAAACCAAAGGCTGTCTCAGGGCCAGGGAGAGGAGTTTTTGTTCTTTCTCTTGCCAAACAGTCCGCTCCTTTATTGTCTTCACACTACTGTGTACGGCACCCATATAAGTTTGACTGAATTGTGTTCATACAGTTCACCAGTTTAGAAGCCAAGAGCCTTCAAAGCCACATGACTCATTGGCTGTATATATAAAATATATAAAATATGTTTCGTCAATGAAACATCTTATGAGATTTTCGCTTGTACACACTAAGATGACATATATATCACTGTTTGGAATACAATAGGGTATTTGCCAAGTGGCACTCGGCACATGATTCTATACCAATTCATAGAAACATTTTGATCTCGGCGCATCGTCCGGACTATGGGCCGCTCATTGTCTGGCATGGACGCTCGTCCTTTCGTCCATTGGTATTACCTGTAACCACACAAACGAAGCTGCGTATTTCGGTTGTCAAGTTGATGCGTGCTTGCCAAGTCTGTTTACAAGAGAATACTTTGCGTGAAATACAGACAAGAAAACGAATGACAGCGACAATTTTGATTTGGAAATGTTAATATCAGAAGTTCAGAAGATACTGGTACTGTTTTTTTTTTGATTGAGAATATAATAAATTTAACAGAATTAATTCTTCCTTTGAGTCAGACGAATCCATTTTGCTAGCTGTACTACTGACAACGTTGTGTTTTTATGCTTTCTGCGTCAACTGGTTAAACCGCTTCGTGTGTGTTGTTCAGGCGGTGGCCGACTTGGCGAAAACCATCTAGTATGTCTTTACTCTAAGATATATGGCTGATGGTTAATTTTCATGATGTCCAACTTCCTGTCACGTGTTCATTATCCTTGTAGGTCCATTTTATTCAACTTTTATTCTACCTTAACATCAGTATTCATGAGAATCCTCAATTTTCAAAGTATCTATCGGATATTTCATAAAATACTTGATATTTGTATCGTTTGAAAATTGATTATGGACTCTTTTTGTGAATTTTTTCAAAATTTTTGGTTTAGCAACTTACGAGATCAACAAGCGGACATTTTTAGGCAATTTTAAAATGCTCCTAAGCCAATAATTTAATAAAATAATCTGTAAAGTATTTACACAAATCTTACCTCGCAATTTGGTACTTTTTCTTTATTATTTTTCCTGTTGGATGATCACTCTGCATGTTTTTTTTTTAACTAAAGTCAGATTTTCTTCCTGACAATAGGGACAACTAAAATCTAATTAATTTCCTCTATCACTTCTTAATTAGTTATTTTTTGTTGTGACCATCCTGTTTATTTTTTACTAAAAGCATTACAGGTTTCTTTCTTGACAATTGCGTTAACTGCATGCCAAATATCATTGTCTTTGTCACATTCTTTTACGTTTTTTCATTAATTACATTTTTTAGTGTCTAAGCTGCACATTTTTCACTAAAAATATACCCCATTTCCTCTTAGGCAATAGATTGCAAATGTTATTTTTCGTTATCAAATAGTTTTTCAGATATAGCGCCGCCAACAGACAGACAGACTAACAGAGTTGAAGGCCATTTTGTGACGTGCTTTCTTCCAGTTGTCTATTGCATAAACAAGTGGAAGCGTCACTTTAGCGATGAGTTATATTTCGGTAATCTCGAACAATTTTTACGTGGGGCAAAGGTCTCACACTAGCCTCTTAACACAGCCTGTTGCAGTAGGACTGGGATAAAATAAATAAAAAAATTGCGATCAAATTTGGAGACAGTCATAAGTCTTTTTTGTCTTTTATAAGACTGCTAGAAATGTTTCATTATACAATATATATAATGTTATACGGTTGACTAGATGAAAATCTAATCTGCCGTTTTGACCCCTGGACATAACCGTTTCTTCACTGAGTTTATCCCAGCAATACTACAACAGGCTGTGTTCAGAGGCTAGTGTGGGACCTTTGCTCCACGGAAAAATTGTAAAGGTGGCAATCGAGATAACCGAAATATAGCTCAGCGCCAAAATGGCGTTAGTTTTCGTTATCCACATTGTTTGAAATGTAATAATGTGAGGAAATCTTGGAGAGTGATTGTTCATGATAATGTAGAAGAACGCACTACCGGGCGTCAAAATGACGCCAGTCGCGTGCTACCCCGTTCTTCTACCTCCCAAGCGGGTTCGAGATAAGATGCACTGAAGATAGTCAAATAATGGACCAAGGCTGCTCTATCCCAGACCTTAACGGCGCTCTCTCTGGCCGTGAATTCCTCAATTTAGGTTTTTGTACCTTTTGAAAAGCTAAATTTTTGCATAAATAATCCCGATCGGAGAATTTCTCTCCGATGGGATTAATTTTTGTCGTGCTGATCACGTTTTTGTCTGCTAATAACGGACTCTACACCCTAGGAATTCTGAGAAAAACGCATAAAAAAATCCCTTTCGAACCCCCGTTCAGCAACTAGAAGGTCGAGTGTGATGCAATAACTCGACACATCCGGTTTTCGGTACGAAAATTACAGGGATTATAGACTAGCAACAAGTCTCAAGATCAATTAAGATGCAATAATTCAAAGAATCCGTTTATTTAACAGATAAGGTTATAGCAAAATTCTTATTGTAAGAATCGCGCCTTCCCCAATTAAGACAAACGGCTTTCAGACCATACAAGCGAGAGCGCTTACGCTAACGATCGATTAGGTAGAAAAGATTCATGCACCTTCTCAGAATCAAAATGCGAGCTTTTTAGAGAAGTCTGAGACTATTTGTAATTTCATAATTACGGCTGACTGATTTTAACTTAAAAAAGTTTTACTAAATAAATTTAGTTTCGCTAGAGACTACTTAGCTTTAAAGTTCTTGTATCGTGGCGGTTCACGTACTCAAACACATTTGTGAAGACTTACGACTGCATAAGTTTAATGGCGTTCAATCAGTCCACAACTTACTTGCCCCTGTGCAGTTGTTCAATATTATCGATATGACAGCAACCCATCTTCGAGCGACTTTTAGGCAAAATTGAATTTTTGGTTTTTTATGCACAAGGGTTTTCCTCTATAAGTTTATCATTTGGAAAGCCCCGTTATTGGCTTTCCTACCATCGCTTTGTCGGCACCACTTAACGCGCTCGACCAAATTGCGAGCTGAGTTAATCCAATCTCTTTCTATGCGAGGAATCGGCCTTCTGCATGTGCATTGATTTTTATCGATTTTTGCTTACCGGCACTACGCCGGCTTTGTCAAAATCGTCTATTTTGCCTTTTAAATGCAATGCATCGCTAAAATTTTATGCTCATACTTTAGAACAGGGCATTCAATGACCATACCTCAATGGTCCATGTCTTTGGTTGAGGAATAAAAATGGAAAATATTTCAATATTTTTTTAAAGTACATTTTCTGAGTACTTTTTAAACTAGCTTCGGGGTACTTTTGAAAAATTAATTTTCAAGCCAAATTTCGAGGCAGTTTTGAAAAATTAATCTGCAAGTGAAATTTTGGCGTACTTTTGATAAATCGATTTTCAAGCCAAATTTCGACGCAGTTTTGAAAAATTAATTTGCAAGTTAAATTTTAGCGTACTCTTGATAAATCGATTTTCGAGCCAAATTTCGACGCACTTTTAAGAATATTATTTTTCAAAGTCCAACTTTGTTGCACCTCTGAAAAAAAGTATATTGGCTCAAAAATCCTTGCCATTATATACTTTCAGTCTCATATCCTGAACCAAAACATATTTTCCTAAGTGAAAATTCGGTGTTTCTCCGTCATTTCTGACACCTTATAGAACTCATAACGGTCCTTATGGACTGATCTGTGTCTCTGCAGAATCTTGAAAATGTCCTTAAATGAAATTTTTGCCTAAGTCGAATTTTGATTCTGTCTTCAACTTAGGACGATTTTGGAGAGTTCTACAACAAAAACACGCTTCTCTTCGTTAAGCGAGAAAAGTAAAACTACAAAAGTACTCTTCTATATTCAAATATACTTCTGAGTAATAAAAAAAATCGATTCTATTATTTGCCTAAGTTGGAGCAGGAGCTAGAGCTGTATTATAGACGAACAGACAGCCGAGTGACGACAATAGGGTTGGAACCCATTTGGGTAGGAAAAGATGTAATTTTGGTGGTCAAGTAATTTGTAGATCTCAGTAAGACTGGGATACTTTAGAAATCTGTAACAGAGAAATTGGAAACAACGGGTTTTCAGAGTCGTTAAGAAATTGTTGATTAGCATTTAAATTGGTTTTAAATGGATGTTTAAACAGGTGTTTAAAGGCATGCGATTAAAGTACTGGTAAAGTGTTGAAAACTATTTTTTAATCGTAAATCTGGTGTAAAACACTGTACTTCCTTATGAGAATTGTTATAAAAATGGACACACTATAAAGCATATTTCCTTGGAAACTGCTTATATTATCACAAGTATCTGTTTTTATAAGATGGAATGTTTGTAATTTCAGTTCTATCTTAAAGCTTTGTATTGACTCGTCATATGTAAAGGTGGGCCAAAAAAATTTACTCAGTGATATTTGTTCAAAAAACTTTTCTGTTAATCATTCGATCCTTTCCATATTAAAGCTGAGATTTTACTAAGTACTGTTATGTATATAAATTTAAAAAAATAATGAAAAAAAAAAAATGGGGACGTTTTCAAAAATCTTTAATTTTTTAAACCAGTTGGAATTTGGTTTTTAAAGTTCTATGATTCAGAAGGTCTGTTAAATCAGTTTTCTATATTTACTACTAGGAAACACATCGAAAGACCACCAGACTAACAGATAGCACTAATCAAATGTAGATCAACAGACCTCCATAAATACACCACTAGAAGGATTCTAGAAGAAAAATGGAGAGGAGGGACAACCTGTATAGTGTATATGGTCTTGATAGACCTTCAGAAGGTATTTGATGCCATGATTTTATGATGCCATTATCAAGTCGACATTTTTTGAGTGCTTAGTAGACCTGAAGAAAACTATACCACACTATCAAAGGCGGCGTTCCACCAAACGGACAAAACTGCAACAAAACAGAGACTCTGTCGCTTTCGACAAAACAGCAAGTAGAGTTTCGAAAACCAGAAACAGTCCGGAGAATTTGAGTCGCCGGCGACTGTTTTCCTCAACTGAAAGTCCCGTCGCAGGCGGCGTTCCACCAAACGGACACACTTGTGACTGAGTTTTGTTGCAAAAACAGAAACAGAAATAAGTTTAAGTTTCAGAAACAGTTGTAGTTGTGTTTTTTTTTAACCAGTTCCACTACATAATCACGTCATCACTTTACGATGACTTGTTTATTATCGTTGTAGATTTTTTATAATTCAATCTCTTCAAAGGAAAAAACGAATAAAGTCAAGGTACTGGGTGAGTTCGTTTTTAAAACGGCAAAGGAATTATGGAACGAAAGAAATAATGACCGACTTGATCGATAACGACGGAGCAATGGATGAAGAATTGTGATCTTCGTTTCATAATTTCGTAAGAATGTCCAGTACTGAATTTGAGAGCATGATAAATCTGGTGGGTCCAACTATGGGTGTGGGCCGTTTCTATCGAACGAACTCTGTTTGCAAAAACAAAAACAAAATACAGAAACCCTTTGATCTTTTCATCGCGCGACGGGACTTTCAGTTGTCGAGGAAAACAGTCGCCGGCGACTCAAATTCTCCAGACTGTTTCTGATTTTCGAAACTCCACTTGTTGTTTTTTCGAAACCGACAGTCTCTGTTTTGTTGCAGTTTTGTCTGTCTGATGGAACGCCGCCTTAATAAACAAGTCGTTGTAAATAGATGACATGACTGTGCAGCCCGTGTAGTGGAACTGATTAAAAACAAAAACACAACTACTACTTATTTTCAGTCCGCTTGGTGGAATTAAAGTTTCGGTTTTGTTTCCGAAATTTAGACTTGTTTCTGTTCCTGTTTTTTGCAAGAAAACTAAGTCGCAAGTGTATCCGTCTTTCCACTTTAATAAATAGGATAAATAATAAAAGCCTGTCTTCACGAAAGTAGTACAATTTAGTGGTTCGGACAGACGATGGAACTAAAGAAAAAGATATGGGAGTCAAACGAAGATGCCCGTTATCGCCTTAATTCGCAACTGTAAAGTTAAAGATAAAACTAAATTTTAACAACGGCATGGAAACATTGGTGCCTCCGATCGGATGAACATATGATCTAGTCGTCACGGAAGAAGAGTAGGATATTCTCATCTTATGAAAATACGAAATCCCATGTGGACACATTGGACTGAAAAAAAACTTCAAAAATACTATGAAAATGGTTCGAAACTCATCAATAAAGAGAACCCGATTAGGAAAGAAGAATATAGAATAGGCAACTACACCCTAAAAACGACGAACCAACTGCAACTGAGATAAACTGTAAAGGACGTGATTAAATCGGCATGCATAATTACAATACTACCTTTCACTGAGCCATCATCGGACTGTCAACGATGACAAATGTGGTTAAAAACGCAGTAACGACAAAAGTCAATAGAAGAAAGGGACATCGTCGAGCTACTCGCAAAAGCAATAACACTAAAGAAACGACAGAAAACGTAAATATTAATAGAAGGGAAAACAACAACAAAAGAAATAGAAATGTACGTAATAAAGTACTGGGGACATGTCTAGAGAAAAGACCCAACACATCTACTGAAGAAAGCACTAATACTCAACAGCAACAAATTAAAACTAGAGAGACCATACTACACGTACATTACAACAATTTATAGGATTGTGAACATCTTGGAATATGGCCATGAGAACGAACGGCGAAATAAAAAGGAGTACGATAAATAAATCTCAATGATATATGCACTGTCTTTTCCAGACTCAAAAGAAAAATAACTCTAGAAACAAAAGCATAATATAAAAAGTAGTATAAACACTCTAGATAACAACAAAATGCAGCAATGCATTTCAGAAACACCTACACTTTCTATTCTACACTCTTATGCCATGCGTTAGTGGCTCACGCTGCTAGCAACGTGCATGATCCCAATCCAACCCAACCTAAATGTAGCCGGCCCCGGTGGTGTTTTCTGGAAGTGGCAACCATGCCTTCTGCACGCTGGTAAATCAAATCAAATAAGAAATCGAAAATCAAGATGGTCAAATATTAGATAGATGAATGATTACATATTGCGTAAATAGCTGACATGAGAATCACATGCACCAAGAAAAAATGATTTTTTTAATGTTGAGCCTAAATCAAAGCTGAGATCATACATTTAATATGTGAAAACTAATATTCAAAGTTGAGGGTGCTGTCAAAAATTGTAACTGTTTTAATTATGGACGATAGCTTAGAAAGGCTGTTATAGAACATCCTAGAATCGACTTAAGTCGAAGACTAAATAAAAATTTCGACTTAGGTAAAAATTTATTTAAAGACATTTTAGAGCATAACGTACAAGATTGAAAGGCATCAGCGCCGAAAACTGGCACAAAAGAACTCATATACGTTCGTAGAGACGTAATAGGTCAGTAGAATTAGCAAATATGCATATTGTAATTCGTTTCAGTATGCCACGTGAATTAAACGATAGTTTTATTGATTACAGACATGACCCTGAATTTGGTCCACTTTTTGACCGCCGGAACATTGTTTATTTAACGATTTATTGTTGAAAAATTAAAAAAAAATCGACTTTTTTAAAGATAACTCAAAGACCTTTGACGATAGGTTTTTCAATTTTTAGATACTGTTAGAACTTTGAAAAACGGTTAATTTGAGAGGCGTTTCGTTTAAAACGCTTGAAAATTTGTTTAAATAGTTGCCAAAAACCGCGAAAATTTTAGCAATTTGCAAATATTTTTCATTCTTTAACAAAAGCACTTTAGTGCTTGAAACTCTGACAAAATATGTCTTTTATCACCCCAAAGTTACCTCTAAAATTTCATCAAAAAATTTTAATTAGTTTAAGAGATATTCAATTTGTTTATTAAAAACATGAATAATGTAAAATGCAAATTCACCCAGTTCCCGTTGTCGTAAAGGGTTGATTTGGACATCATTTTTTTTGTTGAGACTTAAACTTTATATTTTCATTAATGGTAAATCAAATTTGCATTATTTTCAACTTCAAAATGGCGTTTGGAAAAGTGTCACATTTTGAGGTTAGGTTTTTCGCTAATAACTTTTAAACAAATGAAGATTTTGCAATATCGTTCTGATATCTTTGTTGATGAGGTTTTTCCACACATTTAAAAAAAAAATGACTCTGTAGCCTTACTAGAAGCCGAGATGATTTTTTTAAATAAATTCGTAATTTGTTTATTAATAAACATTAACAGCTGAAACTTGGCAAACAACTAGTTTAATAGTCTATCTTTGTAATAGAGCTGAGTTTGGGGGAAAAATTTCAATTTGCAACGATAACAATAATTAATTTTAAATCAGCGTCAGAACAGGAGTGAGAAGCATGAGTCATATCTGTAACACGCTCATAAAATGATCGAGACCAGTTCAAATCCGTCAACCAAAGATTTACCGTTTCTCCGATTTTGACTTTTTTTTTTAATTTGGGGTAGCGTGATGAAATAATAATATCTGTCATGTCGATTTTTTCCTAATTAAACAATAATTTGTTATAAACAATTATTTTTTATTAAAATTTTTTTTACGAATTTATTAAAAAAAAATCATCTCGGCTTCTAATAAGGCTACAGTCATTTTTTTTTTTTGAAAATGTGTGAAAAGACCGCAGCAACAAAGATATGAGAACGATATTGCAAAATCTTCATTTGTTTAAAAGTTATTAGCAAAAAACCTGACCTCAAAATGTGACACTTTTTCAAACGCCCTTTTGAAGTTGAGAATAATGCAAATTTGATTTGCCATTAATGAAAACATAAAGTTTAAGTCTCAACAGAAAAAAGGATGTCCAGATCAACCATCTACGACAACGGGAACTGGGTGAATTTGCATTTTACATTATTTATATTTTTAATAAACAAATTGAATATCTCTTAAACTAATTAAAATTTTTTGATGAAATTTTAGGGATAAATTTGGGGTAATAAAAGACATATTTCTTCAAAGTTTCAAGCACTAAAGTGCTTTTGTTAAAGAATGAAAAATATTTGAAAATTGCTAAAATTTTCGCGGTTTTTGGCAATTATTTAAACAAATTTTCAAGCGTTTCAAACGAAACATCTCTCAAATTAACCGTTTTTCAAAGTTCTAACAGTATCTACAAATTGAAAAACCTATCGTCAAAGGTCTGAGTTATTTTTAAAAAAGTCGATTTTTTTTTAATTTTTCAACATTAAATCGTTAAATAAACAAAGTTCCGGCGGTCAAAAAGTGGACCAAATTCAGGGTCATGTTCGTAATCAATAAAACTATCGTTTAATCCACGTGGCATCCTGAAACGAATTACAATAAATTTCAGTCTTTTTTTTACTAATTCTACTGGACTATAAGGCACTACTAGGTGAAAATTCGAAAATTCGTTTATGTCCAGGCCGTAAGAATAAAAGTATATTATGGTCATGGGAAAGTCTACTGGGCAAAGGCAAAAATACATTATACTTTTTCAAAAGTGCGCCAAAATATTTTTATGAACAAGGAGAAAGAAATAATACACTTTTTAAGAAGTACGCTGAAAATGTACTTAACTTTTTAATCGGTCCACAAAATACAATGAAACTAGAGATAGAGTTGTTGTGGATATCATTCAAAAGAACTAATATAACATTTTAACGATACGACGCGACGTACTAAAATGGCGAAATCGACAAATGTGGCAAAGGCGCGTAGCGTCTATAGGCAAATATTAGCAAAAAATAGTAAAAATGGACAAGGCAGGTTTCTCGACTAAAACAAATTTGGATTCATGCAGCGGTTCGTCAATTGGACGAGTGCGTTGGATAATCGGTAGAAAGCGATAGGAGGAAAACCAAATGCAGGTGTTTCCAAATGGCAAAGTTATAGAGAACACCGCCTTGTGCACAAATAAGACAAAAAGCCGTTTTGCCAAAAATTCGTTCGAAGGCGAAGTCGTGTCAAATCCTCTATATTGAACTTATATGAGGACCGGTACGTCGCACGGTGGGAAAAATATGCCCTTTTTTGGACAAAAATCTGCCGACAGTAGAGATTTCAATCAAATTAAATTAAAAAAAATGGCAAATGCTCTTAAGACATTGTACTTTAGAGTAATGCTGCGGCAAAGTGACTTTGGATGAAGCTAACCTAAAAATTATTCCTAGTTTTCCTCCTTGGTCGAGAGTCACAAACAAACGAAGTAATGTTCATGTATATTGGGTACCAAATTCATTTTTATGGGATCATAAGTTAATTGACAATGCAACATAGGCCATATTACATCATCAAATATTCAAAATGGCTGCTGTCGCCAAGATGGCGGACTACTATTTTCTTTATAACCTCCTTGATATTGGTATCAGATGAAAGGGCTCGGCGAGTAAAATACAATAAGCTATGTAGCGTTGCTATATATACAGGTTGTTTCATCTAAAACGCACATACCCACTTCTTGATAAGTTAGTAGTTTGAAATTTTCCACAGTCAGGTGACAATGCAACATGGGCTATATTACATTATCAAAAATTCAAGATGACGTCTGTCGCCTAGATGGCGGATTACTTTTTTCTTTATAACCTCCTTGATATGCCTGAACTCTAAGTTTATTTAAGACTAAAAAGTTACTAAATAAAATTGATAGTTTAAAAAAACACTCTTTTATTGTTGACATGATGGGCCAATTCTGAGGCGAGATTCGGATTCCGCGCGAAAAATTACTTTGGAAATGACCCTCAGCTACCCAATAATATTCATAACCCTTTAGTTTTAACGTTAGGGTTAAAACTTTTAGGTTTATGACTGTTATTTACATACAATTTTTCACTTATAGGTTATATTGGGTTTAAAGGTGTTAATTAGGTTAGTCTGAATGCATAGGAATAAAATCATGTGGATAAAAAACTATCCTTATTTTTTACCTGTGTGGATAAAGTAAAAAAAATTGAAGCCTTTGGTTCTTGTACACATACTAAATCATAATTTTTTTCACCCCCTTTTATAATAGGGTGGAGGTAGTAATGGGGATGGCTAATGCCAAAATTTGTTTTGAGACATTAGCTTCGCCTGTATATACTACATGCCAATTTTATGGACTCTTACTTACCTGATTTACCTATTTACTCCCATTTACCCCAATTTACCCCACAACGCTTTAACTGAATAGCATGAAAATATAATTTAGTTCCAGAACTCGTTAAAATACATACGTATACCAAAGGGCATAGCAGGATAAGCATGTGTTAGGTGCCCCCGCACCAATCGGGTCGAAATTTTTAGCATAAGTTGATAGTAGTGTTAGATGAAATTTCCCAAAATATTATTTTTGGAAAACCATTTTTACGGGAGTTACGGGGGTAAAAAGAAAAATGGAAAACATTTTTTTTCTCGAGAAAGGATAAACCGATTTTCATGAAAAAAATATATGTTATGGCTTTTGATGGTGCAAATGTGGGAAAAAATTATTGAGTCCACTTGTCGAAAAAAAGTGGTGAAAAAATTTTTTCAAAATAAAAAAAATTTTTTTTTTTAGGGGATGTTCTAGAGGCACACCCACCATTTCCTTCCAAATAAATGCTTATATGCCCCTTTAAAGCATATCCAATTTTAAAAGCGATCAGAAGGGTACAATATACTCAAAATTGATAATCATTGGCAGACTGCGGGCGGCGCGTAGTCTATGTAATGAAGCACGACTTTTTTGTAAATAATTCGTGCAAAGATGAGATTACCTTTTCCCCCTCGTTTTCGAGGGTGCTGAACACGATGCAAGTGGTGGGAGAAGTTTTTGCCTCAACCCCCTGCAACTTTTTTGAAACATTTTTTTAAAATAATTTTTTTTTATGGGATGTTCTCGAAAAATGAAGACTAAGAGAAGTCTCATCAATATAGAGTAACCTGATTTGTGAGAGGCAAGAGGACTCACGCAAAAAAGTCAATCCGAATTGTGAGAGGCAAGGGGACTCATAATAACCAAGCACCTCGACTAATGAGAGGCAACGGAACTTACAATAAACAAGCGCCCTGACCAGTTAGAGGCAAGGAAACTCACGATAAATAAACACCCCGACTCGTGGGAGGCAAGGGGACTCACAATAAACAGGCACCTTCACTAGTGAAAGGCACTGTAACCTCCTCGTAGTGGACTTTGAAAACTAGTTCTTTCGTAGGCTGACTACAGATGTCATCATTGCAAAATCTTCAGATTTTCAAACTAGATTTTGTTTGACCCCACAGTTGACGTCAGAGAATTTTTGCACCACACTTCTTGAAGTTTGATACTGATTTAAATGGTGGGGTTGTAATGGCCGCCAGCGACCGTGGTAGTAAGACGTAGTAATGAACCGCTAGTCTATGTAATAAAGGCAGAAATAGTGTAAATATTTCTTGCAAAGAAGAGATTACCTTCCTCCGTCCGTTTTCGAGGGTGTTGAGCACGATGCAAGTGGTGGGAGAAGTTTTTGACCGCCGCAACCTCCTAAAACGGCCCCACCCCTCTTATGGATCCCTTTATGTTTTCTATACGGGTCTGGGGAGTGATTTATCAACGGGTTATACTTGAAATAACATGGAAGATGGTTATAGAGTAAGTTGAGTCCAGACAGCAGGCCTAGGGGGTTAATTAAACCGTTCCGAGGAGTGGAAAATCATTTTTTATCCAATAATTCGGGTTCAAAAGCGTTTCCCCATTTTTGGGGCCCCTGATCATGGGAAAAATATTCATTTTTAGCTCCAACCCCTCTTCGTCTCAAACGGTGAGTGAGGGATGATTTCTGCCCGTTTGAGGGGGTCGGAGCTAAAAATGAATATTTTTTCCGTGATCAGCGACCCCGAAAATGGGGTATACGCATTTGAACCGAATCATTTGTCTGCTGTCTGGACTCCACTTACTCTATAACCCCCTTCCATATTATTTCAAGTATAACCCGTCGATAAATCACTTCCCAAACCCGTTTATATATGAAAACATAAAGGGATCCATAAGAGGGATGGCCGTTTCAGGAGGTTGTGGCGGTCAAAAACTTATCCCACCACTTGCATCGTGTTCAGCACCCTCGAAAACGAGGGGGAGAAGTCTTTGCAAGAAATATTTACAAAAAAGTCGTCTTATAATGCTTCATTACATAGACTACGCGCCGCCCGCAGTCTGCCAATGATTATCAATTTTGAGTATGTTGTACCCTTCCGATCGCTTTGAAAATTAGATATGTTTTAAATGGGCATATAAGCATTTATTTGGAGGAAAATGGTGGGTGTGCCTCTAGAACATGCCCTAAAAAAAATTTTTCTTTTATTTTGAAAAAATTTTTTCACCACTTTTTTTCGACAAATATGCTCAATCATTTTTTCCCACATTTGCACCATCAAAAGCCATAATATATATTTTTTTCATGAAAATCGGTTTATCCGTTCTCGAGAAAAAAAATGTTTTCCATTTTTCTTTTTACCCCCGTAACTCCCGTAAAAATGGTTTTCCAAAAATAATATTTTGGGAAATTTCATCTAACACTACTATCAACTTGTGCTAAAAATTTCGACCCGATTGGTGCGGGGGCACCTAACACATGGTTATCCTGCTATGCCCTTTGAAGTTAATATCTTGAACGGTTCCAGAGTAATCGTGCGCACAAAAAAAAGTTACAGGCAGACCGACAGACAGGCAGACATTTTTTTGCTCAAACTTAAAATTTCGACGTTTCATAACATTCTAAGCCTATTTGAACAATAAAAAATTTTAAAAAATATTTGTCGTGGTTTCTATACTTCCACTGGATGTGGAAGTAATATCTGCGATTTTTAGGTTAGGTTGACCCAAAGCCACTTTGCCGCAGCACTACTCTAAAGTACGATGTCTCAAGAGTATTTGCCATTTTTTTTTATTTAATTTGATTGAAATTTCTACTGTTGGCAGATTTTTGTCCAAAAAAGTGCATATTTTTCCCACTGTGCGTCGTGAGACTGAGAGAAAGTTATATAACTCATATATAGTTGAACTCATATGGAATTCTGTGAATGATATAATCACAAGCTACTCAAAATTCTAAAAGTAAAATATTTTAATATTATTTCAGGTCAGCCACAGAAAACCCAAAAATAGTTTCATCAATTTCTAGGGAAGTTGTGTGAATGTTTTCTGCCAACTCGATTGCTGGCGCACGCTCTCCATTGTATGGTAGTATTAAAAGCTCTCTAGAAGAGCTGGTCGATCTTGCCCTACTTGGGGGCCTAATCAATAAATAATATTTGAACTACTGCATTTTATTGATTGAATGACTTGTTGTAAGTCTTATCCCTCAAAGGTTTTCGTTTGATAGTCCGGAATTGAGTAGTTTGTATCTCAATAACCCCCCCGGTCACATTGCGGAAGCTCTTCTTCTTTTATGCAGAAAATTCAGAGATCTTTAAGCGTAAATTCCATTGCTAAGAAAAAATGAACGGAGAGAAAAAAAAAACAATTTTAGAGAAGGGTCGTTAGTAATCTACGGTTCGTGCAACCTTGGCCTGGACTTAACTATCGAATATCTCTTACATCTTATTGAACCCGTCTGGGAGTGGAAGACAACACATGAACAAGGGTGAACGTGACCTTGATAAATAAATTGGTGTCGCGGCACTCAGACTCTGTGTGGTAGGTTCTTCCACAAGGCCATGTTATTAATATTATTTTTTTAACTCAAAATTCACAATTGTTAAGTCGAAATTAGTTCTACAAATATTCGAATGCTATATTGAATGCGCATTTCACCAACTATGCTGACATCATCTGTAAATAATTAAAACTAAAGGAAATTAAACAATATATGATGTATTGTAAATTAAAGTCATGGTTCAACGCAACCTACTACGCAAAGCATGATCGACTAACCAATAAAGCGGGCTAATTGGGATAAGGCCTTTATCACTATTCATACTGCTTTTACATTTTGCAATTTCTAATGCATCCAGTTGCCTATTACTTCTTATGTCCCTAATTAACCTTGAGTTGTTGATATCTATTCCGTGATTATTTTGATGGGCTGGGCAACACTAAGTTTTTCAGTTTTTCCATTTTTGAGATGGATCATAGTTATCCTAGGTCGCTTCGCTAGTCCAACATACCTCAAATCCTTACAGCTGATTTCGTAAATCCTTCACTCAATTTTATGTTCTAAGTTCCCTATGATAAATAACCGAAGGTTAAATAGGTATGCAATAAATAAAAGAGAGCAGGATGTTTTAGAAAGCATAGAAATTGCAAAATGTAAAAGGGTATGAACAATATCAAAGGCCTTACCCCAAATAACCCGCTTTATTGGTTAGTAGGTGACCTTCGTAGTATGTGCTAATGCATTGGACTTTCCATCAATCAATGCTTGTCCCGGTCTGTCTTGGAATGTTTTGTAGAATAGCTTGCTCTGAGGCTGACTGTTGTTTTATGGTAAGTATGGTAGTTTTTCAGGGGGTATAAATGTAGTTTAAAGAGGGATGTGTGGCAACCATGGAAAATTTGGATGTTTTCTGAAGAGACTAAGGTGTTAGCAAAGTTGGGGAGTAGCCTGTTAAGGGTGAAGTTGGATATTCTTGGAGTGCCTGATAGGTCGTGTAATAGTTGTATTGAGATCATAAGTGGTAAGTTATTGGCTAATCTAAGTAGCTTATTTTGGGCTACCTGTATCTTTTTAGTGAGTTGGGGCTGTACCATACCAGATTGGGGAGACATAGTTTAAGACAGAGACATAACAATAATTGTGAGTTCCGAGAGTTGCAACTTCCGAGTTAGAAAAAAAATGTATGAATAGCAAGGCCTTTCTGCGGTTTCGTAATTATGTGAAATTATTATTATTTTTTTTTTGAAAGACCATTCATTCATTCTATATAAATCGAAGAAAAATATTTTTTAACACATAAGCACGATGCTTCTAGACATCAAACATTAACAAGTTTTTGTGTAGGTAAATACTTTTATTCAACTTTTCAATTTAGATTAAGAGATATGGACAGAATATTATTTCTTTTCTTTTCTTCTACCAAAATACGTGAACTTGAGGCAGATATATGCAAAAAAAAATTATTAACAGACAAAATTACTTTGTAAAAATAATAACGAAAAAATATGCATTTAATCACAATTTCCAAGCCAACTAATCCATTTTGGATTCTTTTCTGTAAAAATAAGAAAACATGCCTCAAACAGATCTTAAAATGTTATAAACAGAACCTATAATGAAGGTGTCAAGTTAAGACTCCGACTCATTTTAAATTACGTTGTATTTCCACAAAGACGCACATTGAAAAACTTTTTAGGTATAAATAAAAATATAAGGTAATCGTTAGGCTAATTAACTAATAATTATGTAATAATTTGAATTTGGTATCGTCGTAGTCATTAGTGTTCGCTTAATTGGTACTGCAAAAAACCCAACTTATAGATAATTCCATATTAATTGCGATTTTATAATTGCATATATTTCTACCAATTCAACAAAAATTACTTCAACCAGTGAATACAACAGGAGCGGGCTAGCAATTTAAAGACCCGGTGGGACTTCAGCCCTAAAGGCCCGTTGATATAAACCCGAGTATTTAAATAACATCAGAGGGAAAATGCGGAAAACAGGAACATAGAAGTATATTATACAAAATTTAGTTATCATTTAAAGACACATTTAAATCAGTAGGTAATTTAAAATATTGTCAAAAAGCACACATGAATTTTTCATTTTCTCCAAAATGGAATAAAAATCTATAGACTCTATGAGATCTTATCTACGCTCATTTTTATAAAAGCTTCTAATAATATTTGAGAAAGAGCCGCCCTTAATTTTGACTTGATTATTTTTCATTTACTTAGACCCCTTTCACAAGAAACCTGAGTGCAGCTAAGCGTTAGTATATATTCATATTTCATATGTTAAGAATAAATTGGTGAATGCAATCGACTGCATGTTTTATGAGTTTAAAAAAAGGTAACAACAAACCGGGCAGTTATCTTCTGCTCCTTTCATTTTCTAGCCTTTTTTCATCAAGCTTTTGTTGCGGTTGCTCTACGTCCTCCTATTATTATTATTATATTGTTATTGTATTATTATTGTTTAAAAACTGAAATAAATAGAATAGAATAAGAGGAATTCTTGTTTTATTTTTCTGTGGTTAAGTTTTGAAACATATAGATTTAAGGCTATCAAAAACTTTATACAAACACATTGTAACATTTAATGATTATTAAAAACATAAAAAATGACTCTTAAATGCCTAGGTACCCATTTTTTAATTTACGTGTTTTTAATTAAAAATAATAAAACATTTTATTCCTACTTAGCAATAAAACATACCTTTACGGTTTTAGTATTGTGTAATTTTAGTTTAAAGTGAACGTTTTGATGTAAAGAATTCAATATCAATGTTGAAATTAAAACAGTTTTCAAGGAAACACATAATTTCTTTTAATTTCTTTATTAAGCAGAAAATCATGTTTTCAAAGGAAATAGAATATATTAATTATAAACATAGAATAATTGAGAAATAAGAATTATAAGGTTATTCATTTCAAATTGATTAATTCATTGTTTATATTGTACTTAACTGCTTGAATTGAATGAAGAAAACATGTATATTTTAACGAACTGTGTGCTGCTAGACAGGTAAGATTTTAAATTGAGAAAGTTAGTCTTAAGTTAGTTCATCGTGAGAAATAAAAAAATAGTTTATGTCTTACAGCAATTCTTTTAATGTCCTAGCGGTTTCTTGGAAAAAAATTTACATCAAATCTTCAGCCCATCAGATGGTAAACATAAAGAAAATTAAATTATAAAAGTAAAATTACGAATTTTATTGCACACAATTTCGTAAAAATGTATTTTCTTACGTGTTCATATAAATGCATTATTTCATTTTTATAATTTCCTTATTGTTTATATTGTCTGGTTGCCTAAATGTAATGTGATGTAATTTGTTATCACAAAACCGGTAGCACATTAAAAAAATCCTGTATGAAAGAGAATATTTTTTCATTCTCAAATAAGGTATTTAACTGGTGATAGTTATATTTAAAACAATTTATTACTGATTAAAAAGCGATTTGTGATGTTTGAAAGATTTTCATTGTCAAACGCACACACAAAATATATCATTAGTTGGTAATTTGAGTTGAAACCCAACTGGTGCTATGGCCCTGTCGGATACCTGGCTGATGATCAGACAGTGTGTCTTTTAAAAACTTGGGAATGCAATATGTAAAATTTCGGAATAATTTCATATGTAATGATAATTTGTCTTTATGGGTTATTATTGTAGTAGAAGGTATCGTCCTCAATTTCTATATGGCCCGGATACTTGTTCTTACCCTCAAGTTGAATACTGAATATTTGAAAAAGTGTTACTAATTTATTTTTGAAACGTAGGTTATGTTTCTGGGATCGCTGATTCCGAATTTGCAGTCAAAATTAAAAAATTCAAAACAGTGGTTCTAAACCAAGTGTTTTAAACGGATAAAATAAATTGAGCATCTAGATGATATATATATATTAACGAAAAACAGCATTTTTGAAAGAAAAATTAATTACTGCGCAATTACAATAACAAAATGGTGACATTTTGTTAAAAAAAAATGTGAAAACGCATATTGAATCTGCCATAACTTCTTTATTTTTTTGGGATGTAGAAATACTTTTGATTGATTAATTATTTTTAATTTTGTTTTTTAGAATTTTTTATGGAATTGCCACAGTTTCTCTAAGATATTCAACACTTGAAAACTAATATTTATTGAGATATTTCCAGAGGAGCAATGTTACGTTTTTTCTAAAATTCCTTTACAGTTTAAAATGCATCTTCTTTCTAAAGCAAGCGCTGGCGTTGTAATCGGACAAAAAAAATTGAGCATCTAGGTCATACATTAACGAAAAACTATATAGGAATAGATTTTCTTAATTGCTAGCTACTTTCATTAACAAAATGATGACGTTTTTATTAAAAAAATTTGAAAAAGTACATTACTTCTGTCACAATTTCTTTGTTTTTTACGCCATAAAAATAGAAAAAAAAATCATTTCAAAGCCTGATTAATAGATAGTCTTTCATTTTGATTCTTAGCGCTTTTGACATTAGTGCCATAGTTTCCGAGATATTTAACATTTAAATTAAATACTTTGGCGTTCGGATGCCACTTTTATACTTACAGATCTCCGAAACCATTAACTCTACAGAAATTAGAAAAAAATGAAATTCATCCTCAATTTAGTAGCTTTCTTATTTGTCTCTTGCATGTTTTCGCTTGATGTAATACTTTTTGAGTTATTTTATGAATATTGTTTTGAAATATCTTTTTTTAAGCTAAAATCACAATTTTCAAGTCGTTATAATTTAAAGACTATCAATTTCTATGAAAAGTTGCATAGGACCTTTTCTTCTTAAAATTTGATTTTCTTTCAACACCAATGTATTTAATGTTTTCTTAGTTGCCACCCCCTGAAAAGGGGTGGCATCCACCCCCTATAAATTAACAAGCCGCCGGATAATATAGAAACTTTTTTTGATGCATTTACTATTAAGTTGCCAAAAATGAACGAAATCCGTTTCATATGACATTATTCCCAAGTTAAAACCTCGGTACTGCACTATTATTTCAAAAGGACAATTAGTTCAACAAATAGAGGTTTGTTGCTGGACAAAAACGGTATAAAGCTGAATTTTGGTATGGACGTTCAGTATTGGTCCAGAAATAATAATCCGCTGAGTCCCCACGATTCCGCTGTGACTTTCGCCGCCATCTCCAAAAATGGGTGAAAATCAGCTGTTTTTCAATTTAATCAAGATTACCTTGAGGACCATTAGAGATATCAAAATTTTACAAAAATAGCTTTTTATTATTAAAAAAACTCTGCTTTTCTTGATGTCTAACGTGATGTATTTCCATATATATTTATATGTTTAATTATAATATGAAATTCACTATACTCTAGATCCACTGCCTATGTTCATAAATTTTGTTAACATTACTTTAATGTTATTACATTGTTCATATTATGTTTATTATTTTGAAAATTGTTGTTAAAGCAGTTCTAACTACAAAAATCTACGCAGGGTTACAGAAATTTTACTTATTTATTACCGTTTATTGATTCAGAAAATTCCAAAATGATAAAGATAGTTAAGAACTGGAACAAAAATGAATAGAAAATTATTATTCATAATCTGCAACCAGCGCTTTATTAATATAAGAATATCCTTTGCCAATTACCACACATGCTAGTACATCTAACTCCGGTTTTCTTATATGTGCATTTGTTTGAGGTGCTATTTAATTTGGAAATAAAATGGACAAACATATGCTCATCTTAGAATTTTGTATTCAGGATGTTCTCATTATTAACAATTATTTAGCACTTAGTTTGAAGCAAAATTTGAGGGCTAGAAAATGGGCGATTTTTGGCCTATTTTGGGGTCACTTTCTGTTGTACTTGTAGACCACTCAAATTAGGAAAATAAACGCCGTTTTAGAGACAAATTCCGAACAGCAGTTTCTCTGCATAGGAAGTAAGTATTCAACTTTTAGAACAAGGTTTTGCTTATGCGCAGAAAAAAAAGACATGATTTTTGAGATATATACATATACAGGGTGTCCCGAATTGCATAGGCCAAACTTCACTAAGTAATACAACTTTTCAAAATAAGAAAAAAAGTTCCAATAAACATGGGTCGGGAAGTGCTTAGTTTCCGAGATACAGGGTGTTCAAGTAATTCTCCTGAAAATGTTTTATTATGAATATTTTCGAAACGTCTAAAGATAAACAAATGATAATTTACACAGGAATTTAAATTTTTATGCTTTTTAAGACAAAATGACAACTATGTACGAAAATCATTCAGGGGCGGGTGAAACTGGGGGGGCCTAGGTATAATTTAGCCCCAACTTTATTGTGTGACACTTTTACATTAATTTATGAGCAGAACTTAACAATTTGAAGTTTTCTACACAAAAAAGTCTGTTGTGTTTTTTCTCTAAAATTATCTGTTTTTGAGTAAATCTTATCTGAACTTTATTCGGGAATAGTTTTTTATGAATATTTTAGCAGAAAATAAAAAACAATGACAGTAAAACAAAATTTGATTACATTGTCTTTTATTAGACAACAATGAATTAGATTAAGGTAAAGGTAAAGGTAAATTACAAATTACTAGAGTGTTCAAAGTGCATTCCGCCAGTATCAATACATTTCTGACATCTGCGCCATACAGAGTGTGTAGCTTTACGAATGAAATCAGGATTAGCCCGCAAATGTTCACATTCTTCGAGAATTCTTTCTAAACACAAGAGAAGAGTTAATAGCTCTTCTCTTGCGTTTACAGGGTTTGCGTAGACTTTGTCCTTTAAATAGCCCCAGACAAAAAATCAACTGGAGTTAAATCCGGTGAACGGGGTGGCCAGGCTCTTGCACCTAATCGACCGATCCACCGTTCAGGATAATTATTGTTAACCCACAAACGGTTCTCAACAGCAAAATGTGCAGGAGCTCCGTCCATTTGAAACCAGCAAAATAAAAAAAACACGAAAAAACACATATATATTTTTTTCAAGTCGCCTTTCCGGAAAACCCAATGGGATAATCAGAAAAATGTATAGCACTTTTTTGTAGGAAATCGTGTTCTGAACGCATTTATCTATGTTCGTTTAGCTTCAAAAACGCGTACTTTTCGAGATATATATGTCCAAATGAAAAAAACACGAAAAAATGTGTATATGTATATATCTCAAAAATGATGTCTTTTTTTTTCTGCGCATAAGCAAAACCTTGTTCTAAAAGTTGAACTCTTACTTCCTATGCAGAGAAACTGCTGTTCAGAATTTTTCTCCGCTTTTTTTTCTAATTTGAGTGGACTATTGAGTATCGTAGTTTTTCAATGAAAATAGTTCCTAATTTCATTATTAATGTATGGCATTTAACTATATACAAAATTTATGATAAAAACTGTACATGGTTGTATTCCTTAGAGCAATGGGAAGTACCTGAAACTATTTTAAAGATTATACCATCTATGATTTTTTAAATATTTATAATAAATCAAAAATGAACGCATATTTCCCTCTCACTTTGCAAAATTCTATCCTCAAGAGGTAACCGCGGCATATATCGTGCTGTTATTCGTGCCATACACAAATAGAGACCTACTAGAATAATGTAAACATTTTTCTAATCATGAATAGTAAGCAAGTAGTAGCAAGAAACGTATAATTTTTTTTTTAAATATTCAAAGCTTTATTCTAACGGGAACCAACGCTTACTAGATTTTTGTTCAGATAATTATAACTCCCTTCTGATCAGACTACTTATTTGGCTTTTACGTCGTACATGTACAGAAATCCAATTTATTTTCCGCTCTTCGCGGCCTACACAAAACTTTCCGTGCGACCCCGGGGTGGTGCGACCTTCAGTTAGCATACCGCCCATGACGAAATTGTATTATATTGACGGGGTTATATTAAATATTATCTCTTTATGGTATCACGAGTATTGATTGTAACAAACAATGTATTTCCGCTACTTAACTAAACCATTTTAAAATTGATTAGGGCATTCCAGGGGACGAGTACTAGTAACCTACATACCGTGCGTGTAGCCGAGCGCTAGGCATAGGGAGTAAAATTACAACATCGCGCGTGCCAGCTGGCTGAAATGAAATAATAGGCTGGGATATTCCGCTCGACGGAGGAATTTACGGCAGCGGTGTTGTCATATCTATGGCGCTACGTGAATGTACATGCCTAATGGAAAATTACACGCACGGTATATTCCAAATAATAGTAATTTTCCAGTCACTGATTATGCTAAAATATTCGTAAGAAACTAAAAATGTCTAAGAAAAATCTTATTTAGATTGGCATGTAGCATATCCCAAGGAACAATTTAAAAGTCATTTTGACTTGAGGAGGTATTAAGAAATGTTTGTTAAGGTTAGGAAATAGTCTTGTGCTTTATTGATGTTGTAGTTAAGGCCTTTTAGGCTTCAAGTTGCTCTTATATGGTAAGTTTTAAAGCATTCTATAAGACCTAATTATAAAGCTAGTTTGCTTCTAGTATAATATGTATTTGTAATGGGTTTATCATACCTACATAAAACTCTCCATAAAGCTAATTAATTTTATGAACGTCTTAAATTCCATTTAGATATAAAGAGGCTTTAAATTATTCTTTATGGTTTTAACATATCTGCAATAAATGCATTTTAAATCCTTTTTAAAACTAGACATTTTCAATGCCTATTAGTACTTATTAAAGGCTATTACAGAACTAGACTTTTAAAACATCCTTGACAAATGTTGTGATGAAACCATTATGAAGGAAAAAAGGCCTATAAATCTAAAAGGCAAATTTTAATTCCATAAAACACTTTCTAAAACCTCAATAAAACATTTATTAGAAAAATAATAAACAATATGTCTACTTGAAGTGTCGTTGATGCATGTGTGTGTGTGTGTGTGTGTTAATTAAAAGCATTTCACGACTTACTGATGTGTAATTATGTCTTTTTTGGAAGAAATTATTTTGAGGTTAAGTTTTAAGTTTTTTGTATCAAATGTCAACGCGGTTCGTCTTGGAGGCGGTTCTTTTAAATCCCAAACGTTTTATTACAGCTTTTATCAAGTACATGTGATCTTCGCCAAGTGCATTTGCATTTATGTAAGGAAGGGATTATTCATTACCCTTATTAGAATATATAGTTTAATGACAGGACTGTAAAATGACAATTAGGTCTTTAGTTGGCCGGCCATGTTTTTCTTGTTATATAAAAATATTCAAGGTCAATCTCACAATTATAATTATTAAGTAGGGGAAGCATTATACTCTTCGCCGATTTACTGAGTTTTTTATATAATTGTTACACATTCTATAGGATACTCTTCGCATTTTTCTTGTAAATAATGTTAGTTTTTGGACATTCTAAATTTTGTGATATTGATTGTGATTGTTGTGAAAAAAAAATATATGAAAAAAAAAATCGCCAATGAGGAATCGAACCCTTGGATTGCGAGACGAAACTCTTGCCGCTACACCACCATATCTTATTACTAAAATTGTTAATGGGTGTAATATATACTATTGGTAAATTTATTGTGATTATTAGGAAACACACATTAGTAAAATGTATAAAAAAAAATAGTGATGGAAAATAACATTTCGCAAGATTTCTATTTATTACAAACCATAAAAAAATGTAAAAAATATTTTTTATTTTTTAAATTACTAATAACTTTTTTATTTACCAATCTATTGTGTTAAAAAAATAGGGTTCTTCCTCTAGCTAACACTAACTTACTGTCCAAATTTCAATACAATCGGAATTTTCTTTCTTGAGTTATCGTGCTTACAAGAAAAGTGACGGCATTTTGAAAGTTGTTCAAGATTCGTTCACTAACATAACGATATAAAAATTTTTTCTCTACGAGCGATATTTACTGATTTAGAAATGTGTCGATCAAATACAATATACTCTTCGTTTTTGCGAAGAGTATAATAATTATCACTTTTTCTTTAGCAAATTAAGGTAGAATTACAAGAAATGACTGAAAATTACCATGGAAACCGAGAAGCAGCCTACTTTTTTAAATTTGCTGATTACGCGTCTATGCAAATTTTGTATGGATATTAAAATCATTATTATTTCTGAGGCGCCCTTGTTTTTTGGGCCTTTCATTTGTAGTTTTAACGATAAACTGACGTTGGTTTTAATTTTTTTGTCATATCTGATGTCTTTTTATTACCTTTTAAATCGGCCTTAGAGAAATTATAGTGCCTCTCTACGCTTTATAAATTTCAAATTCCATTTTATTTTCAATAAGTTTGATGGTGTTCGCTTAAATCAGTTTAGAAAAAATAAATGCAATAATAAAATTATTTGGATTCCTTCGTGGACATTCTTATAGCTTCTCAGTTCTAATATAGACTTATAAAAGTTTTAAAAACCATTTTTAAGGTAACCTTCTGGGTGTTTTCTAGAAATGCAGGAAGCTAATAAAAAAGCTTCCGACAGCTTTAAAATAGGTTTTAAGAAAGGTTTTAAAACGGCTCGAACAAGGTTTTCAAGAGCAGCACTATGCCTCACTAAGGAGTTTTATGATGGGATTTAAAAAGGCTTTAACAACCTTCATAAGAGTGGGCCTTTTTATTCTACAAGTCGCTTTATGATGGTATTAAGGATATTGTTACAGCAAAATAGATTTTTCAAGGTATTTTATAAATAGTCTTAGGGTGCTATATCCTTGTATATATTTAAGAAATCAAAATTGTTCCTTGGGATGAAAATCACTCTTTATAACCGCCGACATAAAAAGTGAAGGTGCTCGGAGAGCTTCACATTATTAGTAAAGAGTTAATTACTGTTGCCAGCATAATCGCAAAGGACAAGGGTAGATAAGCTATATATTTCCGCCCACTAATTTCATAAAAATAAAAAGTTCTCCTCAGAATCATTAAATGTTATTTATTTATAATTGAACATATTATCTTTATGTTTCTATACATTTTACATTTAAAGAACAACAGTAAGTCGTAATACTAGTATTTCAAAGTAAGCATGTTTGCAGTTTATTTGTAATTTTTGACGTTTTTCCGAAATTTTAATGTATATTTCAGTTAGATGCGCTCGATGAACCAAGAAAATGTATACCTCATTTCATTGTTGAATATTTATGATTTTAAATAATGGTCAATTTATATTGGTTCATCAAGCGCTTCAATGTACAAAAAAACAAAATCTTTTGAGCAGGAGTCGATGTTGAGTGCGAATTTAAACGTGTCAGCGCTCAAAACCACATATTGTCGTGTGTATTGACTAATAATATTTTTATCCACGACTATCGTATAGTCATTGCATTCTTCATTTAACAATTAACAAATAATGATAGTGATTATTCCAACCTAACAGATACTGAACATAATCTCATTCTAACGCATCTTTGACCAACCAGGAATTAGCTGTTTTCATTCTAACGCACCTTTGACCAATCAGGAACTAGCAATTTGGATAAAGAAATGGCGAATCCATTTTTTCCGAGAGTCCATGATTTCGTGCATATTTTCGTGTGTGACATTTAACATGTCAAAGTTTTACTGTAAACTAACTTTCTTTTTTCACTTTTAAACGATTAAAATAGTTAAAATATACAATAGTCGTGGATAAAGTATAGTATTCAGCTTGCGTATAATGGCTATTACACGCTCGGATGATTTACGACACTCATCTTCAGCTCGTGACTTAAACATCACACCCTCGTGAGTATTAGCCAACATACGCTCGCTGAATAATCTATTATTCCAAATAACTGTTTTTTATTACTATTACTAGGTACCGAGAAAACTATGCCAGCTCATCACCATTTTTCATCAGACCATAATTTTAATTTTGATAGGCCAATATTTTAGATCATGTAACTAATTACCAAAAAAAACTTCAGTGAAATGATGTTTATCCATTTACATCAAAATACAGTCAATAAGAAAACTGACACCGATAATTTAAGTGTTGTGTGTAACAATTTAATTAAACAATATCTAAAAGTTCCACCTTTTAAATTATAATTTTTATTAATTGTTTAATAATGATTCACATTATGTATTTTTATCATCTAGGATACAGTTCCAGTTTCAGTTCCAGTACATTTTTTGTGTCACCCAGAAAAACTCTAGTAGTAGTTTTTATTACACACAGAACTCTTGTTAATCATTATTAATTATTGTAACTCAGAATTGTAATTGGTATGAAACTATTCACGTCCGTACATTTACATTGTTTAGTAATTATATGTTATGTTGTCCATTGGATTTCATTTTATTTTTCAACTCGCTTGTTGTTCAATATTATGGCTCCTTATCACCTAAGAAGTATTTTTGTGATTTTGTTTCACTAAAGGTAAGGTTATTACTTACTATTAAATTATTATGCATTGTAATTGGTCATTTATTTACATAATTCACATAAATTTTAGTTAGTTTTTTTAAAGTAATTGTGATATATTTTATTTATACTTAAAAAATTTTTTGAAATTCATTTCATTTTTTAATATGGTAGGGTAAATTACATTTTTTGTATGTTGTTTTTTCAGTCTTGAGGAAGAATAAAAGTTTATTCGAAACGTCGACTAGTGGAAATAACCTCGTTTTATTTTTATCCGATACACCGACCAATTCGTAATTGAAATCTTAGATACGGATACTATTATTAATTTATTACAATTTAGGTTATTTTCGCGATTTACAAAAAATTGGTAGGTGGTGGAGCTAGACGGACTACTGATTCTTTTCAGCATGTCGAAATACATAAAGTTTGTTCATGGAGTCCCAGAGACAGCCCACTTTTCACTTTTTTTGTGTTAGTGGAAAATATTTGCATACACAGTTTTCTATAAAATGGCGGAGGATCCGGTGATATTCATATAATACACAGGCACCCCACAAGAAAGAATTGTATGTTTCTGGGACTCCATTGGGCAACCTCTATGTATTTCGACGTACTGAATACGAATTGGGTGTCCGTTTAGCTCCATCACCCACCAATTTTTAGTAAATCCTCGAAAATAACCTAAATTATGAGGGTTCTTTTAGGTTATATTCGCTATTTTCAGAAAAATGGTGTGCGATGGAGCTAAACGGACACCTGATTCGTGTACAGCACGTCGAATTACATCAATGGAGTTACACAGTGGGTCATTTTAAGAGATTTCTGGCCAAAACTCAAATGAACCAAATTTCACCAACTTCCAAAAAACATGCTTTTTGGTAAGGGTGGACGTTATTCTTGGGGAAACAAAACGCCTTGATCCCTGTACCTGCCGCATTTGCATTCTACAGCTCGAGAAGGAAACACGTGTTCAAGTTTAAAATTGTGCAGTAAAAATTTAGCGTTTACACGACTGTGAATTTTTGGTTTTTTTGCCTTCAATTGAACGAATCGGCCATGTCTGGCATAGAACAAGGCAAGAGCTTTATTGTAGGCAGTTAATTGACTTTATTTGTTATTTGGTGTCCGAATTATAGCCTTTTAGCTCGTGAGCGGTTTCAGCTGTAAATTTTGATTAAAATGAAACTTTTCATTTTTGTTACACTTCACTTTCGCAAGCTTTACCTTTTTTTATAATATTGAATATAGTGTTCTCTATATATTCTGTGAATTGCAGCTGCCCCTAGCTGCTGTTTTTTGAGTTAAGGCGTTTTGAATACTTTAATGCAAGTTAAAAATACCCAATTTTATGAGTAAAATAATTAGTGATATTGTAATGACTGATTTATTTCAATTCATGAAATCGTTCAATGGAATTTTTTTTATCATTTTTTCTCGAATTTGGAGGCAATATTCTAGTCGAATCCAAAGTTTCACAATTTTATCCAATTATTTCAATTTCCACCCCTTGAAACTCAGCCTTATATATCGGTTTTTTTCAAATATTTTTCCTAAAATTTGGAGGCAATGTTCTATTCGAATCCAAACTTTCAAAATTTTATTCAATTATTTTAATTTCCACCCCTGAAACCCGATGGAATTTTTTTCATTATTTTTCCTCTCAACGCCAGTTGATTTTGGGGCATTTCCAGGAGTTTCAGAGTTTTGGCCAAAAAACGTTAAACCTGACCCACTGTGAGTTCCAGGAACAGACTTTTTTATTTTGTGGAGCTGCGTATTCATAGATTCTCTTAAGCGATTTGTAAACAAGATTTTTTTTAGTCGAGAATAATCGAGAATATGGCGAACTCGCCAGTGATAATTTAATTTCGCGATAAAAAATTCAAATTCCGTCGGAATTACATTAAAATTAGTAGTTAGGTATTATAGAAGTAGGTTATAACGAATCTGATAACAAATGTTGAGAATTCAAAATGACGAAAACAATATAATTGCGATAAATGCAGATTTGCAGATTTACATGAAATTTGATACATAGTGATTTCAGCACTCTCTGATAACGAGCCTAATGTTAAAAGCTTAAAAGGGTGTTAAAAAGGGGGTGTAAAAAAATTTTGAAAAAAAAATGGACCTCCTTCAAAAAAAAAGATATCTAAAAATTATGAAATAAAATTTCGGCATCGCATGTCGCACAGTGGGTCGAAACCCTACTGTGCCACCCAAATTGCTCTACAGGTCGTCAAGTTAAAGTTATCAGAAACTTTTTTTTTTGAAATGTTCGTTCTGAAATTCTTTATCAATCGTTAACAATCGTCGAGCCGGATTTTTGATTTTTAGCTACAATTTTTTATAATTTTGATCTAAAATTGAATTTTTACTAGAAAATACCGTTTTTTTTTTCAATTAAAATCAGTCTACGGGTCACAAATATATTTTAGTTTTAAATCTTTACTTTACAAATACATTATAGATCTGCCAAAGTAGATTTTTCATTCCCTTTTTTTATTCTTGTCAGCTGCCAAAATCGCTGTCAAATTTAAAAATTTACAAATGTCTTTCGTAATTTTGAAAATAATGTGAGTTTTCATAGAAGAGACATTCAGTTTTTAGTTCCATATTTGATATTAAAATAAAGTTTTCACTTATAGCATCTGTCAAAATTCCTATCAACTTAATGAAAATGCCATTTAATGACAGGTTTACAAAGGAAAGGTCTTGTCCCAAGGTTCTCATATAACTTTTCTGATGTATTTTTACGCGTTGAAGCCAATTTTTGGACAAAAATTTGTTTTTCTATCTCGTTAGTCTACCCTAAATGAAGGTTTGGTCCGAAGGTTTTCATCTAACTTTTCTAAAGTATTTTGACGCGCTGAACTCAATTTTGTTCAAAAATAAATTTCTATAATGTTAGTTTCCCTCGCCCCCTTTTATCCCCTAAAAAAGAGGCAAAAAAAGATCTTGTTTCGAGACGCTGACACCAATTTTCGACTCAAATTTTTTTTCTATCATGTCAGTTTTCCTCTACCTCTTTTATCCCCTAAAAAAGAGCAAAAAAAAAAAAAGTGTTCGAAAGTTCTCTGACTTAACTTTTCTGAAGTATTTTGACGCGTAGGAAAATGTTTGAGTCCAAAATTGGCTTAAGAGCGCCAAAATACTTCAAAAATGTTACACGGAAATCTTAGGGGAAAACCTTTACATAAAAACTGACACGAAAGAACAATTTTTCGTCCAAATATAGCTTCAGCACGTCAAAATACTTCAGAAAAGTTAGACGAGATCCTTAGGACAAACCTTTTTTTTTGTAAATTTGTGTTATTAAATGGCATTTTCATTAAGGTGACAAAAATTTTGACAGCTGCCAAAAGTGAAAACATTATTTTAATATTAGTTATGGGATTAGAAAGTTTCTATGAAAACTCACATTATTTTCAAAATTACGAGACAACCTATTTTAGGAATTAACCTAGTTTTTTAAATATATTTACACAACAATTTGTGTGGATAGGTGAACAAAAAACAAAATTATTTTAATTGACCGGTTTCTTCATCAGAATCTACAAAATTTTAAATAATATTTAATACAATACAATAAAATGAAATACAATACAATAAAAGAAAATACAATACAGTATAATAAATATAATACAATAAAAAACACTCAATTATTAATTGTAAAACAAAAAAACCTAAACATATTTAAATATATATACCTAAACTAAACAATAATCTAAGAAAATATAGATACCAACCGAATTTAATTTTAAATCTCTACAAAATAGTAGTACTCGCAATATTGGCTTTGATTTATTAATAAATTATTAGCTCAGCCCCAAAAATCTCTACAAAACCCAAGACATTCAAATAGAACAAAATAGTCCAGTCGTCATGGACCTTCTAATTTTTAAATTTGACAGCGATTTTAGCAGCTGTCAAGAATACAAAAAAAAGGAAATGAAAAATCCACTTTGGCAGATCGATTATGTATTTGTAAAGATTTAAAATTAAAATTGTGCGTACATATTTGTGACATGTAGGCTGATCTTATTTGAAAAATACTTTTGGTGCAAAAGTATTAGAAGTCAAAGGCTGCATATTTAAATTAAAGTGTATAGTAAAGGAAACAAAATGGCGCCATAACCATTTCGAAAGTAGGGAGAATATAGCAGAATGGTCAATGGATAGACGTAAATTGTGAAAATTTGATTTCTTTTGATTTTTGATTTGATTTCACGTCTTTTTCTACTGCAACATGTGTTCATTTAAGTTGATTATTGACTATTTTGCAAACATCAACATCCCTCGAGATAAAACTAATGGATAAACACTTTCATATTGCTTGCATATTTAAAAGTATATGACATATTTTCATAAACTGCGCGTTCATTTTAGATATTTCAACTTCAATAAGAAAATATTTTGTTAATTATTCTGTCTTTCTTATTGAGATGCTTTGCCACATGTATTTTCTTTTAAACAACGTCCGTGAAATTTACAAAATAATAAAATTATCCAGTATTTTACAGGAAAATAACCACTACGCCTGTGACTTTTAAGTCAAAGGAGCAGTTACGAACAAAAATATAAAAATTACAATATTTTGCTGACGTTTCGGAAACCTTTCTCAGAGCGTTTTAAAGGTGTTTGTGTGCTTTGTGTATTAAATACACAGCTTTAAGAATATATTTGTTATATTCAGTATCCATAGATACTTACTGCTTACACAGAACTCTTGATATATCTAGTTGATTAGCTTTATTTTAAACAATGTTAAAAGAACTTAACAAATTGAACATTGTTTAAAATAAAGCTATCAACTAGGTATATCAACAGTTCTGTGTAAGCAGTAGCCCAGCTAACAATTTAGGTGTCGACGACTTCAACTAAAGGAAATTCGACCAAAAAAGGTCGAAATTAGGTAATTTTAAAGTTTAATTGGTTAAGTCGCTGTGTTACCTATTAGGTGCAGGTACATTATTAGTGAAATTAATGCTTTAATAGGTTATGACAAATATTTTAGTAACTATTTTCACCCAATAGGGAGGAGTAGGTAAAAAGTGACCTATTTGAAACAACTTGGTAATGTAAATAAACGGATATTTGTGATTTAATAAGTAATATGCTCGTTAAATAACTTATTAAGTAATTTTGTTGACGTTATCAATATACCCTAATAGGAGATATTAGTGAAGTGCATTGAAATGATAGTACGTCTTGAAGAAAGCTTCTTAGACACCTAGTATAAAAATACTTATATTTCCACCAGAAAGTCGAAATGACTTTATTATTCAACCAATAAGTTATTTGCACCTATTGATCAAAATTATTAATTACTTATTTTGTCGAATTTTACCAATATAAGTGACGCGCAGGAAATAGCGTACAGTTTTAAGAACTTGCCGTCATTATTCATCTTTCTGTGGTCCAGTGTGATTGTGTTGCCATTTCGTTCATTTCACTTTCTACGTAATAACTTTAAAACACTATGAGTAAAAGAAAAGTGACATACACGACCGATTTTTATCGCCAAGCTAAGAAAATAAGAAGTACAAATGGAAAACTGTGTGCAGCAATAATTATTCTGTTAGCGTCTCTTGTACACAAGCCATGAAAGTTATCCATGAAACCGTGATAGGACAAACTGCAGAAAATCCACATGCTTAATCATCTTGTTCGGATATTGAAAATCCATCTACATCTACGTTTTAATGCCGCCGCGCCGCGGCGCGTCGGCACAAACTCGTTCACTAATCGCCTACTGTACCCATTATTTTATGCTCTAAAAAAGACATACATTTTGTAAATCGCAGTTCGGATAAATAAGCAAACTAGTTAAAATTAGAAAAAAATTACTCTGAACAAGTAATAATTTTGGTTTCAAGTTGATTCATTGTTAAATTTTTTTGACACCTTCGGCGCTCCTTGTATTATGGCGTCCGGGGCGGTCGCCCCGCTCGCCCTGCCTTAGAACCGGCACTGGTTTCATCGATAAATCAACTGAATTATCAAAGCACTTTTTAAAACAGTTTGTATTTTCCGAAATATCCAATTTGTATGAACACTATATACATTATGTTACATGCATGACCATGGGTTTATAAAATAAATATAACTTTATACTTTGATGTATAGAAACCTATTTTCCACGTAAAAAGCTGTTTTCTTTCGTGTTGAACGAACTGATTCAATCACTAAACAGCCAATCAAATCGAGGAAGTTTTGGAATCCTCGATCTCTATTGGTTGCTTACTGATCGTGTTCAGTTTGTTCAGCTATCGAATAGATTTAACTGAAGATGAAAGTACCGGCCCTAAGGGAATAGTCTGAGCACAAATAAACACTAACAATCGAATAAAGTAACCTGTTGGTTCATGTAAGATCTAATAGGTGAAATCACCTATTATGTATGAACTAGCCACCAAAACGAGACTTTTTAGGTTGTAGAATAACCCCCAATAGGTGAATTTAGTGATTTACGTAGAATTAACGACATATTAAGTGTTAAGTAGATACATTAAAACAGGGGACCAATTGGTGTAACATAACGTCATTAGGTGAAATAATTACAGTTATGTGAACAAATATTGGTAATATTAGACACTTATTACCTAATAGATGGCAAAAATAGCTTGTTTTTTACTAATCTCTTAAGATGAAGTCAAAAATATTGGTGGAAATTAAGTTCCTACACCTATTAAGTAACATTGCAAGGAAGTAGCCATATTTATTCGAAATTACGGAACGCCGAAAACTCGCCATGAAAATTTAAACTTTTGTTTTTGGCAATAATTAAATTCATAAGTATTCATTGAACATATTGATAATTATTGAATTATTATAAGTTTGAAAAAATAGAATACCGAGTCAAAAATTGAAAATAAAAATTTTATATAGTTATAATTTTTTTTTCTTTATAATAATAGGTATTTTTAAAGGGCTTAGTAATATTTCAAGGTATAATGCCTAATTTCAACAGAAAAAAATCATTCCCTAGTAAATTCTCACGTATATACAGTGCAAATTAAACAATAGTCAAGGATAAAAATATGTCTCATAAGTAGTTAATAAGTAGTTATTATTATCAACCATTATATAGGTATATAGTTTTACCATTTTGACGAAGCAGTTTTAAAGCAAGTATGAAAGGTAGCAAATAAGTAACCTGCTACGTAGATTTAATGTATTTTCGACATAAATTAGGTGTCTGACAACCTAACCTAATAGATCCAATAACACCTATTCAGCTTGTTGTCCATGTCGAATCGACGTGTCAAGAAACACCATTTAGGTTGATTCGACGAATTTATGTCCTATTTCACGTATCGAAATTGGTGGCGTCACTTGTTCGACATCGAATCGACGTCGAATAACACCTAAATTGTTAGCTGGGAGGTATCTATGGATACTGAATATAACAAATATATTCTTAAAGCTGTGTATTTAATATACACAGCACACAGACACTTATAATATGCTTTGAGAAAGGAAACAGATTCGGTTTCCGAAACGTCTGTAAAACACGTTATTTTTATATTTTTGTTCTTATTCATTATTTGTCAAAAAAACGCCCTCTAACTACTCCTTTGACGTAAAAGTCGCAGGCTTAGAGGTTATTTTCCAATAAACTACTGAATAATTATATTATTTTGTAGATTTACGGACATTGCTTAGAAGAAAATACATGTGGAAGATGTGGCATGTGGCAATCAACATTTAGACAATATTTTGTTAATGTTTGTACAAGTAATGTTTTAATTACAAAACGATAATAAAATCCTTTAAATCACTTTAAAAAAAACGACCTTTGGCCACTTGAACGTTTCGTCCTTGCTCCTAGACATCCCCCATGTTGACCACATGACGACTGGACTATAAATGTTTATGTTGTATTTGAATGACTTGGGTTTTGTAGAGATTTTTGGAACTGTGCTAATATAATTTATGAATAAATCAAAGCCAACATTGCGAGTACTACTATTTTGTAGAGATTTAAAAATCTATATTTTCTTAGATTATTCTTTAGTTTAGGTATATATATTTAAATATGTTTAGGTTTTTTTATTTTACAATTAATTATTGAGTGTTTTTTATTGTATTATATTTATTAATAATAATAATAATAATAAATGGTCTTTATTTTCCCACTAAAGTACATAAATTAAATAAAGAAAATACAAATCAATTGAAGGGAAAAACGCCGAAGATCAGATGGCTATGCACAGGCATGCCCCTGTTTTTAATCTTAAGCGTTAGTAAGTAAGATAGCAATTGAAACTTATTTTGTAATAGCAAATAAATTGCCACACAAGTCTTTAGGTGCAATGGGTAGGCATATACGATTACCTTAGCTCAGATGTTGTATTTATGGTTGTTGATTTAAGAGAGATTTCTTATAATAATATTTAAATGCGGATATTGGCTTATTTTTTATAGCAGATGGTATGGAATTATAATTATAACTTTAGTTATTTGGTAAGAGAAGGAGCGTTTGAACAATTCAGTACGATGAAGGGGAGGAGTGAGAGTACCTTTAAAACGGATATTTATATTATGTATATCCGTTCTATAAGAGATCTTCTTGTTTAAATATTTGGGAATTTTGTTGGTTATAATTTTATGAAATATAAAATCGGAATGGAGCAGGCGTCGTCCAGACATGTTAAGCCATCCTATCTCAGGCAGTTTATGTGAAATATGCTGTCTACGCCGTATACCAAAAATTAGTCTTAAACAAGAATTCTGTATGACTTGAATTGTATTGTATTTTATTTTATTGTATTGTATTGAATATTATTTAAAATTTTGTAGATTCTGATGAAGAAACCGGTCAATTAAAATAATTTTGTTTTTTTTTGTTCACCCATCCACACAAATTGTTGTGTAAATATATTTAAAAAACTAATAAAATTCCTAAAATACAATGTACTAGGTTTTCATTTGCTTAAAAACTAAATAATATTAATATTTTGCTAATCGTGTATACAGCAAATAAATAAAAAATAATTATTCTTAAAAACGTTTAGTTTAGGTTTTGAGGAGGTTGTTTAGGCATTAACCTCCTCTCTTTACCTCGATCTAAAAAGATTTATTGTCAATTTAAAATGTTTAAATTTGCTCTTCTTATATTGTACAGAATATACCCATTATTGTCGACATGATGATTATATGAACATTAATCCAAATTACGTTTTTCCCATTAAAAATCCCCAAAGCACCAACCAACAAAAATCAGACAGAAGTTTAACACCATCTTATTGAATTATTGTGGTATTTTTCTCCACAGAAAATGTACTACTACGTTATACTTTTTATTAGCAAAATTACGTCTTTTGTGATATATAGGAAAAATAGCTTACCTTTTGGTAGAAAATATTTTTGCTGACACGATGCTTATATTCACGTTAATCCAAACTACGATTTTCCTTTGGAAAGTCCCTGAAGGACTAACCAACAAAAATCAGACAGATTAGCATCCTTTCATTGAGTTATTATGCAATTTTTTAACCTGTACATTATACTTTTTATTGGAAAAATAAGTCTAATTTTAAATTTATTTCATAACCAATAAAAAAACAACTTACCTTTTGGTGGTTCTTTGATGTCACCTGTGGGCATTTTTTTGTCCATGTCGTATCCGTTTTGATGTCCCATGGTTAATAGTTAATATAATAATACTGTGGAATGTTTAAATATAAATATTAATGCGAGTAATAGGAGTGTGTTACAAACGTTGAATTAAAAAATTTTGGCGCGTGAAACTTTGAAAGCGTGCTAAATAGAATTGCGATTCGCGGAACACGCGGTTGTACCGCGCTAACAGGTGGACGGTCACTGGCTCTCAGACTGTCGCTGCCTCTATAGTTTTATTGAGAGCTCACGTGACACACCCATGGTTATTTAAAATATTTTGTTGAACAATTAATTACAATTATTGTTAAACAAACCTTATCGACCTAATAGCTTAATACCTTGCCAGAGCTGAGTTTTGATTGTTATCTCTTTATATCCCAAGATTAAAGCAGAATCAACGTGCTGCTTTGATTGTGATAGCATTATGGCAATAAGAAATTTACTACTTTCACGTTACGGAATTATATTTATTACTTGAAATTTAAAATTTCCTCGGCGGGGCGGTCCAATATAAAGAATAAATATTTGGCGATTAGGTATCGTGCGCATGGCAGAACCGGTAGATAATGGCACAATTGGCAATATCTACCTACGTCAAATCTTTTATAAGGGCTTAGAATCATAATTAAATATAAGAAATGTTAACTACGTAAAATGTGTAAGTGTATGGAATACTGAATATTCAACAATTCAAGTAATGAAAATATCACGCGTGGCCTGCGCATAACTTTCTTATACGAGAACCGTCTAGACTCAAGTCTAGTAGCATGTAGCATAAACAAGGGTGAGGTGGCTCGTAGTAAATAGGTCAGAGCTTCTCAAGAACTTCTAGAAACGAGATTCGGGTTTGCGTTTTTACATACAGGATTCAGCAATAATCTCTGTAACTTAAGGGCGTTTTATCATCTCCATAGGCAGTATGCGATGTGGACTATAGTCTGAACAAGTGTTGACAGTAGAGCAAAAAAATGAGCGGTATTTTAATTAAGGAACTAGCAGATAAATGTATTTCATCGTCATTTAATATGTTCTACTATAGACCTTTACTTAAAATTATTACGGTTTTGCCGCTTATAAGCAGGGCTCGAATTTTATCTCGACGCCAGAGACGGCTCTCATATAGACATAACATTACGATGCAAACACCTACTCAAACATATAGGAAAACGACAAAATGGTGATATATTCACCATTGCCAGCTACAATGTATTTTTGATAATAAATTTAACCTAGAAACGGTAATGGTCCTTACAAAAACATGTAATACATATCTAGCAAATAAAAAACAATTTTGAGTCAAAAATACTTTCTTGTTCTGTTTAATATGTGTGGCGTGTTTATTATGTTTATTTTTATAATAATTAAATATAAAAACCCAATAAGCTGCTCGCAACAAAACATTTTTTTATCAATAAAATAAACCATTTTTATATAATATTAAATCCCACATAATAAACAAAGTTAAGAAATAATGGCATAAAACTGCCATGTACCGTGTGCATCACAAATGTCCACAACGTGATAAAGTGGACAAGGTCGGGCGAGCATCGACCCTTGTGGAACTCCACATGTGATGCTCTTCCAGGTTATCTCTCCCTATGACTCGAATCCGATTATCCTGTCTTGGAAGTAGCTCATCATCACCCTGAAGAGGTACGGAGCTACCCCCCAACTCTGCATCTTCCTGACAATCATCTCCCATCTCACTGTGTTAAACGAGTTTTTGACATCAAGCATCAAGGGTCACGACAGCACATGTTTCGTGGCTTCCTCTGCTGTCTCCTTTAGTAGTCTAATGGCTCCTACCGTTGATCGTCCTTTCCGATCGTGCTTCTCAGGCTGCAGATACTTGTGGATTCGCGATTTTCCAGAACTGCAATTTGATGGAGCAGATCTTTATTGTAGTAATTGCTACAAGACAATTTCTTGGGCATCTAAAACAAATTTTAATAGACATATTTCCTCACAAAAAACATGAGTGCAGTGGCTCTACTGATAGTGACTGTAAGTATTTATAAAAAACTACCCTTATTAACTTTGGATATTTAGGGAATTCCCTAAAAAAAGTAGAAGGTAAGATATACTGTGTCGTACTTGCATAAAAATCTTTCCGCATTGACCTAGAGCCAACCCTAATTTTGACATCACAGAGATAAAATTCCCAAGCTCTGCTTATAAGAGATTAACTCTTACTCGCCACAATCATCCAAATATGACGAGTGTACGAAATTATTGCTTTGATATCTTATACTTTGTCATACAGTTGGAAAACACTTAGTAGGTGGTAAGCAGACCTTCGACATGATGGGGCACGATACAGTATCGTCCTAGGATGGTCCAAAAATTTATTGCAAACATTTATTTCATGCTAGAAAGGATTGATCCCTCAATTTGTTTACGTACGTATTTTTTGGTTTTTCAAAATTTTGATTTTAAATGGTGTCTATGGAGATCTGAAGTTTCCCGAGTAAATTGCTTGGGGGAAAATCACTTTTTGGGATTTTTTTAATAATTGTTCAGGGTTAGGGAAAATCTTGCATTAAACTTACAGGACTTGAAGAGGACTATCCAATGAAGAATGTAGGTTTATCGCCTCCACGGCGCGGCGCCCTGGAAACTACCCTTGATTGAAATGTTAATTCTTCAGGGAATTGATCCTTTTGATCACTTTATTCTCGTTTTTCCTTAAAAAATTATTATAATTGATCTAGTGGAATATCTATCAACATTTTTTTTAGTCAATTTAAACAAATTCTGTTTGTTTAAATAATTTTTTTCTCGACAATTCGTCTAAATCCTCTTTTCTGAGATCCTACGGTTCCGCTGCATCGATCGACCAGGATTTAATTCAGCGCGTACCACGCTCAAACTTACTATACTTTTATGACCACTAAACTGTTATAAACAGCGATTTTTATTTTTTCACAATTTAATTCAGACCTTAAACTACATTTCACTCTATACTAGTACCATATCTTCAATTTTAAAAAGTTTCCTCGATGAGGACTTTTTCAATACCGCTACTGAAAAATCTATGCAATCTCGAATGAAAATATTTTTTTGTACCAGATATTTTATCTTTGGTACAATTTTATGTATGGCAATCGATTCATTATATTTGAGAATATATGTGTGCAAATTGTCATGTCGAGTCAATGGTTAAAAACAAACTTATGAGATGGGAAATGTAAAATATTGTTTTGGGGATATTTTGCAAAAAAAGTAGAAAAGTGCGTTTTTTCGATTTCGCAATTCTGAACCGAATCGCGACCTCCATAATCGGCAGAGACGTGAGAATATGGCTCCAGTTTTTGAATGTTGTATAGGCCACTTTTATTTTACATATTTCAAGGGTCTCCCTCTCCGACTAAGGCCAGGCTATAGCAGTGATGGATACGCACTAATCTCTTGCACTTGTTTTGTGACATCCCAAATAAAAGTGTTTGAGCCCTAAAAACCACAAAAAATTTAAATATAAAGCGAAAATTTTGCCTATTTTAGCGAATTCTCGTGAAGGTATTGTTTACAGAAAAATGTTATAATAACTTTTTTAGAGAACTGATGTTACGAAATAGAACGCCATAAACTTTATAAATTTAGAATAAATAATGACGGAGATATGAGCGATAACTAAACTAAAAGGCTTGCAAAATGGATGTTCAAGGCGGGGTGGGGAAGGAAGCACAAGGGCGAGGGGCGGGGACTTTTGAGGAAATAATTGGGTCTTAACAACTGGCAAAAATTTAGCTTTTCTCTAATTTCTTTCGACAAAAAACCTTCATTGCCTGGGCTTAGGCTTTGGGTAGTACCTAGGGCCTAAGACGCGCTTTCCCGGGCCAGTTCGTCAGCCTTTTCATTTCCCCTATGTATCTTGTGTCCTGGTACCCACGCTACGGTCACTTGTTTCTAACTTCCTAAGTCCATAAAGGCATTTATGCAATTCCATACTGGTCTTGAATCGACCTGCACGAAAACGATTGCCTTTAACGCTGCAGTATCTTGCCTCATTATTTACTTTGCACACCAGTGTAAAGCGACCACTTCAGCCTGAAATAATGTGGCGTGTATTGACTTCTTGGAATTTCTGTTTCCGATCTTATCCCGTAAATCCCAGTTCCGAGTCTCTGTTAGGTCTTGGAACCATCCATATACCAGACTTCTATCTATCTGTTCATTGTGTCCAAAGGTTATTTTCTATTATTTGGCCTTGGTGGCTGGCCTGTTAAATTTCCAGGAATATTTGGTATTTTTTCGAATAAAATTTAATAAACCCTGCAAATTAATTACATAGTTATTTGTAGCTCTGCCTATATCAGTTCCACAGATCACCTATTCCTTACGTTCCAAAGTGGGGACTTTTCCCGAATAACTAGCCTTAACTCACAATATTCACTACATACTCGAAAATTAATATAATATACTATAATATAATATACTATACTATACGTAATATGGTAAATGTTTCTGAACTCGCAGATTACGAATCCAATTCTAGAATTAGCAAAAACAAAATTGTGGATTCAATATGGCGAAATGAAACCTTAAAAAATTATCTAAAAAAATCTAAACAAAACCGTTCAATGCCGTTCATATTTTTAGTCAAGAATCTGATATTATAATTTTCAAATATAAAATAGCTACTTTAATATTGTGGTTTGGATTATACAGTGTGTGCGATTTAAGACCTTTATTTTGGAACGCGTTGGTCGATTTTAATTTCTTTTTTTTTTAAGATATAGTGTTCGATGAGCTTTATTTGACTATTTTAAAAAATTTGTAATTTTCATATTTTCAAGGCCTACTAAGCTCCTCTAAATGGGTCGAAATTTCGAGATCGACTATTAGGCAATTTTTTATTGGAAAATTGGATAGCGTATTCGATTTGCAATTGTTTCAAATACCTCTATACAACATTTTATCTCGATACCTCATATAGGGTGTTTGTTATTGAAAATTTTCCAAACAAATGGATTGGACAAAACAGCTTTTCTTTTTTCTTCCTTATTTAGTGACATCAACATCAGATACTAAATGAGGAAGAAAAAAGAAAAGCTATTGCGTCTAATACAATCGTGAAAAATTTTCATTTAAGCACCTACGTACAGCAAGGTATCGAGCTAAAATTTTGTATAGAGGTATTTGAAACAACTGCAAATCGAATAAGCTATCCAATTTGCCGATAAAAAATTGCCTAATTGCGGTCTTAAATCGCACACACTCTACATATAACAATTTAAAAAACAAGGTTCAGTTTGCCATACTACTACTTTATGGACATGCGGAAGACACTCATACTTACCCACACAGCACAGGATGACCCCAGGACATCCCAAAATGATGCCGTATATCCGATAAATGGTTTGTTCATTAGGGATGTCGATAGGAAGTTCAATGGTTACCCTTTAGTCCTAATAACAGCCAGAATAGGAATATCCACTGGATAACCTATACGAATATCTATTGGATAGCCTATATAAAAACAATTTAGGGGTAACCAAAGGCTATTCCAAAGGCCATCCATAGGTCAACTTGTCGTTGTTTTTCCGATAAATACACTTCTGCATGAAATGCTACAAACAAAGTAATAATGTCAAAATATCTTCATTGTAAACATAAATATATATAAGTGACCAATAGCTTGGGATTTACGTATGCTAAATTTCATCGTGAAATATTAATATCTTTTCCAAACATTACTTATCAGTCTAATTTCCTTATTAATGCAGGCATTTTTTGGAACAGTCTTGCCCTCAAAAAAAAACAAAGAGACGTACAAGTTTCAATTTACGATTTTGCAATGAGTTACCTTAAACTGAGTTGAATATAGGATACCTATATATTTATATATTGACTAGCTCGCTCTTAGCGGTAGTTTCGATAAGTCATAGTAGATGGCTCTCCTTGCAAGTTGCAAATTACTTCTGTGGCGATACTCACCTAGTCAGCAGTGACTACTGCCAAAAAGGCAGAAACTACAGTGTAGTCTGTACTAAGCAGGAAATTATGGATTAATCTCCAAGCACAATCTCAGCATACGGTATACCTTAACTATTGATACCTCGGTCTTCGGATATTAGTGGAGTAAGAAACAGGGGAAAAGTCGCTTCCTTCTTGAGTTTTTTTTTTAATCTTAGAACAAACTGAGACATATAGCATTTCGTTAAGTAGGTCGATGTTCATTAGAAATCATGAAATACGACATTTTTTAGTGGTCACGGACATTGTTATTTTTAAAAAGGTGTGAAATTTTGTTTTTTTTATTCATGTTTTTTTGAGCATCTAATGCCATATCTCAAAAACGAATGGAGACATCCACATGAACTTTTTTTTGTTATAAAACACACACTTAAGCGCTTCTATCTGTGTATAGTATTGTTAATTAAAACATTTTTAAGCATGTTAAAAATTTAGATAACCTTGAAAGTTCAGAAAATACGCAGTCAAATTTTCACTAAGCTACAAACTTTTTTGTTTTTGTAAATTTTGTATAACATGCTGCGAAGAAAATAAAGCCAAAGGACCAAAAAAGTTTGTGATAGCATAATTCTTATTGTGTCTTTGATAGTTTAGGTACAGTGATTTTTTTGGAGCGAGCGAATTGCAGAAATTGAGTATTAATACGCCCGCGTCCACTAAAACTAACTAGTCTCAGGGCGGTGTACGATCAACGTTATTCGTTTTCGTCGAAGGTAAAATTATAAAACCGCTGCCCAAGGAATCACTACTTCCACATCCAGATCTTCTATCCAAGTCTCTCACAACGAAAAAAAATTGAATGTGGAAATAATTGTTCATGGAACTTTAATAATAAAATATTTGAAATCGTCTACCCCAAAAGTCTATAAAACGATATGCCACATCGGTAGTGGGGCTGAGGGTGGTGGAAGGAGTGGATAAAGTAAAAAAAAAATTGAGGCCTTTGGTTCTTGTACACACACTAAATGACAATGTTATTTTTTTCGCCCTCTTGAATAATGGGGTGGGAATTGGTAATGGGGGTGGTTAATGCCAAACAAATTTTGAGACCTTAGCTTCTCTTATATATACTAAATTTTATGGACTCTTACTTGCTTGATTTGCCTATTTACCCCCCAACCCGTTAACGGAATAATCTAGTTCCAGATCTCGTTAAAATACATACGTGCACCAAATTTCAAGTCAATATCTTAAACGGTTCCGGAGTAATCGTGCGCACAAAAAAAGCTACAGACAGACCGACAGACAGAATTTTTTTTTTTGCTCAAACTTAAAATCTCGATGTTTCATGACATTCTAAGCCTATTTCGACAGTAAAAATTTTCAAAAATATTTTTGTCGATACTATACTTACACTGGATGTAGAAATAAAATGTGTAACGATATTCTTTCCCTTATTACCACTTGTATTATATTGTAGAACGTATGGCCATTGTGCGAATTGTGCGTGGATTATCTGCTAAAAAAATATTTAAGATAAAAAAGCAATCTAAGTTTCATTGTAAAATGGAGTGGATTTTATGTGGCGTTTGCGTAGTAATAGAGCAGAACGATAAACTTGTGCACAAGATATGGAAACAGGGTTTCTATAATTAGGGTTGCGGAAATTAAAAGAGACTTAATTTAGGATATTTTTTTCTTTTTGGTTACCTAATTTAGGCGAAAATAACAAGTTTACTCAATTATTGTGTGGATCTAGGGTAAAAAAGCAATGCATGGGAGTTTCGGATAGGGACCTAACACAGGAAATGTCGGATACAAATATTAAGATTGCCACGTTCAAAAAAAAAGTGCTTTAAGAAACCGTCTTTTCTATTTAGCTCCAATAATAACGCAAAAAAAGGAAAACTCGATAGTTTACCTTTTTTATCAAAACACACCAAAATTATTACTTTTCCTAAACTTCTGTTCATGAAATTTTATTAGCCCCCTAGTTGCGCAACTTTTTTTTCCATTTACTATAATATTATCTTTTACCGTTTCCGAGTTCCCAATGCAATGCATTTTTATCCCAGATACTCTATTTAAGATTTTTAATTCCTTTTTGCCTTCAACCTTAGTCCTTAATGCGCCACTGGAGAAAATAAGTTATCCTTTCAGATCCTAAAACGTGATAAAACAGTCCTAAACATAAAAAAATAATAATGAAAAGTTCCGTTACACACAATACATAATCATTATTATTCTTAAGTGCCGCGCACGTACGCTTCGACAATTCCTCCATACTAAAAAATTCGTAACTAGCAAACTATTGCTAATAATGAAAATATTTTTTTTCTAAAAACTTTTTTAGTCTATTGACTTCATTTTATTCATAGCATGTTACACAAAATTTTCAAAAACAAAAAAGTTCCTCGCTTAGTGAAAATTTGATGGCGTATTCTCTAAACTTCCAGGGTCATCTACGTTTTTGGCATGTTCACATTTTTTTTTATTAGCAATCCTATGTATACAAAGAAGCGCTTAAGTGTGTGTTTTATAACAAAAAAAAGTCCACATCGATAGCTCAATTCATTTTTGAGATATGGCAATAGATGTACAAAAAAACATGATTAAAAAAAAATTAAATTTTACACTTTTTTAAATAAGAATATCTGTGACCACTAAAAAATTTCGTATTTCGTGTTTTTATGTGTAAAATGATGTTGTCGGTATTACCCACTATGTCTGATCTTGTTCTAAGCTGATAAAAAAAAAAGACACAATTTTACCTCTTTTTCGCTGCTCTATATTGCATGTTCTTTAAGAGCTTGACGTGTTAATAACGTTCAATTTGTTACCATGAAATATGTTACAATTGTCTCCTAGATCACGTCGGGATCACCAATTTATGGAGATTAATTCATAATTTAAAAATAAAATAAAATTAAAAGTTTATTATTTTTTTTTTATTATTTTTTTGCAGTTGATCTCTTTCTCGTCCTATGGACAATCATGGACTATCCCATTGTGAATGTTTATAAGTTGTCGAGATTTAAACCTAAATTGGTCCCGTTTCCTTCTATGGACAACATGGGCTATCCCATTGAAGACATCCATAGGCAATCCCGATTAGTCTCAAAAGGATATCTACAGGAGGTCCTAAATCTGGAGTAACCCAGTTTAAGACGTCCAGAGGATGTCTTGCTTATCTTCTAAGTATGACCACTGGTTGTCCTAAGGCTATCGAATGCTGTGTGGATAAGAATTAGATGCAGCAGTGCCCATCGCACGAGACACAATGGCAAACAAAGCGTTTCATGAACAATTTTCTCCTTGTCTTAAAATACTGATATAAGATTTGAGACATAAGCACAACCAGTCGGGATCAAGGGCAATGCACTAAAAATCGATATGATCTTAACGAAATCAGGATAGGTGAAAATAAGCAGAGATGGGTGAGTTTCCGGAACGAAGTTTTGATAACAACTTTATGAAAGTTTCCAGAACGAAGTTTTGATAAAAATGAAAGTTTACAATGAAATATTTGAATATTCCGAAAGTTTGCAAAGAAAACTTTCCCGGAATTTTGGAAACTTTCAAATATTCAAATACTCTATTGAAAACTTTTATTTTTATCAAAATTTCGTTTCGGAAAGAAATTTTCCTATACCCATCTATGGAGATATGGTTTGTTGTTTTGCAGTGTATTGGGCTTGACACTGGATAATCGATCAAGGGTATCCCAGAGTATCGAATGAATACCGAAAGCTGTGATTAGGTTCCGCATATACGCTTATTGGTAGGGTTAAGATTGCGTCTTGTGTTGTGTATGGAGTTTCTGAGTAGGACAAACCTACCCTGTCTAAAATTCTCCAGACAAAAGGAGACTTGGAGTGATACTTAAATTGTAGATATTTTGGAATAACTTGGCTTTCATGAATGTAAAGTCACAAAAGAATCTGCTTTTAAGGAAGAGTATACGGAGTGTACAAAACGATTTAGTCAGAGAATTAACTTCCTCCCGTACAAGCGAATGAAATGTTCCAGGAGATTACCGCGGTTGTCAGTATGAATATTACTAGCTGTTCTAGTTAAACTGCGTTTCAGACTGTTGACGTTTCGGCTATTATTTTGGAGTCATTTTCAAGAAAAAAAATTTGATGAACCATCTACAGATCTTCCTATATATCATTTCGTCGCACAAAGGTTGGCATATAAAAAAGGTCCCACCCCACACCAAAATTTGTACCTATTGAAAACTGCATCAGAAAAATTAAGCAAAAAACAGATTCCCACTCAAAAATATGATGAAGTCATGTATATATCTCTTATTAAATTCTGAAAATGTGAATATTGGATAATTTGCAAAATTTCATTTTTCTATTCTCAAAAATTTTAAAATACAGGAAATCTAAACGAAATATAATATAAATATCTTAAGCTATTTACAGCATAAAAAGCATATCTAAATCACGTTTCTAGTAGAAGTACTTGAGGAACCACTTATAAGATTTATTACTACGTGTTCACCGCCAACCTTTGAAGTGCCCCTAATACTGTTTTCAGTTATCTGATATTTAATGATATATTCGAATTGATAACAATGCATCAATTAATATTAATAAAACACATTCTTTTTTAATTTAAAAAATATTTTTCAAAATTTTTTTACTAGAAAATAAAATCTCGTATCAAAGTATGGCAAAAAGTGAAAATTTAAAGTAATAGATTTAGCCTTGCAATATACACCAAATTTAATGTGTTACCTGCTATTCTATTGAAAATTTTAAATGTAAATTTGCTTAATTTTCTATAACCACCTAAGGAATGAATATAGGCAGAGTGATGTAAAATCAATTAATTGACTGACAGACGGGCAGATATTATTTATTAGACAAAATTATTTAAATGCATCGAAATAGATTCGAAATGGATTCGAAAGACTCAAAATATTATCAATTGATAATTCACAAACTTGTTTCTGTGAACCCAGGGAAGACCACTACTGTGGTCACTTTTGGGAAAAAGGGTAACTCAATCTGGGAAAATTATGTCTCCGGGGAAATGAATTGTAGGTGAGCAACCAACTAAATTAAATATTTGGGACTGATTCTAGATTCCAAATTAAACTTCAAAGCATATCTAGACAGAGCGACTACCAAAGCCAAAATGAAGCACTGGCTGTACCAAAGGATTGTGGTATCAATAATAACCTATGCCTTCATGATCTGACACAAAGCCGAAAAATGGTGGGACAATGAGAAAACTAAGAAAGTTTCAAAGACTGGCCTGTCTCCTTAGACAGGCCAGTCTTATAAGAGGAGCAGAGTCAACAACGCCTACCGCAGCCATGGAAGCACTAATTTGTCTACCTCAATTACACTTAGTCGTGGAGAGTGTATGGGACTACTTAAAGAGTAAGATATTTAGGAGGAGATATAGGATATGTAGGATGGAAGTAGGATAGATGTTGGAGATATTTCAACAAATAGAAAAAAATCGACTACTAAATGCACAGTCAGATAGAATAGGCACAAGCGACAACTTCAAAAAAACCTTCAGGATATACATAACTAATAGAGGAAAGGAGGGAATAATTTAGCTGCGAAGACGTTCAAATGATACCAAATGGTATACTGATGGGTCAAAAACATCAAGAAGTACAGAAGCAGGAATTATGGGGGATTAACCAGAGATCGATTGAAATGCTTGAAAAGCTGGCCAAAGAACACCCAAAACCAGCTTTGATGGGATCCGAGCCAACCTGCGGTATATCATTATAATACTGCAAGGGGATTTGTAAAGGAGTCAGAGGCACTACTTGTCTTGGGCGCCAGGAATGAACCATCCAAGACAAAGACCAACGAATTGCTAAAGATGAGCAGAAAACAGCTGAGATGTGCAGTAGGCATCCTAACAAAATATTGTACACTAAATAAATACCTAACTAATATAAAAGTGAAGGACAATCCAGAGTGCAGAATGTGGTGAGGAGTTTCCTCATCCTCACCACATATTATGTGAATGTCCAGCCTTGGTAGCTGGAAGACTTCCATACTTCGTGAGCATAATAAATTTAAGGTTCAGTACAGGCGGGTTCTGGCACCGCAACCCGTAAGAAAAAAAACGTCGTTGTCAACACACAATGTTAATATTCTTTGACCTAATACCATTTAGTCAGACACGAAGCTAGGCACTTTGACGCAGAGGATTTCAAATTTTTATTTGTGAAAAATAAAACCAATAAATAAACCAACAAAACAAACATGAATTCCCTGAAAAATGAAACGATCTGTCTACAAAACAGTCCAATAGCAATCCGATTTGGCGCCCCCTTATAGTGGCGTCCATGTGCTACCCATGCTTTACGTTCTGCTTTAAGATGAAAAGGATAAATTTTTGCACACATACGTAGTTCTGATGACAATATAATAACACAGCCCCACAAAAAAAAGTGGTCTATCCGGCGGACCAGACCAGTGTATCCTTATGTATTTGTGCCCGCTGATGCCGAATACGAAGTCAGAATTGTGAGATTGGCTCGTTTTTCACCCCCAACCCCAAAAAACACCTCCCAAAAAAATGGTCTGTCCGACGGACCAGACCAGTGTATCCTTATGTATTTGGACCTGCTGAAACCGAATCCAAAGTTAGAGTTATCAGATTGGCTCGATTTTCATCCCTAACCCGAAAAAACACCCCTAGAGACAAATAAAAAATGGTCTGTCCGGCGGACTATACCAGTGTATTCATATATATTTTGACCTGCTGAATCCGAATTTGAAGTTAAAATTGACAGATTGGTTCGTTTTTGTGGGGCTGTGTAATCAATAGTCAATGTGTTAACTAGGGTGGCCCATCTCTATAGGGGGTGAATTTTTTTTGCGTATTTTTTAAGTCTCACCCCACGAAAATATACTATTATACTAGGAATAATTTATGTCAAATTTTCAGATAATTCGGTGAACGGTAACCCGTGCCGCATTCAGGTAGAAAGTAGATAAGATTTTATTACGGTAACCCGTGCCGCATTCAGGTAGAAATTTGTAGATAAGATTTTATTACGGTAATACACTTAAATTTTACTTAAAATACAAATATCTACCTATTTTCTTATAATGTTTTATTGGTGTAATTATTTCCTAGAAATTATTTGTTTTGGAAGTTTGGAAATATAATGCACCTACGGTAGGTTTTTATGTCAGTTTGCAATTGTGTTTTACAGTGGTGACATTATAAGTTCTAGCATACGTTCCTTTTTGAAAAAACATTTAACGATGGCTGATGTTAGATCCTTACGAAAGGATACTTTCATTTACTTAGTTGGACACTATTCGTCACAAATCATTGGCAATAAATTGCCGTCTAATAGACAAGTATTACAAGTGCTCTTTTATAACATTCGTGAAGTGAAGCTAAGTGTACATGAAAGTGCTAAATTAACAATAAAAGAGGTGTCAATTTTTTGGGATAAAGCTCGCATTCCGACACGTCAGGATTTTCATTGTGTTAAACAACTAGATAAACTTTATGAAGAGTGGAGGAACTTACAAAAATCGGCTAAAAGGGCCAGTGCGGGAGGTAAAAAAAAAATTTCGTTGAAAAATTGGACGATCTCTTTGACATTTCTCATGCAAATGCATTGGAGTTGATGAAAATAGATGAAGATAAGCAGTTTTTAATTAACCAAAGAAAAAAGGGACGTCCTGGATTTATGCATGGTATTGATTACCATCTTGCTTCTCAAGAAAAATCAGCTGAGGAGAAATTACAGAAATTATCCGAACGAATGCAACGAAGTCAACAAGAAAAAGCTAGATTAGAGGAAACAGTCACCTGTCCATCATCAAGTAGTAATTCAGCCGACTCCAACGAAAATGAAGATGAAATAATCGAAGCCCAAGAAGAGTTGTTACAAGACCAGCCTGGCCCGTCACAGCCAAAAAAGAGGAGATTGTAAGGAACATGTAACATCATCACACCAAAAATAGCCGCTGCATTTGATGCTTGCAAAATAAGCGACAGGTATGGAGTCCATATTTTGACGGCAGTAGCAGAAGCACTAGGACATGACACCACATCTTTGTCCATCAGCAGAACCACACTTCAGCGCTCTAGACAACGCATCCGCGAAGAAAGAGCTGAAATATTAAAAACTGCCTTCGGTAATTCTGAATTGCCGGCCCCAGTCATCCATTGGGATGGAAAACTTTTACCTTCTCTCACTGGAATGGGAAATATCGATAGACTTGCTATCTTAGTTACTAGTGGAGATATTGAACAACTACTTGGAGTACCGGCTTTGCCCAATTCAACTGGAAGAGAACAGACTGAAGCAGTTTATGATGTGCTTTGTGAATGGAATTTGGACGAAAAGGTAATAGCTTTGTGTTGTGATACAACAGCATCAAATATGGGTTATATAAATGGGGCAGCCACACTATTGCAACAAAAATTAGAAAGAGATATTCTATATTTTCCTTGTAGACATCATATTTTTGAAGTGGTTTTGAGAAGTGTGTTTGACACAAAAATGCCTTCCTCATCTGGTCCAAATGTGCCACTATTTAAACGTTTTAGGGAATTTTGGCCTAAACTAGATCAAAATAAACTAAAAACTGGATTTCAGGTATCAAAAATTAAACACATTTTACAACCAGTTAAAGCCGAAGTTGTAAAGTTTCTAAATGCAGCTTTAACTTTGCAACAGCCTCGTGATGATTATAAAGAATTTTTAATGCTTTCTAAACTTTTTGTTGAAGAGCCCACTCACACGACATTCTATCAACCAGGGGCATTTCATCATGCACGTTGGATGGCCAAAGCCATTTACTGTCTAAAAATATTTTTTTTCCAAGATCAGTTCCAACTAACTAAAAAAGAAAAAATAGGTATTGAAGATATATGTCTCTTTATTGTAAAGGTTTATGTAAAGGCCTGGTTTACAGCGTCATATGCTAGTAAAGCACCGCTTCATGACTTAGACTTTTGTAAAGAACTCATTAATTATCAAAATATTGACAAAGAAATATCTCAAGCCGCAAGTAGGAAAATAGTGAACCATTTGTGGTACCTTAATTCAGTAAATGTTGGCTTATCTTTCTTTGATGACGATATTTCAGTTACCACTAAAAGAGAAATGGTTAAAGCTTTGAATAGGAAAGCACCAAATCAAGAGGGTATTAAACGACTTATGATTAGTAACATTACTGACGTTGAAAACAAGGAAATTCAGGACTTCATATGCGAGAACACTAAACAGTTTTTTCAAAAATTAGGTTTGTCTATGGAATTTTTGGAAAATGATCCAACAACATGGAGGGAAAATGAAAGTTATACCCGATGTTTCAATATTGTAAACAAAATTAAAGTTGTAAATGATGCCGCTGAGAGAGGAATCAAACCTATTACTGACTATAATGACATTTTAACAGAAATGAAGACCAAAAACAGTTTTTACTCCAAGTTGTAAATGATTATAAATCACAGTTTCCAAATGTAAAAAAAGAAACCCTGTCGCATGCTTTGGCCTAGTGCAAAAAATATTGTTTTTATTACTATATGTCTTGTAGATTTAGGATAATATTTGGTACTATGTATGAAAAAAACGTTTCATAATAAAATACACAAAGATAAAACGAGAGTTTTATTTCAAAAACTTCTAGTCTAGTTTTCTTAGACTACGAATTTACAGTAGTATGACACATGTCATAGTCACAACAGATAATGTATTTGATATTTGTATGACTTGATTAGTCATTCTAAAGATAAATGTTGCTGATTAAAAAAAAAACAATGCATCAACCAAAGAATGTAAATAATTCCATTTACTTTTATTATTGCATAATAATGCATTCTGCGGCACCCCTTGCCTTCAATTTGCCTCAATAATATTTTGAGGGGACTGTTTTTTCTTCAAATGGAACCATTTGCAGGGATGAGAAATAAAAAATTTCGATTTCGAAAAAGATGGGCCACCCTAGACTGTTAACATTATCATTCTGCAACTTAAATGACATTTAAATATTAGAAATGTTCAAATATATGTTACCAAATTTACTTATATAAAAAAATGAAACTGTAGATAACCGAAAACCTAATTGTCACTACCGTGAAAACCGAAACTGAAAACCGAATTGTCACTGCTCCGAAAACCGTAACTAACAACTGAAAATGATGTGCTTCAGGTAATCGTAACCGAAAGTAAACCGAAATACATTTTTCGGCGTTTTAAATTATTATTTTAGATAGGTACAACAATTATAATTGTATACAAGGTGTTTCGAAAAGATTGGGACAACGCTTAGCCGTAGATTCTTGATATCAAAACAAGTCGATTTAACCCAGAAAGTAGCGATCTAACTATTTTCGTTTTCAAGATACAGGGTGGTATAGTAAAAAAATTGTATTCGTATTTTGTCTCTATCTTATAGAGACTTATTATACATATCTACAACAAGCACTGTTGACGATTTCAAGACAGCATACTGACTGACTAGACAAAAAACCGCTTTTAGATACAATTGAAAGGGCTCATTTAGCACTTTTTTTAAATTTTATTATTGGAAAGATCTTATAATTTTAAGACCCTGTGCAAGAAACTAGAATTTTGTGAGATCTATAAATCGTCTAAAAAAATCATAAAAATGAACTGCACCACCTTGTCGAGTATCGGCCATGGCGTCACTTGATAGGAACCCGCTGCGCTGCAGTGGCTAGCTGCAGCACCTTATTATAGTTTCACAATGTTACAAATCGTTAACCCAAGCAGTGTGTTTTGAAACTTATGCGTGTTTGTGAAAAACTTCTATTTATCTACTATTTTCACCGATTTATATTACCATTCTTTGACGTCACGATGTTGGTCGCACCACGCTTCCAATTCCCTCTTTAAAAGTCGTATATTTCGAAAACCACATATCGGATTCATCTGAAATTTTCAATATCGTCTAATTTTAAGTAATGCCCCATACAGCACACCAAATAACGATTACGATGTGTTCGCATTGTGACGATGTATCCAGATGCAGACACAAGGTTACACAATTCTACAATGTAAATGTGCTACGTTTACACATTGTAGGCACACACGTATGCACAAAGGTTAAACGCCCGCCTCACAATGTAGCCACAGTATACCATTTACATATACACAAATAATGTGATCCACAGTGTGTTATCGGATGCACAGTGATTGTGTATTATGCTTAAACTCTGCTTAATATTACGGAACGCTATCAATTGGTGCAACAAAAAACAGAAGTAGAAAAACACTAGAAAATAACAACTTTTACAAGAATATTAAAATGTATTACATACATTAGTATAAACACAAACATATCTTATACTATACATTGCCAGCCTTTACTGCAGCTCTCTTTTCAGCCATTCTTCGTTTTTTCAAAAAATTTCGTGTTTTGTTTCAAAGTGCACAGAGAATACGACACACACACTTCCGGAGCTTCCCAAATGATAACATAAAAATGGCTGCTATATGTGTGGCTATGACCAATCTTATAGAGGAAAGAGGAGACATGAGATACACATGGCCGGTATGCTCACGCTGACGCTTTGCGCGCGCACACTGTTCCATGCTCGAATAGTCGACAAGACACAACTAAAAAGTGTATATATAGTTCTTTGTATCATGCGTATATATCGCACTTTTACCTAGTGTATGCAGTAGGCACAAGTATTATATAAAGCATCACACATACATATGACTTAAACTTTGTAGGCATCTTGTACGGACGTCAAATTTCAACATTCTAATGATCCTTCTTTACGTTATATAAAAATGTTTAGAATCTTGAGTGCATACGGTATACAATTATTAAACATTGTATCACATAATTCTATCAATATAAACATAGGTGTATCTCATATGTGTACGTCAGTACTAGTTCAACAATTAGATCCACCTTACCATATTTTGTTTCTCATGTGTATATCTTGTAGAGACGTATTTCTAATTGGACGTGCTGTTTGGGACTTTGTCCACAAGAACAACTACTAAATGAAATTCATTAAATGAGCCCATTTCTTTGAACCGGTGTGTGACAAAGTTGTAAATAGCGTATTTCTCTAAAATGGTGCATTTTATCGCGTTTAAATAAGTACACCTTTTCTTTAGGAAATTAAATTTCGTTTCTATTATAACAGAAGACAATGTCCAAAACCAAATCTCAAAAAATTATGGCTTAAAGTGTCACATAAAAATACTGTAACAAGCGCCATCTATAAAATGTGACATCGGCAATATCACCATTGTAATTAGCGACCTCAAAGCGGTCTCCAAGATAGTCTTCAAGATAGATACAAAATACGAATACATTTTTTTTTAATTTACCACCCTGTATCTTGAAAACGCAATGAGTCAGATTGCTACTTTTTGGGTTAAATCGACTTGTTTTAATGTCAAGAATCTACGGCTAAGCTTTGTCCCAATCTTTTCAAAACACCCTGTATAATCACAAATTTCTCTCGAAAAAAATCCAATTTTAATTGTAAGTAATTAATTTATACAATTTGAGAGTAAATAATTGTCAATGCCGTCTAATTACATTTCGTTGAACAGTTTCGTTGCTGTGCTAGTACACAGCATTGATCTTGAATAACAGATATGTTCAATTGCGTATGAACTTGCAGATGAGTGAGTGACAGTAGTTCCATTTTCTAATTAATAAAGTATGCTTGCAATAAAAACAAATAGAAATTGTTGCGTTAGTAGGTTATACATCTGAGACATGTTAAAAATTATAATTAGCTATATCTGCCATAAAATGAATTAATATTATCATATTTATCGTGATAAGCGCAACCACTTTAAGTAAACTGGTAAATTTTGGTATCTGAAATGGTATCTGAATAATCTAGGATGGTTGCGTGTGTAAAAACGTGTTCACGTTTAACTTATTGACAAATTTCATATTGCTATACGGACAATAAATGTATTTATTAATTTATTAGTAACCAGTAAACAAATACATTAATAAGGAAGGGAAATAAAATACTTATTTAACACCATGATTAAATATCAATATATCACTGTCTTCAGTATAATTTCGGGATTATATGAAGGCCTAAAGGACTTCTTAACAAAATCTGATGTTTGTCCCATGCAGTGGCGCAGCCAGGGGGGGGGCCATGGGGCCCGGGCCCCCCACAAGCTTTCTTCCATGAACCAAAAAATGAAGCAACATAATATTTTTCAACCATTTTCTGAACATTTTTCTCGTCCTTTGGGGAGACTGATTCTATTAGGCCCCCCCAGATGAATTTTCTGGCTGCGCCACTGGTCCCATGAACGATAGGTATATAACGTTACAGACTTTTTTCTAATAGTTTTTAAGAGGTAGGTATCTCTCATACGTTGCTCCTATATATTTCCTACAGTTTTTATGCATCAGTATGTCTTCAACTGCATGTTTTTGTTCACTGCTCAGCCTCCTAAAAGTGTAGCGTAATGTATATATCTAAACCATGTTATCCATTTTTAAAGAATAGGCCGTAGCAATTAGCGAGAAAAATAATGCTTTAGTCCTTCTCGAGATTAACGCATCCACACAGACAGACACAGCCATTTACTTTATATATTGTTACAAGCTTTTATTTCCAATGTTTGTAACTATGTCTGTTGTGTTCAAACTCCGATTAAAGAACTTATATCTAGATACATAACAGGCTATCTTTTCACTATATACCTTGTTTGCTCCCAGAGCTGTGACCAGTACTCAATGAAAGTACTGGCAGTAACCAGTAAGCAGTATCAAACAATTTTTGTTTTACTTGCAGTATTAAGTACCAGTACTTTTCAGAAATACTTGAAATATTCAGTAATGTACTTAAAATTAAACATTTGCAGTAGCAGTAATAAGTAAAGTACTCTTCAAGTATTTTCAGTATTTTGAATACTTAGAGTATTTTATAAATACTTGCATTACTTTCAAGTACTGCAAGTACTTTTAAAAACAGTAACCTTAACGACTTCCAGTATTTTGAATTACTTGCAGTATATATTTGTAAGTACTTTTTTAAAAACAGTACTAATATCAGATAAATATTATTAAAATCATTTTTAGAATTTTAGGATTGCCAACAATAGTCAGTAATACAATAGACGGAGCTGGGCACGAAATTTCGATATGACTCGGGTTGTGAAAAGTTTCCATAACAATAAGTTGTACACTAAGGGATGACCCTGATTTGGGAATTTGCTGACAGGTCGAGCGGAGAGGGGCCTTGCCATATTGAAAAAATGGCGAACAAAAACAGTCTCTTTGAAATATCTCGCTTCGGGTGCCTCATACTGCAAAAAATGCTCTTATGAAAATAAAAGAGCATTAAATTTTCTACAAAATATGTTCTATAGATTTTTTCGTTAAACTGAATAGTTTCGGTGCAGCAGCCGAAATTATGATTTTTTGTAATTTCTCAATTTAGTGTGACTTTTATGAAGGAGTATTTTTATGTTGAGACAAAATTTGTTTCCATACCTGAAAATCTTCAAATATAGTTGATTTTACTTGTCTGCTACGCATAGCTCAATGTTCATTACTCGTTTCCCCGCCACCTTGAGGTAGAGTATATGGCGCGTTTTCGATTATTATATGGTTGTCCCTTATAGGCCAAATCCACGACTAACCTGTTTCTTGAGGCGTTTCAGGTGCCTGATGTAGAGGTTCGTTGTAGTCTCTTCGGAAATTGCTTCCGTTGCGTTGTTCACTGATTCTACGTATTGATTGTTCTCCATACTTGCGAGAAATGTTTCGACTGGAGAGTCGACTTCATCATCGTATTGTTGAAGACTATAACGAACCTGGACCTTCGACATCGAGCACCTAAAACGCCTCAAGAAGCAGGCTAGTCGAGGATTTGGAGTATAGGGGACAACCATGTAAAAGAAAACGCGCCATATACTCTACCTCAAGGTGGCGTGGAAACGAGTATTGAACATTGAGCTGCGAGTAGCAGACAAGTAAAATCAACTATATTTGAAGATTTTCAGGTATGAAAACAAATTTTGTCTCAACACAAAAAGACTTCTTCATAAAAGTCGCACTAAATAGAGAAATTACAAAAAATCATAATTTCGGCTGCTGCACCGAAACTATTCAGTTTAACGAAAAAATCTATAGGACATATTTTGTAGAAAATCGAATGTTCTTTTATTTTTATAAGAATATTTTTTGTCATATGAGACACCTGAAGCGAGATATTTCAAAGATACTGTGTTTGTGCGTCATTTTTTCAATATGGCGGCGCCCCTCCCCATTCGAGCTGTCAGCAAATCAGGGTCCTCCCTTAGTGTACGACGTATTGATACGGAAACTTTTCATAACCCGAGTCATATTGAAATTTCGTGCCCAGCTCTTAGACTACAACAGCAACATATGAATATCAATAATAACGGTGAAGTTTTTGGAAGTATAATTTTCATTAAAAAAATTCATGTTTGAAGTCCATTTTTATTATTATTGATTGGTAATAACAGTAATAATGGCATTACTATAATATCGTATGAATTATACGACATAATGTATGAAAATTACAGTAAGGTCACAAAAGATATATTTTTAGTACTCATTTTATTTATAATATATTTACAACAAAAGAAATAAGTAAAAAATATATAATATAAAACTTAAGGCAACTTAAGGCATAATATATAATAGTCTAAGAGCTGATGAAAATTACTTGATTTATTAAAATAAAATACTGGCTCATTTTTTCTTAAGTACTTGGAGTAGTTATAGTTTTACAGTTTTTATTAATACTGAGAGTGTTTTGTAATACTGGGAGTACTTTCTAATACTGGGAGTACTTACGTAAAGTACTTGAAGTAGATTATGATTTTACAGTACTTTTTTAAGTAACAAGTAATACTTCGTAAACATTTTTGGAAAACAAGTACCCAGTACAAGTACATTGCAAACATGTACTGCAAATTTACAATACCAGTACAGAAATATTAAAAGTGCTTAAAGTAAAGTACTTAAAGTACCTAAACTACTGCAGTACATATTTGCAGTACATTTTTGTACTGAAGTACACAGCTCTGTTTGCTCCTAACATAGTCACATTATATGTCCATTAAAATGGATAGATGAACATCACATCCCATAGGCAACAGTGGCGTTGTGTGTATAGAAAATATGTAGAATGGTAAATATTTTCATTAAAATGAATTATTGCAATTCCTGCATTACCGGCTCTTTATATAACGTGATGTAGGCATACGATATTACAGAAAGATAAAACAGTAAGATAAATATGTATTGAAAGGATATTAAAATTTAATTGCTATTTACTTTATAACTGTAAACTCCACTTCATCATGTTACGACTATGAAACGATTGATTTTCTTCTTTTCAAAACTACTTTCTGCAAACGGCACAGCACTTCACTATTTATTTGCACAAAATATATTGTCACTAAACTGTGTAAATATGAATAGAGAATATTATTTAGGTATTAAGCAAATCACAACTTAAAATAAAATTACTTTTGCACCAGTTTTTGGTCGGAGAACACGAAAAACATTTATTGACATTAATGGCCGAACTGTCAACTCAGATTATGATAATCGAACTGAAGCCGATCGTGTACGAGCGGCCGCGAATACGCCGATGGGCCAATCAGCAACTTATGGGAAGAAGTGCCTTCGAATGGGAGTCTTTCGGGATCATAAAATTCATCCCATTATGTATCTAGACATAAGTTCTTTAATCGGAGGGTTCAAAAGTGATGGAATTTTATCGCACTTCCTATTATCCTATCAAGCTGAAATTTTGCACATGTGTATAAGTCCTTTGACAATGCAAAGTTATTGAAAAAATTGAAAAATTGCAATAATGGCGGCGCCAAGATGGCGGACCATTTTTCTTCATTTATTGTACGACAAAACTGAAATTCGATATCTGGGGGTTTTCGGGGATGCGGATTACGATTTTTTAAATTAAAATTGAAGAATAAAAATGGCGGCGCCAGGAGTTTTGTATATTCATTGCGTCGTTCCTATTCGATATAAAACTTATAGTTTAAACCGAATCCTTCACCATTTCTTAGAATGCAACGTATGAGCGAATACACTATACGATCAAATTATAGTGTTAAAACTAAAAAATTTTGTACGCCATCTTAGGGCGTCCGCCATATTGAATTTAGTGTGACGTCATTTTATTTTCGTATTCTTCATTTGATATCCATATCATAGGATAGGATAAAAAGTAACTGGTCCGCCATTTTTGGGAGTCCGATATATTGGATTTGGAGTAACGTCTTCGTATTCTTTCATTTGATACCCATATCATGGGGGTGAATAAAAAATAACTGGTTCGCCAATCTTTGGGAGTCCGCCATATTGGATTTGGAATTACGTCACTTAGCTAACCATGCATTGTCATCCAAACTAAACGTATGTGCAAAATTTCAGCTCAATCGGTTGGGGATAACTGTTTTAAAATCCAGTTGCAAGATTTGACCTAAACAAACAAACATACAAACATTGTAAGTTAAATAAAACCTTGTAATAATATAATAGGTACATAACAGCTTGAGGCGATCAGACTTCTTTTCATTGGAGACAAATACGTCTAAGTTCCATAGTACTCAACTATCTAAGTTTAATGCCTCAAGCTGATGACTGATGACAAAGTGACTTTTTTTTTCAAATCAGTCTGCATGTTTTAATACTTCAGCAATCGGAAAGGTTTTTTTTAGTCTTCGTTTTTTAATTGTCTATCGATTTGTCAAGCAAAATTTTCTATTTTGTTCCAGATTTTTCAAAATTTTTGATGAAAATTCAAACTTCTTTGGAAAATTTTGAAATATCAGGGACAAAAATCGAAAATTTGGCTTGACAAATCGATAGGCAATTATAAAACGAAGATTTAAAAAAAAATCCGATTACTTAAGTATTAAGACCTGCAGACTGATTTTAAAAAAAGTCGCTTTGGAGCAGCTTTGGAGTCACTGTGCGACGGTGTCAACACCTTAGACTCAAAATTCGGAAGTTCGCCGAATTTTGAAATTTGTCAGCGCAAATTTCGCAAGTACGCCGAAATTCATGTCGCTTCACGACGTCATCGCAGAATTAGAAAGTACCATAAATAGCCCAGTCGATGGGCTACAAAAACTTACAAAATGAACAATTTTTTTTTATGAGTTCGTGAAAGTGTATAGAATAATATTCTGAAAAGTTTACATTTCGCTCGGATGCAGAACATAAAAAAAAGTGAAAAAAAAATTTTCATCCATTTTTCCAAAATTTTGAAATTAAGTCAATCTAGAAAAAAATTAAAAATACAGATGGATAAATCACCTACTTATGAAAAAAATGTCCTAACAAAATTTATCGCTAAAGCCACGGTTTTCCCGAAAAAAAAAAGTCAAATGTAACGTTATAACTCGAAGCGAGATCCATGCATGCGCGCGCTTGACTGTGACACCGACGCACTGAATTACATGTCACTAAATCAGAATTTGTTCAATCCATGTGAGTTTTGATTCATTTAAAAGATGGAAATTGTAGCTTTCTGATGCTTTTTTGTTTTAAACAATACAAGCAAAGAATGGATGGGAAAAATATACGTATATAGATTATCACTCCTGAACTAAATCGTCGCAATAAAAAATGTAGAAAAAAATAAAACCCCTTCAAAAAAAATCTTTCTTCATTGAGAACTGTTAAAAATTATCTACACTTCATGATTATTATGGTTTATTAAGTTGTAGTAACATGGATTTACAAAAAAGTACATCTCAAATAATTTTAATGTCCTTGCTTGATGATTTTCTTGATAAATATATATATTGAAGGCTGTAACTTGCCGAGAACTTGAGCCCTTGGAAAAAAATAAAATATCACTATTTCGGAAAAAATGTATACTTTTCGAATGTTCAAACACAAATACGTTTACCTGTATGCATTTTTTCGAAAATATGATCAATCAGATCATGATAAGAAATCGCAATTTTCACGATCTTATCCTTATAACTATGAAAATATCTTTGTTTTGAATATAAATTCTAGAACTTTTCTCCTACATTAACAAATGAATAAGGAATCCATTGGATATAGCTGAAATGTGGATGGGTGTACCTGTAATAAATACAATACAATAAAGGCACGTAAAAATTCATGCGAGCGATTCAATGGCTATGTGGGGTGTCTGTATATAATAATAATAAATATATTTATTAAATAACAATAACAGCAACAACAAATTATGACAATAATCTTAATCTTAATTAATTTTGCAAGATATAATATATGAATTCATATTGCATAATTTCGTTATTGAAACAAGTAAATCTGCCACTTAAATCACAAAGTGACTTGTCTGTGGCAAATATTGTGCTATAATAAATACTAAAAATATGTGAGAATTGTGTATTCTATAATCAGAAGGTTTTTATCAGATATTGGATAATGATGAAGCCGTTATATTACATCAAGTAATTCATTAATAAAGACATGTTCTTGTTTAATCCAAGCTTTGGCCAATTTTATATAATATCTATATTATTTATTATGAAAATTTCTTAGTTCTAGTGATAATCTGTTATATATTTTTGCTGAAATGTATATGAAATTTCTTTGTCCCAGCCTTTTTTTCATAAATGGTGGAGCATAATTAAGTTTTGTTACATACCTAGTGGGATAATTATGTTCTATGATTATTGTTTGTTTATTTTTAAACATATATTTTATTATTTGAAGAGCATATAGTTCTCGTAGATTATTTACCTGCATTTCTAAATAAATTTGTTCGGTTGGATATTGAATAGGCCTTTTTAAAATTATTTTTATAATTAATTTTTGCGCAGTATATAGATGTTTCATAACATTATTATAGGCGGCCCCCCAAGCTATAATACCGTATGTAATCACCGACTGCACCAAAGCGTAATATGCAGTCCGCAGCAATCCAAGGTTTAGAGTGTTTCTTAATAGTTTAAATGTATATATAAGTGTCCTTAGCTTGCCGCAAACTGCATAAACTTGCTCTTCCCATCGAAGGTTGCAGTCAATAATAACACCTAAATAATTTATTTTGGGTGCCTTTTCTATGTCTATTTTACAACCACAGATATTATTTGGCATGCAGTCTTCTTCATGTATTATTATTTTATCCATCTGGGGTTGTGTGGCTGAATTCGACGAGAATGTTAGGAATTTCGTTTTATCATAGTTCAACTTAAGATGATTATCGTCCAACCATATTTTAATTTTTTGTAAGCATTTTTCAGACTTTCTTTTTACTTCGTCCCAGCTGTTTCCCTCAATGTATATAGCTGTATCATCGGCGTATGATATCGCATGTTTTTTCTACGTCAAAGATATCATTGATATATAAAATGAAAAGAATGGGACCCAAAACGGTTCCCTGTGGCACACCACTTTGGATTACCAACGGATCACCGATCGTGGTCCCAACCTTCACACGTTGTATCCTTTCACTAATATAACTTTCAATAAGTTTTAAGATGTTTCCTCGAAATCCGTAAAAAGGTAATTTGGAAATTAATTTTTTATGCGATATTGTATCAAACGCTTTAGCTAGATCTAGAAAAACAGTCATGGATGGTTTTGTTTTATCAATGGTATTGTACAATTTCTCTGTTAAGTTTATTATGGCATCTTCAGTAGTTAAATTTTCACGAAAGCCGAACTGCTGCTTCGCAAGTAAATTATGTTTTTGTAAAAATTTTACTATAATTTCTTTTATTGCATATTCGTATATCTTTGCTATGTTAGATATTAGCGAGATTGGGCGATAATTGTTAGGTTGATCACGGTCACCATTCTTGTGGACAGGTATCACAAGAGCTTCTTTAAAAGTATTAGGAAATATACCTTCTTTTAACGAAATATTCAAGATTCTTGTTAAAGGTGAAACTAAACTGTGCTTTATAAGTTTTAATGTTTTACTAGTTATTCCATCTATACCAGGCGATGTGTCATTTTTTAAGTTATCTATAAATCTTATAACGTCATTTTCTAATACTGGCTTAACAAATATCTTCTTTTACTTTATTTTCTTTTATTGAATTACTTTCTTTAGGTGTTTTAATCTTTGCTGCTATATTTGTGCCAACGTTTATAAAAAAGTTATTGACGGAATTGGCTATTTCTTTTTCAGTTTTTATTAGTTCATTATTCTCACTTTTTATACAATTTATGTTATTTTGTTTTGTTTTTTGCTTATTTATTAGTTCATTTGTAATAGTCCATATTTTAGAATTATTGTTTATATTTTCATTTATTTCTTGTTTATAGTAATCTTGTTTGCATTTTTTTATAAGTTTATTTAGATGATTTCTATAACAATTATATTGATTTTTTAGTTGTATATTTCGAGGATATTTTGAAACTTCTTTATACAGTTTATCACGATAATTTATTGATGTTAATAGACCATCTGTTATCCAGGGTTTTCTTTTCCAAAAATTATGTGTCAATATTTTTTCTTCACTTGAGAACGCTATCGTCCTTTTTACAGCATCAACGAATATTTCTGCTGCATTATTGGCGTTATTATCTGGAAAAATTTGGTCCCATTTTATATTATTTAACACATTATAATTAATTATACTTATTTTTCGCTTTACGTTTTGTGTTGACAAGTTATCTATTTTAATTTTTAATGATATTTTAAGTAATTGTGGAAAGTGGTCGCTGATTTTGCTATGGAGTATTACTGGAAATATGCTACTTACGTCTAGTTCTGTCTTTATAAAAATATGATCGATACATGATTTGCTGTCATTAAAAATTCTAGTATTGTCATTTATACACGACAAAAAGTTATTCTCTGCCATAACATTAAGATATTTTTCAGTGATTTCATTATTTATTGATATATTTATATTAATATCCCCACATATTATTTCTGTTGCTTCCTTTTGCTTCCTTACAGTAGTTTTTTATATATTCTGAGAGATGTATAAGATGTATATGTAGAATAAATTCAAGTACATTATAAGAAGGAGGTCTGTAAACAGCGGTTATGCCAATTTTTGGTCCATCAATAAACATAGATAACCTTAATATTTTAAAATTTTGGTACGATAGAATTTCAACATGGTGATTCAAGATTATTTTTTACAAATATAACAACTCCATCATTTTTGTTAATTGATCCATCATTATAATATATAGAGTATCCTTCGAGTTTAAAATTTTCAATATTTAAAATCTTGTATGTTTCCGTCAGAACAATGACTTGATAAATATTATTAAAAGCATGTAAAAACAATTCTAGCGATTCGTAATTTTTTGCTAAGCTTCTAATATTTGTATGCATTAAGTAAAAGTAGTTTTTATTAAGAGCGTTATTGGGAGTTAAGTGTTTTTTACTTGTTTCAATATCGTGGATGGTAGTAGTAATGATTTTATTATTTTTATCAATGTTAGTTAAATAATTATTCATTTTTCTATAATATAATAATACACAGTATATGAGAAAAAATAAGAAAAAAAACTTAAAGAAATACTAACCTAAAGAGTAATAAAAAAACTATCGGATACAAAGCAAAATATTATCACTTAAGTAGAGCTAATTATTAGCCAGAGTCGTATTTAGGTTCGTGGTGTGTTTCAATTTCTGCAGGTCCTTTTCACTTTCTATATGAATGATAGGGGAGTTTTCGGTTTTTCTTACTAAGACCTTGTGCTTACGGAACCAGACGTATTTATAATTTAGATCTTTTGCGAAGTGTTTGGTTACCATCAACAAATGTTTATAAGTAGGTAATATATGCTCATTAATATATACTTTTTTCTCATTTGGTGATCCTTTAAACATGGTAATATATTTTTTTGACAAAAATTCATCTCTTTCTCTTTTTGACAAAAATTTAACAATCATTGGTGGAGGTTTATTTTTAGATGTTGATGCTTTTGTTGGTATTCTGTGTGCAAAGTCTATTTCACAAAGATCGAGGTCAATTTTTAATTCTCTTGCTATGTTTAGTACAATATTTGGGCAATTTTCATTATCTATCTCGGGCATTTCATTGATTTCAACATTATTTGAACGGCTATATTGTTCTAGTTTATTGACTTTATAGTTTAAGTCCTCAATGATTTTGTCCTTAGCTGAGTTTTCTTTTTCTAGATCTTGAACTGTTTTTCCTATGCTTGTTATTAGATTGTTATTTTCTTGTATGTTTGTTGTTATTGTTTCATATTGTTCACTAATAAAATTAGAATTTTGTTTAATTTCCTCTATTTCTTTTTTTATGGAATCGAAATCCTCAAGTTTATTCATAATAGTGCTAAACATTTTTCTTATGTCTGCAATTTCTGATCTAACCGATTTTTCTTCTTTATCTTTCTGCTCTGATGTTGAAACTGCTCTTGTAATTCTAGGTAATGGTTGAGTGCAGCTGTTACATTGCCATAATTTCTTTTTTGTTATGGTAATTTTTCTATATGCGTCTTCATTTATTGAGCATTCAAAGTGGTACGTACCTCGACATTCTCCCGAACACGTGGCAAATTCCTTAGAGATGATATCTTGATCACAGCGCTTACACGTCGTGGGCATATTTTCTGAGTACGGTTCTGTTTTATAACGAAGGCCTACGATTTTTACTCCACACACTTGAACTTTATTTAGAAAACTTAAAATGTAATTTTTATCATTGTCTATCCAAAAAAACAGATTATATTTGGATTATCTGGCGCAGTTTATTTGTCTCACTAGTGACTAACTAACTAGTCTTTAGCAGAAAAATTTAAAACCTTGTAAAAACTAATATAACTAAGAGCTGTTCACGAAACACGTCTACACGTCTACATATATACAAATACATGAATATGCGTTCATAATCAGGGACGCAGCCAGGGGGGAGCCATGGGGCCCGGGCCCGGGCCCCCTCCAAGCCGTACTCCATGAATCAAAAATAAAGACGCATGATCTCCATCAGTACAAATCGGTATTCAAACTATTCCTTGAAATAAATATTTTATAATTAATGCTAATATTATCTAGTAGAGGAATCTATACATATTCGTTTACAACAATTTTCTGAAAAGTTCCCCTCCCCCGATTAATTTTCTGGCTGCACCACTGTTCATAATTATATATTTTTCTCTGCATACTCACTATTTATCCTCCTATTCCCTATTCACTAAGAAAAATGTTAAAAATGTGTAATCAGAAAGAGAGAAAAGCTTCATTTTTACTCGTTATAACTGCTCAGAATTTTTAGAGGTTCCATTTAACCGTGCGCTTGGCCGCGCAGACTGATAAAGTTAATTATTTTTTTCCAGGAAAACCGTGGCTTTAGCGATAAATTTCATCAGGATATTTTTTGTTCAGAAACACGTGGTCTATCCACCTGTATTTTTTATTTTTCCTACCTTGACTTAATTTCAAAATTTTGAAAAAATTGTTGAAAAAAAATGTTTTTTCACTTTTTTTTATGTTCTGCATCCGAGCGGAATGTAAACTTTTCAGGACATTATTCTATACACTTTCACGAACTCAAAAAAAAAAAAAATATTCATTTTGCAAGTTTTTGTAGGTATCAGTATAAAATGTTCTCTGTCCTCTGGGCTAAAAGTATGCTTTAGCCGATTAGTCCTTAAATGTATTTATGCGGATATATCCATAAGTCGCTCGGAATTGGAGTCGAAATACTCTGCCCTTGTTTCAGTTGATAAGTTCTTCTGAACGATATAATCACTATTAGAACTATAAAGCTAGCCACGAGCAAAACACAATTTTTTGTATTAACATTTTACTGTCAAAATTTACTCGTATTCTTCTAGGAAGTTATGAATCTTTTTGTGCCAAGCAGGTTGCTACTATATACTCTCCACTATATGGTGGTAAGTCCTCTAAAGGAGGCGTCCGCCCTTGCCATATTTAGTAGGTTGATCTTACATGTTATTAGATAGGTTCTTGCATATATACCGTACAGTTGAATTACTCCAATACATGATATTAGTTGAATTCCTGCATTTTCTTGATTGAATAAATAACTTTAAGTTTAACCTAAAGGGAGTTTTTGTGTGTTAAGTAGACAACTGAACGAAAGGGACTCTCGTAGGGCCCACAAGTCTGATACTCAGAACATCAGTTAGATCACAGAAGTTGAATGAAGTTAAAATAGTAATTAAGATATTAAGAAATGATAGATCAATAATCCGTGTCTAGAGATAAGACCAGTGCATCGCACGAAGTTGAAGACTTTGGAGGGAGCAGTCCGCAATTTACGGTAGGTATGAACTTATGTTTTTCTCGACTAATACATGATCCGCGCCTAGGTCGTCTCTTATAAATTAACCGAACCCCACTGAGAGTAGAAATTAGTCACCCTGAGTCAAAGGGGGGGCAGCTAGCACCCTTAATAAAATGATAATATCACGTCCTTCAGACGACAGTGGTGAGTTCACATACGTATCATATACAATCAATCTCTCCTTGTATATTCCCAATCCACCAAATTCCTACACGCTCCCAGACATCCTTAACTATATCTATGCACTTAACTGATATTATTTGAAAAATAAAACAAAATACAAAAAAATATAAGAACAAACAATTAGAATTAAAAAAAGTCACAAAAAAAATTAAATACCTACAACAAAAATATCAAAAAAACATTTTTTTGCATTAATATATTACTTATAACTTGCTAAAATAGTTATTTACGTAACCAGTTATGAAAAGACTAACTTTATTTGACGAATGTAATATTTGCCAAAACAAGCTAGCGAAACGAGTGAGTTTTGTAAATTACGTGAGTCAAATAAAATTACTTTTTCTGAAATCGATCGACAATGTCGGCGCGATTTCAGATCGAAAAATGCACAATTTCAGTATTTTAGTCCGTTGCTAAGAAACTATCACAAAACAGACCGGAAAAGATCCGTTGCCAAGCAACGATCAACAAAACCGTACGGGAATGTTACTTTCCCGGCCTAGGCCGGGAAAGTAACATTCCCGTACGATTTTTTATGTATATTTTAGACAGTAAATAAATACACGCAGACAAACCAACTCACATTAAAATTGCATTTATTAGTAAGCAGTTAGATTGTAATGAAGAAATGTTATGCATTAATACAAATTCCTTAATTTGTAATAATATTGATTGTGATTTCAGAAAAAATAGTATGTATACTTCGGTGTGAAAGCACATTCCCGGACTTCGATGCTTGTTGACCTCGGCTAGCGCCTCGGCCAACAATTTGCATCGTCGTCCGGGAATGTATTGCTTTCACACCTAAATACACAATATACTATTTTCTGATATCGATTGGCAATGTCTACATTTTCGGCGCGATTTCCATCGAAAAATGCACAATTCCAGTGTTTTAGTCCGTTGCTAAGAAACTATCAGAAAACAGACCGGAAAAGATCCGTTGCCAAGCAACGATCAACAAAACCGTACGGGAATGTTACTTTCCCGGTCTAGGCCGGGAAAGTAACATTCCCGTACGGTTTTTTATGTATAGTTTAGACAGTAAATAAATACACGCAGACAAACCAACTCACATTAAAACTGCATTTATTAGTAAGCAGTCAGATTGTAATGAAGAAATGTTATGTATTAATACAAATTCCTTAATTTATAATACTATTGATTGTGATTTCAGAAAAAATAGTATGTGTATTTCGGTGTGAAAGCACATTCCCGGACTTCGATGCTTGTTGGCCTCGGCTAACGCCTCGGCCAACAATTTGCATCGTCGTCCGGGAATATACTGCTTTCACACCTAAATACACAATATACTATTTCATAACGTGTTAAGTACAAAATTTTATCTAATTTCGCTTTAAAATGGAAAAGAAATGGCAATTTATTTTGAGTATTATTTTGCGGTTGCGGTTCCAAACATAGATACGCTTGCAGCCGTACATTAATTAAGTCGAAAATGGTTGATTCAGATATGGACATTCAATCTTATTTAGAATAATCGGCTAATTTAGCAGTAAATTCAATAATACCTGGTAAATCAAAAAGCAGGAATGAAGAAGTCTATGGGAAATTTGAAAATTGGTGTCAACAATTCGATTTAATAATCACAATTACGTAAAAATGTATTACATAACTAGTCATGTAATGAAACTGACAGTTGTGAAAAATGTGACGTTTCGTAACGTCAAAAATGCATTTAAAATATTTAAAATTTGACATTTCACAATGGGGTTAGATAATGGTTATTTATCTAACCCCGTTATGACATGTCAAATTTTAAATGCATTTTTGATGTCACGAAACGTCACAATTTTTGTAACTGTCAGTTTCATTACATAACTAATGATGTAATGAATATTTACGTAACTTATTATTAAACCCATTTGTTGACACCAATTTTCGAATTTCTTATATACTTCTTCATAGCTATTTTTTGATTTACCAGGTATTATTGAATTTACTGCTAAATTAGCAGATTGTTCTATATCAGATGAAATATTTATATCTGAACAAATATTTTCGATTTAATTTGCTTAAAAAAATTCAGCAAATTGACAAGTAAAGTTGGTTTATACAAATGTCAATCCATACTAATGCTCAGGTAAAGCGATAAACACAGAATTTATTTGAACGGTTACAAGCGTAGCTATGTTTGGAATGGCAAAATAGTATTCAAAATAAATTGCCATTTCTTTTCTATTTTAAAGCGGGATTAGATAATTTTGTATTTAACACATTATGAAAAGAGTAATTTTATTTGACTAAAGTTATTTGCAAAACTTGCTCGCTACGCTCGCTTGTTTTGGGAAATATTACAAATAAAATTAGTCTTTTCATAACTGGTTACGTGAAATATATTATTGATCCTGAAATAAAAACAAAAACATACAAATAAGTGAACCATAACTAGTGTGCGCGCACATAAACCATTATTAATTACCACTTTACCACTATAGACACTAACTTAGATCAGCCATGTAGTGCTTGTAACAAACCATCAGCCTTAATATTAATTCACCTATTAAACTACTACCACCGTTAGCCCCAGAGCACGACGTTACTTTTATATTACAACTCAGGGTAATGGAAATAGAAAGCTCCAGGCAGCGCCATACACTAAGGGCCGATTTATCAATCCTGGGTTAAGTTGACTTATCAGACAGATAGTGCCTATCTAGAGATTAATCAGTTTATCAACGTTCAGTGAACCAAAAATCCAAAGAATGGATCGGATAACATCAATTCATTGTTATTATTTTTGTCAAAGAGAATTCTTTGATTGTTTCTGCAACTCTCCCTATATTTTCGGATCAATTTTTTGTAAAGAAAACACTATTCTTGAACAAATTCTGAATCTAATTACCAATAGAAATATCGATATTGCCAAATATACAAAAGTAATTGCATTTCTTAAAAGAAACTGTTGGTTATACAAAGCTGAAAAAAGTCTGGAGTCTCAAGAAGAGACTAAATTGCTAAATTTCTTTCAGAAGCTGATGCTGACGCTGGAAGCTACTTAATTATAATAGTAAATGCTTGTAATAATTTATAGTTTGTATCATTTTAACGATTATTTATACATTTAGGATGCAGTAATCACCGCTTTCGACGTGATTGTGTTAAAATGTGCTTAGAAGCTGTAGACAATAAAAGAACCATCGAAAGAAATTTTGTTGTTGTAAAAAAAATATAGCTCTGCACACACACCATATCGAAGATTGTTTGTTTTATAAAAAATAAAATGAAGAATACAACCCGTTGGTATTCACACTTTTACTAATCTTGCCTGTAAAAAAGCCGAGTTTTTGAAATAATCAAATCCTAAAGCATACACTGGCGATTATTTACGTTGAACTTCAATCATCTTATTCGTTGAAAGTGGTGGGCTACGCAACTAATGTTAAGAAACATATGTATTAGAAATCAACTAATGTTTCAAACTCTCTAAAGAACAAAATAAATATAGTCCACATAATTCAAAATGGAAGCATAGACGTTATATCGACACCGAGTACAAGTATGTAAAGATTACCAAAACACAAATACTGTTCACTGTCAGCACTGATATAATAGATATTCCAAGTGTAGCAAATAAATTAGTTCCATTGAACATAAACAATTGCAATCATTGTATAATTAATATTAATATTTATAAAAAAATATTAATAGACTAGCTGATGCCCGCGACTTCTTGCAAGAGGAATTAAGAATATTGACATACTAACTTATGCCTATAAAGAAGTACTACATACTCACTGAGTACTCCTATAGTACTCAGAAAGTACACTCTGCGCATCCATGGTACCCGGTAAAATCCATTGCTCATTCATTGCACCCAAGAAAAACTTCTGTGCATCCATAGTAGTCGGAGAAACCCACTGTGTATCCATTGTACTCGAGGAAACCCACTGCACATTCACTGCACTCGAGGAAATCCACTGCGCATCGCAATTTGATAACAGTTCACTATTCTGTTTTTGTGTTAGAGCGAGTTAAACGAAAAAATAATTATTTTAATCGACAATAAAGCACATGGGCGGCTATGTGTCAAATTCCATGCTTAAAAACATCCCTCTCGCTGTTCACCCGTTCGGTGAAAATCGTCGAATACATGTCTCCTTATTTTCTCAGAAGAGCCCGTCGTTGGAATATCACGTTTCTGACTTACGCGATTTCAGAGATACGGGTACCTTTAAACCATCTACCACCCCCGTCTTACTCGTATCTAACAGATTCCAATAAAGAGTATTTTTGCCAAATTTCACTCTTCTAGATCTAACCGTTTCCGAAAATCTTAAAAACCTCCCTCTCCCCGTTCACCCTTTCGGGGGTGTCTTTTTGAAAACCGTCGAATACGTGTCTTCTTATTTTCTCAGAAGAGTCCATCGCTCGAATAATCACGTTTCTGACTTACAAAAATACGGGTACCCTTTAGACCATCTACCACCCCCGTTTTCACCCCTTCAAAAAGTGAAAATCGGAATTTCATCTTACTCGTGTCTAATAGATGTCAATAAAGAGTATTTGTGCCAAATTTCTCCCTTCTAGGTCTCAAGGGTGGATCCAGAAAGGTTACTGGGGGGGGGGCACTAACATCTACAAAAAATTTTAGAAATCAGAAAAAAAAATTTTAGAAATCAGAAAAAAAAAATTTTTCGCCTCGGAATCTGAAAAAATGTTATCACCTTTCGAAAATTTCGGCTCATAAAGGGGGGGGGGTACAAATTAAAATCCAGACAAAAATTTTTTCGCCTCATACACAGGAATACCTACTATTAGAAATCCAAAAAAAATTTTTCCCCCGCCTCACGCGAAAAAAAAATTTATCGCCTTGAAAACGTAACAAATACTTTTCTGGGGGGGGGGATTGCCCCTACTGCCCCCCCTGGATCAGCCCTTGCTAGGTCTCCTGTCTTGTCTGTAGATGATAGCGTGTTTAACCATTAGTTGTCCATTAATCTACATGGTAGCTCATCCTGTAACCCATCATACATTGGCAAATTGTCCATTAATCTACATGGTAGCTCATCCTGTAACCCATCATACATTGGCAAATGGAGACCTCCTAGAGCATTTAAGATTCATATGTCATTTTGCACCAAATTGGTTTATTATATTTCTCAAATGTACATTTATTTCAATTAATCAGAAATAGCTTACACATGGTCAGACGTCATGTGACGATAATTTAATGTAACAAAATGAGGTCTCAAGTGAATAAAAAATTACGTCAAAATGACGTCAGTCTGTTGCCTGGGTTGCGACTTCAAAATAGACAGCCAACGCTCCAATCGACCGTACACGCCTTTTTAGCAGAAGCGGTACTAATGGAATAATGAGACTATAGGTACAAGAAGTACACCTCGTCTGCTGTACCGCAATCCGTAAAAAATCATTAAATCAGCGATTGTCAATGGGGCTTATCCATTGATGCACATAAAGTGTTTTTCTTACAATAGCAGAAAAAATCATCAATATAACAAGCAAAATAGATCACTTTCTAGAAAATAAGCACGATACTATGCCGTTATAAAAGAGCCTCCCTTTCAACTGTAAGTTTTTTAATATACTGCCAAATAATCATAGGTTTAAAAATCCAGTAAAGTTGATGTAAATTCTCCATTATATAGTCCACTTTATGTATTACTTCTACATCCAGTGGAAGTTTAGTAACGCAAAAAAAAATTAAAATTTTTATTGTTCAAATAGACTTAGAATGTCATTAAACGTCGAGATTTTAAATATCAGATGTGTTAATAAACTGGTTTACTAGTATTCTCTAAAACATACAGTTTTTCTAGGTACTTAGTGGCTATCTATCATTTTCATTTATATTTACGCACGAATATAGTGCGTACTGCCGGAAGTAATCAGTACTGCTAGAAGGACCGACTATAGAAAAAACGCTTGAAAGCACGCCCTACTTGCAGGACTTAGAGATCTGAGTGTTCGTGTACAGAAGTACTTCTGGAAGCGTTTCTAGCAGGACTTTCGCTTGTACGAATTATCATTAATATATCATTTTAATCATAACCACTTTCCACAGATTTGGAATAAAAAATTAGAGGATAATTTTAAGCAAAGGCGTGGTCTACCTAAGCATGATAGACTATGTTTTACGCCATTGGTTGGATCTCCATAACTCATCCAATAAAACTGAAATAAGTATGTCAAACTCACATGGTTATAGCGATAGTGTATTTTTATTTTTTGACATAAGTTGTGCGAAATCATCTAACTTATCTTTTGTCGGTCTGAAATCTCATATCTAGTTGTAAATATTAATTATTTAATCTTGAAGCCAATATAGGACGGCAGGTTTCCTTGTACAGGGTGATTCACCATAAATAGCCCCCCTCTAACTTGGTTATTTCTGTTCCGATTCGAGAATTTTAAAAAACCAGATTATATTATTTTCTAGCAAGTTTTATGCGTTATATTGAGAAAATAATGACGTCCAAATCTAACCATCCAACAAGCAGGTCGACAGACATATTGATGAAATTGCCAGTTCTCATAATCAATTTTTGTAATCTACTTAATCTGAAACGCAAAAATCCAGAGATATATCTGTGTGAATTTTTCACGATTGTAAACTTCCCTTCGGTAAGCGAGGGAAGCAATATATCAGTAAAGTTTTTGGAATTTTTTTTCTAGTGGTGCACTTATAATTAACACTCTGTTCCTTATGCATATAAAACATTTTATGGTATTTTCCTCATAATTTCATTTCTTTTTAATGTTTACATGTAATAAAAATCATTGCTTTTAATTGATCGCTTTAAAGGATTACGGTGATTAAGCAGCAATTCACGTTTATGTCATGACTTGTAGAACTGACGAGATAAATAAAATTAAATCATGCAATTAGTATTTTTGCACAGTGTCCTAGTAGTTGTAAAAGTTTTATTCGTCCAACTATAACAAAATAAATCATTTTAAAACATTTTTGTACAGAACCGCGAGCCAAATTTTTTGACACTTGTTATTACATTTTGAAAAAATGTAGTATAGGTTTTGCATTTTTCCAGTGGACCATCGAAACGCGAAAACAACGTCGGATCGAAATGAAAGTCATATCTATCGACTCGAGAGCGAATTTAGAAAATTCCATCCGTCGGTCAGTCGGTCTGTCCGTCTGTCACGCTCAGCCCCCCCTAATCCATTTCGATGAAACTTGGGTGGTCAATGGGAGGCCTTTAGAAAACCTTAACGCTGGAAGCTCGGCTCCATTCGGAAACCGGAAGTACCCGATATAGACGTTTCAAGTTTTTCGGGAAAAATTGAATAATTCGGTAACGGGCAGTCGGATCGAGATATTTCAAAAAAGGGATGGTGCCGCTGGCAACGATCTACAGATAAGTATACCTGAGGAAAATTTGATTTTTTTGATAAATTTTACAAATACCGAACAGTTTCCTAATAGTCCAATACAATTAGTGCCCTCCCCAGAACAAATTAACATTCAAATGAAACCAAGCCAGATTGTTAGCTTTATAGGTAATAATTAACATACTAAAAGTCCCCATGCCTCTGTTTTGCATAAGACCTTTAAATTCGGTCCGCCATCTTGAAAGTTTTTTATTTTAATGGAACATTTTGTAATTTACAATATAAATTTAAAAAAAAACAAAAACATTATAAAGAAGAGATTTGAACAGAAGATATTGGCTTTTCTACAACTACATAATTTCCTACAGTCGCTCTTACAATTGCAGAAAATTAACTTTAAAATAAATTCTGGTGCCACTGGTATCACTGTGGTGTGGTCTCAGGCACAAGCACGCCACCTTTTTTTTCCATCCCCATTCCTCTAGGTTAAGAATGTTCCCAAGCCATTCTTGAACCTGTAAGTATGCTCTTAAACAATGGATTTAGCAGAATCTGTTGTTTGGGGTAATACAGTTCAAAATTATTGTTTAGAGTTTGGCGCGCCATTAAATTATTAAATTTTGTAAATCGTAAATCATTTAAAGTTTTTGATACTTTTGTTTTACCATAAATGTGTATCAAAAATTCCTCTCCGACTTTAGGAAGATCGTCCACTTGTAACAGTCTTTTATCAATATTTTCATTGCTTTTAGTTTCCCTCATTTAAAAAGACATGAAGTGGTGTCACACCCCGTCATTGCATGTGGGAATAATATATTTTCTTTCTTTCTCAATTTTTGTATTTTGAAAATGTTGCTCACTCTATCTGGCTGCTCTATCTACCAGGACGCAGAAATATATCTTCAAATTTTACAAAATGTATCAACAGGACTAACAGATCGGTATCTTCTCCAACAAGAGTTGCACAATCATTCTCTTGTCATAAAGTTATACCTGTTGTAACAAGCTCAGTGTCAGCATCGCCATTTGTTTGGAGAGCCGAGATTCCAGCATTTAGAAATTTCACTATTAAAGCTTTGATGAACTGCTTTTTGTTATTTACATTATTAAAAAACCTATCCTGATTAACTATCAGTACGGTAGCCTCGGAGATATCAACATCAACGCAGATGCCTTACCACTTCTTCTTAATTGGTCTTGGGTTTTAGTAGTTACTGAATCATAGCCATCAAAAACAATTGTACAACTGAACCCATAGTGATGTCGGACGTAGTTAATATATTGATTAAAAATTTCACCAAAAGTTGTACCTTCGGGAATATTATTGGATGGAAGACACTTTTTATCTATATAATTAAATAAAACGGACTTGTTTGTTTTCTTTAAAGTAGTGTTTTCAAAAAGTGAGGAGGGATAAGGAGAAAGTTCATGTCTGAAACATTCTTTGAAATTTTCCTCTGATTTACAAGTACAAATAATCCTTTTAAATAACTAGCTGGCATTTACAGGTGAAATCTGAACATAAACTTTTGGCTTTGGTCAAAAAATGTTAGAGTTTCATTCGGTTATTTCTTTTGTAACGAATATCGTTAAAGTTATTACCAACTGTTTTTGCAATAACCGTTTCTCCAATTTCCTGTGCAAGGTCACAATTAATGCTCTTAGAAGCTACCATACCCGAGGACAATGACACTAACAGCTTATTTTCTTTTTCAAAAGGATTGTGTAAAGAAAACCACCATAATGAATGATTTAGGTCTTAATTATCGTGGTTTTCACGGGACGCCCTTAACTCAACATGTTGCTCAGAGTAAGAGGATTTGCTGCCTGAGAAATGTTCTAGAGCATCACAAACGTTCTAGCACTGAGGCATTGATAAGACCCATTTCGCAAGATTACTTTCAGTAAGACCCTTTCCACGTGTTAAATCGTGTAGCTTTTAATGACCGCATTAACACTTGTTCGATGGTCATATCAGACCATACACCTGACCAAAACTTACCTCCAGTTCGTCTCACTGTAAAATACTTACGAAATTCTTCTAGTTCTTGCTGTGAAACATGTTCCTTCAGGGTTTTCATTTGTTGTACATATAAATGTGATGATTTAGCGTATGGTAAATGTCCCGCAGCATGGAAAAATGGTATCATTAACTGAATAAGTGTTGTTAAGTACATCAGCCGTCATTAATTTCAAAAAATATTTTAAAATAAAACACCATTATTTTCATAATTCAACACATCCAAATTTACTGTTTCTTTTGAAAGATAATGAATAACTTACTAACTTACTTAGTATCAATGCACATAGTTTTGTATCATATGGCATTATATTTGACTTTAATTTATTATGCGACTTAAAGAAACATAAAATTTCAGGAAATAAAGTACAGTTGCATAATATTTTTCTACGAAAATATATTGTGTCAAAATAAAATGAATTCAAATTTTGGAGTTAACTTCGTTTTAGCCTTTTTCTGTTTATATTTGCACCTAACATGGAAAGATGGGGATAAATGTACCTATGTACTGAGACCTAGAAACTGTGTCATTCCTAACCTTGTATCAGTTACTAAATTTGTACTCTATTGGTTTAAATTCTAATTAGTAGAACTGGCTATTTTAATTTTTCTGTAATTTCAGTTTGTGACTGATCTGTCAACGAACCAGTGTTGAATATGCATATTTAAAAAAAATCGTCAATCAACCAGCCACGTTTAATTCTGGCTTAGTTGAGTTTAATACATTTGAATATTCTAATGTTAGATTAAATATAGAGTTAATTCTAGCACGCACCTAAGTTATATTTGCTTCTTGAAGTATTATTTCTGAAACATTCCTTAACAAGCCTAAAGTGTTAATTTTCTTAAATATAAAATTATTAAAGATATATTGCCAAATAAAAATAGAAAACTTATGTGGTCAAGAAACAGTTGCAAAATGAAAGTCCCTGAAAAAATTTACTGCAGCTGAAAATTCATTATTTCTGAAAACAAAGTTGATGTGATATGAAGTTTTCTAGAGATAAACCTATTTATCGAGTTGTGTTTTCCTGTTTTTGAAGCACTTTAAGTTAATCTTGGTTGTTGATATTTTTATAGACATTTATTTATTGAATGTCTATGATACTTAAAAATATGTTATGTATTTTTGTTTTAAAAAATTGCATCATATTGATCCACATAAAGCTTCAAATGATTAGACAATTAAAACCGAACGTTTCCTTTCCTCAGACAAATTTAAACTAGATTTCATTTAGCAAAACATTTTTAAAGGCAAAACATTAATAGTGAAATGAATACATTGATATAGATAAACTAGATATATTTACTAACATTAAGAACCAATTTTCGTAACAACTTCCAATCTGTACAGTATTAATTTAGAATTTATAATGTGTAATATTGTATAGTGTAGCATACTTTCCAACACTTAATTACTTAAATGCATATTTTATAATACTGGCACGTTGTTTAAGCCGGAAGTTCAATGTATGATAATAAACGAATCAATCAAAGTAGGAAAATCCCGCTCATTACTCATTCCTTGTACCTGTGCACTGTGTAACTAGACAATCAGTCATATTTCAATCTTCAAAAGCTTCACCTCTCGCACGCGAACTTAATTCAGTTGTAAACTCTACATGCCCAAAACTAAATGATCAATTGGTTGAAATGTTACAACCCAGGCTATTTCCGTTCGTCGAGATAATGAAATATTCTGCTATTATAACTTTTGGATTTACTCTGCAGATAAGTACGGATATTTGGAAATCCAAGATAAGAAGGTCCGTTTTTTCTAAGATTTTGTTCTATAACATGGACTAGATATTGTGTTATAACTGGCTTATCCTCTTAAGATCAACTGGACTTAAGCAGGCGGTCGAAGAATTTATTGAAGCCTGTTAAGATCGCATATTTAACACGTCGAACCGTGACAGGCGCCATAAAATGTGTAGAGGATCCTCATTCATACCAACTGTAAGACCATCCAGCAGCAGACGTTAATTTGTCCAAACTATGTTTTTTTTGTCAACATTCACAGACACGTTAAGGATGTGTAATTATGAGGTACTAAACAAGACGGAAGAGTAGCCCTCTTCCACCCTACAAGAGGATGAGAATATTTCAATGAAAACGAATTACGTGACATCACCAGTGGCGGCGGTGGCCTGCAGTAGAGCGGCAGCAGTGATAACAATAATAATAAAACAACTTTATTGGGCAAAGTTTAATACAAATTACTGTTCTTACACTTTTCCTGAACAAAGGTTACTCGTAACAGTAGACAAATTTTAATTTACTCCATTACACACCTCCTTGACCGCGAAACTTTCATTACATTTACACATATCCTTATATCCCAGACGACACAATGTCGCTGGTAAAAATATCCGCGCATGTTGGCTCCGCCCCTGTCATCTTCTCATAATAATACCACTCTATCCGCCAATTGAACGTGTTTCTTTAAAGTAAATTTTGCTGTGTTTGTGCCATCTACAAACTTAAGAGTGCATTATTTAACATCTACTACTATTCTCAATACTATTATATCAACAATTTTGTTCACCAGAATAACAGTTAGTTCGTATTTTGCGGAATTGTCTCACGACGTAGATGAAAAAGTTGCTGCCATCGAAGTAAATCGTTATATTTTGAGACAGAAATAGTTTAGGACAAATATTAATGTTTTTTCAAATTTTACACATAGGGATATCGTGAATTACTTGGTTTTTGGGACAAATACATAGACAGAAGGAGGAGTTCGAAGCATTAAATTATTACTAACGTACAAATTCATTCTTCAGGTTACGAACTCTTAGCATCATAAAAAAATCCGTTAACTCCTTGGACTATTACAGATTCAGATGGTTCCTTAGTACTTATTGTGATTGTGTTGCTGGTCTAGATAAAACACGTTCACTACTCAGTGACAGAAAATCTTTCCTTTTAGCAGTAAATATGGTTATGTTAATTTTTGAAAAAAATACCATATAAATTGAACAATGAAGGACTTAAGTAATGTAAACTATTTGAAGTATGTAATAAATTGTACACAATTTCTTCCAGCGGGTAACACCTCATCTACAATAGATCTATAAAATGGTAAAAACTTTGTTTTGTCCTATTGTTATATAATATGTCTAATATGTATTTTATTATTTCATGTAAGTCAATTGTTAACTATGTCTTAAATTTTATTAAATTTTCCCTTTGTATTATGTTATTTATCACTGCTAATACTATCGTTAAAAGTAAATAGTCAATTACGTTGAACTTGTATATAGGTAATAGGTGCATGTATTTGACTGAAATTAAAACAAAATATTTCTACTAAAAAAATATTTATTATCCAAGGCCTATTAAATACTACTAAATAGAATCGACAATAAATTTATAAGAGATATTAAGAAACGTTGGTAACAAAAATTAATTATTATAAAGTAATATACTTTATATCAATATCTATCCAACAATACGTAACATTTATAACATATACAACGTGATCTACCATGACAAGCAGAAAATTTAACAGTAGATTGTCCCCATTGAAAGGAGTTAAAACAATGAAAATTTTTTAAAAAATGACCTTATTTTTTTGTAGGAATGCACCTCCAACGACTTTAACTAATCTGACGTAACGCGGTACAACCTATCACTTTATCAGACTTGGGACTGACACTATGGACAGTAAAGCTGGAGAGGATAGAAGTGACTTTTTGGTTTTAATCATATCACACTACAAAAATAGCGAAATAAATCGTAATACATCGAAAAGACATTAACCCTATGCGCTGGTGAACTCTGAAACAAGTACCTAGATATACGAGATATTTTAATAACACGCCGGTGCACAGTGGTCGATTTTCTATCTTTAGAAGGACAAAAATGTAAAAATTTGTAAAAAAGCTCCAAATAGTTTTAAGAAAACAGGGAAAAATAGTGAAAAAAATGTAAATACCAAGGGGGTGGTTTTTGAGAGGGTTGAAACATAAATTTCGCTTAAAAATTCTAAAATTTTGTAAACTTAATAACATCATGTCTGTGAATTCAACAGAAATAGCAAAAAAAAATTATGAATCAAGGGGGTGGTTTTTGAGAGAGTTGAAATATAAATTTCGCTTAAAAATTCTAAAATTTTGTAAATTTAATAACATTATACCTGTGAATTCAACAAAAATAGTAAAAAAAATGTATGAATCAAGGGGGTGGTTTTTGAGAGGGTTGAAATATAAATTTCGCTTAAAAATTCTAAAATTTTGTATATTTAATAATATTATACCTGTGAATTCAACAAAAATAGTAAAAAAAATCTATGAATCAAGGGGGTGGTTTTTGAGAGGGTTGAAATATAAATTTCGCTTAAAAATTGTGAAATTTTGTGAATTTAATAATATTATACCTATAAATTCAACAAAAATAGTAAAAAAATTCTATTAATCAGAAGGGTTTTTGAGTGAGTTGAAAAATTAATTTCGCTTCAGAAATCTGAAATTTTGTGAATATGATAGTAAATCTGTAAATACGTCAAAAATAGTAAAAATATCTATAATCCCAGGATGGTATTTATAAGAGGCTTGAAATTAATTTTTTGTTGTCAGAATAATAGAAGACATGCAAATAAATACTACGGTCGTGATTTTTTTAATTGTATTTTAATATTAACACTATTTAAAATTCTACACGTGTATTTTAAAATGAATCTAAATCACTTTCTGAAGAATCCAGAGACTCCTCTTCACTTACTGATGAATCATCTGAATCTTGGCGATCGTGCGATAACTTCTTGGTGGGAATTTGAAGCAGGTGAATTACTTGTTGGGGTAATAAGTTTACTTTCCTTTTCGGTAAAGGTCTTAAACTGGAAATAAGCGGATCTGATGATATCTGCAGCGCATGCAATAGGTCTTCAATATTTCTTTTCCTGCTCATTTTCGGGTATTGTGTTCTCGAAAGTAACGGCATTCTTTGTGCCTTGCTTCTAAAGCTTCTTCACTCAGCTGTCCTATTGGGAGCAGAAGTGTGTCCATAACGTCAGCCCTGCGAAATATTTTATGGGCACTAGCTGGCATTTTATACCATGGATATAATTTGACAAATAATTCTGCTGTGTCGTGAGCATACTTTCGAAATGACTCAGTGTGTAGCTCGTAACCGCAAGATATTGCTTGTAAAATGACTGAGAATCGTGATATCAAGGTTTCATCAAGTTCCACTGCCCTGTTTAACGACATCCACAAGCAGATCAGTTTCTTGACGAAATTTTGTAATAACCTCTTTTTTCTTTTCTTCAAGTGCAAATTTGTTATCTAGGCCTCGAGCCTGCCAGGTTTTCATATCTCTTCGATATGAAATGTGTAATATGCATTCAAAAAATCGGATATGTGCATGTAGTGTAGATAATCTGTATTGAAACGTACTCGTATTGCAAGGCATTTTCATAAGGGCTTTTATATCGTTCATTTGGCTTGGTTTTGCTTTACAAATATAGCAGCTCTGAGTTGATGGACTCTCAGCTAGAGCATTGGCTATTTTCCCAGCCAGCATCGTATTTAGTAAGATATGATGTACATTGATATCATTCCCATCAATTTTTATGCAGGTTGGTGTATGTGTTAAGATTTGGCTTTCCATATATTCATTTTCCTGCATTATAACGTCTTGCGTCTCTTTTATAAATTGAATTTTTATTGGCATACAAAATCGTGTTAACGAGGCACGAGGATTCATCCAAATTATTTCTTCAGAATTTTCAGTTTTTGTAATAACTCGTAATGGTACAATTGACGTCAACGATATATCTGAATCTTTAGCATCTGAGCTCTCCAGAAACTTTTCCTTGTATACCTAGTGGTCAGAGCTCCCAACAAAGCCCCGTTTATATAAAATTTCTAATGCTGTTATATCTTGATCTTTTATAACGCGAGTAATAACCTCATTCTGAACTATTGACAGACGCTGAACGACGTGATCGAGAAGACTTTGTAATTTCACTTCTCCCAAATTCTTAGTAGGTAATTTTTATATCCTTGGGGTAGCACTTTTTTTTAGCTAATAATACTTTTTCGTTTGCAGGATAGATGTCTCTTTTCTCATCTTTATGTACTGTGATTTGGTCATTTTAGTATCAATAATAAATGCCACAGCTCTTCCGGAGTGTATGCTCGCCAGTTTAGATTTGAAGGATTTATTCTCTTCATTGCTCTTAACGAGCGAGGACTTGTCAATGTGGCTTTCTTCATTACATGAGCAACATTTCTCTGGCCTTTTTTAATGAAGCTTGTTTGAGTCGCAAATAGAAGTTCTTCGGAACTATGACTCCCTACCAGATTCTTCGTTCGCCTTCTCTTTGTTCTTGTACTCGTGCTTTCGAATTCTTTTCTGGCTCGACGAACTAAACCTCTAGTGGGTGTAACACTAACTAGATGTTGCTGAGTGCCTAATTTTATTTCTCCTCCCAGCCAACCTTCATTTTTTTTCAAAAAACTTTTCTTATTTCTTCCACTTGCCTTCCATCGAATTGTAAAATTGCACGAAAATATTTTAATTTTTGCCAAAATCTCTTCTTCTGGAATACTTGGTATTAGCATTTTGATGAAATCAACCATCTTCTGCTTCGCAGGTATCGTGTTTGCCTGGGGAAGAAGGCCTTCCCCAGAAAGAAAATCAATCAGTTGATTTCTTTTCACTCCCAGATTGACACCTGGAAACAAATGGTTAAAAAAAATTACTTCCCTGAATCCACGCACATTGCGAGTAGTATCATTTGATAGATAGATAAATGTTTAATAAAACTATGCTATTTTTAGGCCAAATAAATGTAAATCTTTTTTTTTCTACTCTAATAAAGTTTAAACAACAGTTAAGAAAATGATTTTTTTCATTTAATTTATAAAAACCAAAAATATAAGCAGCCAAACATTATATAGACTTAAAAGTTATTTCAAAACTTACTTGAAGGACCAGCAGCCATGGCGAGATAGAAATTTTCACAATAAAACACTATGGGTACTTGTGGAAACAAATTCTACACAACCGTTTAATAGCGGCGACTAAACGTAACTAAGCATATTCTTTCCTGTGCTCGCTTACCTGCTTCAGTAACCGCCCTATACTTCCAAGAATTCCCATTTCTGTTGCATGCCCTTCTAGGATAATTGTCTGTCTATAGTTCTACAACAGATGTTTTTGATTTCAAGGAATTGCATTTTGTGACAAATGTCCCCGTAAATTAGGTATTTCTACCACTGTGCGGTGTCCTGATTGTTCGACCGATAGCAAAAAATGCAGCACTTTGATCTATGTTTTGACCGCACTTGGCGGCTTCACTTTTTATGCCAATTAAGGAAATGTAAACAACTCTAATACGTTCTTTCACAAGTAAGTTCGTCGTATTCCTGACGTACTCAAGAACAGTAATGTATCTTCGCAAATTTACTAATAATTTAATATACTAAATTACCTTAAAATACTCTAAAATTTCGCAGCGGCTTTCCCACATTGAAAACTAGTACACCATTTTATTTTACGCATATCATAGTAGATCACGCTGTATAACTCAAAGGGTATTTATAGCTAGAATTCACCACATTCATGATCTATTAGGATGTGTGTTCACTGATCCTAGACCACTTTCAAAGTTTTCATTTCATAGCTTTGGAATAGTAAACAATCCAACATTGAGTTTTTACACCACACGATCGATAAGTTTTAAAGCAGCTCGCTTAATTGCCGGATCACTTGTTGACAACTGTATTTTGAATTTATTTTCTTAATTTATGAATTTCATCAAATATCCTTATGCAAAAGTCTGCTGTTCTGTTAGTCTGTATCTCCAATAGGTCTGTCATTATGTCAGTTTCTTTCAAAGTGGTCAGCATAGCGGTGTCGTCTGCAAACAGGCAGATAGTTGTTGTGTTGTGTGGTCTGTGGAGGGTGGTAGGTCGTTAATATACAATAAGTTGAATAGAATGGGGCCAAGGGATAAACCTCGAGGATACCTGATTGACTACAACTCGGAATAGTCGGTTTGAAATGACTCGATCATGTTTATGATTCGAGTGGAAAGTGCCCCGCGATATGGAGCTTGTACAATCGGCGTCTGATTAAATTCACCGCTGTTGGATATATTATCTTTCAACATGTGCCACTACAAGTAAGGTTACAAATGGAGCATCTCTAACGGTGATGAGATTAAGGTGACGGTGATCGTACAGTAGTCCAGGATGCCAAACTTTGTCGAAGACTTTTTTGATATCTCCGGCGACAAACCCTGTTGATACGACCTCAGTTCACTCTACCAGTCTAGTCCTAAGGCAGCAACTTAAAATTCAAATCGATAGCTCCATCTACTATTATTCACTGTGAACATTTTTTAAACCGATTATGATGATCATCAGACGATTATCGTTATTTGAGACAATTGAGCGTTTATAGAAAATCAACACACACCGACAGGTATTTGAATTTTAACTCAAATCAGTCGACGCATGTTAAAAAGGGTGTCATAAAATGCTTATATGATAGGGCCAAAATAATTTCTTCTAATGATGAAATATTAGACAATGAGAAACGCTTTATAAAAGAGGTTCTTATAAACGATCAATACCCTGAAGCTTTTCTTGATAGAACTTTCACATACCGGGTGAGTCACGAATTGCGCTCGCCCCGATATCTCCTAAAATATTTGGAATAGAAAATCGAAATGTGGAGGGCTTATTACACGACTAAAATGCCATCTTTTCAATAAAAAATCAAGTTTGGTGCACATCCGGTTTGACCGGAAATGCCCACAACTTTCGATTTTTAAATGGAACACCCTATATATTTTTACATTTTTGGAATCTAGAGGAAATTTTGAATACAATACATCCATTTTGGTCACTTTTTGATAAACATTAAAAAGTTTATTAAAAAATCTATTTCTGAATCCAGAGTGCTGTGGTACCCAAAACATATTTTAGTTTGTGTGCTACGTTACTATAAAAATACAAAGAGCAATATGATTGCATTACTTAATTGTCTAGAGGCGTTTAAAATTTTCAAATGTGATTTTTACCCACTAACTCGGTTTTTTTAAATGGGAAGTTAATCGTTCACCAACAATTTTAAATACCTCATTTTCATACGAATTTAATGATACCAAAACTTTGAAAATCCGCTCAGAAATATTTGAGATTTCAGCCAAAATACAATGCAACCAAGCTTTCGTGACTCACCCGGTATATAGAAAATAATAATCATGTACAACAAAAACCTGAACAACGGTACACAACGTTAATTCCTTATGTATACGGATTATCTGAAAAGCAACGCCGTATAGGCAATAGATTTGATATTAGGACGATATTTCAAACGGGCAATACATTGAAATCTATTTTAACAAAAACAAAACTGTTAAATCATGAGCAATATTCAAAAAACTGCACTTATAGTATTCCGTGTGAGTGTAATAAACATTATGTGGGTGAGTCATCCAGACCATTCAGTGTTAGATTGGGTGAGCACAGACTTAGGAAGAATGAGATTCAGAAATCGAAGATTTGCGAACACTCTTGGGAGAACGGACATAGAATAAACTGTGACTCGGCAAAAATTTTAACAAAAGAGACAGATAGCAAGAAAAGAAAAATCAAAGAAGGGTTATAATACTATTGAATGAGGATAAATGCGTGTCGAATTGTTCCGTAGAAGCTTGCACAACCTGGCTGCCGATGTTAAAAGAAGAACATAACAAACAAAAATAAAACTATCAACTAGATATATCAACAGTTGTTGTTCTGTGTAAGCAGTAAGTATCTAGATACTGAATATAACAAATATATTCTTAAATCTGTGTATTTACTATACACAGCATACAAACATTTATAATACGCTTTGAGAAAAGAAACAGATTCGTTTTCCGAAACGTCAACAAAATACGTCATTTTTATATTTTTGTTCTTATTCATTATTTGTCAAAAACCACCCTCTAACTGATCCTTTGACGTAAAAGTCACAGGCGTAGAGGTTATTTTCCAGTAAAATACTGGTTAATTGTATTATTTTGTGTATTTCACGACATTGTTTAGAAGAAAATACATGTGGCAGAGCATCCCAATAAAAAACAGAGAAAAACTAAGCAAACTCTTAAAATAATGGCACCAGTTGATTGAAAACAGTATGTCATTAAATTACACAGTTACTGCGACGACATTGACAAAATTAGACTAGATTATTTAATTATCGGATAATTGAAAACAAGTTGTTACGCTGAAAAGATGGATATATTGTTTATTTTTTCCATTTCAAAGAACCTTGCGGCGAAAAGTTATAGAAATGTTCGAATAAACACTTCTATTTTATTCTCTCCACAAATATACACGCTTTCAGATATATATTTCACTACAAATATACTTTGAGGTAGCATAGCGTATTACTTTGAAACACAAATCTAAGAAGTTATTCGCAGAAAACATGCGTTTTCAAATATAACCTGGTCTGATGTACTTTTTATGTACATACGTGTATGTGCTCTCTAAATCCTATATAATTGTTCTTTTGAGGGTATCCAACAGGTAATGTAATTTTAATACCTCTTACCTCTCTGCATTAACTATTTCAAAGTGAGCGAGTGATTTTGAAATATCAAATTTTACCAAACATTTAGTTTCTGTTTTTTTAGTGCTCTGTGCTCAAAAGAGAAAAACGAACCCCAATAGGATGTTTGTCCGTCCGTCTGTCTGCATATGTGTCAGAGAGGTTTATCCCCGAAACAATTACAGCTAGAAACATGAAATTTCACGTGTGGTTAGAGTTTGGTGTTCTGCGGGCAACACAGGAGTCGATGCCTCGATAATATCTGATGACGCCCCTTTTTTGGATCAAAATGTTACTAAAAGAAATTGAGCATAACATAATCATTAAAAATATTCCTCTGTGCCCTCCTTTTATATCCGAAAATATTGGCCCGATAACTTTGAATAAAATCTGAAATGTCGGGGACAATCAGGTAATTTAAGGAAAACTATAGGCGATAATCCATTATTATAAATATATTGAGAATTTGTGGCAGATTACGAATATGAGGTCCAAATTTATGGCAATACGGATTCAAAATGGCTGCATCAAAGCATGGAGGTAAGAACTGCAGTAATTGGCATATGTATTCATTTCATAAACTAAATCAAATTAAGAAATGAAATATATTAGTGGAAAAATATTTATTAATAATTTTTTTACATCACATCATTATCATTATGATTGTTTTTTATTAATCGTCTTATTTATATTATAGTGAAATTTAGCTATTGCTGTTCCACCGCTCAATCAGGACACACACGCACACAGACAACAACACAACGACCATTTCCTGCGACATTGCCATCTGCTGCAGCTGAGACTCGAACTCAGGAGGGATAACAACGACTAAACATGTTGTCTCACTCAACAGTGGAATAGCTCACTGCTACCGTCTCAGTAACATATTAAAAGAATGAAACATCCACATCCTAGTGAGGATCCACGTGTTCTCTGATTTATAACTGATACGATAGAAATATACGTTGAGGCGCATCTATATTCCAACAGAACATCGGCCGGGTTCTCTTCCTTTCTTCCCGCCCCTTCTTTAATTGATAAGTTTTGGAGATATTTGAGAAATGCACATGATTTATATGTTATTTGGCCACTGAAATTCAAGCACAACTAACTGTCATATTTCCGAAAATATAAATCCTACGGAAATAAATAAAACAAATTATTTATCGCTTCATGAGGTTCATTTTTGAAATTGTCATTTTTTCATTTAATACGATAGTTTTCAGTAATTTGCAAAAAATGAATTTTTCTAATAAAATCACGAAACTTTTCCTTAAAATATGAGTTGAGTTACTCGAGTTACCAATTTTTCGAACATTCTTTCATAAAAAATAGTACACCAACTTTTTTTAGAATTAGATTGTCTACCAGATCTAGTGGTTAGTTTTTTTCTCTGTCCACTCTTTTAGAAAGGGTGGGAACTACCCCCACATTTTCAGTTTTGTAACATTAATTTACATCTTAAAAATACATTATAGAAGTGATCATGAAAATCCATGCACTGGGGGAGAATTCAGAGGTAGAAAAACTTAATTAACTCCACTATATGAAAGTTCAGAAAGTTCAGATAAAACGAAACATTTTATTCATAACTTCCGTGGATGACTCTTTAAATAATAAAACTGGAGAGAAACAAAATCTGTATGTTTAAAAAAACAGTGAATATTGATAACTAGCTGTTACCTTTACCCGGCCCTTTCTGGATAGACGAGGAACCCAAGTAGTTTATTTGTCAACCTAAACCTTTACCCATAACTTTGCAAAATTCAAGTAAATTAATGCTGTAGTTTTATATTGTTTTAAACTATGGAAGTCTCAGGGCGCGCGTCCGACTCGAACTTAACCAGTTTGATTTATTGGTCCTAGCATCTCATTTTACGTTAATCACTTGTTTATTGACATGATTGATTGAATATACATTAACTTACAAAGGATGCATAAACTAACCATTTAAAATAATCCCTTGAGGATAAAAATTATATTCTTTATAAGAGGTTAAGCCCATTATTAAAAAAAAACATTTATTTTCACATAATCAATCAGAATCAACTGATAATAAATACGTCATAATAGATTGATTTGGGTTATCTATCGTAAATACGGAATTTATTAATGTTAAATTTCTTTAAGTAAGTACTTAAATATTTTAACTTTCTAGCAACGGCGCAATTTTATCTACGCATGCCTCAATTGCCTTTGTCATGAGGAAAGTTCTAGAATCTAGGACAAGTATTTGTTATATGCGATTTACTAATAACACAGGATAGTGGGTTGTGTGAGTCGGACGAAAACCAGTTCTCCCCCCGTTTTCGAAGATGCTGAACACGGTGGTGGTGGCAGAATTTCTCGGCGACCCACACCTGCAAACGACCAAAAACCACATCCAAACGGGGTCAAATGAGTATTATAATTGTTTGAGTAACTCTCACTTGGCGATCTCCCGTTTTCGAATACCGTGGTGGTGGCAAAATTTCTCGTTGGGACCCATCCCCGCAAACCGCCAAAAACCACCCGCAAACGAGGTCAAACGCGTATTATAATTGTTTGAGGGACTCTTACTTGGTGATCCCCCGTTTTCGAGGATTGTTTTTTATTAATCGTTTTATTCCCTTACTTTTACTTTTCTTAGTTTCTTAATTCTACTCTAATAAATCAAGAATAAGGCTCCTGGTAGAATTCGATACCTAAAATTGTATGCACAATAATGGTGAATTGTGGAGAGGAGTAGTAAAATTGGTTCTTTGCCCGATGTTATATGTTTGGTTATTTCATGTGCTTTGATTATTGTGAACAAAATACACACAAACATATTCATATATTATTATGCTAACAAATTCGGCTGTCTGAAAATGCCGTTACAAAATTGGCAATATCTTCCATTAGCTATTACTTTTATTACCCTTTTATTATAAGAAATTATATCATATTTCAAGTTGAAATGAAATAAAAATGCTTACCATTTTTATTTTAATTTCTTGAGGTCATAGCATAGTTTAATTTAACATATACCTAATGGGCTCATTTAGTGATATTTAATTTACGATTTATTTTTGCATTTTCTGTAAGTATTTAATCCTTTAAGTATATAGTGAAAAAATTAGGCCGCTAGCGTTAATATTAACTGTAATATTTAATTTTCAATTCGTAACATATTTGAAACGCCCGATAGTGCGCGGATGATGTCACGGCACCCGCTCGACTGGCTTTATGAACGGCGTTGCCAGTGTCAGTACATTTGTACTGAAATCAATACTTTTAATGCACAATCAGTACGTCAGTGCTACTTTCATTGTATCGCTACATTTTTTTGTATGACGTCCTATTTACTTATTTTGCAACTTTGATGACAAATTTTAAAATAATTTATCATGATCCGTGAAATGAAATACGTCAGGGTCAAAAGAACACCATGTTTTTGTTCTCAAATTCCGGATTTTCCATCACTTTCGAAAATTCTGTTTCTCTGTATCTCGCTTGAATAAAGTGTTATCTTTGCATTTAAAAAATGTCTAATGGATGCATGGCAATAAGGACCAACCTGGGTTATCAGCAAGGAAGTTAAGTATTTACAGTCTATAGGAATTGTAAAAATGTTTGTGGTCCTTGAGGAGTTATAGTGCACTGAGGATTTAAAAATTCAATACTTATTGCATACACTAATAAAAATTTAACATTTGATTACAGAACACTGAAAGTATTTTGCATATTTAACATATTTTTTATACACAAAACAAATAAAAACTGGGTATCTGAGTGGCGAAGTATTTTTTTATATTCATTAAAATTTCTAAATATCGTATAAAAGAATTAATGAACATCTGTACTTTTTTCAAAAGATCATTACTTTTTTTGTTTCGATACCAGTACATTAATTTTTTATCCACTGGCAACGCTGTTTATGAGTTATTCGGTCTGTTGTGCTTGCCATATGAAACTATGTGGGTGCAGGCTAGCGGTCAACCCACAGGCGGTCGACAGCTGACTGGAGTGCGGGTGGCTTGACGTCACATTGCGTTTTCGCGCGCTGTATTTTCATTATTTATTTTGAGGGAGAAGTGGTTGAAAAAAAAATCTAATATTTTGCACATTTACTAACTATAAGGCGTACTTTCGAAATATGAGTTAAAAAAAAGCTAAATGAGCCCATTCTTGAATGTGGCTCTGCTAATTGAGATGCTTATCAGTGATAATGCTTACGAATTTTGCAGATGTGTGGCTAGCTCAATATTTTCATTTTCCAGTTTTAATGTTATGTGTTTTATAGAGGAAGCATTCGACAACACTTCATTTTATAAGCACAGAAGTGAAGAGAGATAAGGCCATACAGTCGATATGGTCGGCACTCAGAATTTAAAAAATTCAATCCACATAGAGAATCGAGACGACGAGGAAATTAAGAAAATTGCAAAGACTAACGCGACTAGAGACGAATCGACTGCTCAACATGCAGTCAGATAGAATCAACACAATCCACAACTTCACAAAAACTCTCAGAGTGCAAATATTTGACGGGGAAAAATGATGGAAAAAGATAGCTGCGAAGATATCCATATGATGCCAAAAGGTATACTGACGGATTAAAAATGGTAGGTAGTATCGGAGTAGAAGTTATGGGAGGTAAATCAGGGACAGATTCATAACAGTATTCCAAACCACAATCATAGATATATGTGCACTAGAAATGGTGCGGAGGCCATACACTGATAGGAGACTTCCAATTTTCATGGGCAGCCAAATAATTCTTAAAGTTTTAGAGGTCGTAGAGGCATATTCGAAGACGGTAAACATAGACAACGAAAAAGCCCAACATCTGGCCCGAGAGCTGGGCTATGGAACCAGAACAGATCTGTCTGATTATGCAGAAAAGGGACCGACACAAGGTATATCCCTAGTCGGTCTCAATTTCTCGATTCATCGTCTATTAAATTTCCCTCTGAATGAACAGAGATTTAATTAAGGATATATAGCCAAGAACAATGGATACCCCGTAAGTTTATTTGATCAATCAATTAGAAAACGTAGATTTAAGACGGAAAGCCCCATTCTTTCAGGCAGAATGAAATTTAAAATTTCCATCAATTATATATGAACTGAGGATTAGTGTTCTAAGTAGGATTTCAAAAAGCTTAGATATAACGGTTGCTTTCATTCATCATCAAATAAATTGCAAAAACTTTTGGGTAACCCAAAGAATAAAATTGAATCAAACGATAGGATTTACAAAAGGATAATTTAAAGTATGTTGGACAAACAAAATGTTCCAAATAGGTAACACCAACATGGTTAACGAAACACGGATCGAATGATAGTATGTCCACGCAAATTAGACAAAAAAATAGTGAATAGAAGAAAAAAATCATATACAAATTATATTTGAGCCATGCATAGTTCATGGGGGTAGAAGTAAGGATCCGAAAAGGTCCCACCTTACCCGTTGATGGGGACACCCTTTTGGGGCGAGAAACCACCCCTAGACAGGAGTTAGTTACGATTATTCTCATTTTACTTCGAATCCGTCATTCCCACGAAAAACAGGTATAGGAATAAAAATTTTCGTCATTAAATTCTACACAAAAAAAGTTCTATGGTCGATTTGCGTACTCCCCGCCGTTTTCTCGCTATCGACGTTCATAGTAGGGGGTAGTTTGGAGCGCTCTGCGAAATCGGTGGTACGCGATTTTTCACGGCGAATATCTCCGAACGGCTACTTTGACGTCAAAAATGGTTATAATGAAACTTGTAGAGCGGATTCTCCTCTACAAGTTTCATCTTGTACTTTTCTTTTTTTTTAATTATTTTTGTTGAATTTTCTCGCTTTTATCATAATTTTAACATTTATTATTTCTTTTCGCCCACATTCTTTGAAAACGTCACGGCACTGTTATGTTTGACCTTCGCATTCTGTCGAAGCTGCTCGACAGATTACGGTTTGGGGAATGTGAGGAAGGGGGGCAGGTATGAATTGTCCATTCTCGACGCTCGAATATTTAGTTGTGAAATACCGTTGTTAGACTCGGTGCGTATTTCGTGTTAGTTCGGATGTCTTGAGAAACTGCAAGGAAACTGTGCTGTTTACACGTGCATTTAGTGGTTCTGACACTACTTCTGCTTTGTTCGGTAAAGGCAAAGCACAAACTGTAACTATACTTAATAACAGAAGAGATTTGGATGACATTGTGCCTATATTTAACAACCCTCAATGACCTCAATCAACAAAAGAAGAAGTCGCAACTACTGGAGAGCGTTTCACGATGGTGTTATATAAAGCTCCAAAGAAAGAGAAATCTTTAAATAGACATAGATTTCTCACATTCAATAAATTGGTTGGGAAATCAAGTAACGCTGTACTATTATCGAGACTACCGCCAACGTCTGCCGCTTCTCATCAGCATGCTTATAGGATTTTTCATCAAATTCAGTTATGGAGAGGAATAAACCTTGATCCGACACAATGGGGTTGGAAGAAAACTGACACCGTTCTTTCACCCATTTTTACACCTGAGGCACCAGCTCCGTCTTCCGTTCTACAACTTATATCTTGCAACTGCAGGCTGCGGGAAACGATGCGGGTGTGTAAAAATAGGATTGCGCTGCTCAACCATGTGCTCCAACTGTCACGGACAAGGCTGCTTGAATTCACCTACCGAAGATGAGTTGATTGAAGAAAACCCTATCGACGACCCTATTGCCGAAACCGACAATGACGACAGTGGAATAGGCCTACAGGGTAAACCACTTACAAAAAAAGCACAACCTCAATTCAACAAAACATAATAATAAAAAAGAAAACTACAAGATGAGTCTTGTAGAGGAGAATCCGCTCTACAAGTTTCATTATAACCATTTTTGACGTCAAAGTAGCCGTTTCTGAGATATTCGCTGTGAAAAATCGCGTACCACCGATTTTTCGCCGAGCGCTTCAAACTACCCCCTACTATGAACGTCGATAGCGAGAAAACGGTGGGGAGTATGCAAATCGATCATAGAACTTTTTTTGTGTAGTATTTAATGAAGAATATTTTTGTTCCTATACCTGTTTTTTGTGGGGATGACGGATTCGAAGAAAAACGAGAATAACCGTAACTAAGTCCCGTCTGGGGGTGGTTTTTCGCCCCAAAAAGGTGTATCCATCAACGGATAAGGTGGGAACTCTTCGGATCCTTAATTCTACTCCCATGAACTATACATAGCCCAAATATAATTTGTATATGAATTTTTTCTCCTAAAAGTCTAATTTGCGTGAACTATCAATTGTTTTGGTGTTTGTGGAGATAACTTCAGAGGCTTACTGTATTAAGCACAATTGTTTGAGGGGTCCCAGGTAAGGACGCCTTGCGGAGATTTCCCGGTAGCTCGCCTGCTCAGTCCGGTCATGTGTATAAGACTGGCATTTGCTGGTTACACTGGATTATTATCTCTAATTAGGCTGAATATTTAATTAGATAAAATAGTCTACAAAAATTTAACACTCTAACGAGCAGGTACAGGTATTTTAGCTATCTATGGAGAGTCCGGTTATTATTAAATTATTGGTGAGAAATAAATGAAATGATTATTCCCATTATTAGAAGGAGTCCATTCACAAATGTTTTGTTGATCTGAATTGTCTCGCGTCGGAAATTAAACTTGTTCCGTAATAATAACGTCTACTACTAGGGTGACTCACTTTTGTTTGTGATTCCAAAGGGTTATAATACGTATGTATTAGGTTTATGTACAGGGTAGCCCAGTTAATGGGGTCGATTTTTTCTGTATTTTTATAGCTGAATTTATGGTTCAATTGCCATTGTGACGTAGTTTTCTCTGAGGAATTATAAACACACCACAGAGAGTAGACAACCCCCAAATCCAAAGCCATGGCTGTGCGGAAGGGGGAAGAGGGTTACACATTTGGAAAAAACGCAGACATACATCCACACCCACCGGTGTTGTCAATACCGGGTCTGGGAACGTCGAACCCAGAGCGCGGTAGACAGTCGATCAGCATATTCGCCACTCAATACGCCTTAACCGATTGAGCTACCGTGTCGGTAAAGATTAGATTAGATGTCGCTAGGCAACAAACAGTTGAGCATCGATGAAAAAATTTATGGACGAAATACCAATGTTCTTAAAAATTCAGAATGGCGGAGTTTTGCATTTTCTTAACTGGCTATTAAGGAGAAAGAAGAAAATGTATGTAGATTATAAATATCGCCTTTATTTTAGCAGGGAATGACTTTTTTTTCTAAATAATAATAATAATATCATAATTTTGTAAGACACAGCACAACGTAAAATTCTCTTTGATTTCCAAATATATAACATCTACATTTATTTCTTTTTTTTTAATTCTAATTTTCTTGAGGAGAAACACTCATAATTAACACTTTTTTGATAATATTAGGCAGGTTGAACATGAACAAATCTGCAAACACTAATTTTGTATTATTTTAACACGTACTTACTAGGATGGACTATGTCCTAATGTCAATAAAAAAAGTGCGTATTTTTGTGTAAAGGTATTTACACAAAACTTCCCTCTCTATTTGGCACATTTTATTAATTAAATAGCTGACCCGGCAAACGTTGCTTTGCCATATAAATTATAAATTTTTGTCCAAAAAATAAAAAGAAAATTTCTGGATAGGGCCACCCTTATCACCTAGGGGTATAAAAAATAACCTACGACCTATTCTCAGACCTACCAAATATACACCAAAAATTTCATAAAAATCGGTCAAGCCGTTTCGGAGGAGTTCGATAACAAACACTGTGACACGAGATTTTTATATATTAGGCTAGCTGACCCAGCAAACGTTGTTTTGCCATATAAATTATAAATTTTTGTCCAAAAAATAAAAAGAAAATGTCTGGATAGGGCCACCCTTATCACCTATAAAAAATAGCCTACGACCTATTCTCAGACCTACCAAATATACACCAAAAATTTCATAAAAATCGGTCAAGCCGTTTCAGAGGAGTTCGATAACAAACACTGTGACACGAGATTTTTATACCGGGTGGCCCACGAAGTTTTGGCCAGTCGATATCTCGACAACTATTTGAACTACAATTTTGAAATTTGGTGGTTTTAAACAGTGGAATGCGGTGTCCATTTTTGGTATAAAAGGACTTTGTTGCAACATCGCATTTCCGATCACGTGACATCAACTTCAAATTTTTAAATGGGACACCCTGTATATTACTCCCTTTTTGTGAAGGCCTTTCTAATAAAAATTCAACGATACCATATTTGTCAGCGTTTTTGTGTGCAACGGCGACAATATGAGCTGTAAAATGAATGGACGGATTTTTTAAAACATTTTTTTAAAGAACACCAGTATGATAAAAAAACAAAACAAAATAAGTATAAAAATCATATCTAGTTCATGCTGCTCTAATCGTTTCTGGTGTAACAGTTTGGCACGCTACTCTGATTTTGTTTTGCAAATCGTCTAAATCTGTAGGCTGTGTAAAATAAACCAAACCTTTTAAATATCCCCAGAGGAAGAAATCCAAAGGTGTCATATCTGGAGAACGAGCCGGCCAATGTATTGTACCATTTCGCCCAATCCATCTTTCACGGAAAGTAGTATCAAGATATGTCATAACTTGCCGGGCATAGTGAGGAGGTGCATCATCCTGCTGCCAAAACATCGTCTCTCTCTCGTTTAAGGGAATATCTTTACTGTAGTGCCGAAAAAGTCTGACAATTATGGTATTGTTGAATTTGTATTAGAAAAGCCTTCACAAAAATGGAGTAATATACAGGGTGTTCTATTTAAAAATTTGAAGTTGATGTCACGTGATCGGAAATGCGATGTTGCAATAAAGTGCCTTCATACCAAAAATGGACACCGCATTTCACTGTTTAAAATCACCAAATTTCAAAATTGTAGTTCAAATAGTTTTCGAGATGTCGACTGTCCAAAACTTCGTGGGCCACCCGGTATATTAGATTACACAGGTCTACAAAGAAAAGGTCTTTTCCTAAGAATCTCATGTAAGTTTTCTGACGCGCTGAAGCCAATTTTAGAGAAAAAAAATTTCTGTCGTGTCAGTTTTTCTCTACCACTCTAAAAAGAGCAAAAGGCAGGTCATGCTTGTCCTATGGTTCTGAGCTAACTTTTCTGAAATATTTTGATGCGCTGGAGCCAATTTTCGAGAAAAGAAAATTTATCGTGTCAGTTTCCCTCTACCACCCCTTTTATCCTCTAAAAAACTGACATGATAGAAAAAATTTTTTGTCCAAAAATTGTCTTCAGCGCGTCAAAATAGATGAAAGCCTTAGAACAAGATTTTTTTGTAGACCTGTGTTATTTTTTCTATATATTCTGTATATTTTATTTAGCCAAAAATATGTCAGGTTCTCTTCCTGGCAATAATGACATTTTTATTCCAAATAATATTTTCCTCTGCTGTTTCATAATTAATAATCTTGTATATTTTTCATTAAAAATAGAGTGGGTAAAGAAGGTTTCTTCCTTGACAGTCGTATTAACTTCATGCCGAATACTATTGACCTTTTTCAGGATGTCCACCCTATATATGCTTCGCTAATGGTATATCTTGTTTCTTCATTGACCATAGCATCAACTACTATCAAATATTATCTTTCTCGCCAAATATTTTTGTAAATATAGCGCCAACAAACAGATCGATAGAGAGACAGACATTAAAAGACTTTAATTTTGATAATTCGAAGAAATCTCGAAGAGTGATTTTCTTACGATTATAATACTTCCCTTTGGTAAACGAGGGAAGTAAAAACGTAAATATGATGAGGCATTGCCAGATGTGGCAAAATCTAAATTACAAAGCCCCGAACACATTTTTTCACACGTAAATAGGCAATCGTTGTTTTTGAAAAAGCATGACATTAATATTTAAGGTAGGATTTTACAGAGTGAGAGGAAAATATGCGTTTATTTTTGGTTTATTATAAATATTTAAAAAATTATAAACGATATAATTTTAAAAACAGTTTCAATTTTTTCCATTGTTCTAAGGAATACAACCATAGTTTTGATCATAAATTTACTTAAGCGCCATGCGCTAATAATTGACAAACTACAATGTTCGAGTACAACATAAATTTACAATAAAAAATATATAGTTGTATTGTATTCGTTAGAACAATAGCAAGGATCTAAAACAGTTTTAAAGATTACACAGTCACACAAAGAAAAAACAAAGTTCTGTGCAGCGGACCAAATTATATGGATGTGGTGTATTTTTCGACGCTGAATCCGAATCCGTAATCCAAAAAAGGATCTATCATATCAGTTTTGTTTTTCATTCAAAAACATCCCTTAAAATGGTGTAAAATCATAGAAATAATGTAATAACTTTAATGATGTGTGAAAAATGGTAGAAGACTTGTAGTCGAGAGTAGTAGTCGGAGAGCAGCCAATCTGTAGGAAGCATTTTAAAAGTAGTCTATACAACTCGCGAACACCCACCTAAAAAACAGATGATATTATGTAAAATGACCTTCTGGATTTGATTTTTGAGTTCGCCCGTTAATTTGAGATTGCCAAATCGGTCAATTCGCAAATTTTTTGAAAAATTTTAAAATTATGTGTTAATTTTTGTTTTGCACATAACACATCATATCTTTTTTATTTTATTTCCGATTTAGACCAATATTTTACACATTATCTCTCCAATATTCTTGGACAGGCTGACGGTAAAGAATATAGTGTAACTAATAATATAGTGCCTAAAAAAATATAGTTACCCTCTATTGTCGCGGTTTTTAAAAATTTGCATTGAAAAATACCCGATCGAGGTAACTTTTTTATTTTTAAAGAGAGAGTTATAGTATAAACGAGAAAAATGTTCCATATACTTTAAACAAACTTTTTTATAAAGAGATTTTTTTTAAATTCGGCTCATGTAACGAGATGAAAGATAACATTTTCCTTCGCATAAACAACTTATGTTACATTGCACGTTTGCTTTGCTACACTTGCAGCTTGTAGTACAGTTATATAATTTACATTCACAAAATGGAGTTAACTCAATACAATTGGGTTTTGGGCTTTTTGAAATCATCTTTGGAAATAAGATTTCCTCCTTTAGGTACCATCCAAAATCTAAAACATTTGGAATTCTGGATTTAATTTGGTAGGCTGTCCTGTAAATAGCACATTGCTGAAATGCCCTTTTTACTTGTATTCTCTGTACTAGGATTTACAATTTCTGATTTTCTTTTATAAGCAGTTCGGGTATACGATCTTCTGCATTGTGCATGGTAAACTGGATTTAGTGATAAAAATAAATTTTTCTATTCTAAATATTGTTTTAGAGCCACAGAAATGTTATCGGATTTTGCATTTGATCGGTACATTTCTAAAATCGTAAATATCGCTCGCAGACAAACAATTTTCATACCATTGTGTTAGTGAACGAATTCTGAACAACTTTCAAAATGTCCGTCTGTCCGTCTGTCTGTCCGTCCGTCATGTTTCTTGTAAGCACGATAACTGAAGAAAGAAAATTTCGATTGTACTGAAATTTGGACAGTAAATTAGTGTTAGTTAGAGGAAGAACCCTATTTTTAATTTTTATGTTTTTGTAATTGAATAGAAATCTGGTGAAATGATATTTCATTTTAATATCTAAATATTTATATATTTTACAAATATACATTTCATAATGTAATATACAACCGTGGAAATATGATTTTAGCTCGTGTCTTATAATGTAAAAATTTACATTCTTTTACGTGTAAGGTGGTGGTGTAGTTCTTTTAACTCGGAATCGAAACCCAAATAGGGTTTGGTATAGTTTTTTACCAAGTCTTTTACCAACTAAGATCGTACTATAAAATTAAAAATGTCTAAAAGTAACATTATTTACAAAAAACCGCGAAAAGTATCCTATTGAATGTATAACAATTATATAAAAACAGGCGAAGAGTACGTTTTTAGCTTGTTTCCTATCCGAGTAATTATAATTTATTATGCCAAACTATGTGTTTATAACGCACTAAATATAAGGACTGAGACAAAAAGCACTTTCAATGGATACTGGAAAATAATAATCACCCGGCACGTGTCTGCGTATTAGCTCTAGATGCGATTGCGGCCGACTCATAGTAGCGCGCATTCGTTCGGACGCTGAAACAATCAATGAATATTTCGATAAGGGAGCAAAATTTCAAAAAAAACTTCTTATAAAAGATTTTATTTAGTTCATTCGGAACATTTTCTTCGTTTATAGTAGGCACCTAACTTTAAAAATAAAAAAGATACCTCGATCGGACATTTTACTCTGCAAATTTTAAAGATTTTGCGTCAAAGAAAAGTTGTTATTTTTTTTTTGCCAACTAATTATTTTTTAGGTAAAGTTTTTTACTTTCAACATATCAAAGAATAGTTAGAGAATATTATGTAAAAAAATTTAAAAATTTTGAAGTAAAATAAAAAATATATGACTTGTTATTTGAAAAACAAAAAATAACACATAATTTTTATTTTTTTTAGAAAATTGCCAATTTGGTCATTTTGGCAATCTCAAATCAATGGGCGAATTCAAAAATCAAGTTCAGCAGGTTATTTTACATCAGATTACCTATTTTTTAGGTGGGTGTTCGCGAGTTGTATAGAGGGTGTCGAATTCAGAGGGTCTGGTCTTCCACTAGTAGAGTATATAAATTTGAGCCACAGTAAGCTACACCTATAAATGAAGCCGAAATCCGCCCTTATGGGGGGGAGGGGGTGAAAACTACCTACCGCTAAAACTCAAAAGACGCAGGTAAGTGTAAATAACATGTACAAAAGCCAAATTTTTGTATCTCTTAGAGCAAAATATTTGACTCTGGTGCGACAACTAGCCACTACTCTCAAAGGGTAGAGACTCATCAACCCCGTGGAGGGTTAAAACTACCCCCTCTAAGATTCAAAACGGGGGGAAAAATCAGGCTTTTGTAGTTTTAGGCAACGTGAACAAATGTGGAGTCAATTCGTTCCATCTACCAATATATGACTAGAAACTACCCTTAAAGGGTGGTAAGAGCTACCCCCATGCTCAAATGTTACATATGGGTGCTATTAAAATTCGGAAAGGGTCAAATACTTGTAGCTCATTGTACCAAATATATAAATCTGGTACGAAAATCACCAAATTTTTTTAATAAGGGGGGGTAAAACTACCCCCACATAGACGGAAATTTAGTTAATTTAGGTATGTAACTTACATAGATAGAAAAAAATGGTCACTGAAGAAACATATCCTATATCTATGACTAAAGAAAAGGAAAATAAAATAACGGAAAAGATATTTTGAAGGTAAGAGAGAAAAATCATAAGAAAAGAAAGTATTTGGATTGATGATCGAAGTATGATATAAATAGGAAAAAGAATAGCTTTGCACAGATTAAAGGATAAATGTTAAGATAAGCAGTTGAATAAGCAAGTATGGTATAATAAATAAAACACAACTGGTTAATGCTTAAAATGTATGAATTTATTCCATATTTGTCTACCCTGCCTAAAACTATAAATGCCTGAATATTTGTTTCAGGGGGTTGAGTCTCTACCCTTCGAGAGTAATGGCTGGTTGACGCACATATTACATACTACATATTAAAATATTGTAGATACCCAAGGGTTCATTTTAAAGCTATTCTCAATTAAAAATTTTAATCTAATCTTCAAAGGAAGTTTTGAAATCACCATCAAATTTCAGCATAGGAGACATTTTTATAAACAATAGTAACTACTTAGTAATTTCTTATATTAGTCTGTGAACCATATTTGGGTCCCAAAACTCAGTTGGCTTGTATTTTCTTACGTCTTTTCATAGTTTCATTTGAAAAGAAACAGTCAATTACATTTTTATCCAAAAACTATAGATTAGATAGATATAATATAAGCCTTACTAAAATTAGTTCTTATGCCCATTTTTCTAAACAACCATTTTTCTAAACAATTTTTTTAAAATTTCACAGAATCAGGCACATTTTATTCATGAGAAAACCAATTTTCTACGTGGTGTTACAAATATGCTGGTCATAATTTCAACAGGTGCATATTGAACGAAAGCAAACAAAAGTCGAAAACTGAAATGTATTGCTACTGAGAAATAATTTTACTTTCATTTTTGAAATTGAATTACTCGAATAATCATAGAAGTGTTCCAAAATTATATAGCAAGATACAGTCCGAAGAGGTAAATAAAATAGTACTATAAAAAAAAATTCCGACTAAGAGTTTGATTGAAAATAACTAAGTATGCTATATTACTTCATCAATTCTTAAATATGAATATTTGACAACGTCGCTCGTCGAAACATCTTGGGCAATACAGTTTTTTTGTTCGATGTGTACGGTTCGTTTTTGAGAGTGTACTTTTCAAATCATGACGAAATTGGAAGATTTTACAATGCGGAAACTCCATGACTTTCTACTTGTTTATAGTGGTCTTTATGAACAATCAGGGCAGCGTTTTTGGAACAGAAAATTGTCTGACCGCAGAAGTTTGCTCAGAATTTCTTAGCGTGTGCTACGTGTTACACACTAGAATTGTAATTCCGGATATAGAAAATTGAGAACCATAAGACATGCAACTATTTTGGCTGCATCTGAAGAAATTTTGGATATTGTTGAACGAAATCCAAGTCGCAGCACAACTTACGACAGTAAGTCGGAGTTTCGAGCTAGGCGGTTAGTGAAGAACACATATCGAAAATTGCAGCTTTCTCGAAAACCATATTTGATAAATCGATGTCATTAATATATAATGATCATACATGTCATCCTTCATTTGTGTCGGAAAAATGCAGAGAGGTAGTTTAATGATGAACGAATATATAAAGTACCGTTTACCATTTAGTGACATCTCATGAATGAAAGAATTTGTTTTTCTTAACTATTGTAAAGGAACAGTAGAAATATAATTATCTAATATCATTAATTCGCTGTAGCATTTTTCCTAACTCATTCAAATAAACAAAACCCTTCTATAAAATGTAAATCACAAAGAGAAATAAAACACAATTCATTTCTCTATACATTGTTACACTTATTGCAAATACTCTTAAAACGCAGTTAATATTTAATGTCCTAGCCTCCTAAATTTCTTTATTAATATTTTTAAAGTAGAACACATCAGTTTTAACAACGCTTTGTTTCAATTTGTCACATCCGCTAATTCGACACAACTAATTTAATTATATTCTCCCACATAATAATTGTTAAATACATTGTTTTATATTATAATCACTGTGTGTATAACCATAAATAATATTTTTAATTCTTTTGTGACATTGTTATTAGTTCTTAGAATTTTCTCACAGGTTAACGACTGCCAGCATCTAATTTATCAAGGGTAGGTTGTATCGACCAAGTTTAAACCAAAACCAGCTTGATCCAAGATCAAATCCAAGGTTACGATTGTTACAGCAACAGTAACCTATGATTTGTATCTTTGATCAAGCTGATTTTGGTTTAGACATAATTATCTATATATTATTCCGCCTTAACTTGTATAGGAAATAGGAATGATGAATAACTATACCTACTTAAACTGTAATAAAGAAGGTATAGTTCGTCTTTCATCCGTCATTTCATGAGTGTATACAGTGCGAGTGTATATAGCGCGCGTCAGAAGTGTCCTCCCTGAACGGTTTATTTTTGAGCAACCGAATCTGGATGGTTTATTTGAGGGTACAAATACTTTCTATTTAGAACAATACGGCCGTGTTAGTGTTAAAAAACAGTGCCCCGGTGTCATCTTGAAGATTTTCTTAAACGACACAATGGCAGAGCCGGACTGGCTCGATTTGACCCAGGCGTCCAGGAAAACTTTTTTGGCCCCGCCACACAGAAAAGGCTATTTTCGCTACGCCAAACGCGACACAAGATACTTATAACTTATAACTCATCTGTATATTATTAGTTTTTATGTAAAATTGATTATAAAACAATAAAAAACTGAATGAAAATAATATGAATATATTTTTATTAGACACAAAAAAATATTATCATACATTTACATAAAACAACAAAACTGGTAAGATAAACAGAAACAAAATATATGCTGCAAGCGTTAATTAGACAAATAAAAGTTTTAAACAAAGCCTTTGTCCATAAAAAAACAAGAACTACAAAACCCTTATTAGGAACAAAGAAACTAGAAATCAGTAAAAAAAATACAGTAACATTAAGTTCTGCACTACGAACCAACGTTTTAACAGTGAAAAAACCCATTCAAATGTAACTTTTCGTTCAAACGAACTTTTAAAACTTAGGTAAATGAAAATAAAAAATATACCATTATCAATTTACATATATTGCTAGTGTTTTAACATACAAAGAAAAGACGGGTAACAGGTACTTGAAACTTGAAGGCTAGGCGTAAATACTAAAAATAATAAAAACACAGGTATACAAAAAACGGTTTTGTCTTAAGGTTCCCATCTAACTTTTCTGAAGAATTTTGACGCGCTGAAGCCAATTTTGGTCAAAAAAAGTTCTGTTGCGTCAGTTTATCTCTACCACCCCCTTTTATCTCCTAGGTGTGACAGAGGGAAATTGTCACGATAGAATTTTTTTGTCCAAAATTGGCTTCAGCTCGTCAAAATACCTCAGAAAAGTTAGATCAGAATCTTAGAAGATGAGCTTTTTTGCCCTTTTTGAGAGATAAAGGGGGTGGTAGAAAGAACTGACACGATAGAAAAAAATTTTGTCCAAATTTGGCTTCAGCGCGTCAGAGTACTTCAGAAAAATTAGATCAGAACCTCAGAACAAACACTTTTTTTTTTTTTTTGTCCTTTTTAGGGGAGTTATACATAAAATGCCGTTTTACGTATAAGTATGACTTCATGCCGCTAAATCCACTATGCAAAAGATCCGCTGGCACCGTAACTGTACACGGTCCCTATAATAAAATAACACACAGGTAACTGTGTTGTTTAGGTTAACACTTGTTTTGATTTGTTTTTCCTATATTTGTATCTTTACCCCATGGTCATTACTGGGCAACGAAACACAATATCAATATTCCACATCACGTGCTAGCAAAAATTCAACACAATGCAATCTGACCTCCATACTTTTTATTGTAGTGAATTTTTAATAAAAAAATTACGATTATAATTTTAATTTTGTAAAATTAATAAAAATTAATGTTTTTAAATGTATTACGAGGTTTGGCCCAGATGTCTCTGGAATCCCAAGGGCGGATCTGGATATTGAGCTTGTGGGGGGAAGGGGGGATAACACAGACGCGTGCTGAAAATAACAAAAATGTTGTTCCTTCGAAAAATAAAATTAAAAAAATTCTAGTATAGAAAAAAAAATTTCTAGTATAAAAAAAAAATTATAAACAACTAAATAGAATATAATAATAAAAAATTATGAAATTTTAAAACGAAAGTTGATACTTTTTGGAAGCGGTAATTGTCCCATTACCCCCCGTAAACCCGCGCTTGTGGATTCCTAGTACCCCTGTCCAGTCCGACCCTGCACAATGGGTCGAATAAGGGGCTGAAAGGTCGTTTCATATAGAATATAACCCTAAAATTTATAAATATATTCATATTCATCCAATTTAAAAAGACGACCGAATATAAAAATGTCATTTTGGGAATTTTAACTAAAACAGTAACATTGTTCAGCTAACTTTATTTGGTATATGCTAGTTTGCAATACAAAATAATATCCTTTGAAGAAAGAATCCTCGTGTGTTTCGGGAAGGTCATACCCAGTTTCCAAAAAACTTAATATGCGTGCAGAGATTTTAGGCAATTATCTAGTGGAGTCTCTTTTCTGGAAAAAACTTTAACTGGTAAACTATAGCTGGAGTTATACTTGGATATGCTTTAATTATAGAGATTCTTGAAAACAACGAAGAAGAACATGGCGATACAAAAATTACTCATCAGCAGGACCACTTCACTACTCCTTTCGGCGAAATCGATGATCTACTTATTAATAAAACTAGTTGTACTTTTCGTACTGGTAATTTTATCATTTTATTAACGTAAATTGAAGCTAATTAAAATCTTTCTAAGAAAACATTAATGCAGTTCATGTACAGGGTGAGGTAAAAAATTTTCAAGGAAATTAAGTTTTCTTTCTTAACAACTTTTTCAAATTTTTTTTTTTAATCACTCTATACACATGTTTAAATGCCTTAAAAATATCTACAATTTGATGTGCCCAACATGGTCGTCGCTTAAAAAATAAGAAAGTTACAAGCCTGGGGAGTTTTAAGTGGCGCACCCTGTATAAATTACAAGTGTGGTGTACTGCTTATTTAGTCATTACTAATATTATTTATATTTGTAATAATAATAAAACAAAAACATTACCAACCAAAATTAACATTTCTGGTAATTCTGGTTTAAAATGTGCCTATTTTATTGGCTTTCATCACCACCAACTTTTCAAAATATTCGTCTGTAAGGGCATGACGCCGAGGACTGTTTATTGATGGTAGCGTATGAAAATAATCTCTCGACAGCGGCAGATGAAGGCAGGCAAATCTCATATTTAACAAAAAGCTTTTTGATAATTGGGTAATCTGTCAAAATATCTATATTACTTCTTATCGTCCAAGTACTTATCGCACTAACTTCAGTTCAATTTTTGACTTCACCTGATGGGATTCCATTTCCACATTCTCTTTGGTTTCATTAAATTCATAAAAATTGTCATCACTCTCTTCCTTTTCTCCTTGGTTTCTTATTATAACTAAATTATTTCGCCCTGCTGGAGAAGTGAGATTATCAGCAGCAAGAACAACCATTCGTTTAATACAGTCAGTGGTCAAGGCCAAGTCAGTGTTGTCTTCTACTGAATTGTACCAGCGAAGTTTAAATTTTGGGCACACCACAGCAGCTATAATGGCTTCTTTCGATTTTACAATCAAATATTTTTCAGTATACCCGAGTACTTTTCAAGATACTCGAGTACTTTTCATTGCACTCCGTCTCTGTTACAGACAGGATCAGATTGGCTAATAACTGGCTTTATATGTACTATGTAATCGTGTACTTGAAGTTTGAAAGTTCGAGTACAAGTACTTATATTTAATTTTACGAGTAAAAGTACCAAGTACTGACTTAAGAAAGTACTCGAGTACCACGGTTATTAAACTCTAACGGTTACCTTATCCAGTAGCTTTTAGACGAAGGAGCGCGCGGAGCGGGGAACCGGGGTCTAGCGCCTACGTCATGTACGCGTTAGAACCCACCGATATCTTTGTCTCTATCTTTTGCATGGGAATAAGATATATCTGTCTCTTTTTGACATTTTATTTGTTTAATTATTCAGATCAAGGTCAAAGTCTAGGTAGATCCAGAGCCGGCGTTAGTTGCCGTGTGTCGTGTTTTCAATTGTCTGGCATATTACAACGACAGTGTTTATTTTTATATTGTTTGTCGCACGTCGCACTGTCACTGTCCTGTGTAATAAACCAGTTTTCTGTCGTCCCAGTGTATACTCTTCGTTTATATCAGTGTTTATTAATTGAGTGAGTAGCAAAATGTCTAGTGCCAGCCCTGGCTGGGTCTACAGGCTACGTCATTTTTGGTTCCCCGCTCCGCGCGCTCCTTCGTCTAAAAGCTGCTGGATGAGGCAACCGTTATAGTTTACTAACCGTGCTCGAGTACATAGTACAGAGTACATGAAATGTACTCTAAGTTCCAAAGTCAAGTATTTGTACTCGAGTACTGCCCAGCTCTGCCCATGATCCCATAACCTCAGCATCTCATAACCCCATAGCGCCTTAACTCTGAAGATTCAACGGAAAAGAATGGAGATTCTAAGTAGGGGAATTCATGTCATTGTGACATTAGAATCTTGGAATCAAGCACCCTATGGCGCCAGAACCTTGTTACCAAGTAAGCCTATATAGAGATCCAACAGCAAACTCTTCTACTACACAAACCAGTTAACCCATGACTACATAACTCTGGGGATATAATCGAAGAATGTGAAGATTCCGAGAACACAATAAGTATCGTCAGTACCCCAGCACACACCACTTCTTTGTGTGTAGTGTTGTGAAAGTGACTTCAGAATCAATATTTCACCAAATATTTCAATACCCCCCCCATAATACTCTATCTGTGTGGTTTCTTTATAATAATAGAGATGTTTATATTACTTCCACATCCAGTGGAAGTACAGTAACGACAAAAATTTTTTTTTAAATTTCTATTGTTCAAATAGGCTTAAAATGTCATGAAACGTCGAGATTTTAAGTTTGAGCGAAAAAAAATTTCTGTCTGTCTGTCGGTCTGTCTGTAACTTTTTTTTGTACTTTAACGAGATCTGGAACTAGATTATATTTTAATGTTGTTCCGACAAAGAGTTGGGGGGTAAATTGGGGTAAATTTGGGGCAAAGGGGTAAATAAAGTCCATAAAATTGGTATTTAGTATATTCAAGAGAAACTAAGGTCTCAAAAAAATTTTTGGTATTAGCCACCCGCATTACCACCCCCACCCCCTTATTAAAGGGGATGAAAACAAATTGTGATTTAGTGTATGTACAAGAACCAGAAACCTCAAAATATTTTTTTACTTCATCCACCCCCACTACCACCACCCCCACCCCACTACCGATGTAGGGTATCGTTTTATGGGTTTTTGAGGTTTTCTTATTAAAGTTCCATAAACAATTGTTTCCACATACTAAGTTTTTTCGTTGTGAGTGTCTTGGATAGAGAATCTGGATGTGGAAGTAGTGATTCCTTGGGCAGCGGTTTATTTAATTAGAAGTATTTTTAAATTCTTACGTTGAATAAAACACCTTGCAAAAATTCTTAGAAATATTTAGTAAACAAAGTTTCCCTCCTTTTTAATATTCCTTGCAACGTCGAGTAATAGTCTTGCATGTACAGAATTCTAATGAGTAGATGTCTTTGAGATTACATTGATCTTGAACATTCCATGGTTAGTAATTTTAGTCATAATATATAATAAATTTACTAGTACGGAATATTAAAAATTATAACACAAAAATACGGTTCTATGTATGTACCGAGAGATCAGCAAAAAACTCGACCAAAAGACACCGACGAATTTTCGAACATACATATTTAAATCTTATGGGCCCTCAAAAACAGATCCGATTTTGTTGATTTTTGTTCTTAATGTTTGTTATATTCAATTATTTCAAATCATAATTTTTTGAATCCCAAATATAATTTTTTTTTTTTTTATCTGTGATATTTAAGGTTTTTATATATTAAGTTCGGTTTTCAAATAGAAAATATGTCTGGAGGGATTTCGGGTTTTTCACTAATTACCAATACATTGTCAAAAAAAAAAAAAGATCAAGTCAAAATAAAAAAATTCAAATTGCGGCTAAAATATATGGAGGATGGAAATTTTTTTTAAAAGGACAAAAAATGAGCATCTAGATCATGGGATATATATACAAAAAACAGCATCTTTGAAAAGAAATTAAATGCTGGACAATTACAATAAAAAAATGGCGACATTTTGTAAAAAAGAAAAGTGAAAACGCACATTCCTCCGGCCATAACTTCTTTATTACTTCCACGTCCAGTGGAAGTATAGTAACGACAAAAAAAAATTTAAAAATCTTTATTGTTCAAATAGGCTTAGAATGTTATAAAACGTCGAGATTTTAAGTTTGAGTGAAAAAAAAATTTCTGTCTGTCGGTCTCTCGGTCTGTCTGTAACTTTTTTTGTGCGCACGTTTACTCTGGAACCGTTTAAGATATTGACTTGAAATTTGGTACACGTATGTATTTTAACGAGATCTGGATCTAGATTATATTTTCATCTTGTTCAGTCGAAGGGTTGGAGGGTAAATAGGTAAATGAAGCAGTTAAGAGTCCATGAAATTGGTATTTAGTATATACAAGAGAATCTAAGGTCTCAAAAAATTTTTTGGCATTAGCCACCCCCCACCTCATTATTAAAGAGAAAAGATTGTGATTTATTGTGTGTACTGTGTACAAGAACCAACCTCAAAATATTTTTTTACTTCCCCCTCACTACCCCCTATTACCACACCTACCCCACTACCGATGTGGGGTATCGTTTTATGGGTTTTTGGAGGAGGATTTCAAATATTATATTATTAAAGTTCCATAAACAATTATTTCCACATACAAAATTGTTTCGTTGTGAGAGACTTGGATAGAAAATCTGGATGTGGAAGTAGTGATTCCTTGGGCAGCGGTTTTTTTATGATACAGAAACAAAGAGAAAATTATTAAAAAGACTGAGTAATCATCTTTAATTTTGTTTCTTAGAAATTTTAATGGAAGTTTTATAGTTTCTAAGATATTCATCCTATAATCCTTCGGATGCCATCAATAAACCTAAATATCTTCGAAACTATTAATCCTACGTAAATATTAAAGGAAAACAAATTCGTTGTCAGTTTATAAGCTTTATTTTTAATATCTATAATTTTTTCGCTTAAACTAATATTAATTAAGATATTTGCTATGAAAAAAAATACGGTTTTTCGAAAATCCGTTATTTGTTTAAAATGCAATTTTTCCTGAAGCAAGTACTGTAAACAGACGAAAAATTTTGAGCATCTAGCTTAGACTATATGCTGATGGAAAACATTATATGGGAATTTTTTTTTTAATTACTGGCTACTAAATTTTTAATGTAAGGTATGACTTCTATTTAATTTTGACCTCATGAATACAAAAATAACGTTTATTTTTCGTTAAGAATCAGTGTCGCCCTCATATTTTATATTAAGATAAGAAAATATAAAATAATCAAATATTTCGAACATGAACATGTTGGTTATAGTTTCCGACATTTTATTCCTTCCTGATTATTAATTTGGAGTCTATATTTCCTGTTAGATCAAGTCAATGAGATGGAAATAAAACAAGATAATGTTTATGTTCATATTAACGAATCTTGTGGAACTTAAACCTACTTGACCTATCTACTGCTTCTATCCAACCACAGCCTTCCATAAAATTTCCAATTAATCTTAAAAATACTTTGAGTATGAAAACGAGCAAATATCATTACGTACATGTTCTTTCCGTAACATTCCGGAAGATTCAATCATAGAAACTGCCAATGTATACGTAGGAGTTGGTCCAAGCACATAATGATACTCAACTATTTGTTGAGATAATTGAACTTACAATGTTCAAACCATAGCGCTACATTGAGAAAGAGGTTAAGAGCTTAGCGAAGAAAGGCAATAAACAATTAAGTGCTGGATAAATGGAACATGCTTGCGCACTTGCACGTTGAGCTTCCCATGATAGGATTCAGTCACGCACTGTGTGAAATATCATCGAGATATTTTCGAATATGCTTTAGCCATTCCTTTTTATTCAACCAAAATATATTTGGTATTTCAGTTATATGCTGTATAATTGTAGGATCGCCGATCGGAACATTTTGGTGCAGAGAGCTCTTTGGAGTAATGTGTAGAAGATTTAAAATTTCGTTTCCATTTAACGAGTAAAGTATTCGTTCATTTTTTGATACTTTGCTTTCTGAGGTACTAGGTCCATGCGTCCTATATCAGCCAAAAGTTGTGGGCCAGCACTAGATTGAACTTCATTGTCCTTTTTCAATGGATACTTCCATTGCTCTCTTTTCTACATATAAAACATCTAGAATGAAAAGCATTAGGTAGTTCAAGCTGCGATCTCGACAATCGGTTATTAGAGGGGCCACCAGAGAGAATAATTGGTTGTAGTTCATCTACATTGGAAATTAAGATGATCTTTTTTTAGCTCTGTTACTTCCTCGTTTCATTTCACGATTATCAAATTTTGTATAACAAGATTTATGCAATTTGACATTATGGCTAATAAGTGTTGATTAAATACCATTATTCAGATGATCTAAAATATAACTTGGCAATTCATCTAATGATTCGAGTTTCAAAATGTTTGGAACCAGAGTGGAGTACCCACATTTTCTTTTCTTTTTATTACTTTTTGGGACTACCAAAATGCCTTCACATTTCTGGCCTAAAAAACAATTACTCCAAACGAAAACCTTAAAAGTATCTCAATCAAGCCGCTTCTAGGAGATCAGTCGCAATCTTTTCGACAGAAACATTTTTCCTACAGCAAAACATGCACCTATCATTAACATTATGGTTTGTTAAAATTGTTTTTAAAAACATTTGATCCAGCTGAGAATTAATCTGAATATTAGTATAGTAAACAATAAACATGATTATGTTGTTCAGCTTTCCTCAACGCAACGACAACATGTACATTACTCAGAATAAACTTACCCGGCTCAGAAGCTATTTTCATTCACGTATCGAGCAAAAAAAATCCTTCACAAGGGGAAAGATTAAAACTATTGAAGTATCTGTTTGTTATCTATGGCGGATATATGATAAGTGTTTCCTTTAAAATTTAAACAGATGTTTTTTTTTCCTTATGGGTTGCGGTGCCAGAAGCCCCGCCATACTGAAGCTTAAGCTTATTGTACCCCATAGTCTCGTTATCCCATTAGTCCCGTTCCTCTCCAAAAGGAGAGCGTATGGTATCTGGCTATTTCTTCCGGGGTCACGGTTGGTCCCCCGAAGTATGAAAACCTCCCAGCCACCGAGGCTGGACATTCACATAGTATGTGATGAGGGGTTTCCTGATCCTCACCACACATCCTGCATTCTGGATTATCCTTCACACCTAGGTCGGTTAGGTGTCTATTTAGTGTGCAGTGTCCTGTTAGGATTCCCACTGCACATCTCAGCTGTTTTCTGCTCAGCCATCCTTTGGTACAGCCAGTGCACCATTCTTGGTTGCAGTCCCCAGTTTTTACCTACCATTCTTCTGCTGGCCCATAAGGCTCGCGTAGCTTTGGTAGTCACTCTATCTAGATGTGCACTGAAGTTTAATTTGTTGTCTAGAATCAGTCCCAAGTATTTGACTTCATTGCTCACCTGCAATTCATTTCCCCGGAGATATAATCTTCTCAGTTGAGTTTCCTCTTTCTTGTGAAGGCGACCACAATGGTCTTCCCTGGACTCACGGAAGGACCTTCCTGGGTACACCATCCGTCTACCATAACGAGGGCTCGCAGCATCTTTTCCGATGCAACGCCCTCGTGTCTTCCTGTTACCAGGATAGCGATATCGTCTGCATAACCTTGCGCATATATTCCACGCTGTTCCAGTCGAGATAAGAGCTCGTCCGCAACCAGACACCACAGGAGAGGGGATAAGACCCCCCCCCCCCCTCTGCGGGCATCCTCTGGTCACGGACACCTCCCCTGTTGTGATTCCTAGCGAGGATTGAATTTTTCTAGTTCTATGTGCTGAGTCGATCCATCTTGTTACTGACTTTTCGACTCCGCGCCTCTTCACTTCATCACTTAGTGAGTCGAATGAGGTATTATCGAAGGCACCCGCTATGTCTAAAAAGTTCCTATGGCAGTTTCTTTACTGTCTATGGCCCTTTCTATTCTTTGAGTAAGCTCATATATTGCTAACTCACAAGATTTTCCTGTTAGGTAGGCATACTGGTTTCGATGTAGAGGTTTTGTGCTCATTTTATCGTCCCTGATATGCCTATCAACCAGTTTCTCCAGGGTTTTCAGGAGAAATGATGTTAGACTTATAGGTCGGAAGGATTTGGCCTGGGCGTAGGTGTCACGCCCTGGTTTTGATATGAATATCATCTTTATTTTCTGCCAACCAGTTGGCACATAACCCAGGACCAGACTGGCCCTGAATAGTGTGCACAGAGGTGTTGCAAGTATGTTCACTCCCTGTTAAAATTTATATTTCGCGACATTCAAAGATAAGAAAAAATGTTTAAAATTAGAAATGAGTAAATAAAAAAATGTAACTTTTTTAAATAAAATAATTGATATAATTTTGTAGCTTCCTATCAGAAAAGGGACTTTATTTTTGTATTTAGGATGCAAAAAATAGTCGAACACCACTGAGGGTTTCTTGGACTAGCCATTATGCCGACCTTATAAAATGTATCAAAAGCGATGTGGCCTACAAATTTTATTTGTATATAATTACATAATTACAATTTATTTTCATTAATCATTTCCCTTTCCCTTCATGATGAGGCACGACCTCAATTGCCTATCAAAAAACCACCATGTGAAATAGCACTTAATTTTTATCTGCTAAAATAAAATTCTCATTTACAGGTATTATCTATTTCTGCGAAATATGAATATCGATCTCTTCGATTAAATCTAAAATGCGAATTGAATACATGGATCTCTTTTTAAGGTATCAAATGAAGATGTTCTAAGAATAATCGGAAATATGTAATACACATTTTTTACAAAACAGTCACATAAATTACAAGGATGAATAATAAAAAGCTGGTGGTATTTTTTATAAACAACTCATTTTAATTCAATGTAGGCCATGGCTTTAAAATATTTATATAGGATGACCGTATTCCATAAATTTATACTAAAAATGCAGAAATAAGTACTTTTTGCAATGAACTGCTGAAAAGGAACGCTTGATTATTAACAGTAAACAATTATAATAACAAATCTTTTAATAGTCATGGTTTCAGATTTCAATTTCACTTGTGAATGTAGAAGAAGCTAAAAACGTATAGTCGGAGAGCAGCCAATCTGTAGGAAACATTTTAAAAGTAGTCTATACAACTCGCGAACACCCACCTAAACACCGCTGCCCAAGGAATCACTACTTCCACATTCAGATTTTTTATCTAAGTCACTCACAACGAAAAAATTTTGTATGTGGAAATAATTGTTTATGGAACATTAATAATATAATATTTGAAGTCCTCTACCCCAAAAACCCATAAAATGATACCCCACATCGGTAGCGGGGTGGGGGTGGTAGAGGGGGTGGACGAAGTAAAAAAACATTTCGAGGTTTCTGGTTCTTGTACACACCCTAAATCACAATTTTTTTTCATCCCCTTTAATAATGGGGTGGGGGTGGTAATGGGGGTGGCTAATGCCAAAATTTTTTTTGAGACCTCAGCTTCTCTTGTACTCTTGTATATACTAAATACCAATTTTATGGACTCTTACCTGCTTGATTTACCTATTTTCCCCAAATTTACCCCAATGTCCCCCCCAACCCTTCGACGGAACAAGATGAAACTATAATCTAGTTCTAGATCTCGTTAAAGTACATATGTGTACCAAATTTCAAGTCAATATCTCAAACGGTTCCAGAGTAATCGTGCGCACAAAAAAAGTTACAGACAGACCGACAGACTGACAGACAGAAATTTTTTTTTCGCTCAAACTTAAAATCTCGACGTTTCGTGACATTCTAAGCCTATCTGAACAATAAAAATTTTTTTAAATTTTTTGTCGTTACTATACTTCCACTGGATGTGGAAGTAAAAACAGATGATATTATGTAAAATGACCTTCTAGATTTGATTTTTGAGTTCGCCCGTTAATTTGAGATTGCCAAATCGGTCAATTCGCAAATTTTTTGAAAAATTTTAAAATTGTGTGTTAATTTTTGTTTTGCACTTAACACATCATATCTTTTTTATTTTAATTCCGATTTAGACCAATATTTTACACATTATCCCTCCAATATTCTTGGACAGGCTGACGGCAAAGAATATAGTGTAACTAATAACATAGTGCCTAAAAAAAAATATAATTAAGCTCTATTGTCGCGGTTTTTTAAAATTTGCATTGAAAAATCCCGATCGAGGTAACTTTTTTATTTTTAAAGAGAGAGTTATAGTATAAACGAGAATAATGTTCCATATACTTCTAAACAAACTTTTTTATGAAGAGATTTTTTTTGAAATTCGGCTCATGTAATGAGATGACGCTGTTGAATGCGGCCGCGCAACTCGTACGCATTAATTTAAGGCATAACTTCTGTTAACGTCGCCCATCTGTGGTGTCGTTTAAGCCATCAAGTTAATCTACGGATTATTTAGTTTCCATTTGCAATTAAACGTTATAAAATTATGTAGATAATCTCGAAACATACACATTAAAAAATATGTTTTCATTAATTATAACAGCAAGTGGGTACTAAAGATTACGTTTTCCTTCGCATAAACAACTAATGTTACATTGCACGTTTGCTTTGCTACACTTGCAGCTTGTAGTACAGTTATATAATTTACAATTACAAAATGGAGTTAACTCAATAAAATTTAATTTTGGGCTTTTTGAAATCATCTTTGGAAATAATTCCTCCTTTAGGTACCATCCAAAATCTAAAACATTTGGAATTCTGGGCTTAATTTGGTAGGCTGTCTTGTAAATAGCACATTGCAGAAATGCCCTTTTTACTTGTATTCTCTGTACTAGGATTTACAATTTCTGATTTTCTTTTATAAGCAGTTCGGGTATCCGACCTTCTACATTGTGCATGGTAAACTGGATTTACTGATAAAAATAAATTTTTCTGTTCTAAATATTGTTTTAGAGCCACAGAAATATCATCGGATTTTGCATTTGATCGGTACATTTCTAAAACCGTAAATATCGCTCGCAGACAAAAAAATTTCATACGATTGTGTTAGTGAACGAATTCTGAACAACTTTCAAAATGTCCGTCTGTCCGTCCGTCACGTTTCTTGTAAGCACGATAACTCAAGAAAGAAAATTCCGATGGACAGTAAATTAATGTTAGCTAGAGGAAGAATGCTATTTGAACAAAATCGATCGATAAATAAAAATGTTATTAATGATTTAAATTTGAAATTTTTTTTTTTAATTTTTATGTTTTTGTAATTGAATAGAAATCTGGTGAAATAATATTTCATTTTGATATCTAAATATTTGCAAATATACATTTCATAAATAAAACCGCTGCCCAAGGAATCACTACTTCCACATCCAGATTCTCTATCCAAGTCACTCACAACGAAAAAACTTTGTATGTGAAAATAATTGTTTATGGAACTTTAATAATATAATATTTGAAATCCTCTACCCCAAAAACCCATAAAACGATACCCCACATCGATAGAGGGGGTGGGGGGTAGTGATAGGGGGGTGATAGTGGGGGGTGGATGAAGTAAAAAAATATTTTGAGGTTTCTGGTTCCTGTACAAACACTAAATCACAATTTTTTTTCATCCCCTTTAATAAGGGGGTGGGGGTGGTAATGGGGGTGACTAATGCCAAAAATTTTTTTGAGACCTTAGCTTCTCTTGTATATACTAAATACCAATTTTATGGACTCTTACCTGCTTGATTGACCTATTTACCCCAAATTTACCCCAATTTACCCCCAACCCTTCGACGGAACTAGATGAACATATAATCTAGTTCTAGATCTCGTTAAAGTACATATGTGTACCAAATTTCAAGTCAATATCTTAAACGGTTCCAGAGTAAACGTGCGCACAAAAAAAAAGTTACAGACAGACCGACAGGCCGACAGACAGACAGACAGAAATTTTTTTTCGCTGAAACTTAAAATCTCGACGTTTCATGACATTTTAAGCCTATTTGGACAATAAAAATTTTTAAAAATTTTTTTGTCGTTACTATACTTCCACTGGACGTGGAAGTAAAAGTAATATACAACGTGAAAATATGATTTTAGCTCGTGTCTTATAATGTAAAAATTTACATTCTTTTACGTGTAAGGTGGTGGTGTAGTTCTTTTGACTCGGAAACCAAGGGTCCCGGGTTCGAAACCCAAATGGGGTTTGGTATAGTTTTTTTTTATTACTTCCACATCCAGTGGAAGTATAGTAACGACAAAAAATTTTTATTGTTCAAATAGGCTTAGAATGCCATGAAACGTCGAGATTTTAAGTTTGAGCGAAAAAAAATTTTCTGTCTGTCGGTCTGTCTGTAACTTTTTTTGTGCGCACGTTTACTCTGGAACCGTTTGAGATATTGACTTGAAATTTAGTACACTTATGTACTTTAACGAGATCTAGAACTAGATTATATTTTCATCTTGTTTCGTCGAAGGGTTAGGGGGTAAATTGGGGTAAATTTGGGGTAAATAGTTAAATGAAGCAGGTAAGAGTCCATAAAATTGATAGCTGGTACATACAAGAGAACCTAAGGTCTCAAAAAAAATTTTGGCATTAGCCAACCCCCCATTACCACCCCCACCCCATTATTAAAGGGGATGAAAAAAAAATGTGATTTAGTGCGTGTACAAGAACCAGAAACCTCAAAATATTTTTTTACTTGATCCATCCCCACTACCCTACCACCCCCTATCACCACCCCCACCCCAGTACCGATGTGGGGTATCGTTTTATGGGTTTTTGGGGTAGAGGATTTCAAATATTGTATTATTAAAGTTCCATAAACAATTGTTTCCACATACAAAATTTTTTCGTTGTGAGTGACTTGAATAGAAAAATTAGAAAATCTGATGTGGAAGTAGTGATTTCTTGGGCAGAGGTTTTTTTTACTTAATTTCACACGTCTTTTACCAACTAAGTTCGTACTATAAAATTAAAAATGTCTAAAAGTAATATTATTTACAAAAACTGCGAAAAGTATCCTATTGAATGTATAGCAATTATATAAAAATCCAGCGAACAGGCGAAGAGTACGTTTTTAGCTTGTTTCCTTTGATTTCCTATCCGAGTAATTATAATTTATTATGCCAAACTATGTGTTTATAATTCACTAGATATAAGGACTGAGACAAAAAGCACTTTCAACTTAACATAAATGGACACTGGAAAATAATAATCACCCGGCACGTGCCTGCGTTTAGCTCTAGATGCGATTGCGGCCGATTCATAGTAGCGCATTCGGTCGGACGCTGAAACAATCAATGAATATTTCAATAAGGGAGCAAAATTTCAAAAAAAACTTATAAAAGATTTTATTTAATTCATTCGGAACATTTTCTTCGGTTATAGTAGGCACCTAACTTTAAAAATAAAAGAGATACCTCGATCGGACATTTTACTCTGCAAATTTTAAAGATTTTGCATCAAAGAAAAGTTGTTATATTTTTTTGCCAACTAATTATTTTTTAGGTAAAGTTTGTTACTCTCAACATATCAAAGAATAGTTAAAGAATATTATGTAAAAAAATTAAATCATTCTGAAGTAAAATAAAAAATATATGACGTGTTATATGAAAAATAAAAAATAACACATAATTTTTATTTTTTTAGAAAATTGCCAATTTGGTCATTTTGGCAATCTCAAATCAATGGGCGAATTCAAAAATCAAGTTTAAAAGGTTATTTTACATCAGATTACCTATTTTTTAGGTGGGTGTTCGCGAGTTGTATAGAGGGTGTCGAATTCAGAGGGTCTGGTCTTCCACTAGTAGGTACTCTTCGCCAATTTACTGAGCTTTTTATATAATTGTTACACATTCTATAGGATACTCTTCGCAGTTTTCTTGTAAATAATATTAGTTTTTGGACAGCCTGAATTTTGTGATACCAACTTTGTTGTGAAAAAAATATATGAAAAAAAATGAAAAGAAAAAATACAACCTATGGGGATTCGAACACAAGATCTGGATTACCAGACAATCAATCAATCAATCAATCAATAACAATTTATTAATATTTTTTATACATTTATGCGCCTCGCCGGAAGCTGGTCCGGAGCCAGCCAGACAACTACGTCGCACAGCGTCGTGGTGATTGTAGGGCTGGGCGGAGCAGGTCCGGTTTGGCTTAACGACAGATGATATACAGGTTAGTGCTCCTGTCTGCCGCAGGCAGACTTAAAAACTAAAATAGACATTAAAAATGTGTCCACAAGGACCTAAAACTAATTAAAAGAAAAACACTATAAAACTATCACTCACTAGACGAAGCACTTATTTAATTTTGGTTGCTGGCACGGGAAAACAGAACTCAACGAAAAAACCCGTTCGAAGCAATTCCAGCCTGGTGGTCTTCCTGCCACCAGGAAAATGTCGTGGAAATTTAAAAGATATGGTACGAAATATTTTGGTTTTGAAAATTTATTGGTCAAGATAGAATTTAGAAACAAAAAGGACAAAAAGTATAAAAACAAATAGAACATATAAAGGGAATGGAGAAAGTTGATTATAGGTTTTAGTAAAGGTTAAAAGTGGGGAAATAAGAAGTTGTATAGGAAAGTGTGGCTAGAGAGGTTGCCGGAAGATAGGCAACGCCTGGTATGGTAGGGGGTGTCGAATATCGAAAAGGATTGCATTATGCTGTCTGATTCGGGTTATGTTGCGGGTTAACGGACTATCGCCCAGTTTGAATTCGTAGAATTTTTGAGAAATTTCTTGGACGTAGTCCGCTAGTGGGGTTATGTCGTGGCAACGATCATATAAATCTCTGAGGGAGGTATATCTGTCCGAACCAGAGATGAGGCGCATAAATTTATGTTCGAGAACTCGAAGTTTTCTCATTGTCGTGGCCGGTATGCTGCACCACACCGGCGCCGCGTATGTGATGGCTGGCCTGATCACCATCGTGTACAACAGTTTCTTATTTGTCCTGTTAAGTCCGCTACCTCTGACCAGGAGCGGGTACAGACTCCTGAACATGAAGTAGACCTTGCCAGACAAAACTCTAGCTACTGCACCATCACAGATTACTACGAAAATTGAATGTAATAATGTAATATATATCTTTCGAAAATCATATTTCAACGCATTTGATATATTATTATAAACTATATATTAGTAAAATGAATAGACAAAAAAAAAATATATTATCGAGATAATATTTTGCAAGATTTCTATTTTAGTGCAAGCGACAAAAATTAAGAAAATCATTTTTTGTTAATTAAATGATTAATAACTTTCTTATTTACTGATTGATTTTCTTCAAAAATAATAGAATTCTTCCTCTAGCCAACACTAACTTACTTTCCAAATTTCAGTACAATCGGACTTTTCTTTCTTAAGTTATCGTGCTTACAAGAATCGCGACGGACGGACAGACAGACAGACGGACGGACGGACAGACATTTTGAAAGTTGTTCAGAATTCGTTCACTAACACAATGATATGAAAATGTTTTCTCTACGAGCGATATTTCCGGTTTTAGAAATGTGCCGATCAAATACAATATACTCTTCGTTTTTGCGAAGAGTATAATAACTAATATTGTCCATGAACGGAGTCAAAAAGCATTAGGATACGATGCCATTACTCTTCATATTTTAAAACTATGTATGCTCACAATACATAAAATGACACATTAGAAACTATCACAGGGAGGCATGGTATTTTCCATCTATTTAAAAAGAGGTTATTATTGTCCGTCTTCCCAAAGTTACAACTCCCCCAACTATTAACGATGTTTTAAAAAACCACGCGTTATTCGTATGGAAAAGTATCTAGAATTGGGATATCTTGTAAATTAAGACATCTAGACTAAGATTCAATGGGCACAACCTTTAAAAATGAATAGTTTTTGAGATACACGTTGGCAAAATTTGACAATAGTTTTCGACAATCAAGAATTTTTACTCTTATTGCACTTTAACTTAACTTTAACTTTAATTCTTTTTGAAATTTTTATCGACTTTTATTAACAGGTTAATTTCACACAAAAAAAAAATGTTTCTGATCTGGGAGTCTGACCATATTTACTATATGTTTTTGGGGTCGCTGAATCTGAATCCGAAGTTCATTTAACTCCATGACATCAGGATTTTGCCATAACCTATAAAAACCCATAATTTAAGCTATTAAACGCATATAACCCTGAAAATGAAGTTGCAATCTGAAAACCCAAGCTCTTAAACTCCATAACTCCATAATCCACTTAACTTCATAACCCCATAACCCACGGAGGAGATCGCAGCCCTCAGAACGGAATGTATCGCAATTCGTCGGCAGGGTATTAGGCAGAATAGGAGAGCAGGACTTGGGGAGAACCCATCTCTCCAGGAGTACCGGAACGCCAGAAAAAACCTTAGAGAGGCAATTAAAAGATCAAAGAGAGAGAGGTGGAGGGAATTATGCGACACTGTGGAAGGAGATGTCTGAGGAGATGGCTACAAGATAGCGACTCGACAGATCAGAAATCCCCCCCCCCCCTGCCTTGCCGGCAGAGAAAGTGGCGGAAGTCGTGGCTGCTCTATTTCCAGAAAGGGATATAGTCAGATGGAGAGCGGTAGAAGTGGATGTGGTCCCCCCACTCACGGAGGAGGAGCTGGAGGCAGCATGTGCCAGACTTAAAAGTGGAAAAGCTTCAGGTTTAGACGAGATTCCGCCTGAAATAGTCAAGCTAGTTGCAGAAGAATACCCGGGAGACATCTTAAGAGTAATGAATCGTGCCCTAGAGAGTGGGGATTTCCCGAGCAGATGGAGGAAGGCCAGAGTCGTCCTGATCCGGAAAGGGAACAAGCCTCCGGAGGACCCGTCATCCCACCGACCGCTATGTTTACTTGACGCGATGGGCAAGCTCCTCGAGTATCTGATACTGGGGAGATTAGAGAAGGAGATAGCCGAGAAGGGTGGCTTATCTGAAAGCCAGTTCGGTTTTCGGAAAGGACGATCAACGGTAGGAGCCATTAGGCTGTTAAAGGAAACGGCAGAGGAAGCCCTAGCCACGAAACAGATATGTGCTGTTGTGACCTTTGATGTCAAAAACGCGTTTAACACAGCGGGATGGGAGATGATTGTCGGGAAGATGCAGAGCTTAGGGGTAGCTCCGTACCTCGTCAGGGTGATGATGAGCTACTTCCAAGACAGGATGATCGGATTCGAATCAGAGGGAGAGATAACCTGGAAAAGCATCACGTGTGGGGTTCCACAAGGGTCGGTGCTCGGTCCGACCTTGTGGAATGTGATGTTTGACGATATATTTCGATTACCTTGGGAGGAGGGTGTAAAGGTCATCGGGTATGCCGACGACTTGGCTATAACGGTGACTGGAAGGTGGACTGTCCAAATAATGGAAGCAGCCAACGAGGCCATCAGGAATATTGAGAGGTGGCTAGGAAGAATGCAGCTCGAGCTAGCTGCCGGGAAAACGGAGCTCCTGGTTATCACGAGGAAAAGAAATCTTCCACCCATGAAAGTTAGGGTGGGCCAGGTGGAGATATCCTGAGGAAACCACCTGAAATACCTAGGGATTTGGCTGGACTCCAAGCTGAACTTCGGTGTCCATGCCACAAAGACGACCGAGAAGGCGGGAAAAGCAGCCACAGCCATTGGGAGGCTTATGGCCAATACGCACGGACCAAGAGCGAGCAAGAGGAGACTGCTGTGCAGTGTCGTGCACTCTATCCTCTTGTATGCAGCTCCGGTCTGGGAAAGTGCGATGAAGGTGGATAGGACGAGAGGGAGGATGGCTAGGATCCAGCGATGTGCCGCACTAAAGGTATGCAGTGCATACAAAACGATTTCGTACGAGGCGGCGTTGGTAGTGGCGGGGATCCCCCCTTTGGATCTGATGGCTAAAGAACGGCTGGAAATCTTTGAAGGAGCCGGGAAGGCAGAGGCCAGGGACAGGCTGTTTGAAAGATGGCAGAGGCGGTGGGACACTGTAGACAAGGGAAGGTAGACGAGACGCCTCATCCCGAACATCAGAGCGTGGATGGAACGGAGGCATGGTGAGGTAGGCTATTACCTCACCCAAGCCCTGAGCGGACATGGGTGCTTTATGGAGTACTTATACGATATTGGCAAGACTGACAGCAGAGAGTGCGCATACTGTGGAGAAGTCGATGACGTGAAGCACACCGTGTTCGCATGCAACAGATGGAGAGAAGAGAGACGAGACGGTGGGGCATCGTTATTGTCTCCAGAAGATATGGTAGGGAGGATGTTAGAAACGGAAGAGAACTGGAGAAGGGCGGAGGAGGCAATAACCCGCATTATGAAAAAGAAGAAAGAGGAGGAAAGATAGATAGGTTTGAACCCATGGAGAAACGTCAATTAACACCGACAATCTTAAATGACCTGTGGGTCCGATGAAAAGCGAAAGCAGTCCCAGGCCAACAGGAAACACTGAAGAGATGGAGGGGTTTTAGCTGGTTAGAGTCCAGCACTACCCGTTCGCGATAGACTCTAAGCGACGGGTGTCCATGAGGATTTCCCCTCTCACGAAAAAAAAAAAAATAACCCCATAACCCACTTATCCCATAACCCCAAGAATAAAGTAATTTAAAATTGATTTCACAGCCACCCAAAAAAAATTTGGTCTGGTCTGGGGACTAGACCAGTGTATCCTTGTGTATTTGGACCCGCTGAAACCGAATCCGAAGTCAGAATTGTCAGATTGGCTCGTCTTTCACCCCCATCCCCAAAAAAACCACCCCAAAACAAAAAAAGTGGTCTGTCCGGCTGACCAGACCATTGTATCCTTATATATTTGGACTCTCTGAAAACGAATATCCGAAATCAGAATTGTCAGATTCGCTCATTTTTCATCCTTACCTCAAAAAACACCTATGAAATAAAAAAAGTGGTCTAACCTCCCACACAGCACAGGATGGCCAAGGGATATCCTAAAATGATCCCATATATGCGATAAATGGATTTTTCATTTGGAATATCGACAGGAAGACCACTGGTTATCGATTGGTCCTAAGAACAGCCAAAACGGGGATATCCATTGGATAACCTACATGATTATCTATAGAATAGCCTTTAAGGTTATTGATGTCCTATTTAAAACCTATATAGGGATATCCAAAGGCTATCCCTATATAAAATTTAAAACCTATGTAGGGATATCCAAATATATATATATAGGGCCATCCATAGGTCAACTTGTTGGGCTAATGTAGATCCCAAGTTCATGATAATTGATAAATTCACTTAAAGTACAAATGAGATTTTTTTTATTTAGTTTATATTTGCATTATACTTCCATTGTGACGAATGAATTTTATTGACGGAAGACATTACTTATAAAATATGGTCCTAATAACAGCCAAAATTGGAATATTGGCTAGCTTGTTCTTAGCGCTAATTTCAATAATTCATGTCAGATGGTCTCCTTGCAAGGTGCAAATTACTGTTGCGATACTCACCTAGTAAGCCTGAAACTACAGCTACAGGATGTGTAATCTATCCACTACGCTGGAAATGCACATATCTTGCGAATGCCTCTTTTACAAGAGTTAATTTTTTTTGCAATATGAGATTTATTTATTACGCAAGGAGAGTGAGTATACCCCAAATTTTAAATTGTCTACAGTAATATCACGATTTTACACAAGATCAATTTTGATCCTGTGTAGATACTATGGGTAACCAGATGCAAATATGTGTAGGTGTCTGTGGTTGTTCAGATTTTAACCTAAATTGGTCCCTTTTTCTTCCTATGGACAACCACGGGCTACTCTATTGTGGACATCTGTAGGTTATCCCGATTTTAACCCAAATTTGTCCCTTTTTCCTCCTATGGACGACCATGGGCTATCCCATTGAAGACATCCAGGGGCAAACCTGATATGCACCAAAAGGATATCCACAGGAGGTCCGAAATCGGGATTAACCCAGTATAGGACGTCCCCCAGACGTCCCGCTTATCCTCCAAGTATGGCCAGTGGTTGTCCTAAGACTATCGAGTGCTGTCTGGGCTACGGACCAGATCAGTGTATTCTTTTGTATTTGAACCCGCTGAAGCCGAATCCGAAGTCAGAATTGTCAAATTGGGTCGTCTTTCACCCTTAAGCCCCAAAAAATGGTCTGTCCGGCGTACCATACCAGGTTTCCTTATGTATTTCGTAAGGATACACTAGTCTGGTCCGCACGACAGACCATTTTTTTTTGTTTTGGGGTTTTTGTGGAAAATCAGCGAATTTGACAATTCTGATTTCGAATTCGGTTTCGGAGGGTCTAAGTACATAGGCATAAACTGGTATGGTCCGCAGACCAGACCACTTTTTTGGGGGTGTTTTCTTGGGGTCAGGGGTGAAAAACGAATAATTTGACAATTCTGACTTCGGATTCGGTTTCAGCGGGTCCAAATTCATAAGGATACACTGGTCTGGTCCGCAGGCCAGACCACTTTTTTTGTGTGGCTGTGAAATCAATTTGTTACGGGATTAAGTGGGTTATGGGGTTTAAAAGCTTGGATTTTCAGATAACAACTGAATTCTTAGAGTTATATGCGTTTAATAACTTAAATTATTGTCCTTTTGAGGTTATGGCAAAATATTGATGTGATGGAGTTAAATAAACCTCGGATTCGGATTCAGCGACCCCAGAAACATACAATAAACATGATCAGACCCCCAGATCAGAAACAAATATTTTTTTTGTGTGGCTGTGTTTTGAAAGGCTAGAAGTCAGAGCCGAAATAACAAAGGATCTAGAACTGATTTTTGAGGTACATCCAAATCGAATGTAATTGAACAATATTTACAAAAACTTTTTAATTGCCTTTATTTTAAGTAGTACGTAAAAGATTTCAAAGCAGACCAATTAAAACCACAAAGATCAGAACATTTGAATAGTACAGTCGAAAACTATTACTCTTGTGAGTGGGTAGTATTCTAGTGTAATGCTCAAAGGTTTCTGAAAGGTATTTTAGAGACATTATTGGTATTTCTTTACTCTTGCACTTTTTCTCTGAAGTTTATGGTTTAAGAGTAAACAATTTTCGATTCTTATCTGAATCGTTTCATTTTTGGACTTTTAATCGGTAGGTGATAGGCAGAGGTCGGAAGATTTGGTATTTCCGACGAAAGGACATCAGGGTCGGCTTAGGAACCTACATTTAGTAAGCCAGATTTAATCTGGCAATTTACAAATAACATTATTATATTATTATTATATTAATAATATACTTTTATATTCGTTAGTTGTGAAAAATTACATATGCGTGTGTTACTTTAAGGTAGTGAAAAATACATGTGTGTGTATGTTAGTTCAATGTTAGAGCCAACTCTGATTTTAATGTCAAAGGGATAAAATTTCCGAGCTCTGGTTAAATCTATTTGATTAAATTAAATAGGTGTAATTAGACTATTAAGAAATGAATAACAGCTGCCATCGAGCGTTGTATTGACTGACTATTGACTTAATTTCAGTGGCACGACGTAAAAATGAATTGTATTATATTTGAGCAAAACATTAATCAAATATATATTCGCAGCTGGCCACACTCGACTGCAACGTCTACTTGTTAATTGTATATTTGCTCATTACCTGAAAAATGGCATTTCCAAGAAAAACGCCATCCCAAGCTAAAACAACAAAAAATTACGACATAGATAAGTACTAATAGTAAATAAATGAACAAAACTAATTATGATATAAAATGATTTTCGTTTTCTCCAGAGGTGTTGACCTTGCGTCATATGTGTTTATTATTGAATAACATGACTTGATAATCATTATCCATATCAAATAATAAAATGACAATATACATTTATAGTCCATTCAGCGCATTCTACGTCGTTTACTTCAACGCTGCAAATGATATGCAAGTCGACATAGAAATTGATGTGGAATCTAAATATGTAAACAGATATGAGTTGCCTATTATTGCTTACAGTAAGGATGAGCACATGTAAATTTAACCACCCCCTTTCTTGATCAATTTAGGACACCACAGCTATACTAAGAACTAACGGGGATCAGATTATCCGTCGAAAAACCTTTCGAAAGTGGGGCAGAAAATGATTGGAGCCAGGATTATGAACTCGAACCTTCAATACTGAAATCAGAAGCGGAGATAGCCGTACAAGAAACTAAAAACTGCCAAAGCTGTTGGGAATATTTAAAATGTACTACTTAGTAAGTTAAGTTGGTACTAGTGGTTAGCGATGTCAAAAAAGGATAAGTGACACTTGGTAAAAAATAGTACGTTTCATGTTTGTTTTGCTTATTCAAGTCTTTGTAACTATTCTCAGTAAAGTATTTGTTATTCCCATCACCAGAATTTTATTCCACCAAGAGGTTATGGGCCCAAAAAACGGTTGCAGTTATAAGACGTAAAAGGTTTAGTTTGCTGTTTGGAGCTCTGCAAGATGGCGTCGTATTTGATTCCTCCGATTGAAAAACTTAAAGGGCGTGAGAATTACGATTCCTGGAAGTTCGCCGTTCAAACTTACCTTGAGCATGAAGAATTATGGGATAGTGTTTTGGGAACTGACACAGATACGAAGAAGAGTACAAAAGTAAGATCATAGATCATACTGTTGATAGATCCCGTGAATTTTGTGCATGTACAGTCAACCAAAACAGCGAAAGAGGCTTGGGACAATTTAATGAAGACTTTTGAAGACACAGGTTTGACCCGTCGTGTTAGACTTTTTCGCACTTTAATAACAACAAGATTAGTTGACAGTGAGTCAGTGGAAGCGTATGTTATGAAAATAATAAGTACAGCACATAAATTCTCAGGAATTGGTATGAAAATAAGTGATGAGTGGATTGGTACTATTCTTTTAGCTGGCCTACCTGAAGAATACAAACCAATGATCATGGGTATTGAGAGTTCTGGTGTTGCAGTGACAGCTGATTTTATCAAAACAAAACTGTTGCAGGATATAAAGCATAGCAAAGACGTAGGAACAGTCGCTTTATACAGTGGTGGCAAATTTAATAAACATACTCACAGTAACAAGCAAGGTTCTAGTAACAAAAGCAAAGAGGTACGTTATCAGTGCAATAAATATGGTCATTTTGCCAAAGATTGTGATAAGAAAAAAGAGACAAATGACGATCAGTCAAACAACAAGAAAAGTAATTGTGCTCTTTATTCAGCGTTGTCAATGAATACTGATTCCAATAGTTATACTGACTCGTGGCATTTGGACTCGGCAGCTACTATTTATATGACCAAAAATATCAAATGGCTTGAAGATGTTGAGAAAACCTCCCAGTGCACCATAACCACAGCTAATAATCAAAAGTTAGTAGCAAATGAAGTTGGTAATGTTTATTTGAATGTATCGCCTTCATCCGTAGCAGAAATGACTAACGTGCCTGGGCCAAAAATTAATTTATTATCAGTTGGTCAAATAGTAAATAAAGGAAATACAGTTGTATTCAGTTCAGACGGTTGTAAAATTTATGATCCACAAAAGAAAGTGATAGCCATAGCTAGTCTTGAAAATGATCTGTTCAAACTTGATTCAAATGGAAGTAATTCAGCCTTGACTAGCCATATAACAAATCAGTCAACTAAAAATTTGTGGCACAGACGTCTAGGACATTTGAACAACGCGAGTTTGAATAAACTAAAAAATGGTATGGCATTGAATATGGACTTTAATGATAATGATCCATCAGAATTTAAATGTGAAATATGTGTCCAGGGAAAGTGTCATCGGTTACCATTTGACAGTAGTAAATCACGCACTTCAGAGTTGTTAGAACTAGTACATTCCACTGAACTCTACTATATAAATGGAAGGTCAATATCCATACCAATTTTTACGCCAAATTGAACCTCGCGCAAGTATGGCGACCATAAGGAGGAGCGCAATCGCACTACAAAATACGTCAGAGCCGGTCTTATTGTTACTGCAACTGTTTAAAACCCGGGACTTTGCCCCGATTCTTGCAACACAGTACCATACAAGATTGCACCATATTGTCTTAATTAACTTTGTTTATAACAGTCACAAAATATTACACAAAATAATCAATTTATAACAACTTTACACAAACGACAGAATAAACAAAGAATAAAATGCTGACACCGACTCTGGAAATTGCATCTAATCCAAGACTTACGCTACAGAATCTATGGAAAAGAAATAAAACACAGAATTGCGTCAGCCTGGCATCGGCGCGTAACTCCCGTAGACAGCCGTTCAAGTACAGACATTAATTTCTCTACTGCGTCGACGCATGGCTTATAGTTTTTGAATTCGTTACCACTTAATCTGTGCCGTAATTGCTGCATTTTGTTCACGCGCATATACATATACTGGCCTTCCATTTATATAGTAGAGTTCAGTGGTACATTCCGATCTCTGTGGACCAATGAATGTTAAATCGATTGGTGATTCTAGATACATGTTAACGTTTCTTGATGACTTCAGTCATAAAATGTTTGTGTATTTTTTGAAATCCAAAGATGAAGTGTTCGAACATTTTAAAATATTTAAAAATTTGGTTGAAAATCAAACTGGTACAAAAATTAAGACTTTCCGAACTGACAACGGGGGTGAATATTGTGGTAATGACATTAAGAATTTTTTTCCGAGATTGGGGAATAATCCATCAGCAGACAGTGCCTTATACCGCTGAACAGAATGGAAAAGCTGAGCGATTAAACAGATCCATAATTGAAAAGACTCGATGTATGTTAATAGATTCTGGTTTGCCTCAAAATTTTTGGGCTGAGGCAGCATCAACTGCTGTGTATTTATTTAATATTTCTCCAACAAAATCCCTGGAAAACTGTACTGCAGAAGAAGTATGGAGTGGGACTAAGCCGAACCTAGAAGGACTCCGAATTTTTGGATGTAAAGTGCATGCGCATGTACCTAAAGAGAAGCGCAAAAAGTTAGACAGCAAGTCCATTGCTTGTGTGTTGGTCGGATATAGTAAAGAAAGCAAGGCTTACCGGTTATACAATCCTACTACCAAGCAAGTATTTATCTCCAGAGACATAGTATTTTTCGAATCAGAAAGGGGAAGTTCTTTGTTAAAACATAATTCTATGAAGGAGGACACAGATTTTTTTGTTTTTCCTGACGAACCTACACTAGTGAATTTGGACCAAACCAATGAAGAATATGATCAAGGCAATCAAGAAAATCATTCTGATCTTGAAAGTGATCATTATACCGAAATTAACCGACTATCTGATCCTGAATTTGTTCCCCCTATTTTAAATGATACAGAGCCAATCTTAAGACGAAGCGGAAGGGAGAGAAATCCACCAACAAATCTTGATGATTATGTCAGTTATTCTACAGTATGTGAAGAAGTTTGTGATCCAACTACGATCGATGAAGCTTTAAAACACCCCGATAGTGACAAAGGAGTGAAGCTATGAATGAAGAGTATTCAGCATTAATTGAAAATGGGACATGGGATTTAATAGACCTTCCACCTGGCAAGAAACCTTTAAATTGCAAGTGGGTGTTTAAAACTAAACGAGATGCAAGTGGCAAAGCTAATAAACACAAGGCTAGACTAGTAATAAAAGGATGTAGTCAAAAAAGAGGTATTGATTATGAGGAAACCTATTCTCCAGTTGTACGTTACACATCTATTCGATATTTGCTTGCGCTAGCTGCGGAATATGATTTGGATATTGATCAACTTGATGCTGTAACTGCATTCTTACAAGGAGATCTCAGTGAAGACATATATATGATCCAGCCCGAAGGTTTCAAATCATCAGACGAAGTGTGTAAATTACGAAAATCCTTATACGGCTTGAAACAGGCAAGTCGGATCTGGAACTTAAAACTTGATGAATGTTTAAAAGACTGTGGTTTGACTCAATCTCAAGCTGACCCTTGTATCTACTTTAAAATCTCACAGTCAGTGATTTTATTTGTGGCAGTTTATGTTGATGATATGATTATGTTTTGTAATGACACTCTCACTAAAAATAATTTAAAAACCCAGTTAATGTCAAGATTCAAGATGAAAGATATTGGTGAAGCAAGATTTGTGCTTGGAATGCAGATAACAAGAGATAAAAAAAACAAGAAAATATGGCTTGATCAACAGTTATACATTGAAGGTATTCTAAAGCGTTTTGGAATGTGGGACTGCAAACCCGTGGATACTCCCGCAGTACCTGGCAAAAAACTAACCTCAGATATGTCTCCTCAGAACCCGGAAGATATAGAGAAGATGTCATGTGTACCTTACCAAGATTCTGTTGGTAGTCTGTTATATGCAGCTCAAATATCTAGGCCAGATATATCATATGCTGTCAATAATGCAAGTCGTTTCAATAAGAATCCTGGCTCAACCCATTGGAGTGCAGTAAAACGTATTATGAGATATTTACGAGGTACGATGAATTATAAATTAGAGTTTGATGGCAATCCTGAACACAAGACAGATGTAGTGGGTTATTGCGATGCTGATTGGGCCAACGATTTAGAAAAAAGACGTTCAGTTACAGGGTACATTTTCCTTAAAAATGGCACTGCGATTTCCTGGTGTACAAAGAGACAACCCACAATAATTGCACTCTCTACAACCGAGTCAGAATAAATTGCTATATCTGCAGCTGCTCAAGAAGCTTTGTGGCTTAGAAAGCTTAAGGAAGAACTTGAAAATTGTACCCAACCGACCTTATTGTATGTCGATAACCAAGGTGCTCCGAATTTAGCTTATACAGGTGCATACCATGCCGTACAAAACACATAGATGTGAGGCACAATTTCATGAAAGAAAAGATTAGGAGCAAATTGCTAGAATTAAGTTATATTCCAACAGAACGTCAACTAGCAGACTCATTGACAAAAGCTGTTGACAAAAGAAAAATACAAAAATGTTCAAAAGGACAAGGACTGACATTTTAAATAGGGGGGCTGTTGGGAATATTTAAAATGTACTACTTAGTAAGTTAAGTTGGTACTAGTGGTTAGCGATGTCAAAAAAGGATAAGTGACACTTGGTAAAAAATAGTACGTTTCATGTTTGTTTTGCTTATTCAAGTCTTTGTAACTATTCTCAGTAAAGTATTTGTTATTCCCATCACCAGAATTTTATTCCACCATGAAAAGCAGCTGGGGTCGACAATATCACGGCCGTAACGCTTAAGTAAGTTGAAGATTTTATGAGAATCTTTCATGGAATATGCCAGAAAATATGGTAGACAACAATCTGGCTCGATCATTGGGAACCTCACTCTTCGTAGGGAGCGACCGATATCATACCACAAGCCAGTAAACTAATACTTATATTCTTCAACTCAGACTTCAGCATTATCTGTCTTTGCAAATACCTCCTGAGTAGGTTAAGTTTTGTTAAAGGACGCGTTACTAGAAAGCAAATATTGAATTTACGAGATCTTATCGAGAAGCCAATAGTAATAGTACGTGCCAAGGTACGTGGCTATGTACGTCTATTTCGTAGATTATCGTAAAGCTTTTGACAATGTGGACAAACTGTGGTATGTGTTATTGAAGATGGGAATGCTATAGAACATTCCAGAATTGACCTGAGTCCAAGAATAAAGAAAAATTTCGACTTCGGAAAAAATTATTAAAAGACTATTAGAGCATAACTAAACAAAAGCAAAAAAAGTCACAACACGTGGCGCCCAAAAATTTTCACTTAGAAATATATGTTTATGTCTACGTCATGATAGTAAAAGTATATTGTGGTCATGGAAAAGTGTACCGAAAATAAAAGAATATTTTTGGTTCAGGAAAAAGAATAATTTTTCGAAAATGTGCTAAAATTGGACTTTTTGTGGACAAGGAAAAGGAGATATTATAGTTTTTAAGAAGTACGCTAAAAGTGTACTTTGAAAATATTTTTGAATGTTTTTAACTTTTTTATCGCTTCACGAAACATGATGAAAGTGGAGACATAGTCATTGTGGATATCATTGAAAAGAGTGAATATAAAATTTTAACGAGGCGACGTACTGAAAAGGAGAAACCGAAAAATGTGGCAACCCTAGTAGCACAAAATATTGGACCAACCTTCAATCCATGTAGGACCAACATATGAATATTGGTCGTACATGGATTGTACGTTGGTCCAATATTTGTGCTACTAGTGAAAGGCGCGTAGCGTATATAGGCAATTATTAGGGTGAAATTAGCAAAAATAGACGATTTCTCTAATAAAACAAATTTGGATTTATCCAGCGACTCGCCAGTTGGATGAGTGCGTTGGAGAATCGACAGAAAGTTGAGGTAGCAACACCAAATGAAGATCTTTAAAGGTGACAAGGTTATAGAGAAAACCGCCTTGTGCATAATTAAGATAAAAAGGTCATTTGCAAAAAAGGCGCTCGAAAGCTAAGTCGTGTCACATCCCCTATATTGAACCTGTATGAGGGCCGGTACGTCGCAAAGCAGGAAAGCTGTAATAGCCGTTCTTGTGAATGATATAATCACTAAAAAGAACCTTAAAGCTAACCACTAGTGTCCCAAAATTTTGAAGAAGTAAAAGATTTTTATATTATTTTCAGTCAGTCCCAAAACCAAAGTGCATACATAAACTTCCGGGGAAGTTGTGTGAATCTTTTTACCCAATCGATTGCTATTGCACGCTCTCAATTAAATGGTAGTTGCGAAGCCAAAGTCCTCACTCGTCCTTGCCCTACTTGGGGAGGCGTTTCATTGAAATATATAGATTCTCTTAGATAGGATATTGCATAATATTATTTATACTTTTTTTTTAATCTAATCAATAAATGGTATTATTCGAACTGTTGTATTTTACTGATTGAATGATTGACTTTCCGTTTTATCCTTCAAGGGCTTTTGTGTGTTAGGCCGGAATTGAGTTATGGGTGTCTCCAGACACCCATAACTTTGTAACTCAATAACCGGTCGCATCACGACAGCTCGAGTGGGATTTTTTTATGGAGGTAAATCAGAGATCAAAATCCATTAAGTTATTAAATAAATAAGATAAAGTGCATCAAGAGAGAGAGAAACTAATTTTGGGGAAAGCGGCGTTAGCAATTTACGGTAAGTACCGCTTTTATTCTCGTCTGTCAAGCATCTCATAAAAATATATAGAGCCCGCCTGGGAGTGGAAAACCACATACGAACAAGAAGGAACGCAACTGGCGCCCTTTAATAAATACACTGGTATCGCGTCCTTTAGACGCAGTGTATGTTTCTTCCACAGGAACACTCAGTCATCTGGATTTTATTATTCCCCGACTGTATGAAGAAATCGCTGCTGTGTTCTGTCATCAATCCCCTAACATCTGTATTGAACACGTGATGTGACCAGGAGACTCGCAGGGTTCAGAAAAGGGGAAACTAAAATGTCTGATTTGAGATTTGCAGATAATGCCACCTTAGTTGCAGCAAACGAGGATGAGCTAATACACCTGATGGATAACCTTCAATCACTAAGCTCTGATGGCGGTTTAAGTGTAAACCACAACAAAATGAAAATTATGATTGTAGGTCGAGCAAATGAAAACTACCTTTCATGATAGCTGATTGTGAGAGAGTAAACAAGATACGTTAATGATGGACGATACCGGCAACTGTAAATATAAAATTCGATAAAGAATAGAGATGACAAGTAGGCAGCTCTCCACGCGTCACATGATAGAAATATCACGTGACGCGTAAAGACCAGTCCTAGTTTTCTCCATGCGGCGTATTGATGCTTTAGATATGTGGGTCTGGAAATATTTGCTGAGAATTTCCTCTGGATCATACGTCGTACCAACATCTCGATTCTCCAGGAAATGCGTCCCCGAAATCGACTACCCAGTCGACTGCTTTCGCTTCTACTAGATGAATACCACTACTTGTGTCTGGTGCGCACATGCTCAAATGTTCTCTATCGTGTGTTTGGAATTTTTAAAAAACATTTTATAGCGTTTTTAAAACTGATTGTTATTTTTTTTAAATAAATTTTTAAACTTTACCAACATTCGTCAGAATTACTATTTAAAGAAACAAAAATGGATCTCTCAGGTTTGTAAAAAATAATGTCCAATTAAAGAACTTACTATGCCACGGATATAGCACAAGATCAAATAGAAACTAGTGGAAGCATTATACTCTTCGCCGATTTACTGAGCTTTTAATATAATTGTTATACATTCTATAGGATACTCTTCGCAGTTTTCTTGAAAATAATGTTAGTTTTTGGACATTCTAAATTTTGTGATACCAACTTTGTTGTAAAAAAGAAATATATGAAAAAAAACACTGTCTGGATTGCCAGACAAAGCTTAAGCCATTCGACCATCAAACATCACTACGAAAATTGAATGTCTGTAGTATATATCATTCGAGTATTATATTTCAACGAATTAGATATATTATTATAAAATATATACATTAGTAAAATGTATAAACAAAAAAAAAATATAGAGAATAAAATTTCGCAAGATTTCTATGTAAGTACAAATGATAAAAATTAAGAAAATATATATACTTTTTTATATCATAACTTTTTATTCACTGATTAATTTTTCTCAAAAACAATAGGGTTCTTCCTCTAGCTAACGCTAATTTACTTTCCAAATTTCAATACAATCGGACTTTTCTTTCTTAAGTTATCGTGCTCACAAGAAACGTGACGGACGGACAGACGGACATTTTGAAAGTTGTTCAGAATTCGTTCACTAACATTATGACATGAAAATTTTTTTCTCTACGAGCGATATTTACTGATTTAGAAATGTGCCTTTCAAATACAATACAGGGTGATTCTTTTAAGGCGGCCATTAGAATATTTCCCACTTGCAGATGAGATAGACATTTGAGATTTGGTACCCTACCATAGTCGACCATTGCGAGTTCGAAAATAATAATTTCAAAATGGCGGCACTTCCAGAAATACCGGAAGTCGATACCAACTTGCTTATTTTAAATTTTCGACTTCGACTTTTTGAAATGACCATAAAATTCTGAGTTAAAGCATGTAGCACAACCTATACCTAAACCGAGCAGTTTCGGAGATATTTGACATTTTATAAAAAATTTGACAGGTGCAGCGGTTTACAAGAACCGTTATAACTTTCTTCGTGTAGGAGATCCTTATTTGCTCTTTGGTACGTAGAATGAACCCAAGATGAGCTACTCTTTACAAAAAAAATAGATTCCAAAATATTATACCAAGTGTTTTATTTTTCACGTTACATTTTGTCAAATTCAAACCTCAAAAACTTTTTTATTTCAAATGGAACACCCTGTATTTTTTTACATCAAATTATGTTAAATTAAATTCCCTTTTTTCTAGTATAAGCTTTGTACGGGTTAAAGTTACAACTTTTCGAAATATTGGCGATTTTCTTAAATGTCCAAAAATGTTTAATAAAAATTGCCATCAACTTACCCATGATTAGAAACAATCATTAATGTCAGTCATTCTTTTATGTTAAAATACGCCAGCTCGTTTATATTACACCCACGAAGACATTAAGTTTGTTTATTATTTATGGAGAATGTGATAAGGTAATACCAAGAACACGTAACAAATTTGCTACTCGATACCCATAAGAACAGAAACCATCCACTATACACTGTAAAACGCATATTGGATAATTTTAGAATATTTGGCTCTGTTAAATGGCACGTGCCAAATTTTATTAAAGCAATCGATGTAGAATTAAATTTAAGGTGGACTTATATCAGCATGTCATATATCTAATACATGTACTTTTTGAATTATTCGCAAGTTTTTGTTGAAAATTATAAGTTATCCAAAAAATGTAAACGCCTATGAAACAATTGAAACAATAAAGTGGGTGTCGAGTAGCAAATGTGTTACATGTTCTTGGTATTATTACTTTATCACATTCTCCATAAATAATAAACAAATCTAAAAGTCTAAAAGAGAATGACTGACATTAATGATTGTTTCTAATCATGGGTAAGTTGATGGAAATTTTTACTAAAAATTCTTGGACATTTAAGAAAATCGTCAATATTTCGAAAAGTTGTAACTTTAACCCCTACAATGCTTATACTAGAAAAAAAGGAATTTAATTTAACATAATTTGATGTAAAAAAATACACGGTGTTCTATTTGAAATAAAAAAGTTTTTGAGGTTTGAATTTGACAAAATGTAACATGAAAAATAAAACACTTGGTATACTATTTTAGAATCTATTTTTTTTGTAACGAGTAGCTCATCTTGTGTTCTTTCTACGTACCAAAGACCAAATAAGGATCTCCTACACGAAGAAAGTTATAATGATTCTTGGAAACCGCTGCACCTTTCAATTTTTTTATAAAATGTCAAATATCTCCGAAACTGCTCGGTTTAGGTATAGGTTGTGCAACATGTTTTAACTCAGAATTTTATGGTCATTTCGAAAAGTCAAAAATATATAGAGTGTTCCATTTAAATTAAGCAAGTTGGTATCGACTTCCGGTATTTCCGGAAGTGCCGCCATTTTGAAATTATTATTTTTGGACTCGCAATGATCGAGTAGGGTAGGGTACCAAATCTCAAATGGCTATTTCATCTGCAAGTGGGAAATATTCTAATGGCCGCCTTAAAAGAATCACCCTGTATACTCTTCGTTTTTGCGAAGAGTATAATAATCAGGGCCGCGTCTAACGGGGGGCCATTTCGTGCGCCACACGAAGGCGCACTATGTCATGGGGCACCAAAAAGTTAATTTAAAAAAAAAATTGGGATGAAACATTTTTTTCAGATTTTTCTCCCCCCGCTTATCAAAAAATTTTTTTCGGATTTCTCCCCACCGCTCATCAAAAAAATGCTCAAGCTCAAGGTCCAGATCCGCCCTTGTTTCGACTGAGTGGTGCCCACCAAAAAAGGGCGCCAAAAAATGCTCTCGCACGAAGGCGTCTCATGACCTAGACGCGGCACTGATAATAATGAAATATCTATCCCGAAAGCTAACAACACGGCATGTATTTAAGATTTGTCACTTATTTAGGAATTAAATTATTTAATTACCTCCCTGTTTCAGTAAAGCAATTACACAACAAAAAATTAAAAATACAAGGTAAAGCAATTTGTTATAATAAATAATGATTACACGAAAACTTTAATCAATATCTATTATTGATCTCTATTTTTTATTCTCTATTCTCTTGGTTTTTTTTTTATATTTTACATTATAGATAAATATTAGTAGATGGTTAGATACTTATTTCTTTATTGACTGAGTTAGGAATAATGTATTACTTCCACATCCAGTGGAAGTATAGTAACGACAAAAAATTTTAAAAAAGTTTTATTGTTCAAATAGGCTTAGAATGTCATGAAACGTCGAGATTTTAAGTTTGAGTGAAAAAAATTTTCTGTCTGTCGGTCTGTCTGTCTGTAACTTTTTTGGTGCGCACGTTTACTCTGAAACCGTTTGACTTGAAATTTGGTACGCATATGTACTTTAACGAGATCTAGAACTAGATTATATTTTGTTCGAAGGGTTGGGGGGTAAATTGGGGTAAATTTGGGTAAATAGGTAAATCAAGCAGCTAAGAGTCCAGAAAATTGGTATTTAGTATATACAAGAGAAGCTAAGGCCTCAAAGAAAATGTTGGCATTAGCCACCCCCATTACCACCCTCACTCCATTATTAAAGGGGATGAAAAAAAAATGCGATTTACAAGAATAATGATTACACGAAAATATTTTTTTACTGCATCCACCCCCACTACCACCCTATCACCACCCCCATTCCACTACCGTGTTTTTGGGGGAGAGGATTTCAAATACTATATTATTAACGTTCCATAAACAATTATTTCCACATACATAATTTTTTCGTTGTGAGTGACTTGGATAGAAAATCTGGATGTGGAAGTAGTGATTCCTTGGGCAGCGGTTTTTTTTTATAGAAGTAGAGCTTGTATTGTATTATTAAACAAATTATGTTTTATATTTTATTTATATATTTTTTTTATTTCTGTGGTTATCATCAATGAAAAATATATTTTTTTTAATATAGAAAGTATTTTATTTAATAAGATAAAAGTTCTAAATAACCGATGTTCTAAAATTATTACCAAAAAAGTTACAGAAGTTTTCAAAACTTACATAACACAGAAAATAAATCATGTAGCTCTAAAACGACTGGTTTTTACAAAATTTTATACATATACAAATTTATTCATGATTTATTCTTTAATCATACAAATCGTATTTTAAGGTTCCAGGGGCATCCAAAAATAATTTAGCATCGCAGCGCCATCTCTGCACTGCGAAGGAAAAATTCTAACTGCAGTTATTTGATGTATTTTTGGGTATCAATCATACTCCATTCACAAATTTCGAATATCTTTATTAATTTTCGAAATAATGGCCCGGGGAAAACACACTGCCTATCGCAATATGACATTTCACTGAATAACTTAATCATATAAGTGTAGGTATCATTATTTATTCTACCGCAATAACCGCAATAAAATTAGTTCTCCTAGAGGTGTTAGATTATTCATGATCATGATCATAATGATATATACAAAACGACAAAGCTGTGGCTTGCACACGTGCCGTTAATTTATTAAGTCATTTTATTTTTCTGTTTCTTCTTTTTTATAGTAAACTCTAGTGCCAGTGCTGGATTACCCTAAACGCTAATTACGCACGTGCGTAAAGTGGCAGCTTTTTAGAGATTATAGAGGCGGCCAGGCAAAATTAGAATAATAAAAATTCGCTCGACCGCACATCTTGCACTTCTTATAACTTTGTAACTTGTATAGTAAACCTCGGATTTAACAGACACTCAAAAAATGTCGGCGCTGCATCCGAGGTTTACTTTAACATATGAATAGACATAATTTATTATGCCGCTATCGGTTGTCGGGTGCCGTCCATTAAGGCGGCGTCGCGGTAAGTTCTATTGACCTAATTGTTAGATACCTGCTTGCTTCCGGTTTCCCTAACATTACTTTTAGGATTTGACAATAATAAATGATAAGTTTTAGGTTTTAGGTTTGCGTAAAGCAGCAAATACTTTAATTAGTCACTGCGAGATTGCAATTTTTGTGACTACTGAGGTAAGTTGGTGCACAGTGAACTAAATATAATTGACTTGGTTCACAAGTATTAATTTGAGACATGTGTGAATTAAAAATTAACTTTTTTAACTTTCCTATTTCTGTCCCTGGAATATAAATTTAGAATAAAAAAAATCGAACCACCTTCCAAAAAATATCTCTAAAAAGTAAGAAAAAAAAATTCATTCAGTTTTACAAATATCTGTCTACCTATTAATGGAAAGTAGCAAGGGACTGTACCGTATTACCACAATTTGAAGTCGGTGCAAAAAAAATTACGTAAAAGCAAAACGTTCAACGGGCGCGTTTCTCAATAAAAGTATCAGTTCATACTTAGTGGAGTAAACGAAGATTTTCACTTCGGAAAAATTTGTAACCAGGTAAACTTTAGTAAACAATATTCTTCAAGTATGCTAGAATAACGTAGTGAAAAGTCTACCGCAAAAAAGTGTACGCGTCCTATTTTTATTTAACAATTTAAGTGCAAAAATACGGTTTTTTGAGAATAACTTTTAAATGTTATTTGTACGAAAAAACTGATGGCGCCATTCGAGAGAACGGGAAATTTTACGGAAGAAATATATATGACATGTATTTTGCGCATTAAATTGGAGCGAGTAGAGATTTGTTTACTAAGGTCCCAAGTCCCTGCGCCGACCGCCCGCTGACGCTGGAATAGACTTGCGGTAGCGCGCGCGCTGTACGTAAGTGGCTATAACTTTTGATTGCAAAAAGCAAATGATATGAAACCAATTCGAGATGAAAAAGTATCATGTGCTCGAAGTACTACATGTTTTTAAATAATTTTTTAAGTACTTTAATTATTACATATGTAGCTTGAAAGCGATTATTTAGTAAAAAAAATTGTAAAATGAATAATTTATTAAAAAAAAAAAAACTTAAATAGCACATTTAAAGGGATTATCTAAAATACATATTCAGCCAAAAAAATGTAAAAAACTTATTTTAGGAAATTCAGACCTTTAAACTTTTCCGAAAAAAGACGTTTTCCGCTGTTGACACCAAATTTCAATCGTCAATATCAAAGCTTAATATCGTGATATCGGCACCTTGTAAGCGATCAATTTGAAGGTAAAGATGTGTACTAAAAGTCCCAATGATTTGTTTTATGATACATACGCGTTTTCATATTAATTTTTTACGTATAAGTCGAATTATACGTTTTAGAAGAAAAAAATTCGAAAATTTAACACTATTAAATGTGCAATAACTTAAAAAAAAATTATTTTTATTTGAATGCATAGAGGTGTTAGCTAAGGTACTAATCTTGAAAAATATTTCTTGGTTTTATTTTTTTTGGACGTAATAACAATTAAACAGTAAAAAAAGACGAAAAATCGGTAAAAACACGATTTTCGAACAATCGCGAAGGTTTTAAATAAAAAATTAAGTTCATCACAACTAATAATTAGAGATTAGACATCAAATTCGTAATCAACACACCCAAGAACCCCTAGTACCTGATTTTCATGATTTTTTCTCAATTAATTTTCGAGATATTTCATTTAACAACTAATTTTACAGTTTTTTTGTTATTAATAAACAAATAGAGATTTAGCGTACAATACCAACGGGTAGACTTTGAACATAAACTTGTTTAGAACACATTTAAAAAGTTTTTATGAATTTTTATGCAGTTACAAATTATTCCGAAACAATGCCTCTTTTTTTACTATGTTTACTCCACTAACTGTTGTAGAAAAAATTCTTCGGCGATTCGCCTCCATGCAAGGCTCTCTTTCGTGGCGAAATGGTATATAACATAATAGAAAGTTATAATAATGCCCTGTTATTTGTGAAAAATCATTATTAGAAATCAAGAACTAAATATTTAATTGATATAACCGGCGACTCCGCCAAATCTTCGAATATTGCTCGTAATATAAAAAAGTTTTTCCAATTTTTGTTCACTTTACACTAAATGTAGCTTGATAAAGAACCTCGTACAGGGGCATAGTGAAGGGGAGGTATCCTCTCAACTTTGTCAGAGTTGGCAAAAGTTGGAAATATGAGACGCAAGTTGGCAATTTTTATTGATTTTCTTTTTTTAAGATTTAAAAGTTGTAAATTTTTATTGAATTTGTTTTTTAGATTTTCTACCCCTCCCATTTATCAATTTTTATTTCGGCGGAACTTGGCAAAAGTTGGAAATTTGAGATGAGTTGCAAATTTTTATTGAAAAAAATTTCTTCCCCCCGCTCATCAATTTTTTGGAGGAATTAGTTAGCTTTTTAAGTCTTATGAAGTTGGCAAATTTGAAAAATAACCCCCCAAAAAAGTTGGCTAGCTACGCCCCTAACCTCGTACATTTCTTATGGGAAGTGGCCCTTGGTGAAAATGGCTGAAATTAAAATATGTTGTTCCTCTTGACTTGTACATCAAAAGTTCTCATGGGCACAAAGTCTGAAAATGGTCAGTTTTCAAGATACAAGGGGGTGAATAGACGATTTTTCACCCCCTTAGCCCTGTCAAAAAATCCTATTTCAAACTTATAGAACTCAGTTCAAACTTTTTCAAACTTATAGATAATTATACATTTTTTATGGGTAATCAATGATTATCTATAAGTTTGAAATAGGACTTTTTGACAGGGAGCGAAACAGAGTGTTAACGGTCTGACCGAGAAAGAGCACATACCCATCGGATGTACAACAAGCTAAAAACATACTCTTCGTCTGTTCACTCAACTTTTTATACAATTGTTACACATTCTATAGGATACTCTTCGCAGTTTTTTGTAAATAGTGTTAGTTTTAGACATTTTTAATTTTATAGTATGAACTTAGTTGGTAAAAGACTCAGTGTAAAATAAAGTACAAATAAAAAACATACTAAACCCCATTTGAGTTTCGAACCGGGGACCCTTGGATTCCGAGTCAATTTCAATTAAAAGTGTAAGAACTACACCACCACCTTACACGTAGAAAAATGTAAATTTTTACATTATAAGACACGAGCAAAATCATATTTTCACAGTTACATATTACATTATGAAATATATATTTGTAAAATATATAAATATTTAGATATTAAAATGAAATATCATTCCACCAGATTTCTATTCAATTACAAAAACATAAAAATCAAAAATTTTTTTTTTCAAATTTAAATCATTAATAACATTTTTATTTACCGATCGATTTTGTTCAAAAACTCCTCTAGCTAACACTAACTTACTGTCCAAATTTCAATACAATCGGATTTTTCTTTCTTGAGTTATCGTGCTTACAAGAAACGTGACGGACGGACGAACCGACAGACGGACGGACGAACCGACAGACGGACGGACGAACCGACAGACGGACGGACGGACGGACAGACGGACATTTTGAAAGTTGTTCAGAATTCGTTCACTAACACAATGATATGAAAAATTTTTGTCTGCGAGCGATATTTACGGTTTTAGAAATGTGCCGATCAAATACAATATATGTACTCTTCGTTATCGTATTTGCGAAGAGTATAATAATCTGTAATTTTGCTTAGATCTTAGATATCAAGGAATAACGTGAAGTTGGTTGCCTAATTACAACTTACATTTACCTAAGTCCTTTGATTTTCTTTTTTAAAATTTGATTTTGTTAGGGCAATTCTTTTAAATAGCAGTGTATATTAACCTATTGCTAATTTTTTTTCATTAAAAAAAAATGTATTATTTAACTGAAAACTTTTGCAGGCGATATTAAATAAATAACTTTTCATTATTCTTCAAAGTACTTACATAGACAACCTAAATTTTGGCATCCATTGAGCATGGTATAATTGGTATAATTTGTTAGCTGATTTAAAAAACTCATTAAGCATTTATCCAGGACTGTGAGGGCATTTGTCCATCTCAGCTCGTATTCAAGCTTTTTTCTTCATCTTATTCATGATTCGGCAGACGTTTTGTTATCCATGCATTATCTAATTAACATCATCTTGCTGTATGGCACACCTAACAGCATCACATCATCTGTCGCGGTCGCCTGTTCAACATACAGCCTCACCAAAGTTCCATAGTTTTCGATGACATCAACCCAATCCATGTCTTCTTCGTTCGAGTCTTTGCCATTTGGCAACCATATATAATCCTCTCTCCAGTTGATGTGGCAGAGTTAAGTATTCTAGTGCAATGTTCACTTATACAGTGTGTGTAGTGGCTGGCTGGGCATAGGGAGTAAGAATTGCAACATCGCGTGTGCTAGCTGGCTGAAATGAAATAACTGAGAACGGGGATGCTTCAGTGGTCTAACGCCGACTGTTTAATCTATGCCGCCGACCGGCGAGTTTGCTGTTACCTGGGTTGTCATATCTCTCGCGCTACGTGGAAGTACAATCGGCGTCAGCTTAAATTCACCGCTGTTGAAGATGCTCCCTTTCTAACACGCGTCACTACAAATAAGGTTAGAAAGGGAGCATCTCTAATGGTGGTGAGTTTAAGGTGACGCCGATTTACATGCCCAATCCGCAATTACACGCACTGTATTGGTGTTTAGGGAAATCACTCCATCATCATTATTCAGTCTGTCCATTACTGGGTGTATTCGTCTTGTTACGAAATCTGTAGCTTCCTCTTGCACAAAGTCACTACAGGCCAAAGAAAAAATGCTCGTTTGATTAAAAAAAATAAATTCTTTTAAAATGTGCTACAACGCTATAAAGTACACTATTTCAATCATTTTGCGTTATCTACAAAAATTAGGCTGCTGTTTTTTTAGTGCCAAAGTGGTTTTTCACTTTAAATTTTATATAAATAATGGAAAATTATAGAGTAAAATTTTTTTTGTAAGAAACCCGATGAAAAAATCTACTTTAAAATGTTAAAAAATGGACAAAAGGAAAAACTCTAGCAAATCGACTTTAGGCCTGCCGAAAATACTCTTTAAATATGTTCCAAAACTTATCTAAACCAAAATTTACTATAATTACTTGTAAGAGAGCAGAAACCAGAGTGCGAAAACTAAACTTTTCAGGGTGTATTTCAGAATTTTACTAATAAGAGCACCAAAAATGATATCATTAAAATTGAAAATAACTAATGAAGTTACTTAAATAATATTTTTTTCGTGGGAAATTATATTAAATATAGAAAATATTGTTTTTGAGGTCCTGGGTTTTTAAGGTTAGGCTCGAATTCATTTAAATTATTCACCATTGTAAATAATTAATAACAAATAAATTTTTTAATTTATTTAATATATATTTTTTTGTTTTTGTACATTTATTTGTTTCTGCACTTTGTGTTAATAGTAAAGCTTGTTTTTGTTCTTCATCTATTGTAATAACAATATTAAATCGAAAAGTCTACGCAATTTGACGTTCAGCAGAATTATTGACAACTTTAAGGTTTATGCATATATTTTTTCCACATACAAAATGATGGTCTGAATTCTATAGATTTAGATTTTTCTTTAAAAAGTCAACTTTTATATTTGTAAAAAAAGAAAATTTACGGGAGCCGCAACATAATGTTAGAGGTTTTGTAGATCAAAAAAAAAAAAAAAATGTTCCGAGTATTTGTTTATCCGATTTTATATCAAATATATTATTTCTCTTCCATTCATGAAAAATTCCCCCCCCCCCCCCCCGCTCGTAAAAAATGAAAATTTTTCGTTGTACCCTTCGTTTAAAAAAAATTATTTTTGGATTTCTTGGATTTCTCTCTCCTGCTCATAAAAAAACAAAAATTTTCGGATTTATTTCCGTCGCTCACAAAAAATTATTTTTGGATTTCTTGGATTTTTACCATCGTTCATCAAAATTTTTTTTTCGGATTTCTCCCGCCCGCTCAAGGCCAATGTTTTCTCTCCATGGCCCTGCTGGTTACTACATCTCCCAGTGTACTGGCCTAGAACCTCCCTTGTATACAGTGAGTTCTGCTTTTGACGTTTTCTCTCGTGTGACAATCTACAGGTGTCATCTCTGACCAAAGTTCTATTCTTATATCTGCCCATTCAGATGGCCAAATCCTGTATGAACTTCTATCATGATTCACAACTGAGTAATTCTAAGCTGTACATTCTCGGATCCATTCTTTCGCGAGTGTTATTCAATATTTTATAGACATCTTGTTGAACATCAAACACAGTAAATATTGGTCAAGATATGACATGTGATTTTGAACTATAGTCTAGGAGATAGCTACATATATGAGGCCTGGGATATAACATGTTGGCATTGCTGCTATGTTTTAGCAAATAAAATAATAATAATAATAATAAAGTACTTTATTGGTAAAACCAAATGGCTATCGAATGAAGTCCTTCTGCCAGTTGCATATTTAAACATATTTTACATATAATTTTATAGGAAGTTATAATAAGAAAGTATAAATATCTTGATTTACAAAAAAAAAAAAAGAAAAAAGGGAAACTCTTCTTTGCAATTATTCTTCATTAAGTTCTTTAAGGAGTTCCAATATGGTTTTTTCGGGGTACTTGTGCTTCGAGCATTGTTCTCGTGTCTTACAAAATGGTTGCATCGTAGTCAGAGTGTGTTCGTTTTTTGCAAATTTAGTGGTGAAGTGCACAAGACGTTGGGCTATGGGTTGGGTATTTGTTGCTTCGTAGAGATTATTTGGAGGGTTATGTAGGGCATTTCTTGGATGACGGATTTTAGTTATTGAGCATATGGTGGATGTTTTTGCTACTTGAAGGTTATTTATTGCTGATTTTCTGCAATTTATATATAATGGGTGTGCATATTCGAGAATTGGTCTGCATATGGATTTATGTGTGCCGCTGTTTTCTTGTTTATTCCCTTATCTTTGTATGTCAAGTTTCTGAAATGTTTTCCTTTGGTTATGCATTTTTTCTTTATGAGGTTTGTGTGGTGGTTGAAATTAAGCTTGTGGTCTAAGTGTATACCCAAGTAATTGGCAACAGGTTTATTTTTTAATGTTTGTCCATTTATTGAAATTATTGGTGAATTGTCAGTTTGGGTGTGATTGAATATAATGAACTGTGACTTAATTGGGTTTGCTTTTAATCTCCATACATTAAACCAGGTTGTTGTTCTGTCCATAAGTTGTTGCAATTTAGTTACCATACAGGTAATCGAGCTGTTATAAGATACCAGCGCGATATCATCAGCATATTGGAGGGTATAGAGGTCCTTGTTAAATGTGTTTTGGTTTGCCCTGTTATTGTTATATATATCGTAGCAGTATAAATTGTATAGGAGGGGTGAAAGTGGCGAGCCCTGGGGGACTCCTTGTTGTGGTGAAAAATTATTTGCCGTTAATTTTAACTTGTAAGCTGCGATTATTCAGATAACCTTTTATTAAGTAAATCAGATGTTTTGGACAGTTTAACAAATGTAGTTTGTGTAATATACCTTCATGCCACACACTGTCGAAGGCCTTGTTAATGTCTAAAAAGATTGCAGCACTGTGTTGACCTGAGAGTTTCGCTGTTTGTACATTAGAAACTAAAATTGTGAGAGGATGCACTGTTGAACGTTTTTCTTGAAACCCGAATTGGTAATTTATTTTGTACATGTTTATTGAGAATGTTTTTTATTATTTTTTCGAAGTTTTTGGCCAACACCAATAATTACTTGCTTTTTGCTATGGTCTGTGTTAGATTTTGCAATGGCTATTATAGTTCCTCGTTTCCATTTGTCTGAGAAATAATGTGTGTTTAGGCAGTATTCGTAGCATTTTATTATAAACAGGTGAATTTCTTGATCTAGTTTTCTTATACAATTTTTCGTTATGTGGTCTTCTCCTGGAGTCGTGCTTTTTCCTTCGTTTATGATTTCATAATAGGTGTCTTCATCTATTTTGTGGTTTTCAGTTCTCCTCTCATTTCCAAACAAATTTTTGTACCAGTTTGTTACTTGTTCGTATTGGTTTTGATCGAAATGTATGTCGTTACCTTTTTGAAATGCTGTTTCAAAGTGTTTTGCGAAATGCTCAGCCTTTTCCGAATCAGTTGTGAAGATTTGCTCATTGTCTTCTAGTTGTGGCATAAGGGATTTTGTTTTATATCTGCTGAGCTTTTTAACTTTGTGCCAATAATTCTTCCCCTGTTGTCTATTTATATCGTTGCACGTTTCTGTCCATTTATTTTCTTTATACTGTTGGATCAATTTTTGTATGTTTTTATTGTATGAGTTTAAATTTCTTTTAAAGCTAGAATTTTGGTTTTGTTTGTACTCTGTACATTTTCCTTTTATTTTTTAAGAGCCTTATTATAAATGGTGGTAATTCATGTATATAGTGATTTATTTTGACTTTCGGGGAGTGTTGTGCCACACACTCTGTGAGCTTATCATTGAATTCATTAATTATTTCTTCATTGATGGGATCATGTTGGTTATTAATATAGTTTTTCATTTCAATATTTACTTTTTCCATATCACATTCATTATAATTTATTTTGAACTCTGCATCCAGTTGTATGTTTGGCATATTCAAATCCAATGTTATCTGAATGGCTAGATGGTCAGAGCCTATATCGGAGTGGGTTTCGATTTGTTTTATGCTTTTTTCCAAATTGTGTGTATATAGGATTAAATCGGGAGTACTGTCTGGGTTGTTTTCCATAATGAATGTGGGTGGTGTTAGTGCCTTTTTGAATGTTTTGAGTTATCTGTGAAGGTTTTTATTTACTTTTCTCTCCTTTTGTTGACGTTAAAATCCCCTATTATCAGTGCATATTTACATAATGCCGCTTTGTTGAATATTGTGTCCTCAATATTATTAGATGAGTGGTGTATGTACAGTGTACACCAAGAATACATGTATCTTGTCATCCTGGAATGGTATAGAGAAGTGTGTCACTTCATTTAAGGGATTATTGATTCTAGGTGCGTTTTCTTTCGTCATTCTTAGAGTAGGACATAACTGCACCAGACTTCCCCCACGGGCATTGTTTATTATGTTTCCATCTCTTTGAATTATATCCCAATTTCGATAGCCTGCATTACTGTCCTTTTTGGTTTTTGTTTAGATAAATAAAGTACAGTTGATATTAGTCTGTTCGACAAAGTTGTTAATTTTATGTTTTTTTGGTATGTAGCTGTTAACGTTTGCATATAATATATTAAATAGGCCGGTGGATTTGAACTAAGGCAGTGTCGCCTTGTTTGGGTTCAGTGGGTGAAGTTGAATTTGGGTCGTCCAGGTCAAACATAAATATCAATGCACGGTTTCCTGTGAACACTATGCTTGTGTCGATGTTGAATTCGCTTATAAATCTTTTTTTGAGTTTCTGCACTAATTCCTCTCTGTTTGTATTTTTGGGTTTGTTTAATTTTCTCATGTAAGTATTAATAATGTGGTCGTGGATGGTAATTCTTGAGTGGATTTTGGTGTTTTTTTTGGAGTCGTCTTTAATTTCCTGTGTTTTTTTATTCAAAGATTTAATCGTGGCGTTGGGTATTCCTTCAATGGGCTTAGTTGGACGCTTTGGGCATTTAAAAGCCCATGCTTGGTGGTCCTCTGCTCCACAAGCATTACATTTAGGAGGCAAGTTTGTTGAGCATTTGTTGGTGGCATGGTTTTCACCACATTTATTACATTTAATAGGTGTGTTGCAGTCTTCTGTTTTGTGTGTGAATTGTAGGCACTTGTTACATGGTATGGGGGTTGGTTCTGGCGGTGCACTGGCATATATTGGGTAGTGTCTATTTTTAAAAAATAATCCTCCATTTAACAGTTTTTCGTAGCTTTTAAAACAGCCCGTTATAATTCTGATGAATGAGGTTGGTTTTGCTGTAGCTCTAGAGATGATTCGTTTGCAAAAACGCCGTTCAATTCTGTGATTTCTTAGGTGTTCGCTAATATTGTTGTCTTGTATCACTGTTTCGACTTGAGAGATTATGGCCGAATATGATTCTTGCCGTTGTATTGTTTTTGGTTTCTGGGTATTTGAATTGGTTTCAGTATAATTAATGATTGTTTGGCGGGTTTTAAGTCTCTCAAGGTGATTTGTTATGATTACTTTTGGAGAATTTGATTTTAAAAGGAAGCCTTTTTTTGTTTGTATTATTATGTCTTTAGCATTAGGTTGCTCTTTTTCCCAGATGTCTGCCATTTGGATTCTGTTGTTAATATTTTGGTTTGTGTTTAGATAAAATAAATGGTTGTATTGTTTGTTTACAATTTCTAGCATTTTAGCTGAGAAGTTTTTGTTTGTTTTTTGTTGGGTAGGCTTTTTGTGTTTCTTTATCAATGTTGATATTTTGTTCAGGTGGTGTTTTTTTTTGTAGGTTGGTTAATTTCATCTCCTTGCTGTGTTCCAATAATTCTGTCTATATCTTCTAATGATGGCTCTTTTCTCTTTCTTCCTGATCTTTTACTCTATTCCCATTCCATTAATTCATCATTGGTTTCACTTTCACTCATTTTCAATTAGTTTACTTCACTTAATTCAAGACAACTCACTCACACACTGTTTACTCTGTGAGTGCTTTCTTTGAACTGTGTTTTAGCAAATATTTTTCTGAGTATTTTATCTTCTGTGAGTCAGACCTCCCCCCGACTGTTTTGGCGCTAGCCGCCCCAGAAAATATTCGATTGTGGAATAGAGTATAACACTTTGGGGCTGGTGTTAGTTGAAGAGGGTATCTTGGCGATCAACATTCGATATATTCCAACATTTTTTCTCTGTGCAATTGGCAGCACTGGCGACATCAATTATGGCCCAAATTGGAACGTAGTATAACACTTTCAGACCAGGCGGAAAATTTTCATTGTCAATGCTCATTGCTGGAAAACCATATGCCAACATTTTTTGCTTGCCCATTTTCCAGATTTTTTGGCCAAAAATTGGACTTTTGGCCTAAAACGGGCTAGAACTGGTGCTTTTCAAAAAAAGAAAATGTTGGCAACTTCTAAAACTTGTAGTTTTTGTACCAAAGAATAGTCTCTGTGACTATTACATAGAATTACAACTCATAAATAACACTTGTTGGAACAATCACATTTATTTATATCATTATATAATATACAAAGAATTTAAACATTCAATAGAATAGTGTACACAGTGAATAAAAAATATTTTGTCTTTCAAAAATTTCTCTTGTAAATATTATATGTAATTAATTGACTCGTTTGACCTTATATCTACCAATAGTACATAAAAAACATTTCTTAAAGTGTCCTGATGTCAACCAGTTTGGACTGATAAAAAATTAAGGTATTTGATACATAAAACACAAAATATAAACCTATATACTTAAAGCTACAATGTTTTCTCCACAAAAGCAAGGTTGATTCAATTCAATTCTAATTAACATAGTGTGATATCTCTAGTGTCTGTCACCTTATAAAAGCGTCCAATAATCACCACCTAAAATAGTTCCTGAGCCAACCTCTATTTTATAGATTTTTTGTAATGTTGTGAAACATTTTTCACGCCATATTTTATTATTCTTTATCAACTATAACTTTCTTATATTTTTAAGTAGAGCTAGAGTGATTGTGAATGAATCAATATTCAGAATTTAATCCACTTTCTATTTTCCAAATTTAAAATGTTTAAAAATTTATTGATCTGTCTTTAGTGACGATCATTTTGAGAGCATGTAAAGATATTTCAAGGAAATTTGTATACATGTAAAGTTTATGTGCTACTAGCAAAAATACTCGATCTTTGAAGCAACTGAAGTACCCGTATAACCATTCGATAAAGGTATTTTTATTCGATAAAGATAGATAAAGATGCTATATGTATATATTTGTCGTTATCGGTCTCACCGAGTCTATATTCTAAACTTTACCGACAAAACCTTTATTGCTACTATGCAGCAGATATACCTTATTAACTTTATATATTTAGCTTTATTGAGTCTATAAATACTCCCTTATTTCAACTTTACCGCATATGTACCGTAGATACATGTTAAACCTTTACCGCATATGTACTAGATACATCTATACCATGTAATCTTTATTTTACCTTTATTGGACATTAGTTAGTTACATTTAAATTTAAACTATCTATCTCAACTGTATGTAATATCTTTATTCTAACTGTACCTTAACAACCGACACCTAACCTTATTTCTCTTCACTTCTCTTTAACAGAATTGTGCCCCATATGTATTTTAAAATGCCGGGCGAATTATAAACGAAAAATGCTGGCAACAAAACTTAAAGAATCCGTTATGCCCAACAGACAATCCTGGAGTTACATTATGTTGACAGTTGATGGCAGTACCAACTTTCTTTGAATCTGTAATATATGGGTTCTCTTGCTCTTTAATTATAAATTAAATTACACAACATATAAGGCATAATATAGAAGTGTCTTGACTGTGATTGTATTTTGATATACCAAATGAAGCAACGTTCAGCAAGGTTAGTACTTAGATGGGTGAAATCAATCTTGGGAAACACAGTGATCTCGTCTCACCTTCTAGTGGCTTGTATATCAGCGTATATGCGAAAGCTATGTAATTTCAAGATGAGGATTACGTAGTGGATATACCACATACCTTCCATTTCCAGGTTGAGGGTAGCTCGTCTCCTGGTGTCGGTGATAGGCCCTGGCATCGGAAATAGGCAGACGTTAAATAATCAGATAAAAAAAGGCATAATACTCATTACAATATGATTTTTGAGCCCTAAGCCCTATATTAGTTGTGTTGCTAGTTGTGCAGAGACCATAGATGTTATGCTCTTATTTCTATTAGTATGTGTAATACATGACTATTTCATTACCTTTATGATGACGAAATTATTGAAAGTTTTGTTTTGGCATTATATGTCGCATATAATATGAAATATACATGAACAATTTACATCATAAATACAGTACAGAAGTTCGCTATTGCACTCGATTCTGAATCGTATAGTCTATTGTAACTATTTTATGTACTAAATACTGTTATTAAAACAACATTTTGTATGGAGGAAAATAGCCGAGTGGAAACGTACTCGACTGCCACTCTAAAGGTCGACGGTTCGAACCCTGCTACCGGATAAGAGGTAAGTTGTGTTTATTAAATATTGTGAATAGTGTTATATGTGTATTTATATAATCCCATTCCTTGGAATATTGAATAATACCATAATTTGGGCCTATACAGTTACATTATGGATTTGATATAGATTTTGTACTTATGCTGTATCTGTAGGATAAAGAAATTCTATACTGGTATCTATAGAAGGGTTCATATGAAGACGTTAACAACTATAGACCAATTTCTCTGGTACCAATATTAGCCAAAATTTTTGAAACAGCATTAAAAAATCAAATTAATGAATACTTTGAACATAACAACCTATTTCACTGCTGTGAGTATGGTTTCAGGAATAAGCGATCCACAACTCTCGCAATAAATAATGTTGTTCAAATTGTCCTTGATACATTTGAAAACAAGAAATATACAACAGCTAGTTTCTTTGATCTATCTAAGGCCTTTGATTGTGTTTCACATGAAATTCTCATAGACAAATTATTAGGTTATAATTTTCATCCTGACAGTGTGGTACTTATTAATTCCTACTTATCCGATAGATTCCAATATGTTAACTATAACCTATGCACTTCCCAAAAACGCAGAGTTTCTCATGGTGTTCCTCAGGGTTCTGTGTTGGATCCCATACTATTTACGATATTCATCAATGACCTTGCCAATTCTGATGATAACACAAATTTTATACTGTTTGCAGATGATACCACTGCACTAAACACTAATTTCACACCTGATGAACTAACACGGACTGTCACAGAAACTGATAAACATATTTACGAATGGTTTTTAACTAATAGATTAAAACTGAATGATGACAAGACACAATCATTAACATTTACATTGCGAAACAGGGAACCAAAAGAACAGACCAATGCATCCGTAAAATTTCTAGGAGTATACTTGGACTCAATATTATCCTGGGAAGAACATGTTACAAAACTATCGACTAAACTCTTTAAAAATATTTATTTCCTTCGCAACCTTATCAACACAGTATCCCTTAACTACCTACTCACGGCTTACTATGGTTCTTTTCATGCCAATATGTTGTACGGAATTTTAAACTGGGGGCACTCAGCCCATGCTTCCAACATTTTTGGTTTACAACGTAGATGTGTTCGCATACTATCTCATCTTAGATACAGAGATGATTGTAAAGACCACTTCATTAATCTCAAGATATTAACTATGCCTTTTGTTTATATTCTCGAGTGTTTACTTTATCTTAAACAAAATGAACATCAATATGTAACGCACAGCCAAATCCATGAATATACCACAAGGAATAACGATAAAATTAATGTCAATTTTCTTCGACTTACGAGATCTAGAAACGGAGCAGCTTATTATTCCGCCAAATTTTACAATACTCTTCCTCATTCAGTAAAAAACTTAAACTTTTTGCAATTTAAAAATAAAATTAAAGGTTACTTAAAAACTAAGGCCTTCTACAGTTTTGAAGAGTTTTTCGAGAACGATTTCTTAGATTTAATTTAACAAGAATCTAGGCACTGTACACTTACACTTATTACCACATATTACCCTTGCTTAATTTGTTAATTAGTTTAGATAATTTTATATTACTTTTAATTTGTTGTCATTCATTGTCTTATGTATCTATGTAGTTTACCTATTTTCAATATCTTTTATATATCTACTTTATTGTCTTACTGTTTTGACGTGTGTAAGCATTATTATGTATCTTGACACCAATAAATTATTATTATTACTATACAGTAGAGATATTATTTCTCTATCAACTCTCTGACGATACGGTACGGATTACTTGCATGGAATCAAAATATGCATATAGTTGCAGTAAAGAGTCTTTACAGGTTATACGGGTATCTGAGAAAGGATATACCATTGTGGTATTTAGAATATTTAAAATCTCTTTCACCCTATAAGATGCGGATTATGAAAATTGATTCTAAATTATTTTTCAAAATATCCCATAAGTGACCACTGCATCAAATTTGAGATTAGAACCTGGACAAATTGTCACAATACACAGTTACTTGATCATAAGAGATTTTAAGTTAAACTGTATTATTTGTCTATAGCAATTAGCTATTCTCATAAAGTGCAACACACTTGAGATATTTGTAACACTATCTATTTTTAACAATTGGATTGAAACACCGTATTGATAAAAATATTTTATAACAGTGACTATAATGTTGGACACAACCACGATATATTATATAACACAATCATAGAGTTCTGAGCAAAAAAAAGACAAAATTGACATAAAAATTTATTCACTAACCGCCATTGAGATAGCAAGCGGAGAGGGGACAATATGAGATACAAACATTTAGTGTGGTCAGTCGATGCTGTCTATTTTAACTACAAATGATAGGCACCGATGTCAGAAAATAACCTGAAAACACTGGCACTTCTAATGCATAAAACGTGGCAAATCTCATTTCAATGTGAGATTTTTAAAATTCTCACATCACAGATACGCAAAACCCATAATTAACATCTATTTTAAATGATGCTGTGGCAAGTAGATATGTTCATCACCCTCATAGACTTGTTAGGCTTAAATTTTAATGCACACACTGTCTATTTATTACCAGACAGATATGAGAGTTGAGTTTAAGATTTCTATTCCGTTTCTACAATGTCGAAGTTGCAGTGCTTGAGGCAAATATGAATTAGCCTCACGTCTCCAGTCCAATACAGAGCTTCTTGTCTGAAGTGTTATTTGCGTTTGCTTTCTGCTGGTGCATTAACGCTAGTCTATAATGCGCCTATTTGAAATTAGTTTAAACAAGTGTGAGATAGATTAGCGCCAGAGCGTAAATAAATAATTTACACGTTATTTATCCATGATTTGTTAATCAATTACTGACCTTATTATTAACAATATATAAAACATAGAATCTGATATATTGAATATTTTGACCTATACATTAGCCGGGAAAGGAGGATAGTGATGAATTAAACTGTCAATAGTGTCAAGCGTTGATTTGATAAGCTCTTGTAAAAAGTATTTTGAATTACACTCGCCCCCTCCAAATTTAAATGCCAATAAGATCTTGTTGCACACACTGACAATGTGCTCATACTACTATCCTCTTTTCCCGGCTAAGGTATGAGTTATCTTGAGGAGGCTCAGCCTTGAGAAACCGCCACTGGTGGAGAGGGAAGAAAAGAGAGGTTGACATTGTTACCCACAATAAAGTAGCGAATTTTGATAATTATTGTAATAATAATAACACATCACAGGTAATACAATCCCTTTACCCTGAAGGCTCTAGAGCGGGAGAGGCTACACATTTGAAGACAAGAAACACACATCCAATAACCGAGTATATTAGGATTAATTTCTTCTATGGGAAAAATCCCAGTGCCAATCCCAGGACTCCCGGGTTAGAGTCAAAAATTGAATTCAAAACAAATTTATTATAAACTTACAGTTGTTACAATAAGTACTTTGTCAGATCTTGGCCCGGAACCAACCAGACAACCATGGCATGCAGCGCCGTGGTGAATGTAGGGTTGGACGGGGCAGACCCGGTTCGGTTTAAAGAGCAATGCGGGGAGGGCGGACTTAAAACTTAAAATATAACTAATAATAGTCCTCGGAGGGACATAAAAATAATTAAAATGTATACTTAAACACTTGTCATTGCACTGAAAAATTTTGATAGTTGGCACGGGAAAAAATTGATTAAAAAACCCTTTCGAGATAACTACCGAACTGGTGGTCTCATTGCCGTCAGGAAAATGTGGTGGTGGTTAAAAATTGTTGTTTAAAATGACTCGATTTTTTGAGAATTTTTCGACCTAAAGGGAATTTATGTACAAAAAGAACAAAAAGGATAAAAACAGAAACAAAAGCGAACAAATAGAAAATGGAAAGAGAGGATTAAAGATATGAAGTTTTAGGAAAGATAGATGGATAGGGTTTTTTAGAGAAGTTATGGTAGAGGAAAGTGTGGCTAAGGAAGTTGCCAGAAGATAGGCAACGCCCGGTACGGTGAGGATCAAATATGATTGCATTATGCTGTCTGATTTAGGTTATGTTGCAGGTTAGCGGGCTTTGCCCAGTTTGGTGAAGTAGAATTTTTGTGAAATTTCTTGAACATAGGTCACTAGTGGGGTTATGCTGTGACAACGTGCGTATAAATCTTTGAATCAGAAATGAGGCACATATGTTTATGTTCTAATACTTTTAGTTTTTTCATTGTTATGGCCGGGATGTTGCAATGCAATACAGATTAGATTAGATTACTCTGAAGGGGCTGGCCTCTGCCTATTTCCACTGCGACCTATAAGGTCCATTGTAGTACTCCCTTTTTGTGCCTTAGAGCTCCTTATCCGAACATGGTCTTCCTAGACTTCGAGTCTGTTAATAAGGACCCCCAGGTACGGTTATCAGCCTCTGTCTTTCTCTCGCCGAGCCGTCTCAGTCCAGTCAGGCTTTTACAGCTCAGCATATGGACTGAGATCTCCAACGAGAACATGGGTCACCAATCCAAGAGCCGGACGCGACCGACGTTGCTTATCTTCGCCGATTGAGTGCCGGCACCCAGATCGGAGACCGCACAGAGAGCTGTGCAATGCAATACACCGGCACTGTTGTGTTCTTAGTTGCAAGAACATTTTCTAACGAAGATAGAAGTTAAACTGTGTAGCATTTTATATATTGCTCAGTTAACGGAAACAACGGTGTTTTTAAAACTGCCAACTTAACCTAATACCCCTCTCCGCTAGTTTCTGCATGTAAATACGTAAGAGACGTTGCACCATTTGTGATTTGCTCGATTATGAGTAGTGTATAGTTCAAAATTTCTTTTAATGATCGTAACTCGTAAAAAATTATGGATAAAATTACCTACCTAATTTCTTGTAGGTAACTCTCTATATAGACAATTCCCTATTTTGGCACGTTATTAAACCACACTTTTTGAAACTTTATCTCACACCACTTTTAATAATAACATCCTCTCTTATTTACTACCTCAATGGTAACAATATTTATACATCCCATAGAAAATGGAGTCTGTCTACAAGAGTGGTTAATAAAATGTATTTTAAATAACGGTTCCAGTGAACGGTTCTCTTGCTTCGTTTATAAAGTTTGTTACTTAATATATTTATTGAGCGATACTTTGCATTGAGTTTAAGTGATATTAAAACTAATACATTTTACTTCAAAGCACTCTTGTTGACACAACCCTTGTTGAGGTCACAAATTTGTTCACAACTATTCGTTACTTCTCTATTTAAGTCTGTTTTTAATATAGTAAGAGTCGGATATACAGGATGACTGAGATCTTATAGGAAAAGTTTAAGGGGGATGCCTCCTTAAAATTGATACCTTAAAATAAATCACCATAGTTTAAGAGAATGTGCAAAGAAGTTAAGGTATTACTGAAAGCTTTATAGTGGGAGGACTGCAGTTAAGTCAGGTTGTTGTATTTTGTTTATGTGAACTTCCATGTGGTTTTAATTCAATGCAGTTGCCCAGATACGAGCCAGTGACGTGTGAATAAATATTTTTAAATACTTCTGAAAGCTGTATTTTCACATTTATTTGTGTTAGCCTATTTGTGGAGATATAGTGTACATATGAAGCAAATTATACGATAACCATAAATGAGTTTGAGTAAACTGTACCTAAACAAATACACATATTCAGAGTACTAGAAGTATCATGGTCATAAAAGCAGGTGACATATTGGACCAAGGAGAACAAAAAGAATTAGCAGAAAATGTTTCAAAATTTTAGGCCAAAATGGGGTTTGTGACGTGTGACGAAAGGTTTGGGCGGAAAAAATTTTGTACTCTACTATTTTTCAATTAGGGGGAGGTTTCTTAAAATATATTGGCATGGTCAGACTTAGATCATCAGTGTCTTTTCATATTGAGTGTTAGATATAGTAATCTAAGTGTATGAAAGAAGTTGACAAGTCGGTGCGTAAGGAACTTCTTGTTGATCTTCTAGCTTAGTCAAATCTAGATCAATGGTATATGAAGGAACGAATGGTTTCTTTGAAAGTTATCTGCTAAATACCCAAAATAATATTTTATAATAAGATCATGTGGAAGGTAGATGCATTTTATGAGACATTTTAGGTTGAGGCTTCGACACATTCGTAATTTTTCCGGTTTCTCTATTTAACATCTGTATACTATTTACCATCATTATTATCAGGATAATGCAAAATCTTGTCATTCTAACCTACTACAATTACCATTATGCATTCAAGAATACATTGCTGTAGATCATTATATAGCAGATATAGAGCAGTGTTGCCAGATGACCTACATATTTTATTTAATCACTTGATAATGGTAAAAGACAGAAAAAATTATAACACTTTTTGTTCCTTTTGATTCAACATATCACATGTTAAAATTATGATCATACTTCCACAACACCATCCATAGTTTGGATATTAATATTGCTACAATGTCAACAACATCCCAACAGGACATTAGGTAACCATACAATTACAAAAAAGCCACAAAAATTTAACTTCTAGTAGGCAAAACCGGCTTGGCCTCTGAAATTTAAATGCACAGTGGATTTGGCCACATTTAGAAGGCGGACCTCAGTGTATCTTGTGCTATTCACCTTGGTGTTGTTAGTCTTCATTGCACAGTGACCATCTATCTAACCTATGTGCATTTCACGGGCCAAGTTGGGATAACCGACTAGTACCATGAACGACTTCACAACTACAACCGATGAATTGACAACTTTAAATATGTTCCCATTAATGTTAATGTGTTTATTGTTCAACAGAAAAATTCTAAATTTTCATTATTACAGCGATTTTTTGTTACAAATGAAGCTGTTATAAATGACTGTGTACCTGAAAAATTTGTGACCCAACTTAAAAATTTTGCTCATTATTATTCATTTAAAGTATCTTGTAGCATTATTCTTAATATTAATAATTTACATTAAACAGATCTTTGAGATTACAAACAAAATGTTTTCAATATCTAGTGTTAATATAACGTAACATTTTGCACACAATGGGCTGTTATTCTGATCTAAAATATTTGTGTAATAGCACTATCAAAATTTTTAAAATGAAATTTAATTCTTATTTATGTTTAATGATAGATAATGTCTCAGCTAGAACTGGTAATGTCAATCATTCCTTGAATATATCAAGCAATACTGCCTCTAAATACTTCATGAAATAATATTACCAGACTAGGTAATATCATTGGGAATTATCAAAATTGCACTTTGCGCATTCCCAATTCTAGATAAGATGTATTCCAATAACAAATAGTTAAACATATGTATAGAAACAGTTTTGGCAAGAAAATCCCAATATGGGCCCAATGTTTCTATGAGAGCCATGCTTAAGTTTTTTAAATGTCGGTGTTTCCGAGATCGATAGTGTATTTTTATTTATTTATAGTTGTATTAAGTCATCTTCACTTTCAAATAAAATATTTACTAAACAAATATGTGTTCATCTGTATTAGGCCCACATTAGATTATAAAAGTTCTTTGACAAAGGCTTTTCATAAAAAATATTTTATGAGAAATGTGCCAAGACAGTACGCTATATCTTAAAGATGTCTTTTTTATGTTCATATGTCTTTCGCCTACATCCTCAAATTAAAGTTAAATTACATAAAACTGTAGCAAATATTGGTTATCTGATTGCATATTTACTTATTTATTTTATAACATGCTGATCTGGATATATAAGTATTTACAAAATAACACTCATTAAATTTTTTTATGACTATTTTATTTTATAGTTACCAAATCTTAACTAGTTATTAGTTATCAAATCTTAATTATCTGTTCAACGTAATTCTTGTGAATGCGAATATTAAACTAAAGATAGAAAATTTTCGTCATTATAAATATTACATTTCAGCTTCAATTAAAATAATAAATTTGATTTAGGCGCCGTGCATCTTTGTTGCCTAACTCAATGATTCTTTCATACGCTCTGTCCTTGTCTATCTTTGGCTGTTAGAAAGAGGTGCATTTCGTACAATCCGATGTCAAACTCATCGAATTTTTAACAAACAACTTGTGAACATACGCTGTGGCGCCGACAATTTTCCAATTTTTGAGGAAACAGTATAAAACTTTCTTGACAAAAACTGTCAAGAATATCATGCTTGCATTGATTTTCATTAAACACCTCCTTTGTGTGTAGTTGTAGTTAGTGTTTTGTGAAATACTGTTGATTTCGATCACATCACGTTGTGATCAATTTGTAAAGTTATGTTTTACTTTTGAAAAGATGGACCATTATCGATTTTGGAAAACTACACAGTTTTAAAATATGTAAGTAAAGCATCAATATAAAATAATGTTTTTTTTAGATTCAGTGGAGCAAACAGGATTTGCAAAATTAACGAGACACAGAAAACACCATACAGGCGTAGCTAAGGAGGACATTTGACTGAAGAACAAATTTACTTAAAAAAATTTGATGTTATTTGTACAAAATTGCAAAATTATAATAATTATACTTTTTAACTGGTGAGGTGAATTACTTTATTTCGTATACCTAGTTTCAAGAATTCCATAAAAACGTTACCTTTTGTAACATCAGGGCTTTAAAAGATGTCTTATAGATGTCTTTCAGGCATGAAATGACATTCATAAGATGTCTTGAATATCGAAGTCAGATGTTTTTTGGATGTCTCTAAGATGTCTGTGCTGTTTGGGTGATAGTGTGAATTTATAAAATGATACACATTTCTCATAAAAATATCTTTTATAAAAGATCTTTGTCAAAGAACTTTTGTAGTCTAACGCGGGCCTAAAACTTACCGGACACACTTCTTGTAAGTAAAGCATCTTAACAATATGTTATACGCTGATTTCTTATGCCATCATTACCTATAAAGGAAACCATGACTGTCTAGTCTCTAGTTCAAGTGTATAGTAGTGTGGTAAAAATTAAAAGAAGATAAACAAAAAAGGTTACAAAAAATGAACATTCAGCATCTTATTCAGTATGAAAAACTAAGCGAATGTTCAAAATTTTGTCTATTTTTCTCTTGTTGTTCTTCATGAATTTTATCTCAACCCCTTCAAGGGCCTGTAACTCCCTATGGGTACGGTACGATTTATGCCAGATGTTTATAAAAAATTTTTGGCTTTTTTTGATTAATACTAGATGTTGTAGAAATTTGTAATCCTATGCTAGAAGCACCCTAAAAACATTAAATAACAAACCATCAGTAACCTCTAAAATTCCCTTTTCTGTTAAAACAATACGTATACACAATACACTATATGTTGGGATGCCAACGGTAAAATTTTAAAAGTGGTACTTTAATGAATGAATTTTAATTAGTAGAAAATTTCGTTTTGACATTTATTTTTGCATGAATCAATTTAAAACTGAATATCACAGAATGCATAAACCTTAACATTTTCAGCACGGCCCTCATAGTATTTTCCTAACATTATTATTATTCTAAAAATGTCTAATTATATAGAGTTGTAAAAAATGTAAATATAAATAAATCTATAATAATCTAAAATTAAGATTATTTCTAAAAATTGAAATATTAATTGAGCACAGAATGTAAATATACCTAAAGATTCCTATAACTTCCGTTTGTACTATCAGACTTTTCGTTGCAAGAAATTATAAAATAAATGAGCAGTAGAACTCTATAACTTTAACGTATATAATCGTCACAACCATAGAAGAGGAAGCACAAAAGGCACACATATGCACTCTTATTCGCACAGCCAATCACAAGGCAATTTGGGCATTTTGCTAGCAGGCCACGGTAAGTACCCGGCTGTTTTAAACACCCAGTAATCGTAAGACACTTTAGCGATAAGGCCAACCAGTAAGAGCACCTCAGCAGTAATTATATAGTAAATGTAATCCGTCCAATCTTGCTGACTTTGGCACAACTTAGTCTGATCTAACTCTGTTATTTTTACATCCATATTTTCACACCCTATTTCCTCATAATCTGGTATGTGATCTAGTTTTGTTAACAACCAAACCTGAAAATGAATACCGTTAAATATAATAAAACAGCATGGAGAAAATTGACAGAAGATATTTAGGTTTTGTTCTACAATATTCATAATCCTAGTTTGAAAGCAGGCTCAAAAAATTGGTTACACAACAGTTCTCGTTTATGTTAAACTTAATGCAGGCATCAAGACACAATCTGTTTGAAAAATTGTTAGGATTCATTCTGGTTGATGATTTACATTTAGAAAGAAGTGAAGAATAAAATTTAGAAGGTTGCCAAACAAAATTTTCCCGATTTTTTTTTTTTTTTTTTTTCACCTAAATCGTAACAGTAATTTCGGGTGCGCGTAACTCCAGCATCTAAAAAACCATTATACTTTCAAGGCATGTCCTTTTAACGGTTTTCCACAAGGTTGTCTTTTTAAAATTTTGACGTTAAAAAATTTTTGTTTTTTTCAAATAAAAAAAAATAGATTTTTTCTTATACATTCAGTTTGCCAATTAAATTAATTTTTTGAGTCCCGGCTAATTTGACAAAATATTTTTTTAACATTAAAAAAAAATTAAATAAAACATAAATATCAAAAAATGAAATTTATTAAGGCAAAAATAAACAAATTAGTTGTTTACTTAGTAACAATTGATAAAAAGTAACATAAGATGTTATATTTCTAAAGACAAGGGGCATAGCCGGGTAAGCATGGTGTAACTGTCCCCCCAGCGTCTGGCGCTTATATTTGTGCAGTAGGAAGCAACTTCGGAAAGTAGCAATCTCACAAAATATTAGCCCGAGGGGGGGGACTGGTTTGGGGTGAGTAAGGGAGGCAAAACTGTTTTTTTTTTCTAAGAAACGGCACATTCAATCACTTTGTAAAAAATATATGTTAAAGACTTACTGAGAAAGTACTAAACAAAAATCACGCTTAAATTCCGAAAACAGATACAATAAAAAAAATATATATTATTTTCAGATTTTTTTTAGGGCAAGTTATACCTGCGGCGCCAGCCTGATTATTTTTTCTGTAGCATGTCTGCGGATTTACTTATGTTATATTTTTCCCCAGTCTTGTCCGAAGATGTGCGCAGTGCCGTATACATATTTTGTGGACAATTAACCCCTTGCAAGTAAAAAAGGCCACACTGCAAAGTAAATATGGACACCTGAGTAATGTACACATAGTTACAGTAATTATGGAGATGGTGAACGTTGTAAGAGGAACCAATATAAAGCTGCAACGCTGACAGTTAATTAGGTGATCAATAGACTTGAACTCTCTTGCGCCGCAATCAGTTTATAGCCTTAATGTTAAATATCATTAACGATAAAAACTAAAGTCAGCAGTACTATCGAGTACTTTGTCAAAAGCCTGTCATTATTTACATATTACTGTCTGCAGGGGTAGGAGCTTGGTCTTAACAGTCACGTGTTGTTAACAGTTTGCAGCACTAGATCGTAGCATTGCTAATCTGAGAAGTATATGGATCTTCCTCACTGTCATCTGCAATCACTGCAATCATGCTATCCTTCTGGAACAATAGAGAGAACTTCTGCCGGTTTAGGTATGCTTGATAGATATCATCCATACGAAAGGTAATACACGACAGCAGCTACGTGGGAACAACATCCAACAGTTCGATTCCCATTGGCACATTCACAGAAATTGCCAAGCGTTCGTACTTCGAGGGACCATTTGTGACAACGGCAGAGATAGCCAGAGTTCATATTGACCGTACACTCGCCTTTTTGGGAGGAACCAGACTAATGGGATAATGAGACTATGGGGTAAAATAAGCTTAAGCTTCGGTACGGCAGAGTTCTGGCACCGCAACCCGTAGGAGGAAAAAAAGGGGGTGAGCTGTGTCATATATGTCTCATATATGTCTTACAAATAACTTACGTAAGCGTGGGAATAGGTACTGTCGTGAGCAAAAAAAAAAATAGGACAACTATTTTTTTTTAAATGTAAATCTGTCTCTATTTGCACACTTGCAATGAATTTTGACAAATAACTGACAATGTCACAAAAATTAAAGTTGTAATTACAACTAGATTTACTAATTAATTACACAACTAGATTTCAGCAAAAATACGTTATAAGACTTGTCCCATTTTTTTTTTTCAGTACATACAAGGTAGCTCAACACTTCAAAAGAGTTGTAAAAGCTAGGTAAAGTAGTGCTTTTTGATCCTTGGTTTTAATAGTAAATTGGTAATACTGAATTCCGCGAAGTTGAAATAGGTGGTTTAGCGGTAAAACATCCTATTAATTTTCTCGAAATTGACAATTCAGTTTCTATCATATATTTCCTGAATAGGAACTATATTCCCTTTTATTTCGTTTTATGAAAATGCATTATAAAATGTTTCATGCAAAATACATATTTTATTTCTTTATGTTTTGTATGGTATGTATATTTATTATTTTATTATCTATGTGTTTGTCACTTTTTTAATCGTTTTTTCTAACCAAATAGCACGAACAATTCACAAAATTAGTTAGAATTTATTGAACCTCTTTAAACAAATGTTTTATAGAATGTAAGGCAGCGTTAACACATTTGGTAGATTTCTACTACGTAGAATTTTAAGGATTTTTTGTAAAGTTTCGTAGGGAAAATTTGCTGGTGGCAACGCTGATGTGAGGGGCAACGCTGATGTGAGGTTATGTAAAGATAAACACCTTTTAAACTACTCTAAACCATGAAGACATTATGATTAATTTTGAGCTATCTTAAATCAAGGTCAAATGTTTATACAACATAAAATGACAGTTGAACCAGGTTTAAATAACAAACTCAAATTATATATGTTTAATATTATGCATGACTCTGGATATCTTCCACAAACATCAAAACACTGAACTCAATTTTAATCATCTCCAGATGATGCTAACTTAGCTGACAAAGTGCCTTGCATACTAAAGTAAGAGATTCTCATCACACTTTTGCATATTAGGTAGTTAATTTTAAACTTACCTTAAAATCCTTTGCAGTTTTACAATCACAGTGCAGTTTATTTTGTCCCAGATTTATATGACGCACATTGGTAGTACGGTAAAATTTGATATTTGACAACAGATATGTTTCAAACTAAAACAAAAGTGTAAGTTATACAAAGAATTTAAACTTCATCGGTAGGTAATGCCTGTTACAAATATTTTAACTCTGCTGTTTTGGTTTATAAGAGGCGAGACTAGAAGTTGCTATATCTTTCTTGATCATCACCATATACCATTGCAAGGGCGTAGATAGGGGGAGGTAAAGGGGGCAATCACCCCCCCCCCAGGGTTAGAATATTAAAATAATTTTTTCTATGTCGCTTTTTTTTCGAATAAAATTTTGAGATGAGGACAAAATTTTTTTCTTTTTTTTTGGATTTTCTCCCCCACTCATTAATTTTTCACATGTTACCTCCCCCCCACACACACACACACACACACAAATGTATTTACGCCCTTAGCCCATTGCGCCATCTTGTTTTGTGGGAAATGAGTTTCTTATCCTGGCATGGCGGATGTTCATTTTGCTTCGGTATACCAGGTGACAGCTCAAATTGGTGTTTTGTGAAAATTGGGGAATTCACCTTAAAACGATGAATTTACATTGGTACCAGCTACTATAGTACAAGTAACTAGCCAGGATAGTATCTCTAAGCAAAAAGTGCTTTCTCCTTTATCAGTTTAGTTTATATAGGATTAATGAGACGTTTTGCTCAGGTCTAGTAACGATATATCATTTCTTGGCCTTTATATAGATAAGAGACTGGACAGGAGAGTGCACATTGATAATCTGTCACGCAATATTGGAAAGTATTCATATGTGTTGGCTGAGAATTCAGGAATCCCAGTAGCGCTCACAGCATACCATGCCTATATTCAATCAAGAATCAAATATGGAATTATTTCTTGGGGAAACTCGGTAGAAATAAGTAGAATATTGACTATGCAAAAACGTTGTTTGAGAAATATTTTCAATATGAAGCAAAATGAAAGCTGTAAGCAAATATTTATAAATAACCAAATATTAACTTTAATTAGCATATACAGAGTGTTTCAGCTAAAAGTCCCCGAGTCATTATCTCGTAAAATAATAAAGATACTTAAAATTTGTAAATCGCGGATAACTGACACCAAAAAAGGTCTTAAATAACTGCATTTAGAATTGTTTCTTCGCAGTGCACAGAGATGGCGCTGCGGTGAGAAATTATTTTTCAATGGCTGGAACCTTGAAATATGATTCATACGATTAATGAATAAATTGTGAATAACTTTTGTCTCTGTAAATTTTGAAAACTTCTGTAACTTTTCTGTTTATCATTTTAGAACACCAATTATCTAGAACTTTTATCTTATTATATTCCATACTTTTTATATTATTACATATTTCGAAAATTTTTAATAATTTCAAATTTTAAAAATTAGTTGCATTTGAAAAATTCTGAAAATTATAAAAAATTTCAAAATATGTAATAATATAAGAAGTATGGAATATAATAAGATACAAGTTCTAAATAATTGATGTTCTAAAATGATAAACGGAAAAGTTACAGAAGTTTTCAAATTTCACAGAGACAAAAAATGGAGAAAAAAATTCATGTAGCTCCAAAACGGCTGGTATTTACAAAATTTTTTATAGTCAAAACTATTCACAAATTATTCATTAATAGTATGAACCATGTTTTAAGGTTCCAGCCATCGAAAAATAATTTCTCACCGCAGCACCATCTCTGTGCGCTGCGAAGGAACAATTTTAATTGCAGTTATTTAAGACCTTTTTTTGTGTCAATTATCCGCGATTTACAAATTTTAAGTATCTTTATTATTTTATGAGATAATGACCCGGGGACTTTTAGCTGAACACCCTGTATATTTATGAATCGGTGATATTCGTTGTTGAAAATAAATCACTTTTTAATAACCATGAGCATATGTATAACACAAGACATAGAAAATTTAACAATGGAGAAAACCAGCTACACATATATATACAAAAAAATGTAGAGCATGCTATTATAAAAATCTGGAATAAAATCCCCCTATCGATAAGAAATCTCCCAAAACACAAATTAAAACATTCTTTAAAAAGTTATCTTCTCAAAATGGCATTCTATAACATCAAAGAACTTTTCGAGGACAATAGTATATTAAATCTGTGAAAACTTGACTGTGATATTAAGGAGATGTAGAGTGCGTGAGCAGGGACCTAAGCGATGCCTTTAGAAAGTTGTTCAGGGTGCTTAGGAAGTGAACATACTGAATGTCCTGACGTCTAGGAGGTGAGCCGAAGGGGGCACAAAGAAAGTCCCAATTTTGGTTTATTCGCTTATATCTCGAAAACAGTGCGTCGCAGGGAAAAATTTTCGTATACAAAATGAAAGCTCATGAAATTCTCTACAACTTTCATTTTATATATTTTTTTCGAATTCGCAACCGTTTTCGAGCTACACGCTCCAGAAAAGTGAAAATTTTCTAAAAACAGATTTTTACCGGAAAAATAGAAAATTGTATTTTAAAGATGATAAAAAAAGTAGGACCTCCAGTGCTTGTAATTGCCACCAGGGTGTCTCCAGTATGTTTTCACCCCCACTCTTGAGGGGGCAGCTCATTCCCGAGCCAATGCTGCACTTGGTGGTAGGTGCGCCGGGAATGCTGTTTAGCTGCGCTCTCAGTTGGTGGGAGGGAGCTGATGTCAGGCTTAATACTGCCACTGACCTCGTTAACAACTCGAAGTGGTACTGGTTGAGGGAGGTCTGTCTTGCTGGTGCCCCATACCTTTTGAGGAAGCAAGTCTTCCCAGCCTCTTCAACCTCGCCTTGAGTGGAGGAGGGGTTGTAAAAGATCACTGCTGCTTCCTTGATGATTTCTGACTTAAGTACAATTTTGAGAAGCCCACCTTGTTTTTCATTAAAGTTGAAGAGGTAAAAATCTGTTTTTCAAAAATTTTCACTTTTCCGGAGCATGTAGCTCGAAAATGGTTGCGAATTCGAAAAAAGTTTATAAAACGAAAGTTGTAGAGAATTTCATGAGCTTTCATTTTGTATAAGAAAATTGTTCCCTACGACCCACCATAGATATAAGCGAAAAAACCAAAAGTGGGACTTTCTTTGTACCCCCCCCCCCCCCCTCCGGCTCACCTCCTAGACGTCAGGACTATCAGTATGTTCACTCCCTAAAACACCCTGAACAACTTTCTAAAGTAATCACTTAGGTCCCTGCTCACGCACTCTACACCACCCTTTACATCATTCGTAGACTGACCACATCAAATATTTTAAATTAGATATGTCTTAGTCTTTTAAGTGTAAATTTTTCATGTTTTTAAACCCATATTTTAAATGTTTTTTGACCCGTTCTACGTCCAATAGGGACATTTGTAAAATGGAACAAATAAAGTCTTACTTACTTACTTACTAATTTGATAGTCTAGTAATGCGGATAGTAAAATAATCGGTGGAAGGGAAAGGTTAATAGGCAAGTAAATAGTTCAGCAGAGTATTCACTTTCCTGTTCTCACTACAGGTAGAAGTACTTTCCGCTTATGTTTACATTGGATTAGTTGTTGTCTTGGTAGTCAATGGTAGAGGTAACTAACTTATTTTCTGTACCTATTTAAATTCACCTTTAGTTCAGGCATATATGCCTACTTCATTGTATAAACCAGGGTGTATTAAATAGGTGGTCCGACATACGGCACTTTCCTATGATAATAATGGCTTCATAAGTGCATGCTTTCTATTTAATTTAGTAGATGGCGCGACCTATAAGGTACTACAAAACTTCGACCATATATACATAGACCTAGCATTTCTTTGTTCTACATAGACAACTGTTTGAATGCAGCATTAGGGGGGTTGGGGAAAGGAGGGTAGAATCCTTTCCATGGGCGTATCAGTTATTAGGGGACCAACTTTTGTAATTTATTGAAAAATCAATACACATTAAAAATTTACCAAAAAATATCAAAATCGGATATTTATAAAAAAAAAAACACTGTCCCAGAAATCACTACTTCCACATCCAGATCTACTACCCAAGTCTCTCATAACGAAAAAATTTTGTATGTGGAAATAATTGTTTATGGAACTTTAATAATGGAAATTTAATAACAAAATATTTGAAATCGTCTACCACACAAACCCATAAAACGATATCCCACATCGGTAATGAGGTGGAGGTGGTAGTGGGGATGGATGAAGTAAAAAAAATATTTTGAGGTCTTTGGCTCTTGTGCACACACTACACAATAACTACACTACACTACACAATTTTTTTTCACCTCCTTTTTTATAATGAGGTAGGGGTAGAAATGGGGGTTGCCAATGCCAAGAATTTTTTTGAGACGTTAGCTTCTCTTCTATACATTAAATACTAATTTTGGACTCTTACCTGTTTGATTTACCTATTTACCCCAATTTAACCCCCAACTCTTCAATGGAATAAGATGAAAATGATTATATTTTCATCTTATATAGTTCCAGATCTCGTTAAAATACATACATCTACCAAATTTCAAGTCAATATTTTAAGTGGTTCCAGAGTAATCGCGCACACAAAAAACTTATAGAGAGACTGACAGACAGACAGAAATTTTTCTTTATGCTCAAACTTAAAATCTCGACGTTTCATTACATTCTAAGCCTATTTGTACAATAATTTTTTTTTTTAATTGTTGTTACTATACGTCCACTGGATGTGGAAGTAATAAAAACGTGTATATAATTCACTGAAAAATGAAATTCATAATGAGAATTGTGAATTTTTTAAACTGTTAAATGGAACTAATAAATTTACCATTAGGCTTTTACAAAATTATAGATTATTTTACAGAAATATTTGTAATAAATGTTACTATTTATGCTTTTATAAAAAAAAATATGCATGTTTGTTTCATTGCCTACACTGGTTATCAATACCTTGAAAGGATGGAAGACTGGTGAAGAAAACAAATGTAAAAAATTTATATACCTATTTCATGATAAAATACATAAACAATATAAACAATAAATGGAGTCTAAATAAGTTTTAGTAGAATACATAGATTTCATGAAATACCTAATCATTGTAAAAAATAAACAAGTTACGTTTAATGAATGGCCTCAAGTGATTTACTGTCCCTTTTCCACGCCTATGACTTCTGTTTACGTACTTGTGAAATAAGCGACCACATCCTTTACCCCAATATTTTTTGCATACAATGCATTTATTTACCATGCTGAACACTAATAATTCTCAAACTAACTGAAAATTCTAATTAACAGTTCGAATATACAAGAAAAGAGCACAAATCAACAAGAATTAAATATAGCGACGACAATTAATATTTGACACTTTTGACAGTATGTGTCCAGTATTGCACAGTTGCCAACACTTAATAAAATTTGCAGATAAATAAAAAAAGTGTGTAAAAAAATATCTAATTCATAGATAAGGTTATCTAAATCATTACATTTTGAAGATAATAGGCTAGAACACATAAGTGTTATTAGTAATAATTACATTAGGGTGGTTTTAAAAACGCAATATCCTATCCTAAGTATTGGGATATTTCCTTAATAACATGACTAATGGAGTGACATGGCAAACTTGCATTAAGTTCTACCCTCCTTTCCCCACCGCTATTCATGCCATCATCATTATATGTAAACAAGCTAGGTCTATATGTATATATACAGTGTCAGAAAAATTTTCATTTGGGTCGGCAATGAGAGCAAGCGAGAACGAAGCAACTAGGCTATTCTTTTTTATCGTATAACACATCCTACAATCGTGCCACCTGCTTTCCCCACCACATGTACGTGGGCAGGTCTGTCTGCGGGAAATGTAAAGAATTATTTGACTCGTTTTGAAAGTATGACGAGTTAAATAATTTTAGTTATTAAAGCACTTAATAATATTACCTATACTGAACAGAGCCAACTACAATAAATAATACTGAAATTTTTAATAGCAATGTACGTGTTTTCTTGATCGCGCGTCATTATTTGCTCCCTCTACTAGAGCACTGGTACACGCCTTTATTGTAGGCGGTCTCTCAAGCCGTTGAAATAACTATGCCTGCGACCCAAATCTAAAATCTTCCGAATGTGTATATGGTCGAAGCTACAAAATCCTGTATATAGATAGATGAATTTGCTTTGTTGCATGTAGTGTTGCATATATTCTTTCAATGTTTTTAATTTAGCTACTTAATGTCAGATGTCACTGGACTCTTGTTTCACTAAACATAAACAAAAGGCCGGGAATGTATGCAACACTGTGTGCATGCATGCACAGAAAATGTAAAATTGTCTTTCTATGCCAGAGAGTATAAAGTCACAGGAGGGAGTGTTTAGTACTGAAATCTCGGAGACGGAAGTCGTCATCAGGTACACCGTCGATGACTAATTATTTTGGAATGTGGTGTACTGTATTGTAGGTTATTGGATAACTTTTCACGTGTAAGTTTAATATGTGTACTAGAAACTAACGTATTACTTTATTTAAGAACGTGGGTTAATCTTATAAATATGTAAACTCGTCACATTGTAATTTTTTAAAAGAAGTATTATTGTGTTATTGTTTTGATAGCAGTGGTGGAGATGCCGTAAAAGAAAGTAACGGGTATTTAATTCCTATTTAACAATGATAGTTTCAGATTTGAAGTATTTTTTTACACTGCGGTATTGAAATCTAAATTCAGGGAATATGGTAGGCGATTCTTTGAAATTTGTTTTTCTGAGAAAGTAGATATGTATATGTAATATCATTATTACTTTTGCGATGCCACTGGAAGAACGTCATATCCGCCGGCGGCCATCTTGGTACACCATCGCGGTCCCCAAGGTCACGTATATAAGCTCCCTCCTGTGACTTTATACTCTCTGTTCTATGCATAACTAACAACAGAACTTATTTCTCCTGCCATCTATTACATTATATTCAAAGTAAGCACTTATGAAGCCACTCAACGGGTCGTTGTCGCATCACCTATTTAATACACTCTGGATCACGCTTGGGTATACAAAAGGTACCTTTTGTGTTTCTTAGTAACCCTATAAAATTTGGTTCATATACGACATTGTCTTTGGCTGCTAAAATGACCTTGAATATTGAAAAATTATTAAGTAAACACAAAATGCTAGTGAAGCTAAAAGTACAACTCTAAGCAATTACACAGTCACACAAAAGAAAAAAAAGTGCTGTGTAAATGACCAAAATATAGTATTCCTATGTATTTTGGGTCACTGAATACAAATCCGATGTCAAAATTCCCCCAGCAAATCACCAGAATTGTCTAACCTTAAGAAACCACTTAAAATCGTCAATATTGCGAAGAAAAAAAAAACACTTATGCAAATGACTAACATATTTTTTTCCTATTAATTTTGAAGCGCTAAATATGAAATCAATGTCGGAATTCCTCTAGAAAATTACCAGAATTTGCCAACCTCAAAAAATAGCTTAAAATCTACAATACCTATTGTAAAAAAAAAGAAATTAAATACCTATGAAAACCTCTAAAATATTGTATACCCATGTAATTTGAGACGCTGAATACGAACTTAATGTCAGCTTTCCCCCAGCAAATCACCAGAATTTTCTAACCTCAAAATAATAGCTTTAAATCTACAATAATGTCAAAAAAATGAAAGAAGTCCTATGCAAACGACCACATCTTAACACTTAAAGTAGTAATTGAAGATACCTTTTAAAGTTTTTAAAAGCGCTGAGAGAGTTTGGGTGTCAAAGGGTTAAAGAACTTATTCCTTTTTGTGGTAACGAACCCTTTTACTATCAAAAGTTTTATGCAGTGGATTTCGTGCTCGTTTGACTCCTTTTTTTTGACTTCTCGTTTTAATGTCCAACAGAAATCTGCCATCATATTTATATCCCATCTTGCTTGATAACGCTGCTCCATTTCCATAATGTCCTGATGGAATCTTTCTCCCTGTTCTTCACTATAATCCTCAAGGTTTTCAGGAAAGTCATCAATATGAGAATCTAAGAAGTGGAGCTTCAGATTCATATTGCAACCTAGCTTAGGATAGTTTTCCACCAGATTAGCGACAATTTCTCTGTAGTTATAACGTTTGATTCCCAAGAAAATTTTTTGTAACTTCTTTAAAACTAAGCCAATCTGATTTTTCTGTATCATTCATTTTTGTTACAAAAATTTCATCTCTGAGCATTGTACGTATTTGAGAGTATCAAATATTCCTTCAACTTTGCATATGAAACATTTGGATATTTCTGTTCTATGCATTTGAATGATTCTCCTTCCTTATTTGAAGCAATACAAGCATACAATATTTTAGTCATTTGCATAAGTGTTTCTTTTCTTTTCTTCACAATATTGATGATTTTAAGCGGTTTGTTGAGGCTAGAAAACTCTGGTGATTTACTGGGGGAATTTCGACACTGGATTCGTATTCAGCGGCCCAATAGACATAGGAATACTATATTTTGGTCATTTGCACAGCTCTTTTTTTTTCTTTTGTATGGCTGTTATTAATAGGATAATTTTTTGTGGTAAGGTACTAAATAAAGAATTTTGATAGACACAAAGCAATAGAAAGTATCAATCTTATTGAAAACGGTTGGAGTAGCTAAAGGACTTGTGGCGGTAAGATTATCTGGGTCTCCTAGAAGGTAAGGATTTCTAAGGGTTAATAAAATTAGAAATAAAATTATATATCTTTAAATGTAAGGGTGATAAATAGAAGAGGAAAAGATTCTTTTAAAAAATTTGACAAAAAAAAAGACAAGGGAAACGGAGTTCCGTAAATTTGGCTAAAACTGCGTCTTTTATAGTTCAAATGATGCTGGTCAAAAGTTATCATTGCCACAATTCGATCCTATCGACCTTTTTTTGCACTAGAAGGGCTGAAAAGTCAATTAGCGTATGGCCCATCACATCATTGTCGTTGATACCAGATAACGTTAAAAGAAGAAATATAAGAAGCATATAGAAAATCGTACTATTACTCATTTTTCAGCCACTCTATGTTGAAAACGGCCCATAGGTTATGTTTGTGGCAATGAAAACTTTTTATCTGCATTATTAGAAATACATAGAGGATTAATTTCAGCCAAATCTGAGGAACCCATTAAAAAAACATTTCAAGGAAATAACGTTAGTACTAAGAAAAAACCACAAAAGGCAAAATTGGGCATTTGTCCTTTTTTTGAGGGGCAAACATCCAGCTGTAGAGAAAATTTGTTTTGGAACCCGTAAATCTACACTTTAAAGTAAAAAAACTTAATTGGAATGTTATAGATTGAAGTTATATAATTGACCTTTCCGTCCTTCTAGCGTGAAAACGGTCCATAAAATAGAGTTGTGACAATGACAACTTTTGATCAGCATCACTTATACTACAAAATCGCGCAGTTTCAGCCAAATCAACGAAACTGCATTTTCAATAAGTGCAAAATCCTTTGGCACTTAATTCAGATAGGAAATAATAAAGAAATAAAAACAACTTGAAAACAGACTAAACATATTCAAATTATCATTATTTTCTAGACATTTCCCATTATTTTATGACTTTTATTTATTATATTTTATGCAGAAAATCACTACCAACATAGAACTTCAAAGAACAAAAATCCTAAAAAGTGCGATATGCCCTTTTTGTTAAAGATCTTCGAAATAAATAACTTATTGAATGTATTAATGGCATGTATCTTGTTTAATTTAAGATCGTTCTATCCGTACAAATAACTTATTTTACTTTAAAAACATTTTGAGATTTGAAATCATCATGCACATGTCTAAACCAAATAGTTTGCATTTTAGTAGTTTCAAATTTGGATTTACCTTTCAATTTTTTATTCAAATTATGGGAGATTTAATTAGAAAAAAAAAGAATTTATTGAATAATGTTATCAACAATTTTGCAGTAATTTAATTCAACTTACCGTTTTGATTTTGTTGTTTTTTAAACTCAATGCGACAAAATTACTCATGAACTTTGTACCCTCCAATGGTTGAATAGACGCGATTTGATTATTGTCTGCATAAAGGTATCTTAAGTATTGATATGTGGGATCGCTTAACTCTTTTAAAGATGTAATCTAGAATTGAAAAATGGTCAGTAGGGTTCATAAAGACTTCAAATAATTTCTGTCTAGTCTTACATTATTATTTGTTATATTTAACGATATGGTATACGGTGGCAAAGGAGTGGGAAGAGAAATAAGCTTAATGCCTGAACAGTTAACTGCAACAGAGAATGTCGGAGGCTTTCCCATCACAATTTCTAGCCTATAAGGCTGGCAAGTACAGTTTTCAATGCAATTTTCCTCGAGCTGAAAAAAACAACCAAGCAGGAAACTTTATTGTTAATTATAAATAGAGCCCCATAGAAAAAGACTATTGCTAAAACAATCTTTTAATTTTGCACACTTATTCCTATTATCATAAAGATTATTTTTTTGAGCAGCGCCAAATAAATATACCTTATGGTGACTCTTTTTGAAAATGTATAAAAATAAATTTTTCAAACGTCACAAAAGAAACTAATATGAGAAATTTGTTCAAAATTAAAATACAGATCTCGAAGTTTATATATGGGTGAATAAAAAGGCCGGAGAAATATACATCAAATTGAAAAACAAAAAAATATGTGTTGAATATTTTTTAAAAAGCTGTCCAATCGATCCCCTACCTCTACCTTTTAAAAGCTATCCCATGATACCAAACTCGATCTCCTACCTCCATACTCTGAGGGTGGCGTGGGGGGCAACGTTGAAATCTTAAATGAAAACCTCCATTTCTCATTGCAGGTTCGGATTCTACACTCACCTAATACCCCAAGGGAACAGAAACCTCCACGTTATTGTTCCTGGGTAACGCTAAAGTAGTTTTATGAAAAAATTCAACGCTATTTATCACGAATCAAAAAAATCGTTTCAATTAAAACTTACACATAAAATCAAATTCTGCAATAAAAAATGAGGGTTCCCATATGAGATTTGAAAGTTACTCCCCATCTCATCCCCCTGGGCTGGGCGAGGGGTCAACTGTTATCACTGAATAGGTTTTTAAAAAATATTGAACATTTCAATCCAAAGCGTATTTCTCGAGAATTGCAAAAAATCTTATTTTTTGCGATTACATCATCTATCACAAATCAAAAAAAAAGTTTGAGACAAAACCTTCTTATTTTGTAGCGTAAAATTCGAGTCTGCAATAAAAATGGGAGTTTCCATTTAAGATTTCAAACTTGCCGAATAGGAGGTCGAGTTTGGTATCACTGGATAGCTTTTTTAAAATATTCAATACATTTTTTTCTTTGTTTTTCGATACATATTTCTCGAGATATTTGACTGTTCCAGGACTTTTTATTCATCCGGTATGTTTTATACATATAACAGTGCTACACAAAAAAAAGTTGCGAAAATGTGCATTTTTATTTTTCATCGCGAAATAACAAGATTATAAATCTTAAAGCCTAGATAAGATGATAATAGAAATATAATCAGTACAAGACATGTCAATGTGATAGGAATACAATTTGCTCATTCACTAATTTAAATACCATAACATAGCTAATTAATATTTTGTGACATATATAATAGTAGTAATTAAATTCTTTACTTCTCTAATTTAGCCTCATTAATGCTCAACAATTTATGCTAAGTTGAGCGTTTTTTTTTAAATAAGTAATATAAATATCTTTAGATTTCTTGTCTCTTAATTTTACTTAATTTTGAAAAATTAAAAATGAAATGCAATCTCATTTGTTTTTCAGTTTTTTATTTTTTAATTTTAACCTAAATTGCCTAACTGCTTTTGTATAACTGATGATGCACATTTCAATGCAATATCAAAATCGTAAAAAAAATAACGAAGCATTTTGATTAAGTTTCACCAAAACCTGTAGAAATTTTTTATATTGCTCAAAAATATCACCATTTCGGAACTGGGAGTCATTTTGAATTGGTGCTACTTGAAAATAATCTATTTGAATAAAACAAACCACTGTGCCAAATCACAGATTTGTTTCATTAATAACCGTTGTTTTTTATATAGCCGCTCTACTATTATGTTATTTTAACATACCTCAAGTAATCCTATTATTTGTGAGAGTGGTATCTTTTCAGTGGAGTTAGTCCACTGAAATATTTTTTTGGTCGATGATAAGCAAAATGTTGCATTGCCATTATTGAAATTTATTTCTGTTCTTTTAAGCGTCTCCATTAAACTGGAACAAAGCATCGACGGATTCTCTGCAAAATGTAAAAATGCATGTTTAAACAGTTGCATTCTATCCAAAAAGTAATTCCAGCATGGCAGGAGCTACTTTTAGGTTGCATGTCAGTTTAACTACATTTATATTGCGTTAAAGTTATTAGATGATATCTTTATTAAATTATTTACGATAATATTAATGCTGAAGAACAACTAACTAAACTTTACTTAATTATGAAATTTTAACTAGGGATCCATCCCGTACTTCACAGGAGATATGTGAAAATCAGCCATGTTTTCTTTTCCTCCACACTCGTGTCTGAAGTGCTCATTTACAAATACATTTTCAATTTCATCTTGATGGGATTTCGTTACTGTTGTTTTGTTTTTGGTACTTTTATTTTTATTGATTTGGGAATATTTTCAATTATTTAGTATCTCTAGAAGGTAAGAAAATAATATTAAACTCATAAAAAACTAATAACATTGCCGTTCTTATATTTTTTGGAGGAGTGGCTATCTGATCTGTCACATGATTTCCAGGAAGGGGGTGGGGGGCATGAAATATCATGGCGTGTCACAGAGGGGGGAGAGAAATCAAAAAGGTCGAGATGGGCGGCATAGTCTTATGAATAGCCCCTACAAAATAATTTCCACTTATAGTTTTGAACTTTCAGAGACTTTGGCAACTGATTTCTATTTTTTTTCTTATTCCGCTTAATTTTGGTCTTGTAGATGAGTTTGACAATTATATTCAGAAAGCAGTTTCTTATCGTCCGGGGGTTCGGCTAAATTTAAAATTCTAAAAATTTTTAAATTTTAGCAACTGATCCTTAAGTCAATGTTTTCATTCCATTACATGAAAAAAAAATTAAAATAAAAGATGGTCCCTTTGGAGGCTTAGCTATCTTCAAATTTTTATGTGTACAATAAGTGACTGAGTACACTTCTGTGCAATGAAATCCCGTACACCCATTTTTCGCTATATTAAATCATTCCTTATTCATTTGTCAGTGTCAGTGTCATATTTTAGCAATGCCAAAATTAACTGAACATGAAAAAATTTTAATTCTCTCTAAAATTGAAGAGGGATGGTCTATCAGAGCAGTTACTGTTAGGAGTGTGAAGAAAAGGTGGGAGGAGGAAGGTAGCGTAAAGAAAAGACTTTCAGGCCGATCGAGAAGTTCAAATCACCTGCAAGATGAAGCGATCTTTGGCTATTTGAGGGAAAATCCGTTTCAAACAGCAGGAGATGCTGTAGTCATAACAAATTTTCCAGCATCGAGACCAACAGCTAGCCGAAGGCTAGGAAAATCGGAATTAAAAAACTGTACAAGTGTCAAGAAGACCATATTAACAGAAGAACAGAAGCAAGCCCGCATTCTGTTTTGTTTAAATTATCTCTATCGCCCGTTGGAGTTTTGGAACAATGTTGTGTTTACCAATGAAAAACTTTTTCAGTGTTGTAATGACGGACATATTCGGGTATGCCGTCCTGCAAATACCAGGTTTCACGAATGTTACGTGCCACCGCGGAACAGGTCTGGGCGATTTTCTGTTAATGTTTGGGCATGGATAAGCGTGCATGGTTCTGGTGTAGCGTGGGGTATTATGGGTAATGGTAGATTTAATTGAATTGAATTACTCAATGGTTTGGGAACAATAATAATGAACTATTACCATGGCCTTCGCACAGTCCTGATATAAACCCAATTGAGAACGTCTGGGATTTGCTAGTAAAAGAAACGAAACTTCAGACCAAGAAATGAAGAAGAATTGTAGCCGGCCATTGAAAATTGCTGGGAGGAGCTAGGAGAAAAAGAAAACTATTGTCGTAGGCTAATTGCTTCCATGTCAACAAGATTTAATCACGTCTTGGAAGGAAACGGAGCCATGACAAAATATTAAGCTACATTATTTTCACAATAAATACAATCGCAGTTATGTGCAGTCATCTCTCTGAATTTTTCAATGTCAATTTTTACATTTGTTACAAATCGAAATCATTCCCATCGAATGGTGTAAAAAAGTAAAAAAAAAACAAAAATTATTCAAATACCTTACTTATGAAGTTTCACAATCAATGTTAGTTTTTTGTAATCTGATAATAAAAAACCTAAATTCCAAAAAGACTGATTCACACCACTCAATATTAGTAAAAACTGGATTACTTTATTTTTCAAGTGTACGGGATTTCATTGCACAGAAGTGTATACAACTTTTCTCCTACAGAATTTTTTCGTTACTTTATGAATTTGTGGGTTCGGTAGGTTGTTAAACTGTGTTTTTTTCCCTCTTAATTATTGCACCTCAATAATATGATTGAAAAATCTAATTAGAATTGCAATAACTTTTAATTTTTTAAACAATGAAACATAAATGTTAAAGCTAAAATATCTACCTGATATGTCAAGTGTAACCGTCCCTTCCTTTTTAAATCTGGGTACATCCGACAAATTGTTATGGGATAAATCCAGGAAACTCAGGTTGAAAAGGTTAACCAAAGACCTTTGTTCGAATTTACGGATTCCGTTTGATGACAAGTTTAGGCAGGACGCAATTGTATGCTTTGCAAATTCTCCAACTACACTATTTATCTGACCGTCAGTGATTGTCATGAATCTCAGTCTCCTCCAGACAGGTTGGGTTACGTTTAGTATGTCCAGTGTTGCATTACGAATATGTAATGCTTCTACTTGGCCATCTGCACTTATATCTGAAAAAGTAGACATACTGAAAATATATTAAACAATGAAATCTACCAATATTTCATTCACTATCAGATATTTCACCCTTACGCAGTTTCTACATAAAAAACACTCTAAAGCTGACCGTTTTCCCTTGTAGAGATGTCTTTACAATTCTGTTTTCAAGTATATCTTGAATCCAGTTAGTTATGGTTGGCTGGACCCCTTTGGCAGCTGTTGCCGTATATATAGAGAATCAGACAGTGCATAGTTGAATGCACTTTCAATGCCCCATATGTCACAAAGAGTCAACAGTACCGTCAACTTGCCTCAAGTTTTGATCAATGAGAAGCTAACGCATAGCGCCCTGTCTAAAAATGATTTGAAGCCTTTTGAAATTTAATAAGTGGTATGCAGTAGCTTCGAAGTAGTTTCTTGAAATTATTTATTGTTCAAACTGTCCATCTCTTGAATAAAGTTCCAGTATAATAACTAGCTCGACATTAGTTACAATAGCAGAACATTTACCATTAATGAGATATCAACTCATCACGTAAAACTGAAAGGCATTTGAAATCATTAAAGAGTCTTATACTATATCCTGTCTTTCATTAGCAGGTTAAGGGGGTATGAGAAAGGAGCTGTTTGTACGGATGGTTGAAGAGATGACAGGAGGTAAACAACAGTGCTTGTTTGCGGCCTCGTCACCAGGCGCCAGCTTTTCTCAACAACAACTACTACTATGACTAGAACTATAAAAAAGATTTACTTATATTATTTCAAAAATAAATAAAAATAATTATTAGATTTATCACTGGCGTTTTTTAACACAAATTTCTCAACTTACTTCCACATCCTAATCCTTCGGTAAGTGTAAATTTGTTCACATCACAACAAACTGCTGCTCGTCTACAATTGGGTAGCTGACGGCATCTACACATGCTCTCAGGACTAGGGCAAGCGTCTGCAGGTTGGTGGAAGCATCTATGATAACAGCTACTATCATCTTCTGGAAGCAGGCACCATGTTGGATAACCAATAACAAGCAAATAAATTATAAGATGTGGGTACAGCATCTGTAATAATATTAAATTCATTAAAATATGCAATTTTTTTACTGCTGGATTACACCAAAAAAAATATGTTAGAGTAACTCTGTTACTAGAAAAACAAGTTCTAGTGGAAAAAAATCGATCACAAAACAATCTTATACAATTGTCTTGAACATTTTTTTATGTTGGAAACACTTCTTGATGAGACACAAAATTCAAATTATCTCTAAATGTTATGCATGTGAATTAACTTTTAGGAAATGTAAGTTATAAACACTGTAGCACATACACCATTCAAAAAATTTAAAATAAATAAGCAAAGTGAATTGCGCAGATTAAATTAGATGTATATGTAAAAATAACTTAATCATACTTATAAATGTATTTCCTGCAATAAATTATCATACACTATGTTGGAATCAAGTCACAGAATACTGTGAGTTGAATTTTAATATCTATTTAATTGTCTGAGCTCTTAAAAAAGTTTTTATTAAGTTTTAAGCCTTATAATATATTTTAGCAAACTGAAATAACATATTTTTGTAACTACTTGAATAGTACATGTTTTAAAGTTTTAAAGCATTATTTGTGCAGTCTACAAATAAAACTATACGAAATTTTATTATTATATCATGTATTAATGTATTCATATATGACTAGAAAGTAAATGGTGTTAATATATAAATCGAGTGAAAAGTATTATATTCTACAATAATATTTTCCAGTCATAAAATATACAGGATGTTTCACTACCGAGTGCACATAGCTCAACCATGAATAGAGGACATCAGGCCAATTTATAATCACCCGCGAACATGCCTTGAGGTTCGTTCGTTAAAAATATACAGGATGTTTTGTGGATTTTCCCATAAAATTTTCATATGAAATCTAGAAATATTTATTTTGAAGTTTTATATTTTATTTCATTTTGTTGTTAAATAACTAATAAACAATGCTCACTTTAGAATAGAACAGATAAAAATAAAATTAAATCACGATATTAACTACAAAAAATTAATCGTAAGCCATAATTTATTTTAAAACCGCCGTCCTCCTTCTTCAATACATTTTCGAGTTCTAAAGTTTTAATTAAAAATCGCCCTTTGAATAATTTGAGGACTTTTTCCGATCTCATCATATATATTAACTATTCTCCCTCTTAATTGAATTCTTGTCTGAATGTCCAAGCTGTACACTTTAGCCTTTAAATAACCCCAAAAGAAATAATATATTGGCAGGGGCATAGCGAGCCAACTTTTTTGGAGGGTTAGTTTTCCAATTTGCCAACTTCAACTTAAAAAGCCAACTCTGTAAATAATTAAATAATAATTCCTACAAAAAAAATATATAGGTATCTACACATATAAAAGTAGATGAGACTGGGGATACCCATACTATCTAAAATCAATACTTATATAACAAGTACTATCTGTACAAAAATATATTTAGGTACCTATTTGACAATTATATTTTACATAACTGAATTGTTAAACATATTGTTAAAAATCTATGTACTAAGTATAGTAAGTAAATAGTAGTAGGTATAGGTAGGTATATAAACTACCTAGGTACCTAGTAGTAAATAATAATACTTCTCATAAAATAAAGAACCTACATACACTTAAGTAATTAGGTGTATTATTTAATTATTTTTACATTACTTTCATAACCCACGTATTGCTTAAATTTTTTATTACAGAATTTATATAATTCACTATTGTAATTTGGTTTGAAAACTAGTTGTAAATATCAAGTTTCAAATAATGTACTCTCAGTGCCCTTGAAACTTTCAAATTATCATTTTGAAAATAAACATAAAACTAGCTAATATAATGTAGGATAAACCAGACAGAATAAACGCATATCTAATCTAATCTATTATTGGACAATGCACAAATTGTTTGACAATAAAAGGAAAAAATTGGCCATAGAGGAGACTAGCAGGAACAGGAAGTAAATAGAATACCTACTCAGATACGTGTACAAATATTTTACCTTAGTGCATGCTGTTTCTATTCTACGTCACACTGTATATAGAAATTTTTATCAGTTTCACTAACCACCACACGAATTATTTTACATTTTTTAAACATTGTGGGAGTTTCATGATGATAACCTAACCTTGTTTATCTCTGGCAAAGAGAAATGAAATAATGATAAATGTTTCAAATAGTTATACAAATATTTCTACACGTACCTAGTATTAATGATTGCATAACTTTGATTACTCTTGATAGTAACCTGTTTTCAGTAGGTATCAGAAATCATAACAAGTTTTTAATTTTTATACTCAAAGGCAGGGTCGGCCCCACAATTTATTTCAAAAAGTTGCAAAAAAATTAATCAAACACATCGGGAATTTGCGAAAAATGATGAAGTAGAGGACTATGACAATGGCGGTAAGAATGAATACGCACTTTAGGTATCTCCGATTTTTCAAATTTTCTGACTAGTGAATAGAATATAGGGAATAGCCCAAGCAGCATTCAAAGTGATGGGAACTGCCATCTGAGGCATCGGAACTTTAATATAGTAGGAATGACATGACTGTTACTAATTTTGCGACTTCAGGGTAATATTCACTTTGTGGTATGCATTTGTAGTGACAATTAAGTAGATTCTACTGAATTTAGGCACTGTATAGTTATAATACTTTCAAGTAACTGCTGGAGAATCTGCAACGTCGCGGATACTACTCTGCATTACTTTGAAGCATCCTCAACTGCAAAATGAAAATTGGTAGTAATGCCGACTGCACAGCTTTACCAAAGGACCACTTATCTAACTTATTAGTGACATCTCGAGTAAAAATGAGGTTATTTCTACGAACATAGGGGCTTTGAAGTTATCTTTACTACTCCCCACTAATTGAAAATTACTTAAAAGTTACATATACCTTGAAAATCTACTATAGAGTAATATTAACTTATAAGACAATTTATATAATTATTGGTATTAAATAAAATGGCGGCATCTGAAATGCTCAGTGAAAGCGAAATAAAGTTTATCGACACTCATCCACGTTTTATAGAAAACTGAAGAAACAGTTAAACAGTAGTAGAGAAATAGTGATTCTTTAGAATATGATGCAAACATGAAAGATTATTTCGCCACAGCAAAACCATCATCTTTGGCAACAAGTGCAAAAGTGCTCCCATCAACACAAGAAGAGTAATCGAAAACTATAACAGTTGTAGTGATTAATGATACTGTGTACTGCTCGAAAATTACAACTTGTCTTTAACACACAGATTGACCCATAGTTCAGTTAGTGATCCACTGAGTATATTAAATGAATTTGCCGATTAATAAATATTGTGTCGATGGGGAACGAACAATGTCGGTATAACGGCATAAGACATTATTTATGTACAATAAATTGAATTGAATGAAATTAAATGTAAACTGATCACTAAATAAATATGAAAACTCTTATGTATTTTTTCCATTATTACACACCTTACGTTAATAAATATATTTATCCCACACTTTCATATAAAGTGAGCTTTATTGATGAGATTTTGAAGATATAAAGTGATATAAAGTCATTAGTGAGATAAAGTAGTAAGCTAAAGTGAGGTAAAGTGATTTAGTCACTAAAGAGTAATTTTAATATAAAATAAAGTCCAAGGAATTTATTTATTGTCTCCATTATATGGAAAATTAACAAAACAAAGAATCCATGCACGAACACTTATTTATATTTATGTTAACATTTATTGTCATCATATTCGATTTTTCACAAAGAAAACTGTTCTTCTGTACACAATTTTTCTCTATACTAGTAACGACGTCTGTATTGCCTGACTCGTTGTGCTGCTCTCCCTGAATTTTTTTAGCAATAACAATCTTGTTGAGACTGAATCTTCCAAATAACCCTCCGCCACGGTGGATGATTTCCACACACCGTGCCGTTTAAGGGTGGTAATGTCACCCCCAGCATTGGCCAAAAGAGTTGATGAGGAACGGCGCATGCTATATGGCCAGTATATAAATCTGCGTCTGGAAGTTGCAAATAATCAGCTACAATTCTTGGAATTTTTTAGAGCTTATTTAATCCAACGTATTGGACAGTGCACTTTCCCTTTTGAAAATTTACGAAAAATCTATTGTGAGACACATTTTGTGGTCTTAAAGACACATATTTCCTAATCGAATCAAGTGAGTTTACCGAAAATCCTTCATTTAAAACTGTGAAATTTCTTGATTTATTTGTCTTGGTATCTGGTATGGATATATACAGATATTATTCTTTATCTCTTATATCTTCGACGCTTAAGAAGGTCAGTTCACCGCAACGGCAGGCACCGTAAACTCCCAATATCAATGCAACCTAAAAAACCCAAACAATTAAATAGGTACACAAAAGCAAGATCATAATAAACACCTACCTCCGACATAAGATGCTCACCGTCTGGGGCATCCATCAAATATTGTTCGATATGTGCTCTTTCCAAATAATATCTTTCTAATAATATCAGATAATAAAAAGTACTTGTAAAAGTATAATTTTTTAATTCACATATTCCTATCACACAGTGACAGTGACACTTTAAGTTATTACCGCGTTGCCAATTAAAAAAAAAAATTACCTATATTGATTCTGCCAATTTTACCAACATGAAAATAAGTTGGTAGCAACAGTTACTAAGATCTTATAGCGTCATTGGTCCCATTTGCTACATCTAGGTAAATATAACTACACAGTGAAATTGTTGTAGTTCCCGTCACCACTTTTAAAGTAACAACAACTATAACGTTGGTGGCATCTGCTACTTTATAGTAAATGTAACTTGTACGGAAATAATTTTGGTTTTTGCAACCTTTAAGTTACTGCAATTAAAATCGTCATTTTTCTGTTGTTGAATGAAGACGCCATATTGACACAGATAAAAATATAATTCAATAAAAAATTTCTTTTTATTATAGTCATTTACAAATATGTTTTCTAAATAGATTATTACTTTATAATATATAAAATTTAAAAAAAAACGTTTTCCATAAAAAATTTTGCAGTTTTGCTTGTACGCATAATTTTTGCAAAAAATATTTTTTCCGAAAAAACCATTTTCTCGAGGGGGCGTCTTTTTTTATCGAAGCATCATGATAACATTTTACAGAAAACAAGTAGTGGTTTTAATATTCACACCCAGGGTAAATGCAAAACATCATGATTTATAATATATGCTTATGCATGTTGTATATAATCACCTTAACTCGGATCTTGGACATATCATGTGCTTAAACTCAGTAAGTCATTAATTTGCTATTCGAATAACAGAGAGCCAAATATATAATTTGCGCTCTCATTTCAGTCAGCTGAGCTGTTCCAAAAGTTAGTCATTTCTAATACTTGGTTACATCCAGTGGCGGCTGGTGAAATTTCAATATTTTTTTTCTCGTCTGTGGCGCATGGGACCCATACGAAACTTGGGAAATAACATCTAGAGAAGCACTTCTCTAATGACCCCTAAAAAATTTTGAAAAAGCAGTTTGCGAAAAAAATTTTGAAAATTCGCTAGCCTCCCCTGGGTCTAGGGACCCCTGTTTACTTTTATTTTTTTTTGTCATATGCATTTGACTTTTCATAAAAATGCATCGACAGATTTTGGAGTTTGTGAAAATATTTTCATTACTAACTGAGATACAACGAATTGAAATATTGTAATTTGTTAAATTGTAAATTACAAAATTTCAGTTCATTGTATTTCAGTTAGTAATGAAAATATTTTCACAAACTCTAAAATCTGTCGATGCATTTTTATGAAAAGTCAAATGCATATGACAAAAAAAAATAAAAGTAAACGGGGGTCCCTAGACCCAGGGGAGGCTAGCAAATTTTCAAAAATTTTTTCGCAAACTGCTTTTTCAAAATTTTTTAGGGGTCATTAGAGAAGTGCTTCTCTAGATGTTATTTCCCAAATTTCGTATGGGTCCCATGCGCCACAGACGAGAAAAAAAATATTGAAATTTCACCAGCCGCCGCTGGTTACATCCCGTTTACGTAATAACCTAGTCCTCGACACGGCAACGGTAGAAGTACCGAAATAGTAACTTGCTACGTAATTATTATTCCCCATTTTGGTGAATGCTTAGTAGAAGGATGGTTCCCATTACGTAACAATCCTTATTTCCGGAAACCTTTAAAGTTCCACTAATGGTAACTACTACGTAGAAACTACTAAAATTGCTACTTGGGAGGGCACATTTAAGCAAAAAAAAATATGGATGAACAATAAATTGATAAGAAAAAAAATGTGAAAGTTACGGGACCGCGGAGCGAAAAGGGGTACTGGGTGAAGTAACAGGATTGTAAATCATAAAAATGAAAGTAAGTACTATCACAGTAAAGTGTTGCAATTGCCTCGTAACCTATGTTGCTTTTCATTATTATTAAAAAAAAAGGAACATAACCTAACCTAACCTATGCACCTAACCTAACCTAACCTAACTAATTTTACAGAGCTCACACATAAATCATAATTTTTAAGGAGCTGAAACATATTAGTAGGTATTGTCTAAACGTTGGTTGTGGCATTTTCTTAATTTTTCTCTATTCTTATTGGGATGCTCTGCCACATGTATTCTTCTAAACAATGTCTGAAATCTACAAAATAATACAATTAACCAGTATTTTACTGGAAAATAACCTCTACGCCTGTGACTTTTACGTCAAAGGATCAGTTAGAGGGTGGTTTTGACAAATAATGAATAAGAACGAAAATATAAAAATGACGTATTTTGCTGACGTTTCGGAAAACGAATCTGTTTCCTTTCTCAAAGCGTATTATAATGTTTGTGGGCTGTGTATATTAAATACACAGCTTTAAGAATATATTTGTTATATTCAGTATCCATAGATACTTACTGCTTACACAGAACTGTTGATATGTCTAATTGATAGTTTTATTTTAAACAATGTTGAGTTTGTTAAGTTCTTCTTTTAACATCGGCAGCCAGGTTGTGCAAACATCTACAGAACAATTCGACACGCATTTATCCTCATTCAATAGTATTATAGCCGCTTCTTTAATTTTTCTTTTCTTGCTATCTGTCTCTTTTGTTAAAATTTTTGCCGAGTCCCAGTTTATTCTATGTCCGTTATCCCAAGCGTGTTCGCAAATCTTCGATTTCTGAATCTCATTTTTTCTAATGTAACCCTTGTGCTCACCCAATCTAACACTGAATGGTCTGGATGACTCACCCACATAATGTTTATTACACTCACACGGAATACTATAAATGCAGTTTTTTGAATTTTGCTCATGATTTAGCGGTTTTGTTTTTGTTAAAATAGATCTCAATGTATTGCCCGTTTGAAATATCGTCCTACTATCAAATCTATTGCCTATACGGCGTAGCTTTTCAGATAATCCGTGTACATAAGGAATTAACGTCGTGTACCGTTGTTCAGGTTTTTGTCGTACATGATTATTATTTTCTATATATGTGAAAGTTCTATCAACAAAAGCTTCAGGGTATTGATTGTTTATAAGAACCTCTTTTATAAAGCGCTTCTCATTGTCTAATATTTCATCATTAGAAGAAATTATTTTGGCCCTATCATATAAACATTTTATGACACCCTTTTTAACATGCATCGACTGATTTGAGTTAAAATTCAAATACCTGTTGGTGTGTGTTGGTTTTCTATAAACGCTTGTTTCAACCATATTATTTACTCTTTTAATTAAAACATCTAAAAAGGGTAGTTCATTTCTATTTTCTACTTCTAATGTAAATTTAATAGATGGTTCTTTATTATTTATATTTTCTAAAAAATTATCTAGCAAATCGACTCCGTGGGGCCAAATTGCAAATATATCGTCAACATATCTCCACCAGCTAACCGGTTTATATATACAATTTTGAATATGTTTCGTTTCAAAGTCCTCCATAAATATATTACTTAAAACTGGTGACAATGGAGACCCCATTGCCATACCAAAGTTTTGCTGATAGAAATCACCTTCAAACTGAAAGTAAGTCTTTTTTATACATAATGTTAGAAGTTCCATTATGCTATTAACAGTTAATTTAGTTCTAGCTTCCAAATTATTATCATTCAACAATTTACACTTGACTATTTCTAAAGTTTTATCTACTGGGACATTGGTAAAGAGGCTAACTACATCAAAACTAACCATCAGATGGGTATCATGAATATTGTTTTCATAAATCTTTTCTATAAAGTGTCTACTATTTTTAATATATGAATCGGTGTTTCCAGATAATGGATTTCGAATATTAAGTAAGAATTTTGCCAAATTATGGCATGGCGAATTCATGGAACTAACAATGGGTCTTAAAGGAATATTTTGCTTATGTATTTTTGGCAAACCATAAAAATGAGGTGGCTTGCTATGATGCGGTGTGAGCTTACTTCGTTCAAAGTCATTAAATTTATTTTTATACTTGAATAGAGTTCTATATATTTTGCTCTCAATTGATTTTGTGGGATCCTTGTTTAATTTTGAGTAAGGTCCTTCATTGATTAATGTCATGACTTTTGTATCATATACATTTTTATCTATAACAACCGTGGCATTACCTTTGTCTGCTGGTAAAATTTTAATATGTTCATCTCTTCTTAAGGAAGATATGGATTGTTTCTCTTCTGTACTTAAATTGTCTCTAATTTTACATTGCTTTTCTAAAGCAATTTTTGCCCGTACGCTATATTCATTTGCATCATCTGTTGGCATGTTTTGAGCAGTTTTCTCTACAGCTGCTATTATATCAAATTTTGGGACAGATTTTGGGTTTATTGCAAAATTTAAACCTTTTGACAAGACAAGTTTATCTGAAATTGTTAAAACTCTATTTGACATATTAATGACAGTCTTGTCAATTAGAGGGTTATTGTTTATATTATGCAATTGCCTGGTCTGCTTCTCTCGTATTAGGTTCCTAAATTTGTTTATATGCGTGCCTTTTTGTGAACTAAAATGCTTGTCATAACTAAACCTGATATTCCGGCATATGTATTGAAAATCCTGTTCTACAACGTTGTTGTATAATTCGTTTTCTGTATTTATGATTTTCTTAATTATTTCTGCCTTTTGGTATCTATGGAACTGTATTCTTTCCTCTAACTGATCCTTTGACGTAAAAGTCACAGGCGTAGAGGTTATTTTCCAGTAAAATACTGGTTAATTGTATTATTTTGTAGATTTCAGACATTGTTTAGAAGAATACATGTGGCAGAGCATCCCAATAAGAATAGAGAAAAATATTAGTAGGTACATATACCTATTTAAGTAGTATAGTGTCCTTGCCCTATATAATTTTCATAATAGTAATACATTTACTTACCTCGGCTCCCTTGTCGCTAACTGGTCCCGTAACTTTCACATTTTTTTTCTCGTCAATTTATTGTTCATCCATACATTTTTTGCTTAAATGTGCCCTATTCCCTATATTCTATTCATTACTTGTTAGAAAATTTGAAAAATCGGAGATACCTAAAGTGCACCAGACCCGAATACAATACCAAGTTAGTCTTACAGTCACAACCACATCCTTTCTACAAAACAGACAAGAATATAGATATATTTGTAAAATGACCAATTTTAACAAAAACTGACCTTATTTATTATATATTCTAGTGGATACCTTTTACAAAATTCAAATATCTTTTTTAGCTGTCGAGAAAATGGCCTCGGGAGTTTTAAGTGGGACACCCTGTATATATCATGAAACAAGCGATTAGCTGAGACGAAGAGTATGTTGTATTTTTCAGGCACTTTCTGAAACTTTAAATATCGCTAGTCCTCGAATTCTCAACAACTTTCAAAATGCCCGTCTGCGCGTCTGTCTGTCCATCTGTCATTCATTAGGTTTCCTGTAGGCACTATAACTTAAGAGGGAAAAGTCGGATTGTATTGAAAAAAAAAAAACAAAAGCAGAAATACTGTACAGTACATTTACCGAGGTTCGACCAATCAAATTGGCATCATGGGAGGATTGCTAAATTTACAAACAAAATTTAATTATTTTCATAAATTTGCAGAATATTCAGCAATACATGAAAACTAGAGGTGTGGCTAGGCTAGATGGTGCCCTGGGGCGACATACATTTTGGGGCCCCTATAGACAATAGCGATACGCAAAAAAAACAAAAGATATGCATAAACAATTTTTTATTTATTTTTTTTTTTAATCTTCAAAAAATACCTCTACATAGTAAGAAATAAAATTTCACTCAGTTTTACTAATATCTGTCGTAGGTAGACAAATATTAGTAAAACAAAGTGAAATTAAAAAAAAAAAAAAAGAAAAACGACCGGTTTAGTAGCTTCTGTTACCTGTAGTCCCTTATTGGGGTAAACCAGAAAAAGACAAAAAGCCCAACAGTTCTACGACCACACCGCAAGATATTTTCTTCCCCGTTTTAGAGGGTGGGGAATACGATGGTAACAATATTTTCCGACCTACTCTCCAACTACTACCCCCAAACCGAGAAAACTTTTTTCTTTTTCCGATTTTTCCGGTGCTAGGCATTTTTTTATCGGAAAATTTTATTAACAAAAGTTGTTCAGGATTTGTCCTAAATCCAATTTAATCAAAATTAAAAAATATTGAAATTTTGTTTAAAAGAATGTCCAAGTGAGAAAATATCATCAAAATGGATTTTTTTATTTAAAAAATTCATGACGATTTTGTTTGAAATTAAACCCAAGCTGTCAGGTAGTTGTCAAGTAATTAGTAGTCTTTTTTTATATTTCCCGCTCGTTTCTTATGGAAAATGGGTTTCGGTGAATTTTTCCCAAACCTGGCGGAAAGTGTTCCTTTTTGCATGCCGAGTAAAAGTTTCAATGGCCACGAAGCTCAAAAAACCCTTCTTTTTGCGCTGCAGACGCCCAAACATGTATTTTTAACGTATGGGGAATGTGAACTTACAGTAAGGATAGATGCGGCTAGTACTCTAATTAACACACTGTAATTCATGTTGGTAGGGGGGAAGGGTGAGAGCACTATCTAATACCTGCGTAATTTCACCATTGGTCACGTGATAACCTCCGACTGATCACGTGACAGTTTACATATGAAGAACGTCAGTCAGTAGTATGAGTTTTAACCCCAAAATTCTGTCTGTATGAGTGAGTGTGTGTGTATGTGTGTGTGCGCATGTGTATGCGTCTGTGCATGTGCGTATGCGCACAAAAATGAGTTTTGACCACTTCAAACTGTTTACTTGGGCGAGTGTTTGTGATGGAAGGGGGATTCAGGTCTGTGAGTGTTACCTATCGTGAAAAATGATGGTCATAATTACGATTTTTGAATCTAAGAATTATATGTGAGGGATCAAAAGGGGGAGACTGATAACTATTTGTTGGCCATGAGAAAACTACCTGCTGTTTACGTGAAACCCTCCTACTGAACGCCTCAATAAAAAGCCGGTCAGAATAATGAGTCTCGCTTCTAGAACTGCGTGCATAATTGTACGTATGGCGGGAATTGATTCATCTTTTATAGGGTGTGCTTCTTTTTCTCACTCTTAGCATTACCCTGATTGAACGACGTGGACGTAGCGAGCTCTCAATCCTTCGGGGTGCTTGATTAATGTGAGTCCCCTTGCCTCTCACATGACGTACTTATTTAATTCATTCTTTCATTCATTCATTCATTCATTTAATGTTCTGTAGTGCTTGATTAAGAGTCCCCTTGCCACTCATATCACTCAATTATGTCATTTATTCATTAATTTCATCGATTCTTGCGTTCTCTATATATTCAAGAAGCACAGTTGGTGGGTAGGTCACATTTTGTTGATGACGGGCATAACCATCATTTTTGTGCGCACACGCACATGCACAGACGCATACACACGCGCACACACACACACATACACACACACTCACTCATGCAGACAGAATTTGGGGTTAAAACTCATATTACTGACTGACGTTCTTCATATGTAAACTGTCACGTGATCAGTCGGAGGTTATCACGTGACCAATCAGCGGCGGCTGGTGAAATTTCAATATTTTTTTTCTCGTCTGTGGCGCATGGGACCCATACGAAATTTGGGAAATAACATCTAGAGAAGCACTTCTCTAATGACCCCTAAAAAATTTTGAAAAAGCAGTTTGCGAAAAAAATTTTGAAAATTCGCTAGCCTCCCCTGGGTCTAGGGACCCCTGTTTACTTTTATTTTTTTTTGTCATATGCATTTGACTTTTCATAAAAATGCATCGACAGATTTTGGAGTTTGTGAAAATATTTTCATTACTAACTGAAATACAATGAACTGAAATTTTGTAATTTTCAATTTAACAAATTACAATATTTCAATTCGTTGTATCTCAGTTAGTAATGAAAATATTTTCACAAACTCCAAAATCTGTCGATGCATTTTTATGAAAAGTCAAATGCATATGACAAAAAAAAATAAAAGTAAACAGGGGTCCCTAGACCCAGGGGAGGCTAGCGAATTTTCAAAAATTTTTTCGCAAACTGCTTTTTCAAAATTTTTTAGGGGTCATTAGAGAAGTGCTTCTCTAGATGTTATTTCCCAAGTTTCGTATGGGTCCCATGCGCCACAGACGAGAAAAAAAATATTGAAATTTCACCAGCCGCCACTGTGACCAATGGTGGAATTACGCAGGTATTAGATAGTGCTCTCACCCTTCCCCCCTACCAACATGAATTACAGTGTGTTAATTAGAGTACTAGCCGCATCTATCCATTCTATCCTTACTGTAAGTTCACATTCCCCATACGTTAAAAATACAAGTTTGGGCGTCTGCAGCGCAAAAAGAAGGGGTTTTTGAGCTTCGTGGCCATTGAAACTTTTACTCGGCATGCAAAAAGGAACACTTTCCGCCAGGTTTGGGAAAAATTCACCGAAACCCATTTTCCATAAGAAACGAGCGGGGTCCTTTATTATTTTTTTAAATTTGTCAATTTTTTTATTTTGCTTAAGCTTTTTGGACAATTTTGAACAACTTTCGTTAATAAAATTTTCCGATAAAAAATGCCTAGCACCGGAAAATCGGAAAAAGGCAGGGGCGGCTCAAGGTAAATTTTCCACCCGGGCAGGAGCACTTTTTGGCGCCCTTTCCTGAGGTCATCACGGACGTACTTCATACTAAAGTACAAGGATATACCTTCGAACTCCGCGATCACTACTTTTTATCGCCTCATGGGGAGGGGGAGGGGGTGGTGCAAATAGAAATCCGAAAAAAAAATTTTTTCGCCTCATAGAGCGGGGTGCTATTAGAAATCTAAAAAAAAATTTATCGCCTCATGGGGTGGTGCAAATAGAAATCCGAAAAAAAATTTTTTTCGCCTCAGAGAGCGGGGTGCTATTAAAAATCTGAAAAAAAATTTATCGCCTCATGGAGGACGTACTATTAAAAATACGAAAAAATGTTTTGCCCTCTGACGCACCGGGCAGCCGCCCGAGTTGCCCGGCCCTTAAGCCGCCCTCGGAAAAGGGGCGGCTTAGGGTTTAGGGGTAGTGGTTGGAGGGTAGGTCGGAAAATATTAACTAACAACTAAAAACAATGGCGCCGACTAATACGGTCAGCATGCAGAGCTCCTGCTTAATTTATTATAAATGTTGTAAAAACAAACCTTTTTTACATTACATCTGCATAAAATGTTATAACATATATCATAAGTGTTGTGTTCCGAAATTTAAAAACCAAATCCGTTTTATTGAACAAAATAAAATAATTTGTTGCGAAGACGAGAGCTTAAGTGAAGCTGAAGATGAAAAGAGCATTTTAGAAAAAACAATTGATGACCTCAATGAAGACAACATTTTAAAAGATAAGTACATAAAGAAATTAAAAGATAACAATAAATTAATCTTAAATGATGCCATGAAACGAGAAGATGAATTGAACGAATTGTTAGAAAAACAAGAATCAATAATTAAGGAATTAAAAGAATTTATAGTCGTACTACAAAAAAATAATCTAAAGTTAAATGAAAAGATAGAAACAAAAACCACCACCACACAAACCGTAAAAACTAGTAATAAAAACATATCTACATCCACAGACATATCAATAAATAATATGGAATTAATAGCCCAGTCAAAGTTGAAGGAAAATGGGACCTGTGTTAGAAAAGATGTAATCACAATTAAACCTAACATTGATAAAGAGCCAAAGGAGATATGTAATACTACTCCTAAACGGCAAGTACTTATATTATCTGATGACCATGGCAAAGGCTTAAGCTGGAAAATAAAAAAGAACCTTGACGAAAATATCTACTCCATATTATCGATAGTAAAGCCAGGAGCACTTTTGCATCAGGTAATGGAGAACATTGAACTACTAACAAAAGAATTTAGCCTAAATGATTTTGTGATAGTAATAGGAGGATCAAATGATATTATTAATAATAAAGAAACCCCCTCGTTTAGATATATTTGCAAGAAATTGAAGTTGTGCACCAATACTAATATTCTATTTTCCTCAATTCCCTTCATTAGTCCAGACAGTCGTATAAATAAACATATTTTTAAGTATAACTGTAAGTTAGTTGATTTTTTCAATAAGTTTAATAAGTGCACTGTGGGCAAAGTTGAATATGTAGATATTAACAACAAAAAAGTCAGAAAATCATATTCCACAGTATTAGTCGACTATATCTCACGATTTATCTTATCAAGCACGTGTGCCAAAAATTTAATATTTATAAAAATACATGACGATTATATCTCAACACCATCCCTTGTTCAAGAGGATATGCAAATTATAAATCATAATCAAATTCCTAATGATTTTTTAGGCACACATCCAGTAGAAATAACTGTGATAGATTAGTACTTAATAGTAGCAAAATTGTCAATAGCAAATCCCTAACAGTTTATCATTTAAATGTTCAATGTATGCGTAATAAAATAAATGAACTTGAAATATTATTAGGAGAAAATAAATTTGATTTTTTTTGTGTTAACGAGCATTGGTTATTAAACGATGAGATTCCTTGTGTGCAGCTAACTGGTTATACTTTGGTGGCACATTTTTCCAGATCAACAGCCATACATGGAGGTGTTGCAATTTATTGTTTAAATAGGTATAAGTGCACACCTATTAAACTTGTAAACAGTCTGTCAACTGAACTTCACTGTGAGATAGTGGGAATAAATTACAATGATATACAAATTTTAACTGTATATAGATCTCCCAATGGGGATATTAATATATTTTTAGAAAGATAATCGCGCTCTCTGGAAATGCTTTTAAATACGAATAAAAAAATTATTGTAACTGGGGATTTTAACATTCATTTTAATACGAATGAAAAAAATACCACTTTAGTTTTAAATACTTTTATATCTTTCGGACTATATCCCATAAACAAAGAAAATACTAGGAATCATTATTGCCTAGATAATATTTTCGTTAATTTTAATTGTGATCATTTCAACTGTAGGATAGTTGACTCTAAGTTATCAGATCACTTAGGAATATTATTGGGTGTTATTGACCATAAACCTAAAACTTCATGTAGGAGAATAAAATACAGACCAATAACAGATGAAGGATTATATTGTTTAAACAATGACTTACGCGATACAGACTGGACATTCATTGATAATAACGACTTAAATGTTGAAAATAATTTCCAAAAATTTGTCAATTACATATCCACGGCCCTCGAAAAAGCATTTCCAGAAAAATCCAAACTTATAATAGAAGGTGACACAGTTAAAATTAACTGGTTTAATAACAGCTTACGTCATAAAAGGGATACACTGCATTTTTTGGAGGATGTATATAAAAGAGATCCCACAGAAAATTTAAAAAATTTGATAAAAACGCACAAAATTCAATATAAGTCAGAACTGTGTAAAGCAAAAAAAGCAGCAAATGATAAATATATTACAGATTCAAATAATGCACAAAAGGCTATGTGGCAAATCATCAACAGCAGAAAAAAACAGCAAAAGGAGGTATCTGATGTTTCAGCAGACGAATTTAATTTACATTTTGCAAATGTTGCTAAAAATGTAATAAAAAATTTACCTGTCACTAATAAAACCCACAAACATTTCTTAGACAAAAAATCACAAATTCTCCAATCTCAGTTTTGCTTCAGAGAGGTTTCTTATAACGAAGTAAATGATGTTATAACCAATTTAAAAAAGACTAAGTCTACTGATGCTTATTACTTAAACATAAAAACGTTATACGCAATTAGATACTTTATATTAATTCCACTAACTAACTTAATAAATAGTTGTATACGCACAGGTGTATATCCTGATATTCTTAAAATTTCAAAAGTCATTCCATTACATAAAAAGGACTCATTAAACGATGTTGGAAACTTCAGACCCATTTCAATTTTACCTCTGTTTTCAAAAATTTTAGAAACTTTGTTAAAAATGCAATTAACTTGCTACTTTGAATCCAATAACCTGTTCAGCAGTGGCGGCTGGTGAAATTTCAATATTTTTTTTCTCGTCTGTGGCGCATGGGACCCATACGAAACTTGGGAAATAACATCTAGAGAAGCACTTCTCTAATGACCCCTAAAAAATTTTGAAAAAGCAGTTTGCGAAAAAATTTTTGAAAATTCGCTAGCCTCCCCTGGGTCTAGGGACCCCTGTTTACTTTTATTTTTTTTTGTCATATGCATTTGACTTTTCATAAAAATGCATCGACAGATTTTGGAGTTTGTGAAAATATTTTCATTACTAACTGAGATACAACGAATTGAAATATTGTAATTTGTTAAATTGTAAATTACAAAATTTCAGTTCATTGTATTTCAGTTAGTAATGAAAATATTTTCACAAACTCTAAAATCTGTCGATGCATTTTTATGAAAAGTCAAATGCATATGACAAAAAAAATAAAAGTAAACAGGGGTCCCTAGACCCAGGGGAGGCTAGCAAATTTTCAAAAATTTTTTCGCAAACTGCTTTTTCAAAATTTTTTAGGGGTCATTAGAGAAGTGCTTCTCTAGATGTTATTTCCCAAATTTCGTATGGGTCCCATGCGCCACAGACGAGAAAAAAAATATTGAAATTTCACCAGCCGCCGCTGCTGTTCAGTTCTAGTCAGTTTGGTTTTAGAGCTAAATCCTCTACAACATTAGCCATAAATAAGTTGACTGACATAATAAGTAAGGGCTTTGAAGCTGGTGAACATGTGTATGCACAGTTTCTAGACCTTTCTAAAGCTTTTGACTGTGTTTCACATCATATTTTAATTGATAAACTAGCATATTATAATTTTAATAGTAGTAGTATCAACTTAATTCAGTCATATCTGACGAATAGATCCCAGTTTGTCACATATCAAAATGCAAATTCTGATTTATTACCTATGGAACATGGAGTGCCACAAGGTTCCGTTTTGGGACCGATACTATTTTTAATTTATATCAATGATTTGACAGACATAACTTCATCACAATTCGTCCTATTTGCAGATGATACCACCATAATTCACTCACATCAAAATATTGATACTTTACGTACAAATGTGAGGGAGACATTGTCAGAAGCTCAGGAATGGTTTACAGCAAACCAACTTAGCTTAAATAAGTCTAAAACTGAGACCATGGTTTTTAGTCTGAGAAATGTAACTGGAGAAAACCACACAAACAGCGTTAAGTTTCTCGGGGTACACCTAGATAAGAAATTGTCGTGGGAACAACATGTACACTTTGTCTGTAATAAAATTTCAATTAACATTTACCTATTACGAAACCTTGTAAATGAAGTTTCTCAAGAAACATTGATTACTGCTTATCATGGTCTTATTCATTCTCAATTATCATATGCTACCCTAATTTGGGGACATTCTACTCATAGCGCCAATGTTTTTGGCTTACAAAGAAAAGCAGTACGGATTTTGTGCGGCCTAAAATACAGAGACGACTGTAGACAAGCTTTCAAAAACTTAAAAATATTAACGTTGCCTAGCGTGTACATTTTGCATTGTTTATTGTACATTAAGGTACACAAATCAAACTATACTTCTCATAACGAAGTGCACAGGTATTCCACGAGAAACAATAATAACCTATATTCTAACTTTTTAAGACTTTTTAAATCTCGTAACGGAACAAATTATTACGCCATACTGTTTTTTAATCAGTTGCCTTCAAAGATCAAAGAACTTGAGTACAATTTATTTAAGAGTACTGTAAAAGATTTTTTAATAACCAATGCTTTTTACAACTTTGAGGAGTATTTTTCTTCAAATTTTAATACTATGTGTGAATGATCGCTTTTATCTATATATTGTATTGTTGTATATAGTATCTGTTTCCTGTTTTTAATTTTATATACAAACACTATTGCGTTACGTAATATGTCCGTCTTTTTTTTTTATATACTTAAATATGTTTTATATTTCTGTTTTAACTTATATGTATTGTTTTTTCTGACTTGTGTAAATACTTTTGTATATTAGCACCAATAAAATTATTATTATTATTATTATTATTATTATCACCATCGTGTTTCCCGCCCTCGGGGGAGAAAATATCTTGCGGTGGTCGCAGAACTTTTGGGGTAAAAGCTTTACCTCGAAGGACTATTATTATACTCTTTGCAAATACGAAAACGAAGAGTATATTGCATTTGATCGGCACATTTCTAAAACCGTAAATCATTGTGTTAGTGAACGAATTCTGAACAACTTTCAAAATGTCCGTCCGTCCGTCTGTGCGTTACGTTTCTTGTAAGCACGATAACTCAAGAAAGAAAAATCTGACTGTACTGAAATTTAGACAGTAAGTTAGTGTTATCTAGAGGAAGAACCCTATTGTTTTTTAACAAAATCGATCAGTAAATAAAAATATTATTAATGTTTTAAATTTGAGATTTTTTTAATTTTTATGTTTTTGTAATTGAATAGAAATCTCGTCTCTTATAATGTAAAAATGTACATGTTTACATGTTAACTGGTGGTGTAGTTCTTACCCTTTTGACTAGGAATCCAAGGGTCCCGGGTTCGAAACCCAAATGGGGTACGGTATAGTTTTTTTTTAATTTTTACTTTATTTTACTCTAGTCTACTAGTCTTCCACCAACTAAGTTTATACTATTAAAAATGTCTAAAACTAACATTATTTACAAAAAGTTGCGAAGAGTATCCTATAGAATGTGTAACAATTATATAAAAACCGCTGCCTAAGGAATCACTATTTCCACATCCAGATTTTCTATCCAAGTCACTCACAAGGAAAAAATTTTATATTATTAGAAAACGAGCAGATCCGAAAATCCACAGCACCAGCGGCGGCTGGTGAAATTTCAATTTTTTTTTTCTCGTCTATGGGCATGGGACCCACACGAAATTTGGGAAATAACATCTAGAGAAGTACTTCTCTAATGACCCCTAAAAAATTTTGAAAAAGCAGTTTGCGAAAAAATTATTGAAAATTCGTTAGCCTCCCCTGGGTCTAGGAGCTCCTGTTTATTTTTATTTTTTTTTTGTCATATGCATTTGACTTTTCGTAAAAATACAACAGATTTTGGAGTTTATGAAAATATTTTCATTACTAACTGAGATACAACGAATTGAAATATTCTCTGGGAAGGCCGGTTCTATTGCTCCCCCCCCCCCAGAAGAATTTTCTGGCTGCGCCACTGACCAAATCAATAGAAAGGTAAGTGAAATATTTGCAACATTTTTTTTTACAATCAAGATACTGTTATAATACAAGAACACGCCTTTTTTCTGTAATTATTTATTATACAACTTGATTTTTCTAAAAGTTACCTAGGTATATCAGAATTTTCTAATTTATGAAATATAAAGGGTTGGTTCCAAATTAAAATTCAAATGGCATAACTTTCAGAAAAGTATACATTTTGTATACAATAAATAAACATATGTTCTTGTTCTAGTCTCTTAATTATAAAAAATCTTTTGCAAATATTTCATTGACCATAGTGGAAATAGGCACATTTTTGTACCATTTTTTCGCAAACTCAATAAAAATAAAATCACTATAATGCTAGGAGGCCCTAATCCTAATAGTCATTACCTAAAATCGTTATCGAGATATGAGGATCTCAAATTTCACCAGCCGCCGCTGCACTTTTATGCTTCTATTTTACTATTTCTTACTAATAGTGGCAAAGTGGCGGCTGGTGAAATTTCAATTTTTTTTTTCTCGTCTGTGGCGCATGGGACCCATACGAAATATGGGAAATAACACCTAGAGAAGCACTTCTCCAACGACCCATAAAAACTTTTGAAATAGCAGTTTGCGAAGAAAATTTTCAAAATTTGGTTTTTAGCTTGTTTAACTTCTACATAGTGAAGGAAACTATTGCGAAATTCTCTTTATGTTGGGCACCATGTGAATGTTAGTGAATGAATTGAAATTACAGGCGACTCCGCCAAATCATCGAATATGGAAAATATACTCCACTATTCGTATACATATAGAGCACACTGATACAAGCGACACAACAGAAAGCAAAATAGTTTCTGATTGATCAGCATCGACCGTGTCTCGCGACTAGAGATGGTACGAAAGAACCGAACCTGTTCTTTCGGAACAGGTCCGAGCTAACAGTTCCGCGGAACAGTTCTCAGATTTAGAAAATACTAGTTCCGACTCCGCTGGACTGTCATGCGTTTCAGCGGAGCACTGAGCACATGATAACGTTGTACCTTCGGACACGGAGCCGGAGTGGAGTGAGCAGATCAGACTTGCGGACTTTTTTGGTATTGGTGGTAAGTGGTAGTATTTGTGTGGGATATATATAATAATAATAAATTCTGTTTAATTAGTGTTAAGTATTACAAAAATGTAGCTCTAGCATTTTTTAATTCGAGGAGTTTTAGGAATAGTTTGAAGCATTAGATGAATATTTTGACTTATTTCCATGTAACAATGAAATTAATTGAAGAAATGGTAAAACTTAGAAATGAAATACTCACGGTTCTAAATCGCATTACAAAACAAATTAAAAGTATATTAATTTATAAGACACCCTCTACTCTTATTCAGAGTTTAAATACTAGTTCATATCGGTTTTGATATACAGGACGTATTTTGTATTGACCACTTTCTTTTCAACAGCTTGGAGCTCTGGAGATTTCAAAATCAAAACTTTGAATGCAGCATATAATTGACATGTCAGTTTTCAACCTTCAACAACCAATCAGAGCATTCTTGTTTCAAAAAAATCAGGACTCCAAGCACTTGAAAAGAAAGCGGTGTCATTATGGAGCATATGGAGCTGCGAGTGCGAAAGAACGGGCAATCACTAATGCCGGACTCGGAGCAGGTCGGAATCGGAACAGGTTTTTGAAACAGGTATACTTTTTTACCCGGAACAGTTCCGACCTGTTCCGAGAAAAATCCACTCAGTACCATCTCTACTCGCGACCCACTCGAGAAACTCACGTTCAGTCAGGGAAGACGGAAAGTTCCGAGTTAGTATATACAGTGGAAACAACATCGCTGCGAGTGAACACGATATTATTATTAATATTTCAGGAAAAACAGACCGCTGCGAATGCCAACACAACACGATAATGATATTTCGTGGGACCCGAGGGGGGGGGGGGGGGCTAAAAGCCTGGAGCTACGGGCAACCGCCCGAATTGCCAGTGCATAGCTACGTCTCTGATAAAAGTCATATATAATTATATAATAAACCGATGAAGAATGCATTATTTACATCTGGCTATCATATAATATGACCAAAAGTAATATTAATCTGAATAAGAAACTTATACATATGAGTGGAATGTCGAGGAGGCAACTTAGAGGAAAATATTCAGTCCTCTTTTGTTGATAACGTTGAGCACAAAATATTTAGTTTTAGTAACTGTCTAGAAAAAATAACACTAAAACACTTGAACATTACACTAAAATACTATCTCTCGACGCGCATTTCGCCAACCACGTTGGCATTATCTGGAGACTATTAAAAGTTTTAATAATCATGTCCAGGTAATGCAAACATGGTTGAAGAAACGCCCGTCGAGTGATAGTTTAGTATTCTGTGATTTAAGTGTATTTGTGATTCACGTGTGTAAAGTCTGTTCGCTGATAGAATCCCATGTAAAGAATATCGTCCAGAGCTCTATCCTTCCTTGTCTTTATTGAAATATGTTTTGTAACCTAATCTGTAACGTAAGTTTTAATCTTTGTGGTCAAGTTATGACCGACGTGCGGCACTTCTATTGTTCTACAGCAAACCAATTTGCGTAACGCGTATCGTCGTCGAATGCTGCTGGCGATTTTCTCGGATGTCGCGGGTATAGCTGGTATAGTGCACTTATTTCAATTAGCGCCTAAGAGGGCAATTTTAGTCTTATTCTATCGTTAAAATAGTAACATGCATCCTGGTGAATTTTTAAATCCGCAATCACAGCAGTTAGTTTTGAATTTGTTGGAAGATTTTCAAAAAGAAAATGAAAATGATGGACCTTTATTGTCAATAAAAGCTGTTCAAAGGCGAGTGGGTGAGGCTTTAAAAATCGAAGAAAAGACTGTAAGAAGAATAGCTAAAAACGACAAAGAAAATGTGGAACCTCAAGCTTCAGTTAAACGGAATCGTAAAAAGTCCAAAACAGAGTTACACGAAATATGAAATAAAAAATGTTATTTACGATATGGTGTCAGATCATAAACATATTTCCTTGGTTATCTTTTTAGAATTGCGAAAAGCTTCTAGCAGATCTAATTCCCTGTCAACTTCATCGTCTTCATAAAGAGCTTCGTCAGTTGGCTGATCAGTTGATGGTATCGTATCTTCAACTATATCTTCATCTATTTCTTCCGTCGCGGTGTTCAAACAAGATTGCCCACGGCAATGCCCACATACTGGAGAATAGCGGAGACATAGTTTTCCACAGCTACAACTAGCGTTACAGTCTTTGGTACAGTTGCAGAATATAGTATTGATCAACTGATCGGGAGCCGGTGACAAGAGGTTTTGAATAGGTTCTAATCTATTGTTGATGATCTTCCATCCCCAGTCTTCGGGATTTAACTCATTCTACTAGGACTAGAACCGACGCGCCTCTGGTGGTTGTAAGAAAAAGCAAACGGCGCGCGGCGGTTGGCGGTTGGCGGTTGGCGGTTGGCGGTTCGCGGAAACGTTGAATAATTTTGATGGAAACATTTAAAATATATAATATTAGAGCAGACGAAGGAAAAGCTGGAGTAAAGGTTGGAAAATTTTATCATTTTGGTTTTTGATAAATATGTTTTTAAATGTAAAAAATGTGCCGATCACGATGGTAATGTCCAAATTTTTCAAAAATGGGCCCTTGCGAAATATTTTCGGAAAGCTGAAAAATTGCACATTATGTATAATGTTAATTATTTCTTTCCTTGCAATTTTCTGAAAAAAAAAATGGTAAGAATAAAAGTTGTTTTCCATACAGAGAAAATATGAAAATCAAAGTTTTCCACTTTTCAGAAAATTTATATTGGAAAATCGCTCTGGAGGGAGAGTATTTTAAAAGGGTAGCACACACTGTAGACCATCGTGATCACTCTGCATCTTTTTACAGATAAAAACATATTTCTTCCAAGGATAAAATTTTATCAACTTAATCACTAGCTCTGCTCCCTTCGTCTACTGTACTTTCTTTTGTTGGGGTGATTTTGAAAGCAGGACTGTGCCACCTTTGATAATATTTATATGTATTAAAATAGGTTTAGCATAGTTTCTGAAGCTCTGGTATAATACTGTACATGCAAATAGTTTACATAATAAAAATATTCAATTAATGCTTAATACTTACTCTATTTTAAATGATCGGATTATTTTGATACTAATGACAGCTTACGTACATATGGGCGCAGCCAGGGGGGGAGAAATGGGGCTCGCCCCCCCCCCCCCCCCAAGCCGTCTTCCATGATCCAAAAAATAAAGTAGCAGTACAAAGCAGTATCTAAATTATCCCTTGAAATAAATAGTTTGTAATTAATGCCAACATTATCTAATAGAGGAATCTATATACACATCCGTTTTCAACCATTTTCTGAAAAATTTTTCTCATTCTATGGGGAGCCGGTTCTATGGTTCTATTGCCCCCCCCCCCCCCAGATGAATTTTTCTGGCTGCGCCACTGAGTACATACCTACTTTTGTATCCATATTTCTTTTGTAACCTTAATGAAGTTCATCCATTAAGAGACAAATAAATTTAAAAAAAAAAATTGTCTAGTTTGTTTCTCTTTATTTTAAGAACAAATACAGTTTTTACATTTCTTTTATTGCTATTTTTTTTATCGTGCAATATTTAAATGACTGAATGAAATTTAGTTGCAAAAAGTATATCTTCTATAAATTCCACCCCGTATTAACAAATAATATTGCTATTTGGGGACAGAGGCGCACTGAAGGGGGGGGGCTTTAGGGGCTTAAGCCCCCCCCGGAGGCCAGCATCACTTGCCCCCTCGAGGAAAGTATTTGTTACATTGTCAAGGCGACATTGTTTTTTGTCTGGATTTTTATTTGTACTTTTCTCACGAGGCGAAAAATTATTTTTCCTCCCATGAGGCGATAAAAAGTAGTGATATTCTTGAAAATGTTAGTGCCCCCTCCCAGTAACCTTTCTGGACCCGCCCTTGTTAATCATATTATTATTATTTGTAGTAGCCCCCCTCAGCCATTTTCTGGGTGCGTCCCTGTTTGGGGATTATCTACGAAGACAAATAAATAGAATATTTATAAATAGAATATTTATAAAAAATAAATCTATTTATAAATAAATAGATATTTATATATTTATATTTATAAATTTATTGGCGATGCGATGTGGCTATTGGGGGCAGGGTCGTGACGGAACATTTTTGTTATAATACCAGAAGTAACTAACTACTAAAACCATGCGTAAAAATATTTTATATGATTAAATATACTAGCAATTTTAATGCAAATATTGAGCATTTACGTTTCGGCATGAAATAGGTATGAGTAAAAATATGGAATTCGACAATAAGCAAATGAAAACATTTTTAAAAAACATCCTTATATATTATAAAACAACAAAAAAAAATACATTAAAAAATAAATTTACCATTTTAAATTAACAAAAATTCGTGTAAAATAAACATAAACATAAATATGAACAAGAAATTTATTGATGCTTCCGAAATGTTAATGTTTGTACAACTTTACAAAAATATCCTATTATCAAGTTCCATTCAAAACCTAATGCTTTTGCTTTATTACCAATCCATACATCAGGTTATTTGGATAAACAAATCATAATATATATATATATATATATATATATATATATATATATATTATACATATGTTACATATGCATATCTGTAGCAGCACGGATTACCAAAGTAGCTAATTCACCATTCACCGTCTATCGGCGCTTAGGGAACGATTAACAATTTCTCCCATACGTCGTATTATGAAAGTCGTGATCACATCACGTTTTAAATTCACTGATATAAGAAAATCACAGTAACGATTTACGTTGTGATTGAAAAATCACGATATCGCCCATCACTAACTGTATATCTTTCAAACGATTGATCCTACGAAAAAAAAGTGTAATGACCTTTTTTGTGTAGAATTTTATAAGAAATATTTTGGCCTCAAATTTGTCTTTATTTACTGCTTTACTGTTGTCGACAATTTAATTAGAGAGCATGAGCATGAAGTACTGCGGATTCCACCAATCATTGTCAGTTCAACCCATTATAACTTGTTTGGAAAATTTGTGAGGAGTATTACGACAAACACATTGGGAAAGATGGTTTTAGTGACGAAGCCGTTCTTGCTATGTGTTATGAGGCTTTATCTCAAGTGTCGAGCTCAGTTTGGTCCAAGTGTGTAAGTCACACAAATAAATTGATTTTAGAGACATACTAGCTGACCCAGCAAACGTTGTTTTGTCACATAAATTATAAATTTTTGTCCAAAAAATAAAAATAAAATTTCTGGATAGGGCCACCCTTATCACCTAGGGGTATAAAAAATAGCCTACGACCTATTCTCATACCTACCAAATATACACCAAAAATTTCATAAAAATCGGTCAAGCCGTTTCGGAGGAGTTCGATAACAAACACTGTGACACGGGATTTCTATATATTAGATGATCGAGAGGTTCTTACTGAAGAAGTTATGACACTCTTTATAACTGTTAATAATGAAAGCGACGATGAGGACTCGGAGGAATTAGACATTGACGAAGAAAATTAAATTAATTTATTTATCTTATACTAGGTATTTGAATTTTACTGCCAGATTTGTTTTGCATAGGGTTCGGCATAATTAGTATTAAGTATATATTTTTATTTTATTATTATTTGACAAAATCTTATTAGTGAATAAAAAAATTTAGCTAGAACTATTTAAGTGTATTTGTTTTTTATATTTGCTCTATCATATTTTTTACTTGAAACCAAAACAATTCAATATTATAATTAATTTATTTAACTTTAATTACTATAAATTTACAATAGATGTATTATATATGCTTATAATCCAACTTCTTTTAAGGTACTTGTATACTGATAAGCAAGGGCGGCTTAAGGGCCGGGCAACCCAGGTAATTGCCCCGGGCGTCGCCGGCGAAAAATTTTTTTTTTCGGATTTCCATTTGCACCCCCCCCCCATGAGGCGATAATTTTTTTTTCAGATTTTCAATAGCATGGGGCGAAAATTTTTTTTTTTCAGATTTCCAATAGGCCCCCCATGAGGCAAAAAAATTTTTTTCGGATTTCTATTTGCCCTCATGAGGCGATAAAAAGTAGTGATCGCGGAGTCCGAAGGGATATCCTTGTACTTTAGTATGAAGTACGTCCGTTATGACCTCAGGAAAGGGCGCCAAAAAGTGCTCCCGCCCGGGTGGAAAATTTACCCTGAGCCGCCCCTGCCGATAAGAGCAAATCTAGCGGTGGATTTGATAAATTAAAGCGCGAGAGAGATAGAGTAAAAGGACTTGGCAACAGGCAACACTGTATTAAATACGATTGTCATAACTGTCATATACTAATCTGCTACATTTAATCTAGATATATTTCGTTCGTGCCGAGCCGAATTTTCCAATTTCAATATGCAATTTACGATGAGGTTTACCTGAAAATTTTTTGACAGTTCTAACAACCAATTAAATTTCATTACTTCTGGTCATGTGACACAAATCACCCAATCATTTTAACATTACACTGATAACACCATCCAAGGAAATTTTCAATCAATATGACAATAAAATTATTTAAAAATAACCAATCTAATGCTGCGTTAAATTTTAGTAACTGTACCTTTACCCACTGTACTTTTATTAAATAAATAATTGTTTTGTTGTGTTGCGACTTTTTGATTTTATTTTTTCAAAAAATTTTCTGACCGAATATTCCTCTGACATTGACAAATGCCTCATAATTTTATGACAATCTCAAGCAACGTGCTTTCGATTCAGAGCTGAGCAAATACTTTGAAAAATTATTTAAATATTAAATACTAAATGCTTTCATTGAAACTATTTAAATATTAAGTATTTTCAAAAGATAAAAGTATTTAAATAATAAATAACAAAAGTAATTAAATAGTTTAAACTTAGTATTTAAATACTTTCTGAATATTTAAATACTTTGATAACACTGAAATATTTTGAAGCATAGTTATGTGTAATAAAAATAGCCTTTAATGGCTAAACTTCGCCAAATTGTATTTTCTATTTTTTGTAGATATCAACAATCATTATCATTATCATTATTATTATATTAAATACTATTTGACTATTTGAGGTGTCAAAATTTTAGGTTTCATGACTTTCATGAACTTCTACAACACTATTTTAATACCTCTAAGTATACTTAATCAGTTCTAGTTGGGTATTGGACTTTTACTTATCCGTAGAGCTAGACCTTTGCGTCTTCTGCAAATACCCAAATAAAGCACAGAGACTGTGGCACTAGTTCAACTGTTCTTTGTCACTATCACAAAACATATACATGCAGAGTGAGAGGGAAACATGCGTTTATTTTCGGTTTATTATAAATATTTAAAAAATCATAAATGGTATAATCCTTAAAATAGTTTCAAATACTCCCCATTGCTCTAAGGAATACAACCATAGACAGTTTTTATCATAAACTTTGTATATAGTTAAATGCCATACTTTAATAATGAAATTAGGAACTATTTTAATTGACAAACTACCATATTCAGGTACAATAGAAACAACAGAATTTACAATAAAAAAATATATAGTTGTATTCGTTAGAACAATAGCAATTATTTAAAACAGTTTTAAAGATTATAGTATATTTCATTATATAATTATTTATAATAAACCGAAAATAAACGCATATTTCCCTCTCACTCTGCAAAAGCCTAACCTTAACAGTTAACACTTACTGTCTATGTCTGCTCTCAACCAACTTTCTGGGAATTAAGACGTGAATGACTGAAGACTGAATGATGCAATTTGTTTATTAACTACATAGTATGGTACATGTCTTGATTCTTGACGAGTATCTGCCTGTCTCCCTGGTGTATTTGATTATATTTTTTGTATTTATTTAAATACATGAGATTCAAATACTTCTGAAAGTATTTAAATACTGTTAGAAAAGGGTTTAAATACTTTTTTAGAAGTATTTAAATACATCTCAGTTATTTAAATAGTTTAAGTATTTATAAATACTTTCGGATCATACAAATACTAAGTAGTAAATATTTCAGATAAAGTATTTGTAAGTATAAATACAAATACTTGTTGTAAGAAGTATTTAAATACTTTCTAGTATTTAAATACTTATGAGGTATTTGTAAGTACACATTTGCCCAGCTCTGTTTCGATTGTCACAAAATTATCTCGTACATTATCAATGTCCTAGGGATATTATAGCCGAAAGTCTTCTATTTTACGTCTCGACATCGTACAGCCGTCCCGCTGGTGTTTTTCGAAAAATATGAACGTGTCAAGATCGCATGATTTGTCATTTTTTCGTCTCCGAAATGCCAGCTGTTTTTTACTATTTTTCGCAGATATCGCCGAAAAATCACTAAACTTGGTTTTCCTTCATTTCTTTTCTTTTTAAAAAACAATATTTGATACTATTTTCTATTTCATAGTCACGTCTCTAAAATCTTAAGTAAAAGAATAAGAAAACACCTTCGTTCCATCCAGTAGAATTTGGAGATGATACAACTTTTTTATGACCTCTGTCCCCCCCAGACCAAAATCCTGGATTCGCCACTGTCCGAAACGGTAAGAGCTAGCTCAAAATGAAAAATTAGGTCAAACAAATATTTTTCACTTCGAATCTTTTGCTACCCATCAGAATTCTGATTTTTCTTTTCGTTACGGAGATATTAACTGAAATGTCGGTGATGTAGGGCAAGAAATCGCAAATTTTATGTTTCAAAAGTTGACAACTTCTTAATCTTGGCTCCTAAGCCAAAAAAAATACTCTTATATTTTTTGGATTCCGACAAAAATTAGGGAATTAGAGGGGCGGAAATTAGGACTTTTTTTTCGGTAAAATTTCGCCATTTTGTCACCGTAATTAATCGGTAATTATTAAAATCGATTTCATATACGATGTCCACTTTATCATGTATTACCTAGATGCTTCATTAATCTCGACTCTTCAAAACAAAGGTTTCTGACAAAATTTAATTATTTGGTAATTTTCTAGAACACGCACTTTTGGAATTTTTCAATAATTTTTGCATAGTGTTAAGAAACATTATAGTAATCGTTTCTGATAGTTGAAATGTGGTACTTATTTTAGAAAACTACCCCCTACAATAGGGGTAGTTTTGAAAAAAAATTATTGTCCTTGCCCTAAATAAAATTGTTTAGGGCAAGGACAATTTACTACTTCCGGCATTTCGCATTTTTTTGTCAAAACTACCCCCTATTGTAGGGGGTAGTTTTCCAAAATAAGTACATTTCAATTATCAGAAACGATTACTACAATATTTCTTAACACACCTATGTAAAAATTATTGAAAAATTCCAAAAGTGCGTGTTCTAGAAAATTATCAATTATTTTTTTAAGATTGACTTGCATTTTCTAGGAAGACGTGAAATTTTTTCCTTTTACTGGAATATCGGTTATTTATTGGTTTTTCTGAAAAATGTGTAGGCAACAAATGTAAAGAGCATTTATACTAATTTTTAATTTTATACTTCTTAAATATTTAAATATTCGCGGCATCTTTGAAATATGCAACGTTGCCAATCAATTTCAACAGCACACAAATTTAGAAGCAAAGATTGATTAAACTTCCAATAACTTTTATACTAGACGGACGATTTTTTCAGGGTTTTAACAGAGTGTTAAAAAGAAACGATTTAATGTTATGCTAGTTTTTGAAGCATATCTCTCAAAAATTGTGGTATTGAAAGCAAAAATTAACTTAAGTCGAGCTCTACTATGTCAAATAAGGCATCTTTGCCCATAAAAGTCAAACTTTCCGATGCTATTACTCCGAAACTAAACGAACGATTTTACTTTTATTGAACATTCAAGTGTAAAATTACTTTATTTATTATATTAGAAATATGTATGTAAACGTTCATTTTATACAAGTACCTTAAATAAATCTAATTAACTACATCAAGTAAAATATAAAACAAAGCTACGCCACTGCGCATTCGAAAACTCCAACGAGCCTACGGCATCTTAGTTCAGATGTTCGTGACGTCACACCGGGACTCTATCAGCGAACAGACTTTATTTGAGGAAAGTACTTCAGAGGCAGCGTCACACTAAAAGTTCCAGCCCGTTCCAGGAAAAAATAAATTTGCAACTTCCAATCTCCTTTTATTAGTTATGCATGTATGTCCTTTTTTAAAGTGTAATATTATCTCTACCCGGAGGGTACATTCAAAATAATTGTTTACAGTGTAATTAGAAACATACTCACGTTTTTTGTTTGTATGATGAACTACCAAACGCACTATTACTTCAAAACTCGTTAGATCTCTTACTTAATTTCCTGCTCTCCTAAAATTCACTTCTAAGAAACATTGATTAAATGTGTATAAAACTGAACAACGAACAGAATCAAACTGAAACAATATCATTAGAAGGAACGAAGGAACTGCGTCATGTAATAGGTTCATAATTCACGTAGAACAAACTTACCGTGGCAAATTAACTGTAAGGTATTTATGTACCAATATCGACCGTTTATTAAATTTATAAAAACAAACGGAAATATACTAGAATTTGCGAACATGTTCTGAGGGAAATATATACACAATGTTACTCTTTTAGTAAATATTATATTCACTTGAGAGTTTGGTTTATACAAATGTGTTGTATCTATTGTAATGATAAAAAAAATAAACTAGAAATGAATATACTCTTCGATGGTTTATTGAAGTTTTACTTCCACATCTAGTGGAAGTGTAGTGTCAAATAGACTTAGAATGTCATGAAACATTGTGATTTTAAGTTTGAGCAAAAAAAAATTTTTGTATGTCGGTCTGTCTGTAACTTTTTTATGCGCACGATTACTCTGAAATTTGGCACACGTATGTATTTTAACGAGATCTGGAACTAGATTATACTTTGATCTTATTCCGTTGAAGGGTTGGGGGGTAAATTGGGGTAAATGAGGGTAAATAGGTAAATCAAGCAAGAAGTGTTCATAAAATTGGTATTAGTATATATAAGAGATTGATTGATTTACCAGCGTGCGGTAGGCATTGCTACCACTCCCAGGTATACAGTTGGGCCTGCTACGTCCACGCTGGGTTGGACTAAGGTCATGCTTGTTGCCAGCAGCGAGAGCCACATGGCGCATGAAGGAATGTGGGATGGGAGGTGTAGGTATTTGTGAGATGCGTTACCGCATTGTGTCGTGAGGGAGCGTTTAATCTCCCTTTTTTGTGTGTTTGGTTCTGGACTACTGCCTATTCTGATTCTTCTTGTGAAATATGTTGCCGTGTTGTGTCGTAATATGGAGTGTTTTTGCTCCTCTTTTTGCGTTTTTGCTTCTTCGAATCTTCTTTTTTCTGAGTCTTCTGATTCCCCGGTTTCCGATTGTGGTAGAGTATATATCCTTGCGATTTGTTAGTGGTGTTCATTTGTTGATCCTGAGCCTTTCAATTGTCGTTCTCCACTGTAGAATGGTCTCCCTATTTTTAGTTTGTTGCTGTGCGGTGCTAGCGCTTTCTTCAGTAAATGTGTTGGGTCCCTTCCTTGGGTATGTCCCCAATACTTCATTGCGTATATTTCTATTATGTTGATGTTTTGTGTCGCTGTTTTCGTCTTGTTGTTTTTGGACGATGCCCTTTCTGCTCTTCTCAAAAACTTCTTCTGTTAGCTTTTGTTGTTGCCGCGTTTTTGACTCCATATATCATCGTTGTCCGTATGACAGCTATGTACATACATTTGGTAAGGTCCCATGATAGTTTATTTTTCTCAATGAAAGGTATGTTACCCTTATGCCGTTTTGATTTTCTCCTTTACTGTTTCTCTCCGCTCCAGCTGGTTCGTCCGGTCTGTTCCTAGGTACTTCAATTTGTTCGGTATTCTTAGGGAATATTCATCTATTTTGTGTTCCTCTCCGCTGGTCCAACTCTTCTTCTTCTTCTGCATCGATTAGGAGATTATTGACGTATGTGTGTGTTTTCTTAGAGAACACCATTTTTCTGAAAGAAACCTTCACTAGGCATACCTCCGTTGAAGTGATGTGCGAACTTCAGCCCTGACGCGGTATATCAACAATACCTCATTGATTATTTCCAGTTTAATTTTAATTATTATCACTACCGTGATTTCTAGCATTTATTCCTTGGATGGTGGCTTATTGAAGAGTCTTCTTGTATTAATTTGATTCATTCATTTTTTGCTTTTTCTTCTTCCTCCAGTTTATCTCCACTGTTGCCGTGGTATACCTCTTCTCGTGTATGTGTTATCATTTTTTCTGTATGCCCCCCTGCCGCCGCTTTACTGCCCCTAACTCGTTTCCCCGTTTTATTGATTTTGTGGTCCTATGCTCTGAATTCGATTCATCATTCTTGTGTATAGATACCATTTCCATTGAATTGCAAGAAATTCAACCCCCGGTGTATTAAGCCAATAGTACGCCATTGCCAGATTGTCCATTTATTACCCAAGTCAACGCTTGTTTATCTAAGAAACTCTGTTTTTCTTAAGGAATAACACCATTATTGCCTTGCTATAAATTTACGGTGACGGCGGTCGATGGTTTCATAACAGGCCTGTAGCTAGAAAGTGCTTTCAGGGCGGGCAAACAATTTTTCAGGACGGGCCCATAAAAAAGTTTGAAAAATTTTTTGATGAGCGGGGGGGAGAAATCCGAAAAAAAATTTTTTGATGAGCGGTGGGGGAGAAATACAAAAAATTTTTAATCCAAATAAAACTTTTTAATCCGAAAAATTTAGACAATTTTTACCCAATCTCTTTCAAAATGTTTAAAAGACAGTTAAAATTGCCCCCATTACGATCACCGTAGGTCGGGCGAAACCTTTTCCAGGACGGGCAATGCCCGTCCTGCCCCCCCCCTAGCTACAGGCCTGTTTCATAATCACTTCTCATATTTTCGAAGAAAGTCGTTTGAATCAGCCCCTCACCAGTTTATTACAGCATTTACACTCTTTTTAATACAAATACAAATTATGTATTTAATTAATCACTAATTGCACCTCCCAAGATATGTATTATTCCTCAAACCTCTCGCTTACTTGACAAAAAAATATGCAATACCACAAAATCACACTATTTTTAATACAAACACGAATTATGTACGAAATTAATCACTAATCGCACGTCCCAGTTATGCATTATTCCCCAAACCTATCACTCACTTTTGACACCTTAAAAATTTGCATAAAAAACATACAACACCACAAAACACATTCTTTTTGATACAAATATAAATTATGTAGGTACGAAATTATCTATTTATTTACTTGACACCTCAAAAGTTATATTTTTTACACTTTGTATTTAGCTAGGGCTTCGACCTAAAAAGCATTGCAATGGTTTTATCCGGCAGACACTTGTTAATCATTAAGACATAAATAAACTTAGATACATAACCTTGGGTGGTACTTTAAAAATGAGAAGATACTTAGCTTATATGCATAGCACTGCACTATCGGTTCTGCCACTAAATACTCTGTATTAGTTATTTTCAAATATTAATTATCGATTTGCGCGGAATTCTTTACTCTACAAATTCACCTAAAAAATTTTTGGCGTTAGCCACTCCCATTATCACCCCCACCCCATTATTAAAGGGGGTGTAAAAAATAAAATTATGATTTAGAGTGTTACAGGGTGGACCAAATTAGAACTATGGCAGATAGTCAAAAACCAATATAGGTGTACTGAGCTCGATTTTCGAGAAACAAACAATGGCGCAAACCTCGATCATGCTTTGGAAAATTGACATTTTTGGATGACCTCTATATCCCAATTACCAAGTGTCGAATCGAAAACCGAGTAACACTTTTTTGAGTAAAATCCGTTGCTGATAAGAAGAAAATTATGCATGCCTCAGTTTTCGAGACATAGACATAACTTGTGTTTTTTTTTTTAAATGGAACACCCTGTAAATTATTTCATTATTCGATCACAACTTAAATTAGCTATTCAACGATATATCATATGTCATATTTATTTCTAGAAGAAGTAGTTAATGTTCGAAAAATTTAATATATTTGTGAGGAGGCCATGGAAAACAACAACACTTCTTATAATATAAAATAATTTTGCCAAAAATAGGAAAAACTACAATAAATATTCGAATTGTCTTCCATTGACATCTATCCATTTTTGACACTTTCTCCTTACAGCATTTGTTGCATTTCCAAACATGACAGGAGGTATTGTCCAAAACACAGCTAATGTTTTGCTTTCCAATTCTTCTATGTTATTAGAACGTTCTCTATATATAATATTTTTTAATTAACCCCATAACACACCAACCACAAAATAGGACCATTATTTCCTAAAAAATAAACAATATCTAAACTCGGTACTTTGTTGTTTATTAATGACCATTTAGCTAAATTACCCACACAGCACACATTGTTTCAGTAATATTTCAGAAATGTCTCAATGTTGCTCAAATCTTACATTTCAGTGTTACTCCAGTCAATAAAGAAGGTGTAGAGTGCGTGACCAGGGACCACAGCGATTCCTTTAGAAAGTTGTTCAGGGTGCTTAAGGAGTGAACACACTGAAAGTCCTGACGTCTAGGAGGTGAGCCGGGGGGGCAAAGAAAGTCCCACTTTTGTTTTCTTATACCAAATTATTGCTCATGAAATTCTCTACAACTTTCATTTTATATATTATTTTCGAATTCGCAACCGTTTTCGAGTTACATCCTCCGGAAAAGTGAAAATTTTCGAAAAATAGATTTTTACCTGAAAAATAGAAAATTGTATTTTAAAGATGATAAAAAAAAGTAGGATCTTCGGTGCTTGTAATTGGCACCAGGGTGTCTCCTACATGTTTCCACTCCCTCTCTTAAGGGGGGCATTCCCGAGTCACTGCTGCACTTAGTGGTCGGTGCGCCGGGAATACTGTTTGGCTGCGCTCTCAGTTGGTGGGAGGGAGCTGATGTCAGGCTTAATATTGCCACTGCCCTCATGAACAACTGGAAGTGGTACTGGTTGAGGGAGGTCTGTCTTGCTGGTGCCCCATACCATTTGAGGAAACAAATCTTCCCAGCCTCTTCAACCTCGCCTTGAGTGGTGGAGGGGCTGTAAAAGATCACTGCCGCTTCCTTGATGATTTCTGACTTGTGCAATTTTGAGAAGCCCACCTTGCTTTTCCTTAAAGTTGAAGAGGTAAAAATCTGTTTTTCGAAAATTTTCACTTTTCCGGAGCGTGTAGCTCGAAAACGGTTGGGAATTCGAAAAAAATATATAAGATGAAAGTTGTAAAAAATTTCATGAGCTTTAATTTGGTATAAGAAATTTTTTCCCTGCGACGCACCGTTTTCGAGATATAAGCGAAAAAAACGAGTGGGACTTTCTTTGTGCCCCTACCACCGGCTCATCTCACAACTTTCTAAAGTAATCGCTTAGGTCCCTGCTCACGCACTCTACACCACCCTTTAGATCATTCGTTGACTGGACTATGTCTATATTTCTGAAATATTTGTGGGATATGAAATGTGAAATATTTCATTTCGTATGTTGCTGACATATCTTATAAACTTAAAAAACTATTTTTTCAATGTTTTTACATTAAATTCTTATTTTATTTTAGAATGAATCTCTGTATTGTTGAAATGATGAAATTTAAATAATTTTTTTCATTTCCCTAATAGCACACGATGTCCGCCGGACGTCCGTTTTATGTCCATTTAATGTACTGATGTCCATGGACATAAATTGGACGTCTACCGGACGTCTATCACCGGATTTACTTTGAAATTGTACGGAATGGACGTCCTCTGAATGTCCATTTTATGTACGCGAAGTATGTACATTTTATGTCCGTATACATACCAGCGAACACCACACTGAACGCCAACATCTGTGCCGCAACGGAGGTTCTCTGGATGACCAGCATATGTACCTACGGCAAGTACACACATTTTAGCTCCTTATAGGGACAGCAGCAGGTTGTTTATTTAGTAGAAAAACAAAAAAACCTTAACAGAACCAGGGACCGAAACCGAAATTTATTTCGGTTCGGTTTCGGTTACGACGGTTACGGTTAACTGACGTACACCATTTTCGGTTTTCGGTTACGGTTTCGGTTTTTCGGAGCAGTTAATTTGATTTTCGGTTTCGGTTTTCAAAGCAGCGTAAATTCGGTTTACGGTTTCGGTTAGGAAAAATTCGTAATTACGGTGCGGTTTTCGGTTACTGTTTCGGTTAAAATTAAATTAATGCTTGCAGGGACCAAAAACGAAATTTACTTCGGCTCGGTTACGGTTACCTAAAGTACACCATTTTCGGTTTTCGGTTGCGGTTTTCGGAGCAGCGCCAATCCGGTTTTCGGTTTCGGTTACGGTTAGAAACAAATCGTAATTACGGTGCGGTTTTCGGTTTTACGGTTTCAGTTCGGTTACTTTCCCCGAACAAAACTGGTTTTTCAATTTAACAATGTTTTTATTTATATTTGACCGTTATTTCTGTAAAATTTGTAGTTTATTTTTTGTAGTAATTTGTAAATTGTCATTAATAATTTAATTTTAACTTTTTTGTAAATTATTAATGATACTAAACATTTATTAAACATTCAAATGTTTTCTACATTTTGAAATAAATAGGTATAGTAGTCTAAGATTCGGCAGCTTATTATACTCCCAACTATATAAGTTTTCAAGCAAGTAGTATCTATCTTCCGGCAACTCCCCTAGCCACACTTCATTCTACGATAACTTTCCTCCCTTACTCTTATTTTTCCACAACTTTACATCTTTCCAATCCCTCTCTCACCTTTCATGTTTGCATAATTTTGTTCTTTTACCTATTTTGTTGTTTTGTTCCCTTTTTGTCTTTCTAAATTCTTTCTAGGTCGAAAACGTTTCAAAATCCTAATTTTTTAAACCACAATTTTATTTCTGCCATTCCTTCCTTGTCGGCGATCAGACCACAAGGTCGTCATTTGTTCGAACGCGTTTTCTCGTTTAGCTGTGTTTCCCGTATCAACAATCAATATTATGAAGTGCGTCCGCCTACGATTTTAGTGTCCTCAGTGCTGCGTTTATTTTTAAATTATTTCTAGGTCCATGTGGACACATTTTTATCTTATCCTAGTTTTTAAGTTTGTCTACTACAGACAGGAGCTACTAGCCCATATCCTCCATTTTTCTTAAAGCCAAACCGGGCCTACCCCGTCCAGCCTCACTCCCACTTCGTCGGTGTTTGCAGCGGTTGTCTGGCTGGCTCCGGGTTAGGATCCGAGGAGGCGTATATATGTACTAGAAGTATTGAATAAAATATATATTGTTGTTGTTATTGTTGAGTTGAGTTACAATTACAAATCATGAGGTGGGCAGTTCGATTTCTACTCATTCCGTTTTTTTTTTTTTTTTTTGATAAAATAATTGCGAAAAAAATTTTAGTTGTTTTTTTTAAGGTAATAATTGATTATAAAACCGATATACGACTGTACTTTTTTTCAATTTTGCAAAACGTTGCTAATATATATTTCAGAAATGTAACAATGTTATATTACGCAGGGCGGACATCGGCATTTTTATATATATTTCAGAAATATTCCATAAACATTTCGAAACATTTCAGAAATATTGTCAATGTTTCAAAGTCATATACCTGAAATATTTCTGAAATGAAGTTGTGCTGTGTGGGTAATTGTTAGTTATCAATAAAAGGCGAGTTGTATGAAATAAGTTCAATCCAAGTTCAGCTTGATCCAAGATCAAAATCCATGGTTGCCATTGTCATAACAATCGTAACCTTGGCTTTTGATCTTGGATCAAGCTGAACTTGTTTCGTATAACTTGCCCTTAGTTAACTTAGCTAACTAGACATTGTGACATTGATAAACTAGTCCTGAGAGATATATAACTAATATATACCTATCTAATCCTCCCCAAATTGAGCATTTAAATAATTTTGTGTTTCATTTGACGTATGACCTGGGGCGCCATCATGTTGGTAAATTAATCTTCGAAATTGTTTTACAGGCATATTGTCTACAAAGGGCTCTATTTCTTGTCGTAGAATGTTAATAAAATTTTCGGTATTCAAATTATCGTGAAAAAAATGAGGACCATACACCAAATTCAAATCGTCCTTGACGATTTACTGTAGCGGTTACGTGCGGAATTTATGACCCCAATGGTGGTTATTATGCCGATTAAAAATTCCGGCAGGACCGGCACTACTTATATGGGCCTCGTCTGTCCATATAATTGTTCATTCAAATCCTGGCACTTCCTTGCACTTACGCAAAAAATAACCTGCAAAAATCGAGACTCCTTTAAAAGTTGTTTGAGTATAGATGGTGACTAATCCCAATTTTCTAAGGTTTGAATTTATTTTTTTTTTGAGCAACGCAACGTAGTTGTTTTTGGTATTCCTGAATTTTCCTGTATTTCGCGAGACGATATATTAGGATTTCCCCTTACAGTTTCTAAAACCATATTATCTACAGTTTCTCTACCTGATTTATTATATATTTTTGGTCGAGGTTTAACAAATGATCCAAACTCTTTTAAATCTTGTTGTACCCTTTTGAATATTTTTATGTCTGGCTGTTTCTTTTCTGGATATCTAAAAATATTGTTTAGACGGCACTTTTGGCACAAACTTTTGTGACGTATACTTTCCGGTGAGGCCGGAAAGCGGTCACTTTTGGCACCTTAGCAACGGTTCGGTTGCTCGGGCGCCACCTTTACAATTGTTACATGGGGCAAAGGTCCCACACTAGCCTCTTAATACAGCCTGTTACAGTAGGGCTGGGATAGCTACAGTGGAGAAAACAGTAACTTCCAGTGGGTCAATTGGGAAAATTGGACTGTCACACAAACAGCAGTAAAACACAGAATTCGGTAAAACAAAATATCTATTTATTTCCTATACTCTACAATACTATCTTATTTATTATTATTATTTACGCTAAAATATACCAGTATATACAAGACAAAAACCCAGGCTATGATATTACGGTTACGGTTATGTTCCTGTTTACTGCTGGATACGTCTAGAGTTGTGGAGCGGCCGACCACGACTGTTTGATATCACGAGTTTTAATAAAGACTTTCCTCTTTCAAGAAGCCGGTAGAGTGGGAGAATGTGCAGACACGGTGCGTAGCGGTAAATGAATACTTGTATTATTTTCAGGTGAAACGGTTAAATGAAAAATATTTTACAAGTCAGAAATCGCGGACTTTACCATTATTTTCTGTTTCCCGGTCTTAGAAAAATGTCACTTACTCTTATTTCCGGAGCTGGCTGCAGTGGGCACGTCTGGTCGCTGTTGGAGCTCGTGAAGAACTGAACTCTGCTCTCGGCGCGTCGGGTATCTAGTCCACTATCCCCTCTATTCACGATGCTGACGGGGAGACGGTGCGCATGGATATTGATTTACGTAGGCGCAACTTAGTACAGTGTCGCGGAAATATAAAATATTGTAACTTACGTCTGCTGGCGGGTTCCCTGGAGAAGGCACTTCTGCTCGCTGTTGTTCACTGGTAGCAACTGAATGCTTTCTGCAGTATACACTTTCAGAACGGTTGGGCCTAGAGGGGGCCTATTAGTTTATGCGGTAATATAATTGTTTTCATAACCTGGTAGTTTTTATTAAATAATTCAACAGAAACATATTTATTTATGGAAAATATAAATGGTTTATTCGAGATGAAAATACGCTTCATTACAGTTTTACTGTCTATAACTTACCTATTAAAATAGAGCTCCGAAGCTAAATTTGAATCTTCTCCGCATTCTATAAAACGCTTAATCCTATCATACTTTTCACCATTACTAAATTGAACCATTTTTAACAATGCTCACTCACAATTAGCTCACAAATTACTATTTGACATTTACGATTATTTCGATTTTTTTTTTTTTACCATGGCCTCAATAAATATTAGAAACGCGATAAATATGCATAGATGTTACTGGAAGACAATTCGAACATTTATTGTAGTTTAGTTCTTCCTATTTTTGGCAAAATTATTTTATATTGTAAGAAGTGTTGTTGTTATTAATAGTTTTCCATGGCCTCCTCACAAATATATTAAATTTTGCGAAAATTAACCACATTTTCTAGAGACAAATATGACATATGATATATTGTTGGATAGTTAATTTAAGTTGTGATTGAATAATAATTTACAGGATGTTCCATTTCAAAAAAACAAAACTTATGTCTACATTTAAAAAACTGTGGCATGCATAATTTTCTTCTTATCAGCAACGGATTCTACTCAAAAAAAATGCCTTAAGAATGTGTTACTCGATTTTTGATTCGACACTTGGTAATTGAGATGTAGAGGTCATCCAAAAATGCCAATTTTCCAAAAACGCTCTGTAGCTCGGTAGTCAATTGCGGTTTGTGCCATAGTTTGTTTCTCGAAAATCGGGCTTAGGACACCTATATTGGTTTCTGTCTATCTGCCATAGTTTTAGAGAAAATCCCATCTAATTTGGTCCACCCTGTATAACACTATCTTAATGAGTACCGGTAAATATTGAAGCCGTAGAAGACTTTATATAAAACTATGGAAGTTATTTTTATATGTTTAAGTCAGGGACCGTAATCGAACCGAAACCGTAACCGAGAACCGCACCTTAATTGCGAATTTTTTCTAACCGTAACCGAAACCGAAAACCGGAATAAGTGTTTCTGGCAAACCGAAACCTAAGGTATGATAAGTTGCGTATATGAATTTGCCCATATTTGAATTGTGAATAAAGTACAAAAAAATACGGCTGAAATCAAAGATTTAAATCTTTAACTGTGATGTAGAAATATCAAATTGTATGGTGAAAGCCATATCTAAATCGAGTTGTCCATTATAATGATTATAGAAGGTAAAAGGCATGTCCAGGGACCGAAACCGAGCCGAAACCGTAACCAAAAACCGCACCGTAATTACTGTTTTTTTTCTAACCGAAACTAAAACCGGAAACCGAATTAGCTACCCAGAAAACAGAAACCGTAACCAGCCCCCCCGCACCAAATCATGGACCCCCGGTACCAAATTTACTGGCGGGGTCCCGAGCTTAATAATTGATGAGCGTGAAAAATTTTTTTTTGTCAAAATCTCTGGTGGACCTTCGCTATACGGGCCCCTCGAAAGCCAACGGCCCCTCGCACTTAATAATTGATGAGCGGGTGAGAGAAATTTAGAAAAAAAAATTTGTAAAAATCTCTGGCCCCTCGGAAGCCAACGGGCCCCTGCGCTTAATAATTGATGAGCGGGGGGGAGAAATCTGGCGGGCCCCTAAACTTAGTACCCAATAGACTCCCCATATGGGAGGCCTGACCGTAACCGAAAACCTAATTGTCGCTGCCCTGAAAACCGAAACCGTAACCGTAACTGAAAACTAAATTGTCGCTGCTCTGAAAACCGAAAACGGTGTAAGTTAGGTAACCGTAACCGAAACCGAACCGAAATAAATTTCGGTTTCGGTCTCTGGTTTATGCCCCTGAGAAATTACATACCTGCACTGAAATTCCCTGATAGATGTGTATATACTTGACACGCATTTCGCCAATCAAATTAGCACCATCAGAGTATGATTAAGCACTGGATTGATTAGCTGCAACTCCATTAAAACCAAAGTTTTTATCATGAAAGTTACTCAGAATTCGATCACTAATACAATGGTATGAAATGATGTCAACTTTTTTGGCGATACGCGCGCAACGCATATTTGTAAACAATTTTCCTGGTGATACTTAGTTGAATCCAGGGGCGGATACATGATTGACTTTTGGGGGGGGGGGCACCGGAAGGAAATTCATAGTATAATACTCTTGTTTTGGACGTCTCTTTCTTGGACATGTCCACCTTAACACGGCATATTTCACACTTCTGGAGGGGGGGGGGGGGGGGGGGGGGGGCACGTGCCCCACCCTCTTGATCCGCCACTGATTGAATCAGAACCGATATTCATGCAAATATTATCTGAAAGTCTCTTTTCTCTTGATAGAAGTAAATTCCATACGTTTGGTAATTGGTAATAATAAAAGTCTAGATTCTTGCAGAAAGTGTTATTGTATACAGAGTCCCACTTTTAATGAACCCCCCATATCTCAGATATTAGTTATTCGATTTCAAGCAAATTTGGCCTCGTATCAAAGATCTTTACTGTGCAGAGGCGGATTTATACTTCTGTCGCCTAGGGGCTAACGGAAACTTGCCGCCCCCCCACCCCCTTCCCACACTCTGCTCCTTGTCCTTAGCATTCAAAAATGATAGTCCCCCCTTGATTTGCCAATAGCACAAAGCACAAAATCATTAATTAAATTGTTTTATTAATCAATTAATTTTGTTCAACAGATCGATACATAATATTGTTTATCGCCAACCGTCAGTAAAACCATACATTACCATAGCGATTTTCGGAAGTAAACAAACACTTTATATTACTGTAAAATAAAGTATTTTACCTGCCGCATATGCGGCAGATAAAGTATTTTTACCTGCCGCAAATATTTATTAACATAGCCATGCTTTGACATTAAACAGAAATCGTTTGTCACTGTCACGCTTCTCACGCCTGTCACGGCTCCCCAATAAAAGTTTTCTCAAAATCGGAAAGACGATTTTAGGCGACGGTCAAACTGACAACGTTGTTACCAATGATAATTCTACTAAAGAAGATTTACACATTGTTAACATAGATAATAATCCTCAAACATTTTCAATCGACACTCCTACGACTTCAGGAATTAATTTTTACAATACGTCAGGGTGTACGTTCACGTTTAATATAACAAAAAATAAGTAGATTTGTTCTGTATTTGCTGTTTCTTTTTCATAATAAAATGTGATAAGTTATGATATCTCAATTTTTTTAAATTTTAAATTTTTACGGTTGGCAATAAAATTTTGTATGCACCACGTCAGTAAAGTGTCTTTATCGAACTCACCTGTTACTCGCCTCGCTCGCTTCGCTCGCTCGACTCATAATCTCAGACTCGTTCGATAAAGACTCACTTTACTGACTTGGTACATAAATAACTATTATCTACTCTTATTATGTTATATACTAATTAATGAACTGCTTTTGACCAATTAATACTATCCATAAACAAACAGCGTGAGTTATAATGCGTGAGTTATTATAACTCACGCTAGGTACAGAGCCAATCACCTTTATCTTCATGCCTAGCCTATCCAATCGACGTAACGCGCAACACACGAAGGTAGAGCCAGGGAGGTAGTGACAGATTATTCGCGTTAATATCTATAAAGATTTTCTGAAATGTCACAAAATGCTACTTTTGATTCGTTCGTGCCGAGCCGAATTTTCGAATTTCGCCGTGCAATTTACGATCAGGTTTATCTGGAAGACTTCCTCTTTACGTCGCGACATCGTACAACCGTCCCAATGGTGTTTTTCGAAAAATATGAACGTGTGCATGTTTTTGCAATTTTTTTGGCTCCGAAATGTAAGCTGCTTTTTGCTATTTCTTGTAGATATCTCCGAAACGGTGGGAGTTAGCTCGTAATAAAAATAAGGTCAAACGAGTATTTTCCACTACGAATTTTCTGCTTCCATAGAAATTTTGATTTTTTTTTCGTTTCGGAGATAACTACTGAAATGCTGGCCATGTACGGCAAAAAATCGCAAATTTTGAGCTTCTAAAGTTGGCAACTTTTTAATCTAGGCTCCTACGCCAAAAGACTACTCTAGTTAACTTAAATAGAATTAAATTTGCTAAAACTAACTTTTTATTTTTTGAATTCCGACAAAAATGAAGGAATTAGAGGGGGGCGGGATTTGGGACTTTTTTTTTCGGTAAATTTTCTCCATTTTGTCACCGTAATTAATCGGTAATTAACTGAAATCGATCTCATATACGATGTTCACTTAATATCATGTACTACTTTGATGCTCCGTTAATCTTGGCACTTCTGAGAAAAATTACTTTTTTAAGATTGCATACGCTCTATAGGAAAACGTGTAATTTCTTACATTTCCTCGAATATCTCGATAACTATCGTTTTTTTCGAAAAATTTGTAGATAGCTTATGTAAGGAGAATTGATTGAGCTTTCCGACGCTTTTTAAATTTTTTCTCTAACATAAAAAACAAGACTTTTGACCGAATATGCGCTCCGGGCTATTGCAGTTTGCGGAGAAGTTTTGCTTTTTCCGCCGCGTAATATAAATCTACAAAGCTGATTTTTTTGTCTACAAGCAGTTTGTGCACTATTTCTATTAAAAATCACATTCTACCTCCGCTTAAAGGTGGCTAAATCTGTGAAGACAACAAATATAAAAGGGTGAAAAAAATTAAATTTTACAGTTAATTTTATTAATAAACAAACTAAGTAATTAAAAAAAAATTCCCAATTTAATATTTATTGTTATAATCGTAGATAAAGTATAGTATTCAACTTGCGGTAATGGTAATAACTCACTTGATGAATTACATCACTCGCCTACGGCTCGTGCTGTAAACTTTCATCTGCGTGAGTTATTACCTACATTACTGCTCGTTGAATAATATACTATTATTTTATCATATGAGAACGAGAACAAGATAAAAGGACCTCGCACGGAATGATAGGAAAATGGCCCTCGGTTAAATTGCACCAAACTTCAGTATGTTATAGGTCTTGGCCTCCTGAACATTAGTTTTCAGTGGCCTTTGAAGTCTAAAAATATAAAGTTCTTATATAGTCCCTTGAGGTGAATCCAAAAGTTCTGTGACTGGATCTCAAGACATCTACTCCTCCATTTTCGAGTGCGGGGAATACGATGGTGACAATATTTTCCGACATACGCTTCACCCACTACCCCCAAACCCGAAAAAACCACTCCTTTTTCCGATTTTCTGGTGCTAGGCTTGCGAGGGCTTGTCGGATCGGGTTTTTTTTATCAGTTCGAATAAAATAAGTAACGATTGACTACAGGTGACCTAACCCACCCCTGGTGGTTGAAACTAGCGCTACTCCCAATAACTATAATCAGCTGGAAACGGTAAACCACGTTTGCGAGGGCGGGGAACACGATGGTGACAATATTTCCCGACCTACCCTTTACCCACCCCCTTTAACGATTTTCCGGTGCTGGGCTTGCGAGGTATCGTTTTTTTTGTCAATTCGAATAAAATAAGTAAAAATTTCCACAGGTGACCTAACCCACCCCCGGGGGTTGAAACTACTCCCACCCCCAATAACGAAATACCACGAAAACAACGAAAATCAGCTTGGAAACGGTATACTCCCGTATTCGAGGGCGGGGAACACATTGGTGACAATATTTTCGAACTACCCTTTACTCCTGAACCTGAAAATCACCCCCTTTTCCGATTTTCCGCTGCTTGGCTTGCGAGGACTTGTAGGATAGGATTTTTTCTCGTCAATTCGAATAAAATAAATAAACTTCGATCAGACAAGACCCAAACAACCAGGGGGTTCAAGCAGCCTTTACACGAAGTGAACTTTTCCTTCAGTGAGTGTGACGTCCATTTCGACTCGGATGAGGTTATAATTGTGGGTATAGTTGTAAGCGTCGAAAGAAAGATCTATTAGCATAGAATGAGAATTGTATATATTGAACCAGATGTAATGAACGAATAAAAACGAGAATATTTTTACATATATAATTGTTCGAATTGACGAGGAAAAATCCTATCCAATAAGCCCTCGCAAGCCCAGCACCGAAAAATCGGAAAGGGGGAGCTTTTTCCGTGGGTAAAGGGTAGGTCGGGAAATATTGTCATCATCGTGTTCCTCGCTCTTGAAAACGGGGTATACCGTTTTCTAGCAAATTTTCGTTGTTTTCGTGACATTTCGTTATTGGGAGTGGCGGTACTTTCAACCACCAGGGGGTGGGTTAGGTCACCTGCGGTCAATCGTTACTTATTTTATTCGAATTGACAAAAAAAAACCCGATCCGACAAGCCCTCGCAAGCCTAGCACCGGAAAATCGGAATCGGTTAGTGGGTGAAGGGTACATCGGGTATATCGGAAAATATTGTCACCATCGTATTCCCCGCATTCGAAAACGGAGGAATAGATGTCTTGCGGCCCAGTCACTGACAGACCTTTGAGGTCAAAGCTTCACCTCAAGGGACTATTTAACAACTTTATATTTTTAGACTTCAAAGGCCACTGGTAGCCGAACTATTGAATTTTAAACATTATGCCCATTGTTCAGGAGGCCAAGACATACTAAAATTTGGTGCAATTTAACCGAGGGCTATTTTCCTATCATTCCGTGCGAGGTCCTTTGATGCATTTAAAAAGTTATTTATTTAGACATAGATATAGTTAAAGTGATTTCTCGTAATTTCATACAACGTCCTTAAAACATGTTATTTTTATTTTTAAATTGGTTAACATTTTCTTAATTTCTGTTTTTGTGCCTTTGATATTTTTCCAAAAATTTGCCTCCTCTGGATTTTGGCGCCCTGGGCTATAGCCCCTATACCCCCCCCCCCCCCCCTAAATCCGCCACTGTTACTGTGTCTTTTTGGGTAAAACAAAACTTATTTCAGTCATTGGGGTGCATTTTTATTAACAAATGAAGGATCTATTTTTATTATATTAGGAATTTTTTACTGAGAAACTTATTATACTCTTCGCAAAAACGAAGAGTATATTGTATTTGATCGGCACATTTCTAAAATCGTAAATATCGCTCGTAGAGAAAAAATTTTCATATCATTGTGTTAGTGAACGAATTCTGAAAAACTTTCAAAATGTCCGTCTGTCCGTCCGTCCGTCCGTCACCTTTTTTGTAATCACGATAACTCAAGAAAGAAAAATCCGATTGTACTGAAATTTGGACAGTAAGTTAGTGTTGGCTACAGGAAGAACCCTATTGTTTTTTAACAAAATCGATCAGTAAATAAAAATGTTATTAATGATTTAAATTTGAAAAAAAAATTTTTTGTTTTTATGTTTTTGCAAGAAATCTGGTGAAATGATATTTCATTTTAATATTTAAATATTTTTATATTTTACAAATATACATTTTATAATGTAATATACAACCGTGGGAATATATTTTCAGCTCTTATAATGTAAAAATTCACGTTTTTTTACGTGTTAAGTGGTGGAGTAGTTCTTACGCTTTTGACTCGGAATCCAAAGGTCCCGGGTTCGAAACCCAAATGGGGTATGGTACAGTTTTTTTATTTTTACTTTATTTTACCAACTAAATTCGTACTATAAAATTAAAAATGTCTAAAACTAATATTATTTACAAACAACTGGGAAGAGTATCCTATAGAATGTGTGACAATTATATAAAAAGTTCAGTGAACAGGCGAAGAGTACGTTTTTAGCTTGTTTTATTTGCTGCCCGTATTAATTGTTTAGGTATTAATTTACTCTCCCGAGAATTTCTCGATAATAGCAAAAATACAACAGAAAAATTACGATTTACTACGAGCAACCAGCAACCGAATATTTGGACGCATTAATGAGATATACGGGGCTGACGGCAGGGGGGTAGACGCAGCCCCGAGGCCCGGGCCCTAAAGGGCCCGGGACCATAACTGTTGAATACATTTTTTATTGGTTGTATTTTAAATTAAATAGTATTAATACAGTCTGTAAAGCAAAAAAACGGAGGTACCCGAGAATAATTTCTGCAAGCAATTTTATGTTTGTTTACTATAGAAGGGGGTACTTTAGGGTGGCTAGATTTTTGTGCTGGACACTTCTGCTGGGAAAAAAATTGATGAGCGGGGGGAGCAAAAATCCGAAAAATCGTTGACCGAGAGGAAACATTTTTTTGAACACAGATAGTACTCCAAAATGCTGGACTGTCCAGCAAAATTCCGGAAGTTTTCCACAAAAATATCATCTCCGCTACGACCGCCATGTTGAAAAAATGACAGTCAAAATAGGTTTTTTTCAATTATTCTCTTTCCTATTAGTTCTAGCCTAAAATTAGGTATTACCAGTATTATAAAAAATAAAAAAAGCTACAACATCTGTTTAAACTATTTTTCTCTTTTGTTAATATTTTACGATTTATAGCTCTCAGAATGGCGAAAATTTGTGCATCGCTGCACATTTCTGCAATTATCCCTGTCCTCGTTCCTCCCATGTAATAATTAGTTGTTATCAATATTATAGATTATAAAATTTCCCAAAACCTTTGTTTTAACAATTTTTTTCCACGGTGAATTTTTTTAAAATTACAGCAGCTCAAAATTTAAATAAATATGAAACTTTCGACCTTCTGTAACTTGTAAACAAGTAATAGTGCAAGAACATTGTTTAATCAAAACTTTCAGAAATTTTATAATCTACAATATTGATAATAGCTAAATGAGATTAATGGGGGCCCAGATAATTGCAATAATCTACAATGAAGCATTTTTCACATTTTTGAGTGACTGTAAATCGTAAAGTAATGGCTATAAATTATTTTTTATTTATTTGCTTTCATCATGATTAGAAAATATTGTTTGGGCATTAAGCAAATCACCATTTACACACTTTTTATTTATTATGAAATTACTTACTTTCTATATATTGTTGCCCTAATCTTATAATTAAATTTAAATTTTAAATTTTTAATTATTTATTATTTTCTAAATTATTTACCCGACTAATATATGTATTAGCGTGCCCAGATTAGGGCAACAAAATGCAGAAAGTAAGTGATTTTATAATAAATATAAAAGTGTGTAAGTGGTGATTTGCTTAATTTCTAAATATAAAATCTCGTGTCACAGTGTTTGTTATCGAACTCTTCCGAAACGGCTCGACCGATTTTTATGAAATTTTTGGTGTATATTTGGTAGGTCTGAGAATAGGTCGTAGGCTATTTTTTATACCCCTAGGTGATAAGGGTGGCCCTATACAGAAATTTTCTTTTTATTTTTTGGACAAAAATTTATAATCTATATGGTAAAACAACGTTTGCTGGGTCAGCTAGTCTAATATATAAAAATCTCGTGTCATAGTGTTTGTTATCGAACTCCTCCGAAACGGCTTGACCGATTTTTATGAAATTTTTGGTGTATATTTGGTAAGTCTGAGAATAGGTCGTAGGCTATTCTTTATACCCCTAGGTGATAAGGGTGGCCCTCTCCAGAAATTTTCTTTTTATTTTTTGGACAAAAATTTATAATTTATATGGCAAAACAACGTTTGCTGGGTCAGCTAGTAATAAATAATATTCTCTAAAATATTAGTAATAAAAAGACAGATTGGTGAAAATTCGAAAAATTCGAATAAAACTCATTCTTTTATTACATAAAATTAATAATATGCATCAAAAACATCGAACCAACGGAGCAAATATTTTTCCAAAATTTCAAACTTCGAGCTACAGTAATTTTTTAACAGTTGACCTTAGAAAAAAATTGTTTAGACAAAAGTTTTAGGAAATGTACAATCTACAATATTGGTAATAGCTAATTATTAGGTGGGAATAATGGTAACCGAGATAATTGCAAAAATCTGCAGTGAAGCAGAAATCTTTCCCTTTCTGGCGGCTGCCCAGTAAACCAAACCACATCATTTTAACATCATAATGATGTGATTTTTGCAACAGTGACGTCGTCATTCTTGTTTGCAACCACGTGGAAATGCCGTCACAGTGACGCTAAACGGCCGCACTCAGCCACGTCGTCAAAAGTGACTTACTTATTTTCCACTTTTCAGCCACATCAGTACCACTCATTTGTGATATAGATATGATCATATTGTGTACAAAAAATATATATTATAACAACTTGAATGTTACCGCCCACTTACTTTTAAAATAAATAAAAAGAATCTATATTGCAACAAATAAATCTACTTTTATATTACGAAAAAATAGCTCAATTGAAACTTAAAAATCACTGATTAAAGATTAATATTTTATATCCGGCTCCAAAAAATGATGAATTTTTGAATAAATTATGTTTCCTCATTGAATTTTTTATTGTTTTTTTATCGAAAAAAATTATTTCATTAAAGTCGGCTGATATTTTATACCTTGTGTGTGATTTTACATTCTGAAAAACTTTTCTCATTTTTTTTTTCATTTTGAAAAATAAAGGTGAACTTATTATTTCTTAAATATTTGTTTCAAAATCCTCCTGCATACCTAAAGTTATTCTCGTAGCATAATATAGTTACATATATAATTAGCTGTATATGAGAATATAATTTTAGATATACAGGGTGATTTGTAAACAAATATTTAAGAAATAAGTACACCTTTATTTTTCTAAATGAAAAAAAATAAAGAGAAAAGTTGTTCAGAATGTAAAATCACACACTAAGTATAAAACGTCAGCCGACTTTGATGAAATAATTTTTTTCGATTAAAAACAATAAAAAATTCAATATGAGGAAACATACTTTATTCAAAATTAATCATTTTATATTGGAGCCGGGTATAAATATAAATCTTTCATCGTTATTTCATTGAGTTATTTTTTTCGTAATATAAAAGAAGATTTATTTGTTGCAAAATAGATTCTTTTCATTTATTTTAAAATTAACTCAGCGGTAACATTCAAGTTGTTATAATATACATTATAAAGCAACATAATTTATTTACAATTCATTTTTATTTTAATGGCTTACTTCAAACAAAACATTTCATCAAAGTAGCCTGATATTGCTGAAATTTTACACAAAAAAGTATATTTCACATTCGCTTTACTTACCTTTTCCTTAAATTTTTCTTGAGATTTCGGAAAATATATAAAAAGGCAGTTCATACATAATCGTTTGATATTTGCTTATAAATCTTGCACATATCCCTAGATATTTTAATCGTTTTATAGCACATACATTACTCACTAAAGTGGGGTCCCAGAAAATGTCTCTAAGTAAAATAATAGAAATTAGATTTAAAAATATAAAAAGTATTAAATAAATTTGATGTGATCAATGAAACAAACATTTCCGAAACTATATATATTCAAGATACGATTACAGGTATGCTTTATAATATAAATTCACCTAGCTATTTCTTTCTTGATCTTCTTTGATCCCTATAACGGATTAAGTGTCACAATTATCTCATAGTCAAAGTCTGCTGTGGCTGGAACTATTTTTCATACCACATCTAAAAATTTATAAAAAATTAATTATCACAGTTTAAAAATGTTTAATAAGATTTGGTATCATTTATGTCAGTAAAAATAATGTTAAAAGTTGAGTGTTGGTAGTGGTAATTTCAAGTTCAACCACACACTAGTTTTGTTATTAAAGTAAAAAACCGCTGCCCAAGGAATCACTACTTCCACATCCAGATTTTCTATCCAAGTCTCTCATAATGAAAAAATTTTGTATGTGGAAATAATTGTTTATAGAACTTTAATAATATAATATTTGAAATCGTCTACCCCAAAAACCCATAAAACGATATCCCACACGGTAGTGGGGTGGGGGTGGTGATAGGGGGGTAGTAGTGGAGGTGGATGAAGTAGAAAAAATATTTTGAGACTTTTGGTTCTTGTACACACACTAAATCACAATTTTATTTTCATCTCCTTTAATAATGGCGTAGAGGTGGTAATGGGGGTGGCTAATGCCAAAAAATTTTTTTTAAACCTTAGGTTCTCTTGTATCACTAAATACCAATTTTATGGACTCTTACCTGCTCGATTTACCGATTTACCCCCAATCTACCCCCTAGTTACCACATTTTACCCCCCCCCTTCGACGGAATAAGATGAAAATACAATCTAGTTCCAGATCCCGTTAAAGTACATACGTGTACCAAATTTCAAGTCAATATCTTAAACGATTCCAGAGTAAACGTGGGCACAAAAAAGTTACAGACCGACAGACAGAAATTTTTTTTTCGCTCAAATTTAAAATCTCAACGTTTCATAACATTCTAAGCCTATCTGTATAATAAAAATTTTCAAAAATTTTTTTGTCGTTACCATACTTCCACTGGTTGTGGAAGTAATTAAATTTAATTTTAATAGCTTACATCTTTAGAACAACTTCATTGATACTATTGAAAATATAAAAAAAAAGGATGACGATTGAAAATAAACTACTATTTTGTAAAACATGAATTAGCAATAAAGATACGAATTCAGAATTTGATTCTAACAGGGCATGCAGAATACGGTTCTAAAATTATTTGAACTTTGTATCACTCTTGATTCGTGGACACCATTTGAATTCTATCTCTAACAAAATAATAAAGTTTCGATGAGACTTAAAATATGACACTAAGTATACACTAAATTAAAAATTAAGCAAAAAAAAAACTGAAGGTGAAGTTTCTCATTACCGAAACGAGTATTTCAATATGAAACAATAAAGAATATATTTTTTTTATAGAGCCTTATTATAGTTACAGAAAAAATTGGTAAAAACAGCAGTTTGCACAAAATTCAAATGCAAAATGTCTAAGATTTTAGAACTTATATAAACTTACCATCTTTTCTCTCATTATACTGCCACTGCCAGAAGCCCCACGAACGAAGATAGTTTTAATTGTCTATTATAACATTCTAAAATAGAAAAAAATGTATAAGTACCTAAATTATTCCAGTTAAATAGGGAGGACTAGAGGAAAAAAACTGATACCTAAAGTTTTGAAACTTGGCAGAGATATTCATTAAGGCCCACTGTTTAAACATACTTAAAGTCGTCAACTCTATCTCTTACGCTCGCGCCGCCATCTTGAAAAAATGGTGCTCAGATTAAGTTTTTTTTTCTTATATATCGCTAACCATTAGAGATATCGAAATTAAGTCTCCAATAAAAAGTAAAGCTTATAAAATTCTCTATAAAAAATGTAATATAATATTTTTCCATATCTATTATTATCATCTTCTAAAATAGGAAATTACATTTGATCAACACATTTCTTCTAAACCGGAAATCACTCGTAAAAAAAATTCATATTATTATGTTAATTCTAGAATTCCCAATAACTTTAAAATATTCGTCGAATATCTGTTTGTCAGTCTGTCAGTTTGTCCATCTGTCTTTCTGTACGACACTTTTTTTTTAAACTATTTAACGTCGGCCCGCTACCAGGGCCTATCACCTACGCCAGGAGACGAGCTACCCCCAACCTGGAAATTTTGCCGAACCTCTTCCCTTAAGAAGAGTAGGGATCTTTTACTTGCCTAACATTTAATAGACAAGGGACCGCCTGCTTTACATCCCCTCCGAAGGATGGTATATCCACTACGTAATCCTCGTCTGAAATTACGTAACTTCTGCGTATACACTGATATACAAGCCGCTAGAAGGTGGGACGAGAACACTGTATTTCCCAAGATGGGACCCCATCCAAGTACTAACCGCGCTCGACGTTGCTTCAATGGAATATCGACTGATATTCACATTGAAGTCGTCTCTACGCTCGCCCACGACACTTTTTGTGAGTCTGATAATTTAAAAGAGAAGAGTCCAATTTTATTGAAATTTGAACAGTAAGTTAGTGTTAACTAAAGGAAGAACTCTATTGATTTTGAAAAAAATCGATTAGTAAATATAAAGGTCATAAAACATTTTATGAAAAAAAGGCATGTGAAGAGTGTTGTAACACCGTTGATAAGATGCTAAAAATACAGAGATACAGCACAGTATACTGACCAACGTTTCGACAATCAAGATGGTATCATCGGGAGATCATTAAAATTGCAAGTATGTCACTTAAACCTACAATCATAACGTACTTACTGATCGATTTTTTTTTAAATTGCTGGGGCTTCTTATAGCTAACACTAATTTATTGTCCAAATTTCAATAAAACCAGACTTTTCTTTTTTAAGTTATTTAGCTTACAAGAGACATGACAGACGGAGAGGCAGACGGACTGACAGAAAAGACATTTTGAAAGTTGTCCCGTATTTTATGACAATACAATGATATATTTTTATTATATACGAGTGATATTCACAATTGTTGAAACGTGTCGATGAAATGCATATAACACTTTTTATACAGAATTTTATAAGCTTTATTTTGTATATAAACATAATTTCGAAATCGCTAATGGTTAGAAAGATATAAGCAGTAAACTGAATCGGACCGCCATTTCTCCAAGGTGGTGGCTCAAGCGCAACAGTTTGGGCTGGGGACTTTTAGTATGTTTAATAGTAGGTAAGCCTAAATGAACATATTTGCCAAATTTAAACACTTTATCAGTTTTTTTTCAAACGTCGAAATTTGTTCTAATTTGACTAGGGTATTTATACTATAGATATAATTAGACAATCCTCGGATTAGGGTACTAAAATAATAGGTGTTTTCTTTCTACCAACAATCTTAGCTAAGCTAAGTAGTTTTTCAGTCACGCCTGATGAGTGAAATATTCGTGTATGTACCACAGTTTGCGTGTGACATTAAAACTACTTAGCTTAGCTAAGATTGTTGGTAGAAAGAAAACACCTAATATACTAGAGCAAAATAAGATGAGGGGTAATAAAGCAAATAACATACAATATGACTGCATTTTGTCGTCAATTGGTAAGAAAACAATTATCAGTAGGTATTTAAATCAAAAATAACCTAAATATGCTCTCTATATATTTATATTTTATTTATCTCTCTTTTATACTGTTTTTATAAATATAATGAAATTTAAATATAAAAGTGTACCTATATTTTACCAATTAATTGATAGCACACACAAGGTACCTAATAATCTCGTCGAATATCAAATGGGGCATGCCGCATGGATGACATGGAGACAACACTGTACCTATTGGTATACCTAATGTGGTACAAAAACTAAATTATGAATTCGAAAGTATTCTGTAATTGAAAAATAAATAACCAGTGTTAACCAAAATATATTATGTTAAATGATAAATTAGCTTTTTTCCCTTGAATTTTAATGATGTCATTCGATATGTCACCAAAGATGAAAATTACAGGCAAGGTATAAAATAAGAATACATTTCATAGTAACAATGTAGCTAATACAAGTAGGTACTTACCTTTTCGTAAAAATGTGTTGATATTTACCAAACAAAAAGCAAAAACATTAAAACTAAAGTTTATTGACGTCAACGTCGTTAATAGAACACAGACAAGTGTAAACTGGAGATGAGATGACAGTAGTAGTACTAGACTAGTGGCGCTGCCGGCGGTGGTCGCTATTTTGTATGAGATGGTGATACCAAAGTGAGTGGTGGCTCAGTTAGTTACATCCACGTTTTAAAATGTATCATTAAAATGATGTGGTGATTGTGGACATCCCAATCTCCACTGACATGGGAGTGGTTATAATGTGAACGTTCTAAAACGGTCCAAAGAGTGTCATCACGGTGATGTGATGCTTTGCCATTTACAAAAACCACTAAAATGTGAGTTGCTATAATGTGGATGTGGCAGAGTGTGTTTAGTGGGTGTAAATCGTAAAGTATTAACAATAGAGAAAAATTGCTTAAATACAAATTATAGCTTTTTTTATTCCCAACAATATTGCTAATTTGGGGTAAAATTGACAGGAAATGAGATGATCGTGAAAACCAATTTTGACCGTCATTTTTTCTACATGGCGGTCGTAGCAGGCACGATATTTTTGTGGAAAACTTGAATTAATGGGGCAACTCCCTCTAGAGTATAAAAAAGAAAATCTTTTGTAGGAATTAATCACGGGTCAAATGGAACATTGACTGTACTAAATGTGTATGGAAAATTAGTATCTTTGATTTTCCCCAGACGAGGGGGCCCACCAATTTGATTTTATCCCTGGGCTCGTACCGGCTCTCCACGGGCTTGGAGATCACAGCATGAGCAAATTGGGGATGAAGCAGTCAAAATTTCAAGACTATGGTACATACCCGCAGAATATGGGGTTAAAAGAATTAGAAGGGTGAACACATTTTTGACGAAATGGTCAGGGATCAGTCGTCATGCAGGGCTGCATGATTCACGAAAAAAAAAGAGGTTTCTGTGTTCAACAGAACCTTAGACATAGTAGGTAATTACTCAACTGGAGAAAAGATTCTTTAGGTCTAAAAACACCCACTAAACATTTTTCTGTTCCGGAAATGTTTCTGAAATGCATGTACTGAAACATAAAACGTTTCTAGAAGCACGACAGAAACGTTCTAGACTCATTGCAGAAACTCAAGATGTCCTACATAAGAAACGTTTCAATGAAACATTTCAAAAGACATGTGCCCGACACATTTATGAATATTTACAAAAATGTTTCCGACATCTCAAACAATGCATATAATGAAAAATATGAAATGTTTCTGGAACTGTTACAGAAACGTTTCAAAGAAACATTTCCTTCAGGAAAGGTCGCTATAAACCAGAGATGTGCCTAGGAAACTTTCCATATTTAATAAAAGTCTGTAAAAGTCATGTAAATAATATAATTGATGCATTTGTTTGGTATCAAAGTGAAGCTTGCATCATCACGAATCAGATTTCACCATAAAATAGGCTATCAATATACCCAATGGAAAGTTAGAAGGAAAACTTCCTGAAACTTTCGGAGTTTTCGAAACGGAAAGTTTCCAGGAAGTCTTCTTTTTAACTTTCCATTGGATATATTGATAAGCTATTTTATGGTGAAATTTGATTCGTGATTCGCTTCATTTTGATGAATAATTATATTATTTACATGATTTTTACAGACTTTTATCAAATATGGAGTTTCCTCGGCACATCTCTGCTATAAACATTATGAGATAAAATTTCAATATCACCTAGTTAATTGAACTCTATTACCTAATGTCGAAATTGAAGCCGGTGTAAAAATAAACAAATAATGAATTGAAACATATTTTTAGGCGACTTCAATAACAATATTAAGGTTCAATTAACTGGGCGACCGTAAAATTTTATTTCATAATTTTAGGAACAGCAGGAACCTCATTTCTAGAGCACATAGAGATGTGTGTCAATCAAAATGAGCAACATGTAGACCATTGATTATAATTTTTTCAAATGAATTATTTGCAGAAACCTCTATTTTTAAAGTTTATTCTTGAATTTTGTACTTTGCTTAATAAAACGAAAATGGTTGCAATTAGCCATAGGGAAGTACTTATAACAAACGTTCATTTTTTATTTCTACATCACATCGTCGAAAAATTGAGAAAATTGAATTTAAAAAGTTCTTAATTGAAAAATGATTTTTGGCCACCCTATACATTTTTAGGAAGTAAATATGATTCAAAAACATTGATTAGATATGTCTCGTAACTAGTATTTGCAATGCATAAGTTTTTCTTAAAACCCATAATTGTGACTTTGGTGATTTTTTCAATATGCATCCGCAGATGGCATTGTGTCAACAAAAAAATTAATTACATCCAAGTGGTTGGGAGATAGTCAATAAAAATATCGGAATAAATAGAGTCCAGAAGGAGGCTTCAAAAAATGTATTAAAATGCATAGCATTCCATTTAAAAAAAGGCACTTGATCCTGTAATTTCGTCTTGGCTCACACTGTATTTTCGAAAATAATTTCCGGTTATAGACTTTTTTTACCTAGTTTACTTGTATTTTTTTTTATTTCTAGCTATCGTAGAACTCGAGATATCGAAGTTCGACGCACTATTGCCCCACCCTGTATATATAAAACAATAACAATTAATATTGTTTTTCATAAATCACTATTATTTAATAAAAACAAACACCAAAATAATCGACCTCTGGATTCGCCACTGCAAATGTATATATATATATATATACAGGGTGTCTCATAATGGATTTTAGTTTTCAAACTGACCTCATGCCGACCTTGTACGAGATTTCGTGAACAGAGTACGTCAGGCATGTAGCAGGTAGCTGCGGATTCCAGTAACCATCATGGAGCAGTGGTCCGGTGCAAAACGTGCGTTTATGCTAGAGGCATATTTTAAAGCAAACGATTCGTATACTGTTGCATTGTTTCCAGGCTAATTTCAAAGAACGGTGATATCCGTTTTCCTCCACGATCTCCGGACCTTACTTTAGATTTTTTTGTGGGGCTATCTAAAGAGCATCGCATACACTGTTCCTACAGCCAACACCGAAGAATTAAAGCAAAACATTCGCTCCACTATTGCCAACATTCCTGTGGCTATGTGTGAACAAGCCTTTCGCAGTTTGCAATCCAGGTTGCAGGAGTGCTACGAACGAGATGGTCAACATTTGGACGACATTTTGTTTAAACACTAAAATCCGGATGTTTTGTTATTCTATTTTTGTAATATAACTTTGTCTGACAGGTTCTACAACCGAGTTTTATTGATTTAAAAACTAAAATCCATTATGAGACACCCTGTATATATGTACCTATCTTTTAGACTATAAGATGAAGTAAGTTCCTGCCCTGCTCTCTCGATTTGCTAACAATTTCTTGGCGGTTTTAATTAATATTAGTTTATACCTAATCATTTAGATAAATAAATATAGCGACCTGTTTCGCAGTGAATTATTTTTCGTGACGAAGCCCGTTTGAAATTATTAAATTAATAATAATTTTCTACTTCAGCCATTGTTCAGTTCAAGTTGTATTACTGGTTGCATAAAATGCTGGCTGTGTACAATTTTCGGAAGCATCCGTAGCAAACGAATCCTCACGTTAAAATTTCAAACAAATACCGGGCGCTGAACTTTGCCGGCTGCCGGTTGTCTGAGCTTTTCAAGCCAGTTTATCGCGATCGTCGAGGGTTGCGCTAGTGCCCTTCATGCTGGTTTGCACTCCGTTTGTTTATATCACGGATATTCGCGTTTCTTTCATTAAAATAGAAGTATGTGACATAAACTAACTTTGATTTGACGTCTGATTGTGTATTGTGATAGTTTTAAGTTATATTTAGTGTAATATTTGAATATTTATCATGTCTGGGATCGCTTTTACAGTTTTTCTCTGCATACTAAGTAAGTAAATATACTTATGTTAAGGTTCATTATTCAAGAATTTTATTTATAACCTTTAGAATACATGTATTTTAAAAATATAAATAACTCGGGTTAGTATCAACATTTAGTAACAATATAATAACTACTTAGGTATTACTTAAAATAAAAAAAACAAAGCCTATAATTAGTAACGCCTCTATGCCTTTTGGTTTAGTATTAAGTAGATTTCACTAGCTGCAAATCATCCCCACGATCTCAAGACTATAATTATGGAAGGTTAAGGTTTATTTTTACTTAATTAAGATCCTCATTAAGGGTTATACATACCCGATCATCTTCGGTTACCTTTTAGTTCTCAACCTTCCTCCTACCGACATTAGACACACTGCATTCCACCCTAAGTTAATTAGATTTTATTTTTAACGGAACAGAACAAAGCTGAAGGCTTGTAGGTAGGTATATATATACCTACCTACATGTAGGGGATTAGAAATATTTTGTTCTGAGAGGGAATTTTTAAATTTATAGAATGTTTTACTCCTAACTTTTTACTTATAAGTACTAACATTGTCAATTATTGTAAAATTTGATAAAATAGTTTTATTCGATTCCTCCCTCAATTTGTAAACTTTGAGGTGGCCGCCTGAAATTATGTTGCCGTTCACAAAAATTAACCGTTTATTAACTTTGTTGGTTGTCGCATACGTATACGTATTCAATTCAAGAAGGTCGTTTTTTGAATGTTAGGTAAAACTGTCAAAGGGAAAGAGCGTTTATGATATTCATTAGACAAGCCATGTTTCCAGAGTTTCAAGATATGTCTTAAATTTAGCAGGGGTAATATATACCAAAAACGGCAAATTTTCCATTTTCCCCACCCCAACTTTGAAATTTTAAATGGAACACCCTGTATATTTTTACATTTTTAGATTCCCGAGATGATTTTAAGTAGGTAGTCTATATAATGAAGCATTATAAGACTTCTTTGTAAATATTTCGTGCAAAGACGTGATTACCTCCCCCCCCTCTTTCCGAGGGTGCTGAACACGATGCAAGTGGTGGGAGAAGTTTTTGACCGCCGCAACCCCCTGAAACGGCCAAAAACCACCCCTTTTACGGATCCCTTTATGTTTTCATATATAAACGGGTCTGGGGAGTGATTTATCGACGCGTTATACTTGAAATAACATGGAAGCTGGTTACAGGGTAAGTGGAATCTAGACAGCAGGCCTAGGGGGTTGATTAAACCCCCCCAAGGGGTGGAAAATCATTTTTATTCAAATGATTCGGTTCAATCGCGTATCCCCCCGTTTTCGGTGTCGGTGATCACGGGAAAAATATTTTCACTTTTTTTATTGTTCGGTCCAAATCTCTTGCTTAAACATTATATTACCTATATTTCACGTATATAAATGTTTCTTTGACTAATATAAAATAACTAATATAAAATAAAATATTCACACTTTCACTGCTCATAGCGCAGATCCGCGTTTTTGATATGTCTCGCCGAGTGCGAACACCGCGGGTCCTCGTTTGAGCATTTTTTGAGCATGTTCGTTTTTACTATTATTATTATTATTTTTACAATTGCTACCGCAGTGCTCATCACGCGGATCCGCTTTTCTATGAAGGGATGTGCACAGGAATAACGATCATGTGTCGAAAAACCTGTAAATCCTGGATAGCGTGCTTTCTGGTGAGTGAAGGGTGGTTTCTGCTCGTCTGAGGAGGGATTGGAGCTAAAAATGAATATTTTTCCCGTGATCGGCGACCCCGAAAACGGGGGGATACGCGTTTGAACTGAATAATTAAAAAAAAACTGATTTTCCTCGGGAGAGTTTAATCAACCCCCTAGGCCTGCTGTCTGGATTCCACTTACTCTATAACTCCCTTCCATGTTATTTCAAGTATAACCCGTCGATAATCACTACCCAGACCCGTCTATATATGAAAACATAAAGGGATCCATAAAAGAGGTGGTTTTTGGCTGTTTCAGGAGGTTCCGGCGGTCAAAAACTTCTCCCACCACTTGCATCGTATCAGCACCCTCGAAAACGAGGGGGAAGGTAATCTCGTCTTTGCACGAAATATTTACACTATTTCTGCCTTCATTACATAGACTAACGTACGACTGCGTGGATTTAAAAATTTTTGAGACCTTTATTTTTTTAACAATAAAAAACATTAAAAGATTAATTAAACGGTAGCAAATGTTCAAAGTTTATCCCCCTCTTCTTCTTGACATTTTTTGTCTCGGTCAATGGTGTTTCGCTTAACATTTCGTAACATAGCAGGAGTTATATTTGCAAGAACTTCGCGAATACGATTTTGTTAAATTTGAAGTGTTTGAGGGGGTGTATAAAAAAAATCATTCTTTCACATAATCCCACACAAAGAAATCTGGAATGCTTAGATCTGGTGAGCGGGCAGACCAACGCACAGGTCCATATGTTGCAATTACTCGCCCATTATACCGGTTTACTGAATGGGCCATAATTCGAGCGGCATTATGAGGCGGAGCCCCATCTTGTTGGAAATACTTTTGTTCAGAAACTGCAAGTGGTAAGTAAGTCCATCAACATTTCTTCAATATCATTTTGTAGGAATTCTAAATATCTCACCTCTATCAAAGGTTCTTGAAAGAAAATAGGTGATTCTTGTCCCAATCACCCTAGCCAGCACATTTACTCTAAATCCTGAAAATTACCTTGCCAAATGTTCATTTTCCTGCGCCCAATATCTATTGTTTTGTTTATTGAACATTCCGTTGTTGGTGAATCTCGACTCATCAGAAAACAGTATCATCTTCGTACACATGCTGGTGCACTTGATATTTAAACGAGCGGTAACCATATTTTTTGATAATCTTTCTTACTGATTCATGACTGATTTGCACCTCGTGGCCAATTTCTCTAGTAGAAGCAGTAGGATTCACGTCTACAAAAGCCAACACGTTAATTTCTGTCGCTTCATCAACGATAAAAGCTGCAGGAGTGTTATCAGTTCTTCTCCTGATTTATTTCTCCACAATTGGAAAATATTGAAAACATGAACGATGTCTGTTCGGCATACAAATCTGCGACGTTTCTGGGATTTTCGTGGCATTCTCGAAAAATTAATAACATGTCCACTTTTTCATCCCTTGTATATATGTTAAACAATAATAACAATAATTAACAAACAACAACAAATTTAAAGATAAAGAGCAAACTTATTAAGTTAACAATACACACGTATTATCAAGGGCGGATCCAGAAAGGTTACTGGGGGGGGGGGGGGCACTAACATCTACAAAAAATTTTAGAAATCAGAGAAAAAAAAATTCGCTCGCCTCGAAATCTAAAAAAAATTTATCACAGCACATTTCTTTTATTTGCAGCTTTCATTTGCTGACAAAAGGTATGTTTTGAATAGGGATGGGACGGATATCCGGTCCGGCTACTGCATCCGGCCAATCCGGCTTCCAAACCGGATATTCGGCTCCGGCCGGATATGAAAAAATATCCGGTCAACATGCGACCAAATAAAACTGTTCAAAATGCATGAAACTTAAATGTTATTTATTAATTGTCAGTTATATATCAAAATATTTATAAAACTAACAATGAACTAGAAACTACAATCAAAATAAATAACAAATATAAAAAAATAAGTCTTAAATTCTTAAATAGGTCTACATATCGATAATACGGATATATAATATATTAAATAACATTGAAAACAAAAGATCAAAAACCAAAAAAATCGTAGGCATAGTTTGACCTCGCTCTGGGCAAAGACCCACTCAGGGTGCAAGAAAATATATTACTGGCCTAAGACCAAATTTTTCGCGAATACAATAGTGGTGGTAGAGATATGTATAGCTATTTTTCTCCATTGTATTGCTAATGACAAAAACAGTAACTACTAACGATCGCGAGATATTATTAATTTGATGTGTAATTTTACACAAATTTCAAAAGACAGATTCCGGTTGCTGGTTCTTCTGAGAATGAAGTTCCTTAGAAAATCATAATATTAACAAGTTAAAAACGTACTCTTTGCCTGTTCACTGAACTTTTTATACGAACCAACGAAGTTGGTAAGAGTGTAAAATAAAGTAAAAATTTAAAAAAAAACCATTCCAAATCCCATTTGGGTTTCGAACCCGTTTGGATTCCCATTTGGATTCCGAGTCAAAAGCATAAGAACTACACCACCACCTTACACGTAAAAAAATGTAAATTTTTACATTATAAAACACGAGCTAAAATCATATTTTTATGGTTGTATATTACATTATGAAATGTATATTTGTAAAATATATAAATATTTAGATATTAAAATGAAATATCATTCCACCAAATTTATATTCAATTACAAAAACATAAAAATCGAAAAAAAATTTTTTTCAAATTTAAATCATTAAAAACATTTTTATTTACCGATTGATTGTTCAAAAACAATAAGGTACTTCCTCTAGCTAACACTAACTTACTGACCAAATTTCAGTAGGTACAATCGGATTTTTCCTGCACGAGCGACGCCTGTCCTGGAATAAGTTTCGCCCGACCTACGGTGATCGTAATGGTGGACAATTTCAACTGTCTTTTCAATATTTTGAAAGAGATTGGGTAAAAAATTTTTTCGGACTAAAAAAGTTTTTTTTCGCCCCCCCCCCCCCCCTGAAAGCACTTTCTAGCTACAGTAGTAGTAGTAGCAGACGCAGTAACTTGGCACCATTTAATTTTAGTTTAATAGAGTTTTAAACGTTTTAAATCTGTTTTAAGCATGTTCTAAACATACCATTTAAAACATTGAAAAAAACTGTTTAAAAAAAATAACTTTAAAATAAAAAAAAAACAATTTTTTTTGGTTAAAATGAAAAAAAAAAATTTTCCCACCCTGGTTTTTGGTATATATTAATTTAAGACTTATATCTTGAAAACTCCGGAAACTATGGCTCGTCTAATGATTCCGTTGACACCCGGTATAGTTAGGTGCTTTGTTTTTGAGTCTATATTCAATTTTAATGTATTGACGTATGCAAATGAATGACATTCTGGCAATTAATTATGTGACAAATACTTCAGTTTCTCTGGAGAGCCTGCAACAACGGTACCATTAAAAACCGAGTCAAAAACGTAAAAGTTGGAATCTCGAACGAACGGCAACTTTTGATCCAGTGGGAAACGGCAACGTTAACGTACGTGTGTATGGTTGACTTCGGATTTATTCTACAAGTAAAAAATGTCGGCGTGTTTGATGTTGCAGTGAAGATCAAAGGCGCCGACATTTTTTGAGTGCAGAGTAAATCTGAAGTCAACTATACATACGATACAAAAAAATAACAGAAAGTGTTTTGTATGTTTCATCTTTGAACGGCAATGGCAAGTTTAGAAATTGAGTGTCAAACGAAGAAAATCCAATATGCCAAAAATTCTAATAACCTGCCGAGGTTATTAGAATTTTCGGCATAATAACAATAAATAATTTTTGTTCTCCTCGGTTAAAATTGTGAAAAGTTTGAGTTCTATCTTACATTTAATTGAAAAAGGCATGGCAGAAGGTACTCATTTAAGCTACTTCAAGAACTTGATATTTGAAGTACTTTAAATGAATCTTTGCCTATTAAACTACCTCAAGTACTTGAAGTAGTTTAAATGAGTACTTTGCCCATCTCTGACGATATAGGTACTATGACCAAACGATGAGTTAGATACCGAGTTAGATACGCTCGGTACGAGTTACAGAAGTCACCACAAGGTTTTTTAGGGGTTTGCTTTGGGTTTCGGAATGAGAAATTGAAAGGTTCTGCTGGGGAATCGATATTTTCTTTTAGCGTTGTTCCTTTCTTTGATTAACCACCTTTTGAGACGTTGAGAGATCGGCAGTTAATATTCTAATGGTTGTCAATTTTGGCTTAGTTATTGAATTTACCGAGGAATTTACTAATTTATAGCTTTTATATGCCATCTTATCTTGATCAACCAAAAGAAGTCAGTATGCTTTTTTCTACTGCGTGAATCTATTTCAGAATTGAAAATGTCGAACCAATCATCCGTAAAAATTTCTGAATATTTTTCCTTACCTAAGTTATTGCAAAGTCATTCTCAAAATGTCTTTATATAGATACACTTAGTGTGAGAAAATAATTTTAGTATAAGAAAGTAATTTAATTGCCAATTTTACCTTTTAATATTCAGTTAAAAATTTGGATTCATTTTATGGACGTTATTTATTTACCAGTTACTAATATCAATACGACAATGGGTGTTTTATTTATTAGTTTGCATATTATAAGCAGCCCTTATCCGGAAAGCGATTCCTCATAGGTTTTATCCTCGGTTCTATCATGTGTAACGTGTGTCGTGTGTCTGCGAGGACATGGACTATTTTTTTATTTACGAGATAAACGAACCAGGTTGTAGTTTTCAGATAGAGCCCAATTTCAATGGGGAATATTCTTGTTTTTTTGTGGCCTTTTATTTCTACAAAAAATAGAAAAATGCCGTTATATCTTATCCATCCAATATAGCGACCAGATTTCCAAGTAAAATATATTCTATAAATTACCTCCTGATATCTACCTAAGTACTACCATAAAAAAAAAATAACAATTTTTAATTTAAGAAAATCCAATATGGCGGATCCATTATGGGGAAAATTATGCTTACCACTCCAGAACCGTATTCTGTCAAAAGTATTATTAAGTATTGTGCACAGGTCTACAAGAAAAAAAAATCTGCTCCAAGGGCTAAACCTATCATGCCTTGGGTATTTTTGTGTGCTGAATCCGAATGTTCAATTTCTACCGCATATATTTCGAGTAAATCCCGGTGTTTATCGTCAAAATACGATTTTTTAGAACAGAATATTTTTTTAATTGAAAATTTGGAGTCAGCACACAAAAATACTTAAGGCATGATAGGTTTAGTCCGTGGAGCAGATTTTCTTTTTTTTCGTAGACCTGTGTTATAGATTTTTTTCTAAATTCATTGATATCCATTTCAAATCTTTGCTATTTGTTTTTCTATTTTATTAAATTTATTTAAAAATAAAAAATCACTTTCAAAATAATTTTTATTGATCCTTATACTTTGTCTAGTACTTATACCTATTAAGAAACCAAAGAACCAAAAGGCTATTATTCACAAAAAGGTAGTTATTCACATTTCATTATTCATTATTCATGATTTTTGCAAAGGCAACTACGTTAAAGTTCAAGAAAAATTATATTGAAAGTGATTTTTTATTTTTAAATAAATTCAATAAAATAGAAAAACAAATAGCATAGATTTGAAACGGATATCAATGATTTTAGAAGAAAATTTATAATTTATTGAACAGTATGAGCCACCACCACCACTTAAAAAAAAGTTTTCGTTAAAAAAGTGATTTGTTCAATTTTGGAGGCTTCGTAAATACTTAGTTATTAATGAAATTAAACGAAAAATTATATTTTTCCCTTGGACTTTACCTGCCGTAGAACAAATTTTGGTATTCCAAAGCACTCTAGACGAATGTCTTAAATGATGATTTTGCTGACTTTTAAAATGTTTAGATTTAAGATAATGTTCGTTTATTATTAAAAATATAGTTTTTCTGTTAGTTTTAAATTCATTTAGTATTAAAATTTCATTTACGTCATTAAAACTCGATTTTTTTTTAATTCGCGATTTTTCCACCCTCTGTATCTCCTAAAGTATTGATCCTACATAAAAAATGAGTAGAAACTTATTTGTAGAAAATGTTATCTACTTTAATTTTTTATAAGGATACTTTTTCGCCGGAGGTCGTAGTTTTCGAGTTATTCAAGAAAGGCGTGAAAAGACTACCGGGATTCAAACACATCAAGATTCACTTCAAGATGAGAGCCAAGTGCGCTTGCCTATCGACCAAGAGGTCATAAAAGGCAAACTATTTGCAATTTAATGCAATCAGGTAATTTGCTAATGTGAATCTTGTGACGTATGACGCCAGGATAATACCTCGGCATTAGTAGTCACGTGGTTTTGTTTATGTCCGAGTTTATATAAACTTTTTGAATTTTAAAATTAATCATTATAGTAGGTACCCATAATGCATCATAAAACGAAGTAATTAAATTAAGTAAGTACTGCATTTCTAAAATTGTGTAAAATGTTGAACATATAGTTATTGAAAACAAATTTTTAGGCCGAATACATGTTGTTCCATCTATCAATGTGATTTCGTTTGGGTACAATATAGCTACATTTTATTGGGATAATAAAAGTTAAACAAATAAGATATGAGAGACCGAGTTAATGCACAATGGATAATAACGCACTATGCCTTGACTTGTATTACACACATGATAAAATGAAATATATTGGTACTTTTATTACCTGCTATTTAAATTGTATAACATACACATTACTCTTCACAGCTCGCACGTTCATTTAGAATATTTACGAACGCTTACAGTTATCAGGAAAAAAGGAATTTTTATATTTTCGTTACCGTAAATATTTTGTTGGACTTTCATACAGTATTCACAGCATGTTCTGCTCGCATTTGTAACTAGGGGTTGTTCTAGAAACTGTTAATGGAAGTTTGAAACAGGTATACAGGGTGTTTCATTGAAAACGGGCCAGTCGGCGTAGGGTGATAGAGGACCCCAATACGCATAGATTTGACCCCCATATAGGCCACACATTTCAGAAATTCAAAAATAATAATAATAAAAAAGGTTGTTTGGGTTGTCATTGAGACATTCTTAATTTATCCCAATTGAAGGAGGCCCGGAAGCCACGCGAATGATTTTTCGCTATGTCCGAATTTTTCGTGAAAATAAAACACTCACATTAAAACACATTAATAAGCGGCCCACTCGAGTTGACCGGCCCACCGAGTTTTACTCGGTAACTCGCCACCCCAATCCGGACCTGCTCTTCTATTGTTAAAAAGACAAATGTTGGCTGTTACTATCACAACAAGGTAATGAATATCTATCAATATATTCTTAATATATTAATATAGTGTATAGTGGAAATCAACAGACTCACAATAAATATTTGGTGCGAAAGGGTCGATATATAGCGTAGTCGAATAATATTTCGTTTGGAGGAGGGGGAGGGGCACTTTTTTTATTGGAAATGCAATCTGTATGTTATCAGGAAGTTCAGTGAAGTTTTATCTAATTTTGGAGGTGAGCGTTTCATGGAAATTGAATTTTAATTTTGAAAAATATGTTTTTGTCTCGTTCTTTTTTATTACCTATCTCAGGTTCTGTTCATCGGATCAAGCCAAACCTAAAAATCATGAACAAATTATGAACAAAACTACATAGGTCTAAATTCTATCAACAATTTTGTTTTTCTTTTGCAAACAAATAAAAACCACGAAAATTTCTAATTTTACGTCATAAATCGAAATTACTAAAAAAATAATTAATCTTTTTTAATGAAACTTGGTGAAATTATAGATCTTGTCTCGGATCTTGTTGATGTAACGTGTTATGAAAAATTACAAATAAAAATATTTATTATTTTCCCTAAAAAACGAGATTTTTGAAAAGTTTTTAAAGCTTCATAAAAAAACTGCCATTTCGTCTCGCTAAGAATTTTTTTGTCTTAAATTGTAACTTTTTTGAACGAGCTTTACAATGGTAATAAAAATCAATTTTTGTATTGTTTTAAAGTTACATTTCGTACATTTTTGTAAAATGCATTTCCTGAAAAGTCTGCTTTATCCGTCTACTTTTAATTTTAAGGTCGTAGGCTCCAACCAGCTCTCCTGACATTTACATCTATTGAACGGCATAACCGATTCAAATAAAATTTTAGCCAATTACTTACCTACTAACAGAACATAAACGTGGAATAAATTGAAACAGATTTAAATCTGATAACGGGTATATTGAAAAAAAAATTCATGAATTTTTCTGAACATTTGTTACCCCTATAAGTTTCGGCACAACTATAAATTTTTTTTTGTAGAATCCTGGGATGAATCTTTACCACACATAATTTTTCTGAAGCGATCAAACGGGTAAATGGTACTTGAAAAAAATAGAATGTTCTTTTTTATTTTTTTAAATTATGATACGCTGATGCTAAAATTATCATATATTTTTTTGTAGCATCTTGGGATAGTATTCTACAATCCTATTTTTTTAAATCGGTATTATCAGTAGAAGGTCCTTAATAAAAAATAAAATATCCTTTTTATTTTATTTTTTGAAATTATGATACGCTGATGCTAAAATTAAAATACTTTTTTGTAACATCTTGGAATAGTATTTTGTAATAACTAAATTTTTGAAATCGAAATCATTTATGCGGAGTCCCAAAAAAAATTTCTTTACCTGTGCTATCTATGCGCATGCCTAGCTTCTGTCGCAAATATTCGATGTTGTCGTTGTTAAAGATCAGAGACAAAAGTCGTTTAAAGCGAGGAATGTTGAAATAGTCAAACGCAGTAACTTTGATCGATCGGAAAGTGTCGAGAAAATGGTGGCAGTCTGGCAACACCGCATGTTGTTCCGGTTAGTTGTTTGGTGTCTGGTTGGTATTATCCGTTTATCCTGAAATATCTGAATAATATATTATTACGTGATGTAATAATATTATGCGTTTTAAGAGAATAAAATGTTGACAAACTCGAACTGATCCGACCCAGCAATGTTTAAAGTCCGACAACTCTAGCATTTTAAAAGTCTTTGGACGTGCAAACTGTGCCCTAACTTGGAATATTGGAAAATAATGCACTGAGAAAACAGTTTCAGTCAAACAGCAAAACTGAGTTTAAAAAAAATACGTATATCTCTATTAGAAGAAAACGATTTTTTTAAAATGCTAGTTTTACTGATGGACTTAAACTACATCCGACGATACTACAGCAATGTTACAGCAACTATAGTCGAAAAATTCATTTTCTCTTATATATTTCTGAAATTCTAAAGTAGTATTAACATATGTATCAGAGTATTTGAGATTAGAAACTTTATTTCTCTAACTCGATATTTTGTTGATATTAAGATTTTTGATTAAAAAAAATTAAGGGCTTCTAAATTATTAAAAGACTTGACTTTTGTCATCTCACTTATTTTTTTTAAATTGATGAATTTTGATGAATAATAATTTCTTCTGATGATGCCGATTCAAAAAATGAGGCATTACAGAATACTACCCCAAGATGGTACAAAAAACGATAATTTTAGCAACAGCGTATTATAATTTAAAAAAATAGAAAAGGACATTTTATTTTCTTTAAGGACTTGTTACTGATATTACCGATTTCAAAAAATTAGAAATTATCGAACACTATCCCAAGATGTTACAAAAAGAATATGATAATTTTAGTATCAGCGTATGATAATTAAAAAAAAAAATAACTTTTTTTTTTGTTTCAAGTAGCAAGTGTCCATTTGATCGCTTTAGAAAAATTATGTATGGTAAAGAAGCATTCCAACATTCTACAAAAAAAATTTGGTAGTTGTGTCGAAACTTTGCAGGGGTTAAAAAAATCCAAAAAAAAATTATGATTCTTTTTTCAACAGGGTTGGCATGTTTAAAACAAAGTATTTTAAAAATATTTTTTAAAACATCGTATCATGTTTTTAACAAATGTTTAAAACATACTTAATACACAATGTGATGTTTTGAGCAACTGTTTAAAACAGTTTAAAATATACCATTTAAAACACTGTTTTAAACAAAAAAAACTGTTTTTTTTTCCAACCCTGTTTTTCAATGTTTCCGTCTTCAGATTCTGTTCCAATTTATTCCACCTTTATATTCTGGTAGTAACTATAACTGGCTAAAATTGAATCGGTTATGCCGTTCAATAGGTAAAAATTATTTGTTTATTCGAAAACGGTTTAATATTAAGGGCTGAAATTTGGCAAAAATTGTAATAGTCTAGGTGCCCGCGTACATAAATGCAATTTATACATATCCTCGTATAACTTCTTGTACGGCATAATTGCGCCTAGTCTATCACTTTTTTTCCTCTGTGAAAATTTTCGTAAACGCAGCATTCCTCCTCGGCACAAAATCGGCAAATATATTTTGTCGGACAATTTGAGAATTGGATTCTACATATATATTCTATATATTTCTACAAACTGCCCGACAAAAATTTTGGAACGTTAAGGGTGTCTACTAGACGACACTGTTTAAAGTACAACTTCTTATATTAGCAATATATAAACTCTAGAGTTTATATAATGCTTGGGGAAATACCTAATTTAAGATTAAAGTTAATAAAAGTAAACCCTTCATTGATTGATATTTGATTAAAATGATTACATTTTTTACCTTGGAGGAGTTTTTATTTTATATCGTATATATATTTTTTCGTGCCTTATTTATATTAACGTCCTGGCGAAGTTTAGCTAATGCTACTCTACCACTTAACAAGGACGGCGAGATGAGTTACGGTCACCCATCCAAGTGATGGACTCGCCCGGTCGTGCTTAACTTCGCCGATCGAGGTCCAGTCACTGAAACTGGTACCGTACCTCACCGTCACAAAAAGTCAACCATAATTATTTTATATGATCTTGTAAAATTTGTCCTTCATTGGCAGAATTCCAATATGGTCAGTTTACTTTTGACGCACACTGTATATTAAATACATTGATTTCTAGTGTTAAAATGTTGCCAAGCCAAAGGCAATCGTCTAATAATTATAACATTATACCTACTCTGCAACTAGTATAGCATTTAAATTAGAGGACACTGTACAATGTACATACATGTAATATAGGTATTATTTTGTTAACGGCAACCTCCGACTGCAGTTATTGCTAATTATTATATATTATAATTAGACGATGGCGTAGAAGAGTAACAAAGAAAATAAACCACGCCAAGGAACAAGAAGTAATAAAATTTCCACTCAAAAGTAGCAATTACGAGTTGTCCGTAGCAAATTGTCGCTATACCTCTCCAATATTTTTAAGCCTTTCGGCTTTATAAAAGGCCATAAATTCATACTAAGGAATAACTCATTTAATGCACCTCATACCGTTACTAACTTCTTTTGTTCTTCTTACGGTTTGCAGTTGGTGTACACCGCGTGTACGAAGCTTTTTAGGTTCACACAAAACGATAAAAAAGATTCACCACTTCGAATAGTTTAATGGGATACTAAAACAAAGTACTGATGCAAGAGTGGGTGTGTGAAATAAGACGTCTACAGTCTGCGTGTTCTGGCTCAATACACACAGTTTGGGTATAGCTGACTCCAGATTTATTCTGCATATAAAAAATGTCGGCGTCTTTGATCTTAACTGCACCTTCAAACTCGCCGACATTTTTTATATGCAGAATAAAGGGCATAGTAGGATAAGCATGTAAAATCTGCCCCCAAACAAAATTTTGTTTGTTATCAACTATTTGAAAGGGCTTACCCTAAATATGATTTTCCCACAATTTCAAGCCTGCAGCCGCCATATTGGAGGAGTGGTGGGGGTTTTTTTGATTTTCGTTTTTTAAAATTTTCTCGGATACCGTTGTAAGAAAAAATCCGAAAGAATCAGTTGTTACTTACGTGTTGGACTATTTATCCAATTTTTTTCATAATTTTGAAGTGCAAATTTCGTATGCAAAAAATTGCAAATTTTTGCACCCAATTTTTTAGCACTTTAAGAAAGGCCACTCTCGATTTTTCATCGTAAATTACTCATTTATCAAGGCCTATTCTCAAATTTTTTTCATATTTTTAAAAAATGTGGAAGATAGTTAAAAAAACGAAAAACTGCATTACCGACCATTCTCTTATACGCGCCTCACTATCAGAAGACTCATGTCTTCTTAACAAATATACAGGATATTTAATTAATAATTGGACATACGCTAACTGGAGAATCCTTAGTCCAAAATATGAAGATTTAACCTGAAACACTTAGATAAAATGTGCCTCCTTACTGAGATAAAGTTGTATTTTTTTTTCTTTGTTTTGCAATATCTCAACTACCTCTTCACCGATCTTCTCCCAATTTGGTAAGGAAACATTTTTTAAGCTAAGAAACAATAATTTATGTATCACATCACGCTAGCCCATGGAGGGCGCCTCATGAGCTATACCTGATGATGAATATTTTTTCTCTTTTTTTTTACGAAACGTAGTGGCACTTTTGACTAGAAAATCTCATGCAGGAGTCATTTCTACGTAAAAAAGGTACGCTTGATAGAACTTGATAATTTCAACCGTTTTTGAGAAAACTGCCTCATAGATCTCAAAAATTCTTTGAAAACAAGCCCAACTTGAGGAAAAATTGTATTTATTGAAAAGTGTGCTTTGGTGACGTCTTAGTTCTGTCATTTACGTATAATTTCATTAGTTTGACATTTTGACAGAGCTAAGACGTCACCAAAGCACACTTTTCAAGAAATAAAATTTTTCCTTTTCAAATTGGGCTTGTTTTCAAAGAATTTTTGAGATCTATGCGGCAGTTTTCTCCAAAACGGTTGGAATGATCAATTCCTATCAAGTGTACCTTTTTTACGTAGAAATGACTCCTGCATGAGATTTTCTAGTCAAAAGTGCCACTACGTTTCGTAAAAAAAAAGACAAAAATCTTCATCATCAGGTATAGCTCATGAGGCGCGCCCTCCACGGGCTAGCGTTATGTGATACATAAATTATTGTTTCTTAGCTTAAAAGACGTTTCCTTACCAAATTGTGAGAAGATCGGTCAAGCGGTAGTTGGGATATTGCAAAAAAAAAGAAAAAATAATTACAATGTTATCTCTTTACTCAGTAAGGAGGCACATTTTATCTAAGTGTTTCAGGTTAAATCTTCATATTTTGGGCTAAGGATTCTCCAATTAACGTATGTCCAATTATTAATGAATATTTGTTAACAAGACATGAGTCCAAATGATAGCGAGGCGCGTATAAGAGAATGGTCGGTAATGCAGTTTTTCGTTTTTTTAACTATCCTCAACATTTTTTAAAAATATGAAAAAAAATTGAGAATGGGCCTTGATAAATGAGTAATTTACGATGAAAAATCGAGAGTGGCCTTCTTTCTTAAAGTGCCAAAAAATTGTGTGCAAAAATTTGCAAATTTTTTTTTGCATACGAAATTTGCATTTAAAAATTATGAAAAAAATTGGGTAAATAATCCAACACCTAAGTAACAACTGTGATTTTTTTCGGATTTTTTCTTACAACGGTATCCGAGAAAATTTTAAAAAACGAAAATAAAAAACCCCCCACCACTCCTCCAATATGGCGGCTGCAGGCTTGAAATTTTGGGAAAATCATATTTAGGGTAAGCCCTTTCAAATAGTTTATAACAAACAAAATTTTGTTTGGGGGCAGATTTAACATGCTTATCCTGTTATGCCCTTTGAAGTCAACATACCTACGTAATTTACTTTATTTCGCTAGAGACGATAAATAACGACCCGTTGCCAATGGCAACAAGTATTTGGTACATAAAGTGTCACTTGAGATCGACAAAACAATGGAATTAAAGTATATTTACGAGAAAGGTATGACGAAATAGTTATTTAAGTACCAAGGGTCGTAAGTGTACTTTTTTGGTTGAGAATACATGTACCTGAAGTTTCTAACGTTCACTTGAACGAATTTTAGATGAAAAAGCAAAATTAATAAAAACCACACACCGATTTGGGCGTAAACACTTACTTCATTGCCACATTTGCTGACAATAATATCAACAATATCTAAGTTTTTACGAGGCTTTGCAAGTATTCGAGACAAGAGAATCGCACTGTACGACTCTCGGTGCTTATTATATTTTTCGTCATATCCATGAATCATTAAACTAGAAAAAAACTTGAGAAAAACTAATGGAAAACTATAATTACTTTGACCAAGATTTCGTATTTGCTAAGCAAATGGGGTAGCGATGCTTGGAATATCTATGGCAACAGTCAATAAAATAAAATAAAACATTTAATTCAGTACTTGTCATATCATTTTTTATAGCACTTTTTTTAAAATTAGCTTACTAGCATTACTATTATGTATACTCATAAAACATTTTATCTGCTCTTGTTAGATTATATACTAACTAATGAACTGCTTTTGAACAATTAATAGTATCCGAGATAGTATCCATAAACAAATAGCGTGGTTATAAGAGTGAGTTATTATAAATCATTAGGTACAGTGCCAATCACCTGTATCTTCATACATAGCCTGTCCAATCGATATAAAGCGCGACACGAAGGTGGCTCTGTCCGAGAGAAATTCTTTTCCGATACGATGAAATAGAACGGTCCATTATTATTAAGGGGAGGAAAGTGATTTATCATAGTTTCGACGTTTTCAAATCAAGTTAAGTAATAATTGTGAATGAATTCGGTTAGTGAAGATGAACTAATATGTACACCACCAGAATGAAGACAAGTAGCTAATGATACAATACATAATTTATTACCCGAAAAATCGCAGAACACAAAAATTAAATTTTACAGTTAATTTTATTAATAAACAAACTGAGTAATTTAAACAAAATTTTGTCAATTTAATATTTATTATTATAATCGTACATAAAGTAAAGTATTCAACTTGCGGTAATGGTAATAACTCATTTGATGAATTACAGCACTCGCCTGCGGCTCGTGCCGTAAACTTCATCTGCGTGAGTTATTACCTACATTACCGCTCGTTGAATAATATACTATAATTCAATACTTGTTATATAAAAGAGAAAATTCTCCCAAACTAACTTTATTTCCCTAGGTACGTTATGAAAAATAACGACCCGTTGCCAATGGCAACAAGTATTTGGTACGTAAAGCGTCACTTACGATTGACAAAACAATGGAATTAGACTTACGAGGGGGTATGACGAAAAACATGGATAGGTTTTTGCAGAGTGGGAGGGAAATATGCGTTTATTTTCGCTTTATTATAAATAATTAAAAACCAAACATAGTATCATCTTTAAAACTGTTTTAAATAATTGCTATTATTCTAACGAATACAACTATATATTTTCTTTATTGCAAATTTCTGTTGTACTTGAATATCGTAATTTGCCAATGAAAATAGTTCCTAATTTCATTATTAGAGTATGGCATTTAACTATATACAAAATTTATTATAAAAACTGTGTAAGGTTGTATTCCTTAGAGCAATGGGAAGTATCTAAAACTATTTTAAAGATTATACCATTTATGATTTTTTAAATATTTATAATAAACCGAAAATAAACGTATATTTCCCTCTTACTCTGCAAAATCCTATCTTTAAGTATTATAATGTTTAAAGAGAAATACTAATTTAAATACTTTTTCATTGCCCCATCTATTCCTAATATCTGAATGAACAAGTCCATATGAAGAAAACATCCTTTCCACCATACAGAAAGTGAATCAGCAGATCCAGTACTTAATTTGTGGAATATCTTTTTGAGATTTCCGCCACTGCACTACGTTAACATTTCGGCTGCTCCAAGGAAGAACACAGCAACCAACATTTTTTCCAAACTTGAGATTTTCACTCATGTGCTAATACTGTGCTGTGCTGCGTCTTTTTATCCAACAGCCGAGCCAACAGCGGTAGTTCTATATGCAAAGGATATAAAATGCTGTTGGATAAAAAGACGCAGAACAGCACATGAGTGAAAATTTCAAGTTTGGAACAAATGTTGGTTACTGTGTTCTTCCTTGGAGCAGCCGATTTTGTAATATATATTTTTTAAATACATTGTTTCTTGAAACGGATCGGATTTCGCATCCAACTTAATTAATAACGGTAATAACCCTGTGCTAGAAAAATGTTGGGAAACTTATATCTAAAGCAGCCTTTTTTTTCTTCTTTCAACAGTGGGTATTTGTTTTTATTTCTGATAGGAAAAAGTGAAATGGCTCGTTTGAAATATTTGATATTGCTTTAAAGGACCCCGCAGAATCCTAATAACTCCTCTAAGTGCCCTCGAGTATTTTTACAGACGAGCCCCAGGAGGAAAGATTTTAGTCAGGTAGAGTCTGACACTCAGACCCATTCCAGCGATGGACAGCCCGTGTGGGTTCCCCTCCCCAGAAACTCTGAAATTGGGCTTATCGTGCGTTCTGCAGTAGCGTTAAGCCACTGTAAGTTGGTATGTCTGCAGTATGTCACTATGTTCGTATTTATACATGTATGTATGACCTCTACCAAGGCTACAGGGTTTTGAACAATGACCTTGGTCGTTACCTTCGAGGTTATTCGAAGGTCAACCTTGGAATTTTTAAATAGAAACCCCCATTTTTAACACCGGGAATAAAGAGCGGAAAATTTTAACTTCAGATATAACTAGGGATCGATACTGGTTAATGCCGATTAATGCTTAAGGCAAGACCAATTAGAGATCCGGCCGTTAGAGCCCACTGCGCATGTCTAGACTCGTATATATAGATATATGATGATAAAAAAGGGAGATGGTCATCTGCATTAGCGTGACCCGATATACTCCGCGGGGAGGTTGCGAGATCGGGCTTAGCACATTATGTGGGTCCAGAAAAGGGCCGATTTTCACGCGTTATATCACAAGAATTCATAAAAATATTTTTCATTATATCACTTCAATATTGATATTTTCTTCAGCTTCTTGTTGTGCTCTGTTACTCGTATCTAGCGTTGTATTGAGCAGGGTGTCATCTGGATACTTAACTTATTTTGATGTCATGCATGGCCTAAAAACCATAAAATAGAGGCGATAAGGGCGCATGTGTTCTGGCTCCAGATTTACATGTGCAATAACAAAAAATGATGAGATTACGGGCATTAGGGTCATCAACATTATTTATGCCATCTCCATCAACATTATTGTAAACAATTGATGTTTCGTAGCATTTCGAAAGTTAATATATCCTGATCGTAAGAAAATTTTGTTCATTGTTCATCAAGTTGAAGCTCTTCATAATTTTCTCTTATCAATTTATCTTGTATGTAAGGTGGGGCAAGATTAATTTGAAAAATCCCCACTGTTAAGTGTCTCAGGTACTCAAAGTCAATACCAGATGATCTAATCTTTTCCATTTCTTCTCTGAAGATTATGTAGCTCAACCCTAGCTACATTAAAAGTTCGTAATCTTAACAAGCTAAAAGCGTACTCTTCGCCAATTTACTGAGCTTTTTATATAATTGTTACACATTCTATAGGATACTCTTCGCAGTTTTCTTGTAAATAATGTTAGTTTTTGGACATACTAAATTTTGTGATACGATCTTTGTTGTGAAAAAAATTATATGAAAAAAAAAAAATGAAAAAAAATATCCGACCTGTGTGGGATTCGAACACACGATCTTTGGATTGCAAGGCAAAAGTTTATGGAGATAACATTTCGCAAGATTTCTATTTAAGTACAAGCGACAAAAATTAAGAGAATATATTTTTTTAAATTAAATAATTAATAACTTTTTTATTTAGTGATCGATTTTCTTCAAAAACAATAGGGTTCTTCCTCTTCCTCTGACACTAACTTACTTTCCAAATTTCAATACAATCGGACTTTTCTTTCTTAAGTTATCGTGCTTACAAGAAACGTGACGGACGGACAGACGGACATTTTGAAAGTTGTTCAGAATTCGTTCACTAACACAATGATATGAAAATGTTTTCTCCATGAGCGATATTTACGATTTTAGAAATGTGCCGATCAAATACAATATACTCTTCGTTTTTGCGAAGAGTATAATAACAGTTGTTGGGCAAACGCGACGGTTGCACCTTGCATTTGTATAACGGCCAAAATCGGTTTAATATCGCACCAGCAATCCACGAAAAGCCCAAGTTCAGAGTTTCTTAAAACCATTCGACTAGAATATTGTCTCCAAATTCCAGGAAAAATGGTAAAAAAATTCCATTGAACGATTTTATGAATTGAAATAAATCAGTTATTACAATATCAGTAATTATTATTACTCCTAAAATTGGATATTTTTCCCCTGCATTAACGTATTCAAAACGCCTATACTCAAAAAACAGCAGCTACAGGCAGCTGCAATTCACAAGATATGTAGAGAACACTGCATTCAATATCATAAAACAATTATAGGGTTGAAGCTTGCGGGAGTAAAGTGTAACAAAAATGAAATTTACGGCTGAAACCGCTCACTCACTAAAGGGCTATAATTCGGACACCAAATAGCAAATAAAGTCAACTAACTGCCTACAATAAAGCTCCTACCTTGTTCTATGCCAAACATAGCCGATTCGTTCAATTGAAGACAAAGAAACCAAAATTTCACAGGCCGTGTAAATGCTGAATATTCACTGCACAATTTTAAACTTGAACACGTGTTTCCTTTTCAAGCTATAGAACGCAAATGGAGTAGATATATGGATCAAGGTCTTTTGTTCCCCCAAGAATAACGTCCACACTTACCAAAAAGCTTGTTTATTACTCATTTCTCGGAAGTCTGTGAAATTTGGTTTATTTGAGTTTTGGCCAGAAATCTCTCAAAATGACCCACTTGTGCCATGGAGACTTTTGATCTGCTCATCAAAAACTACTAGAATCCAAAGATTCAAAGAGTGACAGAGAGCCATTTCCCATAAGGATCCTGCGGGGTCCTTTCCGTCCTCATCTTCAAAACTTATAAAACGACACTCAGTTTTTGCTATTCTTCAACTGCAAGGGACGAACTGGCACCTTTCTGGTGAATTCTGTCAAGTGTCACAGAAATTGGCTTCAGCAATATTAAGGACATTGTTTTAATTTAAATATTCGACACTTTTTCAGAAATTAATGAATCAATGTCATCTTTGTGTTCTTCACATATTTGCAACAACTTGGGCCATTCAGCAACATAAACCTGAAGGCAGTCAAAATCTGTATTCCATCTAACATCTTGTGGTAATGTTAGTTTCTTGCCCCCTTTTTCTTTGTATTTAGCAAAAAATGCTTTTTTGCTCTTGATACTCAACAGGGCAAATTAATTTTAAACATACTCCTACTTCAGCAACATGCTGCTTCGAATGTATTAAAATATGATAAGGACCTTGTATATGGAAAATTCTGTCATGTTCTCTTTTTGCATTTCTTCGCGTACAGGATGTTTTTTGCTGAGAATTTCTAAAAGCCTTCGTATCTTTGCGCGTTTAATAAAAAAAACTGTAGTAACATTTTGCTGTAAAATTATAATAAAACATAGTGTTACATGTACAGAAACATCTATGTGAGTTTCCTACAAGTTCTATAAGTAATAGAAACTAAGCTCGTTAGTTAGTTTGACAATAGACCCAGATATGGCGTGCGGTGTCTGAATCTAGATATTGCAGAGAGTCTACCAGAAAGTTACAGAATGGTTGAGAATATTCTGGACCTCTGTGCCCATAAAGGCATGGAGAAGCCGAGTGGAGGACAGTTCAGTACAGTTCAGTGAGCAGAGTAGTTAGTTCAGTAGACCAAGTGATCAAGTGACTGACTAATTGAAGTAGAGTACTCAGTGTTATATTAGTCAAGTAATTAATTATTGTAATTAGTACGTAAGTCAGTGTTTTGTGTTACCCTGGTGTTATAATTTTCGGATCCACGATACAGGGTGTTTGCAAAAGGAGTGTAAACACGTAACAATAGTTTATATAAAAAGTGAGAGTCTATACGCCTCTGACGATCGCTCTGTCTGACGAATATGGTCCAACTTCAATAGGGAGCATTCTGCTACGCTGGTTTATGTATTTCAAACTCGAAATAAAAATTTTATGTCAAACAGAAGTTATTGTGTTTCCAAGAAACGATCTACACACACTTACATACAGATCTACATACCGTTTTTATTCGATAGTTGAGTTCAGTATGTCATGAAACGGATATCTCTACAAAACTTTTATCAATGATGATTATTAAAAATGTTTGTCCTGTTGTAAATATAATATACCCAAAACATATCTATTTGATTAAAGATAGGTATAATAATACTGCAGGTTGAGAAAAAGATAAACTAGCAGTTTGTAATGTGAAAAATACACTTATTTTCACACAAAAAAATTGAAATTCAGCGATAAGGAAGAAACTATTCCATTTTTTATTACCCGATTTCTTTTATTCAACATTTATTACCTATAGTAAAAAGTATCTATAGTATTTTGACACACTGAAACAATAGCGGTCCCAAAATTTATCCCTGACCTTCAGGTATCTGAGAAAATTAAAATTTTTGGTAATAAGTATCCCAAAAATTGACGAAACCTGATTCTTTCTTTAAACCTATTTTTTGGCCAGTTTTCTACAAAAAAATGGATTTTTATTGAAATCTGAATGTCAAAAATAAATTTCACTATTTTTTTCGTGTTCAGCGCGTGAAAATACTACGGTAATGATATACTTGGTCGGCATGTATGTTAAAATCACTTTAAGTTTAATGTTTGGCCAGTTTTAACCTTAAAAAACCGCTGCTCAAGGAATCACTACTTCCACATCCAGATTCTCTATCGAAGTCACTCACAACGAAAAAACTTTGTATTTGGAAATAAGTTCCATAAACTTTAATAATATAATATTTGAAATCCTCTACCCCAAAAACAGATAAAACGATACCCCACATAGGTAGTGGGGTGGGAGGGGTAATAGGGGGTGGATGAAGTAAAGAAATATTTTGAGGTTTCTGGTTGTACATACACTAAATCACATTTTTTTTCATCCCCTTTAATAATAGGGTGGGGGTGGTAATGGGGGTGGCTAATGCCAAAAATTTTTTTGAGACCTTGGCTTCTCTTATATATACTAAATACCAATTTGATGAACTCTTACCTTCTTGATTTACCCATTTACCCCAAATTTACCTCAATTTACCCCCCAACCCTTGGACGGAACAAGATGAAAATATAATCTAGTTCCAGAACTCGTTAAAGTACATATGTGTACCAAATTTCATGGCAATATCTTAAACGGTTCCAGAATAAACGTGCGCACAAAAAAGTTACAGACAGACCGACAGACATAATTTTTTTTGGCTCAAACTTAAAATCTCGACGTTTCATGACATTTTAAGCTTATTTGAATAATAAAAATTTTAAAAAATTTTTTTTGTCGTTACTATACTTCCACTGGATGTAGAAGTAATTGCGATTATCTCCGAAATTTGCCCTTAAGTCATATATTTTGACTACGGCATCGTGTTCAGCGCCCGAAAATCCTTCGGAAATGATATGTCGGTCTCCTGGGTTTGAACTTTTTTTTTGTGTGCCTGTGTAATTATTAGGTAATTAAATTTAAAAGCGTGGGGCGCACTTATATAGGCAGGTAGGTAACTACATCACATTTTGTTTATTTTTGACTTTTTAGCACGCTACTCATATAAGCGTGTTTTTAACTCTCTCCCTGTCGCGGAAAATTCGAGTTTATGGCGGAGTCGCCATTGATACGATATTGAGGAGGTCCCTACGACCACCTCTAGTATCATACAAGGTTGATGGTACCATATTATAGTACTGTTACCAGAACTGCATAAGTTTGCAAAGTTTCAAATCGATACGACAATTAGAAGTGCGTGAAAAGTGAGTTGTAAGATTTGCTTACAATGTTACGTGTCAAGCTAATAAAAGCGTGTTAAAAACAAAGAGAATACAGAGTATTCAATTTTGCACCTTTAATTTCTAATCAATTAAGAAATATGTCAAAGCAATTTACAAATTAATAAAAAGTAAATGTGGAAGGTAGTACTTGGTGTGGCTACTTTTCAATGAAAAATCCCACGAAAAAACCTATACATATCTGGAGCAAGATAGGCCCCTTGCAAGAAATATAATTTTAGTATTTTTAGAATCTTAATACAAAACACTGTGTGTAAAGAATTTTTTCTTATTTTTTCTTTTACAAACGATATTAAACATTGAAGTTTGAATAAATCCGTCATGAAACAGGAGACGCGGAGACGCCACAGCACTAGTGTACATTTTAAATTAATTCCATTTATGAACATTGCCCTTGTAATAACTTGAGCTTGATAGTGGAGCGAAATAGACCATAGCCTCTCCGTTCTCGAGAAAAAAAAATCAACGTAGAACCAGACCAGACCTTATAGTTTTTATAAAGTGGACAATTCTACATAAGAAATGGCTATTTACGATATTTTTTGTGGTACAGATATTTTCTATTTCGAAAAAACTTAAGAAATTGACGTGCTTCTTAACATTTACACCGCCATTTCTTCAAATCTAATCGAGCTATCGATCTGATTTTTTTTTAATTCAAGTACACAAACAAGCGCTTCCAATGGTCTTTTTATTTCCGTCGATTATTGTTTTTATTTTCTTTAAATAACAATGAACTTCGCTAAGAATGTACTCATATTTTGACTAAGCTAAAAACTTTTTTATTTTCGCAAATTTTCATATACATGCAGCGAAGCAATTAAAGTCAAGACTTAGGAGAAGTTTTTTTCATCTATTACTTATAGTTTTTTGTTTATGAATATTCTTGTGACGCAGTAGCATATGGCATACACCCGACTTTGTTAGTTTCGTTCTGTGCATTGTAACTGTACGAAAATCCGTTTTTAAGAAAATTTGGCGCGAATTATAAATTTTTGTTGCCAGCTGGATATATTCCCCTTCAGCAGCCTATAACTCGAAATCTTTTACATCTATAAAAAGTGTGATAAGGACCACTTTTATAGCAAATTTTATGAGCAACATTTCCTCTCTCTGCAGTTTTTTTTTTTGAATTTCGTTTTACTAAAAAAAATCGAAAAACTTCAAAGATTCACCTCTTTTGGGAGGGTAGGGGAGAAAAGCTCGCCCTTCAGGGGCGAGAACTTTTTAATCATTTGTTACATACATCGTGAATATCGAGGTGAATATGTTACAAAAATTTGAAAACAATAATTTTAATTTTTTTTATCTAAAATTAAGCAAAAATTATAAAATTATAGTTAGGTATTAATTTTACTACTGTTTATGTCCCCTTTCGTTTTGTAAAAAAAAGGACGAATTGGATAGGTGGCGTTATTGTTACGATGAATTCACGGAGCTGCTCCGTTTAATTAATAAACGAAATTTTAATTTCAATTGAAAGAAGTTTCAACGCGTCGAGTGAACGTTTATCCTTGAACTTGCAAAACGCAATAAAAAGTGTACAGCGTTTTATGTATTTCTTTAATGCAGAAATAAAATAATTTATTAAGCAGAACGGATCCTGAGAGATAATCAAGAAAATAAATACCTTTTAATTGCAAGTGATAAACTTTATTATTTTTTTTGACCAGACGTTTATTTTTATATGGCGTGGATAAATACAGGATGTTCCCAATAAGCGGCTGTCTACAAAAAGGGACATTATATTTATTCTATCACGGTTTCGTGGTTTATAACATCGTTTGACTTCACTTAAAAGATAAGAAAATATGTTGTTCCAATGTAGCTTTCCTGGGAATTCATAGTAAATATAAAAATGTGTATTTTACTTATACATTTCGTATAGGTATTCCTTATATTTATCCTCGTATTTATCTATAAAAGCCTATAAAGCCGAGTGTAACTATGTTTTTTTCCATATCTACATTTACTTGTCGGTACCTGTCTAAAATTTGAATTACTTCCACGTCCAGTGGAAGTATAGTAACGACAAAAAAAATTTTAAAAATTTTTATTGTCCAAATAGGCTTAAAATGTCATGAAACGTTGAGATTTTAAGTTTGAGCGGAAAAAAAAAATTTCTGTCTGTCTGTCGGTCTGTCTGTCTGTCGGTCTGTCTGTCTGTCGGTCTGTCTGTCTGTCGGTCTGTCTGTCTGTCGGTCTGTCTGTCGGTCTATCTGTCTGTCTGTAACTTTTTTTTGTGCGCACGTTTACTCTGAAACCGTTTAAGATATTGACTTGAAATTTATTACACATATGTACTTTAACGAGATCTAGAACTAGATTATATTTTCATCTTGTTCCGTCGAAGGGTTGGGGGGTAAATTGGGGTAAATTTGGGGTAAATGGGTAAATCAAGCAGATAAGAGTCCATGAAATTGGTATTTAGTATATACAAGAGAAGCTAAGGTCTCAAAAAAAAAATTTGGCATTAGCCACCTTCATTACCACCCCCACCTCCTTATTAAAGGGGATGAAAAAAAATTGTGATTTAGTGTATGTACAGGAACCAGAAACCTCAAAATATTGTTTTAATTGATCCACCCCCCTATCGCCACCCCCACCCCACTACCGATGTGGGGTATCGTTTTATGGGTTTTTGGGGTAGAGGATTTCAAATATTATATTATTAAAGTTCCATAAACAATTATTTTCACATACAAAGTTTTTTCGTTGTGAGTGACTTGGATAGAGAATCTGGATGTGGAAGTAGTGATTCCTTGGGCAGCGGTTTTTTTCTCTTAAGATATTTACATAAAAAATTTAGTTTATAAAGTGGAACACGAGGGGGAACATCTCAAACTGCATATTACAGAGAAAGTATGTACAATCAATAGGAATGCAAATTCCTTTACGGATTCATTTTCGTAAAACTAACTATTTACGAGTTACAGCGTCAGTTTGAAAAAAGTAGTTTTTATAAATTATTTCGTGTTGATCGTAAACAGTAATTTTGTAGAGCACTAAATTCTCTACAATTCGGTGACAAGTGTCATTTTGTAGTATTAACATTTTACGAGCCTGTCAAAAGTTGTAATGCCTGCAGTACACTCTCGCCGAGGCGTTGCGAGGGCAGGCGAGCGCGAGAGTGTACTTGCTGCTCCCGCATCGCCCCGTGTGCCCTCGCCTTGTCTGGTTAATGCACTCGCCTGCCCTCGCAACGCCTCGCAATGCCTCGGCGAGAGTGTACTTGCTACGCTCGCATCGCCCCGTGCGTCTGTAGAAGAACGCACTACCGGGCGTCAAAATGACGCGACACCAATTTATTTCTCAGGGGGCGCCAGTCGCGTATTACCCCGTTCTTCTACCTCCCAGGCGGGTTCGAGATAAGATGCACTTCGGTAGCCGAGTAATGGACCAAGGCTGCACTACCACAGATCGGAAACTACGCTCTCTCTGGACCCGAATTCCCTCGTTAGAAGTTTAGGCACCTCTTAATTTCCTGAATTTTTGCATAAAAAAATCCCAACCGAAGAATTTCTCTGCGGAGGGATTAGTTTTGGTACGCGAAAATCACGTTTTGGTCCATTAATAACGGAATATATTTCTCAAAAAACGCATAAAAAAATCCCTATCAAACCTCCGTAAAGCAACCAGAAGGTCGAACGTTAATGCGAATTAACTCGACACATCCGGTTTTCTATACGAAAGTTCCAGGGATTATAGACCGTCAACAGGCCTCAAGATCAATTAAGAAATATTAGTTCAAAGAATCCGTTTATTTAACAGAATTGGTTATACAAAATTCTCAAGATAAGAATCGTGCCTTCCCCAATCAAGGTAGTGACTTTCAGACCATACAAGCGAGAGCGCTCACGCTAACGATCGATTAGGTAGAAAAGATTCATACATACCTTCTCAGAATCAAAATGTGAGCTTTTAGAATCATTTCAGACTCTGGGTAAATGAATAATTAAGGCTGACTGAAATTAACTTAAAAAAGTTTTACTAAATGAATTTAGTTTCGCTAGAGACTACTTAGCTTTAAAGTTCTTGTATCGTGGAGATTCACGTACTCAAACACATTCAGAGGACTTATTACTGCATAAGTTGAGTGGCGTTCGATCAGTCCACGACTTACTAACCCTTATCACAGTCGATTAATATTATCGATTTGGCAGCGTCTCACCTTCGAGCGACTTTTAGGCAAAATTGAATTTTTGGATTTTTATGCACAAGGCGTTTTCCTCTATAACTTTGTCATTTGAAAAGCCCTGTTATTGGCTTTTCTACCATCGCTTTGTCTGGACCACTCAACGCGCTCGACCAAATTGCGAGCCGCTGGGTCAATCCAAACTCTTTCTATGCGAGAAACCGGCCTTGTACATGTGCATTGATTTTTATCAATTTTTGCTTATCGGCACTACGCCAGCTTTGACAAAATCTTCTATTTTGCCTTTTGGATGCAGTGCATCGTTAAAATTTTATGCTCATACTTTAGAATTGGGCTTTCAATGACCGTACCTCAAAGGTCAATGTCTTTGGTTGAGGAATAAAAAATAAAAAATAATTTAAATTATATTTTCGTGGTACTTTTTAAACTGACTTTGTGGTACTTTTGAAAAATCCATTTTAAGACCAATTTTAGCGTACTTTTGAAAAATCGATTTTCGAGCCAAATTTCAAGGTACTTTTGAAAAACTAATCTGCGGGTGAAATTTTGGCGTACTTTTGAAAAATCGATTTTCAAGCCAAATTTCAAGGTACTTTTGAAAAGTTAATCCGCGGGTGAAATTTTGGCGTACTTTTGAAAAATCGATTTTCAAGCCAAATTTCAAGGTACTTTTGAAAAGTTAATCTGCGGGTGAAATTTTGGCGTACTTTTGAAAAATCGATCAAATTTCAACGCAGTTTTGAAAAATTAGTCTGCAAGTGAAACTTTGGCGTACTTTCGATAAATCGATTCCTGGGCCAAATTTTGACGCCCTTCCAAAAATATTATTTTTCAAAGTCCAATTTATGGTACCTTTGAAAAAGTATATTGTTCATAAATCTTTGTCATTATATACTTCTACTCTCATATTCTGAACCAAAAACATTTTTCCTAAGTGAAAATTCGGTGTTTCTTCGAATTTTCACCTGGTCATTTCCAACGCCTTATAGAACCCAAAACGGTCCTTATGGACTGATCTGCGCCTCTGCAGACTCCCAAAAATGTCTTTAAATGAAATTTTTGCCTAAGTCGAATTTTGATTATGTCTTCAACTTAGGACGATTTTGGAGAGTTCTACAACACGCCCTCGCTTCGCCTCGCCTCGCCTCGTTAACGCTCCGATTTGTGTCGGTTTTTTGGCCACGAGTCAAAGGGAACACAAGCCGCGAGGCCGAGGGCACCTAGTATATTCTCACTTGCTCTTGTCTGGGGGAGTTGAATTTTTGCAAAAAGAGCAATTGTTAATTAAAAATTTGTTGCAACTTACCTAATTAACGAAAAAATTTGAAAATTATCGACCATAAAGGTCTTCCAGATGAATTCAGAAAAAAATATTACGTCGAAACGCGACAAAACTCAAAGGCAAATTTTTACTCTAGTGCTTATCCAGTCGTTCTAATTAATCGTACTAATTAACTAATCGCTCTAATTAAGTTCTATTCAACAAAAATCAAGTATTGTGAGAACGTGAACAAAAATTAAAACTTATTTTATTTTCTCTCGTGAAAAGTGACTGTTATTTCAAACTTAACTCATATACAGGGTGTTCAAAATTCATGGAACAAAACTGGGTGATAGTGCAGTGTCTTCTGTGCACGAATTAATTACAGACAGACAGAAATTGGTACCAAGATTCTTGTTTCGTTCATGACCCGAAACAATAAAACTTTCTTTTGGCCCAATAAGGAAGATAGACAGGAGCTGGAGTGCACTGGAATTTTGAGCGAATTAAAAGATGCACCGGTTCCAATTTCATCAAAATATTTTATAGTTTTAAATACCGATGAAATTGACACACTTTTTAACCAAATATTTAATAAGTAGTACGTAGTAGATTTTGTAACTTCTTGTTTTATTTAATTTTTTTAAATAGGTATTAAACATTACAATTTTGTTCTATTTTGTTTTCATTTGTTTATTTTCATATCAATTCGAAAGTTTATTATACTGTTAGTAATTAGGTCATTCTGATGACGAGAGTCATTCTGTGTCATTCCGATGATGCATTGTTAACATAATTTCTGTACTACATTACACAAAAAAAAAACGTTTGGAAACCATACTTCTTGGAGAAAAATTAAGTAAACTTAACCTGAGAAACCTAAAATCTGGTGCCCTAAAACATCATACATAGTTTAGAAGCATTTATAAGGCTAATTTGCTTATTAACTTATTAATTTTATTTAAAAATATGGACTGGCTGGGTTATTAGGCTACAGATGAGGGGGTTGATTGCCGTTCTGCAAAGATTACCTCATAACTAACATATTCTGAGAATTTTATCGATTTGGATTTCTGGAATAATATTGTAACAAATATTTTTTTATAGTCAAGGGAATATTTTGATGTCCATTTCATGTAATTTCCTTTATGGGCATTTTTCATATGCTTAACCGGCTACACCCTTTATTAATTCAGGCATGTTTCATTGTTATACAGTGAGGTAAATAATAATAATTAAAATCACATTTAAATTTTCAACACTCACTATTTCGATGAATTGTTTTCATCCACCATCTTCTTGGTTTCCAAGGATTTTCAATTTTATATTTTTTGTATATATGCACATAATTAAAATATGCAAACGCACAATAAGCTGCAGTAGCGGCAATTTCAGCAACGTCCATGTCGTTATTAGAAAATATTATTTTCAACATAATTTTTTTCTTTAAAATGCTAGGAATCATGTCATGTAATTCAATACTTCGTCAGTATTAGCTAGAAGAGTAGTTGTTTTGATTGATTCTCCAATAATGAGTGTTTTTAAATATTTACCTAATTAGTATATTAGCGTGCCCAGATTAGGGCAACAATATACAGAAAGTAGGTAATTTCGTAATAAATAAAAAAGTGTGTAAGTTGTGATTTGCTTAATACCTAAATAATATTTTGCAATCATGATAAAAGCAAATAAATAAAATTAATTAATTGTAAAAATATCCATGTCTTTCATTCACATTACTAAAAACAGAGACATTCGCCGAGCGGTCTTGGCGAGAGTGTACACATCGCCCTCGTGCTTCCTGGTCCCTTGGTTAATGTCTCGCCGAGACATTCGCCGAGCGGTCTCGGCGAGAGTGTACTGCAGGCATAAGAAAATAACTTTTTCAAAATATCTCGTTAACTATTGACCCGACATCAAAATATGTAATTGCAAACTTGTAGAGCGTTAAATTCTCTACAATTTTTATTTCAAACTTTTTTGCAAAAGTTATAAAAAATTGTGTTTTCAACATACTTGCTACGTTAACTATTGAACGATATGAAAATATGTAATTGCAAACTTATAGAGCACTAAATTGTAGAGAATTTACTGTTCTGCAAGATTAATAATAGCATGTTTGAGTGTACGATGAATAGTTTAGGAGATATTTTGAAAAAACTATTTTTTATAGCTCTCAGACTAAAGAATAGGATTTTGCAGTGAGAGGGAAATATGCGTTTATTTTCGGTTTATTATAAATATTTAAAAATTCATAAATGGTATAATCTTTAAAATATATTCAGATACTTCCCATTGCTCTAAGGAATACAACCATATGTTTTTATCATAAATTTTATATATAGTAAAATGCCATACTCTAATCATAAAATTGGAGTTATTTTCATTGACAAACTACGACATTCAAGTACAACAGAAATTTACAATAAAAATATATATAGTTGTATTCCTTAGAAGAATAGCAATTATGTAAAACAGTTTTAAATATTATACTATGTTTGGTTTTTTAATTATTTATAATAAACCGAAAGTAAACGCATATTTCCCTCTCACTCTGCAAAATCCTATCCTTAAGTAACAAAGCTATCATTTCAAAAAACTTTATTTAAAACAAAAATTATTATTTGAGAACAAATTTATTATTTTTGGTGTTCAAAATGAGTCCCATTATTTCTAATGCATTTCCTCGCCCGTCTTCTAATTTCAGCAGTAGTTGTCCTTAATCTTATTTCTTGTCGCAGTTGTAGAGCGGCTCGCTCCATTTTTGCTACTAGTTGAACACGGCTTTGTATTTCCTCATTGTACACAAGTTCCTTCATCATACCCCATACGTAATAGTCCAGTGGCGTTAAATCTGGGGACCTTGCAGGCCACAGAATAAGTGCACTACGCCCAATCCACCGATCAGGATATGTTCGATCTAAGAATTGACGTACTGTCAAGCGGTAGTGAGTTGGGCATCCGTCGTTTTGGAAAATGTTTTGGTGGCGAAGGTTAATTGCCAGATTTTCCTGGACCGGAGGAAGATCTCGCGTCTCCATTCAGGTTATCTGGTAGGTAATGAGGCCCAATGACATGTCCAGCAATTACACCATCCAAACATTGACACTAAACTTATTCAGAAAGAAGTTTGTTTCTTCATTTGCGGATTGTCGCCCTTGTCCGCCCAATAATGGAGATAGTGAAAATTGGTTATGCCTTCACGGGAGAATTTTGATTCATCCGTCCATAGAATAGATTTTAAGTAATGGGGTCCTCAATATCAGCATTCAATAAAAAGCGACAAAATGCTATTCTTCGTACAAGATTGCCCTCTTCGAGGCCCTGTACTGAAGTATAGTGGTAAAAATGTTTCTTTTCTGTATGGGCGTATTCTTTAATTCACCATTGTGCCCATCAGGTGGCACCAGTTCCACCAACGTCGTTCTTTTATTGTTTGGCGAATCAACCATATGCATCACGATTTGTTCTTTTATTTATGATGAATTTCATCTGATGGTTTCACTTTGCAACCATTAACTTGTGCTGGTGGACTGGTGGATGTTGTGTGGTGAATGTGAATCTAACCTCAAAACTTAGTTTCTCATATAATATTTCGCTATACAGTTGCCTGCTAGCCATTACACCAACAACCAGATTCCTCTCTCTACTAATCATCTTTGTTTATAAACAATAAAACAAAGATTACTTGCAATAAAAATAAACAAGCTCAATGTTAGGTTAGGATAAAATCATAAAATCAACAAAATCTGTTCTTGTATTCCTAACCAGCTGTGTTCATTAGTCGATGACGTCACCATATTCCATCAATGATTGTTTTAACCAGAAAAAAGTGTTGAAATAAAGAAAACGCCTTATTAATTACTGCCCAAGTCTTCCAAATTGACAATCCAAGTTGCTGTGCCACTTTTCTAACGCTTGTTGTGGGATCTGCAGCAAATGCGGTTAGAATATTTTCGTGCCTGCAGCAGGCCTATGTTGATGTAAATTACCTGTTTCCGCCATTCGGCGATAAATGTTGCTGAATACACGCGGATCTGGAGTCTTTCTCCGTGGATGAAATCGTTCATGAATTGATGATACAATCTTGCAGCAAGGTAAGCATTCCCATCTGCTTTGCCATAGTAAAAGAGTATATCAGCATATTCTTGGTTAATGAAAGTAGCCATTGAAATTTATTTTACTCAATATGTCCGAAACTTAAATTATCAGTACAAAACGACACAACACTGAGGATAGCTATAAACTTCGTTAAAAACACAAGAAATACGAAATTGTGCGCGTTGACAACTGTCAATGATATTACTAACAAACAAATGAATAGGTCTAATGAATACTTGGCAACATCTGGCTTTCCGCAAGGATCAATTCTGGGGCCTTTACTTTTTAACCTATTTATAAATGAAATTGTGGAAGTTATTTAAGCTGACTGCTTGCTCTACGATCTTAAACTCTTTGGGCCTAGTAGCTCCATAGAGGAATGAAATCTATTACAGAAAAATTTCTCCAACATATTCAATTGGTGTTTTCAAAATAAGTTAACTTTAAATGTGTTCAAATGCAACACATCATGTCCTACACAACCGAGTTAGCACCAATTAAACTTGATTATAATATAGATAACGTGGTTCTTCAAAGACTCGAGGCTTATAATGACTTTGTAGGTACCTGATGTAAATAACATAAACTTAGAAGCCTTTAGGGTTTCTTTTTAGAACAAGCAGAGAGTTGGCTAACTTTAAAGATACTCTAAACTTGAATACGCCTCGCTCGTCTGGAACTCTTCAGAGAAAAGCACTTATAATATACTATAAGCTCTAAATCAGCAGAAACAAAACAAAACAAAATTGTAACCTAAACCTCTCTACACAACAGAATGATTCGGGAGAAAGGGTGTTTGGGGGGAGGAATTGGCATTTTATTAATAATGTAAATAAAAAGTCCTTTTAAAACTATATCTGGTAGCAACATAAAGGTTTATGTGGTGGGAGGAGAGGGCTCTTGTCATTGGGGGTTGGGAGTGTTGAGGTGTGTTGGAATATTGTATAGTAGTAGGGGAGCTTAGGATGCAGTTTATTCAAAGGGAAAATGATTTTCAAGTTCAAAAACATCTATCTAAGCATGTGTGCTAATGTAAACTGGTTCTACAATAATTTAATGGGGTTACATGGAGGGGGATGGGTTGGGATCGAATAGGTTAGATATTGAATACATATGATAAAAAAAAATTTCGAAGTTTTTTGACCAAAGATAAAAATGGCCTTATAGGCCCTCCCCCCTTTGATATTTTCAACTGCACTGTTATTTCCATAAAAAATTGCTACAGGCAGCAAAACTTTGCTTTTCTTTGGACTCTTGCCTTTATTTAGTTTTAATTTAATTTAATGTATATCTATTTATTATAATTTCTGTTTTATATTTTAACCAGTTCATTTTTTTATTTTCTGTACATATGCTGCTCTGTAAATGGGTAGTATCTGTTGAGCAGTGTATGTTAAATAAATCTAATATATAAAAATCTCGTGTCACAGTGTTTGTTATCGAACTCCTCCGAAACGGCTTGACCGATTTTTATGAAATTTTTGGTGCATATTTGGTAGGTCTGAGAATAGGTCGTAGGCTATTTTTTATACCCCTAGGTGATAAGGGTGGCCCTATCCAGAAATGTTCTTTTTATTTTTTGGACAAAAATTTATAATTTATATGGCAAAACAACGTTTGCTGGGTCAGTTAGTAAATAAATAAATAAAAGTAGAGCCAGCTTAGATCGAAAGTCCTATAGTTAGTTGTTAATTTAAGTTCATTCGATCTTTTCTGTCTGTAAATGGTAGATTGGTAGACAGATGTATTCTTACGTTGTGTTGGCGTTAATTACACAGGCACACACAAAAAAACTAAAGGTCTTTTTTACTCACTGTCATATCTATATGTATTTTGGGGCGCTGAAACCGAATCCGAGTTCAGAATTGTCGCACGTCATCAATATTTTCATATAAGCTCAAAAACAGCTTAGAACAAGCCTGCAACCGGGCAAAAAGTAAATTGACAGGTTAAACGAGTTGACCCATGTTTTTATACACATTTTGGGGCGCTGAAACCTAATCCGAGGTCAGAATTGTCACGTCGTCAATATTTTCATGGAAGCTCAAAAAACAGCTTAGAATGAGCCTGAAACCGGGAAAGAAGTAAATTGGAGGATTAAACGAGTTGATTCATGTTTTTATACGTATTTTGGGGCGCTGAAACCGAAACCGAATCTTATCACGTCAGAATTTTGACATAAACTCAGAAGAATCTCAAGAAACGGCTCAAAAATGGTCAAAAATGCATGTACAGGTAAAATAAAAAAACTTGAATGAGCAAGTCATCATACCGTACGTATTATTGATAATTAAAATCAAATACGTGTCAGAATGGAATTCACACGTTAAAATGTTTACATTTTGACGCAGGCTCAAAAAACCTGTGATGACTAACCCACATTACCTACGTTTATAAGATAAAAATAGGTCGAGAAAATCTCGACCCTTAGTGGAGTAAAAAACAGGGGAAAAGTCGCTTCTTTCTCGAGTTTTTTTTTTAATCTTAGAACAAACTGAAACATATACCATTTCGTTAAGTAGGTCGATGTTCATTAGAAATCATGAAATACGACATTTTTTAGTGGTCACGGACATTGTTATTTTTAAAAAGGTATGAAATTTTGATTTTTTTTTAATCATGTTTTTTTGAACATCTAATGCCATATCTCAAAAACGAATGGAGATATCCACATGAACCTTTTTTTGTTATAAAACACACACTTAAGCGCTTCTATCTGTGTATAGTATTGTTAATTAAAACATTTTTAAGCATGTTAAAAACTTAGATAACCTTGAAAGTTCAGAAAATACGCAGTCAAATTTTCAAACAAACTTTTTTGTTTTTGGAAATTTTGTATAACATGCTGCGAAGAAAATAAAGCCAAAAGACCAAAAAAGTTTTTGACAGCATAATTCTTATTGTGTCTTTGATAGTTTAGGTACAGTGATTTTTTGGAGCGCGTGAATTGCAGAAATTGAGTATTAATACGCCCGCGTCCACTAAAACTAACTAGTCCCAGGGCGGTGTACGATCAACGTTATTCGTTTTCGTCGGAGGTCAAATTATAAAACCGCTGCCCAAGGAATCACTACTTCCACATCCAGATCTTCTATCCAAGTCTCTCACAACGAAAAAAATTTGAATGTGGAAATAATTGTTTATGGAACTTTAATAATAAAATATTTGAAATCGCCCACCCCAAAAACCTATAAAAAGATATGCCACATCGGTAGTGGGGCTGAGGATGGTGGAAGGGGGGTGGTAGTAGTGGTGGATAAAGTAAAAAAAAATGGAGGCCTTTAGTTCTTGTACACACACTAAATGACAATTTTATTTTTTTCGTCCCCTTGAATAATGGGGTAGGAGTTGGTAATGGGGGTGATTAATGCCAAAAAAATTTTGAGACCTTAGCTTCTCTTATATATACTAAATACCAATTTTATGGACTCTTACTGGCTTGATTTGTCTATTTACCCCCCAACCCTTTACCAGATCTCGTTAAAATACATAGGTAGGTGTACCAAATTTCAAGACAATATCTTAAACGGTTCCGGAGTAATCGTGCGCACAAAAGAAGTTACAGACAGACCGACAGACAGAATTTTTTTTTGCTCAAACTTAAAATCTCGACGTTTCATGACATTCTAAGCCTATTTGGACAATAAAAATTTTCAAAAATATTTTTGTCGATACTATACTTACACTGGATGTGGAAGTAAAATGTGTAACGATATTCTTTCCCTTATTACCACTTGTATTATATTGTAGAACGTATGGCCACTGTGCGAATTGTGCGTGGATTAACCTGCTAAAAAAATATTTAAGATAAAAAAGCAATCTAAGTTTCATTGTAAAATGGAGTGGATTTTATGTGGCGTAGTAATAGAGGAGAACGATAAACTTGTGCACAAGCCATGGAAACAGGGTTTCTATAATTAGGGCTGCGGAAATTAAGAGACTTAATTTAGGATATTTTTTTCTTTTTTGTTACCTAATTTAGGCGAAAATAACACGTCAATTATTGTGTGGATCTAGAGTAAAAATGCAATGCATGGGAGTTTCGGATAGGGACTTTGACACAGGAAATGTCGAATACAAATATTAAGATTGCCACGTTCAACAAAAATGCTTTAAGAAACTGTCTTTTCTATTTAGCTCCAATAATAAACCAAAAAAAGGAAAACTCGATAGTTTACTTTTTATCAAAACACTCCAAAATTGTTACTTTTCCTAAACTTCTGTTTATGGAATTTTATTAGCCCCCTAGTTGCGCAACTTTTTTTTCCATTTACTATAATATCATTTTTTACCGTTTCCGAGATCCCAATGCAATGCATTTTTATCCCAGATACTCTATTTCAGATTTTTAATTCCTTTTTGCCTTCAACCTTAGTCCTTAATGCGCCACTGGAAAAAATTAGTTATCCTTTCAGATCCTAAAACGTGATAAAACAGTCCTAAACATAAAAAAAATAATAATGAAAAGTTCTGTTACCCACAATACATAATCATTATTATTCTTAAGTGCCGCGCGCGTACGCTTCGACAATTCCTCCATACTAAAAAATTCGTAACTAGCAAACTATTGCTAATAATGAAAATATTTTTTTTCTAAAAACTTTTTTAGTCTATTGACTTAATTTTCTTCATAACATGTTACACAAAATTTTCAAAAACAAAAAAGTTCCTCGCTGAGTGAAAATTTGATGGCGTATTCTCTAAACTTTCAGGGTCATCTACGTTTTTGGCATGTTCACATTTTTTTTATTAGCAATCCTATGTATAGAAGCGCTTAAGTGTGTGTTTTATAACAAAAAAAAGTTCACATCGATAGCTCAATTCATTTTTGAGATATGGCAATACTTAGATGTACAAAAAAACATGATTTAAAAAAAAATTAACTTTTACACTTTTTTTCAAATAAGAATATCTGTGACCACTAAAAAATGTCGTATTTCGTGTTTTTATGTGTAAAATGATATTGTTGGTAATACCCACTGTGTCTGGTCTTGTTCTAAGCTGATAAAAAAAAAGACACAATTTTACCTCTGTTTCGCTGCTCTATCTTGAGAATTCGTAAAAAATCGCTCTTTATTTCTCCCTGTGATATTGTACTCGTTTTGATTTAAAGGACCCAAGCAGTGGATTTCTCTTCCTTTTCTTGCCACTGTCTGGCAAATCTCTGTTAGGCATCCAGCAGTAATCGGCCATCGTATTTACGTCTCATTTTCCTTGGTAGCGACGCTCCATCTCTCTTATATCTTGATGGACAATGGCGGATTTACATAAGGGCACCTGGGGCACGTGCCCAGGACCCCCACGTAATTGGGGCCCCCGAATGTATAAAAATGGTAAAAACAAAATTTAGGAATAAATGAAAAAATTACAAATGAAAAGAGATGAAAACGCAAGAGAAAGTTAATTTACAAATTAAAAAAAATAAACTTTCCATTCCATAAGGAGAGGAAATGTAAAGCACTGTAAATGTAAACATCTTTTATACCAAAAAATATTTCTAAATTGTAAAAAAATGATTTTGTTGATATAAAATTATAATAAAATTGACATTTTCAAAAAATTATTAAAGATTTTTTAATTCGTTATGGACTCATAGCCTACAAATGACCCCTAAACATAAAGGATCAAAGCTTGCTTGGGTTTAATGCATACACATTTATATTTTAATTCTGTTAAAATTGGCCGCATTACAAGGGGCCCCCACATAAGAAGTGCCCAGGGGCCTCTCAAACCTAAATCCGGCCCTGTTTTTGGAACTGTTCACCTTGATCCTCGATATAATCTCCAAGATTTTCTGGGAAGTAATCAACATGAGAATCTAGGAAATGTAATTTTAAATTCTCCACGACGTTTTTGAAATTGCAGATTTTTCGACGTCATTCATCTTGGTAACAATACTTCATCTCTTAGTATGGTCCGAATATTGACATGTGACAATTCTGACCTAGGATTCTGTTTCAGCAAACCAAAGTACGTATAAAAACATGGGTCAACTCGTTTAATCCTTCGATTCACTTTTCATCCGGTTTCAGGCTTGTTCTAAGCTGTTTTTCTGAGCTTACCTGAAAATATTGACGACAATTTTAACCTCGAATTCGGCTTCAGCGCCCCAAAATGCGTACAAAAACAAGGGTCAACACGTTTAATCTTTCAATTTACTTTTTACCCGGTTTCAGGCTTGTTCTAACCTGTTTTTTGAACTTAATAATAAAAGCGTTACGTTCAATCCCACATACATGTAGATATGATAGTCGGTAAAAAAGTAAAGTTATTTTTTTTGTGTGCCTGTGTTATATATGTATTTTGCTCAATCACTAACCTGCGTGTGGTTTCAATGTTTCAATTAAATTTATATCAATCATCTACTCAAATGTGCAAAATCAGATTCCAGCGAGGTTAATCAGTTAATAAAATTAATTAATTTTCTTAATACAAATTTAAATCGATAACTGTATTGTTATTGTTGACAATAAAATAAAAAGCAATTACCGATGCCTTCGAAGTTAGCCAGCGGTTTAACCAGGTTATTAATAACTAGTTACTTGTTTCTGCTTCCAAAGACAGTAATTACTAATTATTATTGTTATATTTGTAAAATAACTATTAATTAAGGACGTCCTGTGCAATGGAGATTAATAACTGTCATTATTGCAGATATGCTCTAAAGAAACTTCCGTAAAGAACTTAAAATACATAATTTTATTTACCTTTTTTACGTGTGATTATACAAGAAGTTACTAATGCTATATACTTATAGCTGTATAATTATGCACCAAATAATAGTTTATCCTCGATTCCTAGGTTTAGAAAGGGACATAGCACAACTTTTGTTTTATTAAATATACTCTAAAACTTGCTTAGACCATATATTTTTTTAAAGTAAGTTTATCCAAAAAATTTTAATTCATATATTGCACTCTAAAGTCACTGAGCACTATCCTACCTTACTACAATATAACATATTAACCGAAGATGAACCGAACGAAACTGAAACAATAATCCAAACAAAAAAATACATAAATTACCAAAAATTAAAAATCTTAATAATGATGACATTTGGAAGTCCTTTGTCCTCCACAAATTTTCCAAAACATTTGATATCCTGGATCATTCGCTTGAACTCTAAACGAATATTATGGAATTAATAAAACTCTGTAAATTATGTCCAATCATATTTACATGCTGTATGATGTATTTGTTTGTTTGTTCGTTTGTTTAAGGTCCCGGCAGAATTTGGCCTTAGCTATTCCAACACTGAACCAGGATTTATCCGCTTCGTAGTTTGTACTTTAAATGTATCAGAATTTGCAAACTGTAAAGAATTGTAAAGAATTTGCAAACTGATACTATATTAACAAAAACATACAACGGGTCGAATTCAGAACCTTCCTTTTTAAAATTTTATGAAGTCGATTAAAAAATGATCATCTGACTATAATAGTAGGTGCTCTTTACCAGGACTCTACCATAAAGGGGCTGCTTGGGCTCGATAGATAACGATTGAGGGGGATGGTAGGTCTGATAACAGGACACTGTCCTTTCAACAAGCACCTGCATACAATGAGGTTGAAAGATAATCCTACTTTACTTGTCCTCTGGAATGGAAGATGAAACCATCACTCATATTTTGTGCTACTGTGCACCAATAGGAGTGTCAAGGTATAGGTATTTTGGAAGGCAGTTTCTACAGCCATAAGAATTACGGGAAATACCCTAAAAAGGCTGCTCTTCTTCGTAGAGAGCACTGGTCTTTTCTAGGGAATTCTAAATGTTGGGAATGTATAATGGGCCGATAGGCCTTAATACTGCGGAGTGTCATGACATCCTGGGAATGCTTTCAGATGTGATGCCTACCGTAACCAACTATGAACTGCCTTTTACCGTCCTCTTTCCTGGAGGAGACTAATGGGATCGGAATAAAACCAACCTACAAAGAGCATACATCTGTTGGTTCACAATCGGCTTCAAAACCCTGAGGAAGTTGAAGCTGAAGCATACAATCGCAACCCAAAGGTAAGAATTACTTCGAGCCTGGGTAATTATGCGACTGTCTTTCAGGCAGAAGTTCATGCCATTGAACTGTGCACAAGGAGGCTTGAACAGATGCATACTAGACACAGATCAATAAGAATCTTTTCAGACAGCCAAGCCGCTCTCAAAGCTCTTCGAAATTTATTCAGGACTCTTGTTTGTCTTCGAGAATTGTAAATTATTCGAAATTTTTGAACATAACACATAGTGATTCAAAATATTCGTCACTTCATTAAACAGTATGTAAATGAGATTATAATTTACTTTCTCAAGATATTCTCGGCTAATTGCGGCTGTTAATTAATTGATTGTGAAATTGTTTGTATAGAGGTATGTTACCGTGCGCACAGAAATTTTCATAACATCTTCCTAATCACCTGAGAAATGTAAACTTGATGCATTTCACCAACACGTAGCAACGTCCGTAATTAAACGAACCTCCTGAGATCTGTTTATTTGCACCGCATAAGCCAGTGCAATGTGTAGGACGTCATGCACAGCCAACATCAGCAACAGCCCACCGTGATGATGAGAACGACAATTGTTTCAACTATGCCGTAGAGATGCAGACAAAGCCAAGAAGAAAGAAACACGTTGAAGCATGAGAAATGTGCCTGTATTGATTATGCACGCGTGATGGAACTGCCAGGGGCGGAGGAGTTGCCACGAAATAAGTGATCGAGATAATATTTTTAGCTGCGGTACTGCTGCGTTTTCTCTTGCTAGTTAAGTATATTGCAGTCATTTCTGAAAATACAGTTCTTTATTTCGGGGGGTTAATTTATCTGTTTTATTGTTTAGTCCTCCCTTAAAATTCATTAAATTATTCTAATAGTAGTGTACTTGTTTTAGTCATCTAGTACTTTTGTAAAGAAATAACACAAAGCTGGAAATTATTTGGCTTAAACTCTTTATTTGAATCCCTACAAAGAGACTGTAAGTTTGTGAATTCTAACTAGATCGGAACTGTGAAACATTTTTTAAAAAGGTGTAAAAGATCACAATATCCTGTATTGCTCGCTTTAGGATTAACAGACAATTGATTTTTTTATTTAAATCATGATTTTTTTGAATTTTTGAAATTAAATTCATGAAATAATTATAATTTACTAGCTGACCCAGCAAACGTTGTTTTGCCATATAAATTATAAATTTTTGTCCAAAAAATAAAAAGAAAATTTCTGGATAGGGCCACCCTTATCACCTAGGGGTATAAAAAATAGCCTACGACCTATTCTCAGACCTACCAAATATACACCAAAAATTTCATAAAAATCGGTCAAGCCGTTTCGGAGGAGTTCGATAACAAACACTATGACACGAGATTTTTATATATTAGATTTATAAAAGAAATTTAACTCTGAAAACCACCCTTAAATTTGAATATTGAATATTTGAAAAAGTGTTACTAATTTATTTTTGAAACGTAGGATAATTATGTTTTTGGGATCGCTGATTCCTAATTTGAAGTCAAAATTAAAAAATTCAAAATGGCCGCTCTAATATGGCGGATGAATTTTTTTCTGAAACAAGTGTTTTAAATGGACAAAATAAATTGAGCATCTAGATGAAGCTATATATTAACGAAAAACAGCATTTTTGAAAGAAAAAATAATTACTGAGCAATTACAACAGCAAAGTGGTGATATTTTGTTAGAAAAAAATGAAAACGTACATTGAATCGTCCACAACTTCTTTTCTTTGTGATGTAAAAACGAACACAAAATCATTTTGAAGACTGATTAATTTAGGGTGGAGCGAAAGTAGGCATAAAAAAACAAATTTTTGAAAACGAAGTTACCTATGCATGCAAAAGATGCGTTTTGAGATTCTTAGTCACCCAAAAAAAAAAAAAATTGGATGTCCTAAGATGATTTCTTCGGCTGCCGAAATGACCTTCAAAATTGGAAAAAACAAAAAAATTCAACAATTGATAAAACACCCAAACATGTAACGCTCAGCTAGTTTTTCTTCAAAAACTACCCAGAACTCACCACGTGGAGGTGGTTTCATCTCGAGTTCCAGACCAACCTTCCCACCTATTTAGTAAAAACTTTATTTAATTTGTCCTAGAACTTGTAAAAATAGTTTTTTTGTCTCAAATTGTGGCAAAATTTCTCTTGATTCGATATGAGCCCTTACGAACCCGTCTCGTGCTTCGGGGTCATAAACTGTTTAATGAATCGCTCCACTGTCTACGAATGGCAAGGTAATTTTACTAATGGTATTTCATCCAGAACCAGAGAAATCATGTTGGTTAATTCTTCAGTTGATATATTCATTGTTAACGGGGGCTCGCTTATAGTAACGTTCTGCCAGACAATTAAGTCCACATAGGTACTCTTGACAATCAAAGTTTAGTTTACTCACCCGAAAAACCCTGATACCCTCGGTTCTTGCAGTTGATTTTATACATTTCAAAATTCTTCTTAAAGCCAACTCTCGAATGTATTTCCTATCATCTCCTAACATTGTTATCAAAAGGTTTTCTGGATGGCCAAAATATCCATTTCTCTCAATTACGGGATCTATTACTTCCTTGAGTTCATCGGGGAGGTAGCGAGATCTTCTGATCATGCTAAATAAGTGCCGAGCACCATATTTACAAGACCAATGGCATTTAATTTCAAAGCAGCAGAAGGCATACACCTTGACTAAAATCCAGTCAATATTTTAGGGTTTTGCTGGAAACATATAATCTTAGAACTTTGTTAGCTGTGGTAAGCCTTCTGGAGTAAGATATTTTCCCTGGCGTCTCTTAGAACTAAATCGTCTCTTAAAACTCCTCTGGAGAATGCCTGGCACATTTCATACATGTATTTTTGGTCAGTACTTGGCGTTTTCAAATCAACCAAAGGTAGTTTTTTCAATTTTTTCAAAGTCTACCACAGGTAAGTTTTCACAGGATCTAAAAATGTAAATAACCCCTCCTACTGGGATTCTGTGTATGTGTGATGTATGTTGTGTATTAACGGCAATCAGAAGTGGTGGCAGTGCGTGACGTAAAATTGAAGCGTTATGAATAAATGAGTATAAATCTTGATAACATCATTCATTTATTACCAAATTCATTAAAAACTAGTTATATGCAACATTAATAATATAAACTATGATTTAAGTGAAAGTGTGATCAAAATTTTATATACAACGTGATATCTACCATGACATGCGGAAAATTTAATAGTAGGTTGTCCCTACCGAAAGTAGTTAAAAAAATGAAAAATAAAAAAAAAATTACCAAACAAATTACCTTATTTTTTTGTAGAAATACGCCGCCAATGACTTTAATCAATCTGACGTAACGCAGTACAACCACATCACTTTATCAGACTTGGGATTGACACTATTGACAGCAAAGCTGGAGAGGGTAGAAGTTACTTTTTGGTTTTAATTAAATCACACTACAAAAATAGCGAAATAAATCGAAAAGACATTGACTCTATGCAAGTGAACTCTGCAACAACATGTAGATATAAGAGATATTTACTTAAACTCGTCAATAACACGCCGGTGTCCTGATTGTTCGACCGAAAGCAAAAAACGCGACACTTTGATCGCACTTGGCGGCTTCACGTTTTATGCCAATTAAGGACATGCAAATATCTCCAGTACGCTCTCTCACAGGTAAGTTCGTCGACCTAGTCAACAACAGTAGTGCATCTTCGCAAATTTACTAATAATTTAATATACTAAATTACCTCAAAACACTCTAAAATTTTGCAGGGGCTTTCCCACATTGAAGAATAGTACACCATTTTATTTTCCGCATATCATGGTAGATCACGTTGTATAAAAAAAAATTGAATTTTCAAAATTTTGACGCGGTTTCGGCAGCCGAAGATGTCATTTTTGGGAGCTCTGATTTTAATCACTCATTTAGCGCCTAATAGGCACCTTTTAAGCACAGAGCGTGTTTAAGTTTCAAAATAAAAAAAAAATCGCTCCATCCTATTAATTATCTTTAATTTTGTTCCTTAGAATTTTGTATGAAAATGTCAGTTTCTAAGATATTCAACATTTTAAACTAAATCATCCTAAAAATCTTCGGATGCCATCTATGACATTAAATATCCCGAAACTACACAAATATATAAAAAAAAAACAAATTCTTTCTCAGTTTATAAGTTTCATTTTTGATGTCCACTATATTTTCTCTAAAACTAATATTTATTGAGATATTTGCAGAAAAACAAAAACCCATGAAACGATATCCCACACGGTAGTGGTGATAGGGAGGAGGTAGTGGGGGTGGATTAAGTTAAAAAATATTTTGAGGCTTTTGGTTCTTGTATACATTAAATCACATTTTTTTTATCCCCTTTAATAATTTTTTTGAGGCCTTAGCTTCTCTTGTATACACTAAATACCAATTTTATGGACTCTTACCTGCAGATCCCGTTAAAGTACATACGTGTACCAAATTTCAAGTCAATACCTTAAAGGATTCCAGAGTAATCGTGCGCACAAAAAAAAGTTACAGACCGACAGACAGACAGAAATTTTCTTTTCGCTCAAACTTAAAATCTTGACATTCTAAGCCTATTTGAACAATACAAATTTTCAAACATTTTTTTTGTCGTTACTGCCACTGGATATGGAAGTAAAATTTGAGCGTCTAGATCACAGATCAAACAAACCTGTAACGGTTTCTTGTCGGGTAGCTGGTTCGGAGATTAATCAGGGTCCAGATTAGTTAATAAGACAGCCCAATAAAAATATAAACAATTTATTTACTTTTTCAAACAGGTAATGTGTGGCAGTGTTACATAACATACAGGTACAGGTTATATGTCCGTATCTTTTACGGTTCTTAAGACAACATTTTCTATTATCTGAGAGAGAGAGAGTGTAACGATTGCGATGCGACGTTTGTTGTTGCTACGGGAGTGGCATCGGGCGTCGGGTGAATATCGTCGACTCAAGAAGTTTCCCAGTTCAACACGCCGTAGGAGGTCTCCAGGTCAGGCTCATTCGCTCTGGTTTTGGCGGCGAAACGGCGCCGGGGAATGACTAACGACTCGAGGGGTCCCAGTTCAACACGCTGTAGGATACCCAGGGTCAGATTGCATTCGCTCCGTCGTGTTTGCGTCGGGAGATGCACAAAACTGCAATATGTCCAGCTCAGCACGCTGTAGACAGATTGGCAGAATTATCCACTCTGAATTATGTTGATTTGCGGCCGGGCTTTTATACCCGAGAATCCTCGCTTACTGGTGACGTAGTACTGCGTATAGTTTAGTGTCGTGTGCAAATCCGCGCCTCTAGACGGGAGTTGGTAGATTTGCGGGCCGTGTGCACATTGTATTCGTGTGTAAATCCGGAATCTTAGTAATGGAGCAGGAATTTAAAGAATGCTTCATTACACTCCCCTCTTTCTTTACAAAAAAAATTTTCAAAATTCTATCAAAGAGAAAATTTTTGCTAACTTAACATCAAAATACAGCAATGGGAAAACAAGTTACTAAACATCTTCAAACAAAATAAAGAAAGAATGGCCAATTCTTTCGTATACGCCTGGTATATATGTATGTGCATATGTAGAGAAAAACAAATTTTTAAATAACATAAACAGTATGTAAAACATCTTAGAGCCATGGTACAAGTAAAATAGTTAAAATAAATGAGCACAAAAAAATTGCAAGAAACAGGTATACAAATACAAATGTGGTTCTTCCGGACGTTTACTGCAGGGGCGATGGCGGACAGGGGGGACGGTGCCAGGGATCCTAGAAGCGGGGCCATCTTGGTTGTGGCGCCTGAACTGTCGCTTCCGTTGCGGAGCTGGGACCGGGAGGGCTGCGTCGTTGTCCTGGAAAAACACCTGGAGGCAGGCAATTGACCTACCTGGGGTCGGTGGCTTCGGGGGGCTGGGGCTGTCTCCGAACTGGGGACGGCATCGGGGACGGTACGTCTCGGACTAGGGACGGCATCGGGGACGATACGCCTCGGACTGGGGACGGCATCGGGGATGGTGCGTCTCGGACTAGGGGCGGCATCTGGGACGGTACGTCTCGGACTGGGGGCGGCATCGGGGTTGGCATCAGGGACGGCATCGGGGTTGGCATCAGGGACGGCATCTAGGATGATACTTCTCGAACTGGGGACGGATCGGGGACGGTACTTCTCGGACTGGGGACGGCATCGGGGGCGGTACATCTCGGACTACGGATGGCATCGGGGACGGTACGTCTCGGACTGGGGACGGCATCAGGGTTGGCTGTTGCGTCTCGGACTGGGGGCGACCTTTTGGCTTCGGGTGTCGGAGACAGAGGTGACAGCAGGTCTGGCACTTGGACTTCCGACTTCATCACTTATTTTGGATGACTCTGGTTTTACTGGAATTGTTTTCATTACGGTTGCGGGATACAGGGTTTCCATGGGTTGGAAAATTCGGGATCTATAAAATTATTACTGCTCCATATATGGCGGTACAGGATTCCGTCTATAATGCAGTAATCTGGAGTTTTTTCTGGACATCGGTTCGATTAACGTATTTTCGGGACTCTGGACATAAATTTAAATTATTTTACTGCTCCATATATGACAGTACAGCTATCGTCTATAATGCAGTAATCTGGATTTGTTTCTGGACATCGGTTCGTTTAACGTATTTTCGGGACTCTGGACATAAATTTAATTATATTACTGCTCCATATGTGACGGTACATCTCTAATGCAGTCATCTGGATTTGTGTCTGGAATTTGGTTCGTTTAACGTACTTTCGGTACTATTCGGAATCGTGTCTCTTCTGGGGTTAAAATTGTAGTAGTCTGGATTGCCACCACAAAATCCTTTTCATTTTCGTTTTCTCTCTTGACTTGAAATATCTTTATATCTCTCTCTCATTCGTGAACGTCTCCTTTTGGGCTATCTGGAATAAACTAAAGTCTCAAAATCTGCTCGGGCGCCAAATTATGTAACGGTTTCTTGTCGGGTAGCTGGTTCGGAGATTAATCAGGGTCCAGATTAGTTAATAAGACAGCCCAATAAAAATATAAACAATTTATTTACTTTTTCAAACAGGTAATGTGTGGCAGTGTTACATAACATACAGGTACAGGTTATATGTCCGTATCTTTTACGGTTCTTAAGACAACATTTTCTATTATCTGAGAGAGAGAGAGAGAGAGAGAGAGTGTGTAACGATTGCGATGCGACGTTTGTTGTTGCTACGGGAGTGGCATCGGGCGTCGGGTGAATATCGTCGACTCAAGAAGTTTCCCAGTTCAACACGCCGTAGAAGGTCTCCAGGTCAGGCTCATTCGCTCTGGTTTTGGCGGCGAAACGGCGCCGGGGAATGACTAACGACTCGAGGGGTCCCAGTTCAACACGCTGTAGGATACCCAGAGTCAGATTGCATTCGCTCCGTCGTGTTTGCGTCGGGAGATGCACAAAACTGCAATATGTCCAGCTCAGCACGCTGTAGACAGATTGGCAGAATTATCCACTCTGAATTATGTTGATTTGCGGCCGGGCTTTTATACCCGAGAATCCTCGCTTACTGGTGACGTAGTACTGCGTATAGTTTAGTGTCGTGTGCAAATCCGCGCCTCTAGACGGGAGTTGGTAGATTTGCGGGCCGTGTGCACATTGTATTCGTGTGTAAATCCGGAATCTTAGTAATGGAGCAGGAATTTAAAGAATACTTCATTACAAACCAGATGTTTCACTTAATAGTATTCCCTATGTAACCAGTTTCATTTTTTGCCATGTGACGTATACCTTCCAGGATTCTGTGCAAAAGAAGAGCAACCTAGCGGTTGACATGGAAGTTAATTAAGACCAGCGAGTATAATGTCACAGGAGGGAATGTTTAGTACTGAAATCTCAGAGATGGAAGTCGTCATCAGCTCACCGGTGATATTAATTATTTTGGAATGTGGTGTATTGTATTGAAAGTTAGAGTTGTTATTGTTATACATTTAAGTGGTTTTTTGAGTATTTATTAAGTGACTTTTGATTATTGTTACGTGTCATTAGCTCCCTCCTATGACTATACTCGCTGGTTAAGACTGCTTGGTATATGCGCAGATCACTGCACAAATTGGTACGTTCCAGGAGTTGATTTATCTAAACCATGAAACGTCATAAGTGAAACATCTGGTTTGTTTGATCTGTGTCTACCATATATCGCACCAAAGTTTGCAGAAAGTAGTCTTTGCGAATTATTTCGTAAACTATTGGTCGTATATTAAAATGCCAAATGGCATTAAATTCTCTACAATTTCTGTCATAGACACAACACCAATTTGTAGGACTAATAGTTTACAGCCCGTCAAAGGTTATAAAAATAGTTTTTTTTTTTAAATATCGCCCAAACTATTCATCGCACACCCAAGTATATCAATCGTATAGAACACTGAATTCTCTAGAATGTAGATATGGTTTAATGTATAAATTGAATATCTTTTTATAAGCACGTAAGTACACAATTTTTCACATTTTGTAACGAAAGATAGGAATGGGGATTATTCGTATTAATCTTTCACGAAATAATTTGACACATTCAAACCTGTAAAAACCTTTTAAGCCAGCTAATAACTAAGGTAGACATGTAGTAATTAGCTACGTGAAACAGAAAGGGCACTAAGGGTACTACAGTGGCCTGGCGAATGGCGAGAAGACACGATCATTACAGACATCCGAAATAAGCAGAGCAACGTGGTTTTCTCACTCCTGCTACCCTTCTGGCTTAGTCAAACTAGTTGGCTATGCATGGAGTTTCAAGTCATTTCACGACAGTCTAGATTTTGCATGCCATCATAACTAATGCGGAATGCAGTACAGCTGTGTATCAGACTTTTATTCAACGCCATGCAATATCGAATATTGCAAGATAATAATTTTGGCAACAGATTTATTTATACAGGGTGATTCTTTTAAGGCGGCCATTAGAATATTTCCCACTTGCAGATGAGAGACATTTGAGATTTGGTACCCTACCATAATCGACCATTGCGAGTCCGAAAATAATAATTTCAAAATGGCGGCACTTCCGTAAATACCGGAAGTCGATACCAACTTGCTTATTTTAAATGGAACACCCTATTTATTTTCGACTTTTCGAAATGATCATAAAATTCTGAGTCAAAACATGTCGCACACCCTATACCTAAGCCGAGCAGTTTCGGAGATATTTGATATTTTATAAAAAAAATTGACAGGTGCAACGGTTTGCAAGAACCGTTATAACTTTCTTCGTGTAGGAGATCCTTATTTGCTCTTTGGTATGTAGAAAGAACACAAGATGAGCTACTTTTCGCAAAAAAAATAGATTCCAAGATAATATACCAAGTGTTTTATTTTTCACGTTACATTTTGTCAAATTCAAACCTCAAAAACTTTTTTATTTCAAATGGAACACCCTGTATTTTTTTACATCAAATGTGTTACATGTTCTTGGTATTATTCTTTATCACATTCTCCATAAATAATAAACAAATCTAAAAGTCTTCGTGGGTGTAATTTAAACGTGCTGGCATTTTTTAACAAAATAGAATGACTGATGTTAATGACTGGTTTCTAATCATGGGTAATTTGATGGTAATTTTTACTAAAAATTCTTGGACATTTAAGAAAATCGCCAATATTTTGAAAAGTTGTAACTCCTACAATGCTTATATTAGAAAAAAGGGAATTTAATTTAACATAATTTGATGTAAAAAAATACAGGGTGTTCCATTTAAAATAAAAAAGTTTTTGAGGTTTGAATTTGACAAAATGTAACGTGAAAAATAAAACACTTGGTATATTATTTTGGAATCTATTTTTTTTTGCAAAGAATAGCTCATCTTGTGTTCTTTCTACGTACCAAAGAGCAAATAAGGATCTCCTACACGAAGAAAGTTATAACGGTTATTGCAAACCGTTCCACATGCCAAATTTTTTATAAAATGTCAAATATCTCCGAAACTGCTCGGCTTAGGTATAGGGTGTGCTACATGTTTTGACTCAGAATTTTATGATCATTTCGAAAAGTCGAAAATATATAGGGTGTTCCATTTAAAATAAGCAAGTTGGTATCGACTTTCGGTATTTCCGGAAGTGCCGCCATTTTGAAATTATTAATTTCGGACTCGCAATAGTCGACTATGGTAGGGTACCAAATCTCAAATATCTATCTCATCTGCAAGTGGGAAATATTCTAATGGCCGCCTTAAAAGAATCACCTTGTATATATTATATCATGTATTAGGCTGGTCAATCTAAGGGTTAGGGTGGTAGGAAGAAAATTAGTAACAAGCTAATCTCAGCGGGAATATTTTAGACAATTACTTCTTTTTTAATCTGCCAAAAGTCCCATTCGCTCTCAGAGGGAGAAGTTCAAAAAAATCTTGGTTTTTGTCTATTTTTCTTTGAGATATCTTGGTGACTATGGATTTTATGAAAAAAATTGAAGAGATCTTTTTTGTGGAGATTGAAAAACAAATGTTTTTTAGTGAAATATTTTTTCCTAAAATGAAGAATAAAAAAATATAGTACCTAAGTTTATGGCCGTCATCCTAAATTTTTTTTTTTTTTCAAATATCTCGTTAAAGACTACTTTTACGAAAAAAATCAAATATACCTTTGTTATTCAGGATACAAGGATATAACATTCTATGTTTTGGTAAGATTCGCATCTCGAGTTTTAAAACCAAAGGCGATGTAGGTAAATATTTATATATTTTGTTTTAATAAAAACATTTAATAAATGTCTTTTTATGTTCGTACGTTGATTTTTTAACATTTGGTTAAGAAGCGTGTAATAAAGCTTGTCTAATAATTTTTACTCTTATTACGAAATACGAAAAGAGTACAGGGTTAAAAAAACAAATAAGTATCTGATGTACAAATATTTTTGGAATAATTTCAGTAGGTCTGAAGGCGCCACTCCTTGGTAGATTGAATATAGGAACAAGATAACCATGATCATCTTTTTTCCGCGCGAGATGGTTGCCAAACCATTTCTAAACCTAAAAAGTTGGTAATGATAACACATTGGTTGCGGGAAAATTACTTATCTAGTACTATCATACTTTAAAATTGGCTCTAAGAATGTGTTGCTCCGCGGAGTTTTCAGTAAAAGACAACGTCACCAAATTGAATGAGTTTAGCCCTTGTCTTCACGTAGTTTATTCTACTAAAATATAAAATTTTGTACCCTGAATAATAAAAGTATATTTGATTTTTTTCGTAAAAATAGTATTTAAGGAGATATTTGAGAAAAAAGAAATAAAAGACGGCCATATTCTTTTTACTATATATTCTTCATTTTTATTCTAGGAAACATATATGCCAGTAAAAAATATTTGTTCTTCAATTTATCACAATTCTTCAAATTGATTTTTTTTCATAAAATCCATAGTTACTAAGATGTCTCCAAAAAACACAAAAATCAAGATGGTGGTCATTTTTTTCGAACTTCCCTACTTTGGCAGATTAAAAAGAGGTTGTATTCTAAATATTCTCACTGATATCAGCTTATTACTAAATTTTTCTACCTCACCTTCCTATACCCAGCCAGATTAACTATACTATAAGGAGTATACGACTGAAAATTTAGTTTTCTCATTTCCTTTACTGAATAACATGATCCATAATTTCTTTTATTGAAAATTATTCACTTGCTGTCAAAATATTTGACAATTTAAGTCGAAAATATAGTAACAAGTCCTCTAGGACCAGAAAAACAATTTTGAATAATATTAATTAAAAACCGATTTCATTAAAAAAAGGCAAAACATTTAAATACTGATGAAGTGGTAACCTGGGTGTTTTAAATATGTTAATTCAGCAGTAAAGGTTATTCCAAGATTTTTTATAAAATCAGATCTGTTCAGTAGTGTGTCGCTCAATTTATAATTAACTACAGCGAGATTTTTCTTCTTTCATTAAATGCACCCTCTAATCATTCACATTCTTCGTAAGATTTTATAACATACATTAAGATCATCTGCGTAAATCAGATAATGTACCTACACGTTCGTTATCATTAATGAACATAATAAAAAGGGGAGAGAGTCGACCCATGTGGTAGCTCAGATAATTGTAGAAACTTCTCCAACAACAACCTTCAAGCAATAAGCTCTGATTGCGGTTTAAGTGTAAACTACAACAAAATGAAGATTATGGTTGCAAATCAAGCTAATGAAAACTACCCAGACACGTTAAGGGTAGATAATTGCGATGTAGAAAACAAGTTCGTATACCTTGAGGCCTTCATGGACAATTCCGATCACTGTAAATATAAGATTTGGCGAGGAATACAGATAGCAAGGTCACCAAGTTGCCATTCGAGCAGAATTTGGTGTGACAAATATATCACAAAACGCACAAAGATCAGACTTGCTGTTGCCCTAGTTTTCTCCATCTTTCTTTACGCCTCTGAGACATGGAAAGTTAGAGAGGCAGACAGACGGCGTATTGGATGCTTTCAAAATGTGAATCTGGAGGCGGTTGTTGGTCGCAACAACCCATCACATCAAGAACTTGAATCTCTCCAGTATCGTATTCTCCTCATTGCTCTCACTTTTTAGCCACATCAACGGGAGAGAGTGCAACTTAAAACATCTGCCAAGACGTGAATAAAAAGAAGACGAATAACCTAATTTTACTTCCACATCCAGTGGAAGTATAGTAACGACAAATTTTTTTTTTATAAATTTGTATTGTTCAAATAGGCTTAGAATGTCGTGGAAAGTCGAGATTTTAAATCTGTGAGAAAAAAAAATTTTTGTCTGTCTTTCTGTCTGTCTGTCTGTCTGTCTGTCGGTCGGTCGGTCGGTAGGTCGGTCGGTCTGTCTGTCGGTCTGTAACTTTTTGTGCGCACGTTTACTCTGGAACCGTTTGAGATATTGACTTGAAATTTGGTACACGTATGTACTTTAACGAGATCTAGAACTAGATTATATTTTCCTCTTGTTCTGTCAAAGGGTTGGGGGGTAAATTGGGGTAAATTTGGGGTAAATAGGTAAATCAAGCAGGTAAGAGTCCATAAAATTGGTATTTAGTATATACAAGAGAAGCTAAGGTCTCAAAAAAAATTTTGGCATTAGCCACCCCCATTGCCACCCCCACCCCATTATTAGAGGGGATGAAAAAAATTGTGATTTAGTGTGTGTACAAGAACCAGAAACCTCAAAATATTTTTTTACTTCATCCATCACCACTACAACCCCCCATCACCATCGCCACCCCGCTACCGATGTGGGGTATCGTTTTATGGGTTTTTGAGGTAGAGGATTACAAATATTATATTATTAAAGTCTCATAAACAATTATTTCCACATACAAAATTTTTTCGTTGTGAGTGACTTGGATAGAAAATCTAGATGTGGAAGTAGTGATTCCTTGGGCAGCGGTTTTTTATTAGTTGGTCATAATAATATTTTCGACTTTAAATCGAACCAATCAGAATCCAGAAAAATTACATTCAATAAGCCCTTCACTATCACCATTGGAGATAGGAAGGAATGGATGACAGGTACTCCTGATGTTCTACGCAGAGGCCTGGTCGGGTATACTGACGGGTCCAGAATGGAATCAGGAGCTGGAGCAGGAATACATGGTGTGAGGCCGAGAGAGAGTTTAAGTCTTTCTCTTGGACGGCACTCCACTGTATTCCAGTCAGAAATTCTGGCTATACTCGAGTGTGTACGCGAGAATGTTAAACGACGATACGTGAGCCAGCAGATCTCAATCGCAACAGACAGTCAGGCGGTACTTGGGGCACTAGCCTGTAACAAAGTGTCTTCCAGGCATGTTTGGGACTGCCACGAAGAGCTCAAAATTCTGGGTGAGCAGAACAGAGTAAGACTACTCTGGGTGCCGGGACATACCAGTATAGAGGGCAACGAGAAAACTGACGAACTTGCTAGACAAGGAGCAGCGAATATACTCTATGGCCCAGAACCTGCGCTGGGTATCACAAAAGGCTCAGCCAGAAGGGTAATCAAAGACTGGGTCAAAAGTAAACACAACCACTACTGGAGAAATATTCCAGGAAATCGACATGGGAAAACACTTATCAATAGACCATGTTCAAAACAAACTGAAGAACTGCTCACAAGGAACAGGATTCAGCTGAGAATCATAACTGGTCTTCTGACAGGACACTTTCCCGTCAAGAAGTACCTGCATTTAATTGGAAAGTTTGCTGGCGACCTTAACTGCTGTGCGGTAAGGTACCATAAACTGTAGAACATATTATACATGACTGCGAGGCATTGGTCCGCAGAAGGTATAATATCTACGGGCAAACACAAACAGACTCGGAAACCATCAAGACTCGTCCATTTTCAGACCTGTATCACCTTGTCAGTGACACAGGAATATTAAAATGGACAAGTGTAAACTAAAAACTAAAAAACAGGGTAAGCACAATAAGCCCAGGAGGCTGCAGTGCATTCGGAGTATTCCATACAGACGAGCCCCAAGAGGAGAGGTTTTAGTCAGTTGGAGCCTGACACTCGGGCCTATTCCTAGTTGGGATAGGCAGCCCGTGTGGGTTTCCTCCCTCGCAAAAAAAAAATTAGAATCCAAAGCCTTTCTTTGGTATACGAGACGTGAATAAGAACAAGATGATTCGAGTAATCTAGAAGGTGTCATAAGACTAACTAAATTGAAAGACCTTAATTTTCATACTCTGAAATGGGAAAATCCGAATAATCTTGCTGAGTATTTTTTTTCACAATTACCATACTTCCCTTCGGTCAGCGAGGGAAGTAAAAATGATCATTTAAATAAAACAAAATGTTGATTTGACAAAAAAAAATAGATTTTTCCAATCCTAGAGGACCTATAAGTTGATTAAATCGTGCTTGAAACAATATGCAGCTCCAAAACATAGTTTACCCTCAGGAGAAATGATAAAAGAGAAGTATGAAAAACGTCATAATTATAAATTCTCCAACTTGCCTGCACCCGACGACAATAAACAAGCACTTTTCCACTTCCTACATCACATTATTCACAATTTTATTCTACCTTATAAAAGTCATCTAAAAGAAATAAACAAACACAATGACTTTCATTTTAAATTCATTTGACGCATGGCCAGTACCGAGTAATATACTTACTTCAACTGCATAATAATAAGTGGCGTTGTCGGAAAATTTGAATGCATGTACCGGACGTTGAACAGAAGACAACCGAGTTATTAAAAATCAAAACAAAAGCTCTATTTCGTTATGAGCGGAAAAGAATAATCAAGGTTCATAATAAAATGTGCTCAATTTTATAAAAATCGGCGAAATACAAAATAATAAAAATAAACAATAATAGTATAAGTGTTACTGGAAGTACCTTCTGCGTCTTGTCGAACGCCTTCGACTGTGTGCAGCACGATTACCGATTGATACATTGAATAAGATGCATAAATATGGTCTTCACATTTAATTAGAGCTGTCAATTATTTTAAATGCTGCTTTACTGATAGAGATCAAATTGCTGTTTTGGTCTATGCACAAGAGAATATCCGCAGGAATTATTCTAACAAACACATATACATTTTTTTTATTTATTTTTTTTTTAATCGCCTTATTTATTTTAATGTCCTGGTGGAGTTTAGCCGATGGCTATTCTACCACTCAACCAGGACGGACACACACATAGACAACATCACAACACCCATTCCCTGCGACATTGTCATCTGCCGCAGCTGAGACTCGAACTCAGGAGAGGAGAGCGACTAGACCGTGTTGTCTCTCACACAACCGCAGTCTAGTCCACTGCTACCATCTCGGCAACACATGAAAAACGCCACTACACATCCATACCCTAGCCAGGATTCGAACCCGGGAACCCGTGGTCGCAAGCCTAACACCTTAGGCACTGCGCCACCGAGCCGGTGGCGCATATGTAAAGACAGTCAAGCGACCCTTAAAGCCTTTGCATCAGTTATAGTACGTCGGATACATGGCTATATAAGCCAAAAAGCTGCACTTTTTGATTGGGATGCCAAAAGGTAACTTTCCAGATAGGCAGCCACTTCAAAATCCATGCAGGTCACCAAAATGGCGGCCATTAAAGATGGCCGCCATGGTCCGATTTCTGTTTTCTTTTTTTTGTTTGAAAACTCTTGTAAATAGGGCACTTTTCTATGCCTATACGTTTATCTACACCTTAAAGGTTCTGTGCACTTTTCAAAAACCTGAAAATTTCACTTTTCTCACTTTCATTGATAAGTAAGTTTTAATTGTGCTCAATATCCCTTTCTCTCCCCACAAAAAGGGGTTTATGTATATGGTGTTCCGTAAATGTCAAAAGAGACTTGTTTTCACAAACAATAGTGATTTTAATTATTTTGAAAACATTTATTACATTAAGTAAACTAATTTTTACAAACAAAAAAACTACTGAATACTAAATGTAAATGAACTGCTTCTATAGAGCTTTTACGACTCTAGATCACGCGCAATCAGCTTTTTTATCTTCCAATTCATCCCTGGAACTACATAATTATACATTATTATTATATTAAGGAATTGGATCAGCAAAGCAATATTATGATCTTGAAATTGTGAAACGAATTTAACAATAATCATGACTTCCTCTATTGCGATCAGAATAAAACAGAAAGAACTCTTCAAGTTACTTGGAGACTATTTCTTAGTATTTAGTTAGTAGTTTTTTGTTTGTAAAAATTTGTTTACTTATAGGCCAGGCAACGAATGATTATAGATGGAAATTTTAGGGACAGAAAATTTGACTTCGGAACTTTGTTTGGACATATCAAAAGTCCCCACTCCTAGGTGGTGAGCGGGGGGGGAGGGGGTTGCACTTTAAAGGTCCCATTTTTTTGTTTTTCCCTTATATCTTGGAAACTGTGCGTCGTAGCCGCTTGACCACTCTCTAAAAAATTGATTGAAGCAAAATTTGCTACAAGAATCACTTCTTAACGATATGTTTAATCCAGGCAACGAATGCTCAAAAAAGGGTGTAGAGGGAAATGTTAGGGACAGAAAATTGCGAAAAAATTGTATTCCGCAATTTCCGAATTTCGAGGATGGATATCTCGAGAACAGAACATATATGTAAGTAGTGATTCTTGTAGCAAATTCTGTCAACTTTATTGTATAGAGTGGTCAAGCCGCTACAATGCATAGTTTCCGAGATATAAGCGAAAAACCAAAAAATGGGACCTTTATAGAAATCGGACCATTAAAAGCTGAGATACAAAAAAATTTAGTGTGGTTAATTGGTGACCTGCACGGATTTTGAAGTGGCTCCCTGGAAAGTTACCTTTTGACATCAACTATGAACACAGAAATTGGCACATTCCTATCAAAAAGTGCAGCTTTTTTTGGTGTACCCAACGTACTATTAGAACCAAGTCAGTCATCATCATCGGTGGGTCTACAACCCTTGGCCTCTTCAAGGATTCTCCGCCATCCGTCTCTATCTTGGGCTCGGTGTTTCCAATTGATCACTCCTATGTTCCTCAAGTCCTTTTCCTTTTTATATAATTTGTACAATTCGTGGTTGTATCTGCTTCTCCATACTTGAGTTTCTTGAATGGGGCCAAATATTTTTCTTTCAAAGATTCCCAGGCGGTTTTCATCTAATATGCTTAGGGTCCACGTTTCGAAGACAAGGTTTACGGGTCTTATTAGTGTCATGTATATACATTTAGATTTTCGTGGATCTATTAAGTATTCTTCGCTTTACCTCTTCTTCGGTTTTTCTTTCATTATTTACTTGGGAGCCTCCCGTACTACTTCTATATTATAGTCGTTTATGGTAACTCTATTCTTCCGCCTGCGTTTCGTGCTACAACCATTTTCTTTGTTTTTTGTTCGTTTATTTCCATTTTTTGAGTCGCTTTTTCTAGTTCGTTAAAAGTCTCTGTTAGACCTTTTTGTTCTACTTATAATATTGAGTCGTCTGCGTATGTCAAAATATGGACCGATTTCGTGAATATTGACCCAGACGTTTCGATTTTTGAGTCTCGTACTACTTTTTCAAGTGCTATGTTGAATAGTAGGCATGCGAGAGAATTTCCTTGCTGCACTCCTACTTGCGTTTTAAATTGATTAGATGTTTCATTTTGAATCTTGACTGAACATACTACTTGTTTCATTGTGAGTCTTGTAAGACTTATCAGTTTAGGCGGTATTCCTAGGTCTTGCATCGCATTATATCGTGTTTTCCTATTTATGCTATCATATGCGGCTTTAAAATCGACAAAGGTGTGGTACATATCAATCATAAATTCGTTTTTTCTATAATTTGCCTCCCTGTAAAGATTTGATCATTTGTCGATCTTCCACTGTGGAAGCCGTATTGATAGTCACCGGTTACCTCTTCAGCATAGCTTACGAGTCTGCTGTGTATGATGTTTGATATAATAAGCGAAGCTTAAAGCCTTTGCATCAGTTAGGACCAAGTGAACTTGGCTCATCCAACTGGGTGAGATTTCTCTGGGTGCCTAGACGCAGTAACATTGAGGGTATCGAGCTGACAGAGGGTTATCTCAGCAGTCCCTACTGGGCCCGGAGCCGGCTCTCAGTTACCCTAAATCAAATTCCGAGAAGATAACTGGATCCGTTCCTAGTTCTTTGACTTCTAGGCGTCTCACCTAGGACTCCAAACCGAAGCTAGCCGAACAAATCATGCGACTAAGCAGGAAAAGGAGAATCGTGGTAGGTTTTTTGACTGGACTTTCAGAAAACACCTGCACACTATTATTGGGGTGGTTGATAACCCCGACTGAAGTTTCTGCTCAGATGACGAAGAAACTGTCATCCTCATCCTAACTTCCTGCCCTAGTCTTACGAACTTGAGAACAAACACTTTGGCATTGGTTTTCCAGTACTGTAGGAAATAATGATGCCCCATGGGAAGGATTTTGGCCTTTGGATTAGAATCCGGCCTGAATGGGGGAAGTCCCTAAAGTAGCGGTGTCACAATGGACCACAAAGCGTGAGTGCGGCGACGTTTCATCATCCCGCTAAAAGAAGAAGGCAGAGATCAAATAACTATATATGATAAGGGTGTGACGTAAGATAAAAGCTGCACGAAAGTGATGCATGCGCAGTTTGTATCAGCAGACCGTGTATATTTGGATCATGGGTGCCATCATCAGCAGGAGTAAAATTTGTTTACTAGATCTTTTATCATTCTTAATATGTGAACCAAATATGTAACTGATATTTCACTTATACTTTTTGCTGATGCCATAACCGTAATAAATATAAATAACAACTGTTTGCTGCAGCAATTAACCCTTTCAGGCACGGAAAATCATGTTTTCATCTGTTGGGATTGCTAAGCAATAAAATATACTAGAAGGTCGAACGATCAGAAGGTCGAAATCTACAACATATTAAAAATTCAGCCAATTTCACCGGGAGTCACTTCCCATAAGATCTGAGCGGGGTCCTTTATTTAAATAATTCTAACCTACACAGTTGTATATTTATTGCGAATAATTTCAATTCTCTTGTCTCAATTCGACTTACAGAAGCAGAGGAATTTAAAACTGAACCGGAAACACGAAGAAATCGCAATTCATTAAAAAAATTGAAATATGTGTAGTATTTTCGGTCGATGTCGGATAAAAATGTTTTTGTCTATAGACTCTCTCTGATATGATAGCTATAGCATTTTTTAAAAAATGGTCTATTACTAGACTTTTCCCAAGTCGTGAAAATTTCCCAATACGCTATAGAAAATGGATGTAAAAATACTTTGAAAGTTAAGGTGAAATTAGTTCAATTTTCTATGCAATTATACATAATGTATTTATTTTCACCGGGACTTTCAGGGTAAAGTTAAACATATTTATGGTTTTGCAACAAATGGAGCATCGACTTTCCATGGAATCGCGATTACATGAATAATCGATGGTCCACAGGGCCGGTTTTAGGTAACCGGAGGCCCTAAGCTCTAGGTATGTTTTTCGTTGAAGCTTTCTCTTCTAATAAAATAAACGTGCATATCTGCGTATGAAATCTGAGTTCTGAGGCCCCCTAAATGCGAGGCCCTAAGCTGGCGCTTACTCAGCTTATAGGCAAAACCAGCACTGATGGTCCATTTGTTGCCAATGATTATTCTGGTAATGGTACACAAATGTATGAAATGTTTCATGCTTTCCTGTGAAAATTCCATTGCGCCGGCGCGTTACTGGTGTAATTAACCGAATTAACTATGTATTTATACATTTTATTATGTAATTTATACATAATTATATCGAAAATTACATTAATTGAAGTAAAGATACATGCATGTGTGTAGTTTTAATTTACTTTATGTAATAAACCATAAATATGTTTAACTTTGCCCTGAAAGTTCTGGTAAAAATAAATTAATTATGTATAATTTCATAGAAAATTGAATTAACTTTCAAAGTATTTTTACATCCATGAATGTAATTTTACATAAATGTTTTACAGTATATACTTATGACGCCACTATAGATTAAAGATGCCTTTTTAATTTGAAAAATAATAGTGTTAATGTCATGGCAAGTTATGGTTTTTCAGGAAAGTTTATGAAAAAAATATAGCCACCTAAGATGTTCAAATTTAAAAAACTTCTGATACTTTTAGTAAAAAAATAAACAGAATGATCATCCAACAGAAAATTAATTAATAAATAAGTATTTCCAAACAGGGATGGGGACTTTGTGAATTTTACAGATTTTTTTATAACTATTTATTTGATTTTTGATTTTTTAAATTAAATTCTCGAAATAATCATAATTTATGGGTGATGCATGGTGTACACTTTGTGATTGAATAATAATTCCTACATTTAATTATTTATTTTCAATTTAATGTCCCGATATTGGAAATAACTATTTGAGATAAGTATTAGAAGGGACAAACTTGTCAATACCACATTCTGCAGGTAAAACCTGTCGAAATTTGCAACATTGTTGGGTGCATATATGAGGAGAGTGCTTTTGTTCCAGTTTCTTCTCTACAGCATTTCGTGTCTTTCGGTGAATGCTTTACTTTTTACAAAAAATCATAAAAGTAATAACAATTAGAAATGTTTGTGAACAAAAAGAAAAGGATCGTGTATGCATTTTTTTTTACTATAAAATAGAGTTATAATAAAGTGTTCCTTAAAATAGTGCCTTTTATTGAAAAATTATTTAAATCAATGATCAATATGAAAAAATCACTTCGAATTATTGATTTAAGTAAATTATGATTTTAATCAAATTGTACTGACAAGATAGGACAACGAATACAAATAAGTTTCGGCAATCAAATTAGAGAAGCTTGAAGTACACCTTCCGGAACCCACATTTATTTTCCGAATCAGGTGCAACAAACATGATCCTAATAACTCAAGGATGGAATATGCGTTAATGGCATGCTGTCTATCATATTAATATATTAGTGGGAGAGAACAATAAGTTGGGGAGTAGGATCCCATCCCCACAAATGTTGCATCTACCCTGGGCTGCGATTCTCGAGTTTATTCGCATAGGGAACTAGACGACTTTCGTATGGTTTTAACATATTCTTGAACAATCGGATTATATTAGTATACGAATTTTTCCGTGCGTATTACATCGAATGATCAAACCCGCTTCAGCGCATCCCTACTTAGAATGTCATGAAACGTCGAGATTTTCAATTTAGGAAAAAAATTCTGTCTGTCGTTCTGTCTGTAACTTTTTCTTGTGCGCACGATTACTCTGAAACCGTTTAAGATATTGACTTGAAATTTGGTACACGTATGTATTTTATCGGAATCTGGAACTAGATTATATTTTGGATTATAAATTGGGGTAAATAGGTAAATCAAGTAAGAGTGCATTAAATTGATATAGTATACATGGTGTAATCAGTTTAGAGAAACAAAAAACCTCAATGACTTTTTTATCTAGGGGCAGAAAAACTGATCTAGGTCAAAAATTTGAATGTTAGTGCGTTTTCACATTGCACGATACGATATCATTATCATCAGACGACACGATATCGGGGCACGCAAAATATATGTAAATATATGGCACGTTTTCATACTGTCCGGTAACGGTAACGACATCGCCCACGGTACACGACATATCGTAGACTTCATCGCTCCTCGTAGCTGTCGGACGACAAAATAGAGTGTGTTTACAATTTGATCAGTGAAACACGTACATGCAATATGGCATTTAAATATGATATTGTATCTTTGATTGAGCTAGTGGAATCCAAATCCTGTTTATGGGATAAAACTCACGACGAGTATAAAAATAAACAGTTGCGAGATAATTCTTGGCGAGAAATTTGCGAATTTCTAAAAGAAAGGTATGACGATTTAAATCAAGAGGAAAAAAAGAAAACAGGTACAGTAGTAAAATATTTATTGTCCTTTGTTAGTTAAAGTTTAAAACATTAAGCATATTAGGTAGGGATCGTCACGACCTGTCGTATAGTGTGAAAGCGTGCCCAATATTCTCGTCTGTCGGATGTCGTTACTCTCCGACGACAACGATATCGTATCGTGCAATGTGAAAACGCACTTAGGGCGCTTTTTCACTGGCCGATACGATACCGATTCGTCGAACGATACGGATACAACGATATCGGGGCAGCAGAAACGATTGGAATTATATGGAACTCTTTTTCACTTGCCGATACGATACCGTTTTGTCACATTTTATCGGCGTCGTGTTATTATATGCAATTCTTCAGTATCGATACGACATTGTCGGTATCGTGGCGGTATCTTGTCGGCCAATGAAAAAGAGCCATTAAGGGCGTTTTTTCATTGGCCGAAACGATACCGATTCGTCGTCAACGACACCGATAAAACGATATCGGGGCAGCACAAACGCATAAAATTATATGGAACTTTTTTTTACTTGCCGATACGATACCGTTTTGTAACATTTTGTCGGCCCTGTGTTATTATATGCTATTCTTCAGTATCGGTACGATATTGTCGGTATCGTATCGGTATCGTGTCGGCCAGTGAAAAAACGCCTTAAGGTAGGCGACATTTGAGAACCACTGCTTTTCTGGGTCAATAGACGTGTGTAGTTTCGAATCATAAAAGTTTCTCACTTACTTTTAAAAATTCATAAGAAAGTGTAAAGATTACCGACTTGTGTCCTCGCCGCCTCGCGGTCTCAAACAAAAAACCGCGACACCGACATACGCGACGACAAGAAAGCCTATCCCAATATTCCAGCAGTTCTTAAACAATATTTCTAAAAGTTTGTTAAATTTTTTGTTTGTTTTTTAATCTCCAAAACTATGTGCTTTAGACTCCATGGTATATAGGGTTTTTTGTTTGTCTAGTCGTTCCCCACCATCAGTTTTTTTTAATAACATGAAACTAATTACAACCTGTACATAAGAGAAGCTTTAGCCCCATTACTACCCCCACCTCATTATTAAAGGGGGTGAAAAAAATTATATTGTGATTTAGTGTGTGTGTGTGTGTACAAGAACCAAAGGCCTTAATTTTTTTTTACTTCTTCCACCCCCACTACCACTTTGAAATATCGTGAGTTTCACATAGCTACTTTTAATGTTATTTTTGTCTAGTAGAAAAAAAAATATATTTTATGCATTTAATTAATTACTTCATTCGTGTAATATTCTGTCTAAATACCTCGTGCTTAGCATTTTATTGTTAATTTTTGTTTTCAAGCAACGTCGCCAAAAGTAATACAATTCGTGTAAATTGGACAGTTTATTATCAAAGGTTAATCGCGCTATAAACTGTCAATGTACAATCTTTAAATTACTATCGATACAATTCTAAGCTAGTTATATTGCATACGATAAATGAAATATTTGTTTATATTTCTTTCCTTTTTTCCAGTATGTATGGTACATTGCAGAGAAGAACCTTATTTCAGTAAAAGCCCGAAAAACGTAAACGTTGTTTCGGGTAGATCGATCACGCTGCCATGCGAAGTTACACCAAACATCGGCATGAAGTACTACTGGGAACTAAACGGTGAGTGAACAAATCGTGTGCATTTATTTTAGGACAGGTTCATGCATTTGAACAGCCTCCAACAAGGTTAAATTCCGAAAACATTTGTACACATTCGTTTTAATCAAAAGTATCAGTTTACCAAAGATAAGCATTGCGCGTGTCGCATACTTACTAATACGTACCAATATTAGGGACCAATCTCTTAATAGGCCAATCCTCAGATACTATTAAACAAGGTAAAGGCAATATGGAATATTATAGCCCAGTGGTACCGGGTGTCCCAATATATTTTGACCCTTTTTAAACCTATATAACTTTTGAACTAGGTAGTTGAGATAATGAAATGCGGTTTTCGCCAGTCTTCTTCTAATTTTGATAAGTTATTTCCTGAGTATTCGTCTTTTTTTTGCTCACTTCCGGTTTAACCGGAAATGTCAGCGTATTTTCGGGGATAGGGCAACTTTGTTATTTCAAATAGAACTCCCTCTTTATTTTTCCAAGGATGGAAAGCCCGTTGTTTCCTCTTTCCAAAAAGTCCATATTTGTTTGTCATGGAAATTATACAGAGTGATGGTTTTATAAGCTTTTCTAAAGTAAATACTGCGTTGTATCGAAATGCTACCAAAAAAATAATGATTCACAAAGTAGACTATGGAAATAAAAGACATCACATCACTTATAAACGTCAAATTAGTTTAATTGTTCTAAATTTTGTGGCATGGGGCTATAATACCTAAATGTGCTTCACATACCTCCATATGAAAAAATCTGGAACTGTGAGTTCTGAGGATTGATGAGGCCATGCTGTAGAACCTCCCCTCCCTATCCAACGATTTCCAAAGGTGGCATTTAGGGAATCTCTAGTTATCATAGCATAATGAGGCGTAGCACCATCTTGTTGGAAATAGACTGTCTTCAACAAATTATCCTGATCAAGTTGCGGATAAAAGAAAATTTCTAACATGACCAAATATGATAGGGCATTGACAATTGGATTGATAAAAAAAGGATCGTAAATGTTTTATTTTAATACCGCACGCCAAACTGTAACTTTTGGAGGGGATCTGACATATTGATGGAAATTTCTGGGATTTTCTGTTGCCCAAACTTTACAATTATGCTTATTCACCTTGCCATTTAAGTGAAATGATGCTTCATCTGACGTAATTACCTTATCAAGAAAATGCCTATCTCGTCTACGTAAATTAAGTTTCTCTACAAAATTGTAATCGTTTTGGAAAATCAGTTTCCTTTAATTCTTGATGGATCTGAATTTTATAAGGATTCAATTTTAGAACATTTTTCATAACATTATGAACAGTAGTTTTCGGAATATCTGTTGCGGAAGAAATTTTTCTTGTAGAAGAGGAAGGACCATTTTGTGTCATTTCCAAAATTTCAATTGCATTATTACTTAAGCCTACTTTCATTTTTAGAGTTCTTTTTTACAGTCAATACAACCCGAATTCCAAAAGTTTCTATTCCATTTTCTAATTGAATTTTTTGTTGGAGGTTCCTTGTTAAACACAGTTCTAGATCTTCTTTGTGATGTTTTGTAAGATTTAGTTTCAGCAAAAAAATTACACATTTAGTTTTTTCACTTAAAGTAAACATTTTTCTTAAAGTAACTCAAGTACCCGATTTATCAATCAATAATTTGACATTATACAAGTGATGTTGTCTTTTATTTCCATAGTCTACTTCGTGAGTCATTATTTTTTCGTAGCATTTCGATAAAACGCAGTATTGACTTTAAAAGCTTATAAAACCATCACTCTGTATCATTTCCATGACAAATATGGACTTTTTGGAAAGGGGAAACAACGGGTTTTCCAACTGTGGAAAAATATACATGGTGTTCCATTTGAAATAACAAAGTTGTCATTTCCGGTTAAACCGGAAGTGAGCAAAAAAGACGGATACTCAGGAATTAACTTATCAAAATTAGAAGACTGGCGAAAACCGCATTTCATTATCTCTACTAGTTCAAAAGTTATATAGATTTAATAGGGTCAAAATATAAGGGACACCCGGAGAATTTAAAAAGGGGGTCTTTTCGTAAAAATTCTCACTAAACTAGATTTTGCACACAGCAAAATTAGTTTTTCGAAGATATCTCGCTTTCCTATTAGTGTAGTGCTACTTACAGTAGCTTAAAAATTAGTTATATGGAGGTTGAGGGTTTTAAGAGTAAAAACTATACGATAAAAAATATAAAAATGGCACTACAAGACTCACAAATGATGAAGCAACAACTTTTACAACACATGAATTTTTTGATTTGGGGCTTATATTTTGAGATACATGTTGAGGAACGCAAAAAAACGGCAAACTGAATTTCATAAAAAAATTTGAAAAATCAGGGACAAAAATTTAAAATCTGGCTTGACATATCGATAGGCAATTAAAAAACGAAAATTTCGAAAAAAACTTTCCGATTGGTTAAGTATTAAGACCTGCAGACTGATTAAAAGAAAAAAGTAACTTTGGGGATCTTGTGCGGCGGTCGTATCTTAAAATGAGACTACGTGGATCAATGCAATGGTCAGACTGCTGATTCGAACGAATTTGATCGGTTAGACGGTGGTCCTCCCACCAATCGAACGAGACCATAGTTTCTGTAACCTCCCGATTGAAATCCTATAAATTCTCAAAAAGAAAGTTGTGCTTAAGCCGCCTTGGAAATTGCCCGACAAAATACTGTTTTTACCGTTAAAAAAACATCTATTTTACAAAAAGAAAGTACAAATTTTTAAGGAAGTAAATATACAACTTTTGTTATTACAATTTTTTTTTGTTTTACTAATCCTGGAGGTACAAAATAGCATTGAACGTTTCTCTCACCCAACGTTATCTAAGTCGTCAATAAACAACTTGTCCGTTATTCGAAGTCTAATAAAATACGTGAGATATGCATCGTTTCTCTTTAATATCCGCAGCCTTTGTCCATCTCTTTTGTGAGCTTTTTCTTTTTGTACACCTACCTTGCAGGATGTAATACAACGTCATGCGTCAGGTCTCTACAATCAGGTTAACCTGAATGCTGTTAATATCCTCAGAAACATCATCACAAAACTATAAAGTTTTCAATCTCAGCCTTCAGCCTCGAAAGAAGAAATTAGTTCTGCATCAGAAAATTATTTACTACATGTGTATGGTTCCAAAAAAGAGTGAAAGTCTCATTGAAACGTGGTACTACAAGTATAACAATAATTTATATCTAAACAGCAAGTGAATCAGGCATTTGATCTTGCAGCACTTCCTCCAACCAGTGATGCGGCTAAACAACACTCTTACCGTGTGTATATACTTACAAGTGCTACACGAATATTGGAGTGAACCATAACGTTCTAGTTTGTTTTGTAAAATGGACGGTTAAAACAAATTAAAAACCGTATTTTCCAAGATAACTTCAGCACATTTTTTTTTTATTTGTAGGATTTCAGTCAGAACGTGGCACCCAGACGTGTTGCTATCTCTTTATCACTTGTGTTGTAAAAAAGAGAGGCATACTGTGGTGAAACTCAACTATTGGAATAAAGAATTCGCCCAGGGCTACAGAGACTATGCCTACAAAGTCCCTTGCTTGTATGAGATTTTTTTTCTGAATTATGTATAACGGTTAGACTATACTCAGCTGAAATCAAAAGGCCTATTCAGAGTAGATTACAAGATGTAGAAATATACTGGCAGAACTATCCAAGTTATTTTTAATAATAATATGATTGTGAGGCTATTTCTGCACAATAAAAGAACAAAGGCAAATGCGCGTCCTTGATCTTTTCAACGCGCCGTGTGTTTATTCGCTTTGCTTTTATTGTAAATTCATCCTAATAGAGAGTGACCGCTTTGTTGACAGGCTCAAAAATAACGAATACCACTCGCCGCTATCAGCAGGGCAGTAACTTGCACATAACCCGCGTGGACAGAGAGCGAGACTCCGGCCAGTTCACTTGCATCGCAGAGGACACCACAGGCCAATCCACCGCCATCACCAGTTCGCCGGCTTCGATTAACATCCAATGTGAGTATTATATGATCTTTGGTATTATGTACTTTGATGAAATTATCTTTAGTATGTTTGTTGATCTTCGATGAATTCTAAAAATGATTCGTATTTGATAGCATTTAGTCTGGGACCAGGGGCGGACTGCATTGAATTGGCCCCGGTGACATATACATAATCTGCAGACGCATCGGGAATAGCTCACCGCTTCGGATTTTTGAGAGTAATAGGACCAACGACAACGAAAGTAAAGTGCAGACGTAGTTTATCCCAGGGTTCGCTCGATTTAAATCGTTTGATTTAAATCCATGATTTTAATCAAGTGATTTTTTTATTTTAATCGATGATTTAAATTTAAAAAATTCTGAACATAAAAATACAATTCAACACAAAATATAAATTAACCGTTAATATCCTTGATAAATAGAAGAAACATTTTGGTACAAAACAGGTAATTTCTAAAACAATTAACACTTATTTTCATTATAAAATTTGTATAGGAACATTAATTGTTCTGCTTTCTCCACTCCTAATTTATTTCGTAAATTGGAATGCACGAGGCCAAATGTAGAAAATAGTCTTTCCACCGAAGCTGATGAAGAGACAGCACACAAAAATTGCTTCAGTATAGGAAGAAGTTTCTCAATACCAGGGATGTTTTTTTGTGAAGCCCACATTGTAAGGCACTAACATCGCATATTACCTCTTCTGCAAAAGGTTCCATTTTTGCTTGAAGTTTTATAATGAGTTGTAATAAACCACTATTTTCATACATTTCTTGCGAATACAAAAAATAGTGTATGAAAAAATCGTATTTGTTTTCAAAAAATAAGAGTAAAACTGAAAAAAATTTTAAAAAAACCTCATTTTTTCAATTTTTTTTAATAAAAATCATTGATTTTTTATTTAAAAATAAAAATCATGATTTTTTTCCAACCCTGGTTTATCCTAGTACATCTGCGGTTTAGTGCATTTGCAGGTGAATGAGCAGTGTGTTCATTTTATCTTGCAATTATTGTTTTAAACACCTCTAAATTTGTTACTTTTGGAGATAAAAATATGAATTAAAATTTGTTTTTCATAAAATTTGATGCGTTTGCTATTTTGGCATAATTGAAAAGAAATAATCTATAAAACTGACGATAAATAACCATATCAATCCATTAAAAAAAGAGTTTAGGTTAATATCTCAAACATTTGACGTAGGTATGATATTTTTGTTAGTTAAGTCACAGAAAACTACATTTTATGAAAAACACATTTTAATTCATAATTTCTTTGTAATTAAAACATCAACAGCTGTTTAAAACTCTTGTTAAATAAAATGAACACACGGTACAAAAAATTCACTTAATGGTTTTGAAAATTAAACTTTATTGATCAAAAATAGGCGAATCAAAATTATCAAGAACAGTGGAAACCACAAAAGTGGGATTACAAATCCTTTAACTAAAAAAAACATACATAATTTATTTATTAACAAGATAAAATACTGCATAGACAGGTATTGGACGTAATTATGCAGAAAGGAACTAAGAAATAAAATATGGAAAACTGAGATTTCTATCTAAATTTCTATCTAAAAGTTTGTATTTTGTAATGCACAAAAGAACCCTGTAAATTAATTTTTTGTTGATTGGTTCCTTTCTGCATAACTAGGTACAATCGGGAGCACCTTAAACTTACCACCCTTTGAGATGCTCCTTTTCTAACACGCCCCACTACAAATAAATTATACATTCCGACATTCCGTATTTTAGGTCAGAGTGGAGACTGACGTCATACTTTTATTAGTTTTATTAGAATGTGACCAGTTGTTAGCTTAGGGCTCTGTATTTCAGAGATTTTGAATAATATTAATTTAATTTATAACTTTCTTCTCCATTATTCATTTATCTGATTTACGGATTCTGGACGCTAATAAATTTTCATAAATGATTAACTTAACATTGTTTGCAATAAAAACTGGCAATGTAACCGGTTACCTCAAAAAAGATTCGAAGCCAGAATTGAAGGTATTAAGTTGAATATACCTAATAATTCGATTTTCCGACAGAAACTATGCTCAAAGACCTATAAATATAGGATATAGTTGATCGATGAAGTATCAGTGTATAAAGGGTGATTCATTTTGACCGTCTATTAGAGGATTTAGGATTTGACTGCCCTAGCCGGATTTTCTCGCGGTGTTCAGGTTTATGAGGTGAGAATCAACCGATTGCAAACACGCTGCAAAATTATTTTTTTTGTTTTTTTTTTACCATAGTACCATATCAAAATTATTCTTTTTTTAGTTTGTATACGTTATGATTTATGATTTTTTTCAAAATTACATGCTTTATTGTGAATTTTTTTTTTTAACCGAAAAAAAGAAATAAAAAAAAAATACTCCTTCGAACCAAACTGCTGCAGACGACTATACTCGCTAGCAGCAAATTAATTGCGCACTGCAACAGCCACGGCATTTAGGCCGAGCGCAGTGAAAGGGTTAAAGGTTCCTTATACCTAAAATTAATATTTCCTGAGATATTAATTTTTTTCCTAAATTTTGACAGAAAAGTTGTATTATATAAAAATTATTACCTTAGTAATAATAATTGATAGCACGTTGATTTTTTTTATTGCGGATAAGACAAGGGCATTGGAGTTATCCATGATGTAAAAAAATTATCGATAAAAAAAAGTCTTTTAAATTAATGGCAGTCGACCATATAAAAACAGCAAAATATCATTTTTTTAACGGGATCTCAATTACTGTTACTGAGATAGTTATAGGAAGGAACATTCATAATCCATATTGATAATAACTAATTACAACTAATTACTACGTAGGAGCAACAGGGGCAGAGAAAATTGCAAAAACTTGCAGTAAAGCAGAAATATTCGCTTTTCTGGCGGCTGTAAATCGTAAAATATTAAAAATAAAGAAAGATTGTTTAAATAAAAGTTGTAGCTCTTTTATTCCCTGTAATATTATTAGTGCCCAATTTAGAGCAGAAGTAACAGGAAAGGAGATAATCTAGAAAAACCTATTTAGAGCGCCATTTTTAAACATGGCGGCGGTAAGGGGAATCAAATTTGGAGAAGAAAAGGTTATATGCAATTTTTCATATAAATTGATGTTATAACGACTTGAAAATTGGGATTTTAACTAGAAAAAGAAGTATTTCAAATAGGTTTTTGTCAAATAACTCGAAAGGTATTACATTGAGCGAAAACATGCTAGAGACAAATAAGAAAGTTACCAAATTGAGGATAAATTTCCTTTTTTTTTTCTAATTTCTGTAGAACTAATAGTTTCGGGGATCTGGAAGTATAAAGGTGGCGTCTGAAAATATATAAGTATTTAGTTTAAATGTTAAATATCTTAGAAATTATGGCACTTACCTTAAAAATGCTAATTATCAAACTGAAAGTCTATTAATTAGGCTTTCAAATGATTTTTTTGATGTTAAAAACGAAAAATTTATAACGGAAACAATGTACTTCTCCATATTTTTTTAAACAAAAGACGTCGCCATTTTGTTAATGTAAGTAGGCAGTAATTAAAAAATATGTTCCTATATACTATTATTCGTTAATATATAGTATGATCTAGAAGTTCTAGAAGATTTTTTCGTTCGTTTACAGCGCTTGGTTTAGAAAAAAATGGCATTTTAAACTGTAAAGGGATTTTAGAAAAAACGTAAGATTTTTGTTTCTTTGCAAATATCTCAATGAATATAGTTTTAGCGAAAAAATAGTGGACCTCAAAAATTAAGCTTATAAATTGAGAATGAATTTTATTTTGTTAGATATTTGTGTAGGATTGATAGTTTCGAAGATATTCAATTTTATAAAAAGCATCCGACCGCTTTTAGGATGAAGTATTTAGATTAAATGTTGAATATCTTAGAAACTGACACTTTTATTAAAAATTCTATGGGACAAAGTTAAAAATAATAATTAATCTATTTTTAAAACGATTTTTTGCTTCTTACTAGGGACATCATAAAAAATAAAGAAGTTATGGCCGATACAATGTGGGTTTCACATTTTCTTTTAACAAAATGTTGCCATTTTGTTATTGTAATTGCCCAGTAATTAATTTTTTTTTTCTTAAAAAAATGCTGTTTTTCGTTAATATAAAGCATCCCCTAGATGCTCAATTTGTCCGTTTAAAACACCTGTTTTAGAAAAAATTTCCATCCGCCATATTGGAGCCGCCATTTTCAATTCCTAAATTTTCCATTCCATAACTATGCTACGTTTCAAAAATTAACCAGTAATACTTTTTCAAATATTGAATATTAAATTTAGGGGTGGTTTTCACTCCTTGGGGGTAAGATCAATTTTCCGAAATTTGACATATTTTTTTATTACCTCTAGGTACCTACTATACAGGGTGGACCATATTAGATGGGATTTGGGGTTTTCTCTAGAACTACGGCAGATAGACAAAAACTAATATAGATGTCCTGAGTTCGATTTTCGACTATCGAGCTACACAGCGTTTTTGGAAAATTAGCATTTTTGGATGTCTCAATTACCAAGTGTCGAATCGAAAATAGAGTAACACATTCTTGATGTACTTTTTTGAGTAGAATCCGTTGCTGATAAGAAAATTATGCATGCCTCAATTTTCGAGATATAGACATAACTTTTGTTTTTTTAAATGGAACAAGACAATTTAACGGACTTTAAAACAATGTAATACTTAACCCCCCTCATCTAAAATTTTACGAGTGGGTCCTACTGTTGTAGAACTCTCCAAAATCGTCCTAAGTTGAAGACATAATCAAAATTCGACTTAGGCAAAAATTTCATTTAAAGACATTTTTGGGAGTCTGCAGAGGCGCAGATCAGTCCACAAGGACCGTTTTGGGTTCTATAAGGCGTTGGAAATGACCAGGCGAAAATTCGAAGAAACACCGAATTTTCACTTAGGAAAAATGTTTTTGGTTCAGAATATCAGAGTAGAAGTATATAATGACAAAGATTTATGAATAGTATACTTTTTCAAAGGTATCATAAATTGGACTTTGAAAAATAATATTTTTGGAAGGGCGTCAAAATTTGGCCCAGGAATCGATTTATCGAAAGTACGCCAAAGTTTCACTTGCAGACTAATTTTTCAAAACTGCGTTGAAATTTGGCTTGAAGATCGATTTTTCAAAAGTACGCCAAAATTTCACCCGCAGATTAACTTTTCAAAAGTACCTTGAAATTTGGCTTGAAAATCAATTTTTCAAAAGTACGCCAAAATTTCACCCGCAGATTAACTTTTCAAAAGTACCTTGAAATTTGGCTTGAAAATCAATTTTTCAAAAGTACGCCAAAATTTCACCCGCGGATTAACTTTTCAAAAGTACCTTGAAATTTGGCTTGAAAATCGATTTTTCAAAAGTACGCCAAAATTTCACCCGCAGATTAGTTTTTCAAAAGTACCTTGAAATTTGGCTCGAAAATCGATTTTTCAAAAGTACGCTAAAATTGGTCTTAAACTGGATTTTTCAAAAGTACCACGAAGTCAGTTTAAAAAGTACCACGAAAATATACTTTAAATTATTTTTTATTTTTTATTCCTCAACCAAAGACATTGACCTTTGAGGTACGATCATTGAAAGCACAATTCTAAAGTATGAGCATAAAATTTTAACGATGCACTGCATCCAAAAGGCAAAATAGAAGATTTTGTCAAAGCCGGCGTAGTGCCGATAAGCAAAAATTGATAAAAATCAATGCACATGTACAAGGCCGGTTTCTCGCATGGAAAGAGTTTGGATTGACCCAGCGGCTCGCAATTTGGTCGAGCGCGTTGAGTAGTCCAGACAAAGCGATGGTAGAAAAGCCAATAACGGGGCTTTTCAAATGACAAAGTTATAGAGGAAAACGCCTTGTGCATAAAAATCAAAAAATTCAATTTTGCCTAATAGTCGCTCGAAGGTGAGACGCTGCCAAATCGATATTATTAATCGACTGTGATAAGGGTTAGTAAGTCGTGGACTGATCGAACGCCACTCAACTTATGCAGTAATAAGTCCTCTGAATGTGTTTGAGTACGTGAATTTCCACGATACAAGAACTTTAAAGCTAGGTAGTCTCTAGCGAAACTAAATTCATTTAGTAAAACTTTTTTAAGTTAATTTCAGTCAGCCTTAATTATTCATTTACCCAGAGTCTGAAATGATTCTAAAAGCTCACATTTTGATTCTGAGAAGGTACGTATGAATCTTTTCTACCTAATCGATCGTTAGCGTGAGCGCTCTCGCTTGTATGGTCTGAAAGTCTCTACCTTGATTGGGGAAGGCACGATTCTTTCTTGAGAATTTTGTATAACCAATTCTGTTAAATAAACGGATTCTTTGAACTAATATTTCTTAATTGATCTTGAGGCCTGTTGACGGTCTATAATCCCTGGAACTTTCGTAGAGAAAGCCGGATGTGTCGAGTTAATTCGCATTAACGTTCGACCTTCTGGTTGCTTTACGAAGGTTTGATAGGGATTTTTTTATGCGTTTTTTGAGAAATATATTCCGTTATTAATGGACCAAAACGTGATTTTCGCGTACCAAAACTAATCCCTCCGCAGAGAAATTCTTCGGTTGGGATTTTTTTATGCAAAAATTCAGGAAATTAAGAGGTGCCTAAACCCCTAACGAGGGAATTCGGGTCCAGAGAGAGCGTAGTTTCCGATCTGTGGTAGTGCCGCCTTGGTCCCATTACTCGGCTACCGAAGTGCATCTTATCTCGAACCCGCCTGGGAGGTAGAAGAACGGGGTAATACGCGACTGGCGCCCCCTGAGAAATAAATTGGTGTCGCGTCATTTTGACGCCCGGTAGTGCGTTCTTCTACACTACCACCGCTTAAGGATTGAAGTGGCAAGGTCAACAATACCCAATAAAAGTACCCTTCTTGCTAATAAAATTGACGGATCCGAGCGTTTGTCGAAAAAATGATCGTACAAAGAGAAAACACGCCAGTTTCGTTTTCGGTGGGCCACCCTGTATAATAGATATGATGTAAGTATGATTACTTATTATTATACGAATATATAGTGATCTATATATTCGTGAATTTTACTGATGTTTGCTAGTGCATTCTTAGAGTATTTCAGCTTTCGAAAGTTTTCTAATTGACCATTTGCATTAATTTTCTGAATCATGCTGTATTACTTACTTATAGCGTCAGTTATTTTAGTTGCATTGCCTTTTATACTGCAAGCATAATCAGATCAATTTTATTTATTCTACTGAATATCCGATACATCCCACAATCAGATAATTAAAGAATGAAAAGAGAAATGAAATGAAATAAAAAGTGTTTATTTATCCACATTCCATAATTCCAGGCCATCATCGTGTACCTTACAATGTTAGTCGCCACTTTGACCTAAAATACCGAATTTAATTATTTCTAGTGTGTTAGAAAAGAAGCATCTCAAGGGTGGTGAGTTTAAGGTGCGGCCGATTGAACCTTCAAAATATAGTTTCGCTGAAACTATGTTTTCCATTATTAAGTATATAACAGTTTTTAAAATCATTTTACAACTGAAAAACACCACACAGGAAAATGTATACCTGCGAAAAACTATAAGTTAACGCAAACGCTTGAGATTTTTCTGTGAATATTCTACGTCGTCACTTTACAAATAAGCAGCGAGACATATAAGACGGTGACGATTGTTTCCGAACACTACCGAATTATTTTGGCTATTCCTTATGCGTCTGCAGATTACGTATATGTGCCCCCCCCCCAATAAACACATTTGTTTCGTAATTGTTATTTCTACAACAATTTTGTTTTATTGCTATTTTATTGCATTTATAAAATTGCAATAAAACAAAATAGTTGTATAACGTTTAAATTCTGTTTGTTGGGGGTGGCTGTGCGGCCCGGTTCCAGTCACAGATACAAGTCAAAGGTTGTGGACTATAAAAACAGGAAGAATAAAAATAAACGTAAAAATATATATTTTCTGGTAGGTTTTCTCCTACATATGGAAGTTTTAAAAGCAAGGAAGAAATTTTGATTCAGAAGCAACATAATCAACTATATTCTCGTAATCAAAAACGAAATTCTTCTCCACGTTATTAGGTTTGTTTCTACAAGTCAGCAAACGGTTTGCAAACCATACGCAAACCATTGCGCACAATGATTTTCGATGCTGTAAAATCGTTGTACGCAAATTCAGTATGGTTTGTAAACTATTGTGGAAGCATTCTTTGCGCATATCACTCTCATCGATATTATTTCAAGTGTCATATTGTGCTATTTAGTGGAATTATTTCGAAGGCTTAAAAATTTTGGCAAAAAAAATATGAAGCTATTTTGTTGGGTTTTCTATGTAGTTTTTGAATTACATATTGAAATTAAAAAAAATATATATGCAAGGTGTTTCCTTGAATAACAAAAATATTCAAGTCCTGACTTGGAATGTTTTTTGTGTCACACATGTACTAATTCACATGATTAGTGTATTACATGTGCCAAATTTCAACTTATTCCATTTTTTTACAAAATACTTAATGACCAAAAGAAATTTTGGCAAAAATTCTAAAACACCCTGTATTTCAGCAATGAGGGCGCTATTAGCTTTTTCTATGGGTGATTCTGATTACACTCGGTGTACTCTACCTGCCATTAAACCATATCCGTTTTCTCGTAAAGCACCTATACAGGGTGATTTACCACTGCATGCGGAAAATTTAACAGTAAGTTGCCCCACCGAAAAGGGTTAAAAAAATTAAAATAAAAAAAAATGTGACCAAAAAAATTACCTTATTTTTTTGTAGAAATGCGCCGCCTATGACTTTAACCAATCTGACGAAACGCGGTGCAACCTATCACTTCACCTCCCTTTATCAGACTTGGGACTGGCAGCAAAGCTGGCGGGGTTAAAAGTGACTTTTTGGATTTAATCACACTATAAAAATAGCAAAAATTAAATTAATTTTTCTAGAACTACAGCACAAAACTTAAAAGTAATGAAAAGTCAAAGAAAATGTTCGAATGCATTATATTCAATGCACTGTTCTAAGCGCAGAATGGCATATTGAACGGTATCGATCTACGAGTACAATTTAAAATCTAACGGTACGCTGGAAGTTGAGAAGACAATAGACACTAACCCCATGTCAGTAAACTCTTATACCACGTACCTGCAAGGGACCCGTTCGTTGAAGTTCGATAAGATAGAAAGAGACAGATACCAGTCGCGATCGCGTGTTGGTCAAATTCGATTGGCCTTACTTTTATTTGAAGGACGGATCCGTTCCAGGTGCGTGGTTAATTGCTTTCTGCACTGACGTAGACAATAACAGTAGCGTATCCCTACAAGTTTTAATGCAAGAAAATATACTAAATTTCTTCGAACCCTCGCTCGAACCACTCTAAAATTTTGCAGGGACTATTCCACATAGAAGACTAGTATAGTTGGCGTGTAAAAAATGTCGACGTCTTTGGCGATGAGATGCGGCGTGTTTGATAGTCAAAGGCGCAGACATTTTTTGAGTGCCTGTTAAATCTGCCCCGTCAGAAATTACTTAGAGATGATAGTATACGTCACGGCTTCGCGCATCGTGTATAACAGTTGGCATAATAACAGTGCCGTGCCATCCATTTTTTATTTAAATTTTAATGGTAGTAGGCAGTGCGACGCACAGTGGGACGAAACCCTACTGTGCCACCCAAATCACTCTACAGGTCGTTCAGTTAAAGTTATCAGAAAGTTCTTTTTTTTTAAACGTTCGTTTTGAAATTCTCTATCAATCTGTCGAGCCGGATTTTTGATTTTTGGATATAATTGTTTATAATTTTGACCTAAAATTGAATTTTTACTGAAAAAAATATCGTATTTTTCAATTAAAATCAGTCTGCAGGTCACAAATATATAAAAATTCGCACAATTTTAGTTTAAAATCTTTACTTTACAAATACATAATCGATCTGCTAAAGTAGATTTTTCATTTCCTTTTGTTATTCTTGACAATTGCCAAAATCGCTGTCAAATTTAAAAATTTATAAGTGTCTCGTAATTTTGAAAATATTGTGAGTTTTCACAGAAGGAGAGATATAAAGTGTTTCATAATTGATATTGAAATAAAGTTTTCACTTTTGGCAGCTGTCAAAATTTCTGTCAACCTAATGAAAATACAATTTTTAATAACACAAGTCTACCAAAAAAAAAAGAAAAAGGTCTTGTCCTAAGATTCTCATCTAACTTTTCTGAAGTATTTTGACGCGCTGAAGCCAATTTTGGACAAAAAAAATCTATTGCGTCAGTTTTTGTCTACCACTCCTTTTATCCCCTAAAAAAAAGTCTTGTCCTAAGGCCCTGAACTTTTCTGAGGTATTTTGATGCGCTGAAGCTAATTTTTGAACAAAAAAATTTCTATCGTCTCAGTTTTCCTGTACCATCCCTTTCATCCTCTAAAAAGGGCAATAGAAAGGTCTTGTCCAAAGATTCTCATCTAAATTTTCTGAAGTATTTTGACACGCTGAAGCCAATTTTACACACTAAATTTTTGTCTGTCAAATCAGTTTTCTTATAGGCACTACCCCCTTTATCCCCTATTTTTTTTGTGTGCAAAATTGGTTTCAGCGCGTCAAAATACTTCAGAAAAGTTAGATCAGGACCTTTGGATAACATTTTTTTTGTTTTTTTTTAGGGGATAAAAGTAGAGTAGAGGGGAAACTGACATGATAGAAAAAAAAAGTGTCCAAAATTGGCTTCAGCGCGTCAAAATAATTCAGAAAAGTTAGATGATAATCTTAGGACAAGACTTTTCTTTTGCCCTTTTAAGGGATGATACAGGAAAACTGACACGATAGAAAATTTTTTTTTGTTCAAAAATTAGCTTCAGCGCGTCAAAATACTTCAGAAAAGTTAGATCAGAGCTTTATTAGGACAAGACTTTTTTTAGGGGATAAAAGAGGTGGTAGACAAAAACTGACGCAATAGAATTTTTTGTCCAAAACTGGCTTCAGCGAGTCGAAATACTTCAGAAAAATTAGATGAGAACCTTAGGACAAGATCTTTTTTTTTTGTAGACTTGTGTTACCCGCAGAAAAATATTGTGTACACTAATTCCCAAAACAGATAATAATTCCCCTAATTCCCTACTAATTCCTCTAATTCCTTAGTAATTCCCCTAATTCCCTAGTAATTCCCCTAATGCACTACATCCATAAATAGCTAACACCGATAGTATCACACTGCCTAATTTTGAACGGGAAAGACCTAGTTTCAAAAATTGCAAGTTAAATGAAAGCTTGTAAAAAAAAACAACACGATTCTTCCTGCATTCATTTACCTTCCAAATTCCAACACAATCGGATTTTCAGTTAAGTTATCGTGCTTACAAGAAACGTGACGAATGGACGGACAAACGGACGGACATTTTGAAAGTTATTCAGAATTAGATCACTAACACAATGATATAAACATTTTTTCTTTCCAAGCAGTATTTTCTGCTTTAGAAATGTGCCGATCAAATTGCAATATACTTTTCGTTTTCGTATTTGCAAAGAGTATAATAAAGGGAACTTTATCTCCTTTGACATTTTTCTGTAAAACCAATAGTTTGGCAGCAAGAAATTTCCAGTTTCTCTCGGAAATGATTAAAAATATGCTTTTCGAAAACATATTTCGATAAAATGAGCAAATAAAACCCTGAATATTTTTTCAAAAATTTGTACATTTTTTGCAATATATATGAAAATCGCAGTTTGCTTAGACATTGTGCCATAATTTAAACTACTATAAAAGCTAAGAAAATGATGATAAATAATCTAATTGTCTGCCACAAAAAAATTGTTCATAACAGATTGTATAAAAAACCTTGATTGTTGTCAACCAAAGGGATTTATGCCAAAGATATTTATCGAGATATTTATTTTGTAATAATTGCATACACTGATGAATTTATCTATAAAAATTTAACAAAAATGATTCCAAGCAATTTTTAGATAGCACGCTTTATTAACATGTTATATACGAATATTCATTCAATATTTATTTTTCTGGATTTTTTGGGAGTTCTGAATTAAAGGTAGTCAATTTTCATCTTAAATTGATAAAAAACAAATTAAAGGTAATTGAATAAGCTTCTGATTTTATTTAGCCCATTTTTTACGTATGGACCACAGTTTATGGAGGGCGACAAAATATGCTTCCTTGAAAACAGTGAAAGACTGAGTTTTTTTAAACAATTTCCTGTTATTTTTCGCTAAAGGCAATATTTTTTGAGTTGTTTTATTAAAAAAAAACTGTTTTTTTTAAGTTTATTTGTTAAATAAACAAATGAAGCAAATAATGAGTTATACTTTTCATATAATTATTTCTTAAACTTTTAAGAACATACCCCAGAATTTCAGTGACTGAAGATTGTGATTGTTTATAATTTTTGAATTGCTGGAATGGATTCTCCTCACGGCCTAATTGCGAGATTGGTAAATAAACCAGTGCATTAACTTACCATGATTTGATTTAATTAAGCTTTGCTCACTGCTTAAAACTGTGAAATTGGTGCACGTGCAAATCACATAGAGATTCGGCAAATTTAGTGTAAGAGAAAAAGCAGGAAAATTAGGAAAAGAATGACGGATACACTGCTCCCAGCACACTCCACACTTCATGAAATCTTATTTGAATCACCTTGTGGTGTGTCAACATCGCTTCTAAAAGCGAGCGCATTGTACTGGGATAATATCCGTCTTTCTTATCTAATTTCTCTGTTTTCTTTCTTGCACTCGTTGAACTCAGGATGCATATATGAAACTAGATTTGCCGAATTTCTATAAGATAGAGCTATAGAGCGCACACGTCTCAGCGCATATTATTATGTCTCGAGTTGCACGCACCGCGTATTAATTCCACACTCATTGCCTACTAATTCCTACTACTACTACTAATTCCCCACTAATTCTCTAATAATTCCTTACTAATTCTTCTAATTCCAAACTAATTTCCTACTAATTCCCACTAATTTCTGCTAATTCCCACTAATTCCTACTAATTCCTGGAGCTTGTACACCAAAATTCCCCTGCGGAATACCCCTCGGTGTTACCTATTAAAAATGGTATTTTCATTCAGTTGACAGAAATTTTGACAACTGGCAAAAGTGAAAACTTTATTTTAATATCAATTATGAAACTAGAAAGTTTTAAAACACTTTATATGCCTTCCTCTGCGAAAACACAATCAAAATTACGAGGCACACTTGTAGATTTTTAAATTTGACAGCGATTTTGGCAGCTGCCAAGAATAAAAAAAAGGAAATGAAAAATATATTTTGGCAGATCGATTATGTATTTGTAAAGATTTAAAACTAAAACTGTGCGAATCTTTATATATTTGTGACCTGTAGATTGATTTTAATTGAAAATACGATATTTTTTAGTAAAAATTCAATTTTAAGTCAAAATTATAAAAAATTATAGCCAAAAATCAAAAATGCGGCTCGACAGATTGATAGAGAATTTCAAAACGAACATTTAACAAGAACTTTCTGATAACTTTAACTGAACGACCTGTAGAGTGATTTGGGTGGCATAGTAGGGTTTCGTCCCACTGTGCGTTGCCCATGCAGCTGTAAAAATAGGATCGTTACCTAAGTAACGGGCACGCGGTAACGATATCGGTCTCTGCGCATTCTATGACGATGTTATCTTCTCTAAGTAATCGCACTCTAAATCACCCTGTATATTCGAATAAACTACCTACATACACTGCTACCATCAATACCATCATCTTGCGTTAGGTATTACACATAACGTCCCTTTTCATTTAAGCATTATTTATTTCGTTAAATGTACACTGCAGTGGTGATCAGTAATTGAGTGCTGCACTGTCTATATGGCTGTAGTTAATTAGTCGATGCATGGAAAAGGAGAATGCGATATTGCAATTGTCCTGAACGAACGCATTTCATGTAGAAATTTCAAATTAAAACTTCAAAGTATTAGGTCTGGCAGTCTGCCATGCATGTGGGGTAAAAGTTTATACGGTACAGATGAATTCATAGGGTTTATTCTAAACTGGTACTTGTTGGAGATTTTTTATTACGTTTCTGCTTATCGCGTTTTATTGCCTGTTTAATAACGTTGTGCGTAAGTTTATATTATGGGATTTACTTTTATAATTATGATATTCTGTTAGACTGAATTCGAACTGTTCTAGTGGAACACAAAAAAGTATTATTTTACGGCTAGGTCATTTACTATGACAAACTTTTTTGTTGAAAAATGTTCTTATGACACTATACTAAATCCGTGAAACGAGAATAATAATAAATGGACGATGCAGCTTCTCACACGCTGTTTCATAAGATCTCCTTACATTTCTAAAAATACCAGGTTTACTTCTTAATGAGTTCACATCCATGTACCAATCCTAATCGCATCCTAATAAATTAGGATTTTTAGGTTTAGTTCAACCTTTTAGAGATGCAATTAAATTATTTTCTAAAGAGCAAACTTTTCTCTCTGCTCCAATTCTTGAACATTTCGAACAGGGACTGCATAAACCAAAGATTTTAAATAGCCCCATACGAAGTAGTCAAGGGGATTTGAACCCAAAAAACGAGGAGGCCAAGCTAAGGGCCACCTCGTCCTATCCATAGCTCATGATAAGCAGCATTTAAATGTGCCCTAACGTTCAAACTAAAATGTGCCGGTGCCGCATGGTGCATAAAATACATATTATACATGAAAGAGTTTGCCACATCGTCAAGCAAATTATCTAAAGGGAAATCTAGATAATTTTGAACGTTTAAATGATTTGGCAAAACATCCTATCAAATGGTCACCAAGTATTCCCACACAAACATTGATGGAAAATCTGTCTTAATGCCCCGATTCAAAAACTGATGTGATTTTTCGTCAGCCCACACATGAGAATTGTGGAAATTGATCATTGCATCCCTAGTGAAACCGACTTCATCGGTGAAAAGTATTCTAGATATAAAATTAGTTTCGCCTCAACCATTGACAAAATTCGATCCTGGACTGAAAATCCTCAGGTTTTAATGCCTGAACTCTCTGTAGGTGGTAAGGATAAAGCAACTGTTCACGAAGAACTTCCCAAACACAGCTTTTTGGAATGCCCTCTTGCCTAGCAACTCTTTTGGTGCTGGTTCCTGGATTATCTACTACTAATTCCAGGGCCCTTTCCATTTGAATTCTTTTTGAAAGTATGTACCTTCTTTCGCGAAGTCTGATATGTAAACTGACAGGTCTTGTCACAGGGAATCTGTCTACCATCATTGAATGATTCTGCATAAAGCCTACGCTCTTCGGAAGCGGTCCCGTTTGTCTTACCATAAATGAACTGCATATCCACCATTTTTTCAAAAGAATAATGTTCCATTTTTCAGTCTTTTTCAGTACTTCACAGGTTTGACGACAAAATTTATTATTGACATTTCTATGTGATTGAAACAAGCCAACTTTGATTTTTTGGAGGCGCAATTGATTAACCGCCCTTTTTACATCGATCTTTTCAATCGAGTTTTAAAGGAAAACGATACGTTGTACAGAAAAAATAAAAAAAATATCAAAGCAAAAAAAACTATGGGCATTTTAATCAGGAGCCCCCCCCCCTCCATTTCGTAATTTCGTACGCCCCTGGTCGCCCCCCCCCCCGTTTCTATCAGCATCAAACGATTTCTCATGATAAAATTACCACATGTACGAGATTTCATCCCTCTAGTAGTAGTAGATTTTAAAATAATTAAGAGAAACCATATTTTATACCATTTACGAAGGGGCGTAGCTCCGTTCGGAAGCATTTCCAAAATATTCGAACGTTATTTCCGGACACCCTGTATATGGGTTAGAAACGTATGCTCCAAACTTAATAAAATTCTAGAGAAGCGGTCTAAACCGTGTTGTGTGGCGAGCACGCTTGGTTACACTATTTATTGTGTAGTGAGTTCGATCCCCCAGCACCGACACTGGCAATGTCGGTGGGTAATGAATGTTGTGTGTTTTTCAAATGTAATATATGTAATATCTTTTTTGCTCTGGCTTGTCTAATGTATGTGGTGTGTTATGTTATAGTTTTTTGGTAATTCTGCATTGTACATATCGGAATTTTTGCGAATTTTTTTCAGGATACAGTAATTTGGGGTCGTAGAACACGAATCTGGTCATAGTTTTTCCAAAAAAAATTTTTTGAAATTTTCTACCATAACACTGACTCTCCGTCACTGTAAGCACTAAAAAAAACATTAATTTCGACCGACTTCGATCTCGTGTTTAGGATGTAATACGTGTTCCTCAGAATAATGCACCTTTTCCGCACCAAAAAATTGCGTTTTCATAAAAAAAAAAAAAACAGCAAATTATTCAAAACCCTATAAACAAGGAAATGAAAATTCATCAAACTGTCAAACTAATGCGCATGCGTATCCTCACTTTAAAGTTGTGTCTAAGGTATTGAGCAAAATCAGTAAGCCATTTTCTGACGAGACGTTAATTTGTCCAATTAGTTCCAACATTTGCGCATGTGTGTAATTGTGGTAATTGTTAAGACTTGCGTCTATATCCCACATAAAGTTTAGGTATCTCGGATTTTGCAAATTTTCTAAAAAGTAATGAATGGTAAATAGAGCACATTTACGAAAAAAAAAAAAAATTTGGATGAAAAATGTATGATTTATGCGCGAGCTGTCTAAGGTTAGGTTAGGTTAAGGTTGTGTTATGTTCCTTTATTATTTTTTTTATTACTGAAAAGCATTATGCATTTCAGTAATAAAAAACCGCTGCCCAAGGAATCACTACTTCCACATCCAGATTTTTTATCTAAGTCACTCACAACGAAAAAATTTTGTATGTGGAAATAATTGTTTATGGAACTTTAATAATATAATACTTGAAATCCTCTACCCCAAAAACCTATAAAACGATACCCCACATCGGTGGCGGGGTGGGGGTGGTGATAGGGGGTGGTAGTGGGGGTGGATGAGGTAAAAAACATTTTGAGGTTTCTGGTTCTTGTACACATCCTGAATCACAATTTTTTTTCATCCCCTTTAATAATTGGGTGGGGGTGGTAATGGGGGTGGCTAATGCCAAAATTTTTTTAGAGACCTCAGCTTCTCTTGTATATACTAAATACCAATTTTATAGACTCTTACCTGCTTGATTTACCTATTTTCCGCAAATTTATCCCAATTTACCCCCCAACCCTTCGACGGAACAAGATGAAAATATAATCTAGTTCTATATCTCGTTAAAGTACATATATGTACCAAATTTCAAGTCAATATCTCAAACGGTTTCAGAGTAAACGTGCGCACAAAATAAGTTACAAACAGATCGACAGACAGACAGACCGACAGACAGAAATTTTTTTTTCGCTCAAACTTAAAATCTCGACATTTTGTGACATTCTAAGCCTATTTGAATAATAAAAATTTAAAAAAATTTTTTTGTCGTTACTATACTTCCACTAGATGTGGAAGTAAAAATAATAAAGGAACATAACACAGCCTTAACCTAACCTAACCTTAGAGAGCTCGCGCATAAATCGTGGAATTTCTCCAATTTTTTTTGCATAGATTTGTTCACATACGTTATAGCAATCGTTTCTGATAGTTGAAATGTTGTGCTTATTATCGAAATTTTCCTTGCCCTAAATAATATTGTTTAGGGCAAGGACAAAATACTACTTCGAGCATTTCGCATTTTTTTACAGCTCTTCGATAGCAATAACAACAATACCATATAAGCTCAGCTGTCAAATTTTATGCACATGCGCAAACGTTGGTACTAATTAGACAAATTAACGTCTCGTGATTTTTGCCCCTTGATTTTGAAATGGTATTTGAATTTGAACGGGCGAATAGAAGGGCAAGGATCATTTTTGAATATTGCATTGTATATGAATAATTTTGCGCAAACATTTTTGGAAAACCAAAAACAAACGATCAAAATTATTCATATACAATGCATTTTTTGCAATATTCAAAAATGATCCTTGCCCTCCTAGGAATACTCAAAGAGTAACTTTCGCCAAACGATCTTGACCTATTAAAAATTTTTGCAAAAAAAAAAAATATTAAAACTGAAACTCTTAAATGCACCAAAAATTAAAAAATACATCTCCCTTCTTACATCCTTTTACCCACCAAGCACCCTTTTCGCACCACGTTGCCGTAAGATTGAAGGACTATTTGCTATTTACACAATATTTCATTAATTACTCATAAAATACTTATAATAGTATCTACTACATGTCACCCTAATAAAAATGGCAAAATACGATAAGTGGATGTCGTTAACATTTACCAATCTTTTAATAACTAAAAATGCCGACTTCTTAAATTATTCCAAAAATGTTACCGTGACATCATCATGCGCCCACAAAAATGCAAATACCATTTCAAAATCATAGAGACAACAATCGCCTGCTGATTTTGCTCAATACCTTAGACACAACTTTAAAGTGAGGATACGCATGCGCATTAGTTTGACAGTTTGATGATTTTTCATTTTCTGGTTTCTAGAGTTTTGGTAAATAATAATTTGCTTTTTATGGAAAAGCAATTTTTTTGGTGTGTTTGTTCGAAGGAACACTTTACATGGTGAACATGACATGAACATCGGCCGAAATGGAGGGTTTTTGGTGTTTACAGTCACGGAGAATGAGTATTATCGTGGATAATTTCAATTTTTTTTTTTTGAAAAAACTATGCATTTGCACCGAAAACTGACTCAAGATTCGTGTTCTACGACCCCAAATTAGTGTATCCTGAAAAAATTTTACAAAAATTCCGATGTTCCGCTACAGTGCAGAATTATCAGTTTTTTTTGATAGTTAAACATTTCATCTAAGAAACCTTTAATCTCGTTTCCATTCGCCATATTGAAGCTGCCATTTCAAATCTTTTAATTTTGACTTCAAACTCGTAATCGGCGATCCCAAAAACATACACTCAAAGAAATAGTATGGGTAAATTCAACAAAAAAAAATGGTTAACTAACAATATCGTTAATTTTGTTAAACCAAACTATATTGATGGTATTTTTAAACAAGAGGTGATTGTTATTTTAATTAATAAAAAGTTGTCGTACAACAAAACAAGCATTAACTTAAAAAATAGATGAATAAGACTATTATTTTGTTGAATTCTGTCAAATTAAACTAGATAATAGTATATTTTATTTTTAACTATTATCGAGTTGTAATTCTAACCCAGTATTAGTTCGCTGTGTTATTATACTTGGTAGACAAACCAATATTATTGTCGTCTTCTAGAAGTTCTAAAAGAATTACCATAAAATTTGCTTGCTTACCACGTAGTCTATTACAGAAATTATTCCCAGATGACGCCACATACAAATCACTGACAATAATCAATCATGCATTATCTTATACTCTTATGAATTTATAGAAAATTAATAACATGATTGCAATGTTCAAATTCTCTCAGGGATCATCGATATATTTGGATGGATCTTATAAACGATCTCTAATCTTTGGTTTGGGTGGTCTGATGTCTCAATACTGAGATTTTGACTAACCAAAAAAAACTTCATCATGCAATAAAGTGTAGATCAACCTAAAAATTAGTTGGTGAACAAAAAACAAAGTCATTGTACTATTTAATTTGTTACAAGAAGATATGATTATTAAACTACTATTTGTTTACGAAAACAAATAAAGTTGTATGACTATTCTTTTCTGATTGATTTAACTATGAAACTAGATAGGCGCGATTTCATATGGTCTTTTTGGTTGAATTTACCTATCATTTTCTTTGAGTGTAAATATAAGTACTATGTTTCGAAAATAAATCAGCTATACTTTTTCAAATATAAATTGGGGATAAGAACAAGTGTATAAACTGAAGATCTAGATACCTTTAATACAAGAATCAGCCGTGAAGAAATGATCATACATATATTTTTTTTAGTTTTACATCTTTTACACGTCTAGTACTGGACTATTAAGATATACCAGCCTTGCGTATATCTTGCAAATGATGTTTCATTAAAGAAATTAAATGTAGAATAACGTTGCATTTAACTGAATTCATTTCATCAAGCTTAAAGTCAATTTCATAACGTAACTCGACAAAGCGTGAGTTGAGCCATTTCAATTTGGCCTAATAAATACAATTAATTTGTAGTATTTCAGTTTTAGCTCTTTAAAGCTCTCGAAACCGTTGGAGTGTAGTACAATTTAACGACTACAATCAGTTTAAAACGAATTCGACACTTTAATTTTTTTATTACAACTCCTACAAAGTACGCTTTTCGGCAGCTGAACTTAACGCGGATCATTTACGGCCTGTTTATTATAAAAAGTGCATTAAAACACTCGACGCACATGTTGTAAATTAAAAATAACCCTAAAATTTCACTGGAAATGACAAGCTTCTCAATGTTAAGTAAGTTTATGAATGGTGCCGATTGTTATGACGCTGGTTTCCTGTCAAAATATCGTTTATTTTCAGTTTATATGTGTTTCCTTCGCTTTATACACAAAAACGAATCTAAATAAAGCATAAATTTTTTTTTCTAGTAAAAAAAATTAGTCGTAGGCACCGCCTCGACTACTATTTGCAATCTGCCGTACATCCGTCGAGTGTCATCTTAAATGTAAAACTGAAACAACACGATAAATCAGTGCCCGATGCGGTTTTTTATAGCTTAAACTGAATTTTATGGGTGTGAACAAGCAAACAGCAGGATTTTACGTTGTCATTTAGTCATTACATTTCACTGCAAGAACCACCAAAGTTCATAATTTATTGCGTGTAGCCGTTTTATTATTCCTTTTATTGGAAACTAATTGGAGCTTCGGGAAGGGCGTTAGGCGCCATGCCCATGATTTACTGACTAGACTGTCACATGATTAAGTAAGGATATGATATAAACCGTCAGCAAAGCATTAGATTTTCGTTATGCAGTAATATGCAATTGGGCAGCAAAATGAATGATTGGTCAGCAAAATACAATCAGCAGACTAGGTGAAAACGATAATCTCTTAATGTTTTTATGGGCAGCCCTAAAACTAGCTAACCATAAAGAAAACCGCTGCCCAAGGAATCACTACTTCCACATCCAGTTTTTCTATCCAAGTCTCACAATGAGAAAAATTTGTTTAAGGAACTATAATATTTGCATTCGTCTACTCCAAAAACCCATGAAACGATATGCCACATCGGTAGTGGGAGTGGGGGTGGGGGTTGGCGGTGGTAGATGAAATTAAAAAAATGAGGCCTTTGGTTCTTGTTGTTAAATCATAATTTTATTTTTTTCACCGTGGGGGGTGGTAATGTCAAAAAAAATGTTGAGCTTAGCTTTTCTTGCATATACTAAATTTCCAGTTTTATGGACTTTTACTTTTATGGACACTTACTTGCTTGATTTACCAATTTACCTCCATTTACCCCTATTTATCCCCCACCCCCAACCCTTCAACGGAGTAAAATCAAAATGTAATCTAGTTCCAGATCTCGTTAAAATACATACGTGTAACAAATTTTAAGTCAATATCTTAAACGGTTCCATAGTAATCGTGAGCACAAAGAAAAGTTACAGACAGACAGATAGACAGACAGACATTTTTTTGTTGAAACTTAAAATCTCGACTCTCAAGCCTATTTGAACAATAAAAATTTTCAAAATTTTTTTTGCGTTATTATAGTGGATGTGGAGGTAAAACTGGCCTCGGTCATATAATGAGAAACGTCATAGTAAAATTCCACGAGCCGTTGGAGAATTAAATAGTCCATTTAAAGGTACATATAGAAAGTGTTTCCTTGAATTTATTTCAAAATTAAGGAGGGAGTACTTTCCCAAAATCTTATAGGACCAAATGTCCTAATAAGCTTCATTAATAAGATGCAGGATGCTAAATTGTACTTGAAGATAACGATTTTTTCATACCTCCAGAACAGTATTATTTTTAATGGGACCACATTTCTTACCAACGTCCTAAATGTAAGACCATATGTTGTATCAGATACTGCTGGCAGTACTGGATGATCTACTACTTGCGCTCTCAATCAGCAAATGTGGTTCCTGAACACTTTACTGCTAACATTTGCAATTTCTCTTTCAACACAGATTGCTAGAGGATGTTCCGTTACTGGCCAGCATGGTCGCCAAACCTCACATCGTTCAAGTTTTTCCTCAGAGGTTACGAGAGCCACATGACGCATGGTACAGGATGGGACATATATGTGTTTGTGCGATGCGTTGTCCCATTGTGTCGTTATATAGAGCGATTATGCTCCTGTTTTTGTATTTTTGATTGTTCGATCTTTCTTCTGCTGTGTCTTCAGTTTCCTCCTTCTCTAATTCCGACAGAGCATTAATATATCATTGTGATTTATTTATGGTATTCGTTCTTTTCACTTGGTGTTTGTTCCCAGTGAGCTTAGTACTTTCTTAGTTTGTTCCCTCAATTGTTGTTACCTACACGCAGCATGGTGTCACTATTTTTTAGTTTGTTGCTGTTCAGTATTAGGCATTTTCTTCAATAGAGTGTTCTTTAGACGAGTCCCCAGTACTTCATTGCGTACGTTTCTATCATTTTTATAATTGTTTGCTTTTTATTAATGTCGACGTTTTATGTCGTTGCTTTAGTCTTATTGTTTTTGCGAATAGTTGGATGATGTAGCTTTCAGCTCTTCTCAGACTTCTTTTGTTGCCGCTCCGTATGTCATCGTTGACTGAATGATCGCTATGTATATCCTCTTGATCAGGTTCCATGGTGGTTTATATTTCTCGAGGAAAGGTAGAATTGTCCTTATAAAACTCTATGCCGTTTTAATTCACGCCTTTACAATTTTGTTCAGACAGACCGGTGCGATGTCATGTTTTGAGAGAGAGAGAGAGAGAGAGAGAGAGAATATGTATCGTGCTCTTCTTGTATGACAATTAGGAGATCATCGGTGTCTGTGAGTATGATGCAGGCGTTTTTGTTAAAATAAAGTTTCCGTTATAGTTATTTGTATCACTTGATCTAGGTTCATGGTGAATAGTTGAAAGGAGAGGGGACACCTTTGCTTGCCTCCGATATTTCTTGTTTGATTTCCGTCGTTTGCCTGAACCATTGAATAGGCCTTTTCATCATAAGCGCGCGCATGTGGTGCCGCTATGTTTGTTTGCGGGAACTATGAAATGTTCGGACACTTGGTTGTCAAAATGGCTGGACCAGTATCATTTTTGCACTTTAATTTAGACGAAAGTGTGATTGACGGTGCAAAATTAGTACAAAACATTATGGAAGAACACACTTGTGCTCAATTAAGCCGCTAGCTCAAGTATCCTGGCCGTAAAATGACTGGAAGCAAGAATAAAGAACTAGTTGCAAGGTTAGAATTCAACTATCAACTTATCAATTTATATACAAGTGCATTAAAAGAAAACAAATGTGTTTAGTCTACAATATGCTTAATAACATTCTTCGTGCAATAATTGATAATGCAGTAAAAATATTTTCTGTTTTTTTACGAAAATTTAGGGTCAAAAATGCAATTGAAAATGAGGTTTTTCGTCGATCCTTCTGTGGATAAAGCTGGCTCCTTTTTTTCCAATTTTTTCAAATAGGTAAAATATACGATATGGCACTACCTATTTTCAAAAAATTGGTAACAGATTCATCATTATTTGTTTAAAAAACGTCGAGTTCCGCCATGTTCGGACAGTTTTCGCATGTCAATATTGGATTTGACATAAACATTACGTTTTTTAACCAAATAATGATGAATCTGTTACCAATTTTCTGAAAATAGGTAGTGCCATATCGTATAGTTCACCTATTTGAAAAAATTTGAAAAAAAGGAGCCAGCTTTATCCACAGAAGGATCGACAAAAAACCTCATTTTCAATTGCGTTTTTGATCCTACATTTTCGTAATAAAACAGAAAATATTTTTACTGCATTATCAATTACTGCACGAAGAATGTTATTAAGCATATTGTAGACTAAACACATTTGTTATCTTTTAATGCACTTGTATATAAATTGATAAGTTGATAGTTGAATTCTAACCTTGCAACCAGTTCTTTATTCTTGCTTCCACTCATTTTACGGCCAGGATACTTGAGCCAGCGCCTTAATTGAGCACAAGTGTATTCTTCCACAATGTTGTGTACTAATTTTGCACCGTCAAGCACACTTTCGTCTAAATTAATGTAAAAAAATGATACCGGTCCAGCCATTTTGTAAATCAAGTGTCCGAACATTTCATAGTTCCCGCAAACAAACATAGCGGCAGCACATGCGCGCTTCTATGATGAAAAGGCCTATTACAGTGCTTTCGTGATGGCAGGCTTTTATTTACCTGTTTATTAGGTAGTGTCGTACTCCTTTGCTTCGTAGGGTGTTGACTATGACCTCGTGAGTGACTCTATCAATTACTTTCTGGAGGTTTATTGCGACTATGTGCGTTTTTGTCCCTTCTCTCTTCTGGTGGGATACGTATCATCTGTTTGATCTACTTTTGATGAATGTTGTCTGGTAGCCTGATAATGTTCCGATGTGGTTCTCTAGTTGTTCGAACAGTAATTGTGCATAGTATTTGTATACTTGCTGGGCTCATAGCTACTTTTCCCTTTTTAACGTTTTTCTGGAAGTCTTCTTTAGATCTTTTCTCGTTTCATATTATGTGATCTACGGTAAAGCGTCTAATATTGGTTTAAAAGGAAATGCCTAGGATTTTCTGATAGTCTTAAAACCAGTAACAATTGCACTAGATAAATTGCAAAAAAATGCATTTTTATCTGATGCCGCAATGGTTTGAAAAAAGTTGGAAGAGTCCTTTGAAGATTGTAACAAATAATGTTTTTTAAAAAACGATGCAATCAGGTATTAACGCCATTCCATTACTTCACACTTGTTAGATCCTACAAAAGTCAAATTCAAGTCAACACTGCAAAAGAAAAGCACATTAGATCAATTAAATGAAATGTATGAAAATACTGACCACTTATCATGAAATTAGAAATTCAGTCCGCACCATTTTCAATTGCCAAGTTTTACTTCCGCATCCAGTATAGTAACGCAAAAAAAAAATTATAATTTTTATTGTTCAAAATTTGAACAAGGCTTAATGTCATGAAACGTCAAGACTTTAAGTTTGAGCAAAAAAATTCTGCTTGTCAGTCTGCAACTTTTTTGTGCGCACGATTACTCTGAAACCGTTTAAGATGTTGACTTGAAATTTGATTCACTTATGTATTTTAACGAGATCTGGAACTAGATTATAATTTGATCTTATTTCGTTGAAGGGTTGGGGGGAATTTGGTGTAAATGGGGGTAAATAAGTAAATCAAGCAAGTAAAAGTCCATAAAAATTGAGATATACTATATATGTTAGATCACGGTTCACATGAATGACTTTTTAAAAACTTTTATTTAGTTACATGGAGCCAACGTTGGCTCTTGGAGAAGGAATATAATAATAATTAGAAGTGTTTCATTCTAAGTGAGTTTAATAACTGATTCAACAAAGCGTGTTTAGTCATATTTATAACATACAGAACCTGAGTAAGCAAAATATATAACAAAGGAATTGCAATTCTGCAGTCTGCACAAGTTATGAGAAACAAAGGTGTAATATGATATCTTGAAGATAAGCAATTAAGAAGAGAAGCTGTTATCGTGAAATACGATATACCTGTGAAGGTTTATTATGGCTAAGTCGCAATAAGATAGCGTGTAATATTATATAACAACTTCCCCCTTAATAAAAAAGTTGATGTTATGCAGCAACTTTTGAAAATTGTTAAAACGTTAAATGAATATAATGCAAAAATAAATTGAAACAATGTTGAATGAATACAAAGCAAAATAATAAAATAATGTAAAAGTTAAAATTGGTAAGCGATAATAAAACATTACATAACGTAATAAGGATAAAATATAATAGTCTAAATTAATAGACAAGGGTAAAACTCCACATGAAAGTCTATGTTAACTCGATGTCCTCTTCTTCTTGAGGTCTAATACCGGGTCGCTTTCTTGGAGGGATCAGTCTAGGAAATTTGGTAAATACTCTGCTTCGCTCTGAAGGAGGTGAAGGAGGGTTATCCGTTGAGGGTTGTATTCGCAATGCTCCACATCTTCTTCTTCTGCATTTACAAGTTATGTAAAGTAGAACTAATAGGATGATGAGAGTGATTATGAAGTATGTGAACCAAGATACATGTTTGGTCACAAAAGGCTCATTTATGAGGTCATCCAGGTCTTTGGAATATTGGTCCAATTTGGTTTTTGCAATATCTAGATCTTCTACGTCGAGATTGTTTAATTTGAGTGGTTTTAATTTTGGAATTTCGATTTTGTCGGGCATGTGATTACAGCATTCAAAAGGAATTTGGATAGGATGTGAATTGTCCTTAATTTCGGAGAAGTCTTTGGCACTGGCTTGTATTCGAGTAATGCCTGCATAGGCGTAACATCCTGGTTGTAGTTTGATGATGGAATTTTTGTTGATTAACTCTGTCGTGGATTCTCTCTTTGGACAGTTGATGGTGATGTGAAGGGGTTCGGAATTAATTACTAGCCATGTGTTGTCTTCAAGTTCTTGTACGTTGTATCCCTGACTAATAATGAAGGAAGTTTGACAGTTCTCTGGAAGTTTCGGCAACGGTTTTAGTATTCTGGCTTCACATATGGCATTTTGGTCGATAGGATAGGCAAACAGGTTCGAACATAGTTTGGTTCCAAAATAAAGAGGTTTGCATTCTTTCAAATTTTGTATAGGTATGTACATTAAAGAATCATCGTCTCTCGCGATATACTTTTGTGAAATAGATAAAATGTGATGCAGACCAGTTCTGTTATCAAGTATCGGGATAGGATATAGGCGATAGGTGTTATAATTTTGGGGTTCAACAAGTGGTATTGTTAAAACAAATACTAAGTTAGAATCCATTTGAAACGCTTGTAATTCAATAATATCCAAATACTTAGCAACTGCCGATAATTTAATGGGGAGAGGCAAATTGTTCCTTCGTAAGCTCTGTGAGATTTCTTGTAATGCTGTTACCAAATGATTAGGGGTTATGATTGAAGTGTGAATGATTCCTAATCTGGCAAATGTTATTGAATTCAAAATGTCGTTCAAATTATCTTCGATATACAAATAGCTTGCCATTAGTTGTTCGGAAATGTATATGAATTTTAGTTTTATGTGAGCAGCCTCGATAGCTTGAGTCATGGTTTGAATTGTGTGTTCGATTTCTTCGAGATCTTTGTTAAACGTTTCCTCGTCAATTTGTAATTTTTGTATAGTCGAGTTGAAGTTTTTAATAACAGAAGTTGTAACTGAAATTTGATTTTTGATTAAGTTTTCCAATTGATGTTCGTCGTTATTTAGTTTATTTATACAATTAGTATAGTACTGGCCATCTTCAGCATCTAAGTTTCCAGTTATGGATTTGAATATTGTACCGATACCGTTAAGTATTCCTCGTCTATATCTTTTTGTATCTGAAAAGATTTCGTCAAATTTCATTTTTATAGAGTTGGATATTTGTGTCAAAAGGTTAAAGTCTGTTTTAATTTCACTCGTAAAAATAATTGACTTATGATCGCCATTATTGAGAGTGTACAAGATTCTGTCTAAAATATTTTGATTTTTGTCAAAAGCTATTTTGAGGGATGAAATGTTTTTATGCACTATCAGAGTCCATTTGTCATTTGTCATCACGATGTCCGTGTCTTGGTGGTAGTATACACCAACAGTGTTATTGATCGGGGTAATTTTATATTGACAGAGTGCTGATCCGAACAGCAGGAGAAACCTGAAAATAAATTTAGTTTTCAGTATATGGTTTCATTCTATCAAAATTGACTTTAGTTTCTTGCTTCGTTTCGAGATTTAATAGGGTAGCAGAATTCTGGAAAATTTCTTTTATTTTAAAAGGACCGTTAAATTTGTTTTGCAATTTGTTTTTGATCTGTGATTCTTTTACGTAAACCAAGTCACCTATTTGGTATTCGGGTCGTTTTTGGGGAACATTTCTATCGAAGCGAACTTTCGCTTTCTCCTTTTGAGCTTGCGTTCGGCTACGGGCTATTTTATAGTAGTGGGATATTCTGTTGTTTAAATCTCTAACGTATTTGGTTATTAACTCTTTTTGGTTATATAAAGTTTCAGGTGGTCTGTTGGACGTATGCCCAAATACAAGTTCGTATGGGGTGAAACCGTGTGTTTTATTTACTGAATTGTTGTAGCATATTACTGCATATGGTAAAATTGTGAAAGGATGTTCGTTCGGATTTTCAGTTTTATGAATTCTTATCATTTCAGCTAGAGTAGCATGAAATCTTTCTATGGATCCGTTCGATTGGGGGTGTCCTACGCTTGAATAAGTTAATTTTATGTCGTAGAGGGTGCAGAGATCTTTGAGCAAGCGGTTGTCAAATTCGCCACCGTAATCGCAATGGATTCTTAATGGGGTACCATAATGTTGGAAATATAACAACAAAGTGTTTACGACAGATTTTGCGGATTTATCCGGGACTGCATATGCTTGCGTGAATTTAGTTAATTCGTTGCGAATGGTTAAAGCGTAATTTCGAGTAGGGAATTCAAATAAATCGATATTGATTCTTTCGAATGGTGTTCTTGGCGTTTCTGTGAATACTAGAGGGTTATTAAGGTTTTTCCGGCATACTTTAGTCTTTTGGCAAGTTTCGCAATTTTTTATAAAATTTTCAACGTCTTTAGTTAGACCTTGCCAAGTGTATTTTTCTCTAATTCTTCGAATCGTTTCATTTATTCCGCGGTGTAGATTATTTTTACCAAAATGATTTTGCTCTAATATAATTGGAATTTCATCTTCGTCGGCAGTTCTGACGATATCTTGACAAATTACTACTTTTAAGTCTTTTTCTGCAAAAATGAATGATAGGATTTCAAGTATGGGGAGGTCTAAGTTATTTTCCACAAAGTATGTCTTAGAAAGATCTAAAACATCTTGGTTTTTAAATAATACCAAAAATAGATGTTCAATTACAGATTCGATATCAAAAGGTAGAGGGATGATAAAATATCTCCTATGTCTGACTGTTTTGCTCGATACAATATTGATTTTATCGTTATGAAATTCGGGGTTTTCTTCGAATATGTCCTCGATAATTTTGTGATGTAGGTCTTGTAGGTTGTTCTGTTGGAAAAAGGTTATAATATCTTTATGTTCTCGATACAAAAGTTGTTTGTTCGAAGCTTTGATTTTCGAATAGTCAATTAAAGATGTTGTTTTATATAGGTTGGTGAAAGTTTCAAATTCTCGGGAAATTTGTTCGTTAGTGATTTCGTTGTTATCGTCTGGGTTTTCGTCGTCGTCTGACTCTTCGTCATTCGCGGCTAGAACCTTTGAATAGAATTTGGAACATTCTGAAAAATGATTAATTTTGATTCTGGAAAGTGCGTCCGCGTTCTTATTGATTTTATCGGGTTTATAAATTATTTCATAGTCGTACTCTTCTAATTTGAGTCGCCAACGAGCAAGTCTACTTCCTGGATCTTTTATAGAGAATAGCCAGGTGAGTGGTCTGTGGTCGGTGACAAGTTTGAACTTTCTACCATACAGATATGGTCTAAAGTTCTTTACACTCCATACTATCGATAAAAGCTCGCGTTCAATCGTTGAATACTTAGTTTCTACACTGCACAAGGTTCTAGAAGCATAGGCAATGGGTAAATCTTTGCCAATAGGCCCCTGGCTCAGCACTGAGCCGACGGCAAATGCGCTCGCATCAGTGGTTAGAACGAAAGGTTCATCAAAATTAGGGTAGATTAATATCGGAGTTGTCGTTAATGTTTGTTTCAAATCTTGAAAAGATTTTATACAATCATTGTCGAAGAGAAATGGTATGTCTTTCTGTAAGAGTTTTGTTAAGGGCTTGGTAATCTTGGAGAAATTAGGGATAAAGCGCCTATAATATCCGGCTAAGCCTAGAAATGATTTAATTTCTTTTTGATTTTTTGGTTGAGGGAAATTTAGAATAGCGTCAACTTTCGAAGGATTCGGTTTTACGCCGTCTTTTGTAATGAGATGTCCTAAATAAGCGACTTCTTTGCGGAGAAACTCGCATTTGTCGGGTTGAATTTTGAGATTGGCTTTCTGTAATCTTTTGAAAACTTCTGTTAATCGAGAAATATGCTCGTGAATAGTAGGGGAGTAAACAATAATATCGTCCATGTAGACGAGACATCGTTCATTTTGGATACCTAATAAAATGTTATCCATCACTCTTTGAAATGTTGATGGAGCATTCTTAAGTCCAAAAGGCATTCTTACGAATTCAAAATGACCATTTTCAACTGTGAAAGCAGTTTTTTGAATGTCTTTCGCATCAATCTCGATTTGGTGAAATCCGGAGGCTAAGTCTAGAGTTGTAAAATATTGACATTTACCTAATTGATCGAGGAGGTCGGAAATATTGGGTAGCGGGTATTTATCGTCAATAGTCAGTTCGTTGAGTTTTCTGTAGTCCACTACAACTCGCCATTTTTGTTTACCGGAGGCGTCGAGTTTTTTAGGTACAACCCAAACTGGAGAGGACCAGGGAGAAATCGAAGGTCTAATGATGCCTTGATCAAGCATATTAGAGACTTTTGTTTTGACTTCCTCTTTATGGATATGAGGGTAGCGATATGACTTTGTGAAAACCGGTTTTGAATCGTTCGTATCAATGGAATGCTTAATTTCATTAGTAAAGGTTAAATTGTCTCCTTCCAAATAGAATATATCTTGAAAGTCTAAACAAAGCTGCGTTACTATTTCGGCCTCTTCTTCGTTTAGATGGTCCAAGCGCAATTCGTTCCTAATTTCGAAGGATCTCTCTGTCTGTGGATGTTTGTCGGAATTTTGAGTATTTAAATTAAAAATTGATTTGAATTTTTGTACTGGTTCTAGTTCGAGGTTCGAGAAATTTACCGTTTTTGGTATTGCATTCGCGTTTATGATTGAGGTTAAAAATTCTCCATTGCTATCGATTTTTACGAGAGCATTCGGTAAGCGTACCCTTTCGTTTTCCTGGGCTAACAGTATAGCCTCGGTATTTCGCAGGTTACATTTTAGTTTACAAATTTTTTCCATGCGAGGTTCAATAGAAATAACATTTTTGATGTTGCTTAAATTTGAATTTTTTGTATCAGAATTAATAGTTGGTTGTAAAGGTAAATTTACTGTAGTTTCTTCCGTAACTTTAAATAGTGGTACGGTTTTGAAATTTGTGACTAGTTGTTTATTTTTAAAGTCTACTTTGCATTCGTAATGTTCTAGGAAGTCTGCGCCTAATAATCCATCGAAATCTATATCTAGATTATAGATATAAACTTTGTGTGACTCATTTGAAAAGGGGATGAGAACAGATTCGTTGATATAAATTTTTTGATCAGTGATACCCTGTATGATTACATTTTCAGGAGATCTACGTCTGTAATTTTCAGCTGTCTTGGGTTTAAAAATTGATATGCCTGCACCTGTGTCAATTAAGATTTTAAATTTACCAGTTGCATCCTTCATATAATAGAGATTTTTTGAATTTACAGTTAATAGGGTATGGGAAAGCGTATTTACATGAACGTCTGTTCTGGAAAATTCAGCATTGGGTCGAAACTGTCGTTGAGGTTCATAGTTTGTACTTGAGTTTCTAGTTCCGTAATTGATTCGAATTGGTCTGTTTGTTGTGTCGGAGTATCCGTGGGGTACTCCGGATCTAATCGAAAATCCTGAGGATTAGCAGTATAATCCTCGTACTGTTCGTATTGAAAATTAGCTGTATAATTCTCTTGGAAATTTTGGTTAGTTTCAAAGTTATAATTTTCGTAAGTATCTTCTGCAGTTTGGTAATCAGAAGAATAGTCACTGTATTGATTAAAATCGCATTGGTTTTCATAAGGTTCGTAATTTAAATGGTGCGTTTTTTGTTGATTAAAACGGTTAAAATTTGGGTTTGGTTGAATAGCAGAGGGTCTTTGTTGGTTGAAATTCGGGTTCGGCCTTATAGCTGAGGGCCTGTTTTGTTGTGGTTGACTAGATTGATTATTTTGAGGAAATGTCCTCTGATTAAATTGATTGGTTTGAGAAAAATTGTGAAAATTTGGGTTTCCTTGATAATTTGGTCTTTGAAAATTTTGTGACGTTGTTGGCCTTATTTGCGATTGTTGCCTTGTGCGGCATTCGCTTATTACATGTCCATTTCTTTTACAAAATGAACAAAATTTTTGTTGGAAATTGGGACCTTGTGGTCGTTTTTGTTGAGGAGGCATTGTACTTTTTACTTGGTTATTTTTTGGGAATTTCTGTGATTCGAAGTAGGAAAGTTGTAGCTCTCTACGGATTCTGCTAACGGCTTTTAGTATACTAGGAGGATTGCTAGCACGAATGATGCGGCCTAAGTTTGGTTCTAAGCCCGTTAGTAAATTATTAAGTGTCATCGTTTCGATGAGATCTGATTGTGCAGCTCTTTGCGTTGTCGTGAGAGTTTGCTTTTGCACTGCAGCGTGCATTTTTGCATTGTGCGTTTGTAAACGCGAAACAAATGTTAGGGCGGATTCACCTGGCAATTGGTGAATGCGCTGCAGGTCCTGAATTAGGGCCGTTAAATCTCGAGAATCTCCAAAATGAGTTTCTAAAAGTGCTTTTATTTCTGGCCATGTGCCAGGGTTACGCGAATTTATTAATTCGGCAGCTTTGCCTTTTAATTTATTTTTTATGTGGACGGTCAAAAGAATTTTTTGATCTCCAATTGCCATGCTTTGGGCGCAATGACAGGAATTTAAGAATGTTTGTAAATTTATGGCATTGCCATCAAATTCTGGTATTAGTGAAAAAATTTCAGAGAGCTTGTAAGGCTCAATTTGCTCTGGTTGTTGTTGTTGTAGTTGTTGTTGTTGTTGTTGTTGTATTGGTTGGGGTGCTACTGGTTCAGCTGTATCTCTATCTGGCATTGTTGCTTTTGTATTTAGAGATTATTTGAAATAAAAATTGGTTGCGTATCAGCAGTATGATACGAACTTAAATTAAATTAGCTTGTTACGTTGCGTGCGTAAATGGATTGTATATTAGCTGTATAATACACAATGTTTCGTATTAGCAGTATAATACGAAAATAAATAACTTAAAATTAAATGAACTTGTTTCGTTGTGTTTGTAAAGGAATGGATTCACTTTGACAAGAGAACTGGCTTTGTGCGCCGAGTGTATTAGCAGTATAATACACTTTTAATAAAATAAGTTGCGAAAAATAATAAAATGGTAAAAATGGTACGAGATGATTCTTAAATGACTTACGTTAATTTCATCTCCATGGGTAGGTTCTTCGTCCGTCAAGGGATTGGGATCCGCCACCACCAGTGAGGAATTTTTTTTACTTCATCCACCTCCATTACCACCACCACCACCACCACCGATGTGGCATATCATTTTATGGGTTTTTTGAGGTAGACGATTTCAAATGCTATATTATTAAAGTTCTATAAACAATTATTTCCACCTAGTGGAGTGCAAATCAAAATATTTAAATTTTTTTCGTTGTGAGAGGTTTGGATAAAAGATCTGGATGTGAAAGTAGTGATTCCTTAGGCAACGGTTATTTAAAGAAGTGTTGGAAAGCGTAACTGCAATATAGTGGTGGGTATCTCAAGAACAGGGTTCCCACCAACCGGGAAAAACTGGGGGGCCTGGAAAAGTCAGAGAATCCAAAAAGTGGTCTTGGGAAAGTCTTGGAAAAGTCAGGGAGTCCAAAAAATGTCAGTAAAATCCGGGAATTTCAGTCATAATTTAGAAAATACTTTCATTTTCCACTGTTCAAAAATGATAAAACTTGAATTTTATGTTTTGGCTATTCAATATTTAAAATAAATTCTTATAAGCAATGTTATGAAAAAATAATATTAATAGTTTCCAATATTTTTCTATGCTCACTTTTTTTTTCTTATGTATAATTCTTCACAAACGTGAGGCCCTACTGTTAACTACATTAGATAATTACTTCCACATCCAATGGAAGTATAGTAACGACAAAAAAAAAAATTTGTTTTTATTGTCCAAGTAGGCTTAGAATGTCATGAAACGTCGAGATTTTAAATTTGAGTGAAAAAACTTTCTGTCTGTCTGTCGGTCTGTAACTTTTTTAATTTGAGTGAAAAAACTTTCTGTCTGTCTGTCGGTCTGTAACTTTTTTGTGCCCACGTTTACTCTGGAACCGTTTAAGATATTGACTTGAAATTTGGTACACGTATGTACTTTAACGGGATCTGGAACTAGATTATATTTTCATCTTATTCCGTCGAAGGGTTGGGGGGTAAAATGGGGTGTAAACAGGTAAATCAAGCAGGTAAGAGTCCATAAAATTGGTATTTAGTGTTACAAGAAAAGCTAAGGTTTTAAAAAAGTTTTTGGCATTAGCCACCCCCATTACCCCCTACCCCATTATTAAAGGGGATGAAAAAAAATTTCAAATATTATATTATTAAAGTTCTATAAAAACTATTATTTCCACATACAAAATTTTTTCGTTATGAGAGACTTCCTTGGGCAGCGGTTTTTTAATTCTGGTTGCCTTGAAGAGGTATCTGAGATACAGGTGATTCATGCCCCATGTCCAAAAGTGGCCCCCCTTCTCCTACATTAATATTAACTTGTATCCAAATTTTATTGGAATATGATAAATATTCATATTTTGGTCCTGAAAATAAAAGAAAAAATCCTGGAAAATCATAATTTTTTAAATCTTGTTCAGTTCATTCTAGTTTGAATTTTCCTTTTCGCAGTCGTTTTTTTTTGTTTATTTTATTTAATGACTGTAACACTTGCAAGAAATGTGAATTTCACACCTTTATTTTCAGTTTCCCTGGCGTTTACAGGGCAGATTATTTGAAATATTTAACTTTCTTTATTAAAACAAAATTATTTTTAATCGTCTCAAGGACATATTACAAACGTAATCTATTGAGCGATTAAAGCACTAAAATAAAATCTGGGAGAATTCGAATATAGATAGACATGTAAAATACAAATCGGGCCTCGTTTGACAAATAAGTAAAGCGATAATATATAATAACAGTATGCAGCAATAGCACTCACTAATTTATCTTTATATATAATTGTGAAGAGATAAATAAATCTAATATTAATATTGACAGACATGTTCAGAGCGTAGATGAAAGCGGTATTTCTTATCTAAACACCGGAAAATATCATAAAAAACGTCGGACCCATGTTGAATCGGGGCTATTAGGGATGCATTATCAATAGAAAAATTTACACAATGGGTCTGGCGGTGCGGGGAGAACAGCACATTGAAAATAATGTTCGACTGGATTGAATTCATTCATAAAATTGTATTTACTTACCCATTCGGTAATGGAATATGCTATCTAGATGTGAGGCGGATTGTAAAGGAGGAAACAATAATCACGAAGCATGGGCATGCTGAAAATTTGCTAAAAGCTTTTAATTAAGTTGAGAGAAATGAAAAATTTCATTATGTAGACAAAGTTGAGTTTTTATATCAGAGCGAACGTGTCTCGGGATTTATGTAAGTTAAAATGAATATACCAAATATTTTGGTGGCAGTTTTTTGCGTTTTATTCGGGAATGAGTAGATTTCAATTAACTTTTTTTGTGAAAATCGTTGATTGGAATCATTATTCAGTGATCGATTAAAAAAAATTTAAAAAGTACTTAGATAAGAACGCAGTATTGATTGATTGATTGATTTACCAGCGTGCCGTAGGCATTGCTGACACTTCCGGGGTTATACAGCTGGGCCTGCTACATCCACGCTGGGTTGGATTAGGGTCATGCTTCTTGCCAGCAGTGAGAGCCACATGGAGCATGGTAAAGGAATGTGGAATAGGAGGTGAATGTATTTGTGAGATGTGTACCGCATTGTGTCGTGAGGGAAGGGTTGGAAAAAAAACAGGTTTTTTTTCATTTTAACCAAAAAAACTTATTTAAATAGGTAGTTTTTTTGTTTTAAACAGTTTTTTTCAATGTTTTATATGGTTTAAAACATGTTTAAAATTTTTTTAAACATGCCAACCCTGCCCCTTTTTGTGTTTTTGGTTCTGGACTTCTGCCTTTTCTGGGTCTTCTTGTGAAATATGTTGCCGCGTTGTGTCGTGATATGGAGTGTTTATGCTCCTCTTTTTTTGTTTCTGCTTCTTCGAATCTTCTTTTTCTGAGTCTTCTGATTCCTCGGTTTCCGATGCTGGGTTGGATTTGGGTCATGCTTGTTGTCAGCAGCGAGCGCCACAGGACGCATGGCATGGTACAGGATTGGGGGATGGACAGTGTAGGTGTTTGTGGAATGCGTTGCCGCATTGTGTTCGTGATATTTAATGTTTATGCTCCTCTTTTTTGTGTGTCTGCTGTTTGTGCTCCTCTTTTTGTATATCTGCTTCTACAAATCTTCTTCTTCTGAATCTTCTGATTGCTCCGTTTCTGATTCTGGAGTATATATCGCTGTATTTTCTTTGTGGAATTCATTTTTCCCCTCGCTTTTCTTTCCCAGTATGTTTGGTCCTTTCCCAGTTTGTTCATAATCCTCTGGATTGTTGTTTTCCACGTGTAACATGGTCTCCCTATTTTTAGTTTGCTGCTGTTCAGTGTTAGCGCTTTCTTCAGTAGATGTGTTGGGTTCCTTCTTTGGACTTGTCCCCAGTACTTCATTGTGTACATTTCTATCCATTTTGTGGTTAATTATGAAAAACCTCACTTGAAAATTTACTTAAGAAATTAATATTATGACCATATTTTGAAAGTAATGCATTATCGATTATTTTTAATTTATAATAAACTCATTTGAATATTTTTAATAATTATGCAAAAAGAATTACTTGAAAGTTGACATAAGAAATTTATATAACCATCCTTTAAGAACAATGCGTTATTGATTTTTTCGGGTATAATTTAGATTAAATTCGTTTGATTATCTTTAAAATAATCATGAAAAATAATTTACTTGAATGTTTACGTAGAAATATTATGGCCATACTTTAATAATTTATTGCCTTATCATAAATTTGTCGACAGCTGTCTACTTTTAAGGGTTTGATGGACCTAAGCACGCCTTGGTTCATGTTCCTAAGAAAGTTATTTACAAATGATACGTTAAAAATTAACAACACTTATCTTTGATACGTTATTACTTCTCTTCTTTTCCTTTCCCCTTTTTGGTTCGGTTTATTCCATTACATTAAAAACACTGTGGAGTTCTGGATCATGTGTGTAATTAATCACTAACTATATTTCCCACAGAACAGCAAATCACACACACACCGAGATATGTATTACTTTTCAAACACCTGATGTAAAACTAAAGGAGCCTCTTTAAGCGTCATGGAAAGGAATTCTATACCTTCTAAAATCTACAAAGATTCGAAATCAATAAAATATTGAAATTTTAGGATAAAGATATGGAAAATCTTCAGAGTAAAAACTATAAAGACGCTAGCATACAACCACGACAAGCGCATTTTTTAAATTTATTTATTTAACATCGGCCTGTTTCCTTTGCCAAGGCTTATCACCGACGCGCGACGCCAGGAGACGCCCAACCTGGAAATTTTCATCTTAAACTACATAGCTTCTGCGTATATGCTGACATAGTACGATAAACGTTGCTTAACTAAATGTGACGAAATACTTGCATAGTCAAGATGCCTCTCCCTTGTTTTTTCGGCATAAACAAATGTTTGTTTTGAGGAAGCGTGCCTCCAAGAAAGGCCACGAATAATTTAGTTATTTTCTTGTACATCATCTGATAAAAAGTAAATAATCGTTGGTGAAACCAAAAATGCACATCCTGCAATGTTCCTAATTTCCCAAAAAAATCACTGTCAAAACAAAATGAAGCAAAAAAAAATTAAAAATTATTGGTTTGGAAATCTATATTTTTATATTTTTTGTGTACAACAAAATCGAAGTTTCTCAATATGAATCGTATTTATAAAACAAGCAAAAGAAATTATGAAGAATGACTTTTTTTTTTCGAAAAACAGAAAATAAAAATGTTTACGTTGACACACTGTATATGTATATCACAATGAGGGGATAAATGAGGGGCAATTGAGAAACATCCCTTACGAAAATAATGTATAAAGTAGGCCTTGTTCTTATAATTATTGTTTTCCACTGTCGATCAATCCGTGAGAAGCAAAAATCCCTACTTTATACATTTTTCGACTGCCTGTAACTCCGAAATAGCGAGTTTTCAAACTCAGGTTACATTTGAAAGTTTGATCGGGACAACGAGAACTCCCTTTTCTCAAAGTTACAAAACTTTTCACCGAGACCCATTTTCCCATGTATTTGGTGCCGGGGTCCTTTACACTATTACTTTCAAGTGGTCAGCAGTTTATATGAAAACAAAAAGTATATTAAAAATATAAATACTAATAAAACATGGGCATTAAAAATTTCGTAAAACGTATAAATAAAAAAGCCATACAAATAAAAAATCTGTTTGAGTACAACTTGCAGCGTTCCAATTAACCCTGCGGGTATACATCTAGCACGTAACATGAAAGAGATGAAAATATGAATTAATACCGAATTATTTATTTTATTTACTTCAATACGGCTGCTCAGACAGAAAAATCAAGTTATAGGGGAGGCATATCTATACCGGGTGTAACAGGATCTTGGTACAACCTCCTTTTCTCCTTTAGTTTTGAAGATGATTGAAATTTGGGATATCCTATATACATAACAAGCGGCACTTTTTGACATAAAAGTGATTTTTTTTTTCACTTTCAGTTTCTCCGGAAGTGAACACTAACTTTCGATTTTTAAATGGAACATGCTGTAGGTAGGTATATTATTGCATTTTTGAATTCTGCATAATTCTCTGAATCCAACAATACCAAATAAGTGACATTTCAAACGTCAATATTTTTTATAATTTAATTTTTAGTTTTCCATTTAAGTGTGCGATTTGTTCTAAATGACCCGTGTAATGCTAGAAAAATCGAAATCCCGTCAAAAATACTAAATTACGTGATTTATGAGCAAATAAAGTTCATCAAAATGGTTTTTTGGCAAAACTGAATTTTTTCAAACGGAACCATATTGGTTCCATTGGTGGTACCATTTATTAGTACTCTTAATAAGGAATTTATTCATATGTCGTATTAAAATGTGCGATAAATACAAACAAAATTACAGCTAAAAGCAAGGGCGGATCTGGGCCTTGGGCTTGGGGGGGTAACATAGCCGAGCGCTGAAAATAACAAAAATGTTTTTCCTCGAAAATTAAAATTGATGAGCGGGGGGAGAAGATCTCAAAAAAAAATGTATAAACACAACTAAATAGAATATATATTTAAAAATATAACATAAAATAATAAAGATTATGAAATTTTTTAAAACGAAGGTTGATGGTTTAACGGGATCTTGGAGAGTAATTACCCTATTAACCCCCCCCCATAAATCCGCGCTTGGCTAAAAGAAAATAAGAAAATACAATTTTGTTCTAATTATCTTGTTATATAGTCCGGTAAACTCTAAGGTGGCGTATGTATGAGTTGGTAACACGACGTACGATTTGATATGCGATGCGCAAAAAGCTATCGAGTGACATAGAGATGAACTAGTTGCGTATATCTTATTCTCTTAGTTTATATGATGAAGCGACCTTTGGACGCGCCAGCTTAGAGTTTACTCGACTATACATAAGGTGGCTTTGGAATATAAAAAATGAACACAAAAGATATTAATGAAATTAGTACGTCCGTCGTATGTACGGGCCGTATGAAACTATATGGGAACAGGTGAGCGATCGACCACCGAGTGGTGTGACGTCACACTGCATTTTCGCGCGCTCTATTTTCATTATTTATTTTGAGGGAGTAGTTGAAAAAAAACTAATATTTTGCACATTTACTAACTACAAGGTGTACTTTCGAAATATGAATTTTAAAAAATGCTCATGTTCGTTTTGTTGACACAATAGTTGTAAACTTTTAAACATACGCTATTTAGTAACCACCTGTCGTTAATGGCTACTAATTGTCACTGTATTGTCGCTATTTGCTTAGAGGGTCGTTAATAATTAAAATAAATAAAAGAGGCCTCAGTATCTATCTTGGAGCAGTCCATAATTCAGATGTAGCCAGATGTTGGGACCAAAACCACTTATTAAAAATAATTTCCAGGTAACAGATTAACAAATTCAATTAATCTTAGCTTGCGAAGAAATTACACAAAAAACTTCCTGATAAATAATGTTACGAATTTTTTCAAAAATTTTTAGGATTCAGAAATGAAAAATGTCTGCAGATGCACTTCTTATTGATAAATAAAACCGTTTTTAATTATTTCGTCAAAATGCTCAATCAAGGTAAGAATATTCCTAGTTGACGATTGTTTTCGCCGTTTTGTCTTTCTTTTGGTTATATATTTTTTTTTCTTTACACTAATTTGACAAAGGACCCCTTATCTGAACCTTTGTAAAAAGTGGTTTCAGTCAAATGTCATAAAATGTATGTTGTACTTCATGCTGATTAAATGTCTCAAAAGGCCCAACCTCCTAAAAGTCAAGGGTTTCCAAGATATTTAAGTATACAGTTTGAAACATGCAGCTGGCAGGGCTAGTATGTTTCCACCAAGTGCAGGGTACATAAGGAGGTGATTAAGCAAAAAAGTTCTAAAATGCCGCGTAAGGAAGCTACAGCTCTCTAAAGATGGCATCCAAAAGGCGATTATCAGATAATATCTCAGCAACTAGATCTAACTTTTATCTAAAAATAATAATTCACTACAATGTATTTTGACATTTTCAAACAATTATGTCATTGTTATGAAAAGTCTAATTTCAGATAGATAGGTTCAAATACGGGGTCCTTTAGCAAGCATAAGTTGGACTGAATCTGTAGCTATTGCTATTTAAAATCTTTATTTTATTTAACTATAGTTAACATGGCATTATGAGAGTATTTTATTTCAGTTTACAATAAAAGAATATAGCTACGGGGAAACAAGCACGAGGACTACGATGCCCCGCAGCGGCCAGATGTCTCGGCGAATTACCCCGGGCCACCAATAAACGAACGTTATAGGCAAACTTCTCAAAGATCATTTGCGTTTGTTTTAATTATGTGTAAAATATTCAAATGAAATCGTTTCTTGACTTAACTTACTATTGTTATATACGAAGAAGGTTGCAGGGAAAATAAAAATAAAAACTCTCATTTGGTAGAAGAAACATGTTGTTGCACAGGGTGCTTAATTTATAGGTATTTTGCTTTCAACGAGAGTTTGAGGGGACTAATTTGTAGCAAGCAATTGTAATCAATACATTTTTCCATCTTGTATCGTCTCTATCTAGAGACTACCAGCTTTATACACTCTTTACATACATATGTGTAATTCTATTAATAGTATATTACGTAATGAGTTTTGTAAGAAGCATATTACGCACGAATGGAAAAGTTACGCGCGATGCCGCGTAGCGGCGAGTGCGTATTTCCATGAGTGCGTAATTGCTTCACAACTCGAATTATGTACTATACTTTACCTACGATCATATTTACTTATTTATTTAGTAAAATCTGGATTTAGTTTACTTGTCAAAAATATTATTCAACAAATATTATGTCAATTTTGACAGCGTTTGAAAATTGCGTAGGCGCATTTGTTTTTTTAAACCCCGCGTCAGCGATATTAGCCACCTATAATTGCGTGTCCCGTGCGTTTTGTTTACCGTGCGATTTGTTTACAGTGCGATTTGTTTACAATATGTAAAGTTCAACTTACATAGATCGCAGGTAGTGTGTTTTTTACTATTTACAGTAGTGATCGTAGATAAAAAAACAAAAACTTGCATCGGCCGGGAATCGAACCCGGGCCGCCCGCGTGGCAGGCGAGCATTCTACCACTGAACCACCGATGCCTTATTCATTATTTCTTTTTTGCAGGTCATGCAGGTCCTTATTTGTAAGGTTAATGAATTTTAAAACTACCGATCTTTTTGGAGAAAATTTATCGTTTCATAGTTTATAATATAAAATTTATATCAATAAGTACAAAGTACAAGTATTTTAAAATTAAAAGTATATTTGAGAAACATTTTCATTGATTAAAATCTCTGCTGAAGGGAATATATTATTGCATACTTAAAATACACAAAATGTTTGCTTTTGTCGTCTTTTGTTGCAAATAATATGAGGTTACTCCACTATTTTAATATCGGTCTGTTTATGAATAGTACATGATAATAAATTTATCTAATGATATGAAGCCGCAATAAACATTTATATGTATTGCCGAGATTATTTCTGTATTATTATCTAGTGGTATCTGTCATTGTTATTTATTTTTGTTTTTTTATGATTACTTTTGAAGTTTTGCCGACAATATTATTTTATGTTAATTTGGGAAAGTGCGAGGATAGTATAAGTATATACTTGAGTAAAAGAGGTTATTGAATATTTTGGACTTTTGATGTTTGTAAAAACCACTTCACCGTCAATATGTATTAAGTATGTATAATATAATGGCAATATGTTGATATAAAAATTTGCAAAAACGTAATTAAATTTGTGGAGAAAAGTACATTTTATGGTATGGATGAAATAGGTACAGTATGGCCCATTTAAAATGGAAACACCTTTATAACTTTTTTTATTTTTTGTCCGACTTGAACCAAATTTTACCAACATATAGAACAAATTAGGATCTACTAATGGCCAAAAAAACATTCGCCTACTACAAATACAAAGCCATCATCTGCGATACCAAAATAAATGGAAAGAATAGAGAAATCATATTAGGCATTTTTTTATCGGAAAACTTTATTAATGAAAGAATTGTCCAAAAACCTTGAGTCCAAAATTTCAGCAATATTAAAAAATATTGAATTTTGTTTTTGAAGTCCAAAATTTCGACAAAATTTAAAAAAAATACAAATCACTTGACGACTACCTGATAGCTTGCATCTAATTTCAAACAAAATTGCCATAGCACAGTTTTCTAAGGACGAAACCAAAATTATGTGTTCAGATTCTGACATTGTTTTAAACAAAATTTTCAAAATTTAATTTATTGTTAACGTAACTTGTAAATTGTAGTTTTATGTTTTATAGAAATATGATAATATAAACATAACATAAACACACCACATAAGTTGACAACTCCCAATTTAAAAGCCAAGGCTGTCTGGAATATATAGGCTAGGGACAAGTCAAACAAGCTTTCAGTTCCTTATAACAACATAATTACAAAATAATTATTAAAACTAAAATTAAACTGAAATGAACACCAAGCAGACAAATCAATTATTACATCTTAGGCACACCCTCTCTGGAAGCAAATAAACTAGAAATCTACGTACGCATGGTAACTCATCACAAAGTAAGTTAAGAAAATCAAAACTATGCACTCTATCCAACATAATTCGTTGTAATTAATGTTCTCTCTGCTTAAACAAGCAAATCTTAAAATGATTATTAAACTTCTTGAATTAAAAATAAGGATTAAATAGCTAAATATAAATATCAATGAACACTTTAATATACCTAATAATTCTTCAATAATTCAGAATATCTAGTTTGCCGTGTGGTCTTATATAGTGTTACTAGATGGCGGTACTATAACAATATTTCATCTGATATCGGCAACCTTAGAACGTAAAAATAGGAGATTGGTAAAATGTGGTAATGGTCTAGTATTTTCTCGTAATGTGATTGGTCGAAACATGCCGGAGAACTCTTTACATTGTAGACCAATCTATGCATTACAATACCTACGTTGTAAGGTATAAGGCTTTTCTGGATTGTCGTTACATTTAAAATATGGCGAATTGCGTGGACTTAAAGTTTCTGCAGCTGCATTTGTTAAATATGTATACCTACTTTGTTTTTTACTAGATGAGTTGCTTTGGAAATGCATTTTTATGTGACGTAAATTATGAAATTGAATATAAAGTCAGTAAACTCTAAAAAATGACAAGAGAACAGAGAACGTCTGAAAGCAAATAATTACAAAACATAATATTAAAGATGTACTTAATGAATTATTTATTCGTTAAATATTTTCCCCAAATACCACTCGTGCTTTTAAGTTTTATCTATAAATTTTTGTTCAAGCTAAGTTACCAAAAGGTAATATAATTCGTGCAGTTTATTATCAAAGATTAAATCCTGATCGTTTTAGCGGATAATAAACTGTTAGTTTACACTCTTTATATTACCAGGCAACGAAGCTTTCGAAAGAAATAAACCGATAAATTTCTAAGCGCTAATAATATTACATAAGATGAATATATGACTGAGCTACGCGGGAAAAACACTGACCAAAAATCCGTTCCAAAAAATTCGAGAGCCAGTGGTATTTTGATTACGATATTTACAAAGACTATGATTAGGAAGACAAAAATTTATAAAACGAAAAGCAATAAACAGAAACGAAGAACAGGATAGAAATTGTGTTTGGACAGATTTCATAGTTGTATGGAAGAAAAAGGCTAAAATAGGTTGTCGAAAGGTGGGCAACGCCTAATATGGTAATTTGTGTTTTATGTAAAAAAGTGCATTATACTCTCTGTTTTATACAGTGCGTGTAATTGCCGATTAGGCACGTACATTCACGTATCGCGAGAGATATGACAACCTAGCAACAACAAATCGCCCGTCGCACAGTGTGGAATTTTCGTAATCTAGACGAACAAAATACAATTTTGGCAAGTGTATGATATTTTAATAAATATCTTAATTTCTGACAGTAAAATGATCAAACTTCATAAGCATATATATATTTTTTTATCAGCAGTATTCAAAACATTCAAACAAGTGTCGTAAACTGTCGTGTTTCCTTGTTCATGCAATAGCAAGTAGGGATAAACTGAATTGACATGCTTTAATTTCTTAGTTGAGTACAAGTGTTCCTGCTATTTACATGCGTTTTTGTGATATTATTTTAATGGTATTTGAAGGTAAGTGGCCATATAATTTTCTTTTTTGAAAAATTATTACATATGATTAAAAAAGAAGCTTGAATGGGAAAATTATATTTTATAAATAAATAATAACTAAACTTTTAATTCATACCTCCGCAGACTACCCTCAACTTCTTATATTAAAAAAAAAGGTTAGTTCATGTACTTCTAATATCAGAAAGAAAAAGTGGCGCAAGTTTGCGCTCTCACTAGTTTTTTTCTTAATTTCAGAATGAGTGTGGAAATTCCTCGAAGTCAATTTTTGAAATAGAGTCTCCAGTCCTAGGCAAAGTCCTAGATGTCATAAGTTAGATAACCACTCGTTCCCAAATAGTATTCTGAGCAGCATTCGTTTGCAGCAAGATAGGGCAAAGATGGGCTAACTCAGATAGACATCAGGAACGATTTTTAAAACATAATTGGCTTGATGGTAGTTTGTTGCTGCCTGACATTGCTTCCTTGGCCTTTTTATTAATGTGCCCTGCTTTGCTGGAGCACTAGAGAGTTCCTTAACCATCGACGCTGAATCCCTTTTACCTACTTTATGCAACTTTATTGCACTTACAAGCGATAATTCTTCGTGAGAAGCAGAATTAACGAGATGAAGAGTTTTACGTTTCTTACTTTTGTAGACCCTTCAATCTCTTTTGGGGTCTACTGCATCTAACAGGGGTAATATTTTCCTTTGAAGTAGAGGGTATAGCTTGGTAAACAATGTCAGGCAGTAACAAACTACCAACAACCATTATATTTTAAAAATTGTTCCTGATGTCTATTCGACTTAGCCCATCTTTGCCCTATCTTGTTGCAAACAAGGTCCACTGACTTAACGAATGCTGCTCAGAATACTATTTGGGAACGAGTGGTTAACTAACTTTTGTAAAATATAAAACATTATGGCATCTGACTTGCCTTGCCTGGGATTGGAGACCCATATTCCAAAAATTGACTTCGAGAAATTTCGACACTCATTCTGAAATTAATAAAAAAACTAATGAGAGCGCAAACTTGCGCCACTTTTTCTTTCTGATATTAGAAGTACACGAACTAAGATTTTTTTTGAATATAAGAAGTTGGGGGTAGTCTGCGGAGGTATGAATTAAAAGTTTAGTTATTTATAAAATATAATTTTTCCATGTTATCTCAAGCTTATTTTTTTTTCTTCTTTTTTAATCTTATGGAATAGTTTTTCAAAAAAGAAAATTATATGGCCACTTACCTTCAAATACCATTAAAATAATATTATCACAAAAACACATGTAAACCGCAGGAACACTTGTACTCAACTAAGAAGTTGAAGCGTGTCAATTCAGGTTATCCCTACTTGCTATAGCATGAACAAGGAAACACGACAGTTTACGACATTTATTTGGATGTTTTGAATGCTGCTGATTAAAAAAAAATATATGCTTATGAAGTTTGATCATTTTACTGTCAGGAATTAAGATGTTTATTAAAATATCAAACACTTGCTAAAATGGTATTTTGTCCGCCTAGATTACGAAAATTCCACAGTGTGCGTCGGCGGCATAGATTAAAGAGTCGGCACTAGACTACTGAAGCAACCCAGCTCTCAGTTATTTCATTTCAGCCAGCTGGCACACGCGATGTTGCACTTTTACTCCCTATGTCTAGTCCGCCACTACACACACTGTATAATGTAGTTTGTAAACGGGCTATCACCAAGTCCGCCAACGGCACTGTGTCGTGACAACGTGCATAAACAAACAAATTATTATAATTTGAACACGATTGGTTTAATCACAATTGTTTTATACAAATATGTTCATTTTCTAATTGTGAACAACTTTCGTTTTTACACTTTTCTTAAAAAAAAATAGTATATTGTGTATCTAGATGTGAAAGCGATACATTCCCGGACGACGATGCAATTGTTGGCCGAGGCGCTAGCCGAGGCCAACAAGCATACTACCACATACTATTTTTTCTGAAATCACAATAAATACTATTTTAAACGTATAAAAATCAAAGATATAAACATTTAAAAAATTTTTTTTCTGAAATCACAATCAATACTATTTTAAACGCATAAAAATCAAAAATATTAACATATTAAAATATATATAAAAAACCGTACGGGAATGTTATTTCCCGGCCTAGGCCGGGAAGTAACATTCCCGTACGGCTTTGTTGATCGTTGCTTGGCAACGAATCTTCTCCGGTCTGTTTTCTGATAGTTTCCTAGCAACGGACTAAAATACTGGAATTGTGCATTTTTCGCTCTAAAATCGCGCCGAAAATGTAGACATTCCCGATCGATTTCAGAAAAACAGTATTTTTTGCGTGAATTTTATGAAAAGTTTTAGTTTATTGCATTTTTCTCGAAAAAGTATAAAAATTTTTTTTTAAATGAATAATGCTCACTCATATTTTATAGAATTACTTCACATAATCAGTAGACGTGTAATAAACATTTTCCAAACAGAGTGTCGTTCCTTAACATTGTCTGGACAATTTTTCTGCCGACGACCCTGTTATAGACCGCTAATGGATCGTATCTGTAGACAGTAAACGGTCTGCTGCAAGCCGATTCTGCTACACGCCTTGTCGAGAAATTACAGTTTGTTAAAATACGTTCTTTGGTAGGATTTGTCTAACGACGTGCTGTCTCTAAAAGTATGGTATTTTTCAAAATTATTTAATTGTATACCTATTCGGTGGTTTTATTTTACTGTTGTGTGAGAGTTGATAGCATTTTTTTACAAATTATATGTCATGTCAGTAAGCGTCTATGCTGTACAGAGTGATTCAAATAAATTCGAGTGTCTATCTGTTCTTGGTAAGATATGTGAGATATACAATAGGCCCGTTCAACATTTTTTTTTATTTTAGAAATCGAAAGAAGAACGCTTTTTAAAGTAATTCCCAAAATTACAGGGTTTTATTCCGACGTTTAATCCCTTAAATAAATTACCAAAGTTGGACCGCGCGAAAACGGGGCGGAGCTTCGCGTGATGTCACTTTGTAGATGCTGATCAGGCGACAGTCGAGATTTAGTAATTAAAAACATTGGTGGTGAAAAAAAATGAAATTTTAAGAAGAAAAGGTTCTATGCAACTTTTCATAAAAATTGATAGTCTTTAAGTTATAACGACTTGAAAATTGGGATTTTAGCTTAAAAAAAAGTATTTCAAATAACTCGAAAAGTAGTACAATATTCGTCAAATAACTAGAATAGTAGTACATTGAGTGAAAACATGCTAGAGACAAGAAAGCTACTAAATTGAGGATGAATTTTGCTTTTTTCTAATTTCTGTTTCGGAGATCTGGAAATATAAATGTGGCGTCCGAACGTCTATAAGACGAAGTGTTTAGTTTAAATGTTAAATGTCTCAGAAACTATGGCACTTACGTCAAAAGCGGTAGGAACAAAAATGAAAGACTATTAATTAGTCTTTCAAATGGTTTTCTTTCTATTTCCATAGCATAAAAAACAAAGAAGGTATGACAGAAAGAATGTACTTTTTCAATATTTTTGTTTATGAAAACTGACGTCACGAATCGGCGAAGCGCTTTGAACTGAAACCCAATCTTTAACGTTGAATATCTAAGGATTAGATATACATATGAAGCTGAAATTTTAACAGCTTATCTAGATGATCTAATTCTATTGAATATCATAAAAAAATAACGAAAAGAAATGATCGGTAACAAGCCCATTTCATTAAAAAGATCTACTTGAAAATTAACACAATAAGACCAAACATTTTTGATCTGTGATTTGGTTTAGTAGTCAGTATCTACAAAAATTTGCTATAGTATTTTTTTTGTCAAGTTTTTTCTTTTTCTATTAATCCCTCAATTAAATGGCGAGCGCATTTTGAACATCAAAGGTATTTTCTCCTAATCTGATAGTATTTTCTTAGATTGATATCAGAATAGATTAATACTATAATCACAAGTTGATCTATTCGAACGTGATTTATATTTTATGTATGAGTGCATGCTGGTTATCCAATTATTAATTTTGATGCTGAAACAGTTTCATTTTAAATTAAAAAAAAACACTGTTTCACAAAGGGTCTTTTTAGTGTTTATACTTAAATAACTTCGGTTCGGATAGAGATGTTTTAAGGCGAGGTAAGTTTTTTGTATAAATTTACGAACCTGTTCTCTAAATCTTATAATGGTATCTAAGATTAACTCCAAATATCAGGCATGTGGTAACAATTCCAAACGACATCCATTTAATTCAATATTAATTAAATTTTGCAAATTAACACAAACGGACCTTTTACTAAATAAAAGCATAGATGATTGTGATGAATTTAAAATGAGCGAATGTTGTGAAGATATATCCTATATATATACCTATTAGATCTAGTGTTGATTTGTTGCACAGTAGCCTTGTAATCCTTAGCATAACAATAATAATAAATTTGGTTGTCATCTGCATGCATATGAACTGACCAGGTTTAACAAAATTTACAAACTGTGAAGTATAAATTGTGAACAAAGGTCCTAAAATAGAACCATGTGGGACACCTTTATTAATCGCCCTTGTTTAAGACAGTTTATCGGATATTCTTACAATTTATTGAACGTCCTTCAAGATTTAGTTTGAGCAGTTTACAGCCTCTATCATCGATACCACATGATTTTGAAATTGCCAAGAGCACTTCATGTCGAAAGCCTTACTAAAATCTATTAAAATAGTACCCTTACCTTGATTGGTAGCCTCAGCAATATCATCCATTATAGACATTAAAGCTGTAGAACAACTTAAGCTCGAAAACCTAATTGGATGGTTGTTAGTATATTAAATGAATCTACTACCTGTTACTTGAGCTGAATCTAAATTATTTTTTCTGCTAATTTAAACATTACTATGAGAATACTGTTACGTGTCTTTGTAAACACCCTGTATCGTGGATCCGGAAATTATAACACCAGGGTAACACTAAACACTAATTTATTAACTTGCATACTAATTACAACAAATAATTACTTCATTAATATTACACTGTGTACTATAATCCAATAGTTTAATCACTTGATCACTTTGCCTACTTGTTCTATCTTTTTGAGCTTGCTATCTGAACTGAACTGCCCACTGAACTGTACTAAACTGTGCGGCCACACACTTCTTATTTATACTCCTGGGTAATTGACTCTGGACCTTTCTACAAAGTTCCAGAAGATGTTAGCACTTTTCTCGATGTTTCTAGATTATGACACATCGCGCGCCATCTCTGGGACGATTGCCAAACTAATTAACTAACTTAGTTTTCTGTTAGTTGTACACGGAACTTAGACGGAATTCCTATAGATGGGGTACCAAGCTAAAACAATACAAATAGGTCTTAAATCTGAAAATGCCTTTGAATCATTTTTCTTTCGGGACAGGAGTTACTAGAGCTACTTTCCGAAACTGTCTGTAATCAGAGCGACTTAAAGACAGTCCCTTGCAGTGTAGTAGAGTGAAATTACCGAGGGGGTAATCACTTATGCAATATCTGGGACAAGTATATGTGCAATGGTGTGCAATATCGTGCAATTTGTGTGCAGTATTGCAATTGTGGGACATATAATTTCAAGTAATTGCCCCCTCGGAAATTACTTAGAGGAGATAACATACGTCACGGCTTCGCGCATTGAGTATATTTGTGGACACGATACCAGTGGCGGGTAAATGTATTCTTTTTTAAATAAAATAAAACTGCTAAGTTTATTATTCTCATTTATTAATATTGGGCAGTCGGAATTAAAATAAATTTTATTTCATCTGTTTTATTCATAGAAACGAAAAACACTAGAACATATATTCCTGGAATTACAAGCAAAGCAGCTATTCAACACAACTATGCGATATCGGTTTGTGCGCATTGTGACTATTGTGAGTATGTTATCTTCTCTAAGTATTTTCACTTACCCGACAATTTAATTTATATACTCACTGTGCTTAATAATGAAGTCCAATAGTTAGGAAACCAGTCTCAGATAGAAAAATATGGTGATATTTAAGAATAGGATTTTGCAAAGTGAGAGGGAAATATGCATTTATTTTCGGTTTATTATAAATATTTAAAAAATCATAAATGGTATAATGTTTAAAATAGTTTCAGATACTTTCTATTGCTCTAAGGAATACAACTATATACAGTTTTTATCATAAATTTTGTATATAGTTAAATACCATACACTAATAATGAAATTAAGAACTATTTTCATTGACAAACTACAGCATTCAAGTACAGCAGAAATTTAAAATTAAAAATATACATAGTTGTATTCCTTAGAACAACAGCAAGTATCTAAAACAGTTTTAAAAATTATACTATGTTTGATTTTTTAAATATTTATAATGAATCGAAAATAAACATATTTCCCTCTCACTCTGCAAAATCTTATCCTTAACAGAGAAATTTTGTTTGTTGTTTGTCAACGTATTGTTGTCTAAAACACTAAATTATTAAAATTTAGGTAATTAGTGCTGAATGTTATTTTTTGTATATCATTTTTTAGTATACATTTAAATTCTATGAGACTGAAGTTGCTGGAATATAGCATTTCCTGTTCAATTAGTAGTATCATATTAACATTTAATTTAATTAATGACTAAAGAAATGTAGTTTATATCACAATCAAGTAGGCATAATATATCGTAAAAAGAATACTGAAATTTAATTACAGCGAATAAAACATTTTCTCATAATTTACCCATTTTTATTTCCTTCAGCTTTCATAAAAGTTCCCTTGCCTATTTACCTAATGTGAACTTATCACGATAAAGTTATCATTTCATTATCGTAAATAAAACCGTTTTCAACTTATGCTGGCTTTTTTCTTATACATATAAAGCACGTTCAGGTAGAAAACTCAATTATTCGAAGGGTCTGCATTTTCTCTAACTTCTGTTCGGCGTTCCATAGACGTAGGCGACGATAAATTTAAAGAATATAAGTTCTTTGGAATAAAACATGTAAAATATTTTCTTATCTGTGTATAGTTCATTTCAGACATAAGAAATATAAAATCACCGTCGTCGGTAGTTTGAGTTCAATACATTTTTGTATTGCTTCCACATCCAGTAGAAGTATAGTAACGACAAAAATTTTTTTTAAAATTTGTATTGTTCAAATAGGCTTAGAATGTCATGAAACGTCGAGATTTCAAGTTTGAGCAAAAAAAATTTCTGTCTGTCTGTCGGTCTGTAACTTTTTTTGTGCGCACGTTTACTCTGGAACCGTTTGAGATATTGACTTGAAATTTGGTACACACATGTACTTTAACGAGATCTAGAACTAGATTATAATTTTCATCTTGTTCCGTCGAAGGGTTGGGGGGTAAATTGGGGTAAATTTGGAGTAAATAGGTAAATCAAGCAGGTAAGAGTTCATAAAATTGATATTTAGTATAGACAAGAGAAGCTAAGGTCTCAAAAAAAAATTTGGCTAATGCCACCCCCCTTACCACCCCCACCCCATTATTATTATTAAAGGGGATGAAAAAAATGTGATTCAGTGTGTGTTTCTATCCTTTTTGTAATTGCTTTTCCGCCTAGTAAGTTTAATATCGTTAGTTTTGGTCTTATTGTTTTTGCAATTAGTTGAATGATGCCCCTTTCAGCTCCTATCGGGTTTCTTCTGTTGGCTTTTGTCGTAGCCCCATATGCCATCGTTGGCAGTATGATGGCAATGTATCATAACGTTGCAGATATAGGTCTACAATAGTTTAGAACCATTGTGCTCAAGTAGTTAACAGTGGAGTAATTCCAGGGTTCAATAAAAGTCAATGAGAATAATTTCAATTTTTCAATTTATTCAGTGTCAGAAAATTATCAACAGATGTGAGAAAAACAGATATTTATATTCATTTATAAATATGAAATGATAACGCTCATTGTTGTAATCTTCTATTCATAGTAATATACAAACAAATTAATATGAAATCTCACTCAACAACCTTTACTATAACTAATAAATATTTACGAACAGTTCTCGAAATCGAAATCGTTCAAGGCAAAGGAAGGAAATAATATGACAGTCAATACGTCAACTGACACTTTGGCACATAATTGACATTTAATTTAATTGACATCTGTCACTTTGACGTTCAGTTGACGTGACGCTTCTCACTTCGACATTGAATTAACGCGACGCTTGACAATTACTTAAGTACGTAACTCCTACTGATAGCTTCACGCAAACCACATCGGCATATGATAGAGGCAGACTTGTACACTATGTACACATTGACAGATTGGGACGGTTTCGTTCTGTACTGCGTTACTCAGATTAGGCAGGGTCTCTACTCTGAATTTCAAGACTACGCATATCATTTGTGTGATGTCACAACAATATTTGAGGTTAAGGAGTTAAGAACCTTTTCTGTTTGTCTCTGGGCAGAGAACAATTGTCTGAGCTCCTGCATCGCCTTTTATAGTAAACAGTTGCTAGGTCGTTACATTTTTTTTAGCTACAACGTTGTCAGAGATACGAGGAAACAATTCGTTCGTAACTCTTGTTAGTATGTACTAACCCGTTACTAATGTTTCAAAACCACTGATTATTATTGAAAATAATTAGGATGTCAATTACCAAAATCTGCATTTGTTATTAAGGCAAATAAAATGGTTACAACTTATCTTACCTCTCATATTTCTGTTTTTCTTTTTACACCCTATCTTACTTCTGATCTTTCTGTTTTTCTTTTTGGGTATTTGCATTGATTTCTTCTTGTCTTTGTCTTTGTCAGCAGGTGGACGATGATGTTGCACTACACTGTAATTTACTCATTGCTCTTGTTAAATTACTACTGATTATAAATCGATCGGAAAGAGAAAATAATAAAAAATTAAAATAGTAACATGCAAATTAGATTATTTTTGAACCATAAATCTACCCCTGGACGGCAATGATCGAACTTTTGCACAGCATCAGGTTCACGTTATCTGAAACGTTCCTATCAGGATACAAGGAAATTATCATCAACGTGCTAAACCCCGGAAAATAAGGTCGAGTGTTTTGTGTTTAGCTTTTGTACATTGCAGATATATTTTTATCTAGAAATTTCTTGAAATTGCTTGGGGATGGGAATGAAATCCACGCTTGTGTATTTTATTATGCCATCGTAAAACGTTCACTTCTATTGTGTTGGATAAGGTAAAAAAGCACAGATACTCCGCTTTAGAATATCCTATTTTATACACATTTATACGGAAAATTCGGGTCAGATAATAGAGAATATTTTTAATAAAGAATTTCTTATCATGCTTTAGTTGATATGACCTAACATAACGATTTCAATTATCAAACTTATCCATTTTTAATAGTCAAGAGTTATAACAGAAGGAATTTGATAAAAATAATAGTAGATAATAAATATGTCACTATACTAAAACATATTCATTATTAAAGTAAGTATTGAGAATTTTAGTAAAAGTTTCGCAAATGTTATTTTCTGCTAGAAATCGATGACTCAAATACAAAGTAATAAAGAACGGAAAAGAAAATCCATTAAAAAAATATTCAGAGACACGCAATTATTACAAATGCACAGTGCTGGAATTGGGGGTTGGTAATTGGCGACCGCCAAGGGCGTAAGCTTTTGAGGGTCAAAATTTGGTTAAGTGATGCGCTTTATTCTTCAACCCTAGGTCAGGAACCAAGTATGCCAATAGCGCAATCTGCTCTAGTTTCAGATTTGCACATGCACTTAAAATTAAAAAAAATATATGGAAATGCAAACAATAAATATTTTTAATACGATTGAGCTGTCATTATGAAATGGGAAATCTAAAGATAAATATAAACTAAAACCTAAAGATACTAAATGGCGACTATTCTGTTAATCTTCTGTTAATACGTATAGTGGAGTAAAACTAAGAGTCTAAATCACTTTGTAGGGAATTGTCTTACAATAGCAATATTTTTGCTGGAACTTGTCGAAACCAGCAAAAAGTTTTGGATGAAATCTTTGCCCCGCAAGTCATTGTTTAAACAAAACAATGTTAAAAATTGTGTTTTTTCGCAGTTTTTCTTAAATATCTCTGGTTGTATAGCTCGTATCGCATTGAATGAAAAAAGGTATTGTTCATAATAAAATTCCGAAGAAAACTATTTTTTTTTCTCGAACCTTTTTGGTTACTTTTGTTAAGTTGCAATAAATAAGAACAAGAGCAACCATTTTTAAATAATTGATGATGGCTTAAACAATGATGTAACTATTTTGACGGAATTTTAGGAAACGATGCCTCTTCAAGTTGGTATGTTGACGGCAACGCCTAAAAAATAAAAGCAAAGTCGAAAATTGAATCGTCGATTTTTTAAGTGCATCACGTCGCACAGGAAAAATTAATTCTGCTGCAAAGTTGAAGCACAATACAAATCCATATATAACACAGCCCCACAAAAAAAAAGTCTTTGATCTGGATGATCGACCATAGTATTCCTATGTATTTTTCGACGCTGAATCCGAATCCGAGGTCAAAAAAATTCGTATACCCCCAAACTTTTGCGCTACAGCCAAAAACAACCCCGAAAATAGGGTAAAACCGTCCCATACATCAGGATTCAATGAATGGATGTAAATTAATGGTGAAAAACATGGGAAGGGAAAATGTTTTATATTAGCAGTCACTTACTTGAATATTGACCGGAAAACTACCCTTATAATATGCGGAAAACTCCCCCCCCCCTGTACAAGCATAGAATATATAAATGCCAATAAATCGCGAGAAATGTTAAAGTTTTTATAGTTTGGTATAGTTTGGTGGTTTTAAGACACGCGTAAGATCATGAATCTTACGCGTGTCTTAAAACCACCCATATAACAGGGTGGAAACCACCCTTATATAAAAATAGACTGCGTGAATACCAATAGATTGTGGGAAATGGAGGAGTTTTCGATGTTCTAATTCCAGAATAGAATCTTGGATGACCCTGTTCTACCTTATTCTTAGTCGGTACAAAAACTATCCCTATAATAAGGTGGAAACCATCCTTATTACAGAATAAAGCACAAATGCCAATAAATACGGGAAATAACTTTTTTATAGTTTAAGTACAGAACATGAATCTGGAGTGACTCCCAGGGCACCTCGCTTACTCGTGACCCAAAATCTCTTCTATAAAGGGTGGTAGCCACCCTCATATAAGAATAAATTGCATGAATACCAATAAATCGTGGGAAATGATGGAGTTTTCATTGTTTCAATTCCAGAATAGATTCTTGAGTGACGTTGATCTACCCTATTCTCACTTGGTACCCAAAATTATCCCTAAAAAACCACCTCTACATAATAAAATGTACATATGCCAGTTTTTCAATTTTTCTTCTCAGAATACCTTTTCTTCTCATTTTCAAATGATCTCCTCACTGGCTCTCTTTTATGTTCTTCGTGCGTGTCTCTTTTCATAGACCAACAGTAGTCGGCCATCATGTGGACATCCCACCTTCCTTGATACCGCTTCCCCATCTCCGAAATATCCTGGTGAAAGCGTTCGCCTTGCTCTTCATTGTATTCACCCAAATTTTCTGGATGGCGGACAACTGTTGGTCCATAAAAAGAGACACACACGAAGAACACAATAGGAGCTAATGAGAAGATCATTTGAAAATCAGAAAAAAAGGTATTCTAGGAAAAAAGATTTAAAAAAATATTCATATTCTTCAGTCAAGCTGCATTTATTGCACGAAAAGGTTAATGCAGCTTGACTGAAGAATATGAACATTTTTTTAATCTTTTTTTCCTAGAATACCTTTTTTCTTATTTTCAAATGATCTTCTCATTGGCTCCCTATTGTGTTCTTCGTGTGTGTCTCTTTTTATGCACCAACAGTGGTCCGTCATCCAGAAAATTTGGGTGAATACAATGAAGAGCAAGGCGAACGCTCACGGAAGGTGGGATGTCCACATGATGGCCGACTACTGTTGGTCTATGAAAGGAGACACGCACGAAGAACATAAAAGAGAGCCAGTGAGGAGATCATTTGAAAATGAGAAGAAAAGGTATTCTGAGAAGAAAAATTGAAAAACTGGCATATGTACATTATATTATGTAGAGCTGGTTTTTTAGGGATGATTTTGGGTACCAATTGAGAATAGGGTAGATCAACGTCACTCAGGAATCTATTCTGGAACTGAAACAATGAAAACTCCAACATTTCCCACAATTTATTGGTATTCATGCAATTTATTCGTATATGAGGGTGGCTACCACCCTTTATAGAAGAGATTTTGAGTCACGAGTAAGCGAGGTGCCCTCGGAGTCACTCCAGATTCATGTTCTGTCCTTAAACTATAAAAAAGTTATTTCCCGTGATTTATTGGCATTTGTGCTTTATTCTCTAATAAGGATGGTTTCCACTCTATTATAGGGGTAGTTTTTGTACCGACTAAGAATAAGGTAGAACAGGGTCACCCAAGATTCTATTCTGGAATTAAAACATCGAAAACTCCTCCATTTCCCACAGTCTATTGGTATTCGGTATTCACGCAGTCTATTTTTATATAAGGGTGGTTTTCACCCTGTTATATGGGTGGTTTTGAGACACGCGTAAGATTCATGTACTGTATTCTAAACTATAAAAACTTTAACATTTCTCGCGATTTATTGGTATTTATATACTCTATGCTTGTACAGGGGGAGTTTTCAGCATATTATAAGGGTAGTTTTCCAGTCAATATTCAAGTAAGTGACTGCTGAATGTAAAACATTTTCCCTTCCCATGTTTTTCACCATTCATTTACATCCATTCATTGAATCCTAATGTATGGGACGGTTTTACCCCATTTTCGGGGTTGTTTTTGGCTGTAGCGCAAAAGTTTGGAGGTATACAAATTTTTTTGACCTCGGATTCGGATTCAGCGTCGAAAAACACATGGGAATACTTATGGTCAGTCATCCAAATCAAAAACTTTTTTTTTGTGGGGCTGTGTAATCAAACAATATAGACCAAAAAGGACAAGATTCAGGAAAGCCGCTTTTCAATCTTGTCTAAAAATCTTTAATTCTAAATATACAGGTTGGACCATTTTAATCTATTATTGCAAATGTCTAAGGAGGCCATCTGATTCTGCGGTCGGGCACCGGGTCCGTGACCTTGGTGAGCCCCTGTGATACCCAACTTTGTTTTTTTTTAATAGGAACTCCTATTTTTTTATTGCAGAATCTAATTCTACGAAAGAAAAATACGTTCAAATATGATTTTCAAAAATTTTTCCCAGTGAGCCCTACTCGGGCTCCCAACTTTTTTTTTAATGGAAATATCAATTTTTATTGCAGAAAAAAATACGTTTAAATATTTTTCAAAAATTGTTTCCAGAGAGCCTTACAAATTGGGCCCGAGTAAGGCCCACTGGAAAAATTTTTGAAAATCATATTTGAACGTATTTTTTTCCGTAGAATGCAAATCTGCAATAAAAAATTGATATTTCCATTAAAAAAAAGTTGGGGGTACAGGGCTGTATCAAGGGCCCGGACCGGGTACTGAACCCAGGGCCGTACCGAAGCCTACTACTTTGGGGGGGGGGGGGGGAGAAGATGAACAAAAAGCCAACTCATATACCTTTACATTGCATAATTTCAATAAAATAAAAACTTTATATGGAAAAAGCTACTAAAACTAAAAAATTCAAATCGAATTCAAATTTACTATGTACAATGTACAGGGTGTCCCAACCAAAGACGGAACAAGGACATTTTTCCGGCGATAGAAACGTTTATAACAAAAACTAAAATTATCATTTGATGTATTTTTTCCGCCGAATCCAAAAATTATAATAAAAAAACGAATATAAAATATGCTATTTCATGGTTCAGACTTCACATAGTTAAAAAAAATCCCTGAATTTTTCAGGCTTTCCATGACAAAAAAAAAATGTTTTTCAATGACATTTCATGATTTTTGCGAAATATTTAAAATTCACTAAATTTCCATGATTTTCTTAGGATTTTTAAAATTCCCTGAATTTTTCTCGCTCCGGTTTTCCATATGAGCCCGAACCCTGTATTTTTGTGTCATAAATCTTTTGTTTTCAATTTATCTGTTTTCGTTTATGATAATTTTTGGTTTCTGCGGAAAAAAATATATCGAATGGCTTCTTTGGTTTTCGACATAAACATTTGTATCGTTTGAAAAATGGCCTTGTTCAATCATTGTTGGATCATCATGTACCTAAACCTAATACTTATTACTTAAAAGAAATTAAAAAATCCTTGGTTTAATAAAATAAAAAATAAGAACTGTTAAACAAAAATAGGTCTTTGAAAAAAAATTAGCTTAAATAAAGTAAATAAAAAGAGTAATAATAATAAACTTTATTGTCCAAAAGACCATACAGTAATATGGTGTGGGACACGTCGAAATGATTGACCAAAGTCGTCAATACAATAAAAAATTATTACAATAGGTGGAAACAGGAAAAAGTTCCGTAAATACCAAGTTAGACTTTGCTGTCTAATATCTCACTACCGAACAAAACTAATAGGTATGTAGACCTGATAATGTTATATTAGATCAGTAGTAGAAACATATAGATTCTATTTAAAAATCATTGCTAAATAAATTCATTTACTAAAAATACTAGATTTTTAGTAAATGAATTTATGTATAATAAATTAATATTAAAAAGGGGTATTCCGTGTCGTGTAAGGGAAGCTTTGCTTCCCTAGCTTCAATGGAAAACACACTACTGATAAAATAAAATATTTACAGGGTTGCCAATAGTTTAATAATAATTATTGTGTTAATTTCGCGATTGTGGGAGTTAGTGTAAAATTCAAATTATATATTTGTATGTGATGATCAGTTAGATTTTGCCAACGCCAACCGCGATTGGAACCAACTGCCCGAGCTTTGGGGGGAGGCCCCCCCTTGGGCCCGGCCCTGACTGAACCATAGCATTAGGTGACCCCCATCGAATCCTACAACTTTTATTTAAGTCAATTTTCAATTGTTAGCTTAACCGGCGAGATAATTGGGTTCTTGTGATTTCAATTGTTGGTATAAGGCCCGAGTAAGGCCCACTGGAAAAAATTTTTGAAAATCATATTTGAACGTATTTTTTTCCGTGGAATTAGATTCTGCAATAAAAAATAGGAGTTCCCATTTTAAAAAAAGAAAGTTGGGTATCACAGGGCCTCACCAAGGTCACGGACCCGGTGCCCGACCACAGAATCAGATGGCCCCCTTAGAACCCAACAACGAGATATTTGCAATAATAGATTAAAATGGTCCACCCTGTATAATATACACACTAGCTCTCATAAAATAACATAATCACATTACACATATTAGATAAAAAATACAACAAATAATTATAAATAACTGAATCTGGTTGTGTAGTACTACCGATTTGTGAACTGTTTGCAGCGCAAAATGTTCAGGATACCAAATTACCAAATTAGAGTATGTTTATTCTATTTAACTGTGTTTCACATGTAATTTTTTATCATTTCATATATTTCGTTTAACACAATCTATTATTTTGTCACATAAACGCGACTGAGCGCGCGGAGTGACGCAGCGGCCAGGTGTTACGGCGAATGATTTTCAGATCATGTAGTTAGAAACTAAGTCTGGTCTCTTTGCAGTGTTCGATTGTCTTATATCTTATATCCTAGGATTTCACATCAGAATTCGCGTTATTTAAAGTGAAAAGTGAGTAATATTTTTAGTTATGCAGGAAAAATAAATAAAAACAAAAACGCAGCTGTAGCTTTCAAGAAATAAAAATATTTACCGAGAGCAAATTATTAGATGATGTATAGAGTTCAGCGAGGGGTCAAAAGGAATGATGATGGGGTAGGTGGTTTTGAGGGAGGAATGTTTTATGAGGAAGTGTGTTTCAGTGTAAAAGTAACGTCAGTCAAGTAATGGGGTATCGTAGATTGGTAGTCTCTTGTATATAAGTTTATGTGTGTGTGGTATATTGTCTCGTCGTCTTATGTTAGCAATGTTTTGTGTAAGTTATGAGTTTGTTAGTTTATATATAAAGAATCTTTGTGAGGTCTCGTCGATGCATAATACTCGAAGCAGTTCTCAGATTTTGCGCAGTTATGTTTGGGTATTGCATAAAGGGCAACGGCTTTCAATATTCCTGAAATTTACATTATGGATGTCTGTTCTATCTAATTAATACATATACATATGTTTTCGAATCCTGGGTTTAGAATCCAGTTCATCTAAGGCCTTTGTGTTTACTTTGTTACAATCGCCATTTGAAATTAAGGCACGCATATCCTTAACACCCTATATGAATAACTTTGTCCCAATATTATATTTTTACGGTGTGGATTTGGGCAACTCTGTAATTAACCATTTGACGCGTACGACGGCTTTCGGATAATTATTTCCCGTGAAGAGGAGCAGAGCTGGGACCTATAAAAATTGTAATTTATGAGAATACTGGGAGTTTTATTGTTTTATTATGGACGTTCTCACAACAATCTACCCAAGTTTATTGAACTCATAAAACAAGATGAGAGTAAGCAACCTAAATTGAGGCTTATTTATATAAATATGGTAAAAGAAGTAGGAATTTGTATATCTAAAAATACTTTCATTGATGCTATTGAATGATATAATCATATTATCTTCCTTTGTAGCTGACTTAGATTTCGTAATTATTATGAGCACTTATAGTATTTACAGACAGCTTGGTAAAAATGATATTACTTGATTCTCTGAATGGGTAACAGATGTCTGGCACTGGCATAAATCTGTCTGCTACCGATAGATCTTGGTGATAAATACTCGACCCATTTATTTGCCTTGAAGTTAGGTTTTTATTATTTTTTTGAATAAATGAAAGAAATTCCTCAGTTGCAACAACTTTGTGTGATCAACTTTTTAAACACTCTTTCAGGGGGTCAGGGGGTCAGTCAATTAAATCCCCCTGTTTTTTTTTATATTAATGTTCTGGCGAAGTTTAACTATGACTAGTCCACTAGGACACGCACACAACTCCCCCCCCCCTCTCCCTTTTTTCAGTGGCGGAAAATGTTCAAGACACACCACGGTCCGTGGTAGTGTGGGATTTTTACCCACTAAAAACCCCCACCTCTTCACTTCGCGAAATCGCTTATAAATACATCTGGAAAAAATTCACTAAACATCTTAAGCAAAAAATAAGGCCGATAATGATACATAAAAGAGCCATACAAAACAAAAAGTACATAAAAACATCTAATTACACCATAAGAGCCATACACCACACTAACCGTGTGCACTACAAGCAAAAATACTAACACACTTCAAACAGCTTTAGTTGTCCTGCTGCCTCCTTTGTACTTATGCCTCTCTCCTCCTGTTCTTTTGGTTGAATTACTTTTCTGATGCACTTTTCTGTCGAGTTTTTCGTCGTTCTCCATCATTTCTTCTATGATGTTGTTCTCGTTTAATATGATTCCTACTTCTAGATTTACTATCAGTCTTTTGGGTTCTCATCTAGTGCATTCGAAAATTGTATGTGCTACTGTGTCTCTATGTTCGCAGTATGTACATATTTGCTCTTCTGCTTTGCCCATCCTATGTTTATAGACCTTGAAGGATCCGTGCCCAATCAACACATGAGTCCTTTTATCCATTGAGCTACTTCTAGCGTGTCCGTCCACTGCGCCTGTCATCTCTCCAAACTGGTCTCTCTTTCTCTTTTTTTTTTGGCTTGTAGCGTACCCTCGTCTTCTCTTTCATAGGGTCTTCTCTTTTCATCTATTAAAAGATCTATGGAGATTATCCATGCCACTACTTGGGTCGCGCTTGCAGATATTGTCCTATACCCGCTTATGACCGAGTAGAACTTTTCTTTGGATAGTTATTAACATTTGTCTATTTCGTCTTTTCTCTAAGGTCATGTGCCATATCGGAGCTCCATACGTGAGAATTGATTGGTCACTTTTATAAAACCTCCATGTTTTTGCTTCCAGATCTTATATGGGGCATGATTCTCGATGCTATATTTGCTGGTACTTTTTGATCGTATGCTTGATGTGTTCGTCGAATGTCCTCTTCTCGTCGATTATTATTCCGAAGTACTTCACTCGTTTCTTCGGATCAATTTGAACGTCTCTCAGTTGGAATTTGATATGTCTTGTTTCCCTTTTCCCTTTGAGGAGAACCGCCTCGGTATTTTCTGGGGCCATAGGCCTATAACAACCATCTCCCACGACATTGCCATCTGCCGCTGATACTTGAATTCAGCAGAGGAGAGCGACTAGCCGTTGTTGTCTCACGCAGCCGCGGTCTAGCTCACTGCTACCGTATCGGCAATACATGAAAAACGCTATTACACATCCATACACTACCCAGGATTCGAACTTGCAACCGTAAGCATTGCCCCACTGAGTCGATTTCCCAGTTTCCTAGCTCACAATGTTTAGCACGACTATTTTCAGGGCCGTTTCTAGAGATTTGGCCGTTGGTGTGCAAAATCTAAAATGCCGTCTCATACTTCCAAATTGATGAGGGGAGGGAGTAGGAAATGTAAAAAAAAAATTGTGAAAAATCTAAAATGCCGCTTCATACTTCAAAATTGATTAGCGCGGAGGGGGAGGGGTAAATCTAAAAAAAAAAAATATTTGTGCAAACTCTAAAATGCCGCTTCATACTTCCAAATTTATGAGCAGGGGAATCTAAACAAAAAATTATAAAAATTGATAAAAAAAATGTTTTCCACCTGAATAAAAATTGATAAGCTCGGGCACGGGCCGCCCCTAAAATAGACCTCGAACACCTGCTCTACATGACCCTCCTGACTATTTTCAAAGCTAGCACACTTTTTCCTCCCATATTTTCTAGCTCACAATGTTTATACTTGACAATCATTTTAAAAATTAGCTCACCTGCAATGTAGGGTGTTATTATTTTTTGACTCACATTTGTTGGAGCATGATGCTTACTGCCTTTGTAAGTGTGCTCACGTTGAAAATGGTTATACTAGGTGTAAACATTGTATGCTAGTAAATTTGGGAGAAAAAAATGACGCAAGACTAGCTTCACTTGTCCGCCTACGTAAACAACCCTTATTTATTAATTATGGAAGGGTGGTCCTAGCAATTTGAAGAAGAAAAACTGACGGGGGAGAGAGGTTCACATTGCATATTTTTGCAATTTTTAGGTTGAATTTTTTTAGGAGAACAGATATCAATATACCATTTTCAGAATTTAAGATTTTGATTCTCTTTAGCTTGAGGCATGTTACTGTTTACGGGATGTGAAAGACTACCAAATCCAAACCAATTTACTTTTGTTTTATGAATGAATGAACGAATGAATGAATGAAATAAACTTTATTTTGGGTAACAATCACAATACATATTTCTGGGCATCATTAAACAAAATAGAGTCAAAAACCAGAAAAACAAAACCATTTACATATTCTTTAAATGTTTTGGTTAAACACTCTAACCTAAAAGGTATATAAAATTTTACATCAAAACATTAAATGTATGTTTGTCCTTTCTTTCAAAATAAATTGAAATTAAATGTAATACGAACCTACCTTATGAGTTTCTCATTTATTTTGGCATAATAGAATACATGTATACATATGTACAACTAAAAATGTATGCATATTTTAATAAATCCTTGTAACGACGCACATGAAATTAAACCCAAAATTCCGATCACTAATTATTATTAATAAATTTCGGTAACATTTCACCTTTAACTAGAACGTCAAAGGCTTTAGGGATTTCTGTTCTGTTCGTTACCAATTGGTGATTTCTGTTGAATAATAGTTGCAGATTTTTAGTACCACGTGTCTCACGACAGTTTTGACCTTAAATGAAAGTCTGTACAATTAAATTATTAAACTTTTGTTTAAACAGGTATGAATATAGTACAATACTTGTGTTATATTTTTGTAATAAAAGATTAAATATAGTCTTTATTTTCTTAGAACTTTGAGCAAATTTACCTAATTCCATTGTTAAACAATTTGCTCAACCACTTCCTGTTCAAAATAGAATTAATACAAAGTTAACTATCTTATCTTTATGGTACCATTAGTAGGTCAAATTACATGTTAGAATCGATTAGTCTGCCACTAATTCCGCGAAGTACGATAAAAAATACAACGAAACAATTTATCAAAGTCCGTACCACACTACCGCAACACATATGAGAGACTTCCTTTCATCCCTGCTGACCACGCTGCGGGACCATCGTTTCGTATATAGGGTGTTCCAATAATAGATGTCCAAAGCGAACAATGTGATAGAGGACCCCAAGGCAGTGGCAGAGTGCCCCCGCATGATGTGGTGCCCCTGCTCTGGAAAATTAGGGAATTAGGGAATGCAAAACTAATTTTTTCCCGTTTTTCGCCAAAAAAAAATTCATTTTGCCCCCCTCGCTCATAAAAAAGATATTTTTCCCATTTTCTCACGGCTTAAACAGCCACACACAAAAAAAAGTTCAGACCCAGAAACTAGACCTACCAATCTTTATGTATTTCGACCTCCTGAATTCGATGCCGCCATCAGAATTTAATTTTATTGTTGTTTTTTTTATCTTTAAAATTGCATTTTCATCGCAAAAAACGACCAATCGATGTCAGATAAACTCAAAACTAATGTAAATTATATTCAGTCAGATATATTTTCTTCCATGTATTGATGCGTTTTTTTTTTTAATGTCCTGGCGAAGTTTAGCTAATGCTACTCCACCACTTAACCAGGACGGCGAGATGAGTTACGGTCACCCATCTAAGTGCCGGACTCGTCCAGCGTGCCTTAACTTTGCTGATCGACCTCTGAAATCGGCACTGTACCTCACCTCACCTCAGTTTGACGTTAAAAAAGTTCTACAAGACAAATTCTTACGAGTATTTGCCAGCCATTTTATCGCCAAAAACGACCACTATGAGCAATTGAACTGGAAACTAATATAATTTTTAATCAGGCATATGTTTTTCCATGTATTTTGATGCGCTGAGTCTGGATTTGATGTTAAAAATGGTCTACAAGACAAATTCTGACGAGTATTTGCCAATAACTCACAAATTCAGCCGTTTTATCGCCAAAAGCGATCACCAAGTGGCAGATAAAATGTAAATTAACGACAGTTGAATCCAGATCTGTGTTTTTCCATGTATTTTGACGTGCTGAATCCGAATTTGTTTTTTTAATGCCTTATTTATATTAACGTCCTGGCTAAGTTTACCGAATGCTACTCTACCACTTAACCAGGACGGTGAGATGAGATACAGTCACCAATCCAAGTGATGGACTCGCCCCGGCGTGCCTAACTTCGCCGATCGGGTACAGTCACTGAAACTGGTATCGTACCTCACCTCAATTTGATGTTGAAAAAGCCCTGCGATACGAATTATGACGGGTATCAAAAGTTCGTAAAAACAGCAATTCTTTTATCAAAAATGATAACCAGATGGCTGTAAAGTTTAATTTCGTAAAGTAAATTTTCAGGTAAAAAGTTATCATGGCGATATCACGAATTTCTTCTCGCCTTTTTACTCTCCCATTGTTCTACATTTTTTGCTGATATCTTGCTCTCTTATCTTCAAATGATCTACGTAAAGAAACTCTTTTTTTCTTAGTCAATGAAGGGATATCCCTCTTCAATGACCAGCAATAGTCGGCTATCATGTGGGCGTTCCACCTCTCTTGATATGACTTCCCGGCAAATCTAGGAGATTTCAGTGAGGAGCTTGATGAGCCATTTCACTAGGACATAAGGGAGATGGAGGACAGATATCAAAGAAGGTAGAACGCCCACAAAAAAAAATCGGATTTAGCCCGTCAAAATACATGGAAAAACATATATCTGAATATAATTTATATTAGTTTTGAGTTTATCTGACATCGATTGGTCGTTTTTTTGAAATAAAAAAAATGCAATTTTAAAGATAAAATCTAAGAAAAAAAACCCAACGATAAAATTAAATTCTGATGACGGCATCGAATTCAGGAGATCAAAATACATAAAGATTGGTAGGTCTAGTTTCTGGGTCTGAACTTTTTTTTTGTGTGGCTGTGATCAAAAAATATTTTGATATTTTGCGCCCTCCCGCTCATAAAAAAATGTTTTTCCATTTTGCCTGCTCGCTCAAAAACTACCTTACTAAGCGCCTAATTTACACTGATAAGCACAAAGGACCTGTGGCATTAATGTGAAAAGGTAACAAATTATGTATTTTCACTTGATTTGGAAAGAAATAAAATTACACAACTTGTTTGCAAAAATGAAGAAAATTACTATTTAACAGATTTTTATGTCTTAGGTCTACCTTCTCTTTCAATGCAAATTCTGCACCTTCTTAAGAAATTCTCCTTAAAAGATCGAAAAGATCTCTCATTTCGACGATTTGTGTTTTCGGCTTCTTGTGAGGGGGTAATCGCTTATGCAATATGTGGGACAGGTATATGTGCAATGGTGTGCAATATTGCAATTGTAGGACACATAATTTCAAGTGATTGCCCCCTCGGCTTCTTGTATTTTCTGATGTAAGTCTATCTCGTTTTGACATTCGTTCGTATACACTGTTTGTTTATAGTAGCCTCACATAAGAAACTCAATCGGATTCAAATCGGGCGAACGTGGCGGCTACCTTAGTGTGGTCCGCCGTGGCCAATTCATCGGTTGGGGTATGTTCTTATGTTCTGTTTAAACACTGTCTTACTGATGAAGCGAAATGGCATGGTGCTCCCTCGTTTTGTAGCCACATGCGCTGACGTACCTCCGACGTCTTCTAGCTGCAGTGGAAGATTATTTTCCCAAATGTTTTATGAACTTTTCCACTCAATCTTCATAACAGCAACATAAATGATCTAATTAATTAGTAGTTTATGATTCCCGTCCATAAGTTTACCCCAACTGGTGATAGAGATCCGAGGCTCTTACTACATGGGGCCTTATTCTTGAACCAGGGAGTAAAGAATCGAAGTATTTTATCTCTCTTCATCTCATTACATTTCCTATTTCCTTCTCCTTATTTTTTCTTACTAATTCTATTCCCTCAAGACAAGAATAGGGCCCCTGTGGGTTCTCTATTGACCATATGCGGTACTAATTGTGTATGTTGAAGATTCCGTTTCTCTTAAAGAGCAATTTGTCCCATAAAATAGTTTTAAAAATGTTTGGGTCTTCTCTCGATCGCCTTATCAGATATCAAGTCCAAGGTTCACACAGTCGTCTTGCCAGTAGTTATCAACAGTCGAAACCGCAGCGTGATTCAAAAGTCCAGTACACAAAAGCCAAAGTTACGAAGAGATTAGGAGCATTAGAAATCAGAAAATAGCAGTAAAATTGAACAACACACTACCGAATTGTAAGATGAAGAGATCAGACATTTGCTAATAGCTCGAAAATTTTATCCCTTTATCAGGGTTGGCTCTAGGTCAGCGCGGAAAGATTTTTTATGTAAGTATGTCGCAATATATCTTACCTTGTACTTTTTTAGGGAATTCCGTAATATCCAAAGTTTCACAATTTCACAAACAGCATTAATAAAAAACATATAAAAGTACCGCCGCACATTGAAATCTAATGTTGACACTCCGTCAGGATCGAATGTCTTCAACAATGCAATTGTAAAAGAATCAAAGAAGGGACTATGACAGTTAACGCTGTAGAATGATGGACCGGGGCATAAGACGCTCCATAATGTTTCACGTGAGGAGAAGGCCGTTGGACTAGACTGTGCGCCTCGAAAAAGTTGGTAATTTAGGTAATTGTCACAGTATTAACATTTTAAAATGAAATAAAATTCACTTTATCACGTTGTGTACATTTGTGATGCACACGGTACATGACAGTTTTATGCCATTAATCTTTAACTTTGTGTCTTATGTATGATTTAATATTATATAAAAGTGGTTTATTTGATTGGGAAAAAAATGTTTTATGTTGCCAGCAGCTTATTGGTTTTTTTTTAATTTAATTATTGTGAAAACAAACATAATAAACACACCACAAATATTAAACAGAACCGGACGTGTTGATTCAAAATTGTTTTTTTATTTGCTAGTAATATATTTCATGTTTTTGCAAGAACCATTACCGTTTTTAGGTTTAATTTATTACCAAGAATATATTGTAGCTAGCAATGATGAATATTTCACGGTTTCTAATGTTTCAGTAGATGTTTGTAATATAATATTATGTCTATATAAGAGTCGTCTCTGGCGCCTAGACAAAATGCCCGAGCCTTTGCTAATAATAACTAATTTTACCTGCACTACGGCCAATCACAACACACTGTGATAATAAAGTCGAACACAATAAACCGTTTCTGCCCAGGTGCGTGCTGGGACGATTTTGAGCCCCGGGAAAAAACCTTAGCAAGGGCCGCAGGGAGAAATCTGATAATTTTTATCTTGAAAATGAAAATTGATGAGCGAGGGGGAGATCTCAAAAAAAATTCCTCTCACTTGAAAAATTGATGAGCGGGGGTGGGGGGGGGGACAGATCTCAAAAAACACTCCTACCCTACAAAATAAAAATTATTCGACTCTTCATGAAGGGTCCCTTTATAGAGGGCCCACCGGGAAACTTGGTGGGCCAGCACGCACCTGTTTCTGCCTCTCTCTCAACGATGTAAGAAACGAGCCTCTTTGCAGGTACATACTTACAGTGCTTTTATGTCAGAATTTATAAACAAATATAGTTTTCTGCGAATGATGTTTGTATCTGTATCACCTTGTTCATTTTGGATGTCTAGCAATGGAAGACCCATTATAGTTGTTTCCATATTTTTGTAACAAATATTTTTTTGTTATGATGTTATGAGTTGCAAAAACCAAAAACACAACCAGTTCCAGCCTATTCATAATATGCATGTTATAGTACGATAACCAAAGAATGTTGTAATATTTCATAACATAACAGATCTGCTGATCAATGAATGCAATGTTATTAACAGATCCTTTCACTTGATTTACAGTATTTAGAATGTTATTCGATATTCTACATGTAATATGTATAGTTAATTTTTTTGTTGTGTCTGCTGAAGGTGATATGATATTGATGACTTAAAATTTTTTAAGTGAACTATTATTACGCAATGCATTTCTAATCTATCAAAATTTTTTTGAATAAAGAATGTCTGTGTGCGAAGATCGGTATATCATTAATTAAATTATGTAAGTTATTCTATCTATTGAAAATGTCATTTAAAAAAAGCTGTGTAGTCAAAATGTCTAGGTTCAAGAAGTGCTGCGACTATTTTTAGATATCAATTTTGACCTAATAATGGTTCCAAATGAAGATAAAAGTACTTAGCGTTGTTGTATTAATACATTTGAGCAGGTGGGTAAATTGTTTGAGAATTAACTAAATTTGTTTCAAATCCTAAGAAAATAAATATATATTTAAGTAAGCTCTTCTTGTAATAATATTATATAAATATTTTTGTAACGTATTGATACATCTTTACGTAAAAAGGTACGTACTAAAAATTCCAATCACACATTGTTGATATTATTATGGGTTTTACACAACAGTTTAATACAACTCCATTCGTAATCTTTACAAGTTCTATAGATAACTACTGATAATTTTCATAGTTTATTAATTAATTGATAGTTCAGCCGATGTTACTCGCGATACATATTTTGTAATTTACCCAATAGTCAAATGAACCGCTATCTAAGGAATCCTTACTTCCACGTCCAGACCCAAGTCTCTTACAATGAAAACAATTTTAATAATACTATATTTGCACTCCATCATGTGGAAATATTTGTTCATAAAACTTTAATAATATAATACCCCAAATACCCATAAAACGATATCCATGGTATTGGAGCAGGGGTTGGCATGTTTAAAACATCGCACTGTGTTTTAAACAAATGTTTAAAACATATTTAATACACAATGCGAAGTTTTAAACAACAAAAGCAGGAAAAGTGCCGTTGATGGTCCACTCCGATATAAACAGTAAACACACTCACAAAAAAAAACCGCTGCCCAACACATTTTTTTTAATATCTCGACGTTCTAAGCCTATTTGAACAATAAAAGTTTTTAACATTTTTTTTGTCGTTGCTATACTTCCACTGGATATGGAAGTAAATAATAGCCTCTGTAATTTTACTCATATGAATCAAATGGTCAGTGGTTATGTTGTAGAACTCTCCAAAATCGTCCTAAGTTGAAATCAGAATCAAAATTCGACTTAGGCAAAATTTCATTTAAAGACATTTTTAAGAGTCTGCAGAGGCACAGATCAGTCCATAAGGACCGTTTTGGGTTCTATAAGGCGTTAGAAATGACCAGGTGAAAATTCGAAGAAACACCGAATTTTCACTTAGGAAAATATGTTTTTGGTTCAGGATATGAGAGTAAAAGTATATAATGACAAAGATTTATGAATAATATACTTTTTCAAAAGTACCATAAATTGAACTTAGAAAAATAATACTTTTGAAAAGTGTGTCGAAATTTGGCATGAAAATTAATTTATCAAAAGTTCGCCAAAATTTCACTTGCAGATTAATTTTTCAAAACTACGTTGAAATTTGGCTTGAAAATCGATTTATCAAAAGTACGCCAAAATTTCACTTGCAGATTAATTTTTCAAAACTGCGTCGAAATTTGGCATAAAAATTGATTTTTCAAAAGTACGCTAAAGTTGGACTTTTGAAGTACCACGAAGCCAGTTTGAAATTTTTAAAATATAGTTTTAAAATATACTTTGAGATATTTTTCATTTTTATTTCTACACCAAAGACATTGACCTTTGAGGTACGGACATTGAAAGCCCAATTCTAAAGTATGAGCATAAAATTTTAGCGATGCATTGCATCCAAAAGGCAAAATAGTCGATTTTGACAAAGCCGGCGTAGTGCCGATAAGCAAAAAATTGATAAAAATCAATGCACTTGCACAAGGCCGGTTTCTCGCATAGAAAGAGTTTGCATTGACTCAGCAGCTCGCAATTTGGTCGAGCGCGTTGAGTGGTCCAGACAAAGCAATGGTAGGAAAGCCAATAGCAGGGCTTTCCAAATGACAAAGTTACAAAGGAAAACGCCTTGTGCATAAAAAAACAAAAATTCAATTTTGCCTAAAAGTCGCTCGAAGGTGGGTTGCTGCCATATCGATAATATTGAACAACTGCATAGGAGCAAGTAAGTTGTGGACTGATTGGACGCTATTAAACGTATATGCAGTTATAAGTCCTCACGAATGTGTTTGAGTACGTGAACCGCCACGATACAAGAACTTTAAAGCTAAGTAGTCTCTAGCGAAACTAAATTCATTTAGTAAAACTTAATTATAAATTACAAATAGTCTCAGACTTCTCTAAAAAGCTCGCATTTTGATTCTGAGAAGGTATGCATGAATCTTTTCTACCTAATCGATCGTTAGCGTAAGCGCTCTCGCTTGTATGCTCTGAAAGCCATTACCTTGATTGGGGAAGGCACGATTCTTATCTTGCGTATATCTTTTGTATAACCATTTCTGTTAAATAAACAGATTCTTTGAACTATTGTTTCTTAATTGATCTTGAGGCCTGTTGACGGTCTATAATCCCTGGAACTTTCGTATCGAAAACCGGATGTGTCGAGTTAACTCACATTAACACTCGACCTTCTGGTTGCCTTACGGAGGTTCGATAGGGATTTTTTTATGCGTTTTCTGAGAAATCCCTAAGGTGTAGAGTCCGTTATTAACAGATAAAAACGTGGATACCACGTACAAAAATTAATCTCTCCGCAGAGAAATTCTTCGGTTGGGATTTTTTTATGCAAAAATCCAGAATGTCAAAGGGTACCTAAACCCCTAACGAGGGAATTCATGTCCAGAGAGAGCGTCGTTACTGATCTGTGGTAGTGCAGCCTTGGTCCATTATTCGGCTATCGAAGTGCATCTTATCTCGAACCCGCCTGGGAGGTAGAAGAACGGGGTAATAGCTGGCGCCCCCTGAGAAATAAATTGGTATCGCGTCATTTTGACGCCCGGTAGTGCGTTCTTCTACAGTTACATGCACCAAACTGAGCGTTTTATTTATAGAGTGCAGTAAAATCCGTTTAAGAACGCCATCTGGCATCAAGTAGTAGTAGTAGTAACATGGCACCATTTAATTTTAGTTGAATAGAGTTTTAAACATTTTAAACATATTTTATACATACCATTTAAAACATACTATTTGAAACATTGAAAAAACTGTTTTAAACAAAAAAAGAACATTTTTTTTTGTTTAAAATGAATAAAGCTGGTTTTTTCCAACTCTGATTGGTAGTGGCTGGCGCAAAAAAAAAATTGATTCACGTACACACCTAAATCACATTTTATTTTTTAATTACAGGGTAAAAAATGTTGAGACCTTATTTTCCCGTACGTACATTAAATCACAATATTATGGACTCTTACTTGCTTGCTTTACCCATTTAACCCCCATTTACACCCCAACCTTTCAATGGAATAAGATCAAAATATAATCTAGTTCCAGATCTTATTATAATATATATGGGCGTATAGTGCACTCCATTCTTATACTGCATATAAAAAACTCAAATCTGCCGACCGAGTTGATATAAGGAGAGACCGGGACATGTTTTATTTTTCTACACTATAATAAATAATAAATATAATGTATTGCTTAATAGATAAAACATCATCTCTTATGTAAAATATGTTCAAGCATGATTAAGATAAGAAATAAAAGGAAACACGACTCTTTTAATAAAGATTTCTAACTCTTGTAGTATAGTTACGCAAATCGCCCCTAACTAGAATGGCGCGGACTTTATTGTCGGCCTTAATACCAGGGTAATAGAAAAACAGAGTCGTACTTTGAATTTATCTGTCAGTGTCGCGAAGGACGGGCAATGCGTCCACCAGTGCATAAGATATTCGTATCTTGACGCAAAACAGAGTAAGATTTTTTTTATTTACCAGAAACGTAATTAAGGTTCTATCCGAAAACAGGATTTTTAAATCTCTAGTATTATTTTGTTCATTCTAATACGCAAAAATTTGAAGTACGGCTCTGTAATACCCTTGTGAGCATATAATAGCGTCGACTTTGATATTTGTATAGCCTTTTTTATCTACCTTATACATCTGTAGACAACTATACCAACAAGTCAATGTTTTATAAACGGTTCCAGTGTAATCGTGCGCACAAAAAGAGTTACAGACAGAACGACAGGCAGATTTTTTTTGCGCAAACTTAAAATCTCGACGTTTCATGACATTCTAGTATATTCGAAGAAAAAAAATTCATTTTTTTTTTACAATTACTATGCCTCCACTCCACTACGTGAGTGTGGAAGTAATATAGCCAAATCTTTAAAACTAGAACCTTAAAACTTGGAGATGTTGCTTGTGTGTTAAAACGAACCTCTTAGAAACAATTTTTTCGAAATTTAAAATTTCAAAATTTAAAAAAATATATATAAATATTCGATTCAAATTTCATATTGAACAGAAAAGTTAAAATACATTTTTTAAAATTATGTTGGAAGCACTTTTTTACCACATTTTAAGTACGTCTCTGTCCAAATCTTTCTGACTTGCCTCTACAGAGTGTGGAAGTAATATAACGCTTCCAAATCTTTAAAGCTAGAACCTTAAAACTTGGAGATGTTGCTTGCGTGTTAAAACTAACCTCTTGGGAACATTTTTTTCGAAATTTATATTTTTAAGAAATTTAAAAAAATATTCGATTCAAATTTCATGTTAAACAGAACAGTCAAAATACATTTTTCTAAATTATTTTGGAAGTACTTTTTCACCACATTGTCCAGATCTTTCCGACTTGCCTCTATAGAATTTTATAAACTAACGTTTAATAAATGCAGACTATAACGACAGAAAAAAAAACAGTTCCTCCAAAACAATTACCAAAAACCGTACAGTGGGTATTGATCAATAATAATTGTCTGATTAAAAGTAAGATTGTATATTTACGTTTTCTTGGAATTCGCACCACAAAACGTGAGGACGTTCAGTTACTTTGAATTGTTTAAAATGCAAAACAGAAGGTATGGTTCGGTTCCGCAATGTAACTCATTCATATTGCTCAGTGAAGTGCGACTGCATATTTTCATGTAAAACGCCTATAATTTTAAAAGAATGTATCATTAACAAAAACCAAGTATTTTGCACAGTGGGAAAATTTTCAATTTCGATACTTCTTTTATTAAAAAAAAAAAACAAAATTTGTATTAAACAAAAGATTTCTTATTTTTTAGGCATAAGGAAAACGAAAAAATATTTATTGTTGGCACAAAAGGCTCAAAAAACACAATTAGTTCAATAACGGGGTACTTTATAGTTACTTTAAACGAGGTAGTAGATTTTTTTATCTTGTATGTGTTGTAGAAAGTATGTTTTTGACCTCCAAAGCCTTGGCAAATTTTTGTGTCCACGAATTTTTGGCACTTTTTTTAGCCAAATGACGCATCCAGTCGAAAAGTCATCTATTATCAAAATTAAAGAGCATTAAATTTCGCTTCGAATGAGTACCTCAAACGGATTCGACTACTATAACCTCTACACGCAAATAATTCGTTTTTTCCTAAACTCATTTTTACTTCATTTCAGTTTTTTCTTACACCTTGTATTGTTCTTGCACTTTGCATTTGTTTAATTACTTCCACATGCAGTGGAAGTATAGTAACGACAAAAAATTTTTAAAAAATTTTTATTGTTCAAATAGGCTTAGAATGTCATGAAACGTCGAGATTTTTAGTTTGAGCGAAAAAAGAATTTCTGTCTGTCTGTCGGTCTGTCTGTCTGTCTGTAACTTTTTTTTGTGCGCACGTTTACTCTGGAACTGTTTGAGATATTGACTTGAAATTTGGTGTACAAGAACCAAAAACCTCAAACTATTTTTTTACTTCATCCACCCTCCACTACCACCCACTATCACCACCCCCACCCCACTACCGATGTGGGGTATCGTTTTATGGGTTTTTGGGGTAGAGGATTTCAAATATTATCTTATTAAAGTTCCATAAACAATTCTTTCCACATACGAAATTTTTTCGTTGTGAGTGACTTGGATAGAAAATCTAGTGATTCCTTGGGCAGCGTTTTTTTTACACTTTGTTGTATTACTACTATTGAGTAAATTTTTATTTTTGGTTAATAAACTTTGGGCCTTTCTTTACATTATGTTTTCATTTCGACAACCCATTTTCTCAAGTTAATGTGGATAAAAAGGAATAAAAGAAAATAATAAATATATTTATATGTAGGACATTTTGGATTTTGAGTGTATTTTGCTTAATATTGATGAAATTGGAAAACCAGGCAATCATGAACTTGAAATTACATGCTCTACAGCTTTCATTCTATGGATTTTTTCATTTAGATTAGCTGTTTCAGAGCTGAAGACGTTTAAAAAGTGTGAATTTTTTACAAGTTGGTAAAAATTGTTGTTATTCGACTGCCAATTATTCCCATACCTCTTGATGAAATTTTATCTTAGAAGCGAAATTTAACGCTCTTTAATTTTGATAATAGATGACTTTTCGATTGGATGCATTGTTTTTAAGTTTTAGGCCACAAACTGAAAAAAGTGCCAAAAATTCGTGGTTTTACGATACATACAAGATAAAAAAAAAATCTACAACCTCGTTTAAAGTAACTATCACCCCCTTTCGATGAGGCCGTTCCTGAACTAAATATTTAGTAGAAATGGCAATATTTCGTAATTTATGCTATTTTTACTTTTTCATTTTTAGTAAATAAACGATGTATTTATCATTTCTAATTTTGTTATTCAAAAGAGTGCACTTTAATGCCAGACTTTTGGGAAAATTCTGGCATAATAGATCTTGATAGAAGGGTCGTCCTAATGAAGCTGTCTCTTGCGTCAGCGCCACACACTTTTTTAGATGTTTCGGCCACAAGTTTGACACGCCATTTTACAGCCTGGGTGTGACAAGGCAAATCGGAAATCCAGTTGCAGTGGTGTACTAGTCTATATTAGATTTTTTGATGTCCTCATTCGTGATGTTCCTTAATAGTGGATATTACGACTATCCCACCAAATCATGCTGACGTAGTCTGCTGCTTCGAAGTTGAGTTTTGGCATAGTCACGTTTCGAATAGTCTTTCCTTTGGAAAATGATCGAGTTTCAACACTTGGCGCAGTCCCAGTTCTCTGATATGGCTGGCTTCTTTCATCCAAATTATGGGTGTTTGTATACGTTTTTACGAAAATCGAAATGGCAAATTGCGTTTTGACAAAAAAAAAAATGATAATTTAAACTTTTTGTAGCTCTTGAAATAGCCTGATCAAATGGTAGTTTTTTGGTAACATGAGCCCGGTAGAAGGTTTTTCAACGGAATTATATGTTTTTTGGGGTGCTGAACACGAATCTGAAGTTCGCTGCCTCGTAGCAGTACCGACTCAGGTCGAAAAACGCAAAAACCTCGAAATTTTCGGAGTTTTTTCGGTATTCCGCTCATCTTGCAAACGACGCGTCGTACGGAAAATATTACTGTATTCCAAGTTGAAGAGCATTAAATTCTGCGTCGAATGACCTTCCTAACTTCCAAATTAGACCGATTTATAAGGTCGCTGTCAATATAGTCAGCTGGAAAAAAGAGCAGAAAAAAGAGCAGGTAATTTGTAGTGTGAAGATGCGATGTATAGAAAATACCTGATAGCAATGTCCATTTTATTTTACTCTACAGTAATATTTTCCGTACGACGCGTCGTTTGCAAGATATGAGCGGAAAAACCGAAAATTTCGAGGTTTTTGCGTTTTTCGACTTGAGCTGGTACTGCTACGAGGCAGCAAATTTCAGATTCGTGTTCAGCACCTCAAAAAACATATAATTCCGTTGAGAAACCTTCTACCGGACTCATGTTACAAGACAGGCACTTTTGAACACCATTTGATCAGGCTAAAATAGTAAGTCAAATAACGTGATATTTTTCTTAAAAATGATTTATATTAGAGAATATTATTTAGGTATTATGCAAATCACAACTTACACACTTTTTTATTTATTATAAAAATACCTACTTTCTGTATATTGTTGCCCTAATCTGGGCACGCTAATATACTAGTTAGGTAAATACTTTAAAACACTCATTATTGGAGAACCAATCAAAACAACTACTCTTCTAGCTAATACTGACGAAGTATTGAATTACATGATAGGATTCTTAGCATTTTAAAGAAAAAAAAAAAAAAAAAAAATATTGAAAATACTTAAATCATTCATTTACATTTAGTCATTCACACTTTTTTTATTTAATATGAAATTATCTACTTTCTGTATATTGGTACCTTAATCGGGTCACGCTAATATACTACTTAGGAAAACACTTTAAAACACTCATTATTGGAAAACCAATCAAAACAACTAATCATGATAAAAGCAAATAAATAAAAATAATTGATTGTAAAAAAATAAATCAAGAATAGGCTTGTAAATAATGAATAAATGTTTCTATACTCTACTGATGAGAACTAACGAGTTCGAAAAAACTTGTACAACTTTTCTAGAGTTGAAATAGAATGTCAGGTTCAATATTTCTTGTGAATGACTGAATTTCAATAAATAATTTAAGTATCTCCAATAAATTTTTTTTTTTTTTTTTTTTTTTGCCTTAAAATGCCAGGAATCCTATCATGTAATTCAATACTTCGTCAGTATTAGCTAGAAGAGTAGTTGTTTTGATTGGTTTTCCAATAATGAGTGTTTTAAAGTGTTTTCCTAAGTAGTATATTAGCGTGACCCGATTAAGGTACCAATATACAGAAAGTAGATAATTTCATATTAAATAAAAAAAGTGTGAATGACTAAATGTAAATGAATGATTTAAGTATTTTCAATATTTTTTTTTTTTTTTTTTTTTTCTTTAAAATGCTAAGAATCCTATCATGTAATTCAATACTTCGTCAGTATTAGCTAGAAGAGTAGTTGTTTTGATTGGTTCTCCAATAATGAGTGTTTTAAAGTATTTACCTAACTAGTATATTAGCGTGCCCAGATTAGGGCAACAATATACAGAAAGTAGGTATTTTTATAATAAATAAAAAAGTGTGTAAGTTGTGATTTGCATAATACCTAAATAATATTCTCTAATCATGATAAAAGCAAATAAATAAAAATAATTGATTGTAAAAAAATGATTTATATTCTATGAAATCATTTTTTTTAAACTGTTATAAACAAACAAAATGTTACCTGTTGTGAAATAAAGTGTAATTAATTATTTTTCAAATGGCATCAACCCAGTTCATTTATCTTAATTACAGCGTCTTACTTGAATCTGGTAAAAATTATAAAAAAAAAACAAAATTTTCTAATTATTGTAAAGAAAAATTGAATTTGAATGAAAAAATGATAATACAGTTTCTTTAAGTAAACGAACACGAATGAGGTTTCTTTTATACTGCTTAGTTTTTTTTTTGCTGAATATGTTTAAAAATAACTTTTTTTGGAAAATTTGATTTTGCAAAATTCTCAATTTTTTTTCAAAAATCTTTTGAATGTAGGTCATCATGACACCCTAATTAAATCTGACAAAATTGGTTTGATTTTGCTTTTTGGTTCGCCCCGATCTGATGCTTCTAGATAAAAGTACAGGCATTTTAAAAAAATAAGTGTATTTTTTATGTATATGCTTTTCAGCAAAAAAAAAATCACTACAGGTGTTGTATAGGTGTTATCTTTATAAAAGCTTCTTGTTTTTTTTTTTTTTTCATTTGACTTTCAACTTTTTTTTCATTCGACCAATTTGAAAAGTACTGAGTGCACTTTCAAGCATAAACCGCGATTCTAGTCAAACTCGCGAGCACTCGATGTACATGAAAGTGGAGGGTTCTAATAAAATATATCTGTTGCAAAACTTGAAGCATTTTTTATTTTATTATTTCTTCTGTTTAAAAATCGTCGTTTTAAAACAAAAAAATGTGTATCAATCAGTATTCTCAAACTATATTATAATATACATAATACCAAAAACGACGTTAATACAAAAGTTATAATTACATCCAGTGGAAGTATAGTAACGACAAAAAAATGTTTAAAAATTTTTATTGTTCAAATAGGCTTAGAATGTCACGAAATGTCGAGATTTTAAATTTGAGCAAAAAAAATAATTTGTCTGTCTGTGGGTCTGTCTGTCGGTCTGTCTGTAACTTTTTTTGTGCGCACGTTTACTCTGGAACCGTTTGAGATATTGACTGGAAATTTGGTACACATATGTACTTTAACGAGATCTAGAACTAGATTATATTTTCATCTTGTTCCGTCGAAGGGTTGGGGGGTAAATTTGGGGAAAATAGGCAAATCAAGCAGGTAAGAGTCCATAAAATTGGTATTTAGTATATACAAGAGACGCTAAGGTCTCAAAAAAAGTTTTGGCATTAGCCATCCCCCATTACCACCCCCCACCCCATTATTAAAGGGGATGAAAAAAAAATTGTGATTTAGTGTGTGTACAAGAACCAGAAACCTCAAAATATTTTTTTACTTTATCCACCCCCCACTACCACCCCCTATCAGCACCCCCACCCCGCTACCGATGTGGGGTATGGTTTTATGGGTTTTTGGGCTAGAGGATTTCAAATATTAAAGTTCCATAAATAATTATTTCCACATACCAAATTTTTTCGTTGTGAGTGACTTGGGTAAAAAATCTGGATGTGGAAGTAGTGATTCCTTGGGCAGCGGTTTTTTTTATAGTTTCGTCTCTTTGACGGATATTATATAAAAAATGGACTTTATTTATTGAATATTTATAAATATATCAAATCCGCACAATTTTTTTTAAATTGAATATTGCATGATTTTGGTCTTAAATTCGGCCATTATGAATACGCCATCTTGTATTTTTTATATTTTAACGTCATTTTAGTTATCAAAAGTATTGTATTTGTAATATTTCTACTTTATACAAAATATTTATTAAAACTTAACTTACTTAAATGCATGACTTTGGTCTTAAATTCGATCATTTTGAATAGATGCCACTTTGTTAATTAATTTTTTAAACGCCAGATAATTAGCGAACTCGAAAACCTTTCGGTGAATATTTTCAAGCCATAATATCTAAAACATTTCGAGTTATAGCATTTCCAAAAGTTTGTAGGTCTAACAAAAAATTGCGAGCAAAAAAGTTGTAAACTTCGTGTAGTGCAGAAAGCCCTTAAATAGTGTTTAAGCAAATCCATTGAGGACCAATCGATTTCCTAATAATTTACTTTCGTCTAAGTAAGTGCATATTTTAAACATATATTTCAGATAGTACGTGTTACTTTTGATCCCCGTTTTTCAATACTGCTATAAACTATTTGTTTTTTCAAAATGAACGGTTCCCTTCGTTTTAGCCGATGCCCTAATAGTCAAACAAAAAACAATGAATCGTAATTACTGAATTTCATCCGGATTAAAGCGTTCAAATATTTTGATGGAATCGGAAACAAAAACATCGACTGGCCGTCTCGACTTGTTTTTCGTCATCATGAAAATGAATTCTATCAAAGTAGGTATTCGGTCTGAACGCGCGGCTGCCACTTTGCCATGGTAAACTCATAAAAAATCAACAAAAGTAGGCCCGGTTTTTAACTGAATAACAATGGATCTGGTCCGTCCAAAAATAGTCGGGTTTGATTTCTTCAATCTTTTCATACGCCTTCAACTTAATCGTCTGTTTTTCTGCTGGAATATTTTTTGTTTCTGTTGCTGAATGCGGTCAAGAATTTACATTTTTTGGTTGTTAGATTTAACCGAGTGTGTAAAAGAAAAGGTACAATGGTAACAACAAGTAAATGGAATGCCTCGGGACGTAATCGATGATCATGAGAGACAAAGACGCGACTACCATAGGCGCCGGAACCACGGGGGCTGCGGGGCCTTTGCCATCTTGCTCAACTTAGCAGGGGGACAGAGCCTCCCTGCTGAAATCAGAATTTTCTATTTATACGAATAAAAAATTAAACAGATTAAATCATTCGAAAATTCGATTCGATCTTTAAACATTTTATTCGCCTCTACAAGAAGGAAATTCATTCATGAATAAATCTTATTGTATATTCCTTCTTCGATAAAATATACTCCTGTGTAATAACCCTACATTCCTGAGAGTCTGTAGAGATCACCAAGTCATCCTAAAATCTCTATAACTCAAACATGACTCCAAGTCTCCTTCTATCCGAGGGCTTTGAAAATGTTAATTCAACACTAGTACTTCTCCTAGACTTAAGCAAAGCATTTGATTGCGTCTCCAATGAAATATTACTAAATAAGTTGGAATTTTATGGTTTTATAGGAATAGTATTTGAATTAATGCCATCATATTTATCAGACAGGTTTCAGTGTGTCTGTTACAAAGATAAGTTTAGCAGCATGCTGGCAGTGAAACACGGTGTTCCACAGGGTAGTGTACTGGGACCAGTGCTATTTTTAATATACATAAATGATTTACCTGATATGGATTCAGCCTTAACGGCCCTTTTTGCAGATACACTACTTTTGCGGACACTGAAAGACACTGGCAGCAATGCTACTGATTTGAAAACCAACATTTTAATGAAGTCTTCCGACTGGTTTAATACAAATAAATTATATTTGAACACTAAGGAAACACATGCATTACTTTTTTGCACTCAAAAATTCTAGGACTTACATTGGATAGTAAATTAAGTTGGCACCCTCATATAAATGAGTTGTCAACTAAACTCTCTAAAAAAGTATATGCCATCAAACAAATTAAAAACAGTTAATATAGACGCAGCGCTTATTACATACCATACTTTGTTTCATAGCATAATGATATATGGTTTGTTGAACTTGAACCATATACAAACTATTTTCACTATTCAAAAAAGAGCGATTAGAGCTTTGGCGGGTTTGAGTCAGCATGAAAGTTGTAAATCATGGTTTATAAAACTTAACATACTTGTCATCAGAAATTATTTTCTGTAATTTAGTAAACATAAGGGAACGTTTAGATGAATATACAAGGAATGGTATAAATCATGACAACAACACTCGAAATCGTAACGATATACAGACATCACATCAGGAAATAACTTTGGTATTGCTTTGTTTAATTCTCTACCAAACAGTTTAAAATCATTACCAAATAAACAATTTAAAGTAAAGTTAAAAAAGCGTCTTTTACAATATAACAGATTTTAAATATGTGTAATTTAATGTGTGTTTTTTCCTAATGTTTATTCTTTATTGTTGACCATACTAGGACCATCTCCTAGTGTTCCATACATTTTTTATGTTTTGTTTGTTATTACATTTTATGTTTTGTTTGCTATCTACATTCTCTGTTTCCATGACGTGTCAAAACACTACGGTGTATTTTTTTCTATAACCAATAAAATTATTATTATTATTATTATTATTATCTGAAGAATGCTAAACAGAACACGTTTTGCCCTACTCAAAAACTCCATACACAGCATAAGACAATCTCAGCACTACCAGCACCCGTAGATATGAAATCAATCTATTCACATTTTTGGCGTTCATCCGATTGTAGATTGTAGATTGTTAAGGCCCTGAGTGGGCCTTTCTTCACCTCGACCTGAAGATTTCTTGTGCATTACCGTACAACTAGTTGTTGCCCAGGATTCCAAGACTTTTTGCAAAACTTGTGATTTTCCTCGGAGCTAATTCTGCCCGTTCTAGGTATTTTAGCCTAATGCGGATTAGTCCCTTGCATTCACAAAGTATATGTCCCGCAGTCTCAGTTGCAGATTCGCAGTATCTGCATTTGTCATCTTCTGTCATGCCCATGTTCTTGAGATGATATCTCGAGGGGTAATGGCCAGTTAGTATGTCTGTGATCAGCCATAGGTCAGACTGTTCGAATTCGAGAAGCCTTGTGGCATTCTTTGTCGAATAGGTTATAAACCTTTTTGCTTGTCTTTGGCCTGGAGTATTCCTCCAGTAGGACTTCTTTTGTTCCTTTTCCCATTTTTGGACCTCCTGCGTTATGTGTCCCTTGGATGAGCCACAGAACGGTTCGGGTCCGAATAATGGGACTTCAACCCCTTTTCTTGCGAGGCTGTCAGCTAGTTCATTACCTTCTATTCCCTCGTGCCCTGGCACCCACATCAAGGTAACCTTGCTGTTTTTTTGCCAGTTGTTTCAGGGATTGTCTGCATTCCCAGGTAATTTTAGACCGAAGGTATAGGACCTGAGAGCCTGGCTATCTGAAAGTATATAGATCTTTGCCCTTCAAGTGTCTCTGTTAAGGCATTTCAGGGCACACAGATTTATATCACAGATTTCTACCTGGAAAATGGTTGAGGGGTTACCAAGGGCTTTAGATGGCCTGCATTTAGGCCCCGCCTCCCCCACTTAGGCCCCGCCTCCCCCACACCAACCCCTTCGTCCATCTTTGATCCATCTGTATACCAGATGAGTGACTCTTTCTCCAATCGCAGTACTTTGACTCTGCTCATCTGACGGACTTCAGTCAGCACATCAAACGGGCAGGCAGTCAAAGTCATGCTTGATTGGCATTGAGTCGGTGGGTTTGGTCATGGATTCAAATTGAATTAGCTCCAAAACCCTGAAATGACCAAACAGGTTGCCTGGTCTTGATTTAAGTGCCTGATGCGGCCTTAGGGCGCTAAGTGCTGCTTCCTTCCTCACATGCAAATGCAGAGGAAGTAAGTCCAGCATTGCCTCCATAGCTGCTGTAGGACAGGAGCGCATTGCTCCTGTAGTCCGATACTCTGGGACGCCTTTCATAACTCACTGCCAAACAAAACCTAAACTTCCCTTCTATACTATATCCTAATAAATTAGTCCACTTTTCTGACTTTTCCATCAAAGACCCTGCCCTTCAAGGCTTAGCCAAAGTCTTCAATTTCGCTATTTTTCCTAAAACTATCTCAAACGAAATTATAATTTCCCAAATCGAAGACTCTTTATCACGTATTTGAAATAATCAAGCTGAGACGTCGCTAGACTACTCCAGACTACTAAAGCTCGTTCTAACGTATTCTCCAGAGAAAATCAAGCATTGAAATGTCATACCATACCATCATCCTTCCAGGAGACAAAGGCAATGCTACCGTCATTCTTAACATCTCCGATCACATAAAAAAAATGATCGATTCAGTATTCCTGATTACAAACAGAAATCATTGACGACAGCTCTGACCTCCATACAGATATACGGCCTTCCCTATATTCCTAATACCAACAATGCTCTACGATCAATTGTTAGCGCCTTTCGTTCTATAACCCATAAATTAGCTGGACACCTAGTCAACGCCCTTCTATCCATCGCTGAGCAAGCGTTATCCTGTGTCAAAAATTCCACTCATCTTCAAAACTATTCCATTTCACAGAATGACACACTGGTTGGTTTCAACATTATGTCACTCATTGTTCATTAACACTCCACTCTGAAGCCGTAAACGTCCTTCAGACCAAACATCATATTTCTTTCAGCAGCCTCCCTCCTAGAATATTATCTTTCCAAAGCCTAGTAAAAAGAGCCCCGATGGGATCATCCCTTTCATAGCCAATATCTTCATGAGTAATTTTGAAACCCAAACATCCGACTTAATACCTACTTATTAGTTGAGATATTGATGACATACACCCCAGATCCAATTCACCATGGAAATAGAAAATAATTCTTTTCTTCTCTTCCTAAACATTCTCATTACCGAAAATAACGAACAATTCTTTTACTTTGTCTACAGAAAATCACTCCACCCAAACTCTTACATCAATGCAAAATCATTGTTACTTTCAAGAAAGCTAGAACCCCGCTAATTTTGAAAAGCCGGCGCCTATGGCGACTACAGACTCCGTTCTTGCTGATTTTTTATATTGATTTATATTGTTATCTTTTTATATCTCATTTACTTCTAACAAAGAGTTGAGCAATAAATAAGAATGACGAGAGAGCTTGAGGAACTGTTTGTATAATCACGATCGCTACGTGATATCTGGTTCTCAATGATTAATTATAATAATTAGCAACTTTTTTGTGTGTTAAAGATAATTTATTAAGTATTGTTATCTGATTTTATTGCCAAATGAAGTCAATGATCGATGTAAGTAGATAATTAATCAAGAAATAGTATAATATTGATTTCAGCAAAACGTTTATTATGAACTATTTATATACAAGGTGATTCGCGAAGAATGGCCATAGCCTAATGGCAGATAGAGCACTTCAAGGCGAGTCTAGATCACCAACGAAAAAAATGTTTTGGCCATTGGTTAAGAAGAGACAGGGTGTGTTATGCATTTGTTCTGAAAATTCAGAGAGCAATATCTCTGCGACGGTTGGATTTACCAGTAATGTTCCTCAGTAAAATTTACCAGTAATATTCCTCAGCTGGGACTTGTTGGAATAGCCTACTTGGTTTTGAAAAATCCAGGGCTGGACTTAGAAAAATCTGCCCTCCTCGTTTTCGACAAGAAAGTACATTTTTCTGTCGCATTTCTGAAAGTACAGAAAAAATGCTATCAGAATAGCGATTCAATTTTGACGGCACACGTAAACCGTTTTGGCAAAAAAATCACAAAACAATTTAACGCATCACGACAAACACTTTGACCGGGCATTATCTATGGAATGGTTTCATAGAGTCTATTCAAATGCTTCAGATCAATATCCCTTCTAAGACCACGTAGTACATAGCAAAAAACTTTCCTACACAGTAAGAAAAATACAAAGTCGTACTTGTGAAATTTTTGGTTAGGTATCTAATCTATCTAAAATGATAAAATCTGAATGGATTATGGGTATAATCTAGAAGAAGCATACACACATGAATGTGATAAAATTTTGCAACGTCACCTTTTTTCCCCAGTTGGCGGCTGAAGACCAAATGTAAACGAAACGTAGCAACCAGTCAAGCTCAGTGGTTGGGTCGAGGTTCGAGTCGTTTAAAAAACTGGTTTAGGCACCAGATAATTCAACATAACTTCAACAATATTTCTAAGCAAAAACAAAACAAATCAAACAAAAGTTGTGATATTCTGTAAATTTTTACAGGTGGACACAATCAAACTCAGTTATTTAAAAAATAATATAATTAATAAATTAAGGTAAAAATACAATCTCTTTATAATGTTTAAATGAAATTATGTTAAATGGAGAAAAACAAATTTAAAAAAATTACTAAAAATGTTTAAAAGTTAATACTACATTAATTTCTTCTGACCAAAATATTGCAGGTGTTAGCTAGGTTGACTTACGTAACTTTGATTGACGTTGACAATAACGGGGTCCTATCTTGTGCTTTCTCGGGATGGTCAGTGGTCCAGGTCTTCACATAAAAAATAGGCACTTTGAGGGACTAGTTGATAATAAAAACAATGAAGGACAAGAATAGTTAAATTTTGTTCAAGTAAATGACTAGGCAAAGATGTCAATATTTACTAACACTTCGACTTATGTGACTATACAAAAACTATATTTATCTAAAATTTACTACAAAAAAATTGAAGAAAAACACTAAAATGCCTTCGAAATTACCAAGGTTAGGTTTAATATCAAGTTATAGATTGACCAAAAGAGAAATTGAAAATGTACTTTAAATAGTACTGCTCGTACCAAAATGCTACTACAAACAAAGCGTCTGCTAGCAATAAAACGGACAATAAAAATCCCTTAACACTGGGATTTTACTCTCGGAGGAGAGGAAAACAAAACTGTGTATGACTAGAATCTAACTCTAAAAAAATTAATTAACTTATAATTTATTTTTATTATTTTCTTATCGACTAGGTAGGAAGGTTTTTTGCTATGTATTATGTGAAGTCTTAGAAGGTATATGGATATGAAGCATTTGAATAGACTCCATGAAACCATTCCATAGATAATGCCTGGTCAAAGTGTTAGTCTTGATGCGCTTAATTATTTTGTGATTTTTGTGCCGAAACGGTTTAGGTGTGCCGTCAAAATCGCTATTCTGAGAGCACTTTTTCTGTACTTTCCGAATTCGTTAATAGTTTAAAATTGAGTTTTTGAGGTCGGCGGCCAGTCCATTTGGCTGTCATCTCCTTAACAGTACATCTTAACAAAAAATTTATATAGAGTTTTTTTTGTTTGTTTAGAATCGAATTCTGTACAACTTTACTAGAAAAACTCTTTGTCGAAAATTGAATAATTAAAAAGTTATAACCCTTAGAAGATAGAAATTTGTCACAAAATTTCTTTTAAGTGCTAATACTTTGTTTTCTTCAATTTTAACAAAAAAGCCAATCACATGTTTTTTATAGGCAACGTGCAGCAAAGTACTTTAAAACACTCTTCAGTCCATCTGAACTTCAACAAGCTTGGTCTAAACATTCACAATATGTTTTTATGAAGTAATAATGTTAACATAATGAGAGTTGATTTAAGAGTAACAATTTATTTATACGAAGAATACGAGCTTTATAATAATTAATAAAACTTAAATAAATAGACAGCGATTGTGTTTTGTTCGTCTATTTATTTTAATCACATATGCAAAGCATACTCATAATTTGTTGATGGATCGCCAAAATTCAACTTAATTATTCCTTTAGGTATTTTAATATTTTCAAACGATCGTAGATAAAAACCGCTGCCCAAGGAATCACTACTTCCACATCCAGATTTTCTATCCAAGTCTCTCATAACGAAAAAAAATTGTATGTGAAATTAATTGTTTATGGAACTTGAATAATATAATATTTGAATTTGTCTACCCCAAAAACCCATAAAGCGATATGCCACATCGGTAGTAGGGGTGGATGAAGTAAAAACAATTTTTGAGGCTTTGGTTCTAGTACACACACTAATTCACAATTTTATTTTTCCACCCCCTTGGGTGGTCATGAGAGTGGTTAATGCCAGAGCTGCTCCTATATACAGTGTGTCCCACTTTTCACGGTAACACCTACGTAGCTCAGTTATTGGTCATCCAATTTCAACCAAATTTGGATCTTTATCAAAGATCTTTATATTTCTTTTTTGAGTAAGACAAAACTTATTTCAGTCAGTGGCGTGCATATTTATTAAGAAAAAAAGGGTCGATTTTTCGAGAAATCATATTAGGCATTTTTTTGTTGAAGAACTAATGCAATATTATTGATCAGCATGCTGTAGAACCACTATATCCAGAATTTAACAACATTTTGATTGTTGGTTTTCGAATTAAGATCCTCTTAAAATTACTTATTTTAAACATTAAATAATCAATAAATTGGTAACGAAATTTTTTTCGGAAAAAAGTCATTCTTCATTTTCTCTTTAAATTCACTTTTTCCACTATCCCATATTATCGAAACTTTCAAATTTCGAAGGCTACGAATTTTCATTGAAAAATTTTGTGTAATCAGACCTGTAAATTATTCGGGCTATAAGGATTACCGAATTTGAAGGTATTGATATAAGGTGGTAGAAAAAATGAATTTAAAGAGAAAATAAAGAATGGCTTTCGCCAATGCCTGAAATGAGTTTTCTCTTACTCAAAAAGGATATAGTAATGGTCTTTGATACCGATCCAAATTTGGTTGAAATTGGATGACTAATAAATGAGCTACGTAGGTGTTACCGTGAAAAGTGGGACACACTGTATACTAAATACTAATTTTTGGACTCTTGCTTGATTTACCTATTTACCTCAATTTACCCTTCAACGGAATAAGATCAAAATATAATCTAGTTCCAGATCTCGTTAAAATACATACCGTGTACCAAATTTCAAGTCAGTATCTTAAACGGTTCCAGAGTAATCGTGCGCACAAAAAAAGTGACAGACAGACGAATTTTTTTTGGCCCAAACTTAAAATCTCGACGTTTCATGACATTCTAAGCCTATTTGAACAATAAAAATTTAAAAATTTTTTTTTGCATTACTATATTTCCACGACGTGGAAGTAATTATGTGCGTATTTCGAGCGCAAAGTGCCATTGCCGCTGTCAAGTGTTTGAACTTACACTATCGTGCGACAATGTGGCACTTTGCGCTCTTAATACACAAATAGCTATTTCAGCGTGAGTGACAGTTTTCGTGTTAATTGCACGGCAACCCCCAAAAAAAGGTATTCTGGACCGAAAATCACTCTTATTTCCCAGTTTCCAGAGGCGTGACAACGGGCCCGCATGGCTTGCCGTGGGGGGGGGGGCGTGTTTCTGGGGGCTCCAAGCAATCCTTGCAAATACTTCATCCGTTCAAGTAAAAAAGTAAAAATGTATGTAAGTTTATCAATTTCAATAATTGCATAGACAAAAGCAATAAGCCCGGCCCACACGTTGATGATAAAGATCATGAAAAACAACGGATTGCTTTGACTGGCATCAGATCGCTGAAGAAATTTTTAGAATAAATGTTTTTTATTTCGATTCAGAACCTAGAGTCCAGGTTTCAAGGCATGTCCGAAGTTTGTGAAAACTGTGTTGCATAAACTAAATGATTTGGAAAATATCATAAACTCCGACACACCGCAGAAAATGTATGATAAAGATGTTAACACCGCATTTGGTTTTCAACTAGTACTTTTGAAGAAAACGTTTCAATATGAGTTACCTTTAACAGGGTTGGCATGTTTAAAACAAAATATTTTAAAAACATTTTTTTAAAACATCGTATCATGTTTTAAACAAATGTTTAAAACATACTTAATACACAATGTGATGTTTTAAGCAACTGTTTAAAACACAGTTTAAAAGATATCATTTAAAACACTGTTTTAAACAAAAAAAAACTGTTTAAAACAAAAAAAAAACAGTTTTTTTCCAACCCTGACCTTTAACAAGTTTACGACAATTGGCCGAATTGGTATTCGTAAGCTCTAGTTTTACTGAAGTATATCAATTTTAATTCATGTTTTGACTCTTCCAATTACAATAGCAAGTGTTCATTTTTGAAGCTGAAGCCAATCATAAATTATATTTGGACTACCATATCTCACGCTCGACTTCACGCCTTACCATTGACCATTGAAGCCGAGGAAGCTAGAAATTGAACGTTTCCGAGCTGGTAAAAGTATTCGCGAATTTGTAGAAAGGCATACATAATTAATAATGAATATAATGTTTATTTCATCTTTTCTTTTTTTTAAGAGGTGAAGGGGGGGGGAATCTGAAGTTACGTTACTGTGAGTCTCTCTGTGATTATACTTTAGAAACTGATTTAAAGCCTTGATGGACATATCCAGGGATTTCATAAATATTTTCAGGAAATTGTGTATATTGCTGCGGTGATCCTATAAATTCTAATGTCAAATTCGACAATTTACAATACCAGTTTTATTGTAAAAATCGCACGAAGGACTTGATATATAACTTGGTGTTTCTAAATATTAATCAAAAGTTTTCAGATCAGATGGCGATGACTTGTAAAATCATGCTAAAACAATAAATTCGATCTGTCATACTGGTCTTCTGAGCATAAAGTTTATTGCCGTTTGTTGACCTTTTTTTGTTTAGTGTGCCATTTTACATAATGTATTCCACATGTAGATTTGATAACATTTTAAAAAATACCTTTGTTATTTTACTATTTTTTGTTTATCAGATAAGTGAAAATTTATTTTATGTATCGAGCTCTCTTGTTGCAAAATCAAAGGGTCGAATTATCATGTCCAAATAATTCTCGTTCCATCCGAAATAGCATATGTTTTTTGCTCATGATAATCTTCTGTATACCCAAAAACAGCTTTTGATACCAAAATAAATCATATCTTCTTTCTTATCTAACACCAATCCTAGACTTTAGAACTAATTTAGAATAGCTATTTATACAACAGAATTTTTTTTCTCCCTTTCTAGTGGCCTCCCATTTAGCTTCCACATAGTAAAAGAAAATATCACAAAGAATTCTTTGAAATATTAAAAACACTCAAACTTATTATAATAGTCAAGTGATATTTATCGTAATTTATGGTGACTTGAATTTGTTGCTCTTTTTTTTGCAATGTTTCATTTTAATTGTTATATTTAGACATGGTTGATTACACGTTCTCTGTATTAATAGACGTAACTTTGGACTTTAGTAGAATGTTTCGGTGACGCTGCTGCAGCTGTGAGATGTTATGAGGAAAAATTCCCGAATAGAAACATTCTGATACCAAAACTTAGGAAGACAGGAAGTCTTCAAGTGAAAAACAAAACGATGCTGGCTGTCCAAGCGCCGCAAAAACTGTTGATGTAATATACTGTAGTGGAAGATCCTACGATAAGTATTACTAGAGGATTAGACTTGAGAATGTATCTCCCACAAAACACTTTAAGGGTAGTATTTGAATAGCAATTGCACCTCTTCCATTATCGAAAAATTCGGGAAATATGACCTGAAGATATACCAATAAGAGCTGATGTTTCTAAATTGTTGCTTGAACGAAAGCAAAATACTACTTTGCCTCCATACCGAGGATGCTAGCCCCTGCTTGCTAGCAATATCGATATGTGCGGTTACATTTAAAACATTTAAATGTACAGGACCTGCACGTTTAGTAGCGTAGCATCTTCGGCATGTCCGTACCCTAAGCTTGCTATGTCTGATTCAGTGCTTGTGTGGAAGAACCTACCACACAGCGTCTGAGTACGCGACACCAATTTATTTATTAAGGACACCAGTCGCGTTCTCCCTTGTTTGTGTGTGGTTTTCCACTCCCAGGCGGGTTCAATAAGATGTATGAGATATTCGATAGCTAAGAAAGGCCAAGGCTGCACTTACCGTAGATTACTAACGACGCTGTCTCCACAAATTGGTTTTTCTTTCGATACGCTTAGAGATCTCTGAATTGTCTTCATAAAAGAATCCCTCTCGAGTTTCCGTAATGTGTCCGGGGTATTCAGATGCAAACTTGTGGGGTCTGAGACACCCAATTTACTTGATTCTGACCTATCAAACGAGGATAAGATTTGAAACAAGTCATTCGATCAATAAAATGCAATGATGATTAGGTTTAAAGTAAGTACATTAAAATTGTGTTCTATCTAATAAATTATATAATCTTAATAGAATCCCCTTCTCCAAGTAGGGCAAGGTGGACCACCTCTTCTAGAGAGCTTTTGATGCTACCATACAATAGAGAGCGTGCGATAGCAATCGATTTGGTAAAAAAGATTCACACAACTTCCCTAGAACTTGATGAAAGCATTTTCGGGTTTTGGGTTTGACTTGAAATAATATTAAAATATTTTATTTAGAATTTTTGGGGCGCTTGTTATTAGCTTTAAAGTTCTTTATCGTGATCATATAGTTAACAAGAAACGAAGATTATGTTGCATATGATCGGCACATTTCTAAAACAGTAAATATCCCTCGTAGAGAAAAAAATTTCATATCATTCTGTTAGTGAACGAATTAAAATGAATTTTAAAATTCTCCTCACTGCAAAGAAAAAAATTGGGCCCCCCTAAGCCCAAATCGCGAACCCAACTAAAATTTGTTAGGGCGCCACTGCTTTTGAAAATGTATAATGTATTTTTGTCTTTGACCAAAATTATGCTTTTGTTTTCAGTATACTTTCCCATGAACACAATATACTTTTACTCTTACGGCCTAGACATAAACATATTTTCCTAAGTGAAAATTTGGTGTTTCTTCGAAGTTTTACCTGGTTGTCCTTACATCTCAACGAACGTGTATAAGTCCTTTTGTGCCAGTTTTGGGCTCTGATGCCTTTCAGTCCTGTATCTTATGCTCTAAAACGCCTTTAAATCAATTTTTCCTAAGTCGAAATTTTTATTTAATTTTCGACTTAGGTCGATTCTGGGATGTTCTATAACACTTACACGTCCATCAACATTCCGTGATCTCGGTGTAAACAGTAAACTAACCTTTAATTGCCATATGAACACCATCACCAGTGATAGTTTTAGATCACTGAGATTTGTAATACGATGTTCTCATGATTTTAATGACATTAACACACTGGAACTACTACATATATCAATCTTTTGTTCGATCCAAATTGGAATATTCGTCAATTATTTGGTCTCCTCACTATAACATACACATCCAAAACATAGACAGAATTCAGAGGTATTTTTTAAAGACTTTAAGTCGCAAGGAAGATGGTGTTTATCCTGCTATTGGTTTTCCCCAGACTATACTTTTAAATAGATTTTCACTTTCGAGTCTGGAGACTCGCAGAACTATATTACAATAAATATTTAAAGCAATACATAATATAATAGATTGTCGATGCTTAAGAAACAATACCTCTTATCCTCAAATTAGCAATTTTACAGGAGACGAGAAAAACTAATTTCTGTTATTAATATGTATGAAACCTACATGTTATTTTTTTCTTTAATCATTTATTCTTTTAAGTAGAGTTTTAGGTAATCAATATTAATCTTGGAGATAATAGCTATTAGAAACTGTTGGACATACGAGTGGACATCAATTTAAATACAAAAAAAAAATTTACCCCCAACCCTTCGACGGAACAAAATGAAAATATAATCTAGTTCTAGATCTCGTTAAAGTACATATGTGTACCAAGTTTCAAGTCAATATCTCAAACGGTTCCAGAGTGAACGTGCGCATAAAAAAAAGTTACAGACAGACAGACAGACCGACAGACAGAAATTTTTTTTCACTCAAACTTAAAATCTCGACGTTTCATGACATTTTAAGCCTATTTGAACAATAAAAATTTTTTAAAATTTTTTTGTCGTTACTATACTTCCACTGGATGTGGAAGTAAAAAAATGAATAAGTTTCCTCGGCGTAATATTTTTGCTATTACGAACTTTTAAATCTAATTTGAGGCTGTCTTAAATAATTGTCTATTTAATTTTATAGTATACTATTTTCATGTCCAAGAATGTATCTCACCGTGACTTTTAACGTTTATAATAATAGTACTTCACCATTGCAAAATAAAGTGTATCCATATTTATATAAGTAGTTTCCGATGAAAGAATTCCTTTACTTTGCTACTATTCAGTCAGGTTCCGCTGAGTGAAATCAGTGTGGTTTTTACAAGAAAGGTAACCCTTTTTAGTTAATTGATGTACAGATTACATCAAGAAATGCCTCGCCGACCGCAGCAGCTACTCGTAAGCTCTGCTCACTCGACCAGATTATTTTTTTTGTTTTTAATAATGTTTCCAGACAGGTTTCAAATTTCTACCAATGAGTCCGCGGCTCTCAAAGCCTTTAGCCTGGCGCACGAATCTCTTCTTAATGGTGTATTAAATTACATATAGACATCCAAACCTCACAGGAAATGAATTAATGATTCTAATAATGAGTAATTTTTATGGCTATATGTTGTTATATGACTAACTTATAATTAATTTGTTGAAATGTTTTTACTTCGAATATGATCGTATTTCTATGGGAGAGTAGTAATTATATCACTCAAAATGTTTTTTATGTTTATCAGACTAATGATGGCAATAAAATAACTAAATTGGTGTATTATCTACCATGATCACATAAAACCTGTTTATCTGGAGAAAGGCAATAAAATAATTTTACCTAAACAGTCCAAATATTGATAAACGGGGTCTACTATTTTTACGTAATGTTACCGGGAGATCAACAAAAAACACGATCAAGGATACCTAGTAATTTTGAGACATGCCTTTGATTAAATTATTACTTAGCATAGGGGGAATTCATAAGAATCGTGCACTTTGTGCCAAGTCTTTGAAATTTAGTATAGTCTTAGGTATGGTCTTAAGGTTCTAGGAAACCATCGCAAGCAACTTGTGCGCGACCTCTGGTGCCCTGTTTGCTATAAATCCAATATGGCCGCCATCTGTATTGGTATATTTAATAAATAGGCTTCTATTAGACATAATATATGATTGAGTAATATAATACCATAATACCATGTCTCCAAGTCAGCAAGAAGAAGCCGACACCAGAATGATGTTGCACTTGCAACGCGCAGCTGAGCAAGGACATGCCAAAACGTACCTCATCACAGTGGACACAGACGTGGTTTAGACCATGCGCCAGACCTACCAGTCATTATAATTTGGGGGGACTGAATGAAACCTTTACCACAGGTTTCTGGGGTCATATGGAGCAAAAAATTCGGGGAGGTCCATCATGGGGAGGTAGCTTTCAAATATGGCGGCCGTTCAAAATGGCGGCCCGACTATGAATTTTTAAATTCAATTATCTCGAGATTGGATGGAGTAATCTTGAATTTCTTTTTTTCTAAATGTAGGTGAATGAACGAACTATAGTTTTATTCCCAATGTTTATTGCCGAAAAAACAGTATTTATCCGTCAAAACTCGAAAAAATGAAAAATAAGGATTTTTTAAATTTGCGGTTTGCTGTTTATTGGACTAACGGTTGGGTATATTGAGAACATGTTCTGAATAAGGATTTTAGAGAAACATCTCGCCTTTAAAATGCAAAAAAGAAATTGAAAATTGGATGAACAGAACCCGAGATATCGAGATTCAAAGCAGACGGGGCAGGGTTGAGCGCATTGACAAAGCGCTCGATGCTTTGTGCACCGTGAGGCGAGACGAGACGGCCAGCCATATTTGAAAGCAACAGAGGGATATGTGAACAACAAGAGAAATAAAAATGCCTTATTAATATTATTAATAAACTAGAATTTATTCTTCTTCACTATTCAGCTATTGTAATTGTACTCTTCCTCATCTACTGTTGCTTTGGTACACCCCTTGCACCCACAGTTCTCGATGCATTGGATTTGAGTTGCTAAGCACGAGCAACTTTCTGGTACACAGTTCTTCTTGCAGTGGCACCGCAAAAAGGAAAATACGCACTCCGGTGCTGGCAAGCCACTTGACGCATAAGTTACCAGAAATGTCCTTTTCCCACCCATGAGAAAAGAGGTCCGGAATTATGGGCCTGGTTTCTAGGCTTTTGAGCCATATACCGGCCTGGTAGTTGGCACGTTTATTGTGCTGTCTCAAGGTGTCTTTATAAGGAGGCATTTGGAAACTCTCAATTTGCCCCTCCTTCCCTCTGAACATCTGGTAACGCAGCTCATAAACAGGTTTCACCTTGCATTTAGGGATATATAACTGGCAGACGAATTCCTCTATTCCTCAACATCATTAGACAGCACCCAATCTCTGCCTAACTTACTGAACGCAACTCCTACCTATATTCAAAATCTTCTTGAAAAAAGTCGTTGTCAATTCGTCAAGTTTTTTGTTCTCCTTGGAGGAATGAAGTACAGCCATTGCATCAATTATGCAGGCCGAATCTTTTTTCGGCAGACTGGCAGGATTATGAAACCCTTCCCCTTTGGCTAGGCGAACCGTGAACTCTTGATACGCTATTTTCCCTTTGTTTTCCGAATTAATGAGATCAGCAGCTGTTGATTCATCAACACATATTTCAGTAGATAAATGTACAATATCTGAAGGATTAGGATCAAAGAGGTTCGTCCACTCGTGGGCTAGAAGTTCTGTGAGACATGTCACATCTTTCTCATCTCCAATTATCCGTGTGCTTCGGAGGTCAGGGTGGCAGTGATTTGTTTTGCAGGATGATAGAACGCTGCGGAGGATTCCAACTACAGAAGCTCTGTGCTCAGCATTAACATAGTACCGTCCTACAGCCTGCTTTTTTAGACTGAAACCCTTAGTACCTCCAGCAGTTTGGGTGTCTTTGTTCACAGTCTCTTCGATGGCTTGGTCTACTGGAATTCTAGAAAAAGGGTTTTTGCTTCTTAGTTGTACTGAAAAACCTCCATCTACAAAGTATTGGTGAACAAATTAACAATTTGGTTAATTCAATGAAGTGGTATGATAGATAGCGTGAGTAGTTCACCCTATCCAGTGCAAAACACCAAGGCACCATTTTTTAAACCGCAGCTAAGAACAGAAACCAATTTCCTTCCCGATTAGTTCGAATAAAAGCGAGAAGTAGCTCTACTAGGTCTATATATTTTATCCAAAAGGACGACATTGCTCCATTACTTGTACGAAGATGTGTCAAGTAGTTGTCAAAAGACTTTAGAGTGGCTTGAACATGTTCATCTTGAAGAACAGAGTTATGGGATGCATGGTTCGTCTCACGGCTCAGAGAAGTGAAGCATTGAGAGACGTAGGAAAGGTCTAACTCATTTGTATCTACCCATTCCAAAAACCCAGAGTACAGATGTCGATTTAAAATATAACTGAATCAGCGAAACGGTGATTTTTGAATTTGTATTTGTGATTGGCCGGATGCAGTGAATTATGAATCGATAATTCACTACAGTGAATTATAAGTACGATTTTTCACCAAAAAAATGCTAATAATCGTCATATAATTAAATGGGTGTAGAAAAACCCTATTATTTTAAAATACAGTATTAATGCTTAACCCCTCCCCGTCCACTGAATCTCAAAATGTCGGGTTCTATTGATCCGATCTTCAATTTCTTTTTTGCGTTTTAAAGGTGAGATGTTGCTCTAAAACTCTTATTCAGAACACGTTCTCAATATATCCAACCGTTAGTCCAATAAGCTGAAAAACGTAAATTTCAAAAAACCCAATTTTTCGTTTTTTCGAATTTTGACTGATTAATACTGGTTTTTTGGCCATAAACATTACGAACAAAAACGTAGTCAATTTATTAACATACATTTAGAAAAAAAGAAATTCAAGATTGCTCCACACGATTTCGAGATAACTGAATTGAAAAATTCGCAGGCGGGCCGCCATTTTGCACGGCCGCCATAATATTTGAAAGCTACCTCCCCATGATGGACCCCCCCGACTTTTTTGCTCCACATGAGCCCAGAAACAGCTGGTAAAAGTTTCATTCAGTCCCCCCAAATTATAATGACTTTAGGAGGTCTGGCACATGGTCTAGTTGTTCTGGCCATCTATCACTTCAAACGGTTGAATATGTCAGATTTATGGATAGGTTTTGAATCGGGAAAGACCTTTAAAGAGATTCCAATCCATCACATCTGTCAACAGCTCCGAAACCCTTCTCCTTTTTCATGCATTTACGGGGTGTGATGTAACATCATCGATGTTTAGAATAGGTAAAAAGATGGCATGGAATGCATGGGCTGCTTATCCTGAGTTCACTGACATGTTTATTGACATCACAAATGCACCGAATAGTTTTACATTGGAATCACAGCATCTTGAACGCTTTACAGTTCTGATGTACAGCAAAAACTGTGGTGCAGATCCAGTCAATGATGCCAGGAAGTTGTTGTTTACCCAAGGCTTGAAGTCTCTTGAATCTATACCACTATCACTACATGCTTTATTTCAGCGTACAAAGCAGATGTAAATGTTATCGAGCCGGGATTCGCTGCAGCCCATTATGCAAGTGTCAAGAAGGTTGCACAAACAACTCCCATAATATATGAAGTAACAAGTACCATATCATGTTGCAAAGCTGTAATTTACGTCAGATTCTATCATATTTGTGTCCACCATTCATGTTTCTGTATATTTTGTAATTAATAAATTACATTGAATTAATAAAAAAATTGTTTCTTTACCTTGCATTGTATTGTCTAATCTATCATATCAAAATACGTAGTGACCTTGAAATTGATTTTGAAATACAAATTAGACCTGAGAAATGGATTCCTCGCATCCTAGAACCTATAAAAAGTGGTACTACTCAAGATTTTGTGTCTAATAGAAGCCCTTCTATTAAAACTACCAATACAGATGGCGGCCATATTGGATTTATAGCAAACAGGCCACCAGAGGTCGCGCACAAGTTGCTTGCGATAGTTTCCTAAAAGCTTAAGACCATACCAAATTTCAAAGACATGGTACAAAGGGCAAAATTCTTATGAATTTTCAATAATTCCAGCTCTGCTAACTAATGTCCTTGAAAAAAAGGTTTGTCTACGTTTGTGCACTTATCTTCAACATCGCTTTCAACTTTCAATTCCATTTTCAACATTGAGTAGTATAGCACATACCTTAAATTGAATGGGTTGGACGCAAGCCTTTAACTGTCTAGACCTGTGCGTCAAATAACAGTGTCATGGATGCTGAAGCTGCTATGTTATTGGCGGGTATAAGTGCTGTTAAAAAACGCGAACAAATGTTACAAGATATTCGTATCCTAGGAGCATCCGACAAATATATATAAGGTTGATAAAGACATTAGACGGATCAAAGACGGCTGGTTGAGTAGACGGAGAATTATCATCAACTTTCGACATTAATCTAGGAGTAAGACAAGGTGACGCACTCACAAGCATGCTCTTCAACTTGGTACTAGAAGCTGTAATGAAAAACACCAATTACGAGGTCATATTGGAATCAAATCATCTCAAATATGTGCCTATGCAGACGATGTAGCTATTATCAGCATAAAACCCAGTTGGAGGAAACGTTTACTCAAATTGATCATGAGTCACAAAGGAGAGGTCTTATAATTAATGAAAATAAAACAAAATAGATGGAAGTGAAAAGAACGCCAGCCAGCAATATCAACAGCATACAAATCGAAAACTATAACCTTGAACGTGTGGAAGCCTTTACACACTTTAGAGCGGAAGTTAACCAAACCAATTCCATAAGTAGTGAAATCAAAGCATGTATAGTCAGTGGAAATCGATGTTACTACGCCCACAAATAATTAATGACGAGTAGGCTATTAGAAAAAAACACGAAAATAAAAATATACAAAACCTTAATTAGACCTGTAGTAACATATGGGTGTGAGACCTGGACCATGACAAAAAGAGACGAGAAAATACTACGAATATTCAAAAGAAAGATCCTGCGAAAGATACATGGGCCAGTCCAGAACTCTGATCGAACATGGAGAATCTGCATGAATGATCGACTGAATCAGGTCAATAAAGGGAGTGACATTATAAATATATAAAAAGTCAAAGACTAACATGGCTGGGACATGTCAAAAGAATGGAAGACTCGAGAGTAACTAAGAAAATATATGAGTGGAAACCTGCTGGAAGACGAACAAGAGGAGATGGATAGATGATATAGAAGATGACCTGAGAGCTATGAATATTAGAAACTGGAGAAGAAAAACTCGACAGAGAACAGAATGGAAGAAAATAGCCAGACAGGCAAAGACCCACTCTGGGTTATGATGCCAAAAGGAGAAGAAGTGCTGGAATTTGAGTGCTGAAAAAGGTGAGAAAAAAACCTAATAAAAGACAGCGATCGATATCGAAAGATTATTTAAAGACATGAAATTTTGGAATTACGAGGCAATTAAATTGGAATTGAATGAAAGCATTATTTTTAAGAACTTTATGCGAATGTCTATGAGAAACTTCTATATGCTTTTGGACATGATTAAGTCAAAGATCGTTAAAAATATTCGGTTCAGAGAAGCAATACCAGCTGAAGTGAAATTAGCTATCACACTTAGATATTTGGTTACCGGTAATTCTTTTATGTCCCTAATGTACCTATTTAAAGTATCGAAGCAGTTTATAACAAAACATAACAATAACATAACAACATCAACTTGTTTCACTACCTATGTTTGAGCAGTTGCTATTTTGTAAAGGCTCTTTACATACTAGAATTGGTTTCGCCTTCAGGGCTAATGTCTCGTGTATATTCTAAATAGAATTGTAGTAGTCAGCCACATATAACTTATTAAATTATTTAAGAAGAGTAATCAGAAGCGGTTAAATTTTAGTTTTGTCGATATTGGTAGTTTAGTTTATTTTAATTTTTATTGTACTAGATATTTAATATTATTGATGTTGATTTATTGTACTCGATATTTAATATTATTGATGTTGATTTTTGATAGTCTGCATAGCCTGACTAGTGGGGTAACAACTTATAGCGCATTTACACATTCGTGCTCGTCTTTCGCCTCGTTACTTGCCGACATTCGCGAGTAGCATTCGCACGTAAGTCTCCACAACGCGAATTACCGTACACATTTGCGTTGCCAATCGCCTTGCGATTCGACTGCAATTTTCCGAGGTACAAAAAATATTGAATTTGAGTCTCGTATATTTTCGTATTTTCCCTCTTGGCCCTTTATAGAGTTCTTTTAAGAAACTCTTAAAAAATTGTTATCTTTCTTAAAGTTGAGAACTCAGGCTAACGCAGATTTACAATAGTTTACTGATCCAGCAGAGGCTTATCTAGCAAATTGGATATTCAAAAATGTAAATATTACATCTAATTTGTAAGTATAAGCAAGCATCATGTTCCATGAAATTAATAATAGCCCCAGCATTTCTTTAGGTAAGTAGAATACGGCTTTAGAATATTTCCAGGCCTATATCTGGCGTCCTTCTTTTTGTTTAAAAAAATGATCTCCCAAGAGACGGAAACTGCATGTGTTATGTAGCCATGAAGGAGGAGTTGGTGAAATATAATTACGTATTAACATAGATATGCTCTACACATGAAAGAAAATCAGTTATATTATATACAATTATAAAGGATTATACTGATTTTTATTGATTAATATTCAAAGGACAGTTGACTGAGGTCCTTTATTCCTATATTATTATATTTTTTATTTGAATTTATTCAAGGTTGAGTTGCGCATTCCAGTTGATCGTCCCCTGGCGAGACGATATGCGAAAGTCTGGGCCATCCGGGATATTTCGATTATCAAAATCATTCTAATTTCTAATACCGGGTATTCGATTTTTGAAATCATTTGGTTATTTTTATTACTAAAATAGACCATGGGTAATAACAGATAGTCACTTTACTATATCTATGAGTGTGCTGTATATTGCATGATATACCTGAAAATCTGAAGTGACGAGTTCGACTCTGTCTGCTAAATGGTGTGCACATTTCGAGCAATTGTTATGACTTTTAATTTAGTTGGATAAACCACAGTATTAATACTTTGACTAAAGGCTCGCGCTCGAAAATTCATAGGTGCCCAAGCAGATCATGTTTTTTTTGTTGTTCTCCCGGCAGTAGACTACCTCATGTTTACTGGCATACTATCTCAAGCAAGAGGAGTAGCCTAACTTTAGAAGCCGCCTACAGACTCATTTGATGTTATGTTCCATAAATGTTAATTAAAAAAAAAACAATACATTATTCATCCATCCATAAAGTCTTATGGACTATCACGTTGCCGAACCTCTTCGATCATAATAAAATAATCAATTACCGAATTCCAATCTTCCAAATATTAAATATGTTGACCTTCTTTTCTATAAACTTTATTCTGGTAGAAATTTAGCTGAATGCAGCATTGATGTATATACATTTGCATTATATCTATATGTACGTGTTTACTTAGATTATGTAGTCGTTTCTTTTAATCAGAGAATACCCTGTAAGTGACAATACAGTGTTGTACTTTTTTTTTCATTTTATGTATGTATAAAGATTGTATTGTGATGTGTTGCAACCCCTACACCCCTTCTATTAATTCAGATGTATTTGCACCTACTCGAGAAAGAATCTACCAGAAGTTCTAGAGCGATGACATCCGGAATTATCTAGAGAATGGTGGCGTTATGACAGAAAAATCGAGATCTGTCATTTTTAGGTATAAAAGACCGCATTCTCGGCGGGTAGTTCAGAAGTTTAAGAAAGAAGAAGTTTTGAATTGACAAGTGACAAGTGAGGTTAAGACTCCAAAGTGAAAACAAACTGATAAACATTGTTATTTTTAGTCAGTAAAGTTAATAATAGTATTGTGTGAAGTATCCAGTAAAATTATTTATTAAAGTGTGTTAGTGGACATCTCTTGTTATAATTTTTGGAACCCACGGAATTTGCAAGGGTGGTTTCCTAGGGGTGGAAACACGTTACAGTATTATTATCTTATAATTGTCTTAGGTCCGTTGGGTATTGTAATTGAAAAATGTTTAAAAAAAACTTAATTTTTCAGTTTTATCTTGTAATTGAAAGCATATGCCTTAGATTGATATTTTGTTTTTAAAACAGCATTGATAACGATTTACAAACTTTATTACTAAAGTTTTGATCTATTTTCAGATAAAAGAAGTATTTGTTATGGTTCACTTAAAATAAACAACCTTTGTAATTCTCATATACGCATATTAAACATTGCTTACAGTATTCTTCAGTAAATCAATAAAGTTACAAATTTCCGTAGAAGCTACTGCTGTCGTAGCGAGGTGCAATGAGTTCTCTTAAAACTGTGAAGTGAAAGCTGCATGAAAATAGATATACTGAGTAGTAGCCGTATACATAAAACAGCAGGGGCAATCATGGGCATAAGCGCCCTATGAGTCACGCAGGGCTTCAAGGCCGTTATTGTCGGATTAACCCTCCATGCAATCTTATGGCCGCCACCCACATAACTCGCGTGTTCGCCAGACTAAGGCACCCTCTAATTTGGCTGTCTAACTCTAACCTAATCAGGGAAATTCTATAATATCCAATCGCATACCGATAGAGGGATATTAGGTTATAGATAATCATATTAATTATGGATTCAGATTAAAGTTATCTTGTAATTTTGATCTGTCTGTCGCGGTGATCTAATAAGGGCTGTGACCCTATTAATGCTGCGATTATCTTTAAGGGAGCTTTAGAAACTATTTTTATATATCCAGTTCGATTTATGTTACTTACATTTATTTAATGTAGTTTGTTAAATTTAGAAAAAGAACAAAAAACTCTGCGAAAAGGAAAATTGGAACTATTTATATATTGTAATATGTGGTTGTATCGCCATTCACACAACACCAGAAATTTGAACTAAAATGAACTAATCAAGATTACCTAAACTTTTATAAAGACACTATGCCTAAATGTGATTGAGCCACAATACCCCAATCAATTTGTCTATTTTTAGGTCCTGAAAAAACATTAAATATAGAAGAAATTTTTTTTTCTTCAGTATTGTATGGGAGAAGACCCTCATTAAGAATTCAAATTTTCGACCTAAAGGGGGGCGTTACTCAGGGTTGGCACAAAAACCCACCATTAGAAAAAACCAGTGTGGTAAAATGGGTGGGTTTTTGATTTTAGAAAAACCGATCTGGGTTTTTGATTGATTTTCGTTTTTTTTTATAAAAAATTATATTTTTGCCTCACAAATACTTGAACAAAACAATGACAAAAATGTAACGTGTTAATATATTATAGTCCAGTCAACGAATAGCTCAAAGGGTGGTGTAGAGTGCGTGAGCAGGGACCTAAGCGATTCCTTTAGAAAGTTGTTCAGGGTACTTAGGGAGTGAACATACTAAAAGTCCTGGCGCCTAGGAAGAGAGCCGGAGGGGTGGGGGGGGGGGAAGAATGTCCCACTTTTGGTTTTTTCGCTTATATCTCGAAAATGGTGCGTCGCAGGGAAAAACTTACTTATACCAAATGAAAGCTCACGAAATTCTCTAAAACTTCCATTCTATATACTTTTTTCGAATTCGCAACCGTTTTCGAGCTACACGCTCCGGAAAAGTAAAAATTTTCGAAAAACAGATTTTTACCTCAAAACGCCACAGCTAGGGTAAATGCACCGGTTGTGGCCACTATCGTAGTTATTTTGCTCATCCTCCCTTCCCACAAACCAGTGACATTATGTCAATTACAAATGGAGTGGTGGGAGAAGCCACAATAAATTGCTACGATGCTGTTCGAGTTGGTAAAGAGGCAATGAATAAGATAGTGGACTTGCCATTATTAGACATCAAGTTGTTCCGCAAAGATCGTGCCTTCACTCTTTCCTCTGTCAGCTCATCCATAAAAATTCACGATGAAAAGGTTGCAGTTGACCCAACATGTGGAAGTGGAAACATGTAGGAGACACCCTGGTGCCAATTACAACAGAAGATCCACCAGCACCGGAGGTCCTACTGAAAACGATATTCTGCTTCTCCAAGGATTGTGGTAGTGGCAAATGTGGATGCCGGAAAGCAATGCTGAACTGTTCTGCGGCGTGCCTCTACTGCCAAGGGAAATTCCTCAACGGCGTGCCTGTTAACGACGAGGATGACGATGAAGACGACGTAGAGCCCCTTCAGCAAGAACCACCCACCACTGAGGATGAGGATGTCATGGACGAGTCAAGAGCCTCACGGCCAAAGAGGATGAAAACGTGAAGGAAAGGAATATATAACAATAGGAAAAAACAAAGGAATGGATATCTAGTCTATTCTAAATGTCGATTTTAATGTCTTTGAGCAATTCGAGTATTACGTCATAGATATTTTTTTATTTAGAGCTAATAAATGACAGATATTATTAGGAAGGTAAATATTCCGACTACTTTTTTTTATGGAATACATCGCTTTCTACTTAAGCAGTCAAAAAATATATGATCCAAATCTGCAGTGACATTGCAAGTATCGCACAAGTCTGTGTCCACAACTCCTATTTTCTTGAGGTGCGCCGGGTAGCACCCGTGACCAAATTATAGTCTGTTTATTGTAGTTACTTCTCTTCTTGAGTATTTTAAATCTTTATGCCAATAACAAGTAGGAATATCTGGCTGAATGGTTGTGTAGCGAGTGGAATTTGTTATACTATATTCTTTCCATAAGGTTGACCACGCATTTTTACTTTTTTTTTCAATATACTTATACACTCTTGGACGTGTAGTTCACTGTTCAAAATTTCTCCATCGTTAATACTTTTTTGTTATGATGTCTACTTCTTCATTATGTTCTAAGCCTGTATGAGCTTTAACCCACACAAATTTGATTAACCTTCCTCTTTTAATTTATTTACTAATATTTTAATTTCATCAATACGCTTATGAATAGTGTAGTTAATGTCTTGACTGTTAGCAATACTTTGAAGAACAGACAGTGAATCTGATAAAATAGTGCAATGTTCATGTTCATTTCTGACGACGTATTCTAAGGCTTTGAGGATAGCCATAGCCTCGGCACTATAAATAGAGGTATCTTCGTTAAGCTTATATGATCTGCGTATAAAATTAAATTAATAAAATTACTTACCTTATATGTGACTTTTTTTATCATCTTTAAAATACAATTTTCTATTTTTCAGGTAAAAATCTGTTTTTCGAAAATTTTTACTTTTCCAGAGCGTGTAGCTGGAAAACGGTTGCGAATTCGAAAAAAATATATAAAATGAAAGTTGTCGAGAATTTCATGAGCTCTCATTCGGTATAAGAAAATTTTTCCCTACGACGCACCATTTTCGGGATATAAGCGAAAAAACCAAAAGTGGGACTTTCTTTCCCCCACACCCCTCCGGCTCACCTCCTAGACGTCAGGACTTTTAGTATGTTTACTCCTTAAGAACCCTGAACAACTTTCTGAAGGAATCGCTTAGGTCCCTGCTCACGCACTCTACACCTCCTTTATTGACTGAGCTATTAGTAAAACAAGTAAATAATAAACTTGAGAAGAATAAAAACATGAAACATATAACAAAAACTTAACAAATTTTCCTTAAACTGGAATGTGAAAGGCAAGAGATATTTATGTTTTATTTAAATGTCTATAAATCTTAACTGGTTTTGACGCCTTTTCAACTCCAAGTTTATTCCTTAGTTTGCTCCAAATATGGGCGAATGTAGAAAAAATTCTTTCTACTGCGGCACTAGAAGCCGGACAACTATGCAATTTTGAAAAAAAATCGCACATATTTACTAGATTTTCATAACGTTGTATTTCTGATTCAGAAGCTGTAAAATCTTTTTTCTTGAATTCATTCAGTTTGTACATACATTTTTCTTTGATGAGTATCCACCATTTTCAACGCAGTCCAGATGTTGTCACGTGCTATATTGGCAAAGCAACGCCCAATGAAAGGCGGGAAATTTGAATTTTACAAAAACTCAGAATAAACCACAATCACCCACAATTGCCCCGAAAAACCCACCTAAACACCCAGTGGGTCGCCTTTTTCTAAAGAAGGTGGGTTTTTGCACAACCCTGGCCTTACTTTAGCCGCCATCTTTTTATAAAGAGAATAGAGAATATTGAAGATGTTCTTCTAACGAATACGTATCTGGCTATGGGCTTTTACAATGCGTAGTATTAAAATTTTAGGTTAAGTTCACTGCTAGTTGTTTCTGATAAAACTAAAACGCAAATGTGCATGCGGAATTGTCAAAACCAAAGCAGAATTGTTGTTGCTAGACGCTACTCGCTCGGTCTGACGTCACGTTTCAAGAATATATCAAAATCAGGCAGATTTTAATCGCTTATATTTTTGAAAGATTTAAAAAAAAATTGTTGTCTATGGGGTTTTTAATGATGTTAGTTTACGATTTTGAGCGTTTTAACTCAATTTTATTTTTTGCGCGACGATAAATTTTTTTTTTCAAAAATTATTTTTATAGAAAAACGTTTAAGAAATGACTTACGTAATTGTAATTGTATTTAAATACATTTTTCGGAAAGTAATTGTTTTTGTTCTTATAGAGTAATTGTAATTATTCTTAAATATATTTTTCATAAAGTAATTGTAATGATGCTTAAGTATTTTTTCAATGCACAGTTATGATACTAAGAGGGTTATGTTAACGACAGAACATCTCTTACCACAAAATCGTGACCAGATTAAGCCATTTTATCATTTTGGGGATTTGGTTTTTGTACAAGTTTCATTTCTGTTTACGTAAACACAGTCACATGTTCAGTTCGTCGATAACTTGAACTCGTTCAGCTTTATGTACGGTTGGTAAACACTTACCAATTTAGAGTATACATATACAGGTAATTTGTGCTGACAGTGACGACGTGTGGATGGAGAAAATTGTCTCTCCCAAGAGGATAAACACAAGGGTGTGAGTATATGTGTTGACTAGATACCACATCGACGTGCCCGCAGGGGAAACAAATTGACGTTTAAAATACATTGGCCAAAACGTATTTATAGGAGGTGAATTTCGTAATGTCTCAAGAATATCGGCATTGAATGATTTGTCACAGGGGATTTAATTTGTACAAGAGTTATACGAAATCTATGGGAATATCTAAGTGAACTTACAAGAATTAGCATCAAACACAGTGAATAACCCAGTCAAATTAGATTAAAAAATGTCCAATCTGATTAAAACTTTGCACCCAGCTGAATTAACCTCCCCACAATAAAATTGTGGGAGGTTACTACAATTAGTCCAAAATCGAAAATTGAGATAACATCAAATCTTTACGTTTTGAGGTCCCAGGAACCCAAAAAAGTTGTTTTTAAAAAATGTCTGTGTGTGTGTATGTGTGTGTGTGTGTGTGTGTGTGTGTGTGTGTGTGTGTGTGTGTGTGTGTATGTGTGTGTGTATGTTAGCACGATAGCGGCGAAGCTACTAAACGGATTTTGATGAAACTTTGCATGAGGGTTTCTTTAGTGCTCCAGAAGATCTGAAAAGGTTTTGGTTAAGATCGGATTACGTTTAGTGCCGTTTTGGCACAACAAGTTGCTTATTTTATGATTACTTACAATTTGTAATTGAACCATTGAAAAGCAGTAAAAATTCCGATTTCAACGATATATCACACTTGCACTTTTTCGATTTGGTTTCCGTGAAAAAAATTAAAAAACAAAAATTTCACTTGTTTTGTCCTCAAAGCAGTGCAATCAATGTACAGGGTGATATTCTAATAATGACAGAGGTGTTCAGTGATTTCGGCTGATAACTCGGGAACGGTTGAAGATATCGAACTGAAATTTGAAACGTAGATATAAATATTGTAGACGGACGGATTACGAGTGAATTAATAATACACCTACGTCACATGACGTCACAAATAAGAAAAATTCTTAGAAACTGGTGCAGATATCGACTTAACTATTGGAAACATCCAATTAAAGTTTGAAACGTAGATGGAAATATTGTAGATGGATGGAATACGAGTGAATTAAAAATACACCTACGTTCTGATGACGTCGTAAAAGCATAAAATTCTTATAACAGGCGAACTGATGATGATATCAAAAAATATTTCTACATGAGTCACGAAATTTTTTTTTTTAATTTCCAAGAAATATCAAATTTTCGAAGAAATGTCACTTTTCAGAAAAATGTCAGATTTTTAAAAAATGTCAAATTTTCAGGAAAACGTCAAATTTTCGGAGAAATGTCACTTTTCAGAAAAATGTCAAATTTTCGAAAAAATGTTAAATTTTCAGGGAAATGTCACTTTTCAGAAATATGTCAAATTTTCAGAAAAATGTCAAATTTTCGAAAAAACGTCAAATTTTCGAAGAAATGTCACCTTTCAGAAAAATGCCAAATGTTTGAAAATTGTCAAATTTTCGGAGTAATGTCACTTCCGAAAAATGTCAAATTTTCGAAAAAATGTCAAATTTTCAGAGAAATGTCACTTTTCAGAAAAATGTCAAAAATTCAGGAAAATGTCAAATTTTCGAAAAAACGTCAAATTTTCGAAGAAATGTCACCTTCCAGAAAAATGTCACCTTTCAGAAAAATGTCAAATGTTTGAAAATTGTCAAATTTTCGGAGTAATGTCACTTTAGAAAAATGTCAAATTTTCGAAAAAATGTCAGTTTCGGAGAAATGTCACTTCAAAAAATATCAAATTTTCGGAAAAATATCACTTTTCAGAAAAATGTCAAATTTTCAGAAAAATGTCAAATTTTCAGAAAAATGTCAAATTTTATTAAATGGACTCAAAGGAAAATTCCCAAAAAATACTACGGGTCCATTTGTGGTATAAGTTCTCTGCTAGTGTGTTAAAGCGTGTAGACTGTATGCTGAGTATTTTTGACGTGTCAGGTGCATCGAGAGATTGCAAGTTTTTTCGACGTTTATAAAACCCACGGATAGTGTGAGAGGTCATCCTGAACCGCTTACAAGCCCTACAAGTGTAAGCAACCCCACCGGAACGCTTTCGGCGAGTTTTTTCCAATAAAACTTTAAAAGTGACAGTGACATTATATTTTAAAAACTATTTCCGCTACTTCCGGCATCCCGCCGGAAATTCTTCCGGCAACATAACCTAAAAAATAGTACTACGTAACCTAAAAACAATTTAAGACATTGGTACCAACCTAAACATTTTTCAAAAACCAAATTCCCCAGAGAAACATTGGAACCAAAAATTTGACAACTATCACTTCCCCGACCGATTTAGTGAAAAATTGGTCGAGGCCAAAAGATAAAACAAAATATACCAACTCAAACTTAAAAACGATCTACCATGAACACTACCCTGGCTACATCTGGCAGGGAAGCTGTCCACCTAGAGTTATATGGTTTTTTTTCAAAGATGGCCATCCCTGCCATCCATCCCATTACCAACGAACAGGTTTTTTCGTTTAGTTGTTTCCCGTATCAATAATCAAAATTATTAAGTGCTCTTGCCTACGAACGTTTTTATAGAATTGTGTTTATTTTTATATTAATTTTAGATCCATGTGGACACATTATAATTTTAACCTAGTCTTTAAGCCTGCCTACAGAAGACAGGTGCTACTTTTCTATTTTTCTCCAAGCCAAACCGGACCTGCCCCGTTCAGCCTCACACTCACCACGGCGGTTTCCACCGTGGTTGTCTGGCTGGCCCCGGGCTAGGATCCGATGTAGCATATATTTGTATTAAAAACATTGAATAAAATATTAATGTTGTGCAGACTATAAATTTAACACTCAAGTTCTTAGGTCCAAATCCCACCGAACGCAAGACTTTTTTTCTGATTTAATACGAAAAAAATATTTCAACTTAATAAATATAATTAAATGAGATCGTTCATATTGTTTAGTGCTCTTTTCGGCTTCAAAGATTCACCGGGTGGGGAGGTTCCAGCCGCTTCCAGTAGCTGCCGATTTTTTGTTTTAGATTTTAAACAAAATGTCGAGATCCTTAACAATATCACTGGAGATTAAAATGTTACAAAAGGTCAAAGGAAAAAAGAACAGATATTTCCGAAATTACTAACTTTACGAAAAAATAGAAAGCGGAAACCCAAAAAGTAATCCTTGTACGATTCTTTTGAACCTCAAGTAATCGAATTTCCTTCTACAAATGTTACATATAGTGTCGATGAAGGTTTCCTTTTACATCGTGTTACATGGGACCGTCAAGCTACATTTGAATCCAACTTTGACACATATTATCATTCTGTTCAAACACATTACATTACGATTACTGATTCGATGGGTATGATGGTAATTGTCAAAATACAAAAGTTGTTGAACAACGTCGTCGATCTTCGAAATACCTTAAATATAAAGAAATTCAGATTGAAAGTTCCAGTAAATAAAACAAGCACAAGGTAATGCCGACGTTTTCTTTATTGAAACTGCACTCGAGGAGTTGTAGGAAAGCATTTCGGTTTTCAGAGCAGCGTTAATTTGGTATTTGGTTTCGGTTTTCAAAGCAACGTCAATTCGGTTTTCGGTTACGTTTTCGGTTTTCCAGAATCTCTCATTTCGGTTTTCGGTTTCGGTTACGGTTAGTAAAACATCGTAATTACGGTGCGGTTTTCGGTTACGGTTTCGGTCCTGTTACGGTCCCTGATTATCTGAAACCTGGAAGAGCAAAAATAAAACAAAAATTGATTCCTCAAACTGTAGTGGCGTGTGTGAGTCGGACGAACATGTAAATATTTTGAGCCGGAACAAGATTACCTCCCCCCCCCGTTTTCGAGGATGCTGAACACGATGGCGGTGTCAGAATTTCTCTTTGGGGTTGCGCAACCCCTCAAAACGGCCAAAAACCACCCCCGAGAGTGGTAAAACGCGCTTCACTCGATTTCCCTGCAGAAAATAACCTTCCCCCCGTTTTCGAGGATGCTGAGCACGATGGTGGTGCTGGATATCGCCTTCGACCCCAACCAACCCTTCCACCGGCCAATACTCGCCCTCGAAAGGGGTGAATTTTTTTTTTCGTAATATCAGGCAAATTGCATTTCTATCCGTTTTCGAGGATGCTGAGCACGATGGTGGTGCTGGATATCGCGTTCGACCCCGACCAACCCCTCCACCGGCCAATACTCACCCCCTAGTGGGGTAAAACGCGCTTCACTCGATTTCCCTGAAGAAAAAAACCTTCCCCCCGTTTTCGAGGATGCTGAGCACGATGGTGGTGCTGGATATCACGTTCGACCCCGACCAACCCCTCCACCGGCCAATACTCGCCCCCGAAAGGGGTGAATTTTTTTTTTTTGTAATATCAGCGGGAAACACATTTATTTCCGTTTTCGAGGATGTTAAGAATAGGAAAAATCGTACTTCTCTTCTTGGTTGCAATGCTCTTTCATTCCGGTCCAACTGAAAAATATCATCAAATACCGCAAGTAGGTCTATTGAATGATTGATACATACTTTGATTTTTAAAAATAAATAATTGAGAACATTTATTACGATACATGACATTAAGCTTCAATAAAGTGCAACAGGTTCTTCACCCGTTTCGGGGGCGAGTATTGGCCGGTGGAGGGGTTGGTCGGGGTCAAACGCGATATCCAGCACCACCATCGTGCTCAGCATCCTCGAAAACGGATAGAAATGCAATTTGCCTGATATTACGAAAAAAAAAAAAAATTCACCCCTTTCGGGGGCGAGTATTGGCCGGTGGAGAGGTTGGTTGGGGTCGAAGGCGATATCCAGCACCACCATCGTACTCGGCATCCTCGAAAACGGGGGGAAGGTTATTTTGTGCAGGTAAATCGAGTGAAGCGCGTTTTACCCCCCTCGGGGGTGGTTTTTAGCCGTTTTGAGGGGTTGCGCAACCCCAAAGAGAAATTCTGACACCGCCATCGTGTTCAGCATCCTCGAAAACGGGGGGGGGAGGTAATCTTGTTCCGGCTCAAAATATTTACAATTTTCGGGTTTTTTTCCGATCACACACGCTACTACTGTTTTGATTCTCATAAATTATGTAAAGATCACATTTTATTTTTGCGAGGAACGAGGCACGCAATAACTGTATTTGATAGGACATCTAGCGAACCTTGAAATGAAACTAACTTTTTTTAATTTTTTTTTTTTAACAATTCGGTTACCGTGTTCTCTTTTATCATGTTTTCAAGTTTTCACACAGGGTGTGGGAGAAACTCGCATTTAAAATTCGCAAAAACACGTTTTTCAATAATAACTTTGTTATTATTGACTTGAAAAAAAAGTTGAATTTAAAAATTGAAGATCTCGCGTACGCGCATAATCTGGTAAAAAATGTTCACGAAAAGTTACCGTCCAATTTGAAAAAAAAAGTAAACTAAGTAAATTACTTACCGACAAGTTTGGCTTAGCAATCAGTAAACATAAGCTATCGTCTTGGCAGCAGGTATTGTAAAAAGATAAAAAGCGTATATTTTTTCAGTGCATTTTTTATCAGATCTGTGTAACTAGATCACAATTTTGTTGTAAAAGTGATTTGTTTAAATACATTTTTTGGTAAAAACTAAAAATTACTTGAACAAAATTCTGCAGTTGTGAAATTCAAAAAACTCATTGAAATAAAAATGGCTTTGTTGCAAAATTTAAAGAAAATTGAACAGAAAAACTCTTCATAGAACTGATAACTTTATTGTGAAGTTACATTAATATTTTTCAGTGATTTGTTGAAATTAATGTATTATTGAAATGATTCACCTCTCGCAAATGAGGTATTTTCCGTTTCCATGTTTGTTCCAGTTTCCCTATGGATGTCCTCAACTTCTAAATTTGCTTCTACACATTTTTTTGTGGTACCTTTTTAGACTATTGCTAAACTCTGCATTTCTTGTTTGCAGTTTTTACAAAGATAGGTCTTAAAAATTCACATTTAAGCCGTTGTCGGTATCTCTAAATTTATAAATTCGTAATCAGATCTGCTACTTAATTAAATGTTAACATCTGCCAAACAATATATACATTTTCAAATAAAATTATTGACGAAGCTGTTTTAACTTCATTGCCATTATTCCACCACAACAGTTTCCATTTACGCTATATCTTAGTAATTACTGAGAACTCATTCTGCCAGGGAATTTCTAGGCAAGGCTGTAAGTGTGTATATGTATTTCAAGACTTCCAACTGATCCCCACACCACAGGACCTCAACAGAATATGCCAATTACCGAGTTTGGTTCTCGTGTTAATTTAATTGTGTAGGAAACGAGGTAAACATACACATCCCTGCGGTGCTGAACCTAACCAAACACGTGTTCAGTACATAAATGTTGAACGTTGGAAGTAGGAATTATAATACGGAAGTCTGTCATCATCAAAAAATATCTCTACATGGTAATTCAGATCATATCCGAAATATTTTTAGTGTATGTATTGAGGTATGCATCATATAAATACGCTAGTGCAAAACAAAATTCAAAATTTCTCCCGTAAATATCCGTACTTTAACCAGGAGTCGAACCCGGAAACTCTCGGCCTCAAACCTTTAACCTTTAAAGTCATTTATTGAATATTAGTAATTTTACGTAGGTGAGGTGAGGTAAGGTACCGGTTTCAGTGGTGAGATATCTATCGGCGGAGTTAAGGCACGCCGGTTGAATCCGGCACTTGGATGGGTGACCGTATCTCATCTCGCCGTCCTGGTTGAGTGATGGAGTAGCATTAGTGAGGACGACAATACAAATAAGGCGATTAAAATAAAAAATAAAAATATATATCAAGAGCATGTTTCCTATATTTTATTATTTCATTTAACAATCTATATAAGTCAAAACGCTACAAAAATCGAAAGTTGCTGTCATTTTCGGGTAAACTGGTCTTATACCGTTTTTATGTCCAAAAATCCATTTTTACAGGTAGTTCATGCACCCCAAATTTCAAATGGATAAGTTAAAAAAAACGCTGCCCAAGGAACCACTACTCCCACATCCAGCTTTTCTATCCAAATCTCTCACAACGAAAGAAATTTTTTTACGTGGAAATAATTGTTTATGGATAATATAATAATATAATATTTGAAATCGTCTATCCCAAAAACCCATAAAACGATATGCCTCATCGGTAGTGGTGAAAGAGGTTGGTAGTGGGGGTGGATGAAGAAAAGAAAGTTTGAGGCCTTTGGTTCTTGTTCACTTACTAGATCACAATTTTTTTTTTCACCCCCTTTTATAATAGCATGGGGGTAGTAATGGGTGCCAATATTTTTTTGAGACATTTGCTTCTCTTGTATACAGGGTGCGCGACTTAAAACTCCCCAGACTTGTAAGTTTTTTATTTTTGAAGCGATGACCATGCTGGGCACATCAAATTGTAGACATTTTTAAACATGCATACAGTGATTAAAAATTTCTTCTTCTCTGAATATTTTTTTACCTAACCCTGTACGCGAACCGTGCTAGTGTTTTCTTATAAAGGTTTTAATTAGCTTCAGTTTATGTTATTAAAATAAAAAAAAAATGCAATTTCCTATTTAGTACATTTTAATATAAGTTTGTTTTTAAAAATATTTATTTATTTTGTTTCTTGTTGCTGTTTTGTTACGTTGAATATTGTTTGTGATATGTTTTTACAAATAAAGCATAAAATTATTATTTACATTATTTTCAGTTATTTTAAAAAAATCAGTTTGGAATCGGAAAGAGTGTTTTTAATTTCTTTCTCTAAAACCAAAAAGAATTTCGAATATGACATAATAACATAAATTGAAGCTAATTGAAATATTCAAGGAAATTTTCTTTCTTAAAAATGTTTTCAAAAAATTTTTTTTTAAATTACTCTGTGCACGTCTTTAAATGCCTTAAAAATATCTACAATTTGATGTGCTCAACAGGGTCGTCGCTTAAAAAATAATAAAGTTACTAGCGTGGGGAGTTTTAAGTGGCGCACCCCGTATACTAAATACCAATTTTATGGACTCTTACCTGCTTGGTTTACCGATTTACCCCCACTTACCCCAATTTACCACCCAACCCTCCAACGGAATAAGATGAAAATATAATCTAGTTCCAGATCTTGTTAAAATACATACGTGTACCAAATTTCAAGTCAATATCTTAAACGGTTCTAAAGTAATCGTGCGCACAAAAAAAGTTACAGACAGACCGACAGACAGATTTTTTTTGCTTAAACTTAAAATCTCGACATTCTAAGCCCATTTTAACAATAAAAATAAAAAAAAAAAATGTCGTTACTATACTTCCATCTGGATGTGGAAGTAATAAAGGAAATATAGGGGTGAGCCACCAGCCTGTGTCACCCGGTATAGTTACTGCACACTGTCTACAGTTACTATATTGAGTTTTTAATACTTTGATAATTCCGAAAGTTTTTCAATAAGAGTTTTTTGGTCAGGAAAACAAAGTTTATGTAAAAAAAGTTTTAGCTAATTTGACCAATGTTTTTCTACTTGTTATTTTTAGGACGAATTTTATGTAGTCTTCGCTACAATTAAAAAAAAACGCTATTTTTATTAAAACAAAAATTGTTGTCAGTCCGAAATACTCTAAAACACTGTTAGAAAGTATCACATTATAAAATTTATTAAACACATTCATCAAATTGGAATTTTTTTGGGCTGTATATCAGAAACTAACATAGGATTGAGTTGGACCTATGAGAGCTTTTGATCAGAAAACCGTAATCCTGTCACAAATTAAAAATTCAACCAATTTGACTGAAATTTAATTTCCATAAGAAAATAGCGGGGGGTCCGTTCACACATTCTCGAAATTTGTTGTATTAATTAAAAAAAAATGTGAGCCACTGGTTGGTTGCATAATGATGTATAGACCTGAAAAATTTTATTTCCTTAGTACCTTTTGTGAAGATATTCTGGTAATTACATTTTGCGCTTATTAAGAACAAAACAGACCTTTAATAATATCCTATTGTGTTTATGATAACCACAATAATTATGTAAATGAAATTAATTCGTTGAATGGCCTTTTTTACTTTCAAAAGCTGAATAAGGCTGCTGTTGTTGCGCTGATGTTAATTCTGTAGAATGAAAATGTGCAAAGAACAGTCTTTTAATTAGTCTTCTTTATGTTTTATTCATCAAGTCACTTGTTCATTTGTTCACGGCATGGCAGGTGCAATATCGCGAACTTAACATCAGCTTCAATCCTCGAATGTCTATGCGACCCACACCTTGAGACTCGAAGACAAATTTTCCGGTTGTGGAAACGTGTAATGATTTATTTAAAACATTTTTATTTTAGTCAGCTTCGCGTTATCTTTTGCCATTTAAAAAAAATGTCGGAATGTTTTGCTGAGTTTGAAACAAGCCTTATTCAGCTGCAGTTCCAGTACAAAGATATGAGAAATAAAAACCTATTAACAAAGTGGGAAAGTGGGGCAATATAATTTCAATTACACCAACTATTATAATTATATAACATAACATAATTATATATATAATAAATTTATACAGAGTGTTTGGTAGAGCGATGCTTTTAGAATATCAAAAATTAAACCTAGTGCGTAATAAATACATACATGATAAAAAATGGAGATTTTTTAAAAAGTGCAAAATCGGCATTATAAAAAATCATAGCATTTTTCATATAGGTATGCTTGATCATTGGTGTCAAATGCCCCTGTCTCTTCCTGTTCAGGGCGGCATCGCTTTAACAAACAACCTGTATATACAAAATAATTAATATAAATAAAACGATTAAAAAACAAATAAAAAAAGTGTAACTTTAAATAATCGTTGTTTCTAAAGCTATTCTCAATTAAGTTATTTTTAATACCATTGATCTAAATTTGACTTATAAACTTTTTTATTTATTATGAAATTACCTACTTTCTGCATATTGTTGCCATAGGCATGCAAATATACTTTAAAACACTCATTATTGGAGAACCAATTAAAGCAACTACTCTTCTAGCTAATACTGACGAAGTATTGAATTACATGATTCCTAGCATTTTAAAGCAAAAAAATATATTGAAAATACTTAAATCATTTATTTAAATTCATTCATTCACACATTTTTTGTAGGGATGCAACGAATAGTGTTTTGGCCGGATACCGAATACCGGATATCCGGCGTACTTCTTGTACCGGATACCGAATATCCGGTCAAATATCCGGCTTACATTGAAAGTTGGATTGAAAACACGTTTTGGCAACCTCAACGACAAAAAATACTTGCTGTCAACGCTTCTATACCCCAGATTTAAAACAAGTTTTTTCGATAAAAGTCAGGCTAAAAAATTCCGTCAAATTATTTTTTAACAATAATGTAAGCAGAAATACAAGATATTTATTTTTGTTAGTGTGTTTAGTAGGATGGCCCATCTTTTTTGAAGTCGAAATTCTTTATTTCTCACCTCTGCAAATGGTTCCAGTTGAAGAAAAAATAATCCCCTTAAAATATTTTTGAGGCAAAATTAAGGCAAGGGGTGTCTCGCAGAACGCATTATTGCCCAGTAATAGAAGTAAATGGAATCATTTACATAGCTTTGATTGATACATAGTTTTTTTTTTAATCAGCAATAAATATTTATCTTTAGAATGACTAATCAAGTCATATGGATATCAAAGATTTCATCTGTTGTGAGTATAAGATGTGTCATACTACTGTAAATTCGTAGTCTAGGAAAAAAGTTTTAAAATAAAACTCTCGTTTTATCTTTGTTTATTGAATTTATGAAATGTTAACAACTTTTTTTCATACATAATTAGTCTAGGGCCATTTCCTCCCTGGGGTCCGCGCCGAAAACTTCTCTTATATGTTCCCCAAGAGGTTGGTTTTCATGGTTTGATTTGGGGGCCTATTGCAATAATGTCGATGCAAAAGGGTTTTGGGACCAAAGGCTTAAAACGCAACACATAAACATTTTAGAATTATATGCAGTTTATTTTGGGCTAAAATCATTTGCAAAGACCATGTCAAATTGTCACATTTTACTAAAAGTCGACAATGTAACAGCTATATCATATATTAATAGAATGGGGGGCATAAAATACCCACAACTCAATTTTGTTGCAAGAAAAATTTGGCAATGGTGCGAGGAAAGAAATATATTTATATTTGCTACTTTCATAAACTTCAAAAATAATTGCAATGCAGATAAAAATTATAGAAATAAAAATATAGAAACAGAATACTCTTTAAATGATAAAGTGTTTTATGAAATATCACGGAAATTAAGACAACCTGAGGTAGATCTTTTTGCCTCTTACTTGAATAAAAAATGTCAGAAATTTGTGTCATGGTTTCCAGACCCAGACAGTATAACTGTTGATGCATTTACTCTAAATTGGGAGAACCTAAATGCGTATATATTTCCTCCCTTTCCATTATTGCCAAAAATAATTAATAAAATTAAAACTGATAATGCAAATTGCATAGTTGTTTTTCCCCTGTGGAAAAGTCAACCATGGTTTCCAGAATTGGAATCTATGATATCGTCAGAACTCCTACTTTTCAAACCAAGGAAAAATCTTCTTTTATCCCCTTTCAGGACCCCTCGTCCAATGTGGCGTCACCTTACCCTGGGTGCAGCAACGTTATCAGGCTCTCATTGATTAGAAAAAACCTAGAGAAGAAAACAATCGAGACAATGCTGGCCTCTCTTAGTAACAACACAATAAAACAATACAACAGTACATACTCAAAATGGTGGAACTTCTGCAGTAGCAATATTCTTCAACCAGGTACGAACTCTATCCTAGAGTTCTTACAAACAGAATTTGAACGTGGCTCAAGCTATTCAACCCTTAATACACACAGATCAGCTTTGAACCCCGTTATATCAAACTTACCTACCTTCAACAATGTTATAGAAAGATTTATGAAAGGAGTCTTTAAGCTGCGCCCTGCTTTCCCCAAGTATAACGAAATTTGGGACCCGGAACCCTAAGCTCTCTACATCCCCTGGAAAATCTTAATTTAGAAAAACTTACAATAAAACTTATTTTATTACTGGCCCTATCAGCCCAAAGGGTTCAAACTTTATCACAAATAAAAATCAGTAACATACATATGTATACAGAGTACACTCAAATAAATTTTACTAATATTCTAAAAATATCCAGGCCAAACAAACCTCAACCATGCTTAAAATTTACGCTCTTCAAAGAACATCCTGAACTTTGCATTGCTTCAACCATAGCATACTACATCCAAAAAACCGCGGCATTGCGAAATGATGAGGACACCCTATTACTTACCATTAAAAAAAACCTCATAAAAAAGTTACATCACAAACAGTTAGTCGATGGATCAAAAAAGGGCTTAGTCAGGCAGGCATTGATACAAAAAAATTTAAGAGCCATAGTACAAGACATGCTGCGGCCTCAGCTGCAGCAAGATCAGAAACTAATATTGACACCATAACACAAACAGCCGGGTGGTCAAATAGAACAAATACATTCAACAAATTTTATAATCGACCTCTTTGCTCAGAATCTTTTGACACTTACCTTAAACATTTTGTTAAACCTTCCTAATGTCTTACATATTTTACATACACATACATGCATATCACGGTTATGCATATAAGTGAAAATGACATGTTTATAACCATGTCTTTTCTCTTCTGTTTTTTCTCTGTGCTAGAATTACTAGAGTTATAGTTACATATGTTAGTTCATCTTTGGTTGTAACGTAAATATAATTGAGGATTAAACGACTTACCTGTAAGGAAGTTCAATCCAAATTATACGAGATCGGTCACATCCGAATAGACTCCCACCCTTAATCCCGGTAAAAACCTATCAATTTTTAAATTATGGGTCCATGTGACCAAAAAGAAGGAATAGAAAATTAATAGAGTAGCCCATCCCAAGCGATCTGGACAGGCAACGAAGTATAATGAAGTCAAAGTGTGGAGACTGCGGAGGGGTGGGGCAGCGGTGTTGGCTTTCTTTAAATGTGCGTGAGACTACGTACTCGAAGTACTACTACAGGGTGATCTATTCGGATGTGACCGATTGAAGTATAATACTAAATACTATCCTAAATCTACAAGACATATAGTAATAAAAATGATATTTTTATTTGATAATTGGTATGCGACAGCGTTTCCTTTTTGACATTTGGAAATCGTGATTTATAATCTTTTACAACTTGGAGTAAAAACTGTTTTTGGTCTTCATTTTTTGTTAAGCTGCATCATCTACAACTTTATTTTGTTTACAATATTGAAACATTGTTTATAAGACTCAATGTTACTCCATATTGTTGGATCATTTCCCAAGAATTCCATAGACAAACCTATTTTTTTTAAACTGTTTATAGCATATGTTTTCGCATATGAAGTCCTGTACTTCCTTGTTTTCAACGTCGATAATGTCACTAATCATAAGTCATGTAGTAAATAATATCCTCTTTTTTGGCTGTGGTGGGCCAGGCTGGTCTCGTAATAACTCTTCATGGGCTTCGATTATTTCATCTTCATTTTCGTTGGAGTCGGCTGAACTACTGCTTGATGATGGTGACACTAATCTAGTCTTTTCTTGAATACTTCGCTGCATTTGTTTAGACGATTTCTGTGATTTCTCCTCAGCTGATTTTTTTTTGAGAAGCAAGTTTGTAATCAATACCATGCATAAATCCAGGACGTCCCTTTTTTTCTTTGGTTAATTAAAAACTGTTTCTCATCTATTTTCAACAACTCCAACGCTTTTGCAGCTGCAACCCTAAACCTTCGCAGCAAAAGTAGCTGTGTCTGACCGTCTCAGTGAACGATTAGCAAGAATAAATGAATTATGACTTTTTCTAATAGTATATTGTGTATTTAGGTGAGAAAGCAATACATTCCCGGACGATGATGCAAATTGTTGACCGAGGAGTTAGCTAATAAATGTAGGCTCTTAAGGGATGGTTTTTGAGGGGGTGCAGCGAACAATTTTATATTTCTAGGGGGAACGAAATTATTTCAATTATCTTTTTCTGTTTTATGATTTTAGGTTGTTTTTGAAATAATATTAAGATATGTTGTAACTAACTCCGTGGTATAGTATAAGTAAATAAAAAGTAAAATTATGATTAAAGTATCAGCTGGCAGCAGATTTTTTTTTCATATAATGATAAAGTGATAAATGGTAATTATAGTACTTAAAACGACAAGACATGAATCAACATGAATAAAACTGTACAGCTATAACAATTTATAGATTTTCAGAAAATTGCAATTCTTGAATGGTTCTGAGAATTTTACCGTACTTATCCCGTCCCTTAATTGAAATAATTTCGTCTCCCTAGAAATATAAAATTGTCCGCTGCACCCCCTCAAAAGCCACCCCTTAAGAGGTTACATTTAATTCACTACATTTACTTTACATTTTTTTTTTGTAGAATCACAAATCTTATTTAAAAAGTTTTGTAGTTTTCTAATATTTTCAACCCCCTGAAAAGGCACCTCACCTCCTTGGTCCTTAGATTTTTTTACTATTTTTGGTGTATTCACGGGCACAATATTATCGTATCTACAAAGTTTCAGAGTTTTAAAACTAAATTTATTTTTTAAACCCCCTCAAAAATTACCCCCTTAGTGCCTAAAATTTTTTCAATATGTTTCCGCTTTTCTAATGGATATTTTCTGTTCATTTGCCAATTTGTAAAATTTTGTCCACCTAGAACTTGAAAATTTCTCACTGTGAGCCAGTGAGAAGATCATTTGAAAACAACACAAAGAGGCATTTCAAGAAAAGAGATTGAAAAATATATTCTGTGACCAAAAATACAAAAAAAAACAATCTTTTTCGATTTATTGCCATTTCTGTGCTCTGTGCTGTGCATTTATGTCTGTATTAGTTTTCCACTCCATCCTAGGGTATTTGTGGGTAACGAGCGGGACGAACAGGTAGGAGTCATTCTGGATTCATACACTTTACTCCAAACTATAGAAACTTCAACATTTTCATGATTTATGGACATTTGATATAGGGGTAATTTCCACCCCATTATGGAAGCTGATTTCGGGTCATGACTGAGACTGGCGCTTGGAGTCACTCCAGATTCATGTACCGTACTGTACACTATGAAAATTTCAGACAACATTCCCCACGATTTATTGGCATTTATGTATTTTATTTTTATATAGGAGTAGTACCTACCCCATTATGGGGGTAGTTTAGTATTTGGGAAGTTGACCACTGAATACAAAAATCGTTCGTTATTCACTCTATCCTGATGTATATGGGGGTTTTACCATTTTGGGGATTATTTTTGGCTGTTGCGCAAAAATTTGGGGGTGTAAAGGCTTTTTTATTACCAGATCCGGATTCAGCGTCGAAAAATACATGGGAATATTGTGGGTGCGTTCAGGGATCAGAAACTTTTTTATGGGGCTGTGTGATCTTATTTCCGATTTTTGCTCACCACTAGACATAACTGGATGAAATTAATATGAGACCATCGCAAGCCATACCTTACAGTTCAAGAAAAATTTCATAGAAATCCCTTTAGCCAATTCAGAGTAATGTTGATTTTATATAATACGTGATAGAAATAATTGGCTGCCATTTTCGCATTCTACACATCAAAATTTACTCAAAACGATAGTTGCTTTTAAAAGCGTAATTTTGTCGCAGCTCTGTGTTATTTTCAAATGTCTATAAATTAATTTGCCACCGTTCAATATTTAACTGAGAGTGGTCCATTTAAACCTTATAATAATATTCAGATATTTTAGAATCGACTGTATCTTGATAAAACGTCTATGAATAGTTGCAATTCCATATCTAAAATTTTTGGTGACAAGAAAATAATCGTTGAATAACCCCACATTTGAAAGGCTTCCATAATAGATTCCAACCCTTATAGGGCTTGAAGGGCCCAGTAAGTTAAGTTTATCCGTAAGTTTCAAACAAAAGAGAGTGTTGCCTAGATTGTCAATGTCGGCTCAAACTTCCGCTTCTCGGCGGCAAGGAAAAGATTGTTTCCGGTCTGGTGTGGTGAAAAGACGTGCGCGCCTGTGCCTGTGCCTTTTATATTTTGTTTCGGTTTAGCGAAAATTGGGATAGATGGAAGCGTTGATGTATAAGCGGTTTATTGCAAAAGAGGAAAGTCTTGTCTGAAGTAAAATGAATGTGTGTGAAAAGTTTAACTTCAATTGAAAACGCTTCCAAAGGGTTTTTTCACTTCTCGAACATTACTCGACTCGATTTATAGAGAGTTTACTTAAAACTCTTTGCACTATATTATGTTAATCGGTTGCAAGTATGCGATTAAAAGGGCCTGGGTGAGTTTCTCCTTGCAAACTTTTGTTTGATGTTATAAACTTTTTGCAGCTTTATTGTTTCTTAATGTATCCTGATGACTAAAAAGGGACACAATGTTGTAGCCAAGCATTGGTGTTCAAACTTACCCATTGTTGCTTGCAATGTGGCTTAAAGAATAATATAAATTGCTACAATACACACAAAGTAACTTTGCTGTTGGCCATTGGATGTGCAGTACGTTGAAATATCTGTTTTGGTTTGATTACGGAACTCATATTTTGTACAACTCATATTTCTGCCACAGATTGTACACGACAATGTAACGGTCCGTTTATGTTTTTCTAGCAGCTATCTCAGTTCGTAAAACCAAACTAATATTAATATCGACAATCAAAGGACAGAGGAGCAGTTCTGGGAGCTTGGTAGAGCAAGCGTCCTCTTTCAAATATTGGCCATCATAGTCGATGAAAACTGAAGAGGGAAAAGAAATAAGATCAAAAATAGAACTGGCTCGTAGGATTTTTATAAGTATGAAGACGTCTTTCGTCAGTTCTGAGCTCACCTTGTAGCATAGATTATGAATATTTTAAATATTTCATCGTACAGATGTGGATGCTGAAGACTGGATCTTAACTTACAAAAAGCCATTAAGGCCGTTGGAATGTACATTTACAAGATGCGTGCAAATGAGGAAAAGCACTTAACGTTCTTCTGCAAAAAGATATCCATGATCCATGAGAAGAGTTAATTTTTTCAGAAAATGATGAATACCATTGAAGTTAATGTTAACTTTGTCAACTGCATAGTAAAATCCTCACTTAATGAAAGAAAGTCACCCCAATAGCCTCAAATGTACATGCGGGGGTAATCATAGGAGACATCGTCAGACCATTCCTTATGAGAGAAAATTTAAATTTAAATACAAATTGCTACAAATTGCTACGAACAAACTGTTCAGCAATCCGCCTATTTCTAAATTGTGCAAATCTGGAACAACTATTAGATGAAATCTCATATAAGCAAGATGAAGGTCCACCTGTCTATATGGAGTTATGTTCGACAATACCTAAATAAAATGTTTCCGCAGAGATGGGTAGGTGGAAGAGGAATGGTCACCATGGAAACCGGACATAAATACTCTGGTCGTATGAAATCAGCTGTCTTTAAGAATAAATCCCGATCGAAGAGTTTAAAGACCAACTTGTGATATGGATCTTGTTTGTTTCGCGGAATTACTATAAACGAGGAAAATGAGGTATTTATGTATCAGACTGCAGAGATTGAAGGCAAAGAACCTCGATATGAAGAATTAATAACGATTATTTCACTCATTAACGCTATAGCCAATGAGAGCCCGTTTTTTCAAAACATTGCACCTATCAATCAAACGTCATTATTAGTGGTAATTCAAGCTAGATCGGCTTTTGACAGGACCAACATGCAAAATTTATCGCTCTAATTTTTTAGGTCGCCGCAGCGGCAAATATGCAAATTTTTTGACGTTTTTGTCGTGAAATATTTTTGGCAAATAGGGCAACTCGAGCTTTTAAGTTTTATCTATAAATATCTCACACCTCAATTCCAAAGCGAATCTTGTCTGAAATATATAGGCTGTAACTTTTGCCTATCTGTTACTATTTCAGTTTTCCTAGTGATCAATCAGGTAGGTAACAATTACACACAAAGATTGTACTTAATATAGCTCATAATACAGGAACAAGTCAAGCACAGCTTTCAATAGCTCAATAACGTAGTTACAAAGGTAAGCAAATCATTTATTATAAATGTCAAGTACACATTCGCTCTGGAACAAACTAAAAATGTATAGTACTTACATATGATAATCTACCAAAAAGTAACTCGTTGAATCAAAGCTGTGCATCAAACATTATAATTTGTTGTATTTAAAATTCTCTTTGCTTAACAAAGCAAACCTCAACATAATTCATAAACTTCGTAAGTTAAAAGTAATGATTAAATACGTAAATATGAGTCGATGAACATTTATTTATTATGGAATATAACTTGTAGCGCTAGATGGCGCTCTCTATGTCAATCTCGGAACCATGGGTGTATATTTTATTTGGGCGAGACATCGGTACTAAAGTAGTGCTGTCTCTATCGTTCCTCGTCGTATTGCACCTCAGAAACGCCTGAAAGGTGTTAAGCCAGTCTATATTTTATAATATCTAAGGTTTCAACTCGTTTTATTTACTAGTTACCATGGAAACGTCACTAGATTATTTTAAAATATAGCGAATCTCCGTTGTTTCTACTGCGTTTGTTTGAGATTTGTTGTTTTGACAATATGAGTCGGTTTGGAAATATTTCTGTATATCAAATTAATGATGAAATTGAAAATAAAGGTCAGTAAACTCCAAAAAGTGACAAGAAAACGTCTGAAGGCAGTTAATGAGAAAACATAATATTGAAGATGTACTTAATGAATTATTTATTCGTGAAATATTCTCCTCAAATACCACTCGTGCTTTAAATTTTATCTAAAAATTTTTTCTCAAGCTAAGTCGCCCCTAGTTAATATAACTCGTGCAAATTGGCAGTTTATTATCAAAGATTAAATCCCTCCCGCTAAGGCGGTCGGGATTTAATCAGATAATAAACTGCCAATTTGCACTCTTTATATTACCAGGCAACACGCTTTCGAAAAAATTTTCGATAAAATTTTAAGCGCTAGTGATATTACATACGATTATAAAATCTGCGAAAAACCACACAGCACCGGACCAAGACCGCAACCACTGAACTCATCAAGAAAGGTGGACCCGTGTTATGGAATGGACTACACTACCTAATCGCACAAATATGGCAAGAACAACAAATTCCAGATGGCTGGTAGGTAGCATTCAACCAATACGCAAAAAGTTGGAAAAACAATCTGTAATAATTTTCGAGGTATTATTCTAGCTAGCTTACAAATTGATGTCGGATGTGACACATAACCGAATAATGATATAACTAACTATTCGATTATGGCGAATAGCAAAGCGGTTTTAGAGTTGGTAGATTTACTACCGACCACCACGCCTTCACCATTAGTCAAATACATTAAATGCTTTATGAATATATGAAACATGCCTTTGACAGAATAAACCGAGAGAAAATGCTAAGGAACATACGCCTGTTCCCATCAAAACTAACGGGACTGGTCAAGGCTGTTCTAAATGAATCTAGAGTGACAGTCAGGGTGTAAGGACAACTAACAGAGGAGTTTGAGATAATCGTGTACAAGGCGACGCACTCTTCGCGATTCTATTTAACCTGGTATTAGCTATTAGAAAGATGTATGAGAGACTAATTATTGCAAAAAGTGCCAAAATCTGTGGATATGCAGGCGATATTAAAATTGTAGCTCGTGATAGGAGAGAACTGGAACAAGCCTTCGAAAATCTAAGTTCAGAAGCTAAAGAGAGAGCCAACCGCAGTCTTAGCATAGGAGCTGGGACTTTTTCATATCTAGGATCACTTATTACAGAAAATACCAAATGTGTAGAAGACATACGATCCAGAATAATGAACGGTACTAGGTGCTATTACACATATAAGGATTATAAGGAACTAATATCCAGCAGCATGCTTAATATAAATTACAGTAAACTTAACATTTATAAAACCATAATAAGACCGGTGGGTGGGTGCGAAGTGTGGACATTAACGAAGAATGATGAAGAGAAACTAAGAGCCTTTCAATTCAATAACAATTTATTTAAATTAAGATGCGTCTAGTCGGATTCCGGTCTGGAGCCAGTCGTACATCCACGACGTGTAACGTCATGGTAGAGGAGGAATACAGATGGAGAAGAAGGGTGAATTTAGAGGTAGATACCAATAGACACATAAAATCGTAACGACTACGGTGGTTAGGACATCTGGTTAGAGCAGAAGAAAGAGCTTGGACGAAAAGAGTATTGCAGCAGTAGAAGCTGCAGGGCAAAAAAGCAAGGGGAAGGCGTAGAAAGAGGTAGACGATGTGGGGGAGGGAGATGGGAGTCAGGAATTGTAGACAAAGGACAGAGGATAGAACAGAATGGTTAGTTAAGTAGACCAAAGCTCACCAAGGGTTGTAGTGCCGATAAAGAAAAAGAAGGATCTTGTTTGTGATGAATCTTGTGATAAAAAAGGTATTCGCATTTTTTTTACAGATCGAACGCTAATTTTTAACCGACCTCAAAAAATGTAAAAAAGAAGAAGGTTCTTTTTTATATGTGTTCATACATTACTCTGGCTTAAATAATTCATATGAAATCTTTCTCAAACTGCAAGGTATGACAGTGGTCCCATAATTATTTCATCAAGCTAAGTCTAGCAAAAATTGAAAACAAGATTTTGTAGTCAAGAATTTGCCGAAGGCATCGGAATTGCATTAGAATTGATAGTTACTATACGTATTTTATAGTTGATACCGAATCTGATCTCAAAAATTGAGAATTCAAAATGACTAATCCGATATGGCTGCCGTAATTGCAGTATTTTTGAAGATTTACGTGAAATTTGATAAATGGAGATTTCAGGATATTCTGATAACGAGCTTGACGTTAGAGTTTAAAAGTTCAAAAGGATGGATATGTCCTTTTACTACTAAATAAAGAGGCAACAAAAAAGGGAGAAAAAACTGCCATCGAAAAAGGTTGCTAAAAATTATAATGATACCTAATATCGTTATTGAGGTCGATGTAAAAATGAACAAATAACGAATTCAAATGTACTTTTAACCGACTTCAGTATCGATATTAGGATAGAGGGTTCAATTAAATGGGCGATGGTGAAATATTATTTCATAATTTTTAGCAACGTTTTTTGAACGCAGTTAGTTCATTTAAAAAAAAAAAATTATTTAAGCACGCAGGCATATATTGCGGTCGAGATAAGAAATACATGTTTTACCAAGTGTTTTACTGAAAAAAAAGTTGCATTATAATTTGAGACTTTTTACGTACAATACTGTGTGTAATTCAAATAATATATCAAAACGTTGTTAACATTAACCAGACCATATTATAAAATGTGTTTCAGATGATTCTAAGACTCGAAAAGCGCAAAGAACAACGGTATGCAAAAAAGTACTGTCCCGTTTTTTCGTTATAATTGTTATTTTAAAAAATGTATGCTCTCCGAAAGGTAGGTATGTACATATTTTTGCCTTATCTCGTAATTTTCAAGGTACTGACGAAAAATCATAAAAGTCCCATGTTATTTTGTTGCTATCAATGTTAATTAATTTCGTATCCGGAAATAGAGGGATGCAAAGCTCACAATAAGTACTGTAAAGACCAATGTGAGACAAAATATTTTATACGCTTGCCTTATTAGGACAATGAGAGCTTTGTTTCATTTTTGCTTATTTAACACACAAGTCAAAATGTTTTCTGCCTTCTCCAAAATTTTCTACTTCAGTAAATTAAACTATACGTCTATGCTGAGTTGGATTTGGGTCATGCTTGTTGTCAGCAGCGAGAGCCACATAACGTATGGTGCATTAATGTGGGATGGTGAGTATAGGTGTTTGTGAAATGCGTTACTGCATTGTATCACGATATAGTGTTAACACTTCTCCCTGTGTGTTTTTGTTTCTGAGTTCTTCTTCTTCTAAGTCTTCTGTTTCCCCTGCTTCTGATTCCGGAAGAGCATATATCCCAGTACTTCATTGCGTACGTTTCTGTCCTTTTTGTGATTGTTTTCCCTTTTATTTATGTTGACGTTTTTTGCAGTTGCTTTATTCGTGTTGTTTTCGCTCTTCTCAGACTTCTTCTATTGGTCTTATGCTGTCTGATTAGGGTTATATTGTATGTTAGCGAACTATCGCCCAGTTTGAAAGTGTAGAATTTTTGTGAGATTCTTGGATGTAGTCCGCTAGTGGGATTATGTTGTGGGAACGTGCGTATAAATCTCTGAGGGAGGTGTACCTACCGGAGTCTGAAATAAGGCGCATAAAGTTATGTTCTAAAACGTTTCCGTATTGTCGTGGCCGGAATGCTGCACCACACTTGCGCGGCGCCGCGTATGTGATGGCCGGCCTGATCACCATCGTGTATAACAGTATTTTATTTTGTCGGTTTAGTCCGCTACCCTTAGCCAAGAGCGGGCACAGACTCCTGGACATGGAGTAGACCTTTCGTACGGTTTCATTTACGTGGGTGTTGAACGTCTTCTATCCAAGTTAACCCCCAGAGACTTCACGCACCGTTTAATAGGAATTTGTTGACTCCTAAAATTGGTGTTAGGATGCGGTTCTCCGTGAATCGGCGCGTGAAGAGTATGGCTTCCGCCTTTTCGGCGTTGATTTCAATCTTCCACTTGTAATATGCCGTGGCACGGGTCGTGTGCGCTTTCAGCAGCATATTTGCCGCTTGAGCGTTGTGTGAATGCGCGTACATGGCCTTGTCGTCGTCGTATTTGGCAAGGTTTGTATTAGGGAACTCCGGAAAGTTGGAGACGTGTAAGTTGAACAACTTTGGTGACAGGCACCGAGTTAATAGCTTATTATTTACCCTGACCTGTAGCGATCTGCCTGTCATGAAAATAGTGAATAAGTTTGGTTATGTGTGTTGGGAAGTCCATTGTATTCAGTTTGTAGAGTAACCTCGGGATCCAAAAGGAATCGAAGGCCTTCTCAATATCGAGGAGCACCATGATGTTGCCCTTCCCGCGGTTGCATTGCACTTTGATGTCATTCACGATCCTGACGACCTTGCGCACAGTGCCCCTGCTCCGCTTGAAGCCGAACTGGCACTCGTACCTCACCTCACCCTATATCATTGTTTACAGTATGATGGCTATGTATGTCCTCTTAATCAGGCTCCATGGTGGTTTAAATTTCTCGACGAAACTTAGAATTGTTCTTGTAACTCTGTGAACCGTTTTAATTCGTTTACTGCCTAGGGTGTTTACTATGGCTTCGTGACTGATAGTGACTGACTCAATTTTCCTTCCAGTGTACTTCTGATAGTGTACATATGGTCGTCCGCTATCGTACATTTGATGAATGCTCTTTGATATTCTGACAATCTTCCAATATGTTTGATCAGGAATCGTGCGTAGTATTTGTATTCTATGCTACAGAGTGTTATTCTTCTGTAATAATCTATATCCTTACTAAAACTTGCAGATTGAATAAAGGGGGTGCCCCACTATACTACATTGCGCAGAAAATCTAAAATATCTCCATCATTTTCATCAATATTTTAGTGTTCAATGGTAAGTTGTGAAATATTCCCCGATGGTTTGTTAGCGGGCGGTGGTAATTAGCATAAAACACATGTTATAAATTCATCGATTACGCATTCAATACAGCCTCATAGTTTCAATCAATCTAAAAGCCTTCATTATAATCCGGTGAAACATTGGCTGTGTAAAAACAAAGCGTAATACGCCACTGGTAGAGTAGAGTGCAGAATAGGTACATCTGTTTGTTAAATAGAACGCATACTATACATCCCCATCGGTAGGTGGAAGAAGGTGGAAAGGGGCCCACCTAATCGAGACGACTTCGTATGTAGGGGTGCGTCGCGTCACGGTCCTTACCCGTGTATGCCATTGTAGTTTTGTGAGCCACTTATTCAACTCGTAAGCCGTGCAGAATTCATATGCACTTGCATTTTACATCACAAATAGCTTACGCTTTTTTAAATTCTATAAAAATTGTATATTTTTCCGACGTATGCGCATATCTTGAGAGGTTTTTAAGTTTTAAATAAACCTTAAAATATTTGTCGAGTGTTTCGGAAATGTACGGGAAAGGGTGTCAGAAAAATGCTAGAATCAATGGTAAAAACTGCATACCCCGCAAGTTTCTATCCAATAAGTGGTCTGCTTATAACATTAGTTCTTTAGTCAAATTATTATTTTTTAAAATTTGTGGTTAATTGTTATAAACAATTTATCAAGGAGTGGCACTATCGGAGATTGAAGTTATTAGAAAATTATATAACAATAATTAAACCTGGTGAAATTCATTCAACAAATTAATATTAATACCATAAAAATGTTATATAAAAGAGATCTGAATGTGAAAGATTTACATTACAAAGATTACATGTATAATATGTAAATAGCTATTTGTGTATTAAGAGCGCAAAGTGCCTCATTGTCGCACGACAGTGTAAGTTGACACTCGAGAGTGACGTGACAATGACACTTTGCGTTCGAATTACGCACATGATTTCATCTACAATCATTTGAAAATATCTAAATAAGAGGAATAATTAAGTTGAATTTTGGCTAGAAATCAGTATTTATCAACATTTTGTGAGTATGCCTTGCATATGTGATCAAAATAAACAGACGAACAAAACACAATCTCTCAATTTATTCCAGTTTTATTAACTATTATGAAGTTCGTATTTTAAATAAATTAGGTAATTAATTATTTAGAGCAAAAGCTCTATTTTTTTGTTGGTATTGCCATGTACAGTTGATTTAAAAAAAAACTGGTACACTTTCTTTTAGCTATGTAAATCATTCGTTCTTTGATTGATATTAATAATCTTACAAATGTCACTTTGACGTTAATCAGTGGCGTCATTATTAAAAATGGTTCGACATCTAACAGATATTTAAAAATTTCGAATTGTTTCTAAAATTGAAGATAGTTGGTCCATAAGAAGACTTGCTGCTGAATACAATGTGAGTAAAACCACGATAATGAGTATTAAAAAACAATGGGAAACCAACCAAACGGTACCCCGTAAAGTTGGTTCCGGTAGGCCCAGAAAGAGCAATAATCAAGAAGATGAAAATCTTATAAATTACCTAAGAGAAAACCCTTTTTAGACTGCAGTAAATGCAATTTCAGAGACAAATTTCCCTGCTTCTGTGTCTACTGCTTGCAGAAGAATAAAACTACAAAGCGACTTGAAGAGTGGTTCAGCGGCTAAAAAATACAAACTTTCAGAAGAAAAGAAGCAGGGTAGGATTATTTTTGCACTCAGCTATATAATCAACGATGAAAATTTCTGAGGACAAGTTGTCTTTTCTGACGAAAAGGTTTTTAAATCCTGTAACGATGGACATGTTCGCGTATATAGGCCTCCTTCCACCAGATACGACGAAAAATATACTTTCGATCCACAAATATCAGGAAGGTTTTCAGTCAATGTCTGGGCTTGGATGAGCCTAAATGGGTTAGGTGTGTGTTGGAACAGTGGTGGTCATCTCAATTCCATTAAATATATTGAAATATTAGACAATATTATGTTGCCGTCAGTAATAGAGGTGTTTCCGGAACATAATTTTATTTTCCAACAAGACAACTGCTCCATACATACGGAGCATCGCGTCAGGCAATGGTTTCTTAATAAAAACATAGAGTTGTTACCGTGGCCATCTAAAAGTCCGGATTTAAATCCAATTGAAAATGTTTGCGGACTAATGGTGAAACATATAAGACAATTAAATAACCATCCAAATAATGCCAAAGAATTGGAAGGGATAATTGAAGACACTTGGGAGAACTTGTCGCAAGAAGTTGACCTTGTAAGAAATCTGATTTTGTCCATGCCTGCAAGACTTCAGGCAGTTTTAGACGCTAATGGAGCAATGACAAAATATTAGTTAATTCTGTATTACGTAGTTGAAGTTCATTTATTTTATTTTTTTTATTGTATTTTTATGTTCAGTTTGCATTGTTTACATTTTTTTAAATCTCAAGTGGTATTTTTGTGTTCTTATTTTAAAAATAGAATTATCATTATTCAGTTAGTATTTTCATTACAACCATTAGTAGAATTATCCGTAACAAATATTATTTTTTTAAACAATAATATGGCAGGTTTGAAAATGTTTTGAAAAAGTTATTTTCTAATTATTTTTTAAAATTCCATTTGAATAAAATAAAAAAGAAAGGTTTAATAAGTTTAAAAACACTAAGAAAACCGGTCTCATCCAAAAAACCCAGGTCCGGGGTAAATCACCTTTTCTCCATCCCCCTCTCGACATGCCTGGCCAGCCCTATTTACAGACATATGCACACAACTAAACTATTAAGATTTTCGATTACAAGAGTTGTACCAGTTTTTTTTTAAATCAACTGTACTTTAAGGTTTTAGTTGTTTGCCCCCTGTCAATTACAGCATATCCCGGAAAAACATGGAGAACCACGGAAATACGGAGAAAATTATTTTTATAAGAAACCTTTATTCTTTGCTCCTAAGAAGCATTTGCACATTTAACGAACTATCTTCAAGAAAGTATAATTGTTGGTGGTAATGTTGAACACATGGCAATGGCATGAGAGATATTTGTTATTCGTTACACCACAATTTTATAATGAAAACTATAAAACTGATAAATTAAAAGAAAAATTGAAAAACCATTTTGGCAATCATATATCATTTTGGCAGTCAAACTACAGGAATGAACTTGTGAACTCATCATGGATAGAACCCGGACAAGCCGTAGAAGCTGCATTTGAAGCTGCTTCATTAGATATGTGAAGAATACAAGAGGCTGCAATGATTTTGGGACGGCATGGCATGTCCAGCAGACATGAAATTTCACCCGCAATGGCTTGGCCTCCTTCAGCTGAATTCCTGGCGTCAGATGAAACGAAGGCTCCTAATTTACTATGTGAATTTCTTTCGTATGTAACGAGCGGAAAACCACTGCAAGTTGCGAATGACAAAGTCAAACGCACAGTGAATTCCTATGCACAGGACATATGCATAGCATTACTAATGGTAAATGGAAAATGTCAAAGCATTTGAGTTTAGGAATGACTATAAGGCACCTTACAGGAAGTGCAGAACTGGTAACTTTGGTAAATAGATATGGTTCAAATTTACAATAAAAGAAATTGAAAAATATGTAACTAATAATTTTATTTTCCAGCTCTTTTCCCTGAAAACCAAGGAAACCCGAGTCAAAAAGTCATTTTCTCCATATCTCTGTGGTTTTCCAGGCTTTTCCGGGATATGCTGTAATTGACAAAGGGTAAACAACTAAAACCTTAAACTAGATGCCAATACCAACAAAAAAATATGTGAGTCATAAATTCCCACGGGGGGGCATTAGTCCGGAGAATAGCTGTTGGTTGCAGTCTGGTTTTTATTCCTTATATATTTAAGGAAACGTATAGAGGAGTTCGACAAAAATATTTCACTAGTAAAAAGCGATCAAGAAAGCCTACTTTATATGTCGATTGCAGATAAACAAATTTAAACATTAATGAATGATGTACTATTACATTGTGCGATTACCGTACTGCTATCTATAAGTTCAACTAATATCTACACCATTCTTTAGTCGTTTTGTCTCTGTATTTTTCCTTGTGCTTTTCTGGAAAACTGCTAATCCCGGAAAAAAGTGTCCTCCATTCTTTATCTTTATTTCTTCTCAATATACTTGGTGTCTATTTTGAAAGATAAAAAGGTTCCCGTTTGCTATATTTACCTCTATAAATTCTCCGATTTTATCAACATAGCCTTAGATAAAAATTCTTATTTTTTACACTTACTAAATTTTGACATTCGTAATAACAAATGTTAGCAAATATCTAGTGATAACGTAGAAGAATTCGAGGATGCTAGCTGGATGAAATGCTGCTAGCATCCTCGGGATGTGCGGTCACATTTAAATGTACAAGTTTGTTTTACAAATTGCTTCGATGCATCGACTGAAACTGCGGCTTGAACTTCTAGCTGCGTAGCATCTTCGGTATGTTCATACCCTAAGAGGTCTCTGAAATTACTGGGTTCAAGTCGAATTTTCTCCTGAGCTCTCATTTTGTCTACACTAGAAGCCAGTTTTACCAAAGGGCCTGGTGGACAAAGTTCTTGCAGAGTTGCCGGAGTGTATGTGTTTTACTAGTTTGTACAATAACATTTTATGAAATCTTAGTCTATTATTGTTCTCACTATAATCTTCTGACCTTGGATCTTTGAATGTAGTGATTTAGTGTAGATCGCAATAAGTAATAGATTTCTTGAAATTTGACTTCTTTTTTTTCAATCAAATTATTATAAACGAAATTCGTAGTAACGACGAATAAATAAAACTTATTGTTTTACGATTTTCACAAAACTATATTATATATTTTTTAACAAATATATAAGTACATGACAATTGTTTCGCCACACAGTGGCTTCTTCGGATGTGAGTATTAAACTAACATTACAATGTATAAAAGGGTTTATATAACCAATACGATAATTTAACAAAGGTATAATTTATTACTAAGAAACTTATAATAAATTATTCATAATAATTGATTAATATGTATTCCTAAAACTTCTGTGAATGCGCGAAATTCAATTTAAAAACAAAAAAGTGAATTGTTCCTATCTTTTTGATCATTTAAAATAAATTATTTCTGAGTTTTTTAGTTTATTAATTTCTAAAGACTCTAATAAATTTAATTTTGATTCTTTATTTTCTAAATGTGATATTTCAAAATTATCATTAATCCTATATAAGGTGATTAGCGTAAGTGGAATTAGTTTTTTTGTTGTTAAAGCTATATGTGTGTTCGCTGATTCGTTTCCTGAATTTTCTACCCGTTTGTCCTATATATACTTTAAGGCAAGAGCCACATGTTAACTTACAGACTCCTGATTGGTTATCCATATTAGTTTTGTCCTTATTGTTTTTTATTAATTTTCCCAGCGAATTAGACGTTTTATAAGCAGTGTTAATGTTCCGTTTCTTTTTTAATTTTTGGCCTCTAACTCTGTCGATTTTCTGATATGTGTGAGGCTTTTATATTTTGTTGTTTCTTTGGGAGTAGGATGTACAAGTCTAATAGCCTTTTTTTAAAGAATATTATCAATTATTTTATAGTACAGTACCTAGAGGTAAAAAATATGCAAAACTTCGGAATAATGTTATATATATGTTTATTGGAGCTGAAGTAGAATCAAATTTTAAGAAGAAAAGGTTCTATGCAATTTTTCACATAAACTGATAGTTTTTAAGTTATAACGATTTTAGCTTAAAAAAAAGGTATTTCCAAACGGCTTTCGTCAAATATCTCTAAAAGTATTACTTTATCGAAAAAATGTTACAGACCAATTACAGAAAGTATAAACTGGGAATTAATTATATTTTTTGTTTATTGATGTAGGATTAATAATTTCGGAGATATTTAAGTTTACATTTGGCATCCAAGTGTTCATAAGATAATTATTTTGAGTGAGAGTTAAATATCTCAGAAACTGTGACACCTACGTCAAGGATGCTAATAGGTAGAAGTTTTGACCAAAGCAATGTACGTCTACACATTTTTTAATAACAACGTCGCCATTTTGTTACTGTAATTAGCCAGTAATTAAAAAAAAGGAATTTCAAACATTGTTTCTCATTAATATATAGCGTTATGTAGATGCTCAAATTTTTTGATTTGTATACAGCACTTGCTTTAGAAAAAAATACAGTTTAAACTATAAAGGTATTTTCGATAAAACGTAATTTTTTTTTCCTTTTCCAAAAATCTCAATAAATATTAGTTTTATTGAAAAATGGATAGAGACCAAAAATAAAGCTCATAAACTGATAATGAATTTCGCTTGTTTATTTATTTACATAGATTTAATAGTTTCGGAGATATGCAAGGTTACAAATGGCGTCCGAACGTTTATAAGACGAAGAATGCAGTTTAAACGTTAAATATCTCAGAAATTGTGACATCTACGTCACGCATGCTAAGAAATGAAATTAAAGACAATTAAGTGCGCTTTCAAATTATTTTTTACTCGTTCCTGTAGCATAAGAAATAAAGAAGTTAGGACGGAAAAATATGCGTATTTATATTTTTTTATATAAAATGGTCACCATTTTGTTACTCTAATAGGCCTCTTGCATGTGCCGTATATTTTAAATTAATTTATATATATTAATATAGTGTATAAACATTAGCAATTATCAAATCTGTTTTCATAATTTCTAACTGGAAAGTATTTAAATAACCGAGTAATATCCGGGGCATATCTGAAAACACTAAGATTGAAGACGCCATCTGACATTAGGTAAAGTTGACTACACAATTCTAAGGTGTGTAAAAAATGTCGGCATCTTTGACGTTGTGGTAAAGATCAAAAACGCCGGCATTTTTAATTTAAAATGTACGCAGTCGCTGTGCGTCTCCTGTCACATGACGTCACACGTTGTTTGCGGGTCTAACGGATTTATTCAAACTTATAATGCTAAGATTATATTTTGTGCAAGAAGCCTATTAGTCAGTAATTTAAAAAATTATCTCAAGTACGGTTTTTCGTTAAGATATAGCATTACCTAGATGCTCAAATTTTTTTGCTCATTTAATGTACTTGCTTTAGAAAAAAATGCATTTTAAACTTTAAAGGTAATTTCGAAACACTTGGATACCAAATATAAACTTAAATATCTCCGAAATTATTAATCCTACATCAATAAATAAAAAATATAATTAATTCTCAGTTTGTACTTTCTGTAATTGGTCTGCAACATTTTTTCGATAAAGTAATACTTTTCGAGATACTTGACGAAAGCCGTTTGGAAATACCTTTTTTAAGCTAAAATCGCAATTTTTAAGTCGTTATAACTTAAAAAGTATCAATTTATGTGAAAAATTGCATAGAACCTTTTCTTCTTAAAATTCGATTCTGCTTCAGCTCCAATAAATATATATATTTTTAAGTGCTACCCCCCTGAGAGGGGGTGGCATCCACCCCCTATAAATTAGCGAGCCCCTGTACAATATAGAAACTTTTCTGTGAAGCATTTACTATTATTATATTATCAAAAATGAACGAAATCCGTTCAATATGATATTATTCCGAAGTTAAAACCTCTAGTTACTGTACTATCAGGGTTATAACCATTATTAAAAGCGATTTTTTTTATTATATTTAATTTTTTGATAAAGTTTTCTTCAGATATAGGGACACTTTTTAATCTACGTACCAAACTATCGTAGGCTGCTTGTTTGTGTTTAGCAGAATATTTAGACGTATTATGTATGGTAGCATCTGTATGTGACGGTGTGTGGTATACAGAATCGAAAAGTCCTGCGTTTGGCATTGCGCTATTAACCGACCACTACTCTAGCAGAGGCAAAGTGTGACACGCCCCCTCAAGTGAATTATGTACTTCATTGCTTGCTTCGCTCTCGCTTGCTCTGATTGCCGTACCAAAACAAACACTTTCCGATACTGTATTGAAAATTCGTGTTAATTATTCTTTTTAGTGGTTGTTAAATCTAGAAAGTTTATACTGTTTTCTTTTTCTAATTCTCAAGTAAAGGACAAGGGTAGATAAGGGCCTTTTTCCGCCCATCGGCCATGTTGTATGTCATTATATTTTCCGAGAAGTATATGTCTTGACGAGTAATAAAAAACTCTTCTTTGGAATAGTAGATTATTCAGTGAGCGTATAATGATGGCTATTACTCGCGAGGGTGATGTTTACAGCACGAGACGAAGGCGTGTCGTAAATCATCCGAGTGTGTAATAGTCATTATACGCGAGCTGAATGCTAATTTATCCACGACTATCGCATATTTTAGCTGTTTTAATCGTTTAAAAGTGAAAAAATAAAGTTCATTCACAGTAAAACGTTGACGTGTTAAACGTCAAACACGAAAATACGCACGAAAACATGGAAAAATGGATTCGCCGTTTCCTTATGAAAATTGCTAGTTCCTGATTGATCAAAGGTGCGTTAGAATGAAAACAACTAGTTCCTGGTTGGTTAAATATGTGTTAGAATCAGATTATGTTCATTATACGTTAGGTTGGAATAATGACTATCATTATTTGACAATTAATTGTTAAATGTAGAATGCAATGATTATACGATGGTCGTGGATAAACATATTCTTATTCAATACATACCACAATATGTGGTTTTAAACGCTGACACGTTTAAATTCGCACGCAACGTCGACACTACTAGGACTCCCGCGGAAACGATTTTGTTTCTATACATTGAAGCGCTTGATGAAACAATATAAATTGACCATTATTTAAAAGATTAAATGCTCAACAATGAAATGAGGTAGAGTTTATTTTGTTTCATCGAGCGCATCTAACTGAAATATACATTAAAAGTTCGGAAAAAGGTAAAAAATTACTAAAAAACTGCAAACATACCTACTTTCAAATGATATTACTTCGACCTACTGTTGTTTTTCGAATGTAAAACGTATAAAAACATAAAGTTCATATATTCAACTATAAATAAATAAAGCTTAATGATTTTAAAGAGAACTTTTCTTTTTTATGAAATTAGTGGGCGAAAATTATATAGCTTATCTACCCTTGTCCTTTAATATTTGAGTTTTTAGTTAAGTTATTAATGAAATTTAAGAAAATTCTTAATTTTATCTTTTCGTGTAAAACAAGTTAGTTATTGTCTACGTATCGATGCCAATAAATGAAATTTCCGATGAATTTATTTTGATAGATTTGTTTTTCTATGTAATCCATACATATTTCTGCTAAAATCGGACTCAAAGAGTTTCCCAATATATATCATTATTAAATTGAAAATAATTTTGATTAAACATATTGATAATAAATTTAAGATCTCTGCTTTAATTACCGGATTTGTGTTTGTTTTATCTAATAAATCTTTAATTAAATCTGGCGCCTTTTCCGACGGAATACTAGGGAAGAGATTTTGAACATCAAATTAAATGAGTTTTGCATTTTTTGATATTTTTAGTTTTTTGATTTTTTAAATTAATTCATAGGAATTCCTAATGCTATAAGTAGCTTTAAAGTTACAATGGTATTTTATTAAGTTAATTAATTTAGTAGAGTTTTATTGAAGGGGCAGTGATAAAAGACGCTACTGGTCGAATAGGCATGTTAGTTTTGTGTAATGTTATAAGAGAATATAGCTTGGAAGGTTGGGGGTTCATAATAGTAAGATATTCTTTATCTTTGCGACTAAAAATTCCTATCTATTACTATCTAATGCTTCTTTTATTTCATTTTCGGTTAGATTAAAATTTACCTTTTTGTAATTGGAAGTGTCTAAGAATTCTGTTGTTTTCTGAATATATTCCTGTTTGTTGATTGCAATAATGGTTTTACTTTTATCGGCTTTAGTGACTATTATGTTATTTTCAATGGATTTCTCCTTTATACCATTTGCTATAATGTTTTCACTATTACTGTGTTTATTGTGAATTTGATATTTAATAGTTTCTGCATTTAAATATTTGTTTATATTATTGATAGTGTTGTTTAGTGCCAATTCTGTCTCTATTCGTAGTAGTAGATTTTAAAATTTCATTTGTTTATCCACCATTTCTACTGAATATACACCCTAACTGAAATTTCGTTAATTTATAGTGTTTATTTATGTGCGATATGTAATCCATTCCGAGGTCTCTGTATCTCTACAAAAACAAACTATCTCATATAACAAACATCACTACCAACTAAACTACATGTCGGTTTACATCGGTTACATCCATCATGCGTGTGGAGAAAACTGAAAAAGCTGTATATACTTAATTAAACGTGTTTTTATTAAAAATTCCCTGACGGCGTTTTCTGAAAAGTTAAGCCATTTGTCTTAATAATATTTCTGTGCATTCCTGAAGCAAGTCAAGTAAATAATACACATAAATTGAAATTATTGGGAGTTTTTTTACTGAATTCTAATGTTGTATTTGCAAAACCAAGTATGTTAATGGAAACTTTAATAAAACTTTATCGAAACTATGTTCAATAATGTTGATTGATTTTCTGTTTTATTGTGTTGTTTTATCTCATCTGTTGCTTAATTAAAACCATTTTATTCTTTTAATTAATTGTTACCCTCCAAAATAGCGCAGTTGTTTAAAGCGTGTCTTCGTGCCTCAGCCTCGTTGGGGAGGTGGCAAAGATGGATCACGAATTGAAGAGGGAACGGGAACTGGCGTATACTCCCCAAAAATCAGTGGAGCACTTGCCAACCAGGAAAACTTTTTCAAGCTGAAGTTATATAATTATAACTGCTGTAACTGTGAAGAGGATAGGTAGTCTTAAAGCAGATATCAAAACTTGTGAGATACTGAAGCAGCGTTAGTAGCACTGAAGTCACACACGTTGGTCTTGGAATGTAAGGGGTCTTGAGTAAACTATCAAAATTTTATATAAAATATATTTAGGTTGGATACCGAGATACAAATGCTTCATTGAAAATGGAATAGCAGACCTCCTGGCCAAGGTGCTATTGGGGATTTTAATGGTTCTGAATCTGCACTTGATGTGCCTATCAAAACAGTTGATCACTTATCTGATCAACAAGAGATTAAACCATAATAAGGTGAAAGGAGTCAGAAACAGCTAAACTTCTGATCCAAGACTTCTCAAATACATTGATGGGAAACCTATTCATACTAGAGAAGGCAAAGTTCAGATCTATACAGCTGCAACAGCCTGTAGACTACGTGCTGTAAAGGATGAAATCGCAACTCACATAGTCATTGATTGTAGTGGTGTCGCTAACATTCTCAGGAGAACTTATCCCGACTCATGGAACTTTAACGATGATCTCCTACACCCAATATCAAACTTAGGACTAGAATCTAACTATAATACGCACGGGGATATATAACAAAATAAACCTTTAGGCTGCTGTGACCTAGGTGTCTCACAACAACCATGTACTATTCCTGCACTCATTCATTCAAACAACCTATTTCCGTACCAATTACGTTGAACTTTTAGATTATGGCAAGAATAGTAGGAGTGTTATTGAATATTTTCCTTATATTGTTTTTATGGAATCATGAAAGGTGACGATCATAAAAAGCACTGTCTGGTTGCTAACTACAATGGCCCAAAAATACGAAGAACAAAAAAAGTTAATTTCCGTCATTTGGAAATTGCTGACTTGGTGTGGTGATTGCCAAACGATTTGCTTGGAATTTAAAGAATGCCAGACGTGTCTGAAGTCGCATTTTTGCAAAGATCATTACTTCATGGTTGTTTTTTAACTTTAAGTTAGAGCCCTTTAAAACTAATATATAATTTCCAGACGAAAATCGACAGACTAACCACCTTGCCAGACGTGAACAGTCTCTTCCAGCGTGCACGTCAAGAGATCGACGCTAGACTCAACTTATCGTCACTTATAACAATCAACACAGATAGCACAAAACGATTATATTTGCTTTCTTAATCTTTAATTCAGTACTTCCTCAACAATTGTATTAATTTGCCAGACATGTATATCGGAACTAACAATTTTCCAGATGATAGCAAAACAAGTTTTTGCTCCTGGCGCGAGAACGCAGAATTTTGCTTGGCTTTACAAGATATTAGTCCCGAGATATTTTTGAACCACTATGCTTGTATGTGCTTTTAAGTTTTATCTATAAATTTTTTCTTGTGCTATGTTACCTAAAGTAATACAATTCATGCAGACAGTTTATCGTCAGATTAAATCCCTCGCTCTAAAGCGCTCGAAATTTAACCAGATAAATTGTCAATTTACACTCTTTATATTACTATCTCAATTGTTGTTGTATACGAAACATTTTGACTTGCTCAAGGCGAAAAGAAAGTTTGTGAATACTGGTTCCTATAGAATTACTTCCACATCCAGTGGAAGTATAAAAGAAATGAAAATTTTTATTGTTGAAATAGGCTTAGAATGCCATGAAACGTCGAGATTTTAAGTTTGAGCGAAAAAATGTCTGTCTGTCTGTCAGTCTGTCTCTCAGTCTGTCTGTCAGTCTGTCTGTCAGTCTGTCTGTCAGTCTGTCTGTCAGTCTGTGAGTCTGTCTGTCAGTCTGTCTGTCTGTCAGTCTGTCTGTCAGTCTGTCTGTCAGTCTGTCTGTCAGTCTGTCTGTCTGTCAGTCTGTCTGTCAGTCTGTCAGTCTGTCTGTCAGTCTGTCTGTCAGTCTGTCTGTCTGTCAGTCAGTCTGTCTGTCTGTCAGTCTGTCTGTCAGTCTGTCTGTCAGTCTGTCTGTCTGTCAGTCTGTCTGTCAGTCAGTCTGTCTGTCAGTCTGTCTGTCAGTCTGTCTGTCAGTCTGTCTGTCAGTCTGTCTGTCAGTCTGTCTGTCAGTCTGTCTGTCAGTCTGTCTGTCAGTCTGTCTGTCTGTCTGTCTGTCTGTCTGTCTGTCTGTCTGTCTGTCTGTCTGTCTGTCTGTCTGTCTGTCTGTCTGTCTGTCTGTCTGTCTGTCTGTCTGTCTGTCTGTCTGTCTGTCTGTCTGTCTGTCTGTCTGTCTGTCTGTCTGTCTGTCTGTCTGTCTGTCTGTCTGTCTGTCTGTCTGTCTGTCTGTCTGTCTGTCTGTCTGTCTGTCTGTCTGTCTGTCTGTCTGTCTGTCTGTCTGTCTGTCTGTCTGTCTGTCTGTCTGTCTGTCTGTCTGTCTGTCTGTCTGTCTGTCTGTCTGTCTGTCTGTCTGTCTGTCTGTCTGTCTGTCTGTCTGTCTGTCTGTCTGTCTGTCTGTCTGTCTGTCTGTCTGTCTGTCTGTCTGTCTGTCTGTCTGTCTGTCTGTCTGTCTGTCTGTCTGTCTGTCTGTCTGTCTGTCTGTCTGTCTGTCTGTCTGTCTGTCTGTCTGTCTGTCTGTCTGTCTGTCTGTCTGTCTGTCTGTCTGTCTGTCTGTCTGTCTGTCTGTCTGTCTGTCTGTCTGTCTGTCTGTCTGTCTGTCTGTCTGTCTGTCTGTCTGTCTGTCTGTCTGTCTGTCTGTCTGTCTGTCTGTCTGTCTGTCTGTCTGTCTGTCTGTCTGTCTGTCTGTCTGTCTGTCTGTCTGTCTGTCTGTCTGTCAGTCTGTCTGTCTGTCTGTCTGTCTGTCTGTCTGTCTGTCTGTCTGTCTGTCAGTCTGTCTGTCTGTCTGTCTGTCTGTCTGTCAGTCTGTCTGTCAGTCTGTCTGTCTGTCAGTCTGTCTGTCAGTCTGTCTGTCAGTCTGTCTGTCAGTCTGTCTGTCAGTCTGTCTGTCAGTCTGTCTGTCAGTCTGTCTGTCAGTCTGTCTGTCAGTCTGTCTGTCAGTCTGTCTGTCAGTCTGTCTGTCAGTCTGTCTGTCAGTCTGTCTGTCAGTCTGTCTGTCAGTCTGTCTGTCAGTCTGTCTGTCTGTCAGTCTGTCTGTCAGTCTGTCTGTCAGTCTGTCTGTCTGTCAGTCTGTCTGTCAGTCAGTCTGTCTGTCAGTCTGTCTGTCAGTCTGTCTGTCAGTCTGTCTGTCAGTCTGTCTGTCAGTCTGTCTGTCAGTCTGTCTGTCAGTCTGTCTGTCAGTCTGTCTGTCTGTCAGTCTGTCTGTAACTTTTTTTGTGCGCACGATTACTCTGGAACAGTTTAAGATATTGACTTGAAATTTCGTACACGTATATTTAAATGGCATCTGGAACTAGCTTATATTTTCATCTTATTCCGTCGAAGGGTTGGGGGGTAAATTGGGGTAAATGGGGAGTAAATAGGTAAATCAAGCAGGTAAGAGTCCATAAAATTGGCATTTAGTATATACAAGAGAAGCTAAGGTCTCAAAAAATTTTTTGGCATTAGCCACCCCATTACCACCCCCACCTCAGTATTTAAGTGGATGAAAAAAAATTGTGATTTAGTGTGTGTACAAGAACCAAAAATCTCAAAGTATTTTTTTACTTCATCCACCCCCACTACCACCCCCAGTATCGATGTGGAATATCGTTTTATGGGTTTTTGGGGTAGATGATTTCAAATATTATATTATTAAAGTTTCATAAGCAATTATTTCCACATACAAAATTTTTTCGTTGTGAAAGATTTGGATAGAAAATCTAGATGTGGAAGTAGTTATTATTTGCGCAGCGGTTTTTTATGTAGTTGCGGCCAAGTAAACGAAGAGAAATGGGCAAACTGGAAAAAATATGTACAGGGTGTCCATTAAAGAATGAGCCATACCTCAACAGTAGGTTCATTAAGTAAAAAAACCGCTGCCCAAGGAATCACTACTTCCACATCCAGATTTTTTATCTAAGTCACTCACAACGAAAAAAATTTGTATGTGGAAATAATTGTTTATGGAACTTTAATAATATAATATTTGAAATCCTCTATCCCAAAAACACATAAAACGATACCCCACATCGGCAGCGGGGGGGGGGGTGATAGGGGGTGGTAGTGGGGGTGGATGAATTAAAAAAACATTTTGAGGTTTCTGGTTCCTGTACACACCATAAATCACAATTTTTTTCATCCCCTTTAATAATGGGGTGGGGGTGGCTAATGCCAAAATTTTTTTTTAACCCCAGCTTCTCTTGTATATACTAAATACCAATTTTATGGACTCTTACCTGCTTGATTTACCTATTTTCCCCAAATTTACCAATTTACCCCCCAACCCTTCGACGGAATAAGATGAAAATATAATCTAGTTCTAGACCTCATTAAAGTACATATGTGTACCAAATTTCAAGTCAATATCTCAAACGGTTCCAGAGTAAATGTGCGCACAAAAAAAGTTACAGACAGACCGACAGACAGAAATTTTGTTTTCGCTCAAACTTAAAATCTCGACGTTTCGTGACATTCTAAACCTATTTGAATAAAAACTTTTAAAAATTTTTTTGTCGTTACTATACTTCCACTGGACGTGGAAGTAATAAGTCGTTTTAGCTAAACATACCTTAGTAACATGTTGCTTCCTTAAAATGTTATGGGACGTCAAAAGAATTTTTTTAATTTTTTTTTGTTATATATATTTCTGTCACTATTTACACGACTTAATCCAAATGTGGTATATCGGTTTTTTTGGAATGCTAAGAGCAGTCGTGTTAATAATTTAGATGAATAAGATAGAGGGCGCTGGGAACGTCAATTTTTTTTGTTTTGATCATTATTTTTTTGAGGATAAACTTTCTAATAAAGTACTATATTTTTTAATGCAGTATTCAATTCTACGTAAAAAAGGTACACTTGTTTTATATCTGTAAAATGCACCGTTTTCGTGAAACGTGCATTTCAATTTCATGCGTCACAATATGTTAAATTTAAATTATTTTAATCTATTAGGTACACGGCAATCTGACAGTGAAGTCATTGACAACGATAGTTAAAATAAAAAATATTTAAAAAAAAATACACAAAATTTGCCTTTGACATCCCATAGTTTTTTAAGGAAACAACATGGTACTAAGGTATGTTTAGCTAAAACGACTTATTTTTACTCAAGTAACCTACTGTGAAGGTATTGCCCATTCTTTAATGGACACCCTGTATGGCGCTTGTCTGTGCTTGATCGTACCAGATTTTGGCGAGGTTATCGCTTGGTGTACACATGCCCTTCAAAAGAAAAGATCCATCTTTTTGTCCTGACATTTACAAACCCATGGTATTGTTTGTAATGGAGAATTTCGGCAATTTTTTATCTGAATTTTACAGGTTATTTATAAACTTTTTGACAGCGACAAGTGTCAGTCTATGGCAGAAAATAACATGAAAGTAGATACAATTACGCAGTATTTGCAACCGTCACGGTAAATCAAAGAAATTTTCTGCTACGTTTATCTACGTCACAAAACGTTTAGTGACTTTTTGAGACCAGAACTTATGGGGCTTTAAAAAATACAACGAACTGAAAATAATTGTTTAAAATATTACTGGTAAGTTCTGAATATATTATATTTTCATATTAATACTTGTTTTTAAATATTTAGACTGAACTGAAATTCACCATTGTTAGAGCAAAAAGCTTTTTCGCTTTTGATGGATGATGGAGTAATATCGCTTTGCTTCTCTTTACAAATAATTATCTTCACTTAGCCTAATTTACCCGCATTAATACGCATTCAAATTTTATAAACATTATTTTTCCTTGAAATTATATCTCTGAACAAAAAATAAATAGCTGCATTTCGATCGTGCATAAATGTTTTATTAGTATATTTAATTTTTTTTTTTTTAATTTTTTTGATATCTGTCTTTACACTCTTCCCCTTCACTCGATTGACCTTAAAGTAGTCGAACTGTTTGAAGTAGAGGACCCTTTTAAATACACAGTCTAACGTGTCCAAAACCCCAACCAGATCCACCCCTTATTCTATATTTCTAATTTCTGACATTTATGGCCACATTATTTAAGTGACAAACTACAGTAAACGACATACGTGCCGTTTATGATTCATCAAAAACTTTTCAACTAGAACAGTAAATAGTCGAAATTAATAATTTAAATATACAAGGTGTCCCACTTAAAACTCCCTGCACCATTTTATCGATAAATAAGAGAGATGTTTGAATTATGTACATACAACGTCTATTTTGGATCCGACCACGTTCTACTCATGGTGGAAGAAATGACCATATTCTTATTAGACCTAGTAAATTAATTCATTTTATTTAGCACCTGACATTAGTTGCCAACTTTGAGATTTTCTTCGGATGCTTGCCTAATGCAAAAAAGAAAAAAGAGTAGGTTTCTACTTTTGATGAAACTAGAAGAGTCACAATAGGTTAAATTCGTCATCACGAAACCTGATAATATGTTTTTAGTGAAAAATATGCACAGGGAGGGCACACTAAAGTAAATAACACTTTTAGTGAAAACTCTCATTAAAAACATAATTAATAAAAAACGACGCGACGGTGGAAAATAATATTTGGCATGTAGTTGACACTATTGCCAAAGAAGAAGAAGAAGAAGAAAGTATATGATACTTTTAGTAAGAAAAATATTGACTGGAGACAAATCAAGTCAGTTGTGTTCTATTACTTTCTGTAGTGTTTTATCATTATTTGGTACATCTGCACGAAGATTGGTGTAATTAAGTCCTTTATCAGTTTTTATTCCACTGCTTTCTATGGTTTTAGATCGATTATTTCACTCATTAACGTGATAGCCAATGAATGCCCGTTTTTTGACAACATTGCACCAATCAAATATTATTAGTGGTAAACTAACCTAGATCGACTTTTGACAGTACCAAGATGAAACATTCATCCCTCTAATTTTTTGTGCCGATGCGTCGGCAAATATCGCGATAATATTTTGACATATTTTGTTTCGTGAAATGTTTTGCGCAACTATTTACGCTATGAACCACTCGTGCTTTTAAGTTTTATCTATACATTTTTTCTCTAGCTTATTACTAATTGTTAACGTAACTTGTAAATTGTAGTCTTGTATTATTAATATTATAAACATAATATAAACACACCACATAAGTTGACAACTTCCAATTTTAAAGCCAAGATTGTCTGTAATATATAGGCTAGGGACAAGTCTAACACAGCTTTCAAACAAATAAACTTAAAATGTACTTACGTACGGTAACTCATCACAAAGTAAGTTAAGAAAATCAAAACTATCCTCTATACAACATAATTCGTTGTACTTAATGTTATCTCTGCTTAAACAAGCAAACCTTAACCTAATCATTAAACTTCTTAAATTAAGAATAAGTATTAAATAGGTAAAATAAATATCAGTGAACACTTTAATATAATAATTCTTCAATAATTCAGAGTACGTGGGTCTAATATAACGTTGCTAGATGGCGGTACTATAGGAATATTTCATCTGATATCGGAAACCCTAGAACGTAAGTAGGCAGATTGGTAAAATGTGATAGTGCTCTATGCCTTTACTCGTAATATGATTGGTCAAGGCATGCCCGAGAACTTTTTACTCTGTAGACCAATCTATGCATTACAATACCTATAGTGTAAGGTATATTGTTTTTCTTGATTGTCATTACATTTAAAATATGTCGAATTCCGTAGACTTTAAGTTTCTACAGCTGCATTTGATAAATATGTATACCTACTTTATTTTTTACTAGATGAGTCGCTTTGGAAATACATTTTTATATGGCGTAAATGATGAAATTGGAAATAAAGGCCAGTAAACTCTGAAAAATAACAAGAAAACGTCTGAAGGCAAATAATTGCAAACATAATATTGAAGGTGTTACTTAATGAATCATTCATTCGTAAAATATTCTCCCCAAATACCACTCGTGCTTTTAAATTTTATCTATAAATTTTAGCTTAAGCTAAGTTGCCAGAAAGTAATATAATTCGTGTAAATTGGCAGTTTATTATCAAAGATTAATCAAAGATTAATTTACACTCTTTATATTACCAGGCAACAAAGCTTTCGAAAAATTTACCCGACAAAATTCTAAGCACTAGTGATATTACATACGATAATTTTTAAATTATGGGTGGAAAAAAATGAATGAATATTTTTACAAATTATTGTGATTTTGTATATAGTAGGATGAAACTAGATCGATGAGGGTCAAATTGGCCAGCTTGTAAATTATAGTGAATTCGAGTATGGCTCAATAAAAACATATAGATTGAGGTCAAATCGGGGCAGTTTGTTGTGTTCCACTGCTTTCTGTGATGTTTTATCGATAATTTTTAGTACGTGAGCTGCAGATCGATGTAGTTAAGTCCGGTTAGATCAAACCAGTTTGTGTTCTACTCTTTTCTATCATATTTTTTCAATAATGTATCAAATCAGGCGTCAAGGCGAGTGGTTGTTTTATTGCTTTTCATGCTGAATCTTAGATATGGTAGGTGTATGAAAGAAGTCGACAAGTCACCGTAGGGGGAGTCTTGTTGATCTTCCTTTTTGGTCAGACTTGCACCAATGGTATATGAAAGAAACGAATGTTTTCTTTGAAAGTTATCTGCTGAATACCCAAAATAATATTTTTTAACAATGATGTAAGCAGAAATAATAGGTATTTATTTATTAAACTAGATGAGTTTTGGGGCTCTAAAGGAATGTTTGTTTTTTGTTATTTTTAATATATTTGTCAAGTAAGTAGATGTCTTCCTGTCAGTTTTTTGACATGAAAATATTTCATTTTTATTTTCTAATATTAACTTTTATTTCGAATTGGATTTATATCCTTCTGACGAGTTCTAAAGAGAACGAAAAAGATTGTACAATGTTTAAAGGCATTAATCCATCGAAAATATATGAAATACTTCATTTATTGGACATGCATGCGGTAAGCGAAATTTTATAACTATTATCTTTGTGCATTTTAGTATTTTCTTGACTTTGAAATGTAATAAACGTTTGATTGTGATGTAGTATCCTCTAGGTAGGGCTAGAGATACTTAATATTATATATATTACATGATCAGACTTGAATCATCAATATATAGAGAGTGGTTGTTTTATTGCTTTTCGTGCTGAATCTTAGATATGGTAGGTGTATGAAAGAAGTCGACAAGTCACCGTAGGGGGAGTCTTGTTGATCTTCCTTTTTGGTCAGACTTGCACCAATGGTATATGAAAGAAATGAATGTTTTCTTTGAAAGTTATCTGCTGAATACCCAAAATAATATTTTTTAAAAAGATTGTTTTTATTACAATTTTCATACTGCGAACTGCATGAAATAAAGTGAAATAAAACTTTTTTTTTCTTTCAGGTAAGTCTACCAAACATGTTTTCAAGTTAATTTGTGGAAATAGTGTAAGTACAAAATATTTAATATTTTTAAAGAATATAATACAATGTAACATTTTTTTACAATCAGACATGTTTTCTATTATATTATATTCCTAAATTACTGTTAAGAAATTCGCCAACTAATTCTATGAAAAAAAATGTCCGTAAAGATATCTTTGGCTGCATCGACAGAAGTGGTAATGCCAAAAAAAAAAAAAATATGCCTGGAAATGCTTCCTAAGGAAGCTGAGTGTCCCCTCCTCCTTTAGTGAAGCAGAATTTCGAACGTAGCACGCTTATTTAAGGAGAAATTTTTTTCGGAGCAGAAAGATAGGACCTAGACCAGCTGATAGAGAAATAAATAATGTATTATATTCCCGGTTGACGACCTTTTCCCTTGGTCTAAACAAAATTGGTGAGGATTTAATTTCAGAGAACATAATTTTTTTTATACCGCGCGCCTACAAGTAAAAAGACATTACTCGGAAACTACTGCACTTAAATGAATGATTCTAGATATGATTGATAGAGTTTATTCCATATAATAATTCTATATTAGAAAAGTGTCATAATTCCACTTTTACATTTTGAAAAAACAAAATATGTTTTACAATAATTGATAAAAATGTTAATGTATTGCTTTCACACAGGCATAACTTTTTATTTCATGATATCGATTTCAATTTTTTTTATACCAACCTCTTCCCTGATGTTTAAGGAATATTTTCTGCCATATAACACATTGTCGCGTTTCACAAATAAAGGCTATAGAGATATTTGAACACCGCCGTATCGCGTTAGTTAAGTATTTCTATTTCTTTTTAACTGTGTTTTATTTCATAACAGCAGGTAGGCACCATAATAATAATAATACTCCATCAGTAATATTGTATTATGTCAGTCCCTCCTTTTTCGACGCACTAGTTCACGTATCTATCGATCTTTATCCCACTCGCGTGCGCTACTTAACTAATGCGACACGGCCGTGTCAAAATATCTCTATAGTCTTTATTTGTAAAACGCGACAATATGTTATATCACAGAAAATGTTCCTTAAACATCAGGGAAGAGGTTGACATAAAAAAATTTGAAATCGATATCGTGAAATAAAAAGTTATGGCTGGATGAAAGCCAATATATTAGCATTTTTAAAAGCTTTTATTTAACTTGCATTGTTTGTTTGTATGTTTGTCTGTTTGTTAGTTTAGGTCAAATCTTGCAAGCTGAATTTCGATTAGTTCTAATTAAGAGCTTTAAAATATGGCACACGTGTATAAGTCCAATGACAATGCAACATAGTATAGCCATTATCGGTCTAAATCCAATATGGCGGACGTCCCAAGATGGCGGATCGCCTTTCTCTTCACAACCCCCTTGATATGGGTATCAATTGAAAGGGTTTGACTAGTAAAATACGACAAACTATGTGACGTCATTCTAAATCCAATATGGCGGACGTCCCAAGATGGCGGATTGCCTTTTTCTTCACCCCCTTGATATGGGTATCAAATGAAAGAGTTTGACGAGTAAAATACGATAAACTATGTGACGTCATTCTAAATTCATTATAGCGGACGTGGGAGAGGTGGGGATGGGGTGGTAAGAGATGGGAACGGGGTGGGAAGAGGTGGAAAGAGGTGGGAAGAGATGGGGAAGGGGTGGGGAAGGGGTGGGAAGAGGTGGGGAAGGGGTGAAAAAGGGTGAGAAGAGGTGGGGAAGAAGTGGGAAAGGGGAGGAGAATGGGAGGTAAGAGGTGGGAAAGAGGTAGGAAGTATTGTTAGAGGGGTGAAAAGATGGTAGAGGGAAGGGGTGGATGGCAGTGGCAAATGAAAAGGTTTTGTCTGTCTGTTTGTCTGTAAAATAAGTAGACTAAAATGTAAAAAATAAAATTATATAAAAAATTTTTTTAAGAAAAAACTTTTATTTGAAAAAACTACTAAAAAGTAAAAATAATTTTTTTAAAATTCATACACCTGGAAACCAAAAGCTTTGGGGGCGGTCAACTGAGCAAAGTAACTATGCAATAGCGCTATATGGGCGTCCCCAAAGCTTTTGGTTTCCAGGTGTATGAATTTTAAAAAAATTATTTTTAGATACAGAGTATAGTCAGTAATTTTTCTTCTCTACTTTCTAACTTAATTATTACTTCATATCGCTTTTTCTATTATGCTGTCGATACTAGGATCTATATTTCAGGCTAAAAGAATTTGGCGAGCTTACACCCTTCAGGATTAACTTTTGACTACACCGTTGTTTCCTACTAAAAACAGTTATTAAGAAATTAACATTTATTTTATAGAAATTTTCCTTTGTTTTGTAGGAATTTTTCCGAAATTTTACTTTGTGGTAATGCAGGTATTGTTGATGTAAGATATCAGAAATTTAATACTTGATGTAAAATTACTGCAACGTATTTATTGTAAACGAGTTAGTTTGCACAGAAATATTTAAATGGTAATATTGTTTGATCGATTTATTGATATATGTATATACTACGTAAAATATAAAATATTTACATTAGTTACGTTCATTTATAAATAACCCTTGCAGACTGGTTCAGCGACCCTTTTACATTCTTCAATAGTTTGAAAATTATTTTTCGATTTATTGCAACCTCCATAGTAAGCTTCCACGCAGTCTTGATTTTGGGTATCCCATTTAAACACTGGAATGAGGGCTCTACATTCTTCCGACCCTTCTTCTACATCTTTGTTGCAATCTGTGAAATAAATGTTTTTTTATTATATTCTAATATTCACAAAAATTTAAAAAAATGTTGTCTAGCTGTCAACTGTTGGCAACTCGAAAAAACTATTTTATAAAAATGTACAAAAGAATAATACTAATTAATGATTATGACAACCACCTCCTCCTACATTATGCAAACAAAAATTTTTACGAGGCGCTGCAGAGAGGAACGATTGCGATAATGCGTGCGTGGTAGTCATTTGAAGAACTACAAAATTTATATCTAATTTCTTACTTTTAGCATTTTAGGGCAAGGAATAAATACATTAAAAAAGAAACTACATAAAAATAATATCAAGTGCAAACTGTCGTTTAATATTAACATATGTTGCATAATATATGTTGCTTTTCAATAATAAAAAAAAGGAACATAACACAATCTTAACCTAACCTAATCTAATTCAGATATGAAAATTATTTAGGGCAATGAAAAAATATCTCGGACACAAAAAAACAAAAAAAAAAAGTTGCAGCCAACAAGATTTAAACCCGCAATATTAGTACTGACTTAGTACAACTTACACACTAAGCTATGTGCTACCTAACTCAAAATGTGTAAAACTTGAACGTAACAAAAGCGATTGAATTCACGCATGCGCGCGCTGGATACGTAAACGTTTTAGTTCTTCAAATGACTACTACGCGCGCATTATCGCAATCATTTCTCTCTGTGGCGCCTCGTAAATTTTTTTGTAGGAATTATTTACGGGCACCTCCCGTTTTTTTTTCCTCTACAGACTACATTAAATGGGGAACAGCGTATATTATTAGTCGGAAGACTGAGCCTACTTGTATATGGAAAAGTTTGTAAGAGTTGTTTCGGCCGTTTATTTAAATAGTGACCAAAAAAAGTTACCTCCCCCCAAACATGTTTTGAGCCTGTCCAAAAGCTTTGAGAGTATTTTAGGACTCAGCACCAAATCATCGCTTATCTGATAGAAAATTTGTTAATCTACGAAATTGTCGAAGTACCAAATTTTCAAAAGGTTTTAAAAAATATTTTAATGGGTACAAAGTCTGGAAAGACAAGAGTCATGTAACACTAACGATTCGTGGAAAGTTTCAACTTCTAACAAATTAGTTCGGTTTCGTTATCAGACTACTGGCTTAAGAGACTTATTTTCTGCATACTAAAACAAAAATGAATATTTGAATCCCGTTAACTAGCAGAAGTTGGGAAAAACAGCTATAGATTTAAATTTAAATAGCTACATGCAGTATACTTAATAACATCTGTAACATACCTTCAGCTTTAAAAGATCTAACCTCACTACATTCTGGACATTCTAGGCGAACACTACAAATACATAAAATTCCCACAATAAAAAGTACCCAAATTTTAAACATTTTGTCTTGCACTTGATCTTACATAAGCCACGGGTAATGAATAGTTTAAGGAATTAAATTCATAAATAATTAAGTATTTATAAATAAAATATTCGACCTTCTGATAACCGTGACTGCCATAAAAATGTGCATCGCTTTATATAATAGTATGCAGTATGGTAATAAAATATCGATGCGATTCAATAATATGTCTTAGATTATTTATCATTGTCACTACAAATTTTCGGAAAGCTTGGTTTTGTTTCTCTTAGCGTTTTCGAAATTGTTTTGAAATAAATTTTCGGCATTTTTTTTTTAATTAGCACTACAACAAAGGCAATCTGAAATCTAAATTAAAACATTTACGATACGTAATAAAACCGATATTCATTTGCCGCTTGGTAGCGTTTTAGGTGCAAAATAATTTCTTGTTGACCTTTTTTCAACTCTGCAGAATTTCAAAACTTATTAGTCCAATCAATGAATGCCTAAAAGGAGATTGTAGAGAACATGGAGGGGAGCATGTTTACCTCCTAACTACCCCCAACACATTCCTGAAGAGGAAAATTCTCCCCCCCCCCTCCATGTCCTCTACCACTCCTTCGTTGACTGGACTATATGTGTTCATCTGAACTAGATTGTTGAATCAGAAAGAGTACAACAGTGTACTAGGTGACCATTTCATTGGTTCCTATTAGTCCAACCTATCTGTCGGAAAATATTTGATCAAAGTGCGTGACACTGTTTTTACTATTTACTCATTATCTGTACTTTCTGCAGCTTTGTCTTGCACACGCACACACACATTTCTAATTAAGTAGGTTTGGCCTGACAAGTGAACCCAAGGAACAATTTTAGTTTCTTAAATGTATACAAGGGTGCTATAAAACTATTTATAAAATGCCTTGAAAAATCTATTTTGCTGTAACAATATCCTTAATTCCATCATAAAGCAACTTGTAGACTAAAAGGGCCCACCCTTATGAAGGTTGTTAAGGCCTTTTTAAATTCCATCATAAAATTCCTTAGTGAGGCAAAGTGCTGCTCTTGAAAACCTTGCTCGGGCCGTTTTAAAACCTTTCTTAAAACCTATTTTAAAGCTGTCAGAAGCTTTTCTATTAGCTTCCTGCATTTTTAGAAAACACCTAGGAGGCTACCATAAAGCTGGTTTTTAAAACCATATTAGAACTGAGAAGCTATAAGAATGTCCACGAAGGAATCCAAATAATTTTATTATTGCATTTATTTTTTCTAAACTGATTTAAGCAAACACACCAACAGACTTATTGAAGATAAAATTGAATTTGAAATGTATAAAGCGTAGAGCACTATAACCTCTCTAAGGCCGATTTAAAAGGTAATAAAAAGCCATCAGGTATGACAAAAAAATTAAAACCAACGGCAGTTTATCGTTAAAACTACATAAGAAAGTCCCAAAAAACAAGATCCCCTCAGAAATAATAATGATTTTAATATCCATACAAAATTTTTATAGACACACGTAATCAGCAAATTTAAAAAAGTGGGCTGCTTCTCGGTTTCCACGGTAATTTTCAGTCGTTTCTTGTAATTCTACCTTAATTTGCTAACGAAAAAGTGATAATTATTGATAATTATAATGGTGAGATTGACCTTGAATATTTTTATATAACAAGAAAAACATGGCCGGCCAACTAAAAACCTAATTGTCATTTTACAGTCCTCTCCAGTGTTGTCAGGTCTAGTGAAATTTCACTAGTTCTGGTAATTTTTTAAAAAATCTAGTGATTTAGTGAAAACTTTTATGACAATGCCCATTTTTGATGATTTTTGAATCATCCAATTTATTGCCCTCTACTGGTAGGTAGACAAACATTAAATTCGAGTTGCCATCCATTTAATACAGAACTGTTCACGTTAATCGCTACCACGGTCAGTAAACTCTACGGTTACCTCGATCAGCAGCTCTTAGACGAGAGAGACGCGTGGAGCGGGAATCGAATGAAAGAGACAGACATATATGATTTCCGTGCAAAAGACACAGACAAAGATGCCTGTAGTGTCTATAGCTGACGTAGGCTGTAGACCCTAACAGAATATCTTTCATTCGATTCCCGCACCGCGCGTCTCTCTCGTCTAAAAGCTGCTAATTAAGGTAAGTAACCGTATAGTTTATTAACCGTGAATCGCTACAATCGAATAGAGTGGGCTCGTTGCCCTCTAGCGCCTCGTAGACAAACAGTACTTTCTAGTTACAAACCATTTAATACAATACAGAGTACGAAGTCTGGCAACGAAATAATCAGATAGAGGACGCTCAAAGCTATGCTGTGCTCAGAGAGCTCAAGAGAATTACGTGTCCTACAGGCACTGCAACTTTTGAAAATTAAAGATGAGAGCTTTAATTTCAAATCTAGTGAAATTTTAGTAAGATTTAGTAACTTTTTAAAGCGTCGCCTGATAACTTTTAAAATTTTGATCTGGCAACACTGGTCCTCTCATTAAACTATATATTCTAATAATGTAATGACCTAGAACATTTACTCTAAATGAAGCCCTTTTAGTCTTTTTGCATACTATCACAAATAATCCCTTCCTTACAAAAATGCAAATGCACTTGGCGAAGATCACATGGACTTGATAAAAGCTGTAATGAAACGTTTGGGACGTTGACATTTGATACAAAAAACTTAAAACTTAACCTCAGAATAATTTGTATTTGTGTATGTTTTAACAGTCCTTTTAAAATGGCCACTCTTTTTTATTTTCTTCCACCTTTCCAAAAAAGACTTAATTACACATCAGTAAGTCGTGAAATGCTTTTAATTAACACACACACACACACACATGCATCAACGACACTTCAGGCAGACATATTGTTTATTATTTTTATAATAAATGTTTTATTGAGGTTTTGGAAAGTGTTTCATGGAATTAAAATTTGCCTTTTAGATTTCTAGAGGCCTTTTTTTCTTCATAACGGTTTCATCACAACATTTATCAAGGATGTTTTAAGAGTCTAGTTTTGCAATGGCCTTTAATAAGTACTAATAGGCATTGAAAATGTCTAGTTTTAAAAAAGATTTAAAATGCATTTATTGCAAATATGTTAAAACCATAAAGAATAATTTAAAGCCTCTTTAAATCTAAATGGAATTTAAGACGTTCATAAAACTAACTAGCTTTATGGAGAGTTTTATGTAGGTTATGATAAATCCATTACAAATACATATTATCCTAGAAGCAAATTAGCTTTATAATTAGGTCTTACATGATGCTTTAAAACTTACTATTAAGAGTAAGTATACTTGAAGCCTAAAAGGCCTTAACTACAACATCAATAAAGCACATGACTATTTCCTAACCCTGACAAACCTTTCTTAAAACCTTCTCAAGTCCAAATGACTTTTAAATTGTTCATTTGGGAAGCTTTTTTTTTTAATATTAATCAATGATTTAAATTAGCTTAATCCTCAATTTCCGCACAACCTTTCCATTGTGACTGGTTTTCAGAACATATTTTATAGTGGATTTTTAAATGTTGAACTAGTCGAGAATCAACTTAAATTCACAGTTCAGTTTTGCAGTTTCGACGAGGTTGGCGTATTGTTTATTTAAACAATTAAATTTTTTAAAACGTGTTTTCCATCATTTTTTTTAAATTTCGAGATATATAAGTCCTCGTATGAAACCAAATTAAAAAAAAAAGAGAAATGGAATGAGAAAAGTTGTTGCTCATTTGACCTAAATTTAATTTCTATAAGAAAATAGACTTAGACTTTTTATGACTAAAATCCTGATTCAAATATTTGAATGCGAGTTTTTGTTTTTGATATGTATCATATTAATGATGATATTTATGGGTTTCTTTAAATATCATGACGTTATTATCAGCTGATATGTATTCTCGAACTCTGCGTAAATCATAATTTATTCTTCGCCATTTTTGGTATCTATTGAAATGGAGATGGAAAAAAAATGTTATCCTAGAACTCATATTGATATCATTTAATTATTTCTCGTGTATAATTAAGTGTCAGACATGGCGAAAATTTAGACTAATTTCATCACTTATGTACAAACCAAACGAAACTTTACAAAATACGTTACTTAAGGATTCCATGTTTTTTAAATTAAATGTAACTAAATTTGTCTCAAAGTCAACGAAGTCTAACTATAGAATTAAGTGCTTCCATCTGAAATTCCTGCTTTGATTGCACGGCGTCGGCATTTAGCTAATCAAATATTTGGAATATCAACTTGCAGTAATACAGATGCAGCTACTTTTACTAATGCACCACCCCATCTAAACATTGATCTGACGGGGGTGGGTTAAGCAGGGTTGTGATATAAACAATTGAGTTAGGTCCAAATTGAAATTAAGTACCAGACTTGTGCAGCTTTAATGCATATTAACTTGTTTACAAAAACTTTGCAGGACTAGACCTCCGAATAAACCATATAAAATTATAGGAGTTAAAAAAGTACAACAAACTTTTCTCACTGATTAATTTTCAAGATTAAAATAGTAAGTAGTACATTGTCTGCAAGCATTCCTTATAAATTATTTAAGAAAGCGTGTTTGCTGACCGATCCATCCGATTAATTTATTTTTATTCATTTGGTTCACTGTTCAGTAGCTAAAATCCAATTGCAGAAGAGGGGGAGTTGGTAGCTCAGTGGTTGCGTATCTAGCTTGTACTCTGAACGTACTGTAGGTTCGAGACCCACGCAAGGAAAAAAAATTTAAAGTAAATTGTCCGCAAGTGGTTCGGATCCCACCACATGAACTGTAAAGTCCCATCTCCCTAATCAGACAAATATAGTTCTCCTAGACTTAACAAGATCATTGAGATGACATGGAAGACAGTTTAAAAGACATTTTAACACATTTTTTTTAATAGGAAGTGCCAAATAATTTAATCATTTGACTGTGCCAAAAAGAAGGATATACCGGGTGTCCAAAAAGTCTGGAAACAGTCAAATATCTCGAGATATACACATTGGATCCAAAAAAGAAAAAACACGTCCTTAATAATTTTAAATCTATCTATCGATCTATCCAATGGTGCCAAACGCGACCCCCTTGGCGTGGGGCGGGGGGCAACTTTAAAATCTGAAATTATTCTGAAATCTGAAATTATTTTTTATTGCAGAATCGGATTCTACGGCAAAAATTACGTCAAGTTTCTCTGAAACGTTTTTTTCGATTCGTGACAGTTGGCGCTGTAATCGCAAAAATATTTCTTTTCATAATTTCTAAAAAAATCTATACGGAAGGATGAAAAATAATAAAGTACGAGTTCATTTTCTTGAAAAAGCCATTCAAAGGTGTTAAATTTAATATCCTCCCCTCCCCCCTCCACCACCACCATGAGGGGGCATGTGGTGGGGAAATCTTAAACGGAACCCCATATTTTTTATTGGCGGTGTAGAGTCTGGTGAACAAACAATTCAATTTCATTAAAAAAAAAAAAAATTCGTTTTGGCGAAAAAAAATATTTCTTAAAAATTAAACATTTTTCACGAATAATAAAAAATTAGCATTTGAAAATTGCCTTCCACTTTCCCTCCCCCACGGTGGTGGTGGTGGTGGTGGGGGGTATTAAATTTAACACCATTGAATGGCTTTTTCAAGAAAATGAACTGGTACTATATTATTTTTCATTTTTCCGTAGAATTTTTTTTAGAAATCACGGAAAAAAATATTTTTGCGATTACAGCGCCATCAATCGAAACGTTTCAGACAAACTTGACGTAATTTTTGCCGTAGAATCCGATTCTGCAATAAAAAATAGATTTAAGATTTTAAAGTTGCCCCCCGCCCCACCCCAAGGGGGGTGGGGGGCCGCGTTTGGTATCATTGGATAGCGCTTTTAAAATTATTGAGGACGTGTTTTTTCTTGTAAGGATACAATATGTATTTCTCGAGATATTTGACCGTTTCCAGACTTTTTGGACACCCTGTATAAATATCCATATACAGAGTGTTCCTTAATGGCGTGCTAATATTGCGGGGTGTGATTCCTTAGGTCATTTTATGAACATATATCCGCAACAGCTGGACCTCTATTCTGTAAAAGCGTGAAAGCACATTCCCGTGAGAAGTGGGCGGAGTTCACTTTAAAATGAATAAAACGCTATTCTGTAACTACGGGAGTGATCACCTCGTACGAAAAATGCGCTAACTTGCTTCTACTGAACCTCTATTCTGTAAAAGCGTGAAAGCACATTCCCGTGAGAAGTGGGCGGAGTTCACTTGAAAATTAATAAAAGTCTATTCTGTAACTAAGGGAGTGATCACCTCGTGCGAAAAATGCGTGAACTTACTTCTACTGGTAAATCGTGAGGGAATCCGTCAGCTCCCCGGGAGAACGGCGATCCTAACCGTACTTTTATGACAGTTTGCGTCGGCCAAAAATTATTGTTGTTAAATCTGTGACTCGAATAGACATTGCGGAGTTGTTCATCGTCAATGAGTTAACAATAATATAATTCTTAGCAAATATTACAATTTCTCTTTTATTTTATTATAGTCATATTTTTTTAAATATATGTTACCAATAACGAGGGTATATCCTTACGGAATTTTTGGTCAATAAATAAATTCTAGGTATTACGAGGTCTTCCTGATGCCGAGGAGGATTTGCAAGGGGAACGGCAAGTTGTACTTCATAAGATTTTGACCATTAACCGACCGAGCATTTATAAGAAGGGTCAGCAAAGAACTTGCATGCAAGCCCCCATACGACGTTCAGGAATCACCATCGAGCATAAAGTAAATACTATCACTAAGTTTCTACAAAGGTGGACCCAATAAAATAACAACGGAACACTGAACAGCTGATGCTTTTGCGCCAACCTAATTGGTTGTAAATTCGGCTATTCTCGCTGAATCACTTCACGTTCACCACCTATTCACTGCACTTACAGAATACAATCTAGGACGGTCGGGTGAGATGCGTGTGATGGGAGCTCTCGCTTCGCACGATGAATGTTCACTCTCCCCATAATTACGGAATAGAGGTCGCTGGCTGGTATATCGTGAGAGAATCAGTCAGTTCCCCGGGAGAACGGCAATTCTAACCGTACTTATATGACAGTTTGCGTCAACCAAAAATTATTGTTGATAAATCTATGAACCAGAATGGACATTGCGGATTTGCTCATCGCCAATGTGGTAGTAATAATATAATTCTTAGCAAATATTACAATTACTCTTTTAGTTTATTATACTCATATTTTTTTTAAATATACATTACCAATAACGAGGTTATATCCTTACGGAATTTTTGGTCAATAAATAAATTCTAGGTTTTACGACATCTTCGTGATGCCGAGGAGGATTTGGAAGGGGAACGGCAAGTTCTTCCTAAGATTAACCCATTGCATCATTAATCGACCACTGAACAGCTGATGCTTTTGTGTCAACCTAATTGGTTGTAAATTCGGCTATTCTCGATGAATCGCTTCACGTTTATCACCTATTCACTGCACTCACGGAATGCAATCTAGGACGGTCGGGTGAGATGCGTGTGATGGGAGCTCTCGCTTCGCACGATGAATGCTCACTCTCCCCATAATTACAGAATAGAGGTCCTGAAATCTTTTGCTACAGGGTGTTGAATTTTTTTTTAAATCGTTATTTTTTAATATCTCAGAAAATACTTTAGATATTATTTTGGTATGTGTTAATAGGATATAAAACCACATATTTTAGTTAGAAAAGTTATTTTATTGCTCCACCAGTGGAGTCCCTGCAAACATATCCTTTGATATTTTTTACGAAAAAAGTGATACGCCACTGATATTGTTCCATGTGAATATATTCTGATGAGCCTGGTCAATTCTACATGAAAACGGTCTCTTGCGTTTTTCTTGTCAGACACACAGTTCTTGATTAAAACAATTAAATTCAAATGGCTTCATTTAGCAGTATTTACTAATAATTTTTGAACACATAAATCTAGTTATCCTGGAATAAATGACGCTTTTACGAACATTTATCATTTTCAAAACAATATTTGTTGACATAAAGTCAGCTGTTGGTGTTCAAAACCATCTCATCGTAGTATCTCTTCGATTTTGTGTTTCATTGAATTTATTTTATTTTTTCGCTGTTTTTATTCGAATATCTCAGTAAAGATGGTGAATTATACGAATGCAGAAATGCATTACGTATATGGTCTCGCAGATGATAATGCAAAAAAAAACAAGAAGTATGTATTAGGAAAGATATCCTAATCGTGCCTTGCCTTCGGAAGGTAGACTTCGAACTGTCAGAACACCCGAAATGAGGAAGTGGTGCTGCAGGAAATCGAAGAACATCCTGAGACGAATACAAGGAAGATTGCTAAAGTTCTGAATATTTTTCATCAAATTGTTTGGCGAATTTTGGTTGGTTTTTTGTTGTATCCGTACCATATTATAAGAGTTCAGGCATTACTTCCCGGTAATTTTCCACAGCGTGTGAATCATATACAGTGTGCCCCAGGATAGATGTAACAAGAGGTGTAATGGACCAAAAATTTTGGAATTTTGCAATGGTGTTTGGAGATTGAGTCCTGCTTGTTGTAAAACTAAAATATACCAAAAAATGACTTGATTTGGTGTTCTACAGGGTGTTTTATAAGCAAAGTTGTAAAAATCACCACCAATAAAGTACCTTATTTTTCAAAATATGAAAAAATTCCACTAAGAAAAGTTATTTAGAATGCAATTTTATACCTCTATACCAAATTTCAAGAATATAAAATAATTTTTTTGAAACTTCCCATTTTTTTGCGAACTAAGAGTTGACTTCATATTTAAAGTTGTGTAGGAGCAAATGTTAATCATCTCAAAAAGTAGGCTATTGGTAAATAAAAAATTAAATATACGAGATGTAAGAAGGTATAATGGTAATCGAACTAATTGTAAAACAAGAAACAATTACTAACAGAAAATTAATGAGGTTTAAAAATTATGACAAGTAATAATTGTCAAAAACATAACAGATTCACAAACAAATTAATTATTGACCAATACAAAACAATGTTTACAATTTTTTTATTATTCGACGTAGCTACCACCCACATCCACACACATTTCGATCCTTCGCCTGAAGATCTAACGGTATGGAGTTTACGGCATTTGTAATTCTCTACTTCAATACTGCTACATCGTTAGGAAGTGGTTCAGCGTAAACCAACTGCTTGAGGCGACCCCATAAAAAGAAATCCAATATTGATATTGATAGGTCTGGGGATCTCGCCGGCCACTTGATTGGTCCATTCCTGGCAATCCAGTTTTCTCCAAAATTAAATTCAACCACCGATTAACCATTTCTGTGGAGTGGCCAGGGCAACCATCATGTTGAAAATGAACTAAAGGCATATTTCTTAGAATATTTAAATGTTCTTCAGAAAATCTTTCAAGAAGCTGTAAATAAGTGTGCTGGTTTAACCTTCCCTCAATGAAATAAGGTCCAATAATTCCAACGTGATAAGAAACGGCACACCACACATTCACTATTTTATAATATTGTCTTCTACAATGAATTCTAAAATTTGGATTTTCAGAAGCCCAAAACCGGCAATTCTGAAATGAAACAACACCATTGGTTGTGAATGTGAATCCATCTCAGAAAATTATGAAATGATGAAAAAATCTCCCTTCCATGATTTTTTTTCCAATGGTCAAACAAAAATCCAACCTACGACCGTCATCTCCCTCTTCAAGCGAATGTTTATAATTTGCTTTATATGTCCTAATTTTCTTTGCCTTGTAAATTCTTTGGAGTTTGGACTTGCTAATATTAATAACAGCTGATCTCTCACTTAGTGGCATCCTAGGATTTTCTATAAGAGGCACGAGCTATAATAGCCCCAACATTGTCTTCATCATATGCTTTTATTTTTCTTTTCATGAACACTACCAGGAGCCAGAAACTTTTTAATTATTCTCATAGCCTGAGTACGTGACAAAGCAGTGTTTGGAAATTTCAAATTAAATTGGCTTACCACTTCTCTTAGCGAGTTTTCACCGCCAATTCCGTAGCATTGCACAATATAAATTTTCTCACGCACTGTGAGTACCATTTTCACTTAATCTTTTATGCTTGGTTCGTTAATTTGAAACAGAAATTAAAGATAATATTGACTACGTTTGACAGATATGTCAATAGTAAATGATAAATGTGTATTCACTGCTTTTCTCATAGCCTACTTTTAGCTTCTACATAACTTTAAATATTAATTGACAAAAAATAATTTCTATGCAGTTTTAATTGAATGGTTCAAAATAAAATACTAATTTATTGAAAAAATGGGAAGTTTCAAAAAAATAATTTTATATTCCTGAACTTTGGTATAGAGGTATAAAATTGCATTCTAAATAACTTTTCTTAGTGGAATTTTTTCATATTTTGAAAAATAAAGGTACTTTATTAGTGTTGATTTTTACAACTTTGCTTATAAAACACCCTGTAGAACAACAAATCAAGTCATTTTTGGTATACTTCAGTTTTACAACAAGCAGGACTCAATCCCCAAATACCATTCCAATATTCCAAAATTTTTTGGTCCATTACACCTCGTTACATCTATCCTGGGACACACTGTACATATATGGACGAAAACCCCCGTACCATAACAGAGACCTATTTCCAAGAGCAATTTTCGGTTAATGTATGGTAGGAATTATTGGTAATAATCTTACAGGCCCTTTTTTTCTGACAAAACGCCTTAATGGACAATCTTGCCTGCATTTTCTCCAAGAAAAACTACTTGTGTTGCTTGCAGATGTACCAGTTGCTTTAAGTAATCGAATGTGGTACATGCACGACGGAACTGCTGTTCATTTCAGTGTAATTGTTCGCGACTATTTACATGTGGTTTATCCTAATCGCTGAATAGATCGCGGAGGACCTCAGCAATTGCCAACAATAGTTTGGATTTCTTTTTGTGGTCATCTTAAAACCCTTGAAAAAATAAATTTAATGGGAAAAAAATAAACTAACCAGTGCCATTTAAAAAAAGAACTAACGTAACAATTTTAAGGAATTTGTTGGTACATTCTCTTTGTATTTAAGTGGGTTTGTTTACAATTTTGTGTGTATTCTTTGATTTTCAAAAAAGAATAACTTACCAACCAACCTACTCAGTTATGTATATCGATCTATGTTATGCATTTTAATTTTATTCAAGCATCCACACTGTATGCAAATTCCATGAAATCTTCTTGGATAATAAATTCGCCTTTTTTTATTTAAAACCACTAAAGTTATTACCGACTTCTCCCAGAGCAACGCTGACTTATTCGAAGTAATACCAAGACCGGCAAACTAGTTACCAGGTGCTTCAGAGCTCGCCGTACCAGAAGATAAGAACAAATAAACCGCATTCATGTAATCCAACTCTGTGGCATTCAAACATGGAGCTCATACATCATATGGTTTGATTTGCGACATAAGTTCACGTTTGTTAGAAAATTCCCAACTACGGAACTCGTGTAATAAGGCAAAACGTACCCTTAGGGAACATTTTTGTACGGAGTGGACTTCAAAATGATATACTACTTAATATCGCCTAGGTGATTTAAGGTAGTTGTCCATAATTTGTTCGTTTTTTTAGCTAGAAGACAACGCAAAGATAGGAAGGTTGTCAGAAAATGTTGTCAATAATTATAATGAAAGTACCATTTGATAAACATTTACTTGTTATCCAGCTAAAATCTGAGTGTGCAACAATACGCAAGATAAATTAATAAATAGATCAACCAAAGGAATGTGTTAATTTGAAGTAACTAATATTAAATATCACAATACTTCAAATACAATAAATATAACCAAAGAAAGGGTCTAGCAGAATAAAATAAGGCCAGTGGCCCCAGAGAGGTATTTTCAAAATAACCTCCGATCTTCCTGAGATCTTGAGATAATTGACCATATATAGGCTAAAGCGGGTATTTTTGAACATTATTTTATTCGAAAACTATTGCAGCTAAAACGAAAACTTTGTTAGATAATACATTGTTCTATATTATATATTTTTTGTAGAATTTTTCAAATATATTTACTGTTTAAAAAAATTCAAAATAAATTTTTTTTACAAACAAGTAGTTATGTGTTTGTAATTTAAATAAATAAAGTAAATGGTCTGAATTACAGTTATTATTATTTACGTTAAGAATAAGAAAGGTGCAGTATAGATAGAAATAAGTCCAAGGAAATATTATTTATTATGATACAAATTATCAATTATTACAATATAATTATATTAATCTTCGTCGCTGTCCTCATGAATAACTACGTGAATATTTTCTGATGTAAATATATTAGATAAAACTTCTTCTGGACGTACTATGCGGGAAATATATCGAGCATGAGATAAGTAATATACGCCTGCGGCTATATGTATTGTGAACAGCAGCCTACTGGTCTGTTGCATGAAATACACTGTGAGCTACAATTTAACAAAACAACGGACTTTTAGCTTATCTTTTGTGGGAGAAAGCGCAAGTTATATCTTAAAAATTCAATTTTTTACTATTTCTGAAATAAGGGAAAATTCGCGGATTAAGGGTTGAAGGAAATCCCCGATTTTTATACGCCCTCCGGATTCGTATTCAGCAGAACATTTTACATCAAATACGACACTTTCCAGCTTTATGCCTGACGGGTACTTAGGACTGAAAGATAAACGTCTCCAGAATCTGGGCTATTAATTTTGTTTGACAGAGATTGTATTGTAAGTACACTTGATTTCAAAAAAAGTAGTCTTAGAAAAGAAAATGGCCTTTTTTAGTTGTCTAAATTGTTCTTTTGACAGTAAATTATTGAAGTTAACTTAATAATGTCAGTTGTAATTACGTAAGTTGATGCTGATATGTTGATAACGTTTTTAAAAAATCCTGGGAATAGACTAAAAATAGAATCAAAGTTCGATGATATCAAGCGGACATTAGATAAGATTACTTTTGTTAAAGTCGCGCCCAACATATTAAAACTGGAAGTAAGATCAAGGCATATCAACAGTAAAACTTACCACATTTACATTGATTATTATGTACCTAATGGAACGACAATTTAAAGCATACGTCGATATTTCTGCTACTGTCCCAGTGAAATAAGAACGGTAGGATGGTGTTCACATTTAGCCGCAACCGTATATTACTTCTCCCATGCCCGATATTTTTCCCGCATAGTACGTCCAGTAGAAGTTTTATCTAATATATTTACATTAGAAAATGTTAACGTAGTTATTCATGAGAATAGCGACGAAGATTAATTATATTGTAATAATTAATCATTTGTATCATAATAAATAATATTTTCTTGGATTCTATTTTTATCTATACTGCACCTTACTTATTCTTAACGTAAATAATAACTAATTCAAAGCATTTACGTTATTTATTTAAATTACAAACATATAACTACTTGCTTATACATTTATGAGCAAATTTATATTGAAGAGAGATATAAAGTAGTAAGAACTCCAGGACGGTCATAACGAGTTTTTATTATTTTTTTTAAGTGTTGCACCCATTTTATCTGAATGCCCTTTTTGGTGATAATACTAGACATAGTAAGCTACATTATATATTTTTTCTGTGATTGTACCTCTGTGTGAACTATGAAAAAAAAATAAGAATTTTTTATTTTTAATTTTTTTAAATAGTAAATATAGTTAAAAAATTCTACAAAAAATATATAATATACAACAATGTATTATCTAACAAACAGTTTTCGTTTTATTAGGTTAGCTGCAATAGTTTTTGAATAAAATAATTTTCAAAAATACCCGCCCTAGCCTATATATGGTCAATTATCTCAGAACGCAGGCAGATCGGAGGCTGAATTTGTGTCAATTGTAACTTTATTACTCACCAATGTCATAACTCAAGTTATTTTGAAAATGCCTCACTGGAACCACTGACCCTATCTTATTCTGCTAGACTCTTTATAAAAATAAATTAAAAAAAATATTTTTAAAACCAAATTGCACTAAAAAGTAGAAAACATTTTTTTTTTAATTTGTAAATAGAATACCATGGGGCGGTCATAAAATATTACTTCGTCTAATCAGAGCGCCCAATGGTTTTCTATTTACAAAGTTGAAAAAATATATTTTTTCTACTTTTTAGTGCAATTAGGTTTAAAAATAAAACTATGGTTTTTAAATTTTTTTTTAATCTATTTATTTTTAAACTTTTTAGCCTTAATTATGTTTACAATGACTTCACGGAACAAGGTAATCCGCCATCTTAATTACGTCTTAATTATTTTGATTTGATTGATTTACCAGCGTGCGGTAGGCATTACTGCCACTCCCAGGGTTATATAGCTGGACCTGCTACGTCCACACTGGGTTGAATTAGGGTCGCCCTCATCGGCTATATACTGTTTATACATTTAAGATTATCTGGTAGCTTGTTGTACACTTGATTCTTGATGCAACTTTTAGCTTCTTTTCATACATTGATAAAATGTGATCTGGTTTTACAAAGCTTCATTTATCATTGTTAGTATAGTTGTCTTCAGGTCTACGAAGCACTCAAAAAATGTCGGCGCGTTTGACCATCAAACACGCTGTATCACACCGCCAAAGACGTCGAGATTTTTTACACGCCTAACAAGTGTGCAGTTAACTATAATAAACTCTGCTAAGTTATTTTTTATGTATACTAATACTTCATAAATATGTAAGACAAAGGGAAAGTTTAAAATTTTTGAATATAGGCTTAGAAGATTGAAATCTAGTAGCACCAACAATGTTTATTACTGTCCGTTTTTACAATTTAAACAATCTAGATGCATGTGGAGAAATACTCTAGAAAATAATTCCACATCCTAATATGAACAAACAGTTTGAATGATTAAAAGTAAAGCATAATATAGATCTTTGCGATGGAGTGTGTATAATACGAAACATAATGAGAAAAGTTTACACGACAAATTGTCGACGTAAGATTTCCAGCCCAAATCGTTGTTAATGGACAGGGTGTTCTTGAAATACACCCATGTATTTTAATCTGTGAGTCCTTATGTAATTTGAAGACTAGTACCTCTTTTTATTTCTAAAAATAAAAATACCCTCACCATTATCACTCCAATCTTACGCCTACGACGTAAGTTGTTAACTTTTATTACAGCGCTGCCAAATATGCACAGAATAATCGAAATATAAATAAAACTGAAAAATACACACATGTAATGGTTGATATTTTATTTCGATTGAAAATGTCCATAGTCACTTAAATGTTGCACAGCTGTCACAAAAGTTCATTCATCAGGAACACGCATATCAAGAAACCATTCAATTCAATTCAATTCAATTCAATTTATTTAAGGAGTATTACGATTTTACAATTTAACGTTATCTTTACAAAATTATTTTTTCCTTGATGGTCTGCCGAAACTAAAAAGTTTGTTTGCGGTATCACAAGGGGAAAAGGGGAAACTTAGTTTTTTCGACGTTTAGGCTCAGAAGGCTGTCATCAAACTAAGCTTTAAGCTTTTCAATTCCTTGTGTGAATATTTTATACACATTTTCTCAGGAGCTACTTACAAAAATCACAGCGCGTTTTCATCAGCGAATGATATAATTTCTCCACCTATACTCTCTATTTGTGAAATTGAGTTAATATATACTAAAAATAAAATGGGCCCCAGTGCAGAATCCTGGGGAATACTCATTGTAATGGGAAGGGAGTCACTGTTTGTAAACATTCTAACCGTTTCAATAGCAATTCATGGTTGACGGTATCCAATGCCTTGGCTAATTCCAAAGATATTGCCAAACATTTTTTGCTCGTAAAGTATCCAAGCCAGACATGAATTTGCTCCGACCGCACCATAGCAAAGTACAATGTTTGTAAAATTTGCCATTGGTAAAAACGTAAAAACGCAATAAGTTACTATTACTACGTACGTGTAACGACCAATTCATATTTTTACAGCAGTAAACACCATGCTATTGACACTTGCTGCTACTGTTTATTTGTTGCATTTGGCACGTCGCAGAACGATGTCCCACAATTTCAAGGTTAGATTGAAAGATCACCACATCGTGGGCGAAATCGATAATTGTTTTCAATATCCAAAATTCATTTTCTGGTTTATTTTTGGGCATTTTGATAAATACATATTTTTGCGTATACCAAGAAGGTGTGAGTTCATAGATCCGAATATATAGATGTATTTCCAAAACGCCCATTAAAGACCAAGACTTTTTTACAGGGGCTACTTGTTTTAATGATGCATGCTCTGCCTTAATTAGACGAAGTTCGTTTATTAAGTTTTTTCTAGGTGTGAATGTCAAAATGATAGTCTTGCCCCAAGTTCTATCGTCCGTCATTTACTATTTACAGCGGTAAATAGGTGCTAATCACAAATTATTTTCGGTACTTTGGTTTGCAAAAAGAAGTGAATTATAATAGAAACGTTTCGAAGTTTACGGACATCATGACGGGCTATTAGCAGAATGACATTTATTATTACTTAATTGTAATTAAAAGGGAATATGGAATTATCGTAGGCATATACCATATTTTTTATTGCGTTATTTTTACATGTACGCACGCACAGGTAATTGGGAGTTTACACCATTTACGGTAAACGTCGCCCAGGTTCAGTACCCGGCACGGCACGCTTCTGAAGTTTTTGTCATAGGGAATCTGTTTTATTACAAACTGTAGTACAAAAGGTGTTAGCATTAGAATAAAAGAAGAAGACTATTTTTCATGGAACGAAGAAGAAATTATTTTCGGATACCATTTTTTCAAGATGGCGGACGAAAACTGGCTTCCCTTTTTTCACAGTGGCACTGTAACCGATAATGTTCACCACACGACTACACCAATGTGCCAACTTTGGATTTATTATCATCTGTTGTATTCGGTTTTATTTCAATACAGTCCACCAGATACCAGTGGCGCGCAAGTAAATATTTTAAAGGTTTTTTTAAAAAATTTACTCTGTCGTATTTGTTTACAAGTATAAATTATAATATGTACATCTGTAATCAACCAAGAACGATACTATTTGACAAGTGCATTGATCACATGACTTAAAAATAACACAGCCACACAAAAAAAAGATCGTGATCTGAATGACTGACCATGGTATTCCTATGTATTTTTCGACGCTGAATACGAATTCGAGGTCAAAAAAATTCGTATACTCCTCAAATGTATGTGCAGAGCCAAAAATATCCCTCAAATAGGGATATATCAGTATCATTATGGAAAGGAGTATGAATGGGCACTTTGCAACCTCGTGCTCACATTTATTATTGCCAAGGGATTAACAACCCCCCCCCCCCGCCTTCTACACTACTTCTATACCCTTCCGGACATAGAACTACGTCACGAAAGCTTCTAGCTTACGAGCTCTTAAGAATGCAAGGGGGACATGGTGGAGAGTGAACACAGCCAAAGAACCAACTCCCTAGAGGGGTTAAAACTACCCTCTGCTGGACGAGGGTGGAGGAAGATGTGGGATAGCAAACTTTTCTTGTTTTTACTGCGCAATGGTCGCAGTGCACTGTACAGAACAGCCCCCAACTGCTTTGCCCGTACCTGTCTAAAACCACCCCCAAATTCACAAGAAGTATTCGAAAATCTTTTAAGACCGGAAAGATGCACTCTGGAGTTTTTCATTCTTAGAGAAGAGAAAGATGTGCGAAGATTGATTTTTTTCAGTGCGGAATTTATCGAGCTTTCATACATCTTCTGTTATCCTTTCTCCTCGAACATTTGCTCCGCCTTGTTTGGCTTAACCTTTTACCCGACCTCTGCGTTCTATACTTTAATTGAACACGCAAGAGATACTACAAAAAAAAAGAGAATAGATGCTATAGCAGCAAGAGATATTGAGAGTAAGAAAGGGTCCCAGCGAAGCAGGAGTGAGAAAGCGCGGGATAGTGTAAGAATGGACGACCAATGCCAGATCCATAACAGTTTGTGAGATAGTGTCAGAGTGAACAAAAATGTATGAGTAGAAAAACATGTAAAAGAGTGGCAGAAGATCCATCAGAGATCGAGACAGAGTGATAGAAGAGGAAGTAAGTTTGTAAGAAAGTGACAGAGTATATAGAGTGTAAGAGGAAGCCCTGAAGAGAGACAAGAATTTTAGAGAACCGAGTATGATTGGGTGTATGGACGAAAAAGACATGATATACTTTTGAGATCATGAAAGAATTCATGAAATAGAAAAAAGGAGACAGGGAGTATGAGGCCGGACAATGGAGACTGAGAGACAGGGTGTCGGCGAATGCAAGAGTATGCGGCGAAGACAAGAAGGCAGAGAAAATAAGTGAAAGAAATTTTGAAGGAATGTGTTAGAAAAAGTGTGTGTTCAATTAAAGCATAGGACGCAGAGATCGGGTAAAAGGTTAAGCCAGACAAGGCGTAGCAAATGTTCGAGGGTTGGAGAAGGGATAACAGAAGGTGTATGAGAGCTCAATAAATTCCGCACCGAAAAAAGTTAATCTTCCTATATTCTTCTGCGCCTTCCTGTTTCCCACTCATCGAGGGATGTTCTTTACCTGCTTTAAGGGTTGGTCTTGCTGTGCAAATTCAGTACCGTTGGCAGATTTCCGGTCTTAAAAGTTTTTCGAATACTTCTCGTGAATTGGTTTCTATCCCCTAATAATAATAATGTTATTTAATAATGTCTATTCATCCAGTAGATTATTACAAATAATATAGAAATAAATAACGTACCTTAGACGGGTACGGGCAAAGCAGTCGAGGGCTGTTCTGCACAGTGCACTGCGACCAGTAAAAATAAGAAAAATTTACTATCCCACATCTTCCTCCACCCCGTTCAGCAGAGGGTAGTTTTCCTCCTAGGAGGTTGGTTCTTTGGCTGTGTTCATCCTCCACCATGTCTCCCTTGAATTCTCAAGAACTTGTAAGCTAGAAGCTTTCATGACGGAGACGGTGTAGAAGACGTACCAATTTCGAGGGGAGGGGCTTGTTACGCCCTTGGCAAAAATAAATGAGAGCACATACTTCTTTTCGTAATGATATTGATATTCATAACTTTACCCTTATTTCAGGAATATTTTTGGCTCTGCATATAAATTTAAGGGGTATACGAATTTTTTTGACCTCGGATTCGGATTCAGCGTCGAAAAATATATAGGAATTCCATGATCAGTCATCGAGATCACGACATTTTTTTTGTGGGGCTGTGTAATCGATAACACAGCCAGATAGAATGTCACGATCGTATCTGTACTGTGTACAGTACACGTGGTTCACCAAATATGAAAAATAAAAAACTCACCAGGTAAAGCCTTTAATTATGAATATATTTATGAATAATAAAATAACACGGATATGAAAAGATTGACAGTCCGCTTTTTACGCCTTGAATACCAATTTGTTTCAGAAATGTAAAATACTTCCGTTCATCAGAAGCCATCGTGAATACATGTAGAGCTAACTCAGTATGCAAATTAGAAAATTTTATGCAGACATTACTTCAGACATCTTGAGATGTGAATTATATGAAAAAGTAAGAGATTATTGAGATAATTTTTAATTTAATATCAAGGAGGAAGCTGAATATAAGAAAATATTTTTCCAACGCTTCTTTATAAAATACTCATACCATTTAAAGTTACTTATAATATCGTGACAAAACAGATCATAATCAGGAAGTAACTAATTTAATTGAGAAATTATTGGACTTACCTGAAGATTAAGTTAAATTATATGAACAATTTTCTCCGAAACAATTACATAACACAGGTAGCTTCCGTCTCTTGAGCGATTGAGTCACAACGTTTAAAGTAAGTTTTTTCCTCCTATCCCCTCTCAGATCCTTCCCAGACGAGCTGTCAGACCTCACTTCTGTTGTGTTGTGCTATAAAAGGTCTTTGGAAAAGGGTTTGTAAGGGAGGGTGGCGCGTAATTGTTTCGAAGAAAATTGTTCATATAATTTAAATTAGTCTTCAGGTAAGTCGATATTAATTTTTCAATTATATTTCACAACTTTCTCCTTTAATAATTCCATAACACAGGTAGATGTTTAAAGAACACGATCTATTTTAAGAGCATGTGTATTAATAATGTGAAAAATTTACAGCTAACTGAGTTCTTTAGTAATAGACTCCTAAACAATTTGTAATTTTAACGGGCAACACTGTAATAGTTTTTATTATAAATAATACTAGAACGCAAAATAAATTTCTTCTATGTATTATTCGAACGTAGTAATAGGTTTTTCCAAAACTTATATCATTATGTAAATCCATATTGGAACCCGCAAATATTCCTTCAACGAAGCTCCTTACTGGATTCACAGGTTTATTATACTTTACACAAATATCTGTAACTAAGAATTTATTTCCTGTGAATATGTTTACAATAAATAAACAAATAAACAAATGTGTCATGTGACTGATTAGGCTAATAATACAACCTATGTATGTTGCATTTCGATACATAAACATAAGTATGCCTTACTTTTTACCAGGGTACTTGATATGAATCACTTCACAGATTACACTAATTAACACATTAATTTAGTTATTGATACACCTCGAACTCGCCCAGCACAAGAAAACGAAATGAGGTCCGACAGCTCGTATGGTAAGGATCTGGGAGAGGATAGGAGGAAAAAACTTACTTTAAACATTGTGACTCAATCGCTCAAGAGACGGAAACTACCTGTGTTATGTAATTGTTGAAGGAGAAAATTGTAAAATTAATGTGAATCCGTAAATAAGGTGATCATCAATTATGTTACCAAATATTCCTCTGGAGGTGTTAACTATCTTATGTGATTTCTCTAATTAGGTTATAGTTGAATCTGTTAAGAACATTCCGAATCCAATTTCCAAACCATCAGTTTCATAAAAAAATTTATATTTTGTAATTTCCAAGCTTTCGAAGCATACAACTGTATATTATTTGCCTCTGAAGTAGCTTCCACAAACACTTAAACACTACACTCGACGCGCATTTCACCAACCATGTTGGCATCATTTGGAGATTACTAGGACTAAAGTGCAATAAAAATTTGCCTATATTTATATTAAAATAATGCCATGATTGAAAACATTTAACCAATAATTTCGTAAGTCTCGTACCATTAGTTTGATTCAATTACTTCCACTCTGTGGAAGTATAATAATCGTAAAAAATATTTCTTTTGTTGAAATGGCTTAGAATGACATGAAACGTCGAGATTTTAATTTTAAGCAAAAGAAAATAAAAATTTCTGTCTGTCGGTCGATCTGTCTGTCTGTAACTTTATTTTGTGCGCACAATTACTCTGGAACGGTTGATGATATTGAATTGAAATTTGGTACACTATGTATCATAGCGAAATCTAGAACTGGATTATATTTTGATATTATTCCGTTGAAGGGTTGGACGGTTAATGCAGGGTAAATAAGTAAGGAAAGCAAGTAAGAGTCCATAAAATTGGGATGTAGTGCATGTACGAGAAGCCTACACTGTTAAAAGTATTAGTAAAATTACCGAGTAATTGAGCACTTTACTAAGTAAATTTACCATGACATGACACTGTAAAAACACATTTTTTTCTGAATAATATCGGTTAAGTAATGTTCAGGTGTAACTTTAACATGTTGTTGTAGTTACAGTAAAACTATAATTTAACTTTGAAATTTTAATGCTGTATGTACACTATAAAAAGAAAATCCTATGTGGATAAAAGACAATTTTGTGGTGTAAAAAAATTGCCTCTTATCTAGACAGTAAAACTGTAATCTTACTTTGAAATTTTAATGCTTTATGTACACTGTAAAAAATGAGGGTAAATTTACCGTCGTTGCGTGTATAATTACACCCAATTTTAATTTATCTTTACCCGCGAAAAGAATGTAAAATTTTATTTAAAATATAGGGTAAATAAAATTTTACACTCTTTTTGCGGGTAATGTTAGGTACATTAAATTTGGGTGTAAATTTCACATGCAACGACGGTAAATTTACTCTCTTTAACAGTATCACAAATTTTTTTTGGTATCACCCGCACTATCAGCCCCATTACCACCACCACCTTATTATGAAAAGAGGTGAAGAAAACAAAAAAATGTTATTTAGTGTGTGTACAAGAACGAAAGACTTCAAAATTTGTTTTGACATTAGCCACCACCACTCCATTATTATAAGGAGTTAAAAATAAAATTATGATTTAGTGTGTACGAGAACCAAAGGCCACAAAAAAAATGTTGGCATCAGCCATCCCCATTACTAACCCCCGCCGGAAATTTCGATGTGGAAGTAGTGATTCCTTCAGGGTGTATGTTTTCTGAAAAAAGGGAAAACCTGGAAAAGTCGAATTTATAGATTTATAAAAAAAGTCAGGGAAAATTTATTAAAACTACTTTTATCCAAAGTTGTTCCCATCTTGCGCTCATCCGCTCGCCAAAAAATGTTTTCCTTTTCCCTCCCCTCGCTCATAAATTTTCATTTTCGAATGGAAAAATTTTCGGAAATTTTTATTTAAGTCCTGGAAAACCTGGAAAAGTCATTTCAAAATTGTTAATTGGTATAGGGTGTATACCAGTTCCTTAGGCAGCGGTTTTTGTTAAATTAATCAACTAAACTTACAAGGTATCCATTGCTCTTTGCTATATCGTTAATTAAAGCTATCATAAATAAAAAATGGTCCGCCATCTTGGCGTCGCCATTTTGATTTTTCAATTTGTTCCCGAAAACGCACAGTCGTATCGGATCATAAATGAAAAATGGTTTTCCATCTTGGCGCCGCCATTTTAATTTTTCAATTTTTTCAATAACATTGTCAAAGGACTCATACAAGTGTGCAGAATTTCAGCTTGATGGGATAATAGGATGTGCGATAAAATTCTATCACAATTTTTTTACCGGAAAGACAGTTACAAACATTGCAAGTTTTGATTCCTTATTGAAAAAATAATTGTATTTATTATTTTACACATGTATTATTATTGATACGTACATGTAAAAGCCGTCTCTGGAATTTGTCAACCGAGTACAGCTAGGTAGTTGAGCAGACTACAGTTTCTAGGTTATCGACTACAAAAACGGCAACCAATGAGAAGGCCCCCAGCCTTCTCATTGGCGCGGGATCAGCTACGTCATGAGTAGCGCGGGAAAACTTTAACTTTATTTTTCTTATATCAAGCGATGTAATATGAAAAAATAAAAAAATACGGGTGTATTATTTTTTAACGAACTTTCATAATTTAAAATAAAAAAAATTAGACCCCATTCCCAGTTGCTAAGTGTAAATTCGCCTAATTCCCAGTTTGTAACTGTAAATTAGCATAATTCCCAGTTGATGACTGTAAATTAGCCTAATTCCCAGTTGGTAACTGTAAATTAGCCTAATTCCCAGTTATTAACTGTGAATTAGCATAATTCCCAGTTGCTAAGTGTAAATTAGCCTGATTCCCAGTTTGTAACGGTAAATTAGCCTAATTTACAGTTGCTAAGTGTAAATTAGCCTAATTCCGAGTTTGTAAGTGTAAATTAGCATAATTCCCAGTTTGTAAGTGTAAATTAGCATAATTCCCAGTTGCTAAGTGTAAATTGTGAAAATAAGTGAAAAATTCCCAGTTTGTAAATTAGCATAATTCCCTGTTTGTAAGTGTAAATTATAAAATAAAATGTAACGTGGCCTTTCTACGCCTTCGTAATTGTGGTATTAAAATGATGGGAAAATAAATAAACAAATGTATATTTTCACAAACAGACTATTTATTTTATGCATAGTATAGTGTACATGCGTTTCATGTATTCCTTAATAAAATAGAATTGAATAGAATAGAATAAGTTTATTTAACAAATTGTTCTACTACAATGTAATTGTTAAAAACTGAAACATTTTGATAAATGAACTAAGCCCCCACATTAAATGCATATTTATTTTTTTGTCTGCCCAATGCACGTTCAAGTGCTCTATCTAAATAGCACTTAATGTGGGGGCTTAGTTCATTTATCATAATGTTTCAGTTTTTAACAATTACATTGTAGTAGAACAATTTGTTAAACTTATTCTATTCTATTAAGTTATACATGAAACGCATGTACACGGTACTATGCATAAAATAAATAGTCGGTTTGTGAAAATATATGTATTTTACCTACGATCACTACTGTAAATGGTAAAAAACACACTACCTGCCATCCATGTAAATTGAATTTTACGTATTGTAAACAAAACGCACTGTAAACAAATCGCACGGTAAACAAAACGCACGGGACACCCAATTATAGGTGGCTTATATCGCTGTCCCGGGGTTTAAAAAAACAAATGCGCCTACGTAATTTTCAAACGCTGTCAAAACTGACATAATATTTGTTGAATGACATTGTTGACTAGTAAACTAAATCCAGATTTTACTAAATAAATAAATAAATAAATATGATCGTAGGTAAAGTATAGTACATAATTCGAGTTGTAAAGCAATTACGCACTCATGGAAATACGCACTCGCCGCTACGCGGCATCGTGCGTAACTTTTCCATTCGTGCGTGATATGCTTCTTACAATTCTCATTACGTAATATACTATTGATACCTCAATACCTGAAAAGTTTTACAATTTTTTTTTCTGTTTCACATGTAAATTATATATAGGTCTGTAAATATATTTTATTTCAACTGTAAATTGGACATTTAAACATAATTTACATTATACTGATGATATATTTATTATATTCACTTAAAAAAAAATCAAAAGATAAGAAAGTAGCATTGTTCTTTCGTCTGTAGCTCTTAAACGAAGAATTTTCTGGGAAAATGTTAAGAATAATAAAATGTTCAAAATCAATTTTCTCAACTGTTGTATCTCCCGACATATTTTCGAACAATGCTTCATTTACGAGTTATATTGCAAATAAAGCGAAAAATGGCAAAAAATCGACGATTTTTTAATTTCAAAGTGTGTTGCGCGTGCGGATAGTTGGCATATATTTGTGGACATCCCAAACTATACTTTAAAAAAATAAAATTGCAGGTAAACGACATTTCGTGAAATGATCCTTTTTCCATCTATTCCGACTGGCCTATTGCAGTGCTCTTAGGGTGCTGGAAGGATGAAATCATTGACATTAATTAAAGAAAAAACGAGTTTGTGCTTTGAGTAAATTTTCGAACTCCGCTGTTAACATTTTGACAGTGAGGTAAGTGAGTTATATATCTTTGGCAAACAGTGTAATATGTACTGTTGAGTTGAATATATGCAACTGGTCTGCCTGGTTTAATAAAGTTCTTCTTCGTATTGAAAGAAAAAAAAATGATGAATAAAAAAATTAATATTTTGCCATTTTGTGCTGGGTACAAATGATGAGTCATTACACTCAAAGAAAATGATAGGTAAATTCAACCAAAAAGAGCATATGAAATCGCGCCTATCTAGTTTCATAGTTAAATCAATCAGAAAAGAATAGTCATACAACTTTATTTGTTTTCGTAAACAAATAGTAGTTTAATAATCATATCTTCTTGCAACAAATTAAATAGTACAATGACATTTTTTTATGTTCACTAACCATTTTCAATTTGGTCTACAATTAAATAGTACAACGACTTTGTTTTTTGTTCACCAACTAATTTTTAGGTTGATCTACACTTTATTATATGATGAAGTTTTTTTGGTTAGCCAAAATCTCAGTACTGAGACATCAGACCACCCAAACCAAAGATTAGAGATCGTTTATAAGATCCATCCAAATATGTCGATGATCCCTGGGAGAATTTGAACATTGCAATCATGTTATTAATTTTCTATAAATTCATAAGAGTATAAGATAATGCATGATTGATTATTGTCAGTGATTTGTATGTGGCGTCATCTGGGAATAATTTCTGTAATAGACTACATGGTAAGCAAGCAAATTTTATGGTAATTCTTTTAGAACTTCTAGAAGACGACAATAATATTGGTTTGTCTACCAAGTACAATAATACAGCGAACTAATACTGGGTTAGAATTACAATTCGATAATAGTTAAAAATAAAATATACTGTTATCTAGTTTAATTTGACAGAATTCAACAAAATAATAGTCAGACGAAAAAAATAATAGTCTTATTCATCTATTTTTTAAGTTAATGTTTGTTTTGTTGTACGACAACTTTTTATTAATTAAAATAACAATCACCTCTTGTTTAAAAATACCATCAATATAAGTTAGTTTAACAAAATTAACGACATTGTTAGTTAACCATTTTTTGTTATTGAATTTACCCATACTATTTCTTTGAGTGTAGATATAGTTCTAAAAGTACTAATAAATTTGCTATATATGATGAACTTATTTTTACCACTCCTAATTATTAATATAATCCAAATATGCTAGTTGTAATTGTAGTAGGACTTTTCGGGGCCGATGGCCCTTATGGCGATTACCACAGCATCACAATGGCCAATCCGCTACTGATACAAACACAGATGCTTTTTCTTAGTTTCGCTTTATATTATTTAATAAATGTGAATGGAATATCTCTTCACAATCTTGCGGTGGGTGTATTCGAAGCACGATCCTGTGGATAATAAATAAATAATTGAGTTGTGGTTGATACGGCGTTTTGTATAGGTAATACGCCTTGAGAAATATGATGATTGCATCCAAATTAATCGTTGAAGTAGTCGGGTTTATCCTTTCATGTAACCATAAGGTTGATTAAAAGTAATTCTCCGACCGGTTCTCGCTCTTTTTTAAATGTATCATGGCACAGGTTGCAGAGGTCATCTAGTAGTCCAGTAAAGAGATATGATTTGATCTGGAACTAAATTCAACAGAAGTACATCTTTTACCTTTAGAAACATGATAAAAATTTAGAAAAAAATCGAGTAGAAAAACGTCTTCAGAATGACTCTACAGCACTGATTCAATATAGCTTCATTCGCGCTCCCTAGCGCACTCCGACAGGCTTTGCTAAATAATGTAATATAATAATAATAATAATAATAATAATAGCAATAAGTACACCTCATACCGGGTGCCACAGGCTAGTGGCCTCTCATCTATATTTCCTTTATTTTTTACCTTATCCATTTGATATTTGGGGTGCATAAACTACCTGTAAAAATGGATTTTTCAGCATAAAAAACGGTATGGGACCATTTCCGGTTTATCCGGAAATGACCGCAACTTTCGCTTTTTGAACGGAAAACCCTGTATATTTTTACATATCTGGATTCAGGACAACATTCTCAGTATACTATGAGCGAATTTTTGAGTCGATGGTCAGTTTTTTTTAACCATTTTAAGATATTCGTCTAGAGTGTCCAAGGGAAATATATAATTTTTCGTTTTTTTTTTTTCAAATGGGAAGGTGGTGGCTCATACTGTTCAATAAATTATAGATTTTTTTCTGAATTCATTGATATCCATTTTAAATCTATGCTATTTGTTTTTCTATTTTATTGAATTTATTTAAAAATAAAAAATCACTTTCAATATAATTCGAAGTTAGTTGCCTTTGCAAAAATCATATGTCTAATAATGAAATCATTTGTTATTATGGAAAATTTATCAAAACTTAAAAAACTTCTAGAAACAAGAGGCGTGTATCTAATTTTCCGTTTTTTTGCGGTTTTTCACCCCTGGGCGTTGTTTGGACACCGATATCGCCAGACGACTAAACAAGTCAAGTATTTAGTACAGTCACTGAAGGTTTTCACCTCCGATTTCGTTGAACCTCCATCGATTTTCATGAAAATTTGTGAGTAGTTAGAGGATACCTCAAGAAACAAAAGTGACATAGTGCCAATTTGCGCTTTTACCCTGAGGGTGGATGCCATCCCTTCTCGGGGGTGGAAATTATTTTATGAAAAATAACCCCAGGAATCGATAGAGGGACCAATTCTAAGCAAAATTTGTTATATAAAGTTATTAAAATAAATCAACACTTTTTGAGTTATTAAAGATCAAAGATTTTGATTTTTCGTGAAAAAAATGCATGTTTTAAAGCAGTTTTTCATAAATAACTCAAAAACTATAAGTTTTTACAAAAAAGTTGTCATTACCAAAATTGAAGCTAATAAAAAAACGAATAAATTTCTTCCTTAAAAAACCTTTTAATATTAATTCAAAGTGAGGTATAGGTAATTGAATGTATATTTTTTTTCGGCGAGTACTCAAATCTAAGTATTCAAGCTTAAACAACGGGAAAACAATGCATTTTATAAAATATACTTACTGAACACTTTTCAAAGTACTCAGAAATACCTATCAAATGAGCTATAGAAGAAGTTGGTAGCATCAAAATTAAGCAAGTTATGATGAAAATAAGAGGACCCTTTCGAATTTTTTAGGAAAAAGTGAAAAATAAAACCTACGCCATTTCCACAAAAATTAAAATTTATAGTAATCCCTATAAGACTTTCTTTATTTTAGCATAAGTAATGACTTTAAAAATTTTGACCGGTTTAGAATGCATATTTTTGAAAAAAAATATGATTTAAAAAAATCAGAATTTTTCAAATTTTCGTAAATTTCATTTTCTTTTGATAATAACTCCAAAAATACTCGATATATGTAAAAAATAATAGAGAACCGAAATTTGAGTTTTTTTTTTAACAAAGATTTTAGTTTTTTTATTTTTGTAGGATAAAAAATAACCGAGATAGAAACGTTTAAAGCCTAAATTTTACTGCGAGAACCATGTAACCGGGGCCCTTTAACCTTTTATCTTTTAAAAAATAAGGGTTTTAAAAGATTAAATTTAATACGATCTTATAGCCCTTGAAATTACCTTTCAAATGGTTTTTGGATGAACCTGATATAAAAATTAACGGAGTTATTGTAAAAAAACCAATAACATTTTTTTGGAAAAATTTTTTGAGCAGAGATTTTGTATGCATATATAGGAAAAAAGATAGATAGTAAGAAGTAGACGTGTCGATAGGTACATGCTCACAAAATATACATGTGTGAGTGTGTGTATGTTTCTTTTGAAGATAGAAAAAGTGAAAGGAATTCTGAATATCTGCTCGAAAACATAGTGGGAGAAGTTGGTGAAGAGAGCTCTGATGAAGAGTGAAAAATTAAATTTAATATACTATTAATATTTGATTAATTTATGAAACATTATTTAAATAAAAAATGAATAAACTTTTCATATATTTTAATATTTATTGTAATACATTTTCCTCTTAATTAATAAATTAAATTTTTATAAGTCACATAAGCACTGAAAAAATTGTTTCCAACGTTAAATTATGCTTTTTCATCAATTTGTGCACGAACGGTAGTTTGGGGAATGTGGAAAGAATAATATTAATAAAGTTTGAAATATATTAATAAAGTTTATCATAAGTAATAAAAAAGATTCTAAATGATTAAAGCTATTAAAGCTGATAAAAAAAAATTCCCATTATTTTTATGACAAGTGGTAGTTTTTAAGGGTGGAAAATTTCGCAATAAATAAATAATTACTTTAATACTCAGTAAATGAGATTTCAATTCAGTAATGTATTATTCAAATGATTAAAGTTTCTTGAAACCAATTTTTTCAATGATTCTGCATTAAGGGGGTGGTTTTTAAGGGTTGAAATTTCACAGTCAACCAAAAATTATATCATAAACATTAAACAAACCGTTTGTGTAATGTTAATATGCGATTTGATATTTCAGAAATACAAAAAATAATTTTTTCATGATTTTCGATTTAATGGGTGGTTGCTTAAAGGGTTGAAAAATTAATTCAAATCATAAATCATGCATATAAGTGTTGAAAAATATTTATTTTATCTCATTAAACGAGATTACTTACGCCAGAATACTTAAATCTGCATTTTTTCCCATTTTTAACAAAAGGGGTGGATTTCAATGCAAAAAGCGCAAGTCGAGCATATGTCACTTTTGAAGTTGAGGGTAAAATATACCCAATCCCAAATTTTCATGCAAATCGATGGAGGTTCACCGAAATCGGAGGTAATAGTTGATTTTTACCTTCATTCACTGTACTAATTATGTAATGGCGTAATCAGTAAATTACTTCCACGTCCAGTGGAAGTATAGTAACGACAAAAAAAATTTTTTAAAATTTTTATTGTTCAAATAGGCTAAGAATGTCATTAAGTTTGAGCGAAAAAAAAATTTCTGTCTGTCGGTCTGTCTGTAACTTTTTTGTGCGCACGTTTACTCTGGAACCGTTTAAGATATTGACTTGAAATTTGGTACACATATGTACTTTAATGAGATCTAGAACTAGATTATATTTTCATCTTGTTCCGTCGAAGGGTTGGGGGGTAAAATGGGGTAAATTTGGGGTAAGTAGGTAAATCAAGCAGGTAAGAGTCCATAAAATTGGTATTTAGTATATACAAGAGATGTTAAGGTCTCAAAAAAAAATTTGGCATTAGCCACCTCCATTACCACCCCCACAACATTATTAAAGGGGATGAAAGAAAATTGTGATTTAGTGTGTGTACAAGAACCAGAAACCTCGAAATATTTGTTTACTTCATCCACCCCCACTACCACCCCTCATCACCACTCCCACCCCACTACCGACGTGGTATGGGGTTTTGGGGTAGAGGATTTCAAATATTATATTATTAATTATTTCCACATACAAAATTTTTTCGTTGTGAGTGACTTGGATAGAAAATCTGGATGTGGAAGTAGTGATTCCTTGGGCAGCGGTTTTTTACTTCCACGTCCAGTGGAAGTATAGTAACGACAAAAAAATTTAAACAAATTTTATTGTTCAAATAAGCTTAGAATGTCATGAAACGTCTATATTTTAAGTTTGAGCGAAAAAAAAATTTCTGTCTGTCGGTCTGTCTAACTTTTTTTGTGCGCACGTTTACTCTGGAACCTTTTAAAATATTGACTTGAAATTTGGTACACATGTACATATACTTTAATGAGATCTGGAACTAGCTTATATTGTCATCTTGTTCCGTCGAAGGGTTGGGGGGTAAATTGAGGTAAATTTGGGGTAAATAGGTAAATCAAGCAGGTAAGAGTCCATAAAATTGGTATTTAGTGTATACAAGAGGTCTCAAAAAAATTGTTGGCTCAGCCACCCCCATTACCACCCCCACCCCATTATTAAAGTGGATGAAAAGAAATTGTAATTTAATGTGTACAAGAACCAGAAACCTCAAAATATTTTTTACTTCATCTACCTCCACTACCACCCCCCTATCACCACCCCCCACTCCACTATCGATGTGGGGTATCGTTTTATGGGTTTTTGGGGTAGAGGATTACAAATATTATATTATTAAAGTTCCATAAACAATTATTTCCGCATACAAAATTTTTTCGTTGTGAGTGACTTCGATTAGAAAATCTGGATGTGGAAGTAGTGATTCCTTGGGCAGCGGTTTTTACCTTTCAATGTTCCACGGAAGTCAAAATCTTTTTTTAAACTCTACTATATTATTGCATACGCTTAAAAGTTTAAAATGTTTTGAAGATCCAGTCTCGTCATATAAGTGAGTGTCATAATACATACAATTTAACAATTTATTTTGTAATCTGTCAGTTTAATCCTTCTGTATACAGACGTATGATGTAGTAAGTGCAACGCTTACAACTATTAATATTGTTTGAGATAAAATGCAAACATTTTTTATTTACTTTCAGATAGAAATTGAAATGTTGATAACGGTGCATTCTGAAACACTTTAATGGGTAAATATTTTAGGTGTCAATGCTTAAATCTCCACTTCTATCAGGTAGGTAGTGAATTTAAATGTTATAAGTTGTAAAAACGATTTGTTTGTGCTATGCAGAGAAAATACGGGCCCGGGGGAAACACATGGCCCCCCATTCGGTATTTTTTATAATAAAATGGAAACTAGATTTAACTTGATTAAATTCGAGAAAAAAGTTATATTGAAAATTTTCGTTTGAAAGCGAACCCCCGGGAATCACTCCTTTTCTACCCCCATTTCGTCGTTCCTGGTGCTATGTAATTGCAGGTAATGTAACATCTCTTCAACGCATTTTAAATTGTGGCACAAATTTTTCATAACTTATTCACAAACGATGTCAGATTTTTATATAAACAAACATTAGGTATATGCTCGGGATATGCATTTGTGAGATTGTCAATAAAAAATGTTTTATGACTTAGTTAATGCTATTTAAAGTTGAATTTTAATAAAATTTTAACCTTCAACGTACGCTGTATTTATGCGTGTTGATAAAAATTTAAAATATTTTCGAATTTTCGATTACTAAACGAGATTGAACGATGCACGACGAATCTTACCGTGAATCTAGTTGTTGATGTTTTCCATTTATGTGTAATCCATGTTTTTGTGTACATTTTTGGATGCGAATTCGATGTTAATCTTAATAATCGATACTTTACAGTCAGTATGACATTATTTGGTTTCCTTTCTTATAGAAAAATATGCGGAAAATATTTTGTAAAAGTTTAAAGCGATAATCTAACCGAATGATAGACATACATACATACATACGTCAAATGTATGCTTATGAAATACAAGAACGAATGAATGTTTTAAATTCAAATTGCGGATTATGATGCAAATGGCCATTTTAAAAGTAACAAATATATCAGAATCGGCATGTCGTCTGTGTGCCTGTCTGTTTGTTGATACGTTTTTTCGAACATGACACGTGGAAACCTGAAAAATTAGATGTAAGATCTAGGAGGTCCAAAGAGGAATGCTTTTGAATATTAGTGAAATCGGTATACCAGTATCGGGTTCAGGCAGGGCTCAAAGACATTTTTTTGTCGAATCTAAAAATATTTGAAATTAAGTTTTTTGAAATTTCTTGTGAAGGAACCAGGGAAGGCTTCAGACGGTGCCTAAAACAAGTTTTCAGCATGGAAAATTGTATAAAAAAAAGTTTTGGTGGTAAGGCTTTCGTGGAGCTGGTTTCCTGATCTAATTTCGCGTTAACTTTGTTGAGTGCTTGACGTTTCAACCGCCTTGTCGTGGTCTTCTTCCAAGGCGAAGAAGATAGTTGAAACATCAAAATGTGTTGAAAAGTGCTCAAACACAATTTTAGTCGAATAAAAAATTGCCTCAAATAAATATCGTTTAAGATGGAAAATTATATCGAAAATATCTTTGTCAATTTTCTCGTTAGATCACCAAAGACAGCTCCAGGAAGAGCCCAAAAGAATGTTTTTGTCGAATCAAAAAAGTTTCAAATAGAAATTAGTTAGTCTAGGAACTGTATTGAAAACGTCTCTTACAAGTTTCTTGTCAGATGGCCGATACAAATTGCATTCAGGTTAATTTTGCGTTCCACAAAAATAATCTTAGAAAATTTAAAAAATGTTCAGGAATGGATATAGGATGATGAGAACGTTTATTCGAAGAGCATCTACTCGGGACCGTTTTTTTAAACATCACTTTAATTTAACTAATATTTTCTGATATATCACTTTCATTCCTTCTCGTCGCACTTCTTCATAATTTTGACTTTTTCCTGAATATGCTTGATTTGATTTCACTGATTTTTCTGGTATTTCTATTGATGACAGTGATGTAGTAAACAATATATTGAATACTCAATATCTCTGTCTATTTTGTTCTTTCTAAAACGCCGAATAAAATATTATATAATAGATGCATTAGAATAGTTTTACATACAGAGACGCCACTAGACTTAATATTTTTAATCTACTTAGAGATAAATTAGTCCCTTTCTACCATAAATAACGCTGCCAAATTTCAACAATATCGACTAAGTATTATTAAGATTTTTACGAAGCATTACCGGACATATGTCTATATAAACTTTTCGTCTCTTGAAGTTTGGCCACGTACTTAAATAACACCCTGTTATATCTAATGCAGATCTTAATACAGCATATAAAAATAAATAGGATGGCGTCATAGTACCATGGCAACCATGATGTCAACGTCTTTTTCGCGACAATTTGAAATAATCCCTAACCCAATTATATATCATTTAAACGTTACCAGACAAATACACGTACGTTTTTTGTATGATACTCAATTTAATTTCAGTAAGTATACTAACAATTTTAAAACATTTCAGTGCAATTAGCATATTCAATCTCAATTTTGAAATTATTGCTTTATTTATTTATATTTACGGTTCAGTTGAACAATTTGTTGTGGAACGTAAAAACTCTCGAGGCCTTACAATGCACGTTCCGGCTGATATTATAATAATTCTTATTGATTTATAAATGGGGTATTATAGTGAATGGCAAAATCTATGCTTGCCATATCTCTAATTAAATTACTTAACCAACTAGTAAGTTTCGATTAGAAACTTTTAATTCATTCAGTAAGTTACTTTATTATCCCTTTCATGAACGGTAGTTACAAATTATCATAACAGATTTTTATTGAATACAGACTTGTGTTCAAACTACCCAAGTTTGAACACAATTCAGTAATTAAATACTTCCACATCCAGATTTTCCATCCAAATCTCACAATGATAAAAATTTGTTTATGGAACTTTAATAATGCAATATTTGAAACCGTTTACCTCAAAAACCCATGAAGCGATATGCCACATCGGTAGTGGGAGTGGGGGTAGGGGGTGGTAGTGGGGATGAATGAAGTAAAAAAAAATGTGTGGAAATAATTGTTGCAACTTTAATAGTATGTATAATATTTGATAGTGTACCCCAAAAACCTATAAAATTATACACCACATCGGTAGTAGGTGGTGGGGGTGAATGAAGTGAAAAAAATTTTTGAAAATTCTTTCTTTGGTTCTTGTACACACACTAAATCACAATATTTTTTCAGGGGTGGCTAATGCCAAAATTTTTTTGATATCTTAGCACCTTATTTTTACTAAACATCAATTTCATGGACTCTTACTTGCTTGATTTGCCTATTTACCCCCATTTACCCTTCAACTCTGCAACGGAATAAAATCAAAATGTAATCTAGTTCCAGATCTCGTTAAAATACCTGCGTCTGCCTTATTTTAAGTCAATATATTAAACGGTTCCAAAGTAATCGTGAGCACCAAAAAGATACAAGACTAACAGACAGAGCGATGCGACAGACAAATTTATTTTGCTCAAACTTAAAACGTTTCATGACATTCTAAGTCTATTTAAACAATGAAAATTTCAAATTTTTTTTGCGTTAATAATCTTCAACTGGATGTGGAAGTAATACGCAGAAAATGGCATGACAAACATATAAAAAATCATTATGTGCCATAAACTACACGATAGAAGGAAAGCCTCTACTTCAAGCATTTTCTTCGAGGAAACCTACTACGCATCCATACTACTCAAGGTGACCCACTGTGCATCCAATTTACTCGAGGAAAGCCACTACGCATTCATACTTCTTGAAGTAACCCACTGCGCATCCATTTTACTCGAGGAAACCCACTGTGCATCCATACCACTTGAGGTAACCTACTGCGCATCCATAATACTCGAGGTAACTTTAATAACATAATATTGGAAATCGTCTACTCCAAAAACCTATAAAACGATATACTACATCGGTAGTGGAGGTGGGGGTGGTAGAGAGGTGGTAGTGGGTGTGGATGAAGTAAAAAAAAAATGTGGCCTTAGGTTCTTGTGCACACGCTAAACTTTCCCGTAGTTAACATATTCGGGTAGATCGTTTATAAACAGAAGGAACAACAATGGTCCGAGTACGCTACCTAAGGAAGATTTATATGCATTCGAAAGAGAGTCTATCATTTTAACAAAAAGTTTTCTGTCAGATAAATATGATGTCAACCAATTGTTTATATTGCCGCGTATCCCAAGTTTTCCTAATTTAATAAAGGGTATATTCAGTGTGTCAAACGCACATGAGAGATCAAAAAATAAGCCCAATACGTCCTCTCTTGCATCTAATTTTTCATTTATAATTTGAACAAATTCGGTTGCTGCCGTTTCAGATGAAAATTTACTCCTAAAGCCATGTACAATTTGTCAATAAGTTATATTTTTCTAAAAAAATTGTCAACCTATTAGCCATAACCTTTTCTGTAACTTTCGAGAACACATTTAATAACGATATTGGTCTATAGTTTTTAATGCTATCACTTTCACTTTTTTTGTAAACTGGAATTAACAAAGCGGTTTTTAATTTTTGTGGAAATTGCCCTAATTCAACCGATTTATTAATTATTACTACAAGACAGGTAGCAAATTCTTCACTACATTCCTTAAGTAATTTAATAGGAACTTCATCCATACCAGTAGATTTTTTGTTCGTCAGCTCCAGTATAACATTTTTTTTAAATACTTTTTTAATTTAATAATATTTGACATGTAGTTAACACAATTGCCAAGGAAGAGACCTATTTTAGTTTTATTGAAAAAGATACACGGGGTGGTCACTAAAAGAATAAAATAATTAACTGGACTAAACACGTCAACATTTGACGAAGGATATATAGAGTAGACTCTTATTTTTTATGAACTACTTTAGAAAATAGTGAGATCATTACGTTGAAACAGGGCCGCGAATTTCTGGAAAATGTGTGTGCTGGTGTGCCTCCAAAGAAAAATTTCTAGGATACATTTTTAAACATCCCCCTTTCATCGAATTTCGATGTTCTCATCTAATCGTGTTTACAACAAACTGTCTACACGCTTACATACACACACATAGACATACATACAGATTCGGCAATTGCAGTTCGTGATATGTAAACGTGTATCAGCGCAGGTAAACCACGCCTTGTCGTTGATCAACGTAGGGCATTGGTATTCGTTCATATCACCACCACTTGACCGCGTCGACGACTCCACGCATTCTGCTTTCAATAGCTAATAGTACTTCGAAGTTTATTCCCTATATCACGAACTATATTTACCGAATCTGTATAGTTAACTACACATACATAAGTGTGTAGTCAACTATACCTTCGATAATTTCTTATCTACAAGACTCACGTCCTTAAAAATCCGGATGGGAGATGGCATACTATCCCTCTTTGACTATGTATGTAATACGTTTAAAGTTATTATTTCCCTTGTTAGTTCTTGTAGCATTTGGGTTTACTTAAAATTATAATTTTACCATAATTGTACACACGTACAGCGTTATTTTTACACCGCGTTTTTCGCCACTTAGAAATGTTTTCGGTACTAATATAATTTACCCCGTTTAGTATACACCAAGTAATATTATTCTAATGAGCATTACACGTTCGCGCCCAACATTTAATTATAGGACACTCATTAAAGTCTGGCTATACCAACGTCATTATTGTCGTTAAAAAGAAGGATTAAATTCATTAAAATAAATATGGACTCTGATTTTATCGAGAATATCCTGGGAAGGGGCCGAGAAAAAGTTACCGATATAATTTCAAAATCCCTTATCAAAAATAAATGTCAGGTTGTCCATCCGGCATTCTAAATGAAAGGGAAAGGTCACATTTTAAGTCGAATATTCTATAAATCGATCATCCGTAAATATAAAAAGGTCTCCTACAAATCAAGCTACACACTCTAAAAGAAAAGAAAACAACGAAATAACTTCTTCCGCCGTCTTTGATGTCGATATCTTGAAAAATAATGACGAATATGTTTGCACAAATGCATTTTCAAGAGCGTCGCGATATGCATAAAGCAATCACCGCTTGATGTTCCTCCATCCAGCGTGCTGTAATGATGATGAATTAAAAATAAACATACATTATAAATGCGATTTTCTATTTATAGGAGCCCCGCCATGTTAATTATTGTGATGATAAGTTAAAATGTGCCTATGAGTAAGTATATTAATATGAAAAATTAACTTTTACCGTGCATGATTCAATTACGGAAATGAGTGCTGTAATAAATTTTTATTTTATAAGCAGCGAATTCTACATTATTCCTAAGCTATTTAGGTATATGTACATATATATTTCTTAATTTTTTTGACCGTTAAAATCAAAGGACCCCGGAATAATCTTATGGGAATTGGTCAAATCGTCTGAATTTTGGATATGTTTTAGGTTTCGTCATCCCAAGCAAAAGTCTCACAAAGCTCGAAAATCAATACTTTGGCTGCTACGGAGCTTGAAAGCTCCAAAGCTCCACCACAGATTTATTTATTCGTGCAGTCTTTATAGATTTTTAAATAACTTATTTTTTCGAAGGAGAAGTTATCTCTGGAGAAGTTATCCGCCAGAAATTAACGTTTTCCCGGAAAATGAATGGAAACGAATTTGTGTTCATTGTTAAATAGATAAATACACTTGACTTCTACGAGTTTTCAAAAGTCAATTCACAAGTTATGGAAAATATGGATTCAGATTTTGAAGCATTACAAGCAGAAATTGGAGTGGTATAATAGTGTCGGTCGTAAAAATATTTTATTTAACCAGTTATTATTGTTTGTCGTTGTATTTGTTAGAACGTTTATTAAAAAAATAATACAAAATTGATTTTGTATGACAGTGTCGACCAAATAAAAAATTTTGTACGTTACACAACCGAAAAACAGTGTTTTTCAGGTCTCCCAAAGCTTCCAAGACTCACCTACGTCTCGCCCTGGAATCTGCTTGGGTCGACCTGCAAAACACCTCTTCCGGTCTTGTAACGTAAAGTACTATTTTGGGTTCCTGGGACCTCAAAACTTAAACATCTGATGTTATCCCCATTTTCGACTTTGGACCAATTTTAGAAGCTCCCACAATTTTATGGGAAGGTTAAAAAGTGTGGTCAATAGCCAACAGATTGTGGTGTTCAACTTTCACACTCAAAATAAAAACCAGATAATTTGAAGAAAATTAAAACTGTCCTGGAAAAAAATTGTTACTCGAAATATGTTTATAAGTCCATTAAAAAAGAGAATACCCAAAATATACAATAAAACAAGGAATCGTACAAATTAAAAATAATAACAAATATACAGTGTGCCGCCCTTAGAGTGTAACAACCATTATAACTTTTTTTGTTTATATATATATTTTTTTTTCGATTTGAACTAAACATTACTGAAATATAGAACACATTAGCAACATATAGGAACACATTATGGAGAAAAAAAAATAATCGCCTCCTACAGATGTTAAGCCACCTGCGATACCAAAATAAATGGAAAAAATCCACAGTTAGGCATTTTTTTTATCCCAAAATTTTGTTAATGAAAGTTGTTCAGAATTGTTCAAAAACCTAAGTCCAAAATTAAAAAATACAGATTACAGCCTATAACTTTTATACGAAACTTTTTTTATTTCTAATAATAACAGAAATAAAGGGAGGTCAATATATAATGAATAACCCTGTACATTGATAAAAATGTATAAACAAAAATAATGATAGGAAATAACATTTAGCAAGATTTCTATGTAATTAAGAGGACAATCTGCAGTAAGACAAAACATATTTTCATTGATATATATAAAAAGGGTATATACGGGTGGGCGTGCACCTTTGACCAATGAAATATGCCGACCAAGTAAAAAGGCGGAGAATAACATATTGTGTAATATATAAGAGAAATAGTTCAAATATATTTCTGTCGTACAGAGTCGAATTTCGCGTTGGGTGCACAAGAATTTTTATTTAAAATAATTTGAGTAGGAAAACTGAATGCGGTTGTAGTGATTCCTTAGGCAGTGGTTTTTAATTAAAAGAAAAAACTATCTGTAGGTACATAATGTATATTTACAGTGTACAGGGTGTCCTAGTTAACGTGTTATGTCCGATTTTCTCGGTAGTTTTTGAGATAAGTATTTTTTTTTTCGGGGAATCTATGCCGCTAAGAAACATATAATTGAACATCAAAGAAGAATTGATCGGATTATTTATGTTCTTAATTGACTATTAAAGCATTAAAGGAAAGTAAAAAAAGGCATGTAAATTTTAAATATCACTTCCGGTTTACATGGCAATGGCGTTCTTTTTCTTGAAAATAGAATATTGATTACTTCCACATCCAGTGGTAGTATAGTAACAAAAAATTTTTGAATGTTTTTATTGTTCAAATAGGCTTAGACTGTCATGAAAGGTCGACATTTTAAGTTTGAGCAAAAAAAAAATTCTGCCTGTCTGTCTAACTTTTTTGTGCGCACGATTACTCTGGAACCGTTTAAGATATTGACTTGAAATTTGGTACACTTATGTACTTTAACGGGATCTGGAACTAGATTATATTTTCATCTTATTCCATCGAAGGGTTGGGTTGTAAATTGGGGTAAATGGGGAGGTAAACAGGTAAATCAAGCAGGTAAGAGTCCGTAAAATTGGTATTTAGTATATATAAGAGAAGCTAGGGTCTCGAAAAAATTTTTGACATTAGCTACCCCCATTACCACCCCTACCCCACTTTTTAAGGGGACGAAAAAAAAGTGTGATTTAGTGTATGTACAAGAACCAAAAACCTCAAAATATTTTTTTACCATAGGCCAAGAATTTTTATTGAAAAATTACCAAAAATCCTCGTTATGTTGGGGCGATGCCTATTACGAATAACTGGCAAAATAAGGATACATATATTACTTCAACATCCAGTGGAAGTATAGTAACGACAAAAAAATTTTTTAAAAATTTTTATTGTTCAAATAGGCTTAGAATGTCATGAAACGTCGAGATTTTAAGTTTGAGCAAAAAAAATTCTGTCTGTCTGTCGGTCTAACTTTTTTTTTGTGCGCACGTTTACTCTGGAACCGTTTGAGATACTCACTTGAAATTTAGTACACTTATGTACTTTAACGAGATCTAGAACTAGATTATATTTTCATCTTGTTCCGTCGAAGAGTTGGGGGTAAATTGGGGTAAATTTGGGGTAAATAGGTAAATCAAGCAGGTAAGAGTTCATAAAATTGGTATTTACTATATACAAGAGAAGCTAAGGTCTCAAAAAAAATTTTGGCATTAGCCCCCACCCCATTATTAAAGGGGATGGAAAAAAATTTAATTTAGTGTGTGTACAAGAACTAGAAACCTCAAAATATTTTTTTACCTTATCCACCCCCATTACCACCCTCTATCACCACCCTCACCCCATTACCGATGTGGGGTATCGTTTTATGGGTTTTTGAGGTAGAGAATTTCAAATATTATATTATTAAACAATTATTTCCACATACAACATTTTTTCGTTGTGAGTGACTTGGATAGAAAATCTGGATGTGGAAGTTGGGCAGCGGTTTTTTTTATTGTTAAATTAGTGTACAATATCGATAATTCTATCATTCCCAATTGAAATTAAAATTTTGTGGACATGCCTATTGAAAGTCGCATTTCGGAGATATGAACTTTACTTTGCTTTTTTTTAAAGGAACACTCCATATATGTACCATTTGAAACGCCATAAAAAAAGCTTTGTATTTATAATATAATACATGGTACTTATCTTAAACAAATTTTGTCTAATTTACTATAAATTTACAATTTATCAAATTAGCCATGGAAAACAAAAGTATGTAAATTAAAATAAACAATATGTTAGTTCTGTCTAATTTCACTTTATTTTAAATAAAATGGAGAATTTCAATAATTGATACAGTGTGTTTCACTTGAAATGGTAACACCCCAATAACTTTATTTTTTTTCCGATTTGAATCGCATTTTACTTAAGTATAGAACAAACTAGTATCTACTTATGATCAGAAAAACATTCGCCTCCTACGGTACCAAAATATGTGGAGAAAATCGGAAAATCATATTAGGCATTTTTTTATCGGAAAATTTTGTTAATAAAACTTGTTAAGAATTGTCCAAAATGGCCAAAATTTAATCAAAATTAAAAAATGAAAAACTTGAAATTTAAAAAATTTTGAAAATAATTAGGTATTTAAAAAAAAACTGTTTTACAACTACCTGCAGCTTGGGTTTAATTTCAAACAAAATTGTCATAGTACAGTTTTCTAAACGAAAAAACCCATTCAAATGATATTTTCGGACTTGGACATTATTTTAATAAAAATTTATATATTTTTTTTGATTAAATTTTGGACTTAAGGTTTCTGAACAATTCTTTCATTAACAAAATTTTCCAATAAAAATATGCCTAATATGATTTTTTGATTTTATCCGCATATTTTGGTACCGCAGGTGGCTTTGCATTTGTAGGACGTGAATTTTTTTCTGGTAATAAGTAGATCCTAATTTGTTCCATAAGTAAAATTAGATTCAAATCGGAAAAAAAATTTAAAAAGTGAACAGACTGGGTCATATATCATTGAAAAGATTTTTCTATGGCCTTTCAAATAGTGTAAAAATATATGGGGGTGTTCTATTTAAAAAAACCGCTGCCCAAGGAATCATTACTTCCGCATCCAGATTTTCGATCCAACTCATTCACAACGAAAAAATTTAGTAATGGGGTGGGGGTGGCTAATGCCAAACATTTTTTGAGACCTTAGCTTCTCTTGTATATACTAAATACCAATTTTCTGGACTATTAGCTGCTTGATTTAGCTGGTTACCCCAAATTTACCCCAATTTACCCCCCAACCCTCTGTCGGAACAAAATGAAAATATAATCTAGTTCCAGATCTCGTTAAAGTACATTTATGTACCAAATTTCAAGTCAATATCTTAAACGGTTACAGAGTAAACGTGCGCACAAAAAAGTTACAGACCGACAGACAGAAATTTTTTTTTCGCTCAAACTTAAAATCTCGACGTTTCATGACATTCTGAGCCTATTTAAACAATAAAAATTTAAAAAAATTTTTTTGTCGTTACTATACTTCCACTGGATGTGGAAGTAAAACCAAGGTAAAGCTCATATCTCCGAAATTCGACTTGTTTGAATTGTTTTGCTGAAATGATGTTTGGAAAATACATGTGATATCTCATAACTTTTATTTTTGAACGTATTTACGTAACTCCAAAAATAAAGAAGTTAAATGAGGTTTTAACGTTTGCACAACCACCCTGTACTGTTGACTATAATAAGGAACTTTAGTCTAGTTATTATAAAAAACACGTTCTCAAATAAATTAAACATGTTCTGATAGAACATATTAATAATAATAATTTTTTGTTTTTATGTCTTTGGTGTTTTTCAAAAAAATTGCCGCGCTTGGATTTTACCCTATAGCCCCCCCCCTAAATCCGCCACTGACTGCGCTCCGTCAGAAACCCTAAAATACCTATAAGCATGTTTGGAGCATATTTAATGTCCGATATATCAAAAAATATTACAGCTAGATCCTTATATGTTTGAAATCAGGGATAAAGGATCTAAAAGAATATGTAAAAATATACAGGGTTTTTCATTTAAAAAGCAACCTTCATTGTTATATCACGTGACATATCCAAGCAATTGTTTTTTAATTGCATTTAAAAAAATATGTATACAACCTTACAACTCTTATACGAAACTTTTTTTTGTCTCCAATAATAACATAAATAAAGGGGGTCAAAATATAGTTATAATTCGTCCGCTGTCTTGGATTCCTAAATTTTTACCAAAAATTCGTAACCCGCATCCCGAAAATCCCCAGATATCGATTTTCATTCGAATAGGATCACAGATGACAAAATTCATCCGCCATCTTGGTTTTCTAAATTTTGACCGAAAATTCGTAACCCGCATCCCCGAAAACCCCCAGACATCGATTTTCAGCCAAATAGGACCATAGATGACGAAATTCGTCCGCCATCTTGGAGTCCTAAATTTTGATAAAAAATTCGTAACCCGCATCCCCGAAAACCCCCAGATATCGATTTTCAGCCAAATAGGACCATAGATGACGAAATTCGTCCGCCATCTTGGAGTCCTAAATTTTGATCAAAAATTCGTAACCCGCATCCCCGAAAACCCCCCGATATCGATTTTCAGCCAAATAGGACCATAGATGACGAAATTCGTCCGCCATCTTGGAGTCCTAAATTTTGATCAAAAATTCGTAACCCGCATCCCCGAAAACCCCCAGATATCGATTTTCAGTCGAATAGGACTATAGATCACGAAATTCGTCCGCCATCTTAGATTCCTAAATTTTGACCAAAAATTCGTAACCCGCATCCCCGAAAACCCTCCGATATCGATTTTTAGTCAAATAGGACCATAGATGACGAAATTCGTCCGCCATCTTGGAGTCCTAAATTTTGATCAAAAATTCATAACCCGCATCCCCGAAAACCCCCAGATATCGATTTTCAGTCGAATATGTCCATAGATGACGAAATTCGTCCGCCATCTTGGATTCCTAAATTTTGACCAAAAATTCGTAACCCGCATCCCCGAAAACCATCCGATATCGATTTTTAGTCAAATAGGACCATAGATGACGAAATTCGTCCGCCATCTTGGAGTCCTAAATTTTGATCAAAAATTCATAACCCGCATCCCCGAAAACCCCCAGATATCGATTTTCAGTCGAATAGGTCCATAGATGACGAAATTCGTCCGCCATCTTGGATTCCTAAATTTTGACCAAAAATTCGTAAACCGCATCCCCGAAAACCCCCAGATATCGATTTTCAGTCGAATAGGATCGTAGATGACGAAATTCGTCCGTCATTTTGGATTCCTAAATATCTTAGCAGTATGAGATTCCTCGGAAAACCTACGTCAGATTGGATTTTGAACCATAAACTTATCTCAGAAACTACCGAGAAAACCCAGCATAGCGCGTTGACTGGGACACCCTGTACATTTTGCTTGGTAATAATTTCGAATAAATTGATTTCTGACCTAACTAAAAACCGCATTCAAATTTTCATAATAAAATTTGTAGGAGTGTTTATACAAAACCGGTCCTCTCTATTTGGCACCTTTTATTTATGTATTAACATTTTCAAGAATTTCATCTATTAAGTAATTCCTGTAAGATAAAATAATTTATAAATAAATTTAAGATATTACCAGAACTCCTAAATGCTTCCCTGGCAAGCATTCATTCGCGTCAGGTCTCCATGACAACAAGTTCCTCCCTAAAGTCTGAGAGCGTGTAAAGCTATGCGAATGCCGAGGCGAGTGCCATCTATTGACGGCAAAATTGGAAACTATTTATTGAATCTATGTTTGAAAATTAAGAGGTTATATTTTATCCACGTAATTAATTATGGACTATCTAGGTCGTCACGATTTCGTTTTTTGTAAATTCCAATTTTTCGACGTCCATTTTTTCGTTGATCACGTGTTTTTGACTAAAACAAAAAAATAAAAACGTGACGAACTAGAATATATATTTTAATACATACGTACAAAATTTGAAGTTTCTATCTTCAAAAATAAGCCGAATAATTCGTTTCTTCATTTCACTGACCGCAGATTATACTCTTAAAAACCATGAAAATTAAGAAAACATTTTTTTTTAATATGAAATGAATAACTCTTTCATTCACTGATCAATTTTGTTCAAAAACAATAGGGTTCTTCCTCTAACACGCATTTACTGTAAATTCCAATACAATCGGACTTTTTTTTCTAAATTATCGTACTTATAAGAAGCGTGACCGACGGACAGACGGATATTTTGTTCAGAATTCGTTCAGTAACACAATACTACAGTAGGTATCTAGAGGTAAAAAATATGCAAAACTTCGGAATAATGTCATATTGAACGGATTTCATTCATTTTTGGCAGTATTATAGTAAATGCTTCACAGAAAAGTTTCTATATTGTGAGCGGGCTTGCTAATTTATAGGGGGTGGATGCCACTCCCTGAGAGGGGGTGGCACTTAAAAAATATATATATTTATTGGAGCTGAAGTAGAATTAAATTTTAAGAAGAAAAGGTTCTATGCAATCTTTCACATAAATTGATAGTTTTTAAGTTATAACAACTTCAAAATTGCGATTTTAGCTTTAAAAAAAAGGTATTTCCAAACGGCTTTCGTCAAGAATCTCGAAAAGTATATTACTTTATCGAAAAAATGTTACAGACCAATTACAGAAAGTACAAACTGGGAATTAATTATGTTCTTTGTTTATTGATGTAGGATTAATAATTTCGGAGATATTTAAGTTTACATTTGGCATCCAAGTGTTCATAAGATAATTATTTAGAGTGAGAGTTAAATATTTCAGAAACTCTGACACCTACGTCAAGGATGGTAATAGGTAGAATAATAGGTTATTAATGAAGCTTTCAACTGTTTTTTTATTTGTTTCTGTAGCGTAAAAAACAAAGAAGTTATGGCCGAAGCAATGTGCGTCTACACATTTTTTTTTAATAACAACGTCGCCATTTTGTTTCTGTAATTAGCCAGTAATTAAAAAAAAGGAATTTCAAACACTGTTTCTAATTAATATATAGCATGACGTAGATGCTCAAATTTTTTGGTTTGTATACAGCACTTGCTTTAGAAAAAAATACAGTTCTATAAAGGTATTTTCGATAAAACATTTTTTTTTTCTTTTTCCAAATATCTCAATAAATATTAGTTTTATTGAAAAATGAATAGAGACCAAAAACAAAGCTCATAAACTGATAATGAATTTCGCTTGTTTTTTTATTTACATATCTTTAATAGTTTCGGAGATATGAAAGTTTACAAATGGCGTCCGAACGTTTATAAGACGAAAAATGCAGTTTAAATGTTAAATATCTCAGAAATTGTGACACCTACGTCATGCATGCTAAGAAATGAAATTAAAGACAATTAATTCGCTTTCAAATTATTTTTTATTCGTTCCTGTAGCATAAGAAATAAAGATGTTATGACGGAAAAATATGCGTATTTATATATTTTTATATAAAAAGGTAACAAATTTTGTTACTCTAATTAGCCAGTAATTTAAAAAAATTATCTCATACAGTTTTTCGTTAAGATGTAGCATTACCTAGAAGCTCAATTTTTTTGCTCATTTAGAGCACTTTCTTTAGAAAAAAATGCATTTTAAACTTTAAAGGTAATTTCGAAACACTTGGATACCAAATATAAACTTAAATATTTCCGAAATTATTAATCCTACATCAATAAACAAAAAATATAATTAATTCCCAGTTTGTACTTTCTGTAATTGGTCTGTAACATTTTTTCTATAAAGTAATACTTTTCGAGATACTTGACGAAAGCCGTTTGGAAATACCTTTTTTTTAAGCTAAAATCACAATTATTTTGAAGTCGTTATAACTTAAAAACTATCAATTTATGTGAAAAATTGCATAGAATCTTTTCTTCTTAAAATTTCATTCTATTTCAACTCCAATAAATATAAATATATTTTTTAAACACCACCCCCTGAGAGGGGGTGGTGTCCACCCCCTATAAATTCTCAAGCCGCTGCACAATATAGAAACTTTTCTGTGAAGCATTTACTATTATACTGCCAAAAATGAACGAAATCCGTTCAATATGACATTATTCCGAAGTTAAAACCTCTAGTTACTGTACTACAATGACATAAAAATGTTTTTTCAGCAAGCGACATTTACGCTTTTAGAAATGTGCCAATCAAATGCAATATTTTCTTCGTTTTCATATTTGCGAACAATAGGTATAATAAATTAAGAGGAAGAAACAGTATTCACCCCATCCTACACTTTTATTGTAATATTTGTTAATTTACCCATTAAAATTATTGTTATTGAATTGTCACAAACGAGCTGAGCCCATTTTTATGGGCTTTAACGGCATTTGCAGACGCTTTTACCAATATCGCGATAGAGATAATAAAAAAATCACTTTCCAGATTTCTCCTTTTTATTGGATTCCGTAGCAAGCTAATAACGCTATAATATCGGAGTTGTGGATATAACCAAGACAAGCTGGGGCACGTAAATAGCAAATAGAAGAAATTTCCAGCAGCGACCCTGGTGGGGTATCGGGCACTTGAAAACTAATAAAGGCAACCCCCGATAAACAGAGTTCGTTCCGTTCCACGGTTGGCTATATCTGACGAATCTCATTTTCCTCAACGTGATATTTGCCCAACTTACTTGGTTCAACTTTGTTGAACTGTGAAAGGGTTTATATGCACATTTTACAGCTATGTGCCCCGCGCATATAAATTCAAATACTCCAGGGCTATTATGTCGTGCTGAATACAGTACCATGACCCTTCGGCCAAATACAATGTCGGAGGAAAATACGGTTAAATATATTTGTGGTAAGGGTAGCCGGCATTCAACGTGTAATGAGAGAAATTGGAAAAATGGTTCTAATAAAGAAGTTTATCAGTAAACTCGCATTCTTTCAAATAAACGAAGATATTTGATGTATTAATCTGTGTTTGCCATGTAAACTGGGTACAACTTAATATTTCCGTTATTTTTTTATCAAATTTACTTTTTTGCACATTATAAAGTTCGAGTAGTGTTAGTTGTGCTCGCAATATTGACTTTTATTCTTTTACAAATCATTAGTCATCGCCATGTGTGGAAGTTAACATGATTGATTCTATTTAATACCACAGAGGCACACAAAATAAAAAAGTGGTCTTTTCCTGGAACTCCATTGGGTGACTTATGTATTTGCTGAACCCGAATCAGATGTCCGTTTAGCTCCATCACCCACCATTTTTTTATAAATCGCGAAAATAAATTTAAAAAAATCATAATTACTTCCACATCCAGTGGAAGTATAGTAACGACAAACAAATTTTTAAAAATTTTTATTGTTCAAATAGGCTTAGAATGTCACGAAACGTCGAGATTTTAAGTTTGAGCGAAAAAAAAATTTCTGTCTGTCGGTCTGTAACTTTTTTTGTGCGCTCGTTTACTCTGGAACCGTTTGAGATATTGACTTGAAATTTGGTACACATATGTACTTTAACGAGATCTAGAACTAGATTATATGTTCATCTTGTTCCGTCGAAGGGTTGGGAGGTAAATTGGGGTAAATTTGAAAAAAATAAGTAAATCAAGCAGGTAAGAGTCCATAAAATTGATATTTAGTATATATAAGAGAAGCTAAGGTCTCAAAAAAAAATTGGCATTAGCCACCCCGATTATTAAAGGGGATGAAAAAAAATTGTGATTTAGTGTGTGTACAACAAGAACCAGAAACCTCAAAATGTTTTTTTACTTCATCCACCCCCATGGGTTTTTGGGGTAGAGGATTTCAAATATTATATTATTAAAGTTTCATAAACAATTATTTCCACACACAAAATTTTTTCGTCGTGAGTGACTTGGATAAAAAATCTGGATGTGGAAGTAGTGATTCCTTGGGCAGCGGTTTTTAGGTTATTTTCGCGATTTACTAAAAATTGGCGATGGAGCTAAACGGACACCTGATTCGTACTCAGCATGTCGATAAACATGGGGGCTACTCAATGGAGTCCCAGAAACAGCCCACTTTTTACTTTTTTTTGTGTCATTTTACTTCCACGTCGTCCAACGATAAAAATTTTTTTCAAATAGGCTTAAAATGTCATAAAACATCGAGATTTTAAGTTTGAGCGAAAAAAATTCTTTCGGTCTGTCTGTCGGTCTGTCTGTAACTTCTTTTTGTGCGCATGTTTACTCTGAAACCGTTTAAGATATTGACTTGAAATTTGGTACACATATGTACTTTAACGAGATCTAGAACTAGATTATATTTTCATCTTGTTCCGTCGAAGGGTTGGGGGTTAAATTGGGGTAAATTTGGGGTAAATGGGTAAATCAAGCATGTAAGAGTCCATAAAATTGGTATTTAGTATGTACAAGAGAAGCTAAGGTCTCAAAAAAATTTTTGGCATTAGCCACCCCCGTTACCAACCCCCACCCCCTTATTAAAGGGTATGAAAAAAAAATGTGATTTAGTGTATATACAAGAACCAAAAACCTCAAAATATTTTTTTACTTCATCCACCCCCACTACCACTCTCTATTACCACCCCCACCCTACTACCGATGTGGGGTATCGTTTTACGGGTTTTTGGGGTATAAGGATTTCAAATATTATATTATTAAAGTTCTATAAACAATTATTTCCACACACAAAGTTTTTTCATTGTGGGTGACTTGGATAGAGAATCTGGATGTGGAAGTAGTGATTGATTCCTTGGGCAGCGGTTTTTCTTCTGTGTGTACGAAAATATTTGCATACGCGGTTTTCTATAAAATGGCGGAGGATCCGGTGATATTCATATATTATGAGTTTTTTTTTAGGATAAATGATATAGATTTATTTTTTTTTTTTTTTCAGATAAATTTAGTACACAGAGAAGGTGGACATTATGCATACCACTTTCTTCGAAATTTAAAAATCTAATTAAATAACAGGTTGTCCCATAGAAGTTCCATTGAAAAAAAAGTAGTTTTCGTTGAAAAACCAATATCGTTAAACTAATGAAGAATAAATCGTGTTTAATGTTAATATCTGAACAAATAGTATTTTAAAGGTGCTTGCAGACCGATTTTTAACAGTTTTGGCAAAATCGCGGCCTTCAATGATTAATACTAAAAATTATAAAATCTATATTTTTTTTGAAAATCAAAATAATATTTGAGGATCAAATCATATGTATTTTAACCAAATCCAATTTTGATCCAAATATGCAAAAACATACAGGTTGTCCCATTTAAAAATGTTATTTTCATGTCAATTGCATTTCAACTGGAAGTCGGCTGTTTTGACTATTTACATCATATAATTGGAAATTGCATCCCATATCACTACATCAAATTTGAAAAAAATACTATTCGCCCATTCAAAAGTTACAAAAGTGTCCCTAGCTGAGCCACCAGGTGTATTTATTTTTCACTATGTTGCCGCAGTCTGATATTTACCAGTTTATCAACATATTTATTTCTATATTTAAGAATTTTTCTAAGGTGGTCACTCTGATGAAACCCTATAAAAATCACCTTTGAAAAAATATATTTAATTTTCTTCATAATACTCCCTACAATAACGTTTTTGGTTGATCACTCTATCTCTATTAGATTAGAAAAAAAATTAAAATACATCTTAAAATACATACTTTTCAACGTTACTCAGTAATGTTATGACATAGGTGAGTAAAAACTATATAAGTAATAGTGTAAATGATAACTTATTAAACAAAATAGTAGTTGTCATATTCCGTTCTGGGGACAGATTTCATATGGTTATCATGCTAGACCCTTTAGATAAATGATATAGATTTAGATTTTTTTTATTTATTTTTTTTTATAAATTTAGAGAGAAGGTAGACGCATACCACTTTCTTCGTAATTTAAAGATGTAATTAAATAACATGTTGTCCCATAGGAGTTCCATTGAAAAAAAATAGTTTTCGTTAGAGTTGTGGTGGGAGGTCTGCCATTCCAATCCTACAAGACATACACTTATTCATCCTGACCTCCTATCTAATTTTGGCAAAAAAAATTATATGTATACAAGAAAATATATAACAACAATAAATCTATGTCTAGTCGTTTTCCAATCTATCTGTATAAAATAAACGTTCTACCTTCAGATAATTGTGATACTCCTAATATTAAAGGTGATCTGGATTATATTTTCTTCCAATGTTCTAAATACAGAGCAGCAAATGACAGATCATATATTAATTAAGCAACTGAAATCGATCGCGTCTACATAATTCAAAAAAGAATAATTAGACTTATGTTTAATTTGACATATAAAGAATCGTGCAGACATAGCTTCAAATACAAAAAGATATTAACAGTAACGGGAATTTACTTGTTAAAGCTATTGTGTTACATGCATCAACATAAAAATCAATTTGTAACTAATAATAACATACATACACACCTCACTAGAACTAGAAATCACATACATATCAATCGCTTTAACCACAGCTACTTAAAAAAATCACCCATATATACTGGGTGCACATACTACAACTTATTACCAGCAAACTACAAACATTTAACGATCATAAGATTTAAAATTAAAATAAAGAAGTTCCTCATAGAAAACTGTTTCTATAATTTAAGAGAGTTTGAAAACTTCCTCAATAATAGCTGAACGCTCAATATACACAAAAAATTAGTTTTTGTTTAATCCATTTTTATGAATAGAACGTCGATAAGTAAATCAACAAATTAAAAAAAAAATAAAATAAATAAATAAATTAAGATTCTAAAATCTAAAAATGTATCTCGAGAGGATTTTTTTGTTTACATTCTGTAGTATTATATATCATATGTATTGCCTCTTTTTATCTATTTGTATTTTACAAATTTTATATGAATTTTTGACTTGCCTTATCCACTTTATTGTCGCAACCAGAAGTAAATAAAATTATTGTTGTTATTGTTGTTGTTGTTATTGTTAGTTAATTGTAATATTCAATTTTATTTTAATGTACCTTCGCCCTCTCTCTTTCTGAAGGGCAGTGGATATTTTTTTTCAGATTTTTTACATAATTTTTTAAGGTTTTATTCCGTCATATTGAATCCAACAACTTGTTTTTGCAAATTCTAACATTGTATTCCAATCAGTGATTCCGAAAAGTTATAAATATTAATTTTAGTGTTCGTATTGAATGTTATGAAATATCGCCAGCTATTCGGGATAATTTTCCACTGTGTGTACCCTCAGCAGCAAGATGCTGCTACCACATACATTGCTTATGGGATTATTAAATTTCTGGAGCAATTTTGACACTATGATTGGTCGAGATAGGTGGCCACCTTTATCACCAGACTTGATCCTTCTATGTTATTCTTTGTTTCGTCAAATGAATAATTAGAAAGTAGAAGAGGCATGATCGTTCACATCGAAAATTTTATTTATTTATTTATTTATTTATTATTATTTTGACAAGTCTACAGCCTTCATAGGCCAATTACAGACTGTACATATATATTTAACCTAAAAATCTCTAAAATAAGACACAGAACATAAGCGAAGAGAATAAATTAAAGACAGGTTAGATAAAATGTTTACAAAATTTCTATTTCATTCTGAATATTAAGTTGTCTATTTTTTTAATTTGTTGTGACCATTCCATATGTACCTCTGAATATGTTTAGATATCGTTGTAATGAATTATGGCTCTTTGCCATTCTCACAGGAGGTGACTTTAGTTCATAGTTTCTAGTTGATATAATGTATGAAAAAGTTCTTTGAAAACGTGTTCTTTCATCTGGCACATTGATTATTATTTTATTTAAGGTAGTTACGTCATACGAAAGATTATGTAGGAAGTTTATACAAATAAACAATGTCAAAGTAAGTTCTTCTGCCATTTAGTGTCATTAAATTAAACTTAGTAAGTTGATCTAAATAAGAAGAGTTACTAGTATACCTTTTATGCAAAATGAAATTAATATGTTTTATACATTTTTTCTGTACATTTTCTAACTTTTGTATGTATCTGGTATAGAAAGGACTCCAAGCAATAATCTAGTTTCGATCTTACAAAGGAGGAATATAACATTAAAATAGTTTTTTCGCACTTAAATTATTTGCAATTGCCTAGGACAAAACCTAAATTTTTATAGCACTTATTTGAAATATTTATGATCATTAAACGTCAGTTTCGAGTCGAATATCACACCCAGATCAGTTTTTGTACAAACTCTTTCCAAATTTTCGTTTCGTATTTATATCAAGCATATTTTTTTATAACGTGAAAGTCATTACCTTGCGTTTATTAATATTAAAGGGCAGCTGATTCTGAACAAACCAGTTATATATTTCCCTATTGTCATCTTGTAAAAGCAAACAATCCTGATAATCACCTATTTGTTTAAATATTTTCATATCAGCGAAAAGGCTAACTGATGAATGTTTAACGGAGTCTACAATACCATTAATGAAAATAAAAAATAAAAGTGGGCCTAGGTTTGAGCCCTGCGGAACTCCTGAATCTGATGTAATTCGACTCAAAATTATTAATCATGACATATTGTTGTCGATTTATAAGATAAGTAGACATAAATGTTATTAAATCACTAGAGATAGAGAATTTTCTAAGCTTATATACCAATATGCCATGGTCAACTTTGTCAAATGCCTTAGCAAAGTCGGTATAGATCACATCCATTTGTTTATTGTTTGTCAAGGCATCCGTCGTAGAGGCCACAAAATCCACTAGATTTCCATTTACTGATCTTTTCTTTTGAAACCCATATTGAAAGTTAGATATTTCCTTTTTAGCATGTTCATACAGGTAGTTATATATAATAGTCTCGAATATCTTAGATACATTTGATAATATAGCAATAGGACGATAATTTATAATTTCTCTTCGATCTCCGCTTTTAAAAACAGGATTAATTCGTGCTATTTTCAGTTTATCAGGAAATTTTTACAGTCTATTTGAAAATATGAACCGTCGTCTATTAAAAAATGATGATTATTTTGAATAAATAATGTACAATATTTTTGCAAATTTGATATCTTGTACGAAATTAGAAATTGAGAGAGTCATAGATTTATACTACCAATTTATGGCACTACCCCCGCTATGTCAATTTCAGTCCACATAATAAATATTTCCTGTGTTGAATACTTGTTTGCCGGCACTGTATGTACACACGTTTCTCAAAACTCGTCGGTTGCATTAAAACTCAAAAGTTTTTAAGAAGATGCTTTTATATGTTCTACATGTTGATGGATCTGTTGAGAAGCCGAATGCTTTGTGTGCATTAACGTTCCACTAATATTTGTTAAAAGGGGCTAATATGTTTGCACAATACCTGAGTCGTAGTATTGTTCAGGCTAATAAAGACGGAAGACGACAAGCAAACGTTCGTTGGCCAGGGACGGACTGGGTTTATCAGTCAAAACGACGGAAACGTATTTTTGATCAAAATAGCAAATGTTTTCCTAATTTACTACTTTTCGATGTAGGTATCGTCAACTCTTGTGTATATAGTGTGAAGAGCAATATAGCAAATAGATATTTAAATATTGTAAAATAGTCCATTTTCTAAACACTAAAAATTCGCAAAGTTCTAACTTCGTCGACTCAAAACCGATTTTGATATATATTTTTTTTATTTCGGAAAAAGTTTGTAGAAAAGTTCCTCATAGGTGAGAGGTGTGCTTTTTATTTTTTCAATTGTTATGAACAAATAAATGTTTTCTTAATACACTCTTAATTAAAAAATGTATTGTATATTTAAACAATTGCCTGAAATTTGATAACATAAGGTTTTGGGGTCGCAGATTACGAATCTGGCCTCAAATCGGTCTAAAAACAAAATGACGTCAGTAAACCTACTGCTACATCCTTAGTGCTTTGGGAGAGCGTAAACGTATAGGAACGTTGAGGAAATTCATATAGTGGAACAAAGGAGCGAGAAGAGTAGTGGCAGTCTGTGTTGGTCATTTTTATCGGCTTTGGCTGCTTTGTCGGTAAGCTTTTTGACGACCCGCCTTACCCTAATATCTTTTGTCTCGACTGTAACAATAGTATTAGCTAGAAGAGTAGTTGTTTTGATTGGTTCTGCAATAATGAGCGTTTTAAAGTATTCACCGTGGATTACCGTACATTAACGTGCCCAGATTAGGGCAACAATATACAGAAAGTAGGTAATTTCAGAATAAATACCTAAAAAAGTGTGTATGTTGTGATTTGCTTAATAGCTAAATGATATTCTCTAATCGTGATGATAGCAAATAAATAAAATAAAAAATTTAAAAAATAATTAATTGTAAAAATAGTATACTACGATACAAGGTTGATAGTATTGTAGCAGGCTTATTGCCGCCTCATAAATTATAAAATATTTTTACTCAAGCGTGAATGTCCGCGGTAGATTTAAATATATTTCTTAAATTTACATCTTAAACAAACACAACGGTATGCAACCAGAGTTACGTCTAAACTGTATTCAAGGTAGCTGGATGTTCTAACTTAACTTTAAGAGTGGAGAGGGTAAAGAGACGATACGATTTGAATGCGATGAAAGGGAAATCAGAACGATTCGTTTTCCGTTACTTGAAGTTTAGAATTTCGATTGCTCGCTAAACTTTTGAAAAGTGATGTATCTTCATTAAATTTCTCCTTAAAGACTTCGACATCGAAAGGGTTGATAGTCCCTCTTCTTGAACATCAAGCAGGCCTAATTATTTTCACCGGTTTAATCCGTAAGTAATTTATAAAGAAATATATTTTTTTTTGCAACTTAGATTTGGCAACGGCCATATTACAGCAAGTCACGCTTACACTTCATTTCTTTCCAGGGTTTTGGATGCAAGTTTTTATTATAAAAATGCAAATCTTCTAAATTTGGAAGCAAGTTTTATCAATTTTGGGATGCACATCGTAGATATGCAATCTTTTTAACGTCATATTAAATTTTGGGTTGGAAACATTAATTTTTTTTTTTAACCATCCCATGGGGTTATCTTTCTTCTCTCTTCCACGTAATTTGAAGATAAAAATGTATCTATTAGTCTAGAACAACTTTTTACGGAGGACGCGACGATAGTATGGTAGGATGTTTGGAATTTGTCCTTATGGAATTTCTGGAAGCGTCGAATATGGTACTGGGAACTTCTTAACTTAATCTCGGGCTCATCTATAAATCAGACGTTACGCCGATAATTTATACCTTAATAAAAATAGAAAATATTAACTGTTCGTTGAAACATGTTAAGAATAAAATTGAAAATGGAAATAGTTTTTTTTTTTTTAAATATTTGCAACATGATACTTTAAAGAACTCTAAAAAAATGTTAAAGCATAAAAATATGAGGTATTTATAAAAAAACATTAGATAAAAATTTTATTTGCGACACTTATCTGGAATTTTACAGTATTATAAGAGAATTCTGGAAAAGGCGCGACATTTTCCCGTTTTTTCATTTTCCAAAATTCTGTTATAAGTATTTAACAACAATGTACCCTATATTATGTTTCGTACGATGGTATTTGTCGCGAAAACTGCGCGACAAAATATCGCCACTCGTATCGCCTCAGATCGCCTGTATGTTACCTCGGATTGCCCCAGATGACCCGTGGATTACCCCGGATCGCCTCAGATTGACCGTGAATTACCTCATATCACCCTCTATTACCTCACCCCGGATCGCCTTTAGATCGCCCTGGATCGCCTCGGTAAGTGCATTAAAAATTTTACTTTACTTTTTTTTTTTGCAAATGTTGAAGTCAAAATCTTCGTTAAATCACAAATGACGGATTTTCTAAAAATGTCAGATTTTCTGATTTCTACATAAACTACTTCATAGTGTTGTATATTGTGCACTTATATGATCTTTGAACAATGTTCATTAAAAAACAAGATCGAGCAAAAAAACTATAACGAAATATCTTCCCCATTATTCAAACTCTGTACTTTATAATGTACAAATAAAATATCCGCGTGTCGCTACGTGATTGTTAAAAATCATAAGTGTATTCATTTTGAAGCCGCCATATTGGATTCTTTTAGAGGTTAGCCCCTTTTACTTGCAAAATTTCTAGTATATCTAGAAGCACCCAAACAATTAATGCGGAAAAACAGATATGGCCGTTGTGTTGCCATTTATAGAATACACGTACTTGCCAATTGCCATATTTGTTCAGGCGGTACGCTTACAAAGTAACCTCGACAGGTGGCATAATGCTGTTGGACGTACCATACAGCAAAGAATAAATGCCTAGACGAAGGCATGAGTCATAAAACGCCTGCCAAGATGTTGTGGATAAGAGGAAGAAGATTTAGACGATTGAAGGAACTTATACTAATCCCAAAATTAATCATATTCTCTTTTTTTATATGAAAACAGTGGTATTCATGAACAAAATTGAACGTGGGAGGAATGGTGTTTTGTTCAGTCTGTCATTTTTTATGTCCGACAAATCTTCGTTGTGTCCTAAAAACTTTTTCGAATTGAGGAATTTTAACTAGGAGGGGCGTGTCAAAGTCGCGCTAAAACCTATACCCATGCAGTGTTAACATTCAAGTTTGCAGTCAAAAGTTTTTACTGTATTTTCTGGTGACTAATAGTGTGAATGTGACGTTCGTATTTGCGCATCCTTATTAAAAAACAGAGTGTAGTTCTACGAATAATTATAAATAGTTATGAGTAAAAAAATTATTGAAAAAAAATTGAACGGCCTTCAAAAAATATCGCTAAAAATTGTGAAAGAAAATATTATCTTCGTCCAGTTAATTGAACCCTATTACCTAATATCGATATTGAAGTTAAAAACACGTTTTTCGTTATTTACTTATCTTTACACCGACCTCATTATCGATATTATGTAATAGGGGGTTCAATTAACTGGGCGACGCGACGGTAAAATTTTAATTCATAGCACAGGCACGAAAAAAATCCAAAGGTGAAAGGCACATATCCTAATGTTTTTTGAGCCGCTGATTCCTAATATCACGTCAAAAATATGTTCCATTGCTCAATTTTTAGCAAATTGACATTTCATCCCTAGATTCGGGGTTAAATAGCTTTTAAATCTAATTGAACGACACACGTTGAAGTAAAACTCTTGAATCGTTTAAAATGGCTCTAGTCACATACTCCCAACGTTCGTACCACGGACATGATACAAACAAACTTATTCTGATTTTTCCATACTACGCTTGTGAGGGCTTGACAGATCGGGGTTATTACAGGGAATATTGATAAGTTGAGTATCTTTTGACCAGGAGCGCCAAAACAACTCCCGGGGATTGGAACCTCCCTGAATTGCAATACATTAAGAAAATACTGCGAATGAGCTGAAGAACGGTTTTCTCTCGTTTTCGAGGGCAAGCAACCCCATGGTTGCAATACTTTTCCCCCGCACCTTCTGGGACTATCCCTAAACGGAAAAAACTACCTCTTGTCCTAATTTTTCCGTACTATGCTTGTGAGGGCTTGACGGATCGGAATTATTACAGAGAATATGGATAAATCGAATATTTTTGACCGGGAGACGCCAAAACAACTCCCGGGCGTTGGAACCCCCCCCTCCCTGAATGACGAAAGTCCCGAAAATACTGCGAAAGGTCTGAAGAACGGTTTCCCCCTGTTTTCGAGGGCGAGAGACATGATTGTGACCATATTTTTTCTTCTGTCCTCCTCTACCGTGCCTCTAAACCATGGATTGAGAAAATCGCCCCTTTTTTCGCTTCAAGAATTTCTCACATGAAAACTATCAACTTTCGAAAAAATGTGCAAAGAACAAAAAGTTTTTGAAAATTTTGTTATTTACAAGCTGAATACTGCAAACATGTGACATTTTCATGAAAAACGTTTCGAACAACAGTAGCTCAATGTTCCATGTACTTTCGAAATATGCAATAAAAAATAAGGGGTGAACATTTTTTGTTAATTACCCTGTTCTATATATGGCTTGCCGACTTGTGGAGTAGGCTTGATAAAAATGTTTGTCTGTCTATTCAGTATATCTCCTTGCAAAATGTGTATATATGATACGCATGATAGATATAATGAGTTAAACTTAGAAGATGCGGATTGTTATGTTGTTTTCTTGTATCAACGAGAGAATCGTTGAATAATGACATGAGTTTTTTTACTTTTATATCTCCCCTCTTTGATACAAGAAAAGAGATGATGGATTTTTTAAAAAAATGTTTTTACTCTTTAGGTAGCCTCTTTACTTCTACATATAACAGAAAATACCCGTCGTTGAATCTTTAAGTCTTAACATCCAACCCGAAAAGACATTCTGAAATCTCTGTTATTTATCTAAAGGCATCGTGATTAGAGATATAATTATAGGAAGAAACTTACCCGTCAGCGAATTGACCTATTTTTTTTTAATATAGTTTCGAGTAATGAAAAATAAATCGCAAAACTATTCTTTGTAAAACAACTATTCGTGCAATCATTGTAAAGAATTTTCTATTAACTAAAAAAGAGCTAATCACCAAATAACAGTCTATTTAAAACTATTGAAAGGCTCGAGAACTGATAACTAACAGATATTAATATATGGAACTGCTCTCCCATATGTTTCTAAATGTGTAAATTGCAATTTAACGATTTTCTGTCATTCGCTGATAGGCCAGAACGTTACCTAGCGACCTGTTCTCTACTAATCTTGAGTAAAGGCCGTCAGTGTAGGAAAAAAAAAGAAGAATAACGGTTATTATATATTTGTTTCATAGCATACTGCATTCGGGAATATGAGAAAAATGATAAATAGAGCATGATACAAAGTCGATAACAAGCCAATAATACAAAATATAGGTTTGCCCAACATTGCGATATCTACCCTCTGGCCTCTAGTCTTCATAGTGTTTGTTGCATTTGGTACACTCACTGAACTCTACTTTTATAAATGGAAGGCCAATATAGGTATAAGCGCGTGAACAAAATACGGCAATTACGCCACAGAATAAAACTCAAAATATAAAGCCACGCGTCGACGCAGTAGAGAAATTGATGTCTGAACATGAACCAAACGGCTGTCTACGGAAGTTATGCGCTGACGCGATTCTGTGCTTTATTCGTTTCTCATAGATTCCGTAGCGTAAGTCTTGGATTAGATGTAATTTCCAGAGTCGGTGTCACTCATTTTATTCTTTGTTTATTTCTGTCATTTATGTAAAGTTGTTATAAATTGATTATTTTGTGAAATATATTTTGTGACTGTTATAAACAGTTAATTGAGACAATATGGTGCAATCTTGTATGGTACTGTGTTGCAAGGATCGTTGCAAAATCCCGTGTTTTAAACAGTTGCAGTAACAATAAGACCGGCTCTGGCGTATTTTGTAGTGCGATTGCGCTCCGCTTTAAGGTCGCCATACTTGCGCGAGGTTCAATTTCACGTAAAAATTGGTATAGATATTGACCTTCCATTTATATAGTAGAGTTCAGTGGGTACACTGCTTTAGAATTTTTAGTTCATGTTGCCAGCGGTGACCGGGATCGCAGTACACTCCAATATTGAAGTAATCCACAGTGTTGGCTCTTCCCTACCTTTATATTTCTAATTTATAAATTGTTAGCTAAACTCTTAGAATTTAATGAGACAGAAGATCCTTTAAGCAAAAATTACAATATACAGAGGGGCCCAAAAGTCAATTTACCGATTGGCACTTTTAAATAATTAATCAAACAGTATGAAAAAGAATTTATTATTATAGGCTACAAAAAAAATTATCGATAGTTTTCAAAATGGTGACCCAGGTGATCAATCCACTCTTGACAATCTTTCTGCAATAGTGCTGCAAATTCTCTGGATTAAGGCTTTGTCACTGTCAATTTTCTTAAATGCAGCGTCTATCAATAACTTTAAATGATCAATATTAAGAGGGCGAGTTGCAAATACGAGGTTTTTGAGAAAGCTCCAGAGTGATAAGTCTCATGGGGTCATGATCATGGAAGCCAATCCCACGTTCCTCGACGATAAACCCATTCATCGAACGTTGCATTCAAGTACTCTCGCACTTGAATATTGAAATGTGGTGGCACTCTGTCCTTTTGCCAAATTATGTGAGTTCCTTCGTACAAGGAACTATTTTGGAGCTCAGGTATAACAGTGTTTCTTAACATTTCAAGGTACTTTTACCAATAATTTTTTAGATTGTTTGACTAATCATTTAAAAATGTAACGGTAATCGGATTTTTGGGCCCCTCTGTATATAGCTCATAAAGAGCTAAGCTAAACACTTAATTGTATGGCTTAAAAACTTAGTTAATTATCACCGCGGAAACTAAAATTAAATAGAAAAGCTTACCAAGCAGGTAAAACAATTATTATTATGTGCCGCACAAATGACAAAGCTACACACTCGCTCTGGGAAGGCAAAAAACGTACTTAACGGTAGTAATTCATCTCTTACTGTTAGACTTTAATGAGACAGAAGATCCTTTACGCAAAAATTACATGTATGGTTGCAATATATATTTGCTCATACAGAGCTAATCTAAACACAAAATTCTATGGCTTAAAGACGTAGCTAATTATCACTGCAAAAACTGAAATTAAATAGAAACGCTTATCAAACAGGTAAAACAATTATTATTACATGTCAAGCCAGATTTTCTATTTTTGTCCCTGATTTTTTAAGCAAAGATTTAAAGAAAAAAAATCTTCTGATTGCTTAAGTATTAAGACCTGCAGACGATGACAAAGTGACTTTTTTTTTCAAATCAGTGAGCAGTTCTTAATACTTAAGCAATTGGGAAGTTTCTTCGAAATCTTCGTTTTTAATTGGCTATCGATCTATCAGGTCAGATTTTCGATTTTTGTTCCTGATTTTTTTAACTTCTTGGAAAGTTTTGAGAAATCAGGGACAAAAATAGAAAATCTGGCTTGACAAGTTGATAGGTAATTAAAAAAACTAAAATTAAAAAAAAATACTTTCCGATTGCTTAAGTATTAAGATCTGCAGACTGATTTAAAAAAAAAAGTCATTTTGGGACTACTGTGTGGCGGTGCCGTGCTTAAGAAAATGATATCGTAATTCGACAATTTCTCCTATATCCCTGAACCGATTGAAAAAATGTTTTGATACGCTTTTAATGAAAATTTGATGGTAGAATGATACCAGAATATTGAAATCAACAGAAAATATTTTTTTTTATTTTCTCACAAGAAAAAAAATGTTTTTTTTATTGGTACCCTATTTTGCTTATTTAAAGTACGCCTCAGAGTGTTTAAATCCAAGTTTTAAAAACGCGCGTGTTTTAAAGTTACCATGGCAACATCAAAGGTAAGCAAGTACAACTCGTTCATCTGTATCTGTTACCTTTTGCTTTTCCATCCATTTGATGAACTTGTATTCTTTTTTATATAAGCGTCTTCTGATTTTTACGGTATTAACCGCGATTCTGCTTTTCTATTTAAGTAATCAATGTTAGAACTCATTTTAAAGCAATATACAATCAGTGACAACTGTAGTGACAATAATTAATCCTATGTGACAGATTGCAAATTAATTTTTATTTTCTCATTTTCATGACACTGACAGGTATCCTGATGTCACATCACGAATTCAACCATTTTACATTCTTAATTCTTATTTCCATTTTTTGTAGTAATAATACCAATATTTATGATTTAAAAGTGTACCAATAAAAAAAAATAGCGTAAAGTATTCGTGGATAACTGGTCTTTAAAACACTTGCTCTATTTCGAGCACTCCGGCTGCGCCTTCGTGCTCGAAAAATCGCGCGTGTTTTAAAGACCTTAATATCCACTTATACTTTAATATACTATTTCCTTTAATTTTAAATGTTCTAGTATCGTTCTATAAAGTTATCTCTAAAAGCCTTTCAAAAATTTTTTTGAATCGGTTTAGGGATGTAGAATTTGTCGAATTACTTTCACAGCACCGCCTGCCTTAAACAAAATAGCACCCCAAAAAAAGAAAAGTATGTGTGTGTACCAGAAAAGAGACCATTAAACCCTCACATATTTTGGCGCGCTGAATCCGAACATGAGATCCAAATTAACTTCTAACTTGTAATTTTTTTTTGTAAATCGCGTTTTTTTCCTATTTCTCTGTGGTGGTACCGAAAAATGGGTCAAATTGACAAAATATCGAAAATTTTTATTAAGAAAAAGTGCTTCGAATCCAAACCAAATCTGCAAAAAATAAAAATACAAATTTTTACCCCGACTGTTATATACTTACCTATCTTTCTCAGATCTTGTTCAAAATTACCATATGGAGTCCTCGTTGTATTCTAATCAGTTTTTCTTAATAAAATTTTTCAATATCTTGTCAATTTGAGCCATTTTTCATTGCCACCACGAATAAAATTCGAAAAAACACGAGATTTACGAAAAAATTACAAGGTAGACGTCAGATTCGGATTCAGCGCACCAAAATAAGTGAGGATATGCTGGTCTCTTTTCTGGTACAACATACTTTTTTTATTTTATGGGCTATGCACTTCAACTACTCTTCCTGAATACGATTATTTTTTAAATTGATTCCACAGAGAAAATATCATTTATATATTTTAACAAAAAAACCTTTATTTTTCTTCAGTATCTAGTTTGTTTTAAATTTAAAGAAATATTCATTTCAAGGAGCTGAAGAATAAACATAAACAGTCTTGAGAAAATATGGAACAACATATTATTTTTGAGCATGTGTAATGATACAACACTGATTAATCATAAAATTAAAACCCACTTGTCACTTATTGTTTGTTAGTTATACTGTTATAGTTTTAATAAAAATATATTCTTTTCGTTTTGGTTTTAATAAAAATGTTATTTCAAATATTGCGAGTTTTATACCAAGAAACCTTAAAAAGTGCTAATAACAACTAAACTGTCAACTTGAATTAGAGTAGCTATTTATTGTACCTAGGTGAATCTGGATTGAGGTAAAGTGGTATTATCAAAATGTATGATTTCTTAAAGCGTCATTAATAGCATTAGTTTAACAATGAACTTTAAATCATCAGTAAAAACAAAAAGGAATTGTAAAAGTACAAGTAAAGGTGACACTTTACACTTGAATTACACACATAATTTTATCTTCGAACGTTTGAAAATATCAAAATAAAAGGAATAATTAAGGTGAATTTTGACTGGAAACGGGGATTCATCAACATATTCTGAGATTGCTTTGCATAGGCATGTGATCAAAATGAACAGACGAACTAAGCACAATCGCTGTCAATTTATTTAAGTTTTATTAATTATTGTAAAGTATTATTCTTCGTATAAATAAATTAGGTAAGTAACTAATTGTACTCTTACATGAACTCTCATTATATTAAAAACAGTTTTGAGACATTATTATTTCATAAAAATATATTATCAATGTTCCAACCAAGTTTGTTTAAGTGCAGATGCACTAAGGTGTGTTAAAGTATTTTTTCTCCGATTGTGTTAAAAATCAAATTTTCTAACTTCAAAATGACTGCGGAAAATGTAACTTTGCCGCACGCCTATTTATATTTACATGTTTATTTTTGCAAAAAAAACTATTTGTTTTGTTTGTTAGTCATGACAACCGTTTTAGTAGTACTTGATCTTTATCATTTTAAATAAAATCTGACAGGCAGCAAATTTAAAATTTTGGAAAGACTTTAAGTAGGCTATTGTCTATGTACAAAAAAAGAGGGTTGAAAGGAACTAAAACGTTAAAGGGTTTTTATTGTTTATTATGTTCAATTGACCCCAAGATATGAAAAAACCGCGGAGTGCTACCATTTAAAGTGGTGCGTTTTTGAGATCGAAGTAAAAAGGTCCACTTTTCATATTTTTTTCTGCTCGAAAACTATGATTTTTTTCTATAAACACGTCAATAGAAATGTGTGTAGAGAATTAAATTTCCAATCAAAATGGCACCTTCAGAAGTAAAAAATTATTTTTTTTTACAAAGAAAAGGTCCAAAAACAAAACAAGAAAAAACGAAAAAATGCAATTTTTTATTATTTTTTTATTTTAGCCTGTAACTATTTTGCGGGTACATTTAGGCATAGACATTGCTGCATAACAAAAAAAGCTGACGTTTTACCCGTTAGAATGAGATTTTGTAAACAGTTTTACGATTAATAGTGACCGAGATATAGTGTTTCAAAGTTTGCAACTTTTAACTTTTTTTGCTAATTTTTACTATTTTTTTTCAAATTTCGTCCTGTAACTTTTTTCTGACTGAATTTAAGTGTAGACGTTATTATATTAAAGTGAAAGCTGACTTTACGCCCGTTGAAATGGTGGCTGGTAAAAGTCTCTACGACAAATAGAAACCTAGATACAGCGTTTCGAATAGTGTTACTTTTATTAACTTTCTTCCAATTTTTACGTTCTTTTTTAAATTTCGGCCTATAACTTGTCAAATGCTTTAAGTACAGATATTGCTACACTGAATGACCTCTCAGCATTCTTGTTTAAATGGTTTGCAATAGAAGTTTAACCCATCTTAAAGTATTGTTTTTTCTCCATATTATCCTTATCCATTTTTCGTATTTCCGGCCTCAGAAAATCAGGTTACTGGCACATTTCGTGATGATAATATTGAGACTGGGCAAGCTGAAGAGGATGCAGACGTACTAATTGTAAATACTGCAAAAGATAAGGCATCCCAATCAGAAAATGTTGTTATAGTTGGTCAAGATGTCGATCTTCTTATTATCCTATCATTATTACCAGAAGAAAATGAAAATATATATTTTTTCAAACCTAGTATAGGAAATGTAACTACCAAATTATATAACCATAATAATTTCAAATTTAATTATCTACAAAAATACCTTGGCTTCGTCCATTCAGTGGCTGTGATACAACCTCTTCCTTTTTTGGTATTGGTAAAAAGAAATTCTTGAGTTTCATTAATAAGAATATTTTGCTTTTGGAAAAGTATTTAAATGAATTTTTGTGTGAAAATGAAAGTCCAGCAGCCATCGGTTCTGCTTCTGAATGTATTGTAACATTACTATACGGTATGAAAATTGATGGCCAAAGCACCTGTCGCTATAAGTTATTTCAGAAGTACTCAACAGGTGCGAAATTCTCATTGTCCCGATTGCCTCCAACAACTGATGCTGCTAAACATCATGGTTTAAGAACCTACTTGCAAATGCAACATTGGAAAGGAAATATTGTAAATCCTCTCATCTGGGATTGGAAAAGTTCAGAAAATGGACTAGTACCACTTTTGACAAATAAACCTCCCGCACCACAAGTTTTGCTGGAAAAAATAGCCTGTAAATGCACCAAAGGATGCAGAGGAAACTGTGGTTGCAGGAAATTGGGAATGAATTGCTCCATTTTTTGCAAAGAATGTATGGGAATGAACTGTGAAAACGGTGATGTACCTCAAATAACGGAAGACAATGTTTATATAGATGCCGATGAAGAAATCGACTTTGATTTTGAAAATATGTGAAATCCAGCATTTGAATAATTTCATAATGTAAGTTATTAATCTAAGTTATTTGAACAAAAAAAAAAAAACACGTGATATATAATAAAGTTCAGAAGTGGAAAAATGTAAAAAGTTATTTTTTAAGTACAATAATCTATTATATCTAGACTGTATCTTGGTTACTATTGACATAAACTTCTATTGCAGACCATTTAAACAAGAATGCTGCGAGTACATTCCATGTAGCAATATCTGTATTTGACAAATAAGTTATAGGCCGAAATTTAAAAAAGAACGTAAAAATTGGAAGAAAGTTAATAAAAGTAACACTCTTCGAAACGCTGAATCTATTTGTCGTAGAGACTTTTACCAGCCACCATTTCAACGGGCGTAAAGTCAGCTTTCACTTTAATATAATAATGTCTACACCTAAATTCACTCAGAAAAAAGTTACAGGACGAAATTTGAAAAAAAATAGTAAAAATTAGCAAAAAAAGTTAAAAGTTGCAAACTTTGAAACGCTATATTTCGGTCAATATTAATCGTAAAACTGTTTACAAAATCTCATTTTAACGGGTAAAATGCCAGCTTTTTTTGTTATGCAGCAATGTCTATGCCTAAATGTATCCGAAAAATAGTTAGTCTAAAATAAAAAATAAAAAATTGCATTTTTTCGTTTTTTTTTTGTTTTGTTTTTTGGACGTATTTTTGTAAAAAAAAATTTTTTTGACTTCTGAAGGTGCCATTTCGATTGAAAATTTAAATCTCTACACACTTTTCTATTGACGTGTTTATAGAAAAAATTCATAGTTTTCGAGCAAAAAAAATATGAAAAGTGGACCTTTTTACTTCGATCTCAAAAACGCACCACTTTAAATGGTAGCACTCCGCAGTTTTTCATATCTTGGGGTCAATTGAACATAAGAAACAATAAAAACCCTTTAACGTTTTAGTTCCTTTCTACAGTACATGGACAATAGACTAAAGGGAAATAACTTCACAACCGTAGAAAAAATAGTATGTTACACACTCGTATGATAGGAACACGAGCGCAGTGAGTGTTCCTATCATACTTTCATACATCGTTTTGCAATGAAGCCCTTGCCACACTTGTGTTACAACATACGTATTATTGTCACATGTTATGGGAGACGTGCGGCAAAGTGACATTATTCACAGCTGTTCGGCAAACGTCAATTTTGCGCTTTCAAAATGTGAGTAAAAAAGACTACTTTATACTTTGATCGTAAATAATAGTATTTTAAACAAGTTTCGAAAACGAATCTTTTCACACGAGTGAGACAGTCGAAAGAGTGTGAAAAGATGTTTTTAAACGTGTTGTTTACAATATTTTTTCTACGACTCAAGGAAAATAATTTCATAAGTAAACAGATCAACCATTTTTAATAAACTTCTTTAAAAGTGATGTGGTTTGAAGACTTCAAATCTGATGTTTAGTTGTTAAATAAGTTGGTTGATATAAACCTGAATAGATTAGCCTACTTCAAAAAATACAAATAAAAGGTGTCAGTTCTGTTTTCGACAGGACTGTGTGAAAAACATGCCAGTACTGTGTTTTTTTGGATATTTGCACACATCGTGTGAAAAAAGACAGTTTCGAGTCATGGTTACTGTGCGTTATTTTTTGTTTTCGAAGGCAGTCATAGAAAAAATAATTTAAATAAATTATGTCTATTATAATTTATGGCGAACTACGAACCAATTCTGGACCACTGCTATGCGTGGGTGCTAATGCGCGTAACTGAAAAGACATAACGGGCATGGTCGTCTAGGCCAGTACGACCCTGTCGGTGGCTCGGTCAAGTTCACATGCTTTTATGGTTATACAACCTATAATCACTAATGGACCGTTTTCTATTCAAAGAATTTATCTCGTTTTGTGTTTGCTACCACTCAGAGGTACGCATTCTCCATTCTCTTGATATTTCCTTCTTCAAAACCTGCTCTTAAACGTTTCCTAAAACGGTGTACTAATTAGTTGGTTTGTTTTCCATTGTTAATTCTAATGTGCCTCACTTCTGTTTATTTTTAAAGGTTTATTCCTTTTTTATTATTTCACGATGAGGTAAAGAAGGAGGTTAAAACAATAGGCCATACAGTTTTTAAGGCTTTAAAGACTTTTGGAATATGATCCTCGTCGAGTGGAAAAATCGTTTCGAAGATAAAAATTTTATTATTACTCTATTTTCAGATACAAAAAAAATTAATTAATAGATTTTCTTCAAGTTCTTTCATGGTACCTATTCCTAATTAATAAATGGGGTTTAATGGGTCTACACACGATCCGGCGGCAGGGAGCCAGCATTGTCGGTACGCTTTGAAGATAATTGGAATTCCAGCGGACCAGTTCACTTTTACGAATGAGTTCAAAGCATGCCGACAAGGCTGGCTCCTTGCCGCTGGATCGTGTGTAGATCCCTTTAAACACGATCCAGCGGGGTCTACAGACGATCCAGTTGCCGGGACCCAACATTGTCGGTACGCTTTGAAGATAATTGGAATTCCAGCGGACCAGTTTATTTTTACGAATGAGTTCAAAGCATGCCGACAAGGCTGGCTCCCTGCCGCTGGATCGTATCTAGACCCCTTTAGAAGGCCCACCAACTAATAAATCTTATTTTATTATATTATTTTATTATTATTTTAGAAGATAGATTGAAACATTCGCATTTTCTCTCATTTTTAGTGACTTGGAAATTATGCTCATTATTTATGGTAGGTATTATTTTTTCTAATATCGATACTTAGTAGTCTGGAATTTCCTTCAAAACGTTTTTTCCATTTTTGCTTGTTGGTCAATTGTTACAGATACATATAAGCAAAATGTGACACTAATTATGATGCACATTACAAATTTCTCAGAATCGTGTCTTGGAAACTACAGATCGTACAGAGATAAACATAAAAAATTAAAAGCTATTCCTATAAGCTGTCATCTGTTACAGATATTTTCTCATAGTTAGAAAGCTGTAATAATAAATTTTCTATAATTCCAGAAGTGATTAATTGTATCATGTTACACACGAAACATAAATATAAAGATACCGCACATATTAGAAGGCATCTAATTATAAAGCTAATGCTCTCAGGAAGGGGGGTTATACTTTTTAATAGACGCATACCGACATCCATTACCCTCCGCCAGTGCCTATGACGGAGTTGGGAATCAAACCCAGTACACGTTAGACAATGTGACCAATCCAGCTCACCCACAACATGCTCTAGCCCGCTGCGCTGCCGTGTCGGAGGAGAAACATAAATATGGACCGACCGGACGTAACAAATAATATGCATTTGAATCGTCCTGCTGGGGCACATTTTTAGATCATTAAATGAAAAGTTGCTATTGACATCTTTTTACCACCTGATTTATATTTTATAAACTTTTTGCGTCAGGAGAAACACCAAAATATCACATTAGAAGCCAGAAACATTAGACGGTCACGTCGTCGCGTCGCGCGTTGGTACCAGCATGCGTGCCTGGGAGAATCATGTGACATACCTTTTACCGCCTGATTTTTTAGTTAGTAATAAAATAATGCAAAAGTTAGTAATAACTTTTTGCGATATAAGGAGTACTAAAACAATACATAGTCATGGAAAATGTACAATAAAAATGCTGTGAACCATTTTTAGATCAATTTAACCCGTCCAAAAATTAGTGGATATTTCGTCGAAAAAATTCGAAGATACCATTTTGGTTGTAACATTACATGATGCAAAAACAAAGAAATAACGTGCCTTTTCAGTTACTTTAGAACTAGGAAATGTCAATGAAATTGCATTATATCGAAAATATAAACAATTGATAGATTCGACCTCTACTTGGTGAAAATTCATATTTGTAAGGTTAACAAATAAAACACTGAACTGTTTTTTAAATTAACTTTACGAAAATATTTGAGTTTAAGACCATGTGTTAGATTATTTATGTGTTTGTACTTCCATAGAAAAACCACACATTTCGTGGTATCTCAATGGGAAACGTCCTGTGAAAAGGCTTATTATTAGCCTTAATTCTGGTTTGCTGAGATCGAGTAGCTCTATTGCACTTTTGAGCGAATACCTTGTGAAGTTTTTAGCTTGCCTTTGACCTGGAATTAGATTACAATAGGAGGATTTTTTTTCAACCTACCGTTTTCTTACCTCCCACGTTATGATATTTTGCTATCAACAGAACGGCTCCAGTCTGATGAATGAAGTTCATCAAAAGTAAATGAACTAATGCCTCAAGAACTGCTTGGATGTCCAAGGCGTAAGTTTCCGCCTGAAAGATGGTGGGAATGTTGCCTAAGATCTTTGACAGCTTACATTTTGACCCATATACGCCGGCATCTGCTCCCTCTTCCATCTGTGCATAGTAGACGCAAAATTTATAAGATATGTTTTTTATTGTCGACCGTTTGTACGCGCCGGCTAAATCCTTTGTCGGCATAATAGGCGCTTTTGATATTTGATACTAGGAATTCTCTTATATCTTTTGCGAGTCATCCTCTTTCAAGTTGTGGTCCTCTAGAACACAATACCTGGCAGTCAGAGGTCATCATTTTAAAGGTTCACTCGAAGTCAAACTTAACCTGTTTAGAGTCTTTTGGTTAGGCCAGGAAAATTATAGTGGAGCGGAATTTAGGTTGAAATCGTTCAGAAAAATTTTTCGGAGTAGGAAGATATGGGACCTAGACCATCTGATAGAGAAATAAATGTATTATATTCCCGGTTGACGACATTTTCCCGTGGTCGAGACAAAATTTGTGAGCATTTAATTTCAGAAATCACAACATTTCTTATAACGCGCGCCTGCAAGTAAAAAAACATTACTTGGAAACTACTACACTTAGGTGAATGATTCTTAATCCATATAATAATTCTATATTAGAAAAGTGTCGTAATTCTACTTACATTTTGAAAAAACAATATATGTTTTGCAATAATGGATAAAAATGCTAATGTATTGCTTTCACACAGGCATAACTTTTTATTTCACGATATCGATTTCAAATTTTTTTTATATTAACCTCTTCCCTGATGTTTAAGGAACATTTTATGTCATATAACATATTGTCGCGTTTCACAAATAAAGGATATGGATATATTTGAACCCGCGCATGTTGCATTAGTCAAGTAGCGCAGTGCGAGTGGGATAAAGATCGATAGATACGTGAACTAGCTCGTCGAAAAAAGAAGGACTGACATAATACAATAATACTGATAGAGTATTATTATTACGGTGCCAACCTGCTGTTATGAAATGAAACACAGTTAAGAAAAAATACATTTTAATTACCAATGACTGAATTATTTTAAAATATTTAATCGTTTTTAAATTTTTTGTCCTGTTTACGTTCAAAAATTTTTATCTCATTTGATGTTTTTTATGTTACTTGCACTTTTTATATATTTATATTTTTAATATATTACTATTAACTTTTATAATTTACTTTTAATAAATTAATCAATTAATTAAGTGTTCCACTTGGTGGTTTTCCACCTGTATATGATGAACCTCATCCGTATCTGTGTATAAGGCAAAAAGGAAATAAAGAATTTGATTTGATTTGATTTTTGGTCAAAAAAAATTAAATAAAATTGTTTAAAAATCAAGTTCTTCATTAATTAGTTCAATTTGAATCGTAACATTACGGCATTCTTTGCACCTGCAGGCCGATGCACATTTTAGATTTTTTCGACGACATGGACATTTTACCAAAATGCAATTCTTATCTGGGCAGGAAATATTTAACATATCTCTCATTTCGTCAAGCATTGGTGCTTTTCTGGGGAGAACTCGTGGAATACCTTCTTCATGCGATTCTTATCCAAATTGAAAAATATCAAACTCCTCAATATTAAGTTTATGACTGCTACTCCATTCTTGTTTTGTTCTAAACACACGAAAATATTCATTTAATATAAAATAAATAAAAATAGAATTGAAGCAACCTGAGCACATGCTGTCTGAAAGCATCTTCTGTTTAAGGAAGTTCTGCTGACCATTTTAACGACTGTAATGTTACTAGTTTTCTGACATCTTTTAAAAATATTGTCATTTAGTCAGATGATACTGATGTTATCCTTATAGTTTTGTATTGTGTTGCAGTATTCTCTGAATTATTTCGAGATAAAAACATTTATATTCAAACAGGTCATTCCAATCAGACGATTAATAAACTAAGATATATTGATATAACTTCTATATTATCGAAACTGAGGTCAGATTTCTGTTCTTGTTTGCCAGCTGACATTTATTAACTGGTTGTGATACAATTAGTGCATTTTTAAAAATTGGCAAAAAAAACTTCATTCAATGTTAGCTGGAAGATAAAGGAAGATATTAGGAATTTTTCAAATTTCCATCAATCATATCCAGAAGGTGTTCTGCGAATGTTTAAAAATTCTATAGCGGGATAAGATGATGAAAATTGCCCCCGCCTGGAATTTTATTTCAAATTGGCCATTCGAAAGGACGTATTTGAAAACCCCTTCAGCCAAATTTTCAGCCCCCTAGGTGCTAATGGGGTGCTCCTATCGTAAAAAACGTGTTTTTTCGAAAAAAATTTCTTCTCCTCGACTGTTTGCTCCAAGAAAACTGAAAAAATTCATGGAGGTGTGTTTTTGAGAAAGAAAACACCCTGATTTTTTTCAGATTTTTCGGATCAAAACTGGGGCCAGGAAAAATATTTCTTTTTTTTTTTAACTGTTTAACGTCGGCCTATTTCCGCTACCAGGGCCCATCACCGACGCCAAGAGACGAGCTACCCCCAACCTGGAAATTTTGCCGAACCACTTCCCTTAAGAAGAGTAGGGATCTTTTACTTGCCTAACATTTAATAGACAAGGGACCGCCTACTTTACATCCCCTCCGAAGGATGGTATATCCACTACGTAATCCTCGTCTGAAATTACGTAACTTCCGAGTATACACTGATATACAAGCCTCCAGAAGGTGGGACGAGAACGCTGTATTTCCCAAGATGGGAGCCCATCCAAGTACTAACCGCGCTCGACGTTGCTTCAACGGAATATCGACTGATATTCACATTGAAGTCGCCTCTACGCTCGCCCCTGAAAAATATTTCAATTTTTCAATGATTTTTTAAGCAATCAAGGTCATATTTGGCTAACTTCTAAATAACAATTTCTTGTGTACTTTTTCCCGTACTTTCGAATGCCGGTGTCAGAATTACCATTTTCAGACCGGAACATGCTTAAAATTTGAAAAAGACCGTTTTTTCCGCATTTTAATCTCCCCACAATAAAATTGTGGGAGGTTACTAAAATTGGTCCAAAATCGAAAATTGAGATAACATCAAATCTTTACGTTTTGAGATCCCAGGAATCCAAAAAAGTGATTTTTGAAAAATGTCTGTGTGTATGTGTGTATGTATGTTAGCACGATAGCTGCGAAACTATTAAACGGATTTGGATGAAACTTTGCATGAGAGTTTCTTTAGTGCTCCAGAAGATCTGAAAAGGTTTTGGTTGAGATCGGATTACATTTAGTGCCGTTTTGCAAAGTTTCATCCATCTTTCTATTCCGAAAAAAATTTTCTGCATGCTACGCTCGAAATTCTGCTCCATTTAAATTAATACGGAACACGGAACCGAAAGGTGAGGTACAAGACACCTCAGCATTTTTCAAAATATCGTCTCTAGTCAGCAAGCTCTCGATCATACATTTTAACACAAGTAAAAGTAACCTTTTAAGTAGATTCCTTGTAAACAACTTTTTGATTTCTTTATGTGGAGGATGAAGTGCTTATTTCATTGTATTATGCTTCATGATAATTCCTTAATAGATAGAATGAATATTCAGATAATTAAATTTACGAAATTATAAAATTAGTCAACGAATTTAAATGAAACGCTCCCTATTATTTGCGTCATTACACCAGTCAGTCATAATTAGCGGTGGTCACATAAATGTGTGCTACACCGCTGGGTTTTCAACCTTTATGCAAGATTAATATCTAAATCACATATTTTGTTGGGAAATACGTAAAAGCTCTTATTTGTCACTTTATTCTTTGCTATAAGGGTTTAATTAACTTGCCGGGCATACATCACCGGCATTAGGAATGGATTGATTGATTTTAAGCCAAATAATTGGTTTCTGTTTAGGATTGTTGCATTGTTGCAGAGCGGTGGATATTGTTAAGTGCTGTTGACTTGTGGGAGTGAAGTGTATTGGTTTCACTGTATTTAAAATTAATTTCAAGCTTTTATAAAATAGCTAAAACTAACAGAGTGTCTACTGCCCCATTCAGATTTTCTATCCAATTCTCTTACAACAAAAATTTTGATAATATATTTGCACTCCACTATGTGGAAATAATTATTGTTCATAGAACTTTAATATAATATTAGAAATCGCCTATCTCAAATACCCATTACACGGTATGCCACGTTGGTAATGGTGGTAGGTGATGCCAAAAAATATTTTGAAGCCTTTAGTTCTTGTAAAATTGTACACACACTAAATCACAATTTTATTTTTTTACCAAATAATGGGGTGGGAGCGGCAATGGGGACGATAGTGAGGGTGGCTGATGCCAAAAAAAATTTGAGATCTTGGCTTCGTGTCCATACACTAAATCCCAATTTTATGAACTGTTGTTTCTTTACCTATTTACCCCCCAACCTTTCAGTGGGATAAAATCAAAAGATAATCTAGTTCCACATCTAATTATCTATATTCCTAAATAGCGTTCCTAGAACGGTTCCTAAAACCTCATCATATTCCCCAAGGGTATAATAGAACTATTATACAGGATATTAAGCAGATATTCCGTTCATAAAATTTATATAAAGATACAAATATTGTAAATTACCTTAACCAATTTTAATTTTTGCTTTCCAAAAGAAAAGGAGATACTGAAATTGCACACAAAAGGTACGTTTAAAATACAGAAACGCATATGAAAACTAGTGATCGACCGATATGATTTTTTAGGCCGATACCGATGTTTACATGGCCGATTATCTCTTATTTCTAAAATCTGAAAATTTGCTATCAAAAAATTAAAGTATATTTTGCTTAATATTATTTTTGTTTTTTATCCTCCATTGGCAGAAGTATAACAGAACGGATTTTTAATTATCTATTTCTAAAAAATAATTCTTCCAATATGACGTGGACGGCTATTCCTGGGTGAAACCTTGAAATGGGGACGGTGCATACCAATCTTGTTTACTAATAAATTTTTAGCTAGTAATTTGTTTGGACAAATGTGAAACAGTTAGTTTGACGAATTTCTATAACGTTAGCCTCATAGCTAATAGATCTCGATTTAGAACAATAAAAATATAAACATTTATATAACCACTGATATTTGGACCTGCACACATAATAACATTTTTATCTTTCACTACTCATTGGATAGACTTCAAGAAAACGGAAAGATGTTCATTTATATTGTCTTGCAAATATTTTCCAGGTACACTTCAACTTTGACCCAGAATATGAACAGTTTAATGCAAGAATGGAAATTAAATTCCAATCAAATCCTCCTAGTTTGGGCCGATAATGCTTCCAATGATAAAAGGTATCGAAGAACATCAACCTTATTTCTTGCATACATTACAATTAGTGATACATGATTCAATTGAAAGTCAACGATCCATAATAGATTTACTGGGAAAAGCGAGGAGTATAGTTTTACATTTCAACTATGTCTCATTGGCTTGCGATAAATTAAAGAAAATTCAGAAGCAACTTAATATACCAGAAAAAACTTTAGTTTAAGATATAGCAACACGATGGAACTCAAGTTATTACATGTTAGAACACTTGATCGACCAAAAAAATGCCTTACATTTGTTCATGGTCGATGAAGATTCTGCAGTTAATGAAAAGGCCCTGACATTTTACCAATAGGAACTAGCAAAAAACTTACTAAACCTATTAAAACCCTTTGAAGAGATTACTAAACTTGAAAGTAAGTCGAATGCATCCATATTTGAAATAAAGCCACTAATTAAAACTCTTTCAAATAACAAAGTAACTCTGACGTTAATTTTTCTGGAGTCCAAACAATGAAAGATGAGCTAAAAATTAATTTGAATAAGCGGTTTAAGGAATCTTTTACTAAAAATGTTCTCGTTTTTGCAACATAGATTTAAGAAATGTTTCTTTGAAGATGCTTTATGGCAAAATACTTGTAAAGAAATAAAAATAGAGATTATGAGGAACAATGGATATGTATATAATAATTCAGAGATTGTCAGTGTTGGTAGTTAGGATGACAGTGATGATTTTTCATTGGCAAAAGTTGCTAGGCAATCTTCAAATAACGATAACGTCGATAACCAGAGTAATAATAATCGTGTTGCTCATGACATGTTTTGGCGTGTTTGACATGTAATGTTCCCCAAGTTAACATCCCAACATTACCGAAGAAGACGTTTGCCTTGCCACTTTCCATTATTTTTAATTTAGCCCTTCAAACCACTACATTTCCTCAAATTTGGAGAATCCAAAATTTGCCCTATTTTCAAAAAAAATCTGTAAAACTGTTATTGAAAACTACAGACCAATAGTTTGTTATTTTGTGTAATTTTGGTAAACTCTTTGAAATTGCCTTATACGATATAATCTCCTTTTATGTTAATTCTCAAATTTCCCATTATCAATACGGGTTTATAGCGGGTAGATCTACAACAATTAATTTGGTAAGTGTTACTCATTTTATTGCGAATACGCTAAACCGTGGTCGTCAAGTAGATGTAATTTATACAGACTTATCAAAAGCATTTGACAGACTCGATCGTGGACTTCTACTGCAAAAATGGTAAAATATCGAATTTACTCTAGATTTTATAAATTTTTTTCAGTCCTGTCTTGGTGAAGTACCTTTCTCGGATCACTGTTATCCATTCTATTTATCAACGATGTTTGATATTTGTAGCGAACCGTAGTGATCTCGTACATATTGAACGTATTTATCGCAATTCAACTTTGATTTGGTTATCTGGTATTTCCATGCCCTTTGGAAGTTTTTCGAAAACGGCATAAAAGGTCCTTATTTCGACATGTTGCTCGGATATATCTAGATGAATGTTACAATATTCCTCAAGAGCGTCGCAGAAAATTTACCAACAAAAATGGAGTTTGCCGATTTAAAAAAAAAAAAAATTTCATTTCGTTATGTATTAGACTTACAATAAAAATGTGTATACAAAAATTGTAGGAAACTTTGTCCTTTACAACTTTGTCTGGAACATTTTTCTTGTAGGATCGCGCGTTGCGGAATTGTTTTGAAAAAAGAACAATTTTTTGCATCTGTCATTCAAGATGGCGCTTTTCCCCTCTAAGGTCGAAAACTCGTATTTTTCATCAGGGCCCCGATTTAAACAACATATATCAAAATAATTTCTACTCCACCTTTTGTAAGCAAAGGCCATTTTTTGTGTCTATTGACTGGATCAGTGTTGCCAGCGTTGCATTATTTTTCGGGCTAAATTTTAGTATAAATTAGGGCTAAATTGAAGAAAAATGGGCTAAAATTAAAAAACCAAACATAACTAGAAGTAACAAAACTGAAATTTTTTGAAGAGCGAGGGTGACGCGCGGCGAATTTTTTCGATGAGGGGGGGGCGACACTGCAGCGTGGTGCTTACGTGCTAAAGTTGCAAAAATGAGCCAGAACATGCACGAACGGGCTGACGATAGCAACACTGGACTGGATTACTTAATAGATGAACGGTGCTTTAAAAAAAAAACGAAAATTTGAATTTGCAGTTGGAGTAGTTCCTTATTTGTTACTATGTATCTAAAACTGATTCTGGTAAATTTTTAGCCAAAGCGGTTAATATCTAACCTGGCGCCCACGGCCTGAAAAATGAAGGAAAAGGTCAATTTTTCGATTTTTCACATTTTTAAAATTGACATTTGAAATTTTTTTATGACTCTGTTAATGTCTAAACACATGCAGCAAAAGTTTTCCGAATGAAATGTTTTTCAGTTCCAGGGAAATTAAAAATTTTATACAAAAAACCTTATTTTCGTCAAATTTTACGTTTTAGTGACAAATTTCTAATTTCCCTGGATCTGAAAATTCGGAAAATGTCGTTTAGACATTAATAAAGAGTTATAAAAAAAATCAAATGTCAATTTGAAACGTTAAAAATCGAAAAATTGGCCTTTTCCTTCATTTTCAACGCCATGCGGGGCTAGATATTAACCGATTTGGCTAAAAATTTACTGGAATTAGCTTTACATAGATACATAGTAACAAATTAGAAACTACCCCATCTGCAAATTGAAATTTTCGTGTTTTTCAGCCAACCTTAATGTGCAATCGCACAAATTAAATACATAAGTAGTAGAGCATCTTATTTTATTGTTAAGAGCCTTGACATATGCTGTTTTAAAATTGCATGTTTAGAATAAATTTCAGGATGGGCCATAAAAACACTATTCTCTAATAAAATCGCGTACCACAACTTCATAAAATTTTTGCTCGTAATAAAACTATAGAACCGATAAAATGTTCAGTAAGTTCCGTCTCATCTGCAAGCCGGCAATTTTACTGCTATTGTCGCGATGTTTTTAGTGTAGTAGTCTCAACAAAAACAATAAAAACTTCTACATATCCTACCTATTGACGTCCCGTTGCCGTCGAATCGGCCCCCGTTGGATCGTCTCCTGCAGCTCCTACGTTCGGCATTATCAAAATTCTGAACATGTCAATCGCTGACTGTACAGTCAGCGCGAGGCACTTATTGTGCCTCTAAGCACGTGCTGTAAGCCTGATGCATCAAGTTTTTCTACCTAGTGTACTTGGAAAGTTGCAAACTGCTCCGGATTTTAAAAATATCACGTTCAGTTCAGGATGGATCTTTTATCATTGCCTGCGAAAGACGGGACGAATGCACCTCTGACGTTACTTTGACTAACTCTGTCAATGATTGTTAGTTGTATTAAAGGCTTCATCACGCAATTGTTTATTAATACATCATAGTAAAATTATTGTTAGAGGCAAACTTTAATCATTTGTTAACCGCTTCATCTACTACTAGAATTGAACCCTCTTGCATTTCACAATGATGCGTCCAGTAGTTTATTTGTTATAAATAATTATTTAACGTCATCACGAGTTTTCACGGACCATTTCTCTCGTTCTCGACGTCTATTGGATAAATAATTAAATATAAAATAAAACAATTATTATTTTTTCTTTAACTCGCTCTAACTCAAAAGCGGAACAATTAGTTGATCTCAATTTTTTTGCATATAATCACCACATATTTTTTAACAGAACGTGTTAATATATGTCTAATTTTAATAAGTGTAGGAAATATGAATTTGTTTTAAGGCTATATCTATAATATTCGAGAATTTACAGGGGTAAATATAGCAAGCGGAGTTTATTTTATTTTTCGAAATAGATACCAAGTATTAAAAAAAGATAAAGAATGGAGGCAACATTTTTATTTGAAACTTTTTTTCTAAGGTTATCAGGTGAAAGTACAGAACGATCTCTCGAATGAAATGACGTAGAGAACGGTGTAAAGTTACTAGTTAGTTGAACGTAAACTGTATTCGCTTTGACATCGAAACCCGACGTCTTCGATGGTAACTTACCAGTAGCAGCACTGTAATCGTTTAATGATTATATTAATGTATTATTAGATCATTCATTCGCATTTAAGTTTGGTTTACTTAATAATTTTTTATACGATATATTAATATTAATTTGTTAAATGAATTTCATTAAGTTTTTATAATTATGTTATTTTCTCATAACTTCAACCTCCAATAGTGGGACCCACTTCACTGTTGGTAAATTGTTAATAACAAAAAACTATCCACTTTAAAAATTAATTTGTCCAGTGAACTAATGTCATACGATTATAGCACTTATGGATAAAACAACTGATTTTTTTATTTTGATTGATTTTTTATTTTACGAACGACATTGTTTTTTTCTTAGAATTTTCAATTATTTCGGGTTTATTTGATGATAGAGAATATTTTTTCCGAATTTTCGTTTGTCTGTCTGAATGTTCATTCCACTATAACTCTAAAACGACTGAACACGTTTTGAGGTTATTTTGTACATCTTATAGGCATATTTTCAACTTAGAGCATAGGTGGTGGGGAAGGTACAAGACTCGGTACAGAAAGGTATTGGGAAGATAATGGGAGTAGCAATTTTTCTGTTCTTTTTTTAGTAGTCTGTTTTTAATTGTGACTTTTTTTTGCATATTTTCTTTTTAATAATTCCACTCGTTTTTTGCAGCAACTCTACGTTCCTGATTTTTATCTTGTTCCAACAATAAGAGGGCTGATTGATTTCTAATATATTACTGCCAGTTTTAAATGCATCAGTGTTATTCATTTGACATAAAACTCCGTCAACGGGGTAAAGTATCCATCAATTTCTAGATATCCAATAATTATTCTGTTAGATGTTAGATTTTGGAAAGGAGTTGGCTGATTGGCCTTGACCCGTGTATCTATTGTGGCACTCCTTGTCTAATTTTACTTAGAGCTCCTTATCCGGCTTTGTCTTTTGTATCAGACTCCATAATCTTGATAAGGGTTCCTTGGTATCTGCCCTTGGTTTCTCTTCGCCAAGTAGTTGGAATCTCAGTCTGGCTAGGCCTTCGCAATGGCACAGCAAATGTACTGAGGTGTCCTCTTCCTCTTGACCGAATCTGCATGTTGCATCCTCTGCCAGGCCCATTAGACTCATATGTCTATTAAACCTACAGTGTCTAGTTAGAAAACCTACCACTATCCTAATAGCCTTTCTATTTTGGTCTAGTAGGTCTTCTGTGAATTTGGCCGATCGTTCTTTAATGAATTTTTTGGCCTGTCACTGTCCTGGGAAATTCTTCCACCACTCTAGAGATTTATTTTGTACCCATTCATTAATGGGTTAAAACTTAACAGGATTTCTAGAGTGAATGAAGAAGTTCTTCTTATTCAGGTTCATTTTTAAATCTTTTATCAAATTCAGTTACGTTGGCTTCTACTCAGGAACTGTTTCTAATCATAACTTTCAGACATATGATTTCTCTTCAACGGTATAAATTTGCATTTGGAGAAATTCACTACGTCTACATACTACATTAGGAATAAATTCCGTAAGTTTTAAATTGATTCATTATTTTTGAGTAATGAAAATCAGATGCTTTGTTAGATAAAATTGTACCTTGTTATCTAAGCACTACTTATCTTTTTCAAAACTTGACAATTTTTTTACCATTTTATTTTTAACGGCCCAAGAATTGTGACCAGTTGGAAAATATGCATAAAATTAGGAAACAAACATTATAAAATAACTGATTTCCCTGATTTGGTTTGATTTACCAATGTACGATAGGCATTGCTGCCACTCCTGAAAAACGTACCACCGGCCGGAGAGGCTACGTCTACGCTAGGTTGGATTTCGGCCATGCTTGTTGCCAACAGCAAGAGCCACATGGAACAGGAATATAGGATGGGAAGTGTGTGTTTGTGAGATGAATTTCTTCGTGATGTAAAGCATAAGCATGCTACTCTCTTTTGTGTTTTGCTTCTAAAGTTTTTCTTCTGTTTCATCCATTTGGTATTCCCCAGTTTCCTGGATCCTTTTGTACGTAAATACTACTGTTGGTAATATAGCAATAACGCTTACACTGAAATTACATAATAGAGTCTCTTTTTCACTACCAGATGAAATTTCGTAAACATTTTTGCATATTGGCTCCAAATCTAATCCCGATTTGACACAGGTTCTTACCTCTGTTTCGTCTACTTAAATTTCTCGAAGGATCTTCTATTATAATATCTAATAATTTTCCTTAAATGGGGCAAATAGGCAATGGTGGTGAAAAACCAAATGGGTCCTACGAACATAGTAATTAACATTTTTTTGTTCTGGACGTTCATCCAACAATAGTTTTACGTTTTATTATGATTTATTTTAGACACGCAAAGCTATTTTTGGAGTTTCTAAAAATAGCCTATTTTTAGTAATCATTCTTCATTTTTCTTATGGGCGCAATGACAACACTTTCAAGTTTAGATATATGATAAAGTATATCAACAGATTATGTACATAAAAATCAAAGTGTTCCTTTAACCCGCTCATAAAAAAAATTAAGAATCACCAAAAATAAGCCTATTTTTGATGATTCCTCCTGAATTTTAACCGAAAGTAAAACCGCTGCCCAAGGAATCACTACTTCCACATCCAGATTCTCTATCCAAGTCACAACGAAAAAACTTTGTATGTGAAAATAATTGTTTATGGAACTTTAATAATATAATATTTGAAATCCTCTACCCCAAAAACCCATAAAACGATACCCCACATCGGTAGTGGGGTGGGGGTGGTGAGCGGGGGGTGGTAGTGGGGGGGGTGGATGAAGTAAAAAACTATTTTGAGGTTTCTGGTTCCTGTACATACACTAAATCACAATTTTTTTTCATCCCCTTTAATAAGGAGGTGGGGGTGCTAATGGGGGTGGCTAATGCCAAAAATTTTTTTGAAACCTTAGCTTCTCTTGTCTATACTAAATACCAATTCCATGGACTCTTACCTGCTTGATTTACACATTTACCCCAAATTTACCCCCCAACCCTTGACGGAACAAGATGAAAATATAATCTAGTTCTAGATCTCGTTAAAGTACATATGTGTACCAAATTTCAAGTCAATATCTTAAACGGTTCCAGAGTAAACGTGCGCACAAAAAAAAGTTACAGACAGACAGACCGACAGACAGAAATTTTTTTTTGTCTTCGACAGGTTTAATTTGGGTTGTCACACGATTTGGCGACGCACCGATTTACCATTAGCATCTCATCATCTAATATCGAACACGAGATAATACAACGTATTTATGTTTCATGGATTTCCCCTGAGTTCAGGAGTAAATCGAAGCCAGGAATAGATACGTGCCAAATTCTACTCTGCTGTACGCAGGGCTGCCGACCGGGGCTCCGGGCTATACATGCTCATCAATTATTAAGCGCGGGGGCCCGTTGCGTTGGCTTCCGAGGGGCCCGCCACATATGTTGACAAAAATTTTTTTTTCAAAGGCTATAGCGGGATAAGAAGATGAAAATTGCCCCCGCCTGGATTTTTATTTCGAATTGGTCATTCGAAAGGACATATTTGAAAACCCCTTCAGCCAAATTTTCAGCCCCCTAGGTGCTAATAGGCTGCTCCTATCGTAAAAAACGTGTTTTTTCGAAAAAAATTTCTCCTGCTCGACTGTTTGCTCCAAAAAAATCTGAAAAAATTCATGGACGTGTGTTTTTGAGAAAGAAAACATCCTGATTTTTTTCAGATTTTTCGGATCAAAACGGGCCAGGAAAAATATTTGAATTTCTCCAAGATTTTTTAAGCAATGAAGGTCATATTTGGCTAACTTCTAAATAACAATTTTTTGTGTACTTTTTTCCGTACTTTCGAATGCCGGTGTCAGAATTACCATTTTTAGACCTCAAAATTTGAAAAAAATGTTTTTTTCGCATTTTAACCTCCCCACAATAAAATTGTGGGAGGTTACTAAAATTGGTCCAAAATCGAAAATTATACATACAAATCTTTACGTTTTGAGATCCCAGGAATGCAAAAAAGAGATTTTTGAAAAATGTCTGTGTGTATGTGTATGTTAGCACGATAACGGTCAAACTACTAAACTGATTTGGATGAAACTTTGCATGAGGGTTTCTTTAGGGCTTCAGCAGATCTGAAAAGGTTTTGGTTGAGATCGGATTACGTTTAGTGCCGTTTTCGCACAACAAGTTGTTTATTTTATGATTACTAACAATTCGTAGTCAATTCGGTTTCAGCGAAAAAAATTAAAAAACAAAAAAATAACACGCTTCTTGTGTAAGATATATTTTATATCTAACCTAACGTTTGGTAGACTAGTGTGTTAAAGCGTGCAGACTGCCATACACGTTTTTTTTAAGAACGTCAAGCCAATTGTCTTTTTTTCGAGAGAGAGAGAAGAGAAAATTTAAAGCCGGTGGTAGCTGTGTGGAGCCTACATAACCCATAAGGAGCCCGTGTGATTACGGACAGCCCTTAACTGGGTCCAGCGTGAGTTTTTCATCAGATCATAATAAAAGTGACATTGACATTAAAAGTTTGAACCTATTTCCGACGTATCGCCGGAAACATTTTCGTTAACCTTAAAACTATATAAACAATCATAACTTAAAAACAAAGTGCAATACCAACTGAAAAATTTTTGGACAATTGTTAAAAAATAAATTCCCCCAGGAAAGTTTTGGAACTAGAATTTTGACAGCTGTTAAAGTGACATTCCCCCCTCCCCCAATAAAGTTAGTGACAAAAATTTTTGACAAGTGTCAAAGTGACAGTTCTCCAACTAACAACTTTTAGACGCATTTTAACTATCAAAAAATCTTTCGCGCGCGAAAGTAACTGAAACCTGTCAAAAAAACAGTTGGCTTGACGTTCTTAAAAAAAAACGTGTATGGCAGTCTGCATGCTTTAACACACTAGTCTACCGAACGTTAGATTAGACTATAAAATATATCTTACACAAGAAGCGTGTTATTTTTTTGTTTTTTAATTTTTTTCGCGGAAACCGAATCGACTACAAATTGTTAGTAATCATAAAATAAACAACTTGTTGTGCCAAAACGGCACTAAACGTAATTCGATCTCAACCAAAACCTTTTCAGATCTTCTGGAGCCCTAAAGAAACCTTCATACAAAGTTTCATCCAAATCCGTTTAGTAGCTTCGCCGCTATCGTGCTAACATACATACACACATACATAAACAGGCATTTTTCAGAAACCACTTTTTTGGATTCCTGGGACCTCAAAACGTAAAGATTTGATGTTATCTCAATTTTCGATTTTGGACCAATTTTAGTAACCTCCCACAATTTTATTGTGGGGAGGTTAAAATGCGGAAAAAAACGGTTTTTGCAAATTTTGAGCATGTTCCGGTCTGAAAATGATAATTCTGACACCAGCATTCGAAAGTACGGGAAAAAGTACACAAAAAATTGTTATTTAGAAGTTAGCCAAATATGACCTTCATAGCTTAAAAAATCATTGAAAAATTCAAATATTCTTCCTGGCTCCAGTTTTGATTCGAAAAATCTGAAAAAAAATCAGGATGTTTTCTTTGTCAAAAACACATTTCAGATTTTTTGAAGCAAACAGTCGAGCAGGAGAAATTTTTTTCGAAAAAACACGTTTTTTACGATAGGAGCACCCTATTAACACCTAGGGGGCTGAAAATTTGGTTGAGGGAGTTTTTAGATATGTCCTTTCGAATGGCCAATTCGAAATAAAAATCCAGGCAGGGACAATTTTCATCTTCTTATCCCGCTATAGCCTCCCCCCCCGCTCATCAATTATTTAGCGCAGGGGCCCGTTGGCTTCCGAAGGGCCCGCCAGAGACTTTGACAATTTTTTTTTCAAATTTCTCCCTCCCGGTCATCAGTTATTTAGCGCGGGGGCCCGCTAGAGATTTTGACAATTTTTTTTAAAATTTCTCCCCCCCGCTCATCAATTATTAAGCGCCGAGGGGCCCGTCAGAGATTTTGGTGCCGGGATTCGTGATTTGATGTGGAGTGCCTGGAAGGGGCCCTCAATAATAAGCGGCCCCGGGGCCCGGTAAAGCTGTCGGCGGCCCTGGCTATACGTCTAGGTTAAAGAGTCTTCTTGGCACCCTTTCGTTTTCATTTGTGGTACATTTGACGAACAGTTATTATTGTTTATTTAAAAATGTCTGATTGATATATAGACGGCAAATAAAAGAATGGGTGCCTAAAAATTCTTGAAAAGCGGAATAAACATGGTAACTTTAGCATTTTTTATTCTAGACGTTTGTTCTACATGAATTCAACAATAATATTTACGTTTAATTATGATTTATGCTTCTTTTAGATGAGAAAAGTTGGTCATTTTTAGAATTTCGGCCAAAAATCAAGAGGAATCATTAAAAATAGGCTTATTTTTGAAGATCTTTCTTAATTTTTTTTATGACGTAGCACCATTTTTATTTTTATGGATATAATCTGCCATGATATATTTTACTATATATCTAATATAGAAAGTGTTGCCTTCGATGCTCTTATAAAAAAAATGAAGGTCCAAAAAATAATCTAATTTTAGGCGAAATTCTAAAAATGGCCAACTTTGCGTGTCTAAAAGAAGCATAAATCGTAATAAAACGTAAAATTCTTGTTGAATCTTTGTAAATTTGAAATAACATGCGTTATACGAAAATGTAACCAGAAAATAAGTACTGGATTATTGGATGTAAATAACGTAAGTTTTGGACAAAACTTGATTGCGTGAATCACTTTGCAATTTCACATCTAATATTTTCACATAACAAACCACAAGAAAAAACGAATACACAAACTGTTTCCTATCTTCTAGGTATCTCTGAAAATGTTTTAGTTGTATATTCCTAATCCCAATAGACTCCAGCTTCAGTTCTTGTGACAAACCGTGTCAAAGGCTTTCTTTAAATCTAAGAAAACACACAGTACTAGCCTCGATTGGCCCATGGCAAAATACATGAGGTTTGTTAAATGATCTTTGGCATCACTAGTTAAACGTTTTTCCCGAAAACCATATTGCAGTTCTGATAATAAATTATATGTTGGGTAATTTTGCATTTTAGCGGGACATCGGAATTTTTGCGAATTTTTTTCAGGATACACTATTTGGAAGAACACGAATCCGAAATCAGTTTTCGGTGCAAATGAATAGTTTTTCCAAAAAAAAAAAAATTTTTGAAATTTTCTACCATAACACTCGTTCTCCGTCACTGTAAACACTAAAAAACCATCAATTTCGACCGACTTTGATCTCGTGTTCACGATGTAATAAGTGTTCTTCAGAAAAATGTTCCTTTTACGCACCAAAAAAATTGCTTTTTCATAAAAAAAAACAGTAAATTATTCAAAACTATAAACAAGGAAATGAAAATTCATCAAACTGTCAAACTAATGCGCATGTGTATGCTCACTTTAAAGTTGTGTCTAAGGTATCGAAAAATCAGTAGGAGATTTTGCCCCATTTTGTGTTTTTTTTTAATTTTTTTTGCAAAAATTTTCAGGTCCAGGTCGTTTGGCGAAAGTTATGGTTTGGGCATTCCTAGGAGGGCAAGGATCATTTTTTAATAAAAATTGTTAGAAAACCAAAAACAAACGCTCAAAATTGATCATATACAATGCATTTTTTGCAATATTCAAAAATGATCCTTGCCCTCCTAGAAATGCCCAAACAATAAATTTCGCCAAACGACCTAGACCTAAAAATTTTTGCAAAAAAAAAATTAAAAAACAACTCTTAAATGCAACAAAAATGAAACAGTACATCTCCCATCTTACATCATTTTACTTACTCAGCACCCCTTCTCGCTCCACGTTCCCGTAAGATTGTACGACTATTTGCTATTTGCATAATATTTCATTACTCATAAAATACTTCTAATAGTATCTACTACATGTTAGACAAAAAGATGGCAAAATACAATAAGTGGATGTCGTAAACATTTACCCAACTTTTAAAATCTTTTAATATAACTAAAAATGCCGAATTTTTAAATTATCCCAAAAATGTTACCGTGACATCATCGTTTGCCCTCGAAAAATGCAAATACCATTTCAAAATCAGAGAGACAACAATGGACTGCTGAATTTGCTCGATACCTTAGACACAACTTTAAACTGAGGATACGCATGCGCATTAGTTTGACAGTTTGATGACTTCATTTTTTAATTTCATTCAATAGTTTTATTAAATAATAATATACTGCTTTTTTGATGGAAGAACAATTTTTTTGGCGTGTTTGTTCTAAAGAACACTTTACATGGTGAACATGACATGAAAATCGGCCGAAATGCAGGGTTTTAGTGCTTACAGTGACGGAGAGTGAATGTTATGGTGGAAAATTTCAATTTTTTTTTTTAAACTATGCATTTGCACCGAAAACTGATTTGTATTCTACGACCCCAAATTAGTGAATCCTGAAAGAATTTCGCAAAAATTCCGATGCCCCGCTGAAATGCAGAATTACCATATTTTGTCGTAGAACTTTAAAAATTCTTTGTTTTAATATTTTTTCTAGAACCTTGCAGAGACAGGAGAGGAATGGCCTATAGTTTCCGACTAAACCCACATCTCCACTTTTGTATATAAGTATATATTAGAGACCAAAATCACATATTACTTATTGCAACATTGAATTGCTCTGTTTGGCGTTAGAGCCAACCGTATGTATAAATATTTGTATAACCTAACTTTTAATTCGTGACCAGGGACAGTTGGCGAGTGACCGGTTGCGCGTTTCCACGGCAACGGGTCGATGCTTTGGTCGTAAAGTTTTATGGTCTCTGGCGTAGACGCACGCAGCCGGCGTCGCGGCGGTAGCGACGCTCTCTGCTGTGATTCAACGGTCGGTAGCAGCGCCGTTACGTCTGCCCTGAGCTCGTAAAATACAGCGGCGTGCACCAGTTCAACCCCCTCACGTGGGGGAGATAACGTGGTTTATGACCGCTGTTAAAACATGAGCGCGCAGGGCTGCCACGAACCCTGGGCGAGGTATTTAACACTTCGGTAATAAAACTTCTCCACCCGGTTTTAGTGTTGTGGGAAAATGGAAGCCGTAATAAAGCGGGGAAACGAATTCTGATCATTAGTCGGCGAAATATTGTTTTTTCATTTTATTTTATGATATAAAACGAAAACTAGGTACTTATTTTTAACGAACCCGTTTGAAATTATAATGCTTATTACTTTGGAGGCGCGATTGGCGTCTTTTTAATTTATGAATGGTGAAATAACGATATGTAATACGGATGTAACGAAGTTAATTAAACTAATTATTTTGTGCCATCAGAATAAAATGGGACGGGGAATCTTTGGCGTTTTCCGTGCTTTTCATTTTAATATCATCATTAAACTGACGAGTCTAATTTTTTAAAGCTTTACCTAGGTATCAAATTAACTCGTTAATTCTGAAAAAGGTGTTTTCGAAACGAGTATTAAAACTTAGGTGCATATAAAGCAAGTCAAATCTGAATAAAGTTTTTCTCTAAAATCCTACAGTACAGTAACTAGAGGTTTTAACTTCAGAATAATGTCATATGAATAAGATTTCGTTTTTTTTTTTGATAACTGAATAGTAAATACATCAAAGAAAAGTTTCTATATTATTCGGAAAGTTTTTATATTATTCGGAGGCTTGCTAATTTAAAGGGGGTGGATGGTTATTTCACCTTTTCAGAAAGTGGTATCTAAAGAAAACGAAAATATTGGAGCTGAAAGAGAATCAAATCATTATTTCATATAAATTGATAGTCTCTAAGTTATAACGACTTGAAAGTTGTGATTTTAGCTTGAAAAAATAGGTGTTTCAAACGATTTTCGTCAAATAACTCGAAAAGTATTACATTAAGCGAAAACATGGTAGATACAAATATAATAAGGAAGCTACTAAACTCAGGCGTTTTTTTCTAATTTCTGTAGAATTAATAGTTTCGGAGTTCTGGTGGTATAAAGATGGCGTCCGATTTAAAAACCGAAGTATTTAGTTTAAATGTTAAGCATCTCAGGTACTATGGCACTTCCATAAAAAATGCTAGCTACCAAAATAGAAGGCTATTTTCAGTTTGTGTACCTACGAGCGAAATAAGACACACTGTTTTAGTTGTCGTCCAAACTATTTATTTTCCAATAACTTCTATACCGTATTAAACACTTAACGACACAAATAACAACTATTTATTCACATGACTATGTAAACAACTAAGTATAATAAATACTCGTCCATATACTTTCGTATCTGCTCTACACGATCGCCTCTCGACTACTGACTCTGTGCAGCTTCCTGTTATCGCCTCAGTTATCGCCTTATCACATCGGTCTCCACACTTATTAAGGTTATTTTGAAAAGTGCTCTGCGCTATATTCAGTACCTTCATTAAGAATATCAGTTTCAGTCTTTGTAAAATATACTGTGCGTGTATGCTATATAAATATAGCAAGCAAACACGGAAAGTTTATTTACAAATTTCTTTAGAGCATTGTGAATGAATTCTTGTCTAATTCATCGAATTCAATCCCAAATTTGATTTTTAAATCTTCTAGATTTTGTAGTGTGGACATAGACCTTTGAATTCAAGTATCCCCATAAAAAACCTCTACCTAAGGAATCACTTCAGTGGCGGCTCGTCAGGGGAGGCAGGGGAGGCTGAGCCTACCTTTGGAAGAAGCAGCATATCTTCCAATCTTCCAAATTAATAGCTTTTACTTGTAGAAATTTCTCTGTCTTTCAAAATATGAAGCCTCCTCTGCAGATAATATCACGAGCCGCCACTGAATCACTTTCACACTTTCAATTGATTTTTTAAAACTATTTCTATAACATAAAAAACAAGGACGTTATGGCATTAAAAATGTACTTCTTATTATTTTATTCAAAACTCTTCACATTATTTTATTAAAAATGTTGCCATTTTGCTAATGATGTACATTAGTCAGTAATTAAAAAAATATAATTTACAATGTAGACATATACTATATTCGTAGCTCAAATTTTTCGTTCGTTTACAGCACTTGCTTTAGAAAAAATTGCATTTTAAGCTATAAAGGTGTTTTCGAAAAAAACGTACAATTTTTGTTTCTTTGTAAATATGTCAATAAATATTAGTTTTAGCGAAAAAAAATGGAGGACATAAATAAAGCTTATAAACTGAGAATGAATATATATTTATGTAGGATTAATAGTTTCGGAGACATTTAAGTTTATAGATTGTATCCGAACGTTTATATGATGAAATATTCAGTATCTTAGAAACTACGCCTCTTGCATCAATAATTCTGAGAATTAAAGATAATTAATCAATCTTTAAAATTATTTTTAAAAACTACCCTCTACCGAAAAACCCGCAAAACGATATTCCATCGTTTTGCGCGTTTTTGGGATAGACGATTTCAAATATTAAATTATTTCTACATAGTGAAATGCAAGTATTGTATTAAACTGTGTTTGCTTCGCAAAATTTTGTTATACTGCCATAATTTTTTACGAAACAAAATGGAACTATTTACTGAACAGTTTGTTAACGACCCATGTTAAAATGTGGTTGATATGAAAGCTTGCCTTTGGTTCGTAAAGCTGCAACGCCAATAGGCGTCTGAATTTAAGATGCCAGCGCCAAAGTGGAGAACTCGTGAACTAATTATAGGCCGTTTGTTTATTTATTTGGCGAATACTTATATCGATTTTTTTCTGTTTATTGATATTTTTGGCGTTAAAAATAATAACATTAATAATATATTACCTAAAGGTTTGCAAGATTTTGTTGTAAGTGATTTGCAAGATGTTAATGGCATTATTCAGCAAAATTCATATTTTTTTAGGTTATCTAGTTTCTCCCTTGAAAAGTACAGTTTCTTCGACATAAACGGTGTCTGGCTAGTTAAATATTAATAAACTTAAATATTTCTTTAAATTTATGTACAGTTGTAGTTTAAATAACTTTTTTTTTCAGGAATCATGAAGTGACATTTAGGTTAAGCATATTGCAATGTATGCACTATGCACTAAAAATGTAAAAATTCTAAGTGTGTGTATGAAGGGGAATATGTTTTAAATGCAGGACATATTATTTTGTGTGGTACAACCCAAATTCAACACAAAACTTAATAAATGTGTATGCTCTATGTTTACAAACAAATGTCAGATCAAATACCCATGAAATTAGTGGTACATTGAATATAGGTAACTGAAAAGATATTTATTAATTCTTTAAGTAAAATAAATGAAACAGTATTTTGTAAAATATGAAATAGAAATATTCAAGGGTAAAACATAATAGTGCATGGTGCAATAGTATATATTACTTTTATAAATATACTGAAATTGCCTATATTTACTTATTTCAAAAATTTCACTTACAATGTGTGATTGTTCAGGCCATTATTATTGCTACTCGGGCCCCTCGGGCCACGGTTATTTGCACCAGCTTTTTCCCTCTCAATGCCTGGTTAAAAGTGTCTACATACAAAGAGGATATGCTGTGAACATTGTCGTGCCAACTCAACTTTCACGAGTTGTCCCTGCAATCTACAAAGGATACCGACTAGGTTGGCTCCAACAAATTGTATATTGTGTAGCTCCTTTAAACGCTATCATATTTTTAATAACTTAGCATCTCAGTTTATCATTATTTACTTATTGTTGATATCATCGTACACTAAAGAGACAATGACTGAAAGGCCTATAATTAGTTTGACTATAGACCACCAGGTGGCGTACTCCTTATTTTCAGACGCCTATACTGAATGCGCCCTATGAAGTTTTTGTGAAATATTGTTTATTTCAAATAAAATACTTGATAAATTGGTATTATATTTAAATGTTATTAATATTAATGATTCATAACCGATTTTCCTTTATCAACAGCGGGATTTATGCAATTATTTTGCACTAATTGTTCTTTAATTCATTGAAATGAAATCAACGAATGGTAACAATTTTATTGAATAATTTATTGCATGAAATTAATACATCTGACTCTAGCATTTAAATTTTAATAGTTTTAAAATGAGCGGAAAGCGTTCAAAAATAGTTTCAACTCAACTCATACTTGTAGAATATAAATCAATTGTTTAATGGACATTCGACAATAATACAATCTGAAACTAATTTTCATTTATTTTATGTGCAAGAAATAGTAACATTATACAGGGTGTTTCTTAATGACGTGCTAATATTTCAGGGCGTGATTCATTAGGTCATTTTATGAAGAAAAGTTTAGATGAACATATGTCCGCAACGGCTTCAATTTTTTACTACAGGGTGTTGAATTTTTTTTAATCGTTATTTTTTTATATCTCAGAAAGTACCTTAAAGTATTATTTTCAATTTTGGTAGGTATGTGTTAATAGGATATAAAACCACATATTTTAGTTAGAAATGTTATTTTATCGCTGCACCAGTGGCGTCCCTCCAAACATGTTCTTTGATACTCTTTACCAAGAAAGTAGTACGCCACTGACATTTTTCCATGAAGATATTTTTTCTGATTAGCCTGGTCAATTCTACATGAAAACAGTCTCTTGCATTTTTCTTGATTAAAACAATTAAATCCAAATTACTTTATTTAGCAGTATTCCGAGCAGTATTCTATTAAATATTTTTTTCCTCTTTCTGAAAAAAAAAAAAATTAATAAAATTTAAATAATCTTTTTACGAAAACCCAGAGTGTGTTCAACTCATTTTTAAAACTTTTTTCGCAAATTTCGATGGCTTTTTTTTACAAAACTGCTTTATTTTATCTTGGTAATCATGGCACAATATATGGCTTGGGTCCCACGACTCAATACTAAGATATAACTAATCTAAAAGACTCCGCAAGGTGGCAATGGAAATTGGTTCTCGGTCAATTTTGCTCAAATTTTAGTTTGATGTTTCTTTGGCCTTCCTGAACAGAAGTCTCCATGGGCATACCTTCTAACTCCTTTCCTTTAAACTACAGAAACCTCAGAAGATGCTGGGGTCTCATAAAGTGAAAACTACGTTTTAAGCTCTTTGAAATGCGTCAAGAGGTAATTAAATGCAATGCAATGCGATGCGATGAGACTCACATTAATCAAGTACCTATATGTATGTGTGAGAGGCAAATGGACTCACATTGACTAAAAAAAACTTTAGAATATGCTAGATTTAATAGTAATAATATTAATTAAGCACTCTGTGTATGTAAATAGTGAGGAAACTAATACGTAGAAATTATTAAGGGTTAATATGCATGTGTAAACGTACGCATTTGTCTATTTCTACATATTATGACTAGTCATATAAAGCCCCTATTTACTTTTATATACGCATTTACTAGCTAATCTATGTATAACAACGAAGTAATCATTCCTTAAGACCCCAGCACTTTCTGAGGCTTCTGTAGTTTAAAGGAAAGGAGTTAGAAGGTCATGTCCATGGAGACTTTTGTTCAGGAAGGTCAAAGGAACATCATACTAGAATTTGAGTGAAATTGAACGAGAACCAATTTCCATTGCCACAAGCCGCCGCTGATAAATACCTACATTGAAAAAGTAAACGAGCGAACAATATAGTTAAATCCGGCTCTGCATTCTGCACCCCTTGCGTCTCGCCCGTTGATCACTAAAGCGTTTTCGTATACTATACATGTTTTTGCGGAAGTAGATGTGCGATCTATATCTTCGTCCAAGATGACAACGCACTCCTACGTTGAAGATATTTCTAACTATTTGAATAATGAAAACATCGGCGTTTTCGGCGTACGTAAAATTGGATTCGCATTGTAATAAAGCAAATCTTGTTATTATTCGTAAAAAAAATTTTCTAGCAGTTCATTGGTCCAATTTATGTTTATAAACAAAGTGTATTTTAAAATGGCCTACTCCGAGAGTAGATGTTTTTAACATCGTGGGAGGGTGGTTAGAGGCCAGACTAGCGACCGACTAGGCAGCCAGGGCCGTATTTTGTTTATAGATATATTTGGCGAATAAATGAAATTGTTAAACTTTTGCGACACTACAACTTCTAAACTATTTAATCGTTATAACGTTGTTATTTTCTAAAAGGGAATATTTATTAGAGTCCCTAAAAAGAGACAAAAAGTATGGCTATTTTATAACAAAATAACTATATTTTAAAGACAAAAATGAGCAAAAGTGAATCTACTAATTTAAATCAAAATCCTAGCTTATTACTTCAAAGAGAGAAAATAAAATCCCAGTCCGGGATATAATAACTAAGGGACTTTTAAAATAAAAAATAACTAATTAACAATAAGAAAATTTATTGCAAATATAAAAGGTATATGGTAGGGTAATTAACAAATCAGGGGTGGGCAAATAAAATACGTGCTTGGATTACGGTTACAAAGATCAAACAGACTGAAAGATGTACAGAGAGACAGACAGATTTATCATATACTAAAAAAGGTAAATATATACGGTAATTTACAAAGATAAATCCATAATTATTGGCAGAAGGCCACAATACATAAAAACTACTGTAAATACTTCAAAACGATAGATAACTAAATTATTAGTTGGTCAACGTTGTATTACTAAATGAAGAGATTAAATGACATTTTAGAAATAAAAAAAATTTGATATTCTACATCATAAACAGAACTCTAAACGTAAATACAGGTAATAACATAGGCAATGAAATACATAGTAGCATTTTAAGCTACAAGATACATGCAAAAGACGTAATGTGCTCTGCACAAAAAATTATTTACAAATATTAAAAAAGAAATTTTATTAACAGTCTTTAAGAGACGATACGTACACTCGCGAAAATGATGTAGTGTGTCAAAACAAATAACAAAATGCCCGCACATAATACTGAAAGTCGCACATTGCACATTAGCGTCTTTGGCCACAATGTAAAATTAAAGTTTGGTAAATGTACTTACAAAAACTGCAGCAAAGGGGACGAAGGCACTGTTATGGGTTACAAGCTCAAATTATAGATCGGTACCAGCTGTAACCTCAACAAACTGCATAACTATACCATTATAGGTGTATTAAACACTGACTTGATTTTCTTATTAACTCACCAACAAATGCTACTTTTCAATTCAGAAACGTCTATACAGGACATATTTTGATGTTAACTTCTCAACTACTCGGTACAATTCACCAAAGAAGTTAAATCTCAAAACTAATAAACAGAAACACTTGGATGGCTCAAATTCCAGCCATAATTTTAACGACCTCCCGGCCTACAGCCGATACGGAGAGTGGGTATGTAACATTAATTTGCGGTTTTATATTCTCCCCCATAGCACACTACTTTCTAGGCCAAGCGTCAACATTATGTCATATCTGTGCGTTCTCATTGGAGGAATACCTCCACGTTGGTGCTTGTACCCGTTATTTACCGCGAGAATCTAGAATGTTTAGAATGTCGCCTCGTAAGCAACAAGCCGTCCGATAGGGCCGGCTTTAAATCTTTTTTTGGTAAAACTAACAAAATAGGTAATTCTTGTATTAAAGGCATAGAATCATGTAATTTAACGGATTTTAACAGAAATTTACGATTACTTAAAAAATGTACCGTTACATCGTACAAGAAAAAATGTTGATACAAAAGTTGTCGCGAATTTTACCCTCTAGAAGATTCATGATAAGTACTACTTCCGTAAAATCAACAGGAAACAAGTTATTCCAAAAAAAAAAAAAACGATTTTATCCTCATTTAGAACAAAACAAAATAGCGGCCTCTCGTGATCGAAAACTTGGATTCTTAACGAGGACCTCTCTACAATACTAAAGAAAAAAAATTACCCCTGGTTTAAATTTTTTCATGTTTTTTCAAGGCCCAAAAATCAACAAACTGACCGAGGTAATTGAATGTTAGTAATTTTATTAAAATGATTTTATTTAAATAAAAGAAAATACAGTTTATCCTAAATATTTTATCCATCGTTGTGTTTACGCTGTAGATTTTGTTGCAAATAATCGAATTGATTTTCCCGTCAACCAAATTATTTCGAAAATCGAATTAATTTATATGTATGAGCCGAGGAAACGATAAGTCACGCCGCGGTCCCTGGGTCGTCCGAGGCCAAATATTAAATAATGCAGTTATTTGATAGAACAAATTGGAAAAGAAAGAGAAGAGTGAGTAAAGGCGGAATGGGAAAATGAAAAATAATAAATAACTTCAGCGAGAGGCACGCGTAGAGGTTACAGATGTTGCCCAACTTCGGGTTCAACATCAAGACGTCACGGCGACAAAGTAATTCGTTTTTGCTACAGTCAGCCGCTTCTATCGCGAGGTCCTGCAGGATTTCTTGAAGGATTACCGAGACGATGTCATAACTGCAGGGATAAGATATGTCACTCTGGCGCTGCCTTCAAAAATAACGCTAGATTAAGGTTTTAGACGTGCACTCCATAACAAAATGAATCAGTCGAATGGATGAGAGGATGATTAGCGACACACGCCTGTATATTTACATGTACTTAACTGTTATATTTAATTACAGTCGCTTATAAACATGAAAAACGTAATATTACCGTACTAGTCTACTCGATATAGTATTGTAATATTTATAATTTACTTAAATAAATTTGTCAGGGTTATACAGTGTGAGTGTAAACTTTGAACCAAAGGGTCTAGCATGATAACCATATGAAATGTGCCCCCGGAACCTAATATGACAACTGCTATTTTGTTTAATAGGTTATCCACCATTTATACTATTATTTATATAGTTTTACTTCCACGTCCAGTGGAAGTATAGTAACGACAAAAAAATTTTTAAAAATTTTTATTGTCCAAATAGGCTTAAAATGTCATGAAACGTCGAGATTTTAAGTTTGAGCGAAAAAAAAAATTTCTGTCTGTCTGTCGGTCTGTCTGTCTGTAACTTTTTTTTGTGCGCACGTTTACTCTGGAACCGTTTAAGATATTGACATGAAATTTGGTACACATATGTACTTTAACGAGATCTAGAACTAGATTATATTTTCATCTTGTTCCGTCGAAGGGTTGGGGGGGTAAGTTGGGGTAAATTTGGGGTAAATGGGTAAATCAAGCAGGTAAAAGTCCATGAAATTGGTATTTAGTATATACAAGAGAAGGTGAGGTCTCAAAAAAATTTTTGGCATTAGCCACCCACATTACCACCCCCACCTCCTTATTAAAGGGGATGAAAAAAAATTGTGATTTAGTGTATGTACAGGAACCAGAAACCTCAAAATATTTTTTTACTTCATCCACTCCCCACTACCACCCCCCTATCACCACCCCCACCCCACTACCGATGTGGGGTATCGTTTTATGGGTTTTTGGGGTAGAGGATATCAAATATTATATTATTAAAGTTCCATAAACAATTATTTTCACATACAAAGTTTTTCGTTGTGAGTGACTTGGATAGAGAATCTGAATGTGGAAGTAGTGATTCCTTGGGCAGCGGTTTTTACTCACCTATCTCTTAACATTACTGAGTAACGTTGAAAAGTATATATTTTAAGATGTATTTTATTAACTTTTTTTTTCTCTGAATCTAATAGAGATAGAATGATGAACCAAAAACGTTATTGTAGAGAGTAGGTATTATGAAGAAAATTAAATATATTTTTTCAATTATCTCGCTTAACTATCAATATTTTTATTTATCAAACATTTTTTAAAGATGATTTATATAGGGTTTCATCAGAGTGACCACCTTAAAAAAATTCTTAAATATAGCTAGACGTAAATAAACTGGTAAAAGTTTCATCAAAATCCAACTGCTACAACATGGTGAAAAATAAATAAATATCCAGTTGGTCCGTGGTTTCGCCCACTCTATATGGTCATAATAATTATTCAATGCAAATAATAAATACTATAGACCGGACGCTAGAAGGAAGTGAGTATGCAAAATGTGAGGACCGCATTTTATCAATGTATATTAGCTGAGAATAGCTCAAAGATTAATAATCCGGCAAGGTCAATTTTTTTGCTCATTTTTTTTGCCCCCCCCCCCCCCTCCTCTTATCTATAAAGGAAATCGATGGAGTACATGCTGTGGAGTCATTTTAATGCATTCTAGTCATAATTTCTAGTTTCCTCTTTTGATGAAAGTGATGATAGTTTGTTAAATGAAATAAAAAACAAAAATTATAATAATAAAAACCATTGATTATTAAAAAAAATATATAACAAGAAATTTTAACAGAAATTGCCGTAACAACTATATCTATGGAAAATTGTGAATAATCTTATTTTAACAAGAAAAAAAGAAGTGATGCTGGCCCCATGTTGAAGATCCAGAACAGAACAGATAAGTATTCAGTTTTAACACACCATATAATACAGCCGCTGACATGAATAGGGGCTATGGATAACCAACAACAACAAACAGCCTACCATTTGTTGAAAACATGTCAAGAACAATTTTCCTTGGGGTGTAAAACGTCAAGATATTTTAAAATCACAATATTGCATTCTTGGGCGATAACTTCAATGAGTGACGAAAAATAAAATGTCTTGATTTTATTTTCTTATAAATAATTATTAAAACAGAACAGAGTGACATTAAAAAATCTTCTCTTAGTCATCTTTTATCGTTCAATCTTTAACACCTTCCCTTAAAGTAAACTTTAACAGTTCTTTTAAAAGCTTCTTATACAAATATAAATATATCTGGATGTAGGGCCGATTTACATCCCTTTCAGAACAGGAACATTACCAGATTGCCGTCGGCACAGCTTTTGAGGTCTTAACTCTATTTGTAATAAACTTTAAGATCAAGTCGATTGGTGGCGACCTTTACTGGATGCGACAGCTTCCATCTGCCAAAGCAACTGCCTTCAATAAGTGACATCCATTGTTATAATATATCACTTTGAAATACTAGAACGGACATTTTTTTTTATTTGTGGCCCTTGAGACTAGATATTCTTGAAAAAAGAATAAATATCTAAAATTGCATTGTCAAAACGATGAATTAGTTCATTGATATTATTCAGGGTTCATATCACTATTTCAAAATTAGATTCCCCGACTTTTCCAGGTTTTCAGGACGTTTGGAAGTTTTTTCCAGGTCTAAAAAAGAGATACTGTTTGCTGTTTAATGAAATTCTGGAATGTATATTTCGTAGTTTTATATTATGAGCTTTAAAAATTTTCATATTCCCTGACTTTGATTGATTGATTTTGATTGATTTACCAGCTTGCGGTAGGCATTGTTGCCACTCCCAGGTATACAGCTGGGCCTGCTACGTGCACGCTGGGTTGGACTAAGGTCATGCTTGTTGCCAGCAGCGAGAGCCACATGGCGCATGGTAAAGGAATGTGGGATGGGAGGTGTAGGTATTTGTGAGATGCGTTACCGCATTGTGTCGTGAGGGAGCGTTTAAGCTCCCTTTTTTGTGTTGGTTCTGGACTTCTGCCTATTCTGACTCTTCTTGTGAAATATGTTGCCATGTTGTGTCGTAATATGGAGTGTTTTGCTCCCCTTTTTGCGTTTTTGCTTCTTCGAATCTTCTTTTTCTGAGTCTTCTGATTCCTCGGTTTCCGATTGTGGTAGAGTATATATCCTTGCGATTTCTTAGTGGTGTTCATTTGTTGATCCTGATCCTTTCAATTGTCGTTCTCCACTGTAGCATGGTCTTCCTATTTTTAGTTTGTTGCTGTGCGGTACTAGCGCTTTCTTCAGTAAATGTGTTGGATCCCTTCCCCAATACTTCATTGCGTATATTTCTATTATGTTGATGTTTTGTGTCGCTGTTTTCGTCTTGTTGTTTTAGTTGGACGATGCGCTTTCTGCTCTTCTCAAAAACTTCTTCTGTTGGCTTTTGTTGTTGCCGCATTTTTGACTGCATATATTATCGTTGCCCGTATGACGGCTTTGTACATACATTTGGTAAGGTCCCATGATAGTTTATTTTTCTCAATGAACGGTATGTTACCCTTGTGCCGTTTTGATTCTCTCCTTCACTGTTTCTCTCCGCTCTAGCTGGTTCGTCCGGTCTGTTCCTAGGTACTTCAATTTGTTAGGTATTCTATTTTGTGTTCCTCTCCGCTGGTCCAACTCTTCTTCTTCTTCTGCATCGATTAGGAGATTATCGACGTATGTATCAGGTTAAGTGGTAGAGCACCTTACGCTTGCGTAAAATGGTGAACTTCGCCTGTACCATATGTGTATTGGAATGTACCTTAAATTTTTTTCAATCTTGGTAAATAAAGACATTATTATTATTATTATTATTATTATTATTATTATTATTATTATTATTATTATTATGTGTGTGTTTTCTTAGAGAACACCATTTTTCTGAAGGAAACCTTCACTAGGCATACCTCCGCTGAAGTGATGTGCGAATTCAGCCCTGACGCAGTATATCAACAATTTCTCATTGATTATCTCGAGTTTAATTTTAATTATTATCACTACCGTGATTTCTAGCATTTATTCCTTGGATGGTTGCTTATTGAAAGGTCTTCTTGTATTAATTTGATTCATTCATTTTTTGCTTTCTCTTTTTCCTCCAGTTTATCTCCACTGTTGCCGAGGTATACCTCTTCTCGTGTATGTGTTATCATTTTTTCTGTATGCCCCCCTGTCGCCGCTTTACTGCCCCTGACTCGTTTTCCCGTTTCTTTGATTTTGTGGTCCTATGTTCTGTATTCGATTCATCATCATTGTGTATAGATACCATTTCCTGAGAAAAACTATGCATTTTCATTGAACTGCAAGAAATTCAGCCCCCGGCGTATTAAGCCAATAGTACGCTACTGATCAGATTGTCCTTTTATTACCCAAGTCAACGCTTGTTTATCTAAGAAACTCTGTTTTTCTTAAGGAATAACACCATTATTGCCTTGCTATAAATTTACGATGACAGCGGTCGATGGTTTCATAATCACTTCTCATATTTTCGAAGAAAGTCGTTTGATTAAGCCCCTCACCAGTTTATTACAGCATTTATGATGCAAAATGCAACACCACAAAAACACACTCTTTTGAATACAAATTATGTACGTAATTAATCACTAATTGCACCTCCCAAGATATGTATCATTCCTCAAACCTGTCGCTTACTTACAGAAAAATATGCAACACCACAAAATCACATTCTTTTTAATACAAACACAAATTATGTACGAAATTAATCACTAATCGCACGTCCCAGGTATGTATTATTCCCCAAACCTATCATTCACTTTTGACACCTTAAAAATTTGCATAAAAAACATACAACACCACAACACATTCTTTTTGATACAAATATAAATTATGTACGAAATTATCTATTTATTCACTTGACATCTCAAAAGTTATATTTTTTACACTTTGTATTTAGCTAGGGCTTGGACCTAAAAAGCGTTGCAATGGTTTTATGCGGCAGGAACTTGTTCTCCCTGACTTTTTATAAAAATTACTAAAATTCCCTGATTTCTCAATAAATTTTCCAAATTCTCTGCCTTTTCCCTGACATTTTTAGGGAACTTCAAATTCCGTGACTTTTCAGGTTTTCCAGGTCGCTATGAATCCTGTTATTAGACTCAAAATCGGCGAATAGAGCAGTGCATATTTTAATAACAAATTATACATAATGAAAATACGACCGCAATTTCGCAAAGAAAGAAACAGATAATACATTTTTACATACATCCAACATAATCCCATTTGACGACCCTACCTACAATAGTCGCTACCCGTTATCGGTAACGCTGGTTGGGAATGAACTTTGTAAAATCTCTTTGCGGCTTTCTTTGTACCAGAGAATTGTATTTGTGTTTGCATATGGAACGTTAGTCTAAATATAAAGGGTTGTTACCGTTAAATTCCATTGTAAATTTGAAAAAAACATTTTTCTTCTCCAAAGAAAACCAGCACTATGAACAAATTGTATATTTTTGGAAAGTCTTGAAATAACTTTATAATTTTACCCACCGTCAATCATAATAAACGGATATAATTCATTTTTACCCCGTGACATTTATGATGTGATACGTAACAGATTTTTTGTGCTTCTAAAAGGGGTTACAACACACTCTTTAATGTTGAAAAGGGTTAAAATGTATTAATATTCTACCCTCAACTCAACCGCATGCAGAAAGAGGATGTCCGGATGTCCTATTTTGAACAACGCAATCATCAGACGGCTAACATGAAATTAAATACAGGGATCTGAGCTATTTTGGAATACGTAGATATCGTAAATTATGAGGCACACGCCATATGGAAAAAATGATACAGTTATGTCTCACAAGGTAGATAGAGGGAGAATAACTTGAAATTTATTCCTGAAGACGTTTCGCTAGCAGTTTAAATGTTTTTGATTGGATTTTGGTGTCTAATGGTTAAATGGGCGATAAATCATTATTATTATTAATTATTTAATTAATCGTTGATGAAATTATGTTTTAATATCTTCTTTTATTTTAATTTATTACATTACGTATCCGGTCATAATGACCTATAATTATAAAATGTCCATTAAAACACGCTACTACATCTTTTGTTGTAATTTCAAAAGTAATGAATCTATATCTCGGCCGGATTTTTCTTCATAGCTTGCTTACCTTCTAGCATCGATGGTTATTGCTCGTGGTATCAGAATAAAATGTGGGCAATAAGTGACCTTCCATGAAATATAGTCAATCATCAAACCCTGTGAATCGTTGCTCAGAGTTGTGCCTTGAAAATTGTTTATTTTCATCAATGCTCTTCTTCATCTAGATGAAAAACAAGAGAAATTCTTAAATTCGGCAGAAAGTTTGCATAGAACGTTCTATGATTTGAATCATTTCCATATACAGTGTGTTTCACTTGAAATGGTAACATCCCAATAACTTTTTTTATTTTTTTCCGATTTGAATCAAATTTTACTTAAGTATAGAACAAATCAGGATCTACTTATGACCAGAAAAACATTCGCATCCTACAAATGCAAAGCCACACATACGGTACAAAAATATGCGAAGAAAATAAAAAAATCATATTAGGCATTTTTTATCGGAAAGTGTTGTTAATAGAACTTTCTCAGAATTCTCCAAAAACACTATGCCCAAAATTTAATCAAAATAAAAAATTTAGAAATTAAAATTTTAAAAATAATTATTTAAAAACTGTAAACTGCTTGACAACTACCTGGCAGCTTGGGTTTAGTTTCAAACAAAATTGTCATAGCACAGTTTTCTAAACAAAAACAACCATTAAAATGATATTTTCGGACTTGGACATTATTTTGATCAAAAGGGTTTAGCCGGATAAGCATGACTAGTCGGCCCCCAAATGGCAACCTATATCGAAACTTATGTTTTAATATCGACTTGATGTATGACCTTGAGATATGGAAAAAAAATTAGCACATGCATATGACTATCGTTCAAAGAGACATATCTCGAAAACTGATTGAGCTAGAGAGGTAAAACCAACGGGAGGTTTCAGGTAACCTTAAAGAGTATATTTTATATATTTTTTTTGAAATTTTAGAATAATTACGCACAAAATTAAAAAATAAATAAATAATATAATCATTTAATATCTCTGTGTTCTCTGTGACTTACAATCACTGAAATAATATATATTCTAATACTTTATACAGTGCGTGTAATTGCCCATTAGGTATGTACATTCACGTAGCGCAAGAGATATGACAACACAGCAGAGCAAACTCCGCCCGTCCTCAGCCGTTGGCGAAGCATCCCAGCTCTCAGTTATTTAATTTCAGCCAGCTGGCACACGCGATGTTGTAATTCTTACTCCCTATACCTAGCCCGCCACTACACACAGTGTATGCACGATTACTCATAAAAGTTGCGTTAGAAAAAAGTTGGTGCAACACTTCGAAAAAAAAAATTAAATTCGACACGCACTTCATCATATAAGGATACAAACTTGACAAGGGACACACATATAAATATTTTATTAATTGGAATTATTGCCAAAAGAGAAATTGAAAGAAAATATAAATAATTGTCACGTAAATATCTATTTCATACGGCGCATAGTGGCACGAATTGTAATTTTTTCGTTCAAAATTATCTACTTCGCAATCTACTTCGATAGCACTTCGCAACCGATTGGGATAATTTTTTTTTAAATACTCATTATTTAATTTCAAAATAACTTAAGAGAGCCGATTTTTGAATTATGCTAACCAAAATTATTGAGCTTAACCAAAATGTCCATTTTTTATTTAAAATAAAACTAAAATATTTTTTCTAATCCAATTTACAAAAATCTTGTTATTCGGGGGGGTTTTTGAGGTCGCTGATTACGAATCTGATATCCAAATTGTCATAAACTAACCTACAAGATGGCGGAATCAATGGCAGCTATAAAATGCTAAAAAATTATGAAAATATTTTCGTTAAAGTTTATGCCGAGAAGTTTTGAATATTTCTGATAAGTACTTTTAAGTTAAAATAGACTAAATTTTAAGTTCCAGGAAGAAAGTCAAGATGGTGGATCCAATATGGCGGCAATAAGATGATAAAACTAACTTAAAATTAAATTAAATGCATTAAACTAAATAGGCTATTCCTAAGAATTATTAAAAAATTTAAAAAGGAACAAATTTTCTGAAATTTTCAAATATATCCAATATGGCTGTCATACCTTAATTATCAATCATAAATATGCGATTCAGTCCTCTATTTATATAAATAAAATATTTAATTTTTAAATGATATTTAATATACTACATGTTTAATAAAATATAAAAATATAAAGGACTTTATTATTTAAGTCTATTAGGATAATCAACAATTAAAAAAATTATCAACTTAATTGGAGTATTAATATTATTTAAACATTAAGATTTAAATAAAAAATGGACATATTGGTTAAGCTCAATAATTTTGTTTAGCATAATTCAAAAATCGGCTCTCTTACGTTTTTTTGAAATTAAATAACGAGTATTTAAAAAAAAATTATCCCAATCGGTTGCGAAGTGCTCTAGATAATTTTGAACGAAAAAATTACAATTTGTGCCTCTGTGCACCGTATGAAACAGATATTTACGTGACAAATACTTATATTTTCTTTCAAGTTCTCTTCTAGCAATAATTCCAATTCATAAAATATTTATATATGTGTGTTCCATGTGAAGTTTGTATTCTTATCTGATGTAGTGCGCGTCGAATTTTATTATTTTTTTTTTCGAAGTGTTGCACCAACTTTTTTATAACGCAACTTTTATGAGTAATAGTGCATATAAAGTATTACAACATATATTATTTCAGTGATTGTAAGTCACATAGAACATGGAAATATTAATTATTATATTTTTTTATTTATTTTTTAATGATGTGCGTAATTATTCTAAAAATTCAAAAAATATATAAAATATACTCTTTAAGGTTACTTGAAACCTCGCGTTGGTTTTACCTCTCTAGCTCAATTAGTTTTCGAGATATGTCTCTTTGAACGATAGTCATGCATACGCTCATTTTTTTCCATATCTCAAGGTCAAAGCGGAGTACGGCGGCAAAACACATATAAATCGCGTTCATACATCAAGTCGGTATTAAAACATAAGTTTTAATATAGGTTGTCATTTGGGGGCCGACTCATCATACTTATCCGGCTAAACCCTTTATATGTTTTTTTAAGGTTTTTGGACAATTTTCATTAACAAAATCTTTCGATAAAAATATGCTTGATATGACTTTTTGATTTTCCCTGCATATCTTCACACCTCCCAATAAAACTTGCATATTTCAAAATGGCGACTCCAATATGGCATCCTAAATTTGAGTCATCTTATGATTTTTAACGACCTTCGTAGCGGAGCACGGGTATCTTGCTAATTGATTTATATCAATGATTTATTTTTAATGATTTTATTTATTTTTAAAAATTATTACAATACTGAAAGATTTTTCCCAGATTACCGTGATATTTTTTTGGAAAAAGATCCATTTTGCTTGAATGGGAAGTATGTGCTTTATGGCTTTTAATATTCTGATGTAATTAAGTAATAAAATAACTCATTCCCACTACATGTAAGAAAATAGAAAGAAAGCGACACGAAAATAAACAGTAATTCCGATATAGCTAAACAAAACAGCCCAAAATAAAAGAAAGTGGTTAAAATTCGTGTTATATGATCCTTAAGTATGAATGTAGAATTTGTTTTAAAATTTAATATTCATGGTTTTCCGAAAGATGTTCATGACCTATCATCTTTAAACAAACAAGGCTCGTCATGTTGTTGAAGAGGCTACAAATAAAAATTTTAAGGCATGTGCTAGAGATTTGCTGTCGGATTTTGTATATTTACCCACGCCTGTATACACACCGACTATTTACAGGAAACTATTAATTGCATTTACTTTAAAGTCTGGATTATCCTTCACATTCTCTTGGTGTCTTTTTCTAACAATCTGCTTCTCCAAGGCGGTCTTTGTGCCAACCCACCGACACGGGGCATTATATTCATTAAAGAAACTTTAAAGGAACTATTTTTAAAAGTTGTTAAAACTAAATAAAGATCCCGAGATAATTAAAAATCCCTGCTTCGACAAAGGTTGGTTGGTCGTAAAAAGATATTAGGCTGTATAGAATTTTAGAAAAGAAGTGCCCGGTTTATAACATTTGCGTCTCGTGGAAATTAAGATTTCATCTTAAGATATTTTCGCGCACAAAGGTTATAAAGCATCAGCTGAAAAGAAGCCCCGGGTGCTAATTATAAGAATAAAAGAATTTTAATTATAATTATCGTCTTGTTTACTTAATATATATTAACGTTTCACGTAGCTGGCCAATTTTAGTTGAAATATTACATATACTATAAAAACGTTTTCATAGGATTAGCCACAGCTAGGGTTGCCAGGCCTAAAAATCGAAAAGCCGTTATAAATTTTGCCGGACATTTGGTACAAAAAGCCGAACAGCATAAAAAATAACTAAAACATAAAATCAGTCTTTTAATATTTTTATTAAACTTGATTAAGTAATTTTAAAATAAACATTTGTTACATAGGAACAGAAAAACACAAAACAACAAAATGTATGTACAGAAAAGCGACCATAAAACGAAAAAAAAAAAAACGAAAAAATTGAAATACTCGCACTTGGCTTTGCAAAAATTATAAATATTTATACCAAGTTTTGGCAATAAATAAAAACAATTCAGACAAAACACAAATACGGCGGTGAACGACTAGCTGATTTTATGCGGGGCTGGGTGCGTGGATTCTATTTTTTTATATGAATCAGAGAGATAACTAATAGTTTCACAGGTAATCACCCAGCTAGCTTGTTTCGTGACCAAGAAGGGAGTAATAAAAATATGTTAATGAAAAGGGCGCTATCCACAGAAAAATTGATGCCTACTTAATCACAAAACCGACTGCTGTGTGGAAAAGAGACAGACACAAAACATAAAAAATGAAAAATGTAACAAATATATACAGTGTGTTTCACTTGAAGTGGTAATGATATACTTGACCACACAGTCTAAAAGATAATAGTAAATAATATTTATTTAATAAAATATGATCATCAGTGATATATTTGGTAAACAGACCCTATATAGTACAGTACCTAGAGGTAAAAAATATGCAAAACTTCGGAATAATGTCATATTGAACGAATTTCGTTCATTTTTGGCAGTATAATAGTAAATGATTCACAGAAAAGTTTCTATATTGTGCGGGGTTTTGCTAATTTATAGGGGGTGGATGCCACCCCCTCTCACCTGGCAATCCTAGCCAGAACGAATCTGCATGATGATCGATTGATAGAATTCCTAGTTATAGTCTTCTGAAGGACGTGACACTAACTATGAAGTAGTTTCCACAAACACTAAAACACTCGAATGCCGTTACTCGACGTATATTTCACCAACCATGGCATCATTTGGAGGTACTTAAAACTTTTTAAATCAACTCCAGATGATGCCAATATGGTTGGCAAAGCGCGTGTCGAGTACTAGTATTCAATTGCTTAAGCAACAAAAGGCAACATACCCGGTGGCTCAGCCAATAGGGACACTCTTGTAACTTTTGAATGGGCAAATAGATTTTTTCAAATTTGGTGTGGTGATATGGGATAAGTTTGATAACTGACATGAAAATCAAATTTTTAAATGGGACAACCTGTATATTTTTGCATATCTGGATTCTGCTGGCCAAAATACATATGATTTGACTGATTAGTAAATCGGCATGATTACTAATATTATGCAATTTTTACATCCTCAACTCAAGAATGCAATTGTGCAGTTGTTGAAGATAAGAAAGTATGCAGCATATTCAAATGCGGTTCAAACCCAACCAGCAATTTGTTTTATAATTTAAATGTTATACGATATTTTGTTTTATTGTTATTTTATTAATGCTTCTGAAATGCTAATTGATTATATTGGAGTTGCAAAGAGCACTATCTGGTTGCTTGTAACTGAACTGTTTTATAAATTTATCATCAAAATGTTTTTACAGCAAAATTATAAAATATCTTATAAAGCAGTTAAGAAATTATTTTAAAAACGTTTCCGTGCCAGCTATAAAACATTTCAGCTTATAAAACTAAATAATTTTATAGCGCATTTTTAGTAACGTTCGGCAGCATTTCCAGCACCGTTATAAATATATGATAAAATTGTTTTATAATTGTTTCCTATTATCTTATAAAACAGTTATATTAAAGCACTATTTGGGACAGTTTTGCTTTTGAAAGTAAATTGTTGTTCCAGAGTCTGCTACGCAATTATTATATAGCGTTGCGATCTACTGCAATATGGCAACGGCATTACAAACTAAAATTTTATTAGTTTTTTGATCAGACAAATTTTACGTAAAAAAACGTTTTAGCCAATTTGACCAAATATTTTTTCACTTGTTATTTTTAGGTCTGGCGCCTTCACCAAAATTTCTCAAACTTTTTTTTTCTACGCTATCTTTATTAAAACAAAAAAATCTTTTTAATGCAAAATATTTTAAAGGACTATTATAAAGTATCATAATATGAAACGTAAGAGAAAAAACATGAATTTAGAAATTTTTTAACTTGACCGCTTGTACATTTTTTGAGCTGTATCTCGAAAACTAGACGTGGGATCGAGTTGGATCCATGAGAACTCTTAATCACAAAGTCGAAATCTACAACAATTGCCAATTTTAGTAGCTTAAACTGAAAGCTAAGCTATTTTTAACCTCTCGTTAATAATTCAAAAGTTACTAATGTTGATAAATAGTAAATTAAAAACATATTTAACTAATAGTGTACCAGCATCCAGCATGTAATTAAAAGGTGCGCATATTTATTAAAAAAGTGAGTTTTCCCAATTTTAGTAGCTTGAACCTAACACAGCCTAGTAACTAACACAACCTCACCTATATAATCTAGCTGTCAATCTTACATTTATTTTTTCATTTAATTTAGAAGTGAAATTTTCTTACCGTATCCCCACGTGCTTTAATTAATTCGAAAATTAATTACCGGACATTTTTCAAGCACTAGGAAGATTACTAGTGAAAATTTTCATAAAATGAGCAAAGGTGTTAAAATGAAAACTTACCGGTAATAGTTACAATAAATTATAATTTTTTCAAAATGTTTGTTATTTTCGCTGCAGTTATTTTTCTTCACTTATAAGTTATAACAAAAATTGTTATATTGGTTCAGTTAGGATACGGAAAGGAAAGGAGGAGGGTCCATAAGGCCGGTTTTCGACCGAATTTATTTTTGAACAAAAAAACTAAAAAACATGTTTTTATTATTTACTATCAATATCGAATCGCTTCCACCCCAAACGAAACTTTCCTGCCTTCACCTCCTCTTTTTATACCTCTCCCTAACTATCAAATAACCAGAGTTCGGTTGATTTTTCTACAGGTCATTGAAACATTTTAACATGACTGTTGCTGTATAAGGATATTTTTGATTTTCTACGTGTATTTTCGTTACTTCGGAAGAGGTGGGAGGGGAAAGGAGGGGTTGACAGGGGGTAAAAAGTAAAAGGGATGGTGGGGGAAAGTTTCGTTTGGGGTGGAATCGATTCGATATTGATAGTAAATAATAAAAACAAGTTTTTCAGTTTTTTTGTTAAAAAATAAATTAGGCCGAAAACCGGCCTTATGGACCCTCCTCCTTTAATTTATAGGTTCATTTTTATTTCTTTTTATATCAATCTTTACTCCGTTATCTTAAAAGGTACAAAAAAATTTATTTATTTATTTTTCTATGTAAAATTTGAAGTCGAACAAAATTAAAATCGGACCAACGATTGCGGTGATAAAGCACTCATCCGTAAGGCGTTTGATATAAAAACCAAGATGGCAGACTTCCTTCCACTTTTCGGGATGTCCACCTCATGGATTCCTGACCTATGTATGTCCCATGGGCTCATTTAGCATTTTTTTTTTTAATTTTCATTTCGAAAGTACACCTTGTAGTTAGTAAATGTGCAAAATATTAGATTTTTTTTTCAACTCCTCCCTCAAAATAAATAATGAAAATAGAGCTCACGAAAACGCGAAATAAAATATGTTACGACTTCGAAATCAAATATTACGGTTAATATTAACGCTAGCGGTCCAAGTTTTTCACTATAAGGCTTAAATATTTACGGAAAATGCATAAATAAATTATAAATTAAATATCACTAAATTAACCCATTAAGATTCTGAAGTTAAACTCTCTATACTCCAAGGGTCAATGAAAACCTTGCCAGGCGAAGAACTACAAATAAAATGCACATCCTCGGTTGTGTTATATATATGCATATAAAATAATGTATCGTAAATTTGGTGCTTTAATTTTGAATTTGGACATCGGACGATGCAGGAAAAACATGCAGTAGCAAATCTGACCATCCATCGTGAGCGTGGATTAAATTGAGAAAGTTCCCAACTGTATTTTAATTTTGATAAAGGCGGCAATTGCGTTTACACCTCATGTGTTAATATTTGTTCTAGACTTTGTATCTACTTTGTATACCTAATGCTTTATTTGTTCCAAGAATGTAGATTTTTGTGCCCACGTAAAAAAAAACAAATAAAAAATGTCATACATATACATTAAAACCAGTAGCGCTATTAGATCGATAAAAAATACAGGGTTTTCATCAAAGAAAGGTTTTAAGCATTGGCTCGGAAAGAAAATTTCCGTGAATCTGGTAACACTACGATGTTTACGAAAAAGATGCAGTGTGTGTTGCGGGTCCTGCACCAATTCGAGCATTGGAATGAAGAGGAAATCATTAATAACATATTCCAGTGAATAACACTGACGAACTCTTCAAAAATGCATCGATTATAGTAAATGTTCTTATTTTTTCCTAAATTAATCATACGCGCCATATTGCACTCCACGATTACAAGAGCTTGTGGTTAAAAATCTACACTCTGTGCACCCTGCACGAAAATAATGTTGCCAGTGGAACATAAGAAACTGCGAAAATGCGTTTTATTTTCTCAGTGGAATATTATGAAAGTTGAGCTCAGTGGAATAGAGTGCAGGAAAACGCTATGAGTGTGAAGCGAATGCATCTTTTAGTATCTCTTCCGGCAAAGTTTTTTGGTCACAGGGGCGTAGCGAAGGGGGGTATGGGGAGAGGACGTTACTCCCCCAACTTTGTCAGACTTGGCAAAAGTTGGAAATTTGAGATATAAGTTGGCAATTTTTATTTCCGTGGGAAAAATGTTTTTAGGGTTTTCTCCCCCTCCCCCCCCCGCTCATCAATTTTTATTTCGGGATTCCCCCCTCCCCCCGCTCGTTAATTTTTATTTCGGTGGAACATTTTTTTTGGATTTTCTCCTCCCCGCATATTTATTTACAGAGTTGGCTTCTTAAGTTTATGGAGTTGGCAAATTTGAAAAATAACCCCCCATAAAAATTGGCTCGCTACGCTTCTGTTTGGTCACAATGTGTTTTGGAAAAGTAGAGTCAAAACTTATATATCAGCTAAATTACCATATATAGAGCTTAAAAGAAGTATAAAGAAAATAACGTATAAAATCATTGGTTATGTTTTGGGAGCAACATCGTTTATTATACTGTTCGCAAATACGAATACGAATGGTATATAATATTGCATTTGATCGGCGCATTTCCAACTCCGTAAATATGGCTCGTCGAGAAAACAATTTCCATCAAACCAAAATATGACACCACAATGAGTTGTGGAGACAATATTTTGTGACTGCTTATAGTACAGTGAAATTAATAGTGACCCGGAACAAATTTGTAACAAGCTGATTTCTTAGGGATTGTATTCTATGGTTATTCAGGACTCTCTAACTGAAAATTGCAAAAAAATGCGCCGCCATGTTGAAATTAGGCACTTTTTTCCTTTAATCGGTAATAACCACGAACTTCATAAATTAAACTGGACTTCACAACGCACATATCCCAAACAAAAGCTCGTGACACCACTTACCATGGTCGCCATGATAGGCTGTCAACTTATTTGATTTTGGCAATACTCTGTAGGAATCTCGTTATTTTGTAGCGCATTGCCAAATGTTTTATGTTTTCAATAAACTTGAATACTTTTCTCCCAAAATGCTACTTCATCTTCTCTAATAACAAGAAATTTATTCATAATGTGAGATTACTACAATATTTAGAGTAAGTTATCATCAGAAGTACTCATTAATACTCTCATTTTAATAAAATTATTTCTAAAATCTGGCAATTATTTGCCTATCAACAACCAATGGGATAATACTAGATTAAATCTGATAACACCGCCTTTGTACTTTTGACGATTTGCACGAAAGGAAGTTTGGTAAAAAGTGTCAGTATATTGGTATCACTGTAATTCACTGCACATGTTGACCAACTCGTCTAATTTCCAAACTTTGCAACAATTAAATACCTGTAATATAATAATCATAACGTCGTTTTCATTATCTTTAATGTTTAGAAGAGTTGGTAGCAGTGATTGACAAATTGCATAATTCGACAGGCGGATCTGAAAACCTATCATGGCGGCCGGCATGGGGGGTGTCAGCGTTTGGACCTTATCTGAGGTCCAGTTTAATTTATGAAGTTCGTGGTAATAACCCACATAGATGACACAAAAAAAGTAAAGAGGCAAAATACTGAGAAAAAGAGCTAAGTTTTAATGTGGTATAAAGTTTTTTGGAATCGTTTAAATATTAAGAAAGTTACGGTTGTCAAAATGACAGATTTATATAAAATAAGATTTCTTTTTGTATTTTAATATCCGGTTCTCTGGATTAAGATTGTTGCCTAACCAGACTTGAATTTGCCAATACACTCTACAAATATGATATTTAGTGGCATCGGATGTTGGCGGAAGAACTGCTAGATCGAAGTGTTGGAAAATATTTTGCCTAGCAGAAATCTGATTATACCTAACGAACCTATAATCTTAATAGGCTGTTACTTAGTTCAATTATTTTCTAAAACTGAAAATACTGTTTTTTTGCCCTTTTTATGGTATCGCATCCGGAGATGGCATGTGTAAATAAAATAGAATATGTTTTACTACATTTTCACTTAGTTCTGAACGTAACTTACAGATATTCGTTATTTTGTCAGATTTGCCTCCATCACCGGATCATGTACACATTTCTTGTTTTGCAATGTTCAGTGAGTAACGTTATTACTTAATAACGTTGTGGGTTACTTAACCCACAACTATAACAGGTGAGCCCACAACTATATCAGCTGAGCAATGAACAGCAGTTTTCACAATTAAATAATCAGCATCTGAATCCGCACATTTGACTGTGGGAAAAATTTGATGTTAGAAGTTTAATTAACTGATCTTATTTGACGCTGATGCTAAAAATTAGTTTTGAGATATCCCTAACCATGTTTAATTAGTATTACCAACAAAAGTTTTTGTTGAGTATTGTTACATTTTTATGGTGTTAAAATACAAAAAATGCCCTTTTTTATAAGAATCTGTCAGTTTGACAACCATACCTTTATTAATATTTAACCGATTTATGCCATACTGAAGCTTAAACTCTTTCTCTCAAAATTTTGCCTCTTTACTTTTTTTCATAAAGTGTCATCCGTGTGAGCTATTACCGATTAAAGGAAAAAAGTGCCTAATTTCATCATGGCGGCGCATTTTTTCTTCATTTTTTCTTCATTCTTCATTCTTCATCTTCATCCAGAGACTCCTGGATAGCCATAGAATACAATCCTGAAGAAATTAGCTTGTTACAAATTTGTTCCAGGTTTGGTCCAAATTTAATTCTATTTTACTGAAGTATTATTAGGAGGATGTCAAAATGCCTGCACATGTCGAAAGATGAAATTGAAGTGTACTTTAACATGCGGGTCGTGCCTGCCACAACAATGGACCTAGAACTCGAATCTGAAGATTTTAGATATTTTGCTTCAGTTATATTTTTAGTGATAGTTGTAATCATGCAATAAATATTACAGACAATGAACACAACTAGAATTTTTACTTCCACAGCCACGTGGAAATCCTTAAAGAAATTGGTTTTCGACGAATTTGGCTGAAACTTTATGAAAAGTTAGTTTAGGGCAGAGATGGGTCGAGGAAACTTTCCACATTTGATAAGTCTGTAAAAGTCATGTAAATAATGTAATTGTATGCACATATTTGGTATCACAATGAAGCTTGCATCCAGATTTCACCATAAAATTGCCTATCAATATACCCAATGGAAAGTTAAGAAGGAAAACTTCCTGGAAACTTTCCATTTTGAAAACTTCCAGGAAGTTTCCAGGAAGTTTTTTCCATTGGGTATATTGATAGCATACTTTATGGTAAAATTTGATTCGTGATGATGCAACCTCATTTTTATACCAAATAAATGCATACAATTATATAATTTTTATCAAATATGGAAAGTTTCCCCTCTGGTTGAGGGGTGGTGATCAAAAGTTCTCATGGGCCAAACCCTCTAAAATCTAGTCTGCCACCTCCACTGGAGGATAATAGTATACCTATTAAAATTATGTTCATATGAAAATTAAATTTACACTAATTAACTTAATTATCCCTAATAATTTAAGTTATTGCACATAGCAAATAAATATCTTCATATAATTGCAGGTGCATGATTTATGTATGCCTCACTATATTAATATGTAATTCCTTACTACAGGAATTAATATTCAAAGGTTTCAGTAATAATGATGCAAAAACCTGTTCTGCAAACGAATTTATATCCGTTTGATGTGGAGTTTACAGCGGCCGGGGATATCAAAGTGCGTACAGAGAGAGCGGGTCTTTGTTTAGTAATGCTAAGTCCCTACACACACACACTCACGGTTGCCTGTAACATGCTCTGTTTCCATTTCTATTCCCTGTCTTGTCAGGCAGAAGCACCGGCAGAATTGTTGATAGACGTGAATGGAGGTGTATTAAATTCACAATTTACTGATTGATGTATTACAGCCGCTTAGGCAAATGGGATCGGGCCCGATTACGGCCCTAAAATCCCGCAGTATCAAAGTGCCAGAGGCACCGCACAGTGGTCTGGTCGATGTAAGTTGTTTTAAAAATGGTTAGAGAACGCAAATCTCAGTCAAATTCAAGTTTTAAATAAAGGTCGAGAAATTTCGAACAAATCGTCGGACCAGAAAAATAATTTCAATTTATGCATCTCAATTTAAATTATTAGAAAACCGTATTTTTGATAAACAGCAACTGAATAATAACCAAAATATAAATTTTTAAACGATTTCCTTCAAAATTTATTATTAGCCCAGTCAATGAACGTTCAATAAGGGGGTCTAGAGGGAAATGCCGAGATCACAATTTTTGACTTGAGGGCTGTATAGGTAGCTTTCACCTTTGGAAAATAAACTTTATTTTTTTTGTGTGGATGTGTTATCATTATTATAAATCGAGAACTAAGTTTTTGACTGATATCACCGGCGACTTCGCCAAATCTTTGAAATGTTCGTAATATAAAAAATTGTTCCCAATTTTACTTCCACCTCCAGTGGAAGTCTAGTAACGACAAAAAATTTTTAAAATTTTTTTATTGTTCAATTAGGCTTAGAATGTTACGAAACGTCGAGATTTTAAGTTTGAGCGAAAAAAAAAAATTCTGTCGGTCTGTCTGTCTGTAACTTTTTTGTGCGCACGTTTACTCTGGAACCGTTTGAGATATTGACTTGAAATTTGGTACACATATGTACTTTAACGAGATCCAGGGTTGGGAAAAAAACAGTTTTTTTTCATTTTAAACAAAAAACTATTTTTTTTTTAACAGTTTTTTTTGTTTAAAGTTTTAAATGGTATGTTTAAAACATGTTTAAAACAGGTTTAAAACGTTTAAAACTATATTCAACTAAAATTAAATGGTGCCAGGTACACTATGTCTGCTGCTACTAGCTGATGTCAGATGGCGCTCTTAAACGGATTTTACAGCACTCTGCAAATAAATTCTCAGTTTAGTGCACGTGACCACTATATCGGAATTAGTTATCGGAATGGACCATCATCGGCACTTTTCCTGCTTTTCCACAAACTCCAAAATAATACATTTATTTAAAACTTCGCACTGTGTTTTAAACTATGTTTTAAACAGTTGTTTAAAACCTAGCATTTTGTATTAAATATGTTTTAAACATTTGTTTAAACACAGTGCGATGTTTTAAACATGTTTTAAACACTTTGTTTAAAACATTTTGTTTTAAACATGCCAACCCTGACGAGATCTAGAACTAGATTATATTTTCATCTTGTTCCGTCGAAGGGGTAAATTGGGGTAAATTTGTGGAAAATAGGTAAATCAAGCAGGTAAGAGTCCATAAAATTGGTATTTAGTATATACAAGAGAAGCTGAGGTCTCAAAAAAAATGTTGGCATTAGCCACCCCCATTACCACCCCCACCCCATTATTAAAGGGAATAAACAAATTGTGATTTAGGATGTGTAAAGAACCAGAAACCTCAAAATGTTTTTTTACTTCATCCACCCCCTATCACCACCCCCACCCCGCTACCGATGTGGGGTATCGTTTTATAGGTTTTTGGAGTAGAGGATTTCAAATATTATATTATTAAAGTTCCATAAACAATTATTTCCACATACAAAATTTTTTCGTTGTGAGTGACATAAAAAATCTGAATGTGGAAGTAGTGATTCCTTGGGCAGCGGTTTTTGTTCAAGTAATCACTCGTACTGCATGTTTAATTATTTTGTAGGCAACGAGATGCAGTTTTTAATACATATAATTCATTTAAAGACATTTAAACACACCACATATAGTAGACCACCCAAATCCGACTATAGACGTTGTTAAATGAGTCGTTTTCACAGATTCCACACCATTTCGCTGGATTTTATTCATGGCTTAAATTCTTACAAGTAAAGTCTTCCAAACAATTTCTTTTAAATTGCCATTTAAGCCTCTAATAATTTTAATTTATAATGAAAATACTTATTACTTATCAATTATCATCTGAAATAAAATAAAATGAAATCTTAGACCATGTACTTTGTAAATAACTTTTGACTTAACAGTAGAGATAAAATTAAAGGCAATAAATTGGAGCCCCTTATTCGAGGACCGGGTGTTATTCAATTAAGCAGAAAAGTTGCAAAGTCAAGTTAGGGCAGATGTCCGAATTACTGTGCCTTCTGTTGTTATTAATAATTAATGAAAAAGTTCTTGTGGATTTTTATTCGAGTTTCTACGAATTCTGGGACAATATTCGGGCCAATGACATTAGTAAAAGTTTAATGATTTCTTTTATGTCTAGAACTAGCGTCGTAGAAAGTAAGCGGAAGAGAAAAATATTGAATTAATGACGCCATCTTCGAAGTTCTGAAGATTTTGTCCTGTAACGCGTAAGATTATTTTTCATTACTTATCTCATTTTGTACGTAACAAGAAAGAAAATATGACCCTTTTTAAAAATAAACGTTTAAACCATTTTTTAAGTATTTAAGTATCACAGAAATTGAATTCTACAAACTTTTCATAATTAAGCTTGTACTATTTTATCGTAAGTGTATACATTAAGGGGTTGCATGTATAACTTCCTAAATGTACTTTACAGTGCATCATCGAAAATATTATAAATTATTAAAGTATGGCCATAATATTCCTACGTAAACCTTTCAGTAAATTATTTTTCATGATTATTTTAAAAATAATCAAACGAATTTAATTTAAATTATTCCCGAAATAATCAATAAGGCATTGTTCTTAAAGGATGGTCATATTTTCTTATGTAAACCCTCAAGTAATTCTTTTTTCATAATTATTAAAAATGTTCAAATGAATTTATTATAAATTAAACCCGTAATAATCAATAATGCAATACTCTTAAAGTATGGTCATAATATTTCTTAAGTAAATTTTCAAGTGAAGTTTTTCATAATTAACTACAAAAAGGATAGAAATGTGCGCAATGAAGTATTGGGGACTTGTCCAAAGAAGGGACCCAACACATCCACTGATGAAAGAGCTAACACCGAACAGCAGCAAACTAAAAATAGGGAGACCATGTTACACGTGGAAAACAACAACCGAGAGAATCATGAACAAACTGGGAAAGGACCAAATTCACTGGGAAAGAAAAGCGAGGGGAAAAAATGAATTCCACAAATAAATCGCAGCGGATATACTCTACCAGAATCAGAAACGGAGGTATCAGGAGATTCAGAAGAGGAAGAAGGTTTGTAGAAACAGAAATACAAAAAGAGGAGCACAAACAGCAGAAGTACAAACAAGAGGAGCATAAATATTAATTATCATGAACACAATGCGGCAACGCAAAATATTTTTTTACTTCATCCACCCCCACTACCACCCCCACCCCGCTACCGATGTGGGGTATCGTTTTATGGGTTTTTGGGGTAGAGGATTTCAAATATTATATTATTAAAGTTCCATAAACAATTATTTCCACATACAAATTTTTTTCGTTGTGAGTGACTTGGATAAAAAATTTGGATGTGGAAGTAGTGATTCATTGGGCAGCGGTTTTTTATATCTATCCTAAAAAACTAGAGAGAAGAGGACTTTCCGAGAGCACCACGAAGACTGTTGAGAAGAACAGTCATCGCACATTGTGTCTATTCACTATTACTTTCCACATTCAGTGGAAGTATAGACAAAAAAAAATAAAAAAATGTATTGTTAATAAGCTTAGAATGTCATGAAACGTCGAGATTTTAAGTTTGAGCAAAAAAACTTCTGTCTTGTCTGTTTGTAACTTTTTTTTGTGCGCACGATTACTCTGAAACCGTTTAAGATATTGACTTGAAAGGTACACGTATCTATTTTAACGAGATCTGGAACTAGATTTTTTCATCTTATTCCGTTGAAGGGTTGGGGGGTAAATTGGGGTAAATAGGTAAACCAAGCAGGTAACAGTCCATAAACATGGTATTTAGTATATACAAGAGAAGCTAATGTCTCAAAAAAAAAATGGCATTAGCCACTCCCATTACCACCCCCCCTTCCACTACCGATGTGTCATATCGTTTTATGGGTTTTTGGGATAGACGATTTTAAATATTATGTTATTAAACAATTATTTCCACGTACAAATTTTTTTTCGTTGTGAGACTTTTATAGAAAAACTCGATGTGGAAGTAGTGATTCCTTGGGAGCGGTTTTATTAGTTATTGTTATTATAAATTCTCACCCGAAATACCCCGGAGCGGGTGGTTCGTTGTTACCCGAATTCTGTCACAAAAAAACTGAATTCAACCAATTAGCCATTCAATTGTGTTCTTGCTTCATCATTATTGGTATTTTGGCAAATGCATGACAAATACGCACACGTACTTCGTCAAGTTTTTCCATATTAATTTTTTCCACCCTGTATATTTTTCACTAAAAGTATCAGATTTTTAGATACAGCGCCAACATACAGACAGACAGTAGAAAGACAAACATACAGACAAAGAGACTGACGGAACTGGAAGAACTTAATTTTCATAATCTACGTAATTTGAAACACGAAAATTCGAAGAAATCTCGTAGAGTGAATTTTTCACGATGACAATACTTACCTTCAGTAAGCGAGAGAAGTACTGTTTTCATGTGATTTTAATGATATATTTCTTTAATCGTGAGTATTAGATTTTGCATCTGTACTAGAATACATTCTCAACAGATTCCAGAGGTATTCTTTTCTCTGTCTTTCTGCTTGCTGCTTTTTTCCCATTTTCCAAAAGAGAATTATCGTGAACATAAACGAATATTTGCGAAAATGTGCGCAGCTCACATCACTGCTAATAAATTCTTGTATTGTGTTCACCTGATAAAGAAGATAAAATTATTTCAACATTTTTGTCATTACTCTTCAACACACTAATAAAAATTAAAAACGCTCATTTATAATTAACGACGCGACGACAAAAACAACAGTACGACTAATGAGTTAAATGTCTGAGGAATTTTCTGTTGTGGAACATTTACAACATTATCTCCTCAAACTAATAAAAAGTAAAAATGTATAAATCCCTCTTCAATTACCTTAATGGAAAATTCGAATTTAATTGAGAATTATTATTCCCTGCATATGTAATCCAATAAATTGAACTTACTGAAACCGTTCGAAATTATATCTAGATATTCTTCACACCAGTTTCCTTTCACAAACTCCAGGGTGGTCTGCAGGGGCGTCGATTCTGTAGAGTTGTAAATTCCACATGATATATTTATTGTTGACCTTATATACATTTCTATCTTCTGAGGTAAACTAATATAGATTAGTGCTAGTACTAGTTACCTCTATCACTTCAAAAATGTTATACAAAATGAAACTTCATTAATTTGATAACGAAATTTATTAAGCATACGCATGGTAATAATAATAATATATATAAAAAAGGGAAGGTCAAAGAAAATGCATTTTTAAAAATTGTGGAAAATGCACTTTTATTGAAAATTAAAAAAAAATTGAACTTTATCCCCTTAAAGTACCTAAAAGAACCTACAATCGAAAAAAAAGTTACGCACAAAGCCTCCTTGGTAGTTGACGAAGAATTAAAAAAAAATATTTCGTCCGCCATCTTTGAGCGTTCTATTTGACTTAGAGCGTCCTGGTTTGGTGCATTATATTTGACCATAGATGAGTTTTGTTTTTGCCAACTTTGGTGAAATTACTCCTTATCGAAAAAATATTCAATTTTGATTTTTTCGGACATTTTTGGTGTTTTATATTTTCTCCAAGATGGCGGATTGACCTATACATATCGGATAAGTCTATAATTTTTAAGAATTTTATTTCAAATAAGTCAGCATTTTTAAAATTCCCATTCGATTATTAGTACAAGATTAAGCAGATAAGTAGAAAATCCGCGAAAGTGCGTCAAATAGTGCGTATAACTTTTGACGCATTAGACATTTTTGGGCGCAGATATTTTTTTCGTAATCAGGAGATCATAATACATAAGAATCAACAATAAAATTTCTAGTTGAATGTTGCCGCTGAAAGAAATTGAATTAAATCAATTCGAATGTACTACACGTTTCAAAAACATTCATGAAATACATTTTCAGAAATTCAATTTAAATTTTAAGGAGTACAGAAATTAAAAAATTCAACAATATACGGGGTATTCCATTTAAAAAAATATTATTGCTTCCTCAATTTCTGCACGCCACTGTGCTTCCATTAACTTATTAAAGAGGTTCAGTTACAGCCCTACAACTTTAGTCCGAAACTTTTTTTTCTGTCTACAATAATAACGATAATAAAGGGTGGCCTAAATATAATGAATAACCCTGTACACATGAGCACTAGTTTGACTTTAATTTTTAAACTATAATAGTTCACTTATAATAAATAATACATCAGATTCACAATATGGATGTGTGTGAAAGTAAACTTTTCCTATTGTTAAAAAATATATTGAAGTTTGTTAATATATTTGCATAGGCTTGTTTCTGAAATCACAATTGACGATTTGCATGAAAGAAAGTTTGGTAAAAAGTGTCATGGCGCACAGTATAGTGGTATCACTGTAATTCACTGCACATGTTGACCAACTCGTCTAATTTCCAAACTTTGCAACAATTAAATACCTATAATATAATAATCATAACATTGTTTTCATTATCTTTAATGTTAAACCTACTTCCACTGAATATAAATCATCTTTATTAGGTTGTTTCGTAGTCTACAATATTTAAAAAAGTCAAATTATGCAATTTGTCAATCACTGCTGCCAACTCTTCTAGTAAACTGAGAGTTGGAAACAGAGTGTTTGACAAATTGCATAATTCGACATTTTTTAAATATTGTAGACTACGAAACAGCCTAATAAAGACTGTTTATATTCAATGGAAGCAGGTTTAACATTAAAGATAATGAAGACACTGTTATGATTATTATATTATAGGTATTTAATTGTTGCAAAGTTTGGAAATTAGACGAGTTGGTCAACATGTGCAGTGAATTACAGTGATACTAATCTAGACATTTTTTACCAAACTTTCTTTCGTGCAAATCGTCAATTACTATATAACTTAAACAATTAGAGTAAAATAACGTTTTATAGTGAGTACATACCTGACTGTATTGGATCCACAGTTAATTACGTAAAAAACTGCATATATAAATGAGTTTATTCACTTAAAAGTTCTATCAAATTTAGCGCATCGAGCATACGCAAATACTACTTAAAAACAACAGCTTCATGGAGGTGGTGGTAGGCGAGGTGACCTTGAATGAAGTTAGATTAGTGGCGCAAATGATACACTGATATGCTGTCTTGCCATATGTCAACAACATATAGTCCTTTAGCTCGTTTCATCTTACAATTAAATGCCACGTTTTCGAATTCCTGCCCCACCGTGCGGCGTACGGCAAAGAGACACTTTCCGCAGTCATTTTGAAGTTAGAAAATTTCACTTTCAACACAATCGTAGAAAATAGTATATTGTAATACAAGTTAATACAAGTGTGGCAAGGGCTTCATTGCAAAACGTTGTATGAAAGTATTATTTCCCTTAAAGTCTTTCAAAATTTTAAATTTGTGAAGATGTAATCGAGGCATGTGGCAAATTCTTTGCCGGACGGTGTGTGGCAAAGTGACACTTTCCGCAGTCATTTTGAAGTTGGAAAATTTGACTTTCAACACAATCGTAGAAAAATGATTTTTTTTTACAAAAAAATAAGTTGATATTTTTGTAGTTTTCGTGAATTTTTTAGTTTCCAAAATGTGGATTTCATAATACTCTCAAATGTTAAAAAATTATGGCACATGAAAAAAAATTAAAATTGAAGCTAAGGGCATCTACTTTTAAATAGCGATGTCCATTTTTTCCTTATAATTTGCATTCAACAGGAATTTGCATTAGAGTATATGTATCTTAAAATCGGAGTTCTTTAATGAACGTACTTCCAGTATTGGATATGCATAATTTTTTTTTATTGTGACCTATGATGCACAAAGATTCGTTCTTTCAATTTTATATGGTTAAAAATTAGTTAAAAATGTGTAAAAAATGGTTAATAGCTAGCAACTTTGGCCAAAATAACTCACGACTCAGGATACCTAAAAATCACCAAGATATTGTCAGCAATCTCAACAAGTATTGCTCAAGAACTATCATTAACACACTGTTTTTATACTCTTCGCAAAAACGAAGAGTATATTGCATGTGATCGGCACATTTTTAAAACCGTAAATATCGCTCGTAGATAATTTTTTTTATATTATTGTGTTAGTGAACGAATTCTGAACAACTTTCAAAATGTCCGTCCGTCACGTTTCTTGTAAGCACGATAACTTAAAAAAGAAAAGTCCGATTGTATTGAAATTTGGAAAGTAAGTTAGTGTTAGCTAGGCGAAGAACCCCATTGTTTTTGAAGAAAATCAATCAGTAAATAAGAAAGTTATTAATCATATAATTAAAAAATATATATTGTCTTAATTTTTGTCGTTTTTACTTAAATAGAAATCTTGCGAAATGTTATCTCTATAATATATATTTTTTTTGTTTATACATTTTACTAATATATATTTCATGATAATAAATCTAATGCGATGAAATATGATTCTCGAAAGATATATATTACAGACATTCAATTTTTGTAATACTGTGTGTTGTTCCAGTGGCTAAAGTTTTGCCTTGCAATCCAAAGATCGTATGTTCGAATCTCAGCCAGGTTGGATGTTTTTTTTTTCAATTTTTTTCATATATTTTTTTTTCATAACAAAGTTGGTATCACAAAATGTAGGATGTCCAAAAACTAATATTATTTACAAGAAAACTACGAAGAGTATCCTGTAGAAAGTGTAACAGTTATATAAAAAGCTCAGTAAATTGGCGAAGAGTACGTTTTTAGCTTGTTTAACCTTTCTTACCCCTAAAACGGTTGCATGTACGACATTTTGTAATATGTGAATTGTGTGGACTTTTATGCTCTTTTAATTATCACCTTTACGACTTGAAAACGTTTTTATACTTTTCTGCTACCAAAAACCTTACTTCTATGCAAAATTTCATATAAATATTATTTCATCCCAACGTTTGCCGTTATTTTTTCTGTGGCAACTGTAGTATAAACCGACTAAGGGCTGGTTTTTCAATGCGAGGTGAAGCACTTTATCATACAGATAAACTAACTAGAAATTTAGAATTCGCAATATTAAAATGTTTAATAGAAGCACAATCTAAATTTCTAGTTAGTTTATCTGTATGATAAAATGCTTAAACCTGGCATTGAAAAACCGGCCCTAAGAGCAAAAAGTTTATATCTAGTAAAATCGTTTTGCTGTAGAATGTTCATATGAATATACATTTTTTTGCAAAGAGCTGTCACTTTCGAATTATCTGATTTGTCAGTTGCAACGCCTAAATGCTCAGGAAACTTTAATTAGTTACATTAATTAACAGAAAATACTTAGCCGTCATCCTCTTTTTGTATTATAATTTAATTTATACGGATTCCAGTCCTCTTAAGAAATCTTAGGGGAATAAAAAAGCTAAGCCTTGATTTCCTTAAATCTCACGTCGCAAGGAATACTTCATGGCTTTACGCCATCTGGTTCTTTTTATACTCTTTTTAATAAGAAATAACGGAAAGAAAAGCCAAGTACATTTGTAGAAATTAAAGTAACCACATAGTATGTATTCGTGTTTCGTAGTGCTTCTTTTCAGCTACAAGATGGAAACTTATTTATCTTCTGGTTCACTTTAGGCTGGATTTCAACTTTATCCCTTTTCCCTTTGACCTAAAAGTTACTCTGAAGTAGAATTCGCTTTTATCTTAGACATATTCCGGGAATGTTGTCGATCATTTTTAAAAGTTTTCTCCTCCGGTTGTTCGAAATGCCTCACGCGTTGCTATGGAAAGTAGCTTTTCGGTTATTTCAAAAATGTGTCTCAAACTTCTGAATACTCCGGAGTGATGGCAATTCGAATTATTATGTATAACACATTTTCAACCCTATTTTATACGCCATTCTGAATATTAAGTTTTCTGATGATTTATATTTGATCTTAAATAAATACGGCTATAGAATTCATGGTAGGTATATTTTATGACTCAAAATGCTTTAATGTCAAAGATAAAATTTGGAAGTTTGCTAATAGTATATTATGCAACGACCATTTAATGATGGCTATTAAGACACGAGCACAAGAATTATGACATGAGCCGTTGTGAAATCGGCTGTCGAGTATCTCTCGATGAAGGTTGTGTTGGTTAAAGAAGCTGTTTTGACTAATTTTACTTAGTGTGAACTTCAGCGCACGACAAGCTTGTAAGACAATTAATTTATTTTTTTTTGTTTTTGTACACCTAAATAATAACAGAAGCTTGTTTTTAATAGTATATTATTCAACGAGCGGTAATGTAGGTAATAACTCACGCAGATGAAGTTTACATTCATCAAGTGAGTTATTACCATAATTACCATTACCGCAAGTATTATGCTTCATCTACGATTATAACAATAAATATTAATAATAATAATAATAATGATGATAAATTGTCTTTATTCAAGTATTATATGTTAATACAATACCTAGGGCGAAGTCTAGCCGAAGCTACTCTATTAAATTGAGAAAATATTGTTTAAATTACTCAGTTTGTTTATTAATAAAATTAACTGTAACTTAATTTTTGTACACACTTTTATATTTGTTCTGCGATTTTTTCGGGTAATAAATTATATATTGTGTCATTAGCTACTTGTCTTCATTCTGGTGGTGTACATATTAGTTCATCTTCACTAACCGATTTCATCATTTTTGGCACAATTTTATTACTTAACTTGATTTTAAAACGTCGAAACTATTCAAACATGATAAATCACCTTCCTCCCCTCAATAATAATGGACCATTTTATTCCACCGTATCGGAACGAATTTCTCTCGGACAGAGCCACCTCGTGTGTCGCGCGTTACGTCGATTGGACAGGCTAGGCACGAAGATAAAGGTGATTGGCTCAGTACCTAGTGATTGATAATAACTCACTCATTATAACTCACGCTATTTGTTTATGGATACTATTAATTGTTCAAAAGCAGTTCATTAAATAGTATATAACCTAATAAGAGTAGATAAAAATTTGTTTTTACATATAATTTTTTTCAGATTCTACATTAGTTGGCGGTATCGTTATCAGATGATCGTATATGCCAGCTGAAGGTATATATCCGTGTTGCCTTCATTTTAAAAAAGTGTCAGTTCTTTTTTTAAATTTGATGATATCAAATCGCTTTCAGGGCGTATTCGAATTGGGTGCATTGCGTTTTCTAACATTTTGTTAAAAATGTTTTCCAATGATTTTTCTGTGCTGAGAGGAGAATCTTAATGAAGAAGACCATGAGATGTTCTTCATCAATTACCTCTGGAATGTTTTGGAAACGTTTTATAAGATTCTCAAATATTTCCCTAATGACATTTTTTTAGGAACCTGGAATAGTGCGTCTGATTCTTGCTCATTGAAATTGTGCAAGTAGGTGATTCTGAGTGAATCTTTCCTTGAGTGCATCGTGCAAATCTGCACTAAGAGGCATGTCAACTTGTATAATTTGCTTTAACATGAATTTTGAAGAGATAAATAAATTCGCATCACGTCAGCACAGTGCCTCTACTGTGACTTTAAGTGGTTCCAATAGTTTAACCAAATCTCCAAAGTTTATATTCCAAATCCAGTATCAAAAGCGCCAATTTTAAGCCGATCATTGCATTAAAAGACTGTCCCATCTTGTTTTACAATCCCGAAAATCGCGGGATCCAATCGACTACGATCCCGGAATTTCTAAATATTGGCGGGATTCCGGGATTTTCGGTTTCGAGATTTCGGGATGCAAACTATAATGACCACGTACGTGAAAATTGTAGCCTCGTCATTTGTGATGATTTTTACTTTCTTTGTGACCTTGTTGCTTCATGTTAAAAACCCTCTGCAACAATTTTCTAATATCTCGACTGTGATAGCACATCGGACAAAAATGGCAAGCAATTGAAATCGCTTAGTTATTCTTCACGTACCCTATACATACAGATTCGGCAAATATTGTGTTATATATGGGCCCTGAGATAAACGAGCGTAAGAAAGAAAACAAATAAATTAGGAACAGAAAGTCGTATCTATTCCCACTACAATGCATAGGCGGTTAGAAGCGATACACACCGATGCCCCACGTTGACAAACAAGGTGATAAAAAATAAGATTTCACGAAGTGTGGAACGTGCTGGTAGCATTACATCCGTCTTGCTTTTCCTAATTTCTCCGTTTTCTTTCTTGCTGTCGTTTATCACAGGATATATAAAATTACATTTGTCGAATCTGTATCTGATGACAATCAATATTTATAAATAAGGTAGATTTTTAATATATAACATTTTTATGCAAAAATGTAAATTTTTTAAACACTGGTTTATCCTCATACACCCGATACAAATTTGGCGTGTCAGGCGGTAATTACTTTTTGTGTTACAACAAATATATGTTAGTCCACTCTTTATGATGCGTCTATAAAAGTGAAATACCCCCAAACACGCCAAACTCGACGCCAAATATAAAAGTTGTACATAATGTTTGTTATACTTCGAAGCAATCTATTATATCTTTTTACATAAAGTATATCATTTTATTGTTGACTTATTTTTTATTTAGAGTATGTTTTCTCCTAGTTGACACTTTTAAGGTAGATTATGAACTTGTCCAGTGGTGTCATCGTCCCCGTATCTTAGGAATCCAACTGAAAAAAAAACTTATGAAAACCTGTATTTTATACGTTTATAATTTTTAGCTCATGTCGGTCTATTTTTTCTGTCAATGCCTATCACCGATACCAGTCGATAAATTCATCAGTTCTTATGTAAACACAGCCACCCCTGACCCGAAAATTTTGCCGAACCCCCACTTTGTCGTGGGGGTTTCGGCACCGTATTTTCCAAAGTCCTCTCATTTTTTGGCCACATCAACGAGAGAGAAGACAATATAGACCAGTTGATAATTCAGAGAAAACCAAATGGCATTAGGCGAAGGCTATTACTCGCGAGGGTGATGTTTACGTCACGAGCCGAAGGCGAGTGTCGTAAATCATCCAAGCGTGTAATAGGCGATGTAATACGCGAATAATAAGCGAGTTAAATACTATACTTTATTCACGACTATCGTGTGTTTTAACTGTTTAACCTTTTAATGGTGAAAAAATAAAGTTAGTTTACAATAAAACTTTGACGTTTTAAACGTCAAACACGAAAATATGGACTCTTCCTTGGAAAAAATGGACTCTTCCTTGGAAAAAATGGACTCTTCCTTGGAAAAAAATGGACTCGCCCGTTCTTTATGAAAATTGCTAGTTCATGATTGGTCAAAGGTGCGGTAGAATGATATTATGTTCATTATATGTTAGGCTGTTTGCAATCCCGAAATATCGAAACCGGTAATCCCGGGATCCTGGCGATATTTAGATCCCGTAAATCCTGGGATTGCGGTCGATTGGATCCCGGGATTTTGAATAAGATTTCGTGCTCGTCGGGTGAATTTGTAGTGAAATTTTTCGTCAGGTGCTCGAGCCGCCCCTGAAAATACTCGGAATCAGCGACTACGGTTAAAGAATCGCTCAAATTGGAGTAGGCAGAAAAATCATTGGAAAATATTTTGAACGAGGTACTAGAAAACGCGATGCACCCTATTCGAATATGCCCTGAAACCGATTTGGTATCATCAAATTAAAAAAAGAAATTACACATTTCAAAAATGGAGGCAACAGGGAATACGTACCTTCACCTGGCATATCATTTGACAACAATACCGCCAACTAGCATAGAATCTGAAAAGGCGTTTTCCTCAGCTGGTACCATTTGTATGAAAATTAGATCCCGACTTGAAGATAATATCCTTAATGAGTTGATTTTTTTTTACGCTACTGGTTTAGTAAACATTCTCAGTAATAAATATTCGGCCGGTTTTTGTTCTTATTATGTTAATGTTACTGTAATGTTATCTTAAAGGTAGGATGGAATGAAATTTAATCATTTCTGTTCATATATGGGTGTTTCTCTACTAATGGGAAAATTTGTGTCCGGAGGAAATTAAATGTCAAAAAATACAAAATACTAATATTTTTTTCATTAAAATTAAAGTAAATAATTAGTTATGTCGACCTTATATTCTAAGTATAAATACAAATTGCCGAAATTTTCAGATTTTATGGAAATCAAGTTAAATTGTCAGTACCCTGGTGTGTCCCAAACCTGAAATCAAAGATACCAACTGTTGTAAATATTATATTTTCTTTTTATTTATTATTATTATTACTCAAACTATTTTATGATAATGGTTGTTGGCAATGTACATTGTTATATGATCTTTTTTGAAGATTATCATCTCAAAATACTGCATAAAACATTGTCCTACACTTTTTGACGTCAGTCCCCAGCCACATTTAAAAATCTATTGGAAGCGAATCTACGTCTGGATTAACCACGTAGTTATGTTAAACGGAACGCATCCAACATGAAGTTTGTACAAATGAAACATGACGTTTTGGCGCTATTTTGTTTAATATTGAATCGGTCTTTGATGCTAAGCAGACGTGTCTGGACCACTCAATAAATCAGTTCTCTGGTAAGCTTTTTTGGGTTTAATTTTCTCGATTTGAATTATTGTTCAGTTATTATACATTTTATAAATAAAAATATACTACTATTGCCACTAGTGGATTGCGTAATTATTGTAACTTTTTTAATATCGATCGATTCTTAATGAATTTGTCAGTACCCTGTCGTCAGCTCCCTGCCAAAAAATAATTATACATTAATAATTACCTAGTTTTTAGAATAATTAATATAAAAATCGACGTAAAAATTGATATTCTGAAGATATTCTTAAATTCTTAAGAACCAGATATTAGATTTTAAGTGTAGAAGTTGATTTTCATTTTCTTTTTGTTTTCTTTTTTGAGAATTTTAATTTTTGTTTCAAAAGAGTTTTGTTAATTTATGTTACTTTAGAGAATAATAGAAAATTTTAAATGTAATAATCTACTATAATTTCTTTAATTTTTGTTCTACATAGTCAATTCAATGGGCAAGGGTCTCAGTACCCTGGAATCATATTTTAGTAAATCGTAAATAAAATGAATACTGTTGGATAACTTGACTGGTCCTTCATAATAGAGGAAGAGTTAGACTGTACCTTTATATTAAAGTAGTGTTAACCCCTATTAATTAAAAAAAAGTCCTCGGACAAACTTGTATGGGCAAATTTCCCGTTAGTAGAGAAACACCCATATTCATATTCATTATGTATCTACTACCTACACTATTATCTATTCAATTCCCATTCCCGATCCCGAAATCCCGGAATTGTGTTACTACTCCGGGATTGCAAACCCCAGCTGGAACAATGACTATCTTATTTGTGAATTGTTAAATGTAGAATGCAATGATTATACGATTATCGTGGATAAAGAGCTTTAGTGAGACCGAGAAGGCAGATGTGATACTATCAGACTACTATACAGTAGAAGGGAGACAACCAGAATAATGCATGGGTCACAAAACGTCTGCCAAGACGTTTGTTTTGTTTTGTTTTGTTTTCTTAACCGCTTCTCAAGTCACCGAAGTAACTCCTTGAAAATCCAGAATGATTTTGTGTTAGGTGAATAAGGAAAAGAAAAAATCGTTGCAATTTTTTAAAACTAATCCTTAATCATTGCAAAAAGTATGTTTCTTCTATATAAAGTACCATTAGCGCAGTCCCCAGGAATTTTGACCTGGAATTAAATAATCCTTATACGAACTTTTACATAGAAGTGGACTTTTGATAGTAGAAAAGATAAAAAAGAGTCTCAAGGCTACCCTGATTGCAACATAAAATACACTCCCAAAAATTGCTTTTTTAGAAGTAACTTTAAAACACGAAAAATACCAAAAAAATCGCAGAGGTGAAAATTAAAGAGCACAAAATTCTACACAAAAAATGTCTTTACTAAAAATTTCCCACATACTGTTTTCGCGTAAAATAAGAATCAATGTTATGGGGTTGCGGGTTAATAAATTTTGAAGAAACGCGTTGTAAAAAAATAAAACAAATTTAAAGGGGAAAATGCAGCTTTCATTTTCATATAATAAATTTTTAACCATAAGTAACATTTACAAATGTTTCAATTGCAAATTGCATTGAAAAACAAATTCGAACTTTTTTTAATATTTTTGGAGCAAATTTTCGTCAAAGTTCTGTAACTGCTCATTTTATGTCTCGACCGCCACATAAAACTCCACTATATAAAATCGAAAGAATAAATAGTTATCTTTCGTTCGTCATAGGTCGCAATTGAAAAAAATGTAAGTATTCAATACTGTAAATTTATTTATTTAAAAACCTCCGATTTTAAGATACATGTACTCTATTGAAGATTCCTGTTGAATACAAATTATAACGAAAATGTGGATATTGCTAATTAAAAGTAGATACCTTTTAGCTGAACTAAAGGTATAGCTCGTCTTGCGCCTTCTTGATTGTTTAGACTAGACATGATAGACGCAACAATGAACGCACTTAAATGTCCGAGTGACGCCGCTGCGACACTCAGAATGACGTAACTCCCTAACGGGTGACACTACAGAGAAGGTAGATATACCAATGGAAAGCCCAAAGTATGAAGAGAAATATTTATTGGGGTACATTTTCCACTCAGAGTCTTCATTTATCCGCAATGGCACCATTTCGGAGTTTTTTACAATTTTTTAAAATTTTTGAAATGTTGACAGAATTATAACAGAAAATTATGAACAAACATATGCATGGAACATCTGAAATATGAACGGATATGCTTCTCCTAATCTTTTATGATCATTTCGACCTAAATCGGACCAGTAATTACCTTTCTGTTGTACTTTATAGCCTTTTTGCGACTTAGGCCCTTGTTGCTCCGAAAAAACAGGGAAGCCGACGGAGGAGAGTAGGGGACTTTTTAGTACGTGTTGTCCTGGACCAAAACTACAATCCTGCAAATTTTCAGCTTTACAATAATTAATTCCGTGTCAAAAACTAAAATTTCTCTGCTACATGGCTTAACTAAGATCACTCAATTTTGCCGCACCACTGAACCAATGCATACACTTAGAAAACTGTCAAAGTTAATGAACTAAGGATATAACTCGTCTTGCGCCTTAATTGATTGTTTAGACTAGACGTAACAGACGCAACAATGAACGCACTTAAATGTCCGAGTGTCGCCACTGCGACACTCAGAGTGGCGTAACTTCATAACGGGTGACGCTACAGAGAAGATATACGTACCAATGGAAAGCCCAAGATATGGAGAGAAATGTTTATTGGAGTACGTTTTCGCCTCCGAGTCTTCATTTATCCGCAATGGCGCCATTTCGGAATTTTTAAAAAAATTTTTAAATTTTACATTTTTTTTAATTTTTGAAATGTTGACAGAACTAGAACGGAAAATTATGAACAAAAATATGCATGGAACATATGAAATATGAACGGATATGCTTCTAATCTTTTATGATCATTTCGACCCAAATCGGACCAGTAACAACCTTTCTGGTGCACTTTATAGCCAGCTCTGCAATTTTTGCGACTTAGGCTCTTGTTGCTCCGAAAAAACAGGGAAGCCGACGGGGGAGAGTAGGGGACTTTTTGGTACGTGTTGTCCTGGACCAAAACTGGAAATTTTCAGCTTTACAATAATTAATTCCGGATAGAAGCGATATATTGACTAAAACTCCTGTATTTAGCTTTAATTTGCATTTTTTACTCATGATTTGAGAACATTTTAAAATCGAAAATTTTTTAAACTATAGAATTCACAAAAATTACAAAAAGCACAAAGCTCATTTTCTGTCCAGAACTTTTGCATATTTTTGACTACCAAAATATCAAAAAAACCGAACTGCCTTCAAAAAATATCTCTAAAAAGTAAGACATAAAATTTAAGTCAGTTTTACAAATACCTGTCTACCTATTAGTGGAAAGTAGCAAGGAACTGTACCTTATTATCAAATATTAATTTGAAGTCGAGTCGGTGCAAAAAAAATTACTAATTTCAAAAATACGTTTTGCACCGTCTTCAAATTGATATTTGGTAGTAAGGTACAGTTCCTTGCTACTTTCCTCTAATAGGTAGACAGGTATTTGTAAAACTGGGTGAAATTTTATTTCTTACTTTGAGATATTTTTTGAAAAAAAAAAAAACTTTTTTCAACTTTTTTAGTAGCATCACATATTTCAAGGTCCCTGCCTGGAGGATAAACAAATAATACACCATAACCTACTTTAGTTCCTTATAATAATATACTTTTAGTACACAATACATAATATCAAATAGTCGTTTACTTTCGGCCGCCATTGTACCAGGCTTCACGTAAATCTACAAAAAATTTGCTAGCATTATCACAATAAAATAAAAGTCACAGTTCATACTGTTGTCGTGAAAAATATTCTTCGGCTGATTCGCCTGCATGCAAGGCTGTCTTTCGTTGCGAAATAGTATATGACATTATAGGAAGTTATAATAATGTTCTGTTGTTTGTGAAAATTTATCATTATTATGAATCGAGAACGAAATTTTTAATTGCTGTCACCGGCGACTCCGCCAAATCTTTGAATATACTCGTAATATAAAAAATCGTTTCCAATTTATGTTCACCTTACACTAGATGTGGCTTGATAAACGTGTGGGACCACCGCCGGACCATAACCTACAGTTTGCAACGGGTTTGACAGAAATCGCTTAAGCTACACCAGAGTAAATCATTGAACAAATATATAAAAAAAAAGAAGACATGTTCGGGTCGAACTGAGAACCTCCTCCTTTTTTAAACTTTATAAAGTCGGTTAAAAAGTGACATAGTTACAGATATCCCAACACCAAATGGACTTATAACGTTAACGAGTATGTTCCAAGATATGGTACAGGCTCTGAAAATGCAAAAAAGTTTGGATTTTGTTGTTGGCAAATAACAAATGCTATGGTTAAAAAATCATATGGTAATGGAAACTGAACTTTTTATTACGAGTCCATTATTTTTTTAAAAGTTGTTAAGTTTCTGCGCCGAAACGAGCGGAAAAGGTCTAATTTTGTCGTTCGTGCGTTGGTTGGCGACCCCATAACATTGATTCTAGGGATTGCATACCGGTTAACCGGTTATCAGGACAAAAAACACATGACGATAATTCCCGGTTATTTTAATTTTTTACCGGTTATTTCGGTAAATTCTGAACTTACGATATGTCACGTATTCGACGTTTCTATTTATGTCAGTGACTAGTATTCACTAAATACAGACTGACTGTCCCAACGCTGAGCACTTTTAACAATAAATAAATAATATTATAAAAAGTAAAATCCAAACACCAATCCCTAAGAAATGCAAAAGTTGACAATATCTTGCGACAGGAAATTGAATATTTCACTGCCGCAAATATCCGTGGAATACATTTAAAAGTATGTTATTACAAATTCTTATTAACTTATCGACCCACCAATATCGATTGAGGAAGGGCATCTTCAGCTGGTGGTATTCTATGCACAAATATCAGACGACTAACAGATATAGCTTTGAAAACTAAAACTTTTAACGGGTTATTTTTAAAAAATATTGTATTTTTAGATTAGGTATTCAGTAAATATCCTATTTGAGTTTATGTTTATAATTTTTGTTATTTAAGTGAATATTTTTGTTATTTACAGAATAATTATTTATTTAAATTTATTTCATTTATATTTTTTCCTTTTGATAAATTAACTCCTATATAAAAAAGTCTATTTGACAGTCACATTTTTGTCACTTTGACAGCGATAAAAAAGGTGTATCGTTTTATATCACCGATTAATATATTCTTACTTTATTAACCAATCAAAACGTACATTTTCAAAAAAATCGACCAATAGGATTTATTTCAAGTGAGAAAAACGGCTATGTAGAAGTGGAAAAAAATCGAGAAAAATGTATGTTACTTTTTTCGTAGTAGCCATGTGTCAAACTAAAAAAGACATTGAAATTATTAAAATCTGACATTTCACGTTTTCATCTTGATTTCTGTACACAAAATGAATGAATTGGTGATGTTTCACAAGAAAATATTAACGAAGCTATGAATGAAAGTGTCACAGTTAAAAACGAGAAACTAAACATTCTATATGGAAACAATTTAAAGCTTTTTGCAAAGAGCATTATTCCCTCGAAAAAGATACGACTACTATGATGAACCTGCAAATATTTTGGCTGACTGGGGTTATAACATGATAAAAAACATTAGAAAATGTTTTTATTTTTTATTATAAATCGTTATTTTTAAAACATTAAATAAACAGTTTTCTTGTTTTAATAATTATTTTAGATAATATTTTTTAATCATATATTAATTTTCTGTAATACACACGAGGTTGATTTTCAACTTGGGTAAATTTTTTTTGAGCGACTGAACCTATTTTCCATGAAAATTATGCTCGAATTAAGGGACATAGGAAAAATCGCTCCACTTCGTGTCGCAATTTTTTCATGCCCTTAATTCTCGAATAATTTTCATGGGAAAACAGGCTTTTGTCCAAAAAAAATTACCCGGTGAAAAATCGACCTCTTGTGCATTAATACCCGATAAAAATACCTGTTCCTCAAAAGCAGAGAACATCTAGTAGTCGCACGTCACTTTAAAATCTGTACTGTCAGCTATAATTTTTAAGTATTGTGGAAACTATACTGTACAATATGAGTCGTTTTGGGAAAATTATAATTATTTTCAATAAATTATTGTTGTTGTTCGTTCACATATTCTGTCGTTAATTTATCTTGCCAAAAAACACACGAGCTTTTCTTTTATGGATAAATTTCTTTTTAACTCAAAATTTTTCCAATCAGTAATTTTGCTCGAAAAACCGACATTTGACAAAATCGCTCGACCTCCGGACTCGCGATTTCAGACTGATTGGCTCAATTATTTCGTTATAAAGAGAAATTTATCCGATAAAAAAAAGCTCTTGTGATTTTACTGTTGATAAAAAACTTTGTTTGTTCATTATATTAAATATACGTATATAAAAATGTTTTTTGTTAAATTTAGATAATTTTGTACATGGAAAGAGACAATTGCCATTTTCGCCACCCTAATCATCCATTCTAAAAATTACCGGTAAATACCGGTTAACCGGTTATTTACATTTTTATTTACCGATTTACCGGTTATTAAAACTTCCGGTAAATTGCAATCCCTAAGAATCAATCTTGAGGGATCTAGACACGATCCAACTTCTTAGAGCCAACCCTGGTATGGCTTTGAAAGACTACCTTACCAATTCCAGCAATTTTTAAAGCATACCGACAAGGTTTGACCCCTTTATTTTATAGGAAAACGGTTCCATATAGGGAATTTTTGTTAAGGACATTTTCTACTGCAAAATTTCACATAAGAATTATTTAATCCCGGCTTTTGCCGGAATTTTTGTCTGAGGACTGGATTACATTGATCTAAATAAAAATTGATATGCTTATTTTAAATAATAATTAATTTTGTCTACAAGTAGAAAAGTGCAGCTCTTATTTAAATTGTTGGCGTTACCCCTGCAAATAAAAGGAATTGCTAAGTAGCATTAGCGGCCTTAAGACGGGGGTGACGTTCTAATAAATTTGGTAGATGTTATGCTAGCCGGCCTAGTCTCGACGTAAACGCTAAATACTGTATTTATTGTTTCAGGGATCGGGGAGGCATCCGTCCAACTGCAGGAGCCCGAATCGGCCTCTTTCATTCAACGGGGAAATGACGTCATTCTAAGGTGTCATCTGGACGCTTCCGGGGAGGTCCACTTTGAGTGGTTTCGGTAAGTAAGGGCGTTGTTACAACATGACCCTTAATTTTACACTAGTAGGTATCACTGTCACCCTGAAAACATAGTGGGTTCCAACTAAATTGATTGTGGGGAGGAAACATGGTAATTCTGTTTACTATTTAGTTACAAAGGTGTAAAATAGATTAGAATGCCACTTGCCCCTATAAAAACTGTACCACATGTTTATGCTAATTGTTTTGTATCGCCGGGCGTCTAATGGAGGGTTAGAAATAAGGTTTTGTCAATTTCCATTTATCCATTTATTTTATTTTACCTAGTAAACAATAAAGTAATTCATCCACTTGTCACTCAGATTTATATTTAGTGAAAATACAATGGAAAAAATCATACAAAAAAAAATAAACAAACGAAATAAAAATGCAAATCATCATACTACGATATTAGTGGAGTCAAATTAGGATTTTAATGTGAATTGTCTGGTTAGGGCAGCTTTTCTGTTTTAACGAGTTCACATTCTCAGTTTTGCAGTTTCTGCGAGGTCGGCGCATTGTTTATTTCAACAATTCAATTTTTTAGATCGTGTTTTCCAAGTACATAAACTATAATTCATTTCAATTGTTATTATTAGTTAAAAGAAATTGAACATTGCAAAATTATGCGTTTTTAAACAAATCACTGTTCTTTCAAAAACAAAGGATAATATTCAATGCAATTTTAGAAAAGTATAGCTCTTAGAAAGTACAATTACCACATAAAATTGCAAATCAAAATGATTATTAAAACAGCTCAAATATACAATTATTGCTAAAACTTAGCACCCTTGTGAAATCCTGCCATCAAAACCAAGAATTGTGTAGATGACTCAAATTGTAACATTCTATAAATACTTTAAGATCGCGGTGAAAAACATTTTTTTTTTTTTCAAAATTTAAACCCGTTTCATTGCAGTTGTTTATAGTTTTCGAAATTTTAGTTATTAATAAATTCAAATAACTCTGGTGTTTTATGAAATCAAAAACGGTAAAGGAATAATGAAAGTAGATTTAACAGCCAACTTTTAAAAAAAAATGTTTTACTTGCATTTGGAGCTGAGATACGTTAGTTTTTCCGTTTAGATCACTTGTAAATAAACAAATCGATATTTCTTCTTGAAATTTGGGCTGGTTATTCTCCACTGCTTTTTATTTTGTTTAGAGTAGAGTGTGGAAAATCGAATGTTGATGTGACTGACACTAAATGACAATTTTACTTACCGACACCGACGTAATGTTGAAAAGAAAAAATATATATAATCACATATTCATAGTAATTCTTCATCGTTGCCATAGTTAACACTGGCCAAAGGCTTATTGGTGAAGAAAAAATAAAAGTGAAACTACAGTTTTGCATATTATGTTTCCAGTTTTATAAGTTTCATACTTATTTTTAAGACGCTCAAGTAGCCTACAAACTCAAAACTTCCTTCCATCTACTTTATTTTTATTCAATTTTTTGGTAGATTCATACTTCTTGTGTGTTATGGCAAATTAATCAAGAAAATGACTTGACAGACTTGTCTTGCATATTGTTCAAAGCAGGAATAAGCTGATTAACCATCCACTTTTAGATGGTTTCCCCAATATTATCTTGTGCTTGTCACTGCCACTTGAGTCGAGCAGTAAATCGCGATATATTTTAATTTATTCGACATATTCACTAGCTCGATAATAGATATTCCATGCAAAAAAATTTTGCTCAGTGCATGCTCATGCATGCGCATTGTTCTTATCAATTTAAGTTCTTTTGAAGCAAATTAAAACTTGCATATTCTATTGGAGATAATTATTTAATAGACTTCAAATTGAAAAAGAATAGTAGTTTGTGCAACAAGAGTGGATACGATATCCATATCGCACGATAAAGAAGTTTGAGCACGACGCCGTAGGCGGAGTGCTTCAAATCTTTTGAGTGCGATATGGATAATCCACTCGAGTTGTACAGTATACTTTTTCTACGACCAGCTTAAAAAAACACAAAAATTAAACATTAATATATTACACAAATACACATTGACAGTACACACGACAGTTACTTTGACAGCTTACGAACTAATTTGATTTTAAAACGAATAGTTGTCTATGTACTTAATACACGAACTGTGATTGGTCGGTTTTATTTCATATCCATCCTAGAACTGATATGAAATATATCCGTTCAGTACAGTAACTAGAGGTTTTAACTTCGGAATAATGTCATATTGAACGGATTTCGTTCATTTTTGGCAGTATAATAGTAAATGCTTCACAGAAAAGTTTCTATATTGTACGGGGGCTTGCTAATTTATATATTTATTGGAGCTGAAATAGAATCAAATTTTAAGAAGGAAAGATTCTATGCACTTTTTCACCTAAATTGATATTTTTTAAGTTATAACGACTTCAAAATTGCGATTTTAGCTTAAAAAAAAAAAGATATTTCCAAACGGCTTTCGTCAGGTATCTCGAAAAGTATTACTTTATCGAAAAAATTTTACAGACCAATTGCAGAAAGTACAAACTGGGAATTAATTATATTTTTTGTTTATTGATGTAGGATTAATAATTTCGGAGATATTTAAGTTTATATTTGGATGATGTTTCGAAATTACCTTTAAAGTTTAAAATGCATTTTTTTCTAAAGCCTGTGCTTTAAATGAGCAAAAAAATTTGAACACCTAGGTAATGCTACATCTTAACGAAAAACTGTATTTGAGATAATTTTTTTAAATTACTGGCTAATTAGAGTAACAAAATGGCGACCTTTTTATATAAAAAATTATAATACGCATCTTTTTCCTTCATAACTTTTTTATTTCTTATGCTACAGGAACGAGTAAAAAATAATTTGAAAGCGCAATTAATTGTCTTTAATTTCATTTCTTAGCATGCGTGACGTAGGTGTCACAATTTCTGAGATATTTAACATTTAAACTGCATTTTTCATCTTATAAACGTTCGGACGCCATTTGTAAACTTTCATATCTCCGAAACTATTAAATCTATGTAAATGAATAAACAAGCGAAATTCATTACCAGTTTGTGAGCTTTATTTTTGGTCTCTACCCATTTTTCAATAAAACTAATATTTATTGAAATATTTGGAAAAGGAAAAAAAATAACGTTTTATCGAAAATACCTTTATAGTTTAAACTGTATTTTTTTCTAAAGCAAATGCTGCATACAAACCAAAAAATCTGAGCATCTACGTCATGCTATATATTAATGAGAAACAGTGTTTGACATTCCTTTTTTTTAATTACTGGCTAATTACAGTAAGAAAATGGCGACATTGTTATTAAAAAAAATGTGTAGATGCACATTGCTTCGGTCATAACTGCTTTGTTTTTATGCTACAGAAACAAATAAAAAAATAGTTGAAGGCTTAATTAATAACCTATTATTTTACCTATTAGCATCCTTGACGTAGGTGTCATAGTTTCTGAAATATTTAACTCTCATTCTAACTAATTATCTTATGAACACTTGGATGCCAAATGTAAACTTAAATATCTCCGAAATTATTAATCCTACGTCAATAAACAAAAAATATAATTAATTCCCAGTTTGTACTTTCTGTAATTGGTCTGTAACATTTTTTCGATAAACTAATACTTTTCGAGATACTTGACAAAAGCCGTTTGGAAATACCCTTTTTTAAAGCCAAAATCGCAATTTTGAAGTCGTTATAACTTAAAAACTATCAATTTATGTGAAAAATTGCATAGAACCTTTTCTTCTTAAAATTTGATTCCACTTCAGTTCCGATAAATATATATTTTTTTTAAGTGCCACCCCCTATAAATTAGCAAGCACCCGCACCATATAGAAACTTTTTCGAAGTAGTCGTGTTTTTTTTATTACCCGGCTTATTTAACCAGACCATTTTAGTTTGACATTGAGGACCACTAACATAAATGGATTCATGGTAGTATGAACTTGTAGACATTTTTTTCAATTTCACTATTTTATATTATTACGATGATAAGATTAATACTGACAAGCAAACTCTCGTAGTAGGAGTCGATGTAATGAATGATCTGATGAAAAGAGAAAATGTGCATTTGTTCACTGTGGAGATGTTCGATGATTTAAACAAAGAGGCAAACTTTACGTTATTATTATTTCTGATTACAGGAACGCAGACCGTTTAACGAAATCAGCCAGGCTTGAAATTAAAAAGAAAAGACTTCATATAAAGGCGGTGGAACCATCTGACAACGGTGTATATAGATGTGTCGCCCAGAACGAGGCCGGAATACAACAGAGCATGAAAAATTTTGCACTGGCTGTAGCAGGTAAACATAACATTATCCACCAACCACCATTTTATTTAGTTTTAGTTCTTTCAATAAATATTTAAACAAGAATATGTATTAAATCGGGTTAAATCCCATTTATATCTATATTAGGAAATTTATTACTTTATCAAAACTTTATATTTGTATTTACCTGGCTAGCTCCCAAGTTAAAACTTACAATTGGCATTGGTTTTGAAATAAAACTCAACATTAAAAATATAACAAATGTATTACATACAATCGGTAGAGCAAAGAGATATACAGGGTGCGGGCAAATAAAAATGTCCCGACGTTAATATTCTACAAACAATTAATACAAAATGAATGGTATACAGAGAGACGGACATACGTAAAGAAGGTAATGATGCACGGTACTCTAAAAATGTAAAACAGTAATGCTCGGCAAAAGACAACAATACTTCAAAACTACAAGGTATACTCTAACAACAAAAGATAATTAGTTGATTAGTTGGCCAACGTAATATTACTCTACGAAAACATTACTTAAAATAGTATTAATAAAAAACATGTTTTGATACTTAAATCAATAAACAAATCTTTAAACTTAAATAAAGGTATTTACAAAAAAAATGAAATGATATGCATCATAGCATATTACTTGAAGAGAACACTAACAAAAATTTACAAATAATAAACATGTTGTGTTTAACAACAAAGATAAAAGCACTCGCGAAAACAATTTGTCTGTTCAAATGGTATGGATGCGAAAGTTACACATTCCACAAAGAAGTGGAATTTAACGAAACCGCACAAAACGTACGATGAAAATGCTGAGACACTGGAGAACTATAAGTGTTTTTGTACTTACAATAACTGCTGGAACAATAACGTCAATAACTGCTGGAACCTGGCGAATGCACTATTTGGTGGTTACATTAACAAATTATAGATTACTATCAACAGTAACTAAAAATTAATGCAAACTGCAAACCTGTACCGTTTTAGATATATTAGACACTATCACAATAAGGTCCTTTCTTATTAAACTGCATTTAAAGCAGCTCTAACTATTTTACTATAGTATTTAATTAGATAGCATTCAAGTTGACGACTTCTAAAGCTGACTGGCCGAAAAGTGAGTCCAGGGCATTAATTCGTCATTTCATAGGTACCAAAGTGCGCGTAGGACTACAATCCCCTCACAATTCGTTATGTCATGTTTGCGCTTTCTTATTGGAGAAAGATGTCTAGCCTTGCGACGTTTCCCGAGCTCTATTCTAGAATGTTAAAATTGCCTTGAAAGCAACATACCTTGAAGACAGTGACAACGTTAGATATTTATTCAACAAAAATATAAAATAATGTAATTTAGCAAATTTTAATAGAAATTTATTCATGGCTTAAAAATGGACCGTTACAGTATAATTACTTAATATTTTGTAAATTATTGTTGTTATTCTACGGGCCACGGAGCGTGTTGTGCGGCAGTTGCGATTAATCGCTGCAGTCGCGTTCTGGATTCGAACTACAGTCTCGACAAATGGTATTCTCGGTACTAAATGATTGTGCCTGTGCTATTCTTTCACGAGTAGCCCTTTTGCGTATAGGCTTTGGAGATATAAAGTAGCAAGCATTTTTTAATTCCTCGACACAAAGAGAGATTATAAGTTTGGCACGTATATTTGTATGTCTGTCTGTGACTTCATATCTTTTCAACTGGTGATCCGTTGACGCGGTTTTCTTTATTTAAAAGATTTTTCCCACATACACAATTATATACAAAGTGTTGATCATAGTACAAATCTAAAAGCACGTCTCATGCAAATTATATACTTTAGTTTATACTTTCTTCAAAGAACAACCTATTTTTTATATGCAATTCAGTTGCAAATGTTTCCAACTCTTTGGTACTTTACATGATCTTTGTATATTTCATATCGCATAGCGTAAAAAGTATAGAGTATGCTAAAGAATAATAGCAGAAGTAGAAGGAAAATAAAGAATATATGGGCAGTTCCATATGTGTTCTATTTACATTAACATCCTATCTAATATTGTTTACCACACTCCAATTTACTCTCACAAGGATTGCCTGCAAATTATAATGCTTATTAAATTATTAAATTCATTTTTACATACCTTTTTACCAATTGCCGTCGGTAAGGATCGAACCTGCAACGCCTGCGTCATCTCGATAACTGTTCTAAGACCTTTACAACCATTTATAGAACGGGAGCTAGGTGGCTTTTTCGGCAGCTCATCGTTTTATGAACTTTGAGATATTTTTATGGTTTAATGGATGATAACGATTCATAAAATCGACTTCTGGCGGGGCACCTCCTGTCAGGAGCGTCACGAACACTGTTTAAAAATCAGTGAAGTCATGTCATCGTTACAAGGCTCATTTTTTGTGTGTGTACACATTTTATGTTTAGAATGAATAAAATATGATCGCCAGAAAGTGTGGGCCGCCAGGAGGCGCAGTCAGAATGGTAATAATGATACAATACATCTGAGGCACGGTACGGAGTCAAGTTAGCCGAAAGTGTTAAATCCCTGTATATTTAAGAGCATATGGTACTTTTGTTGACACTAAGAACTTTACGGGGAGGCTATTCTATTGTTGAAGGAGCTTATATTTACGTTAAAAACAAGCCAGAACTTGTAACGATGAGTTTAGAGTTCTGAGATGAAATATGCGAAAAAAAATCCAATTTTCTTCAAAAATCCTAAACATTTTCTTTCTGGCTAGCCTTACTGACGAGAGTTTCTTTCTGGGAATTTTTTTCTGTGTTCAAAACATTTAAATAAACATGCTCAACCTTAAAAAAGTTTGTAACGATGATGTTATATAACTCCGTTTTTTTACCTCTTTGACCTTTCTGGTTGCGCCCCTGATGGCCCACACTTTCTGGCGATCTTATTTTATTCATTCTAAACATAAAATGTATACACACAAAAAAAATTGGCTTTGTAACGATGATATAATTTCATTGATTTTTATATCTTGAACCATGGCCAACTCGACGGGCTGACATATGCCAGAAGTCTATTTTGTCGTTATTTAAGTTCGATAGAATTAATCAGCGCATAGAAAATGCTTGTAACGATGAGTGTCCGAAAAAGCCACTTAACTCCCGCACTATTATTTCCTCTGTTCACATTCTGACAATGAATAGTTAAAATGTGTCATGCGTATAAGTATGCACATTAAACATATTTCACCTACGGCATAACAATTCACGGGTAGCCGCGAAGATACGAAAACGTAGTGGCCGATGACGTTCCCAGGCTCCACACAAAATTTATGTTATTAGCTCAGATGGCAACATCAGAGAGCTATTCGCTGCATTTACTTTATAGAATTATCTTAGATAGATATATAGGCAATTGTATTGTTGGTGACTTTGTGCGGGTAAGTGTTACGATATCCAGGGCCCGCACCAGGGGGCGGCACGAGCAATATACTTTTTTTCGGATAAAATTTATGAGGACGAAAAAATTTTTTTCTGACTTGACCAGAAATAGGGGCATTTTTTAAAATTTCGCACGAGGGCGCTTGAGGAACTAAGGCCGGCCCTGACGGTATCCCTTATATTTCAGCTTAGTCTGATCGGAGTAATATAGTATATACTATTATCATATGAAATAGAATCATACCCAAAAAGTACGTATATTTATAAATCGTACATACTAAGTACAAACTGTGTTATGTGGGTTTGTCAGCAAAGATGGAGAGGGTAGAAGTGACTTTTTGGTTTTAATCACACTACAAAAAATAGCAATACAAGTCTGAAAGACATTGACCCTATGCCAGTGAATTCTACTACCTTTAGTTGGACAAGTAGATATTTACTTTAACCCATGGATAACACAAAAACACTAAACTTGGCGGTACTTTGTACCTGCCGCGGCGGCCTGATTGTTCGACCGACAGCAAGAACGCGGCACTTTGACCGGCACGCGGCAGCTTAACTTTTTATGCCAATTAAGGAAATGTAAACATCTCCTATGTGTTCTTTCCCAACTAACTTCACTGCCCTATGCACTGACCACGGACAAATAACAGTAGCGTATCTTTACAAGTTTGAATGCAAGAAAGTATAATAAATTACCTCGGATCGTTCTGAAATTTTGCAGGGGCTTTCCCACATAGAAGACTAGTACACTATTTTATTTTCCGCATGTTGTGGTAAATCACCCTGTATAGTATACTATTCGCAGTTTTTTGAAAATAAGTAAATTTTTTAGGTAGGTATAATTACTAACTATGGTACGATGATGATATCCATATTGTCGACGAAGCGTTCGTCAGTATACTATGCAGTATTTTTGTGTTAGTAGAATTTTATATAAAATATAATTTGAGAAAAAACGTATCTTATTTATATTTAGTTTTACAGGCAGCATTTGAGATCTCTATAAACGCAAGTTAATATTAAAACGTACATGAATTTTAAATCGTCGATATTCGTTTTTGGATGTAATTTATATTCTCGTTTATGTTTTTTAAATGTCCCTGATTATTTATAGAGTTTTCTTAGATGCAGTAGCAATATTTCTCTATCTAAAAGTAAATTGCTGTGCATTACTGAAATATTGCCAATTGCCCATAGTAACTAGTATTCCTTGTAAATTCAACATTTTCTCTTGGGATCTTACTGAATTTTTCAAATACTATATTATTGAAAATTCTATGCAGTTTTCCAAAATTGTCCAAAATTAAAAAATATAACTGTGAATACTTTATTATACGACTATTTTTATGGATAGGCTATATTCTTTATTTTACTTACACATCCAGTGGAAGTATGGTAGGTACTTACCTAACGACAAAAAAAAATTGAAAATTTTTATTGTTTAAATAGGCTTAGAATTTCATGGAACGTCGAGATTTTAAGTTTGAGCGAAAAAAATTTCTGTCTGTCGGTCTGTCTCAAAAACCGTACTCTTGTACTGTTAAGGTGATCCAAAACGCTTAGAGATAACAAAATGGAGGTTATTATGAAAAGTGTGCCTCTTAAAATGTCCATTTTTTTAGAACTGACAGTTTTCCTGCAAATTACCTTGGAATGTAAAATTTTTTTTATTTTCTGGAAAAATGCGTGTTATTAATGGAATTCACATTGGAAATGAATGAAAGATTCAATGATAACCTATAATTTATGATGCTTGTAAAATTATTTTTAGCAAAAAAAAATGTTATTTTTTATATAATAATATATATACAGGACTTCACACATTTGGGGAATAATCTCTACTTATCTGAAATGTAATTAAAGGTGTAATTTTATTTATTTTTTTAAATCGCGGAGGTCATGGCAATTAAGTAAATTAAGACATATTAAAAAAATATATTAAAATCATCAAAGTAGGCAGATCTTGAAATTTTGCTTAAAAGTATAACTTTTCAATCAGAACAACTTTCCTTACTGACATTTTGCTGTATTACTTCCACATCCAGTGTAAGTATAGTAACGACAAAAAAAAATTTCAAAAATTTTTTATTGTTCAAATAGGCTTAGAATGTCACGAAACGTCGAGATTTGAGCGAAAAAAAAAATTTCTGTCTGTCGGTCTGTCTGTAACTTTTTTTGTGCGCACGTTTACTCTGGAACCGTTTGAGATATTGACTTGAAATTTGGTACACATATGTACTTTAACGAGATCTAGAACTAGATTATATTTTCATCTTGTTCCGTCAAAGGGTTGGGGGTAAATTGGGGTAAATTTGGGGAAAATAGGTAAATCAAGCAGGTAAGAGTCCATAAAATTGGTATTTAGTATATACAAGAGAAGCTGAGGTCTCAAAAAAAAATTTTGGCATTAGCCACCCCCATTACCACCCCCACCCCATTATTAAAGGGGATGAAAAAATTGTGATTTAAGGTGTGTACAGAAACCTCAAAATGTTTTTTACTTCACGTAAAAGGGGTGAAAGGGGGTGGCTTTCACCACCCCCACCCCGCTACCGATGTGGGGTATCGTTTTATGGGTTTTTGGGGTACTTAGAGGATTTCAAATATTATATTACTAAAGTTCCATAAACAATTATTTCCACATACAAAATTTTTTCGTTGTGAGTGACTTAGATAAAAAATCTGGATGTGGAAGTAGTGATTCCTTGGGCAGCGATTTTTTGTACTGAAAAGGTATACCTAGCCTACTATTTTACCAAACAGGAAAATAGTATTTTGTTTAATTGCCACGGCCTACGCGATTTTAAAAAATTAAAATTACACCCAAAATTACATTTTAGATAATTAGTGATTATTCCCCAAATGTGCAAAAGATATTCTAAAATCTATGCTCGTTTCGCCTACTGCGACTTTAATCAGGGAATATCCTGTACATATATGTATTAGTAAATAAAAAAATAACATTTTTTTTGCTAAAAATAATTTTACAAGCATCGTAAATTATATGGTATCATTGAATCTTTCATTCATTTCCAGTGTGAATTCCATTGAGATTGAATTTTTTCAGAAAATAAAAAAATGAACTGTCCTACAAAAAATTGCATAAGATCTTTTTTGGACAGAATTTTGAGACGCACATTTATCTTTCATAATAACCTCCATTTTGTTATCTCTAAGTGTTCTGAAGTTACAACCAAGAAACCGTTTTGAAGCACCATTAAAAAAAAATGTGTATTACAAAAAGTTGGCTACTCCACTGAACGACGATTTTTATCAAAACAAAAATTAAAATAAAAGCTAAAATTACTATTAATATGTCATTGAAAAAAAAAATTTTTTCATGGAAAACCTGGAAAATTCAAGGAATTTTTTCAGCTACGTAAATTATGAACCCTGACCCGGTAGAATTAGGACTATTCCACGCTTTAAAAAAAATCTCCATAGTCCGTAACATTCGTATAAAAAGCTACGCACCGCGTCGCTCTAATTATAATTAACAGTCTTCTTCGTTTTTTCATCCGGTAAACCAAGCAATTAATTTTACACAATAAGGTGAGACTGTGCCGTCATATTAACAAAATATGCAAACCACACATAAAACCTACTAATTAAAATAGCGGCCGTGCTTTGATTAAATTTTTGTTTTAACTGTGCCATTAAAGGCGAAACAGAAACTACATACCTACTTCAATAATAAATCTATCAATTAACTCGCACTGCTTCGCTGCTTGAATTGCCAATCATTAATAGACGGAATAGAAGTGTATTTTTACTTTTATGTTACAGGAGACCAAACAGCTCTAATTCAAATAGTGCCTTCGAATCAAATTGTTAAAAAAGGTGGTACGGCATTTTTTGATTGTTCCTATCAACATGCTGATGTTATTGAATGGTACTTTAAGGACAGCGGACGACTGGAAACCACTAACAGGTAACAGATATTTGAATAATCATTTAATTTATGTAAGAGAGAGATTCGCGTCTGACAAAAAAATTCAGTATACAATAGTTGAATAAAACTCTATTTTTGTATCCAATAAATTGGAAATTGACGTACACTTATTATAATACAGTCCAGGGGCAGCTCTAATCTGCTTGGAGCCCCCGTACAAGACTAAAAATAGCCAACCAATTCGATATCTACGTACATATATTCAACTACGATCAGCCCTTAAAAAAATAGAATAACTGACATTATTAGTTTATTACATAAGAACGGATTAACGAAAAACAAAATATAAACATCATATATATGTAAAATAGCGCCCCTGTGCAGATGCGGCTTAAGGGCCGGGCAACCCGGGAGACTCACTGTGGGGAAAATTTCGGATTTTACTGTTCAAAAATCTCTAGAGACCTAAATATCCATCGGATCGTGATTTTTTATTTAAATTAAAGGTAATTAAATTCCCTACTCATCTGTCGAGGCAAATTTTTAAATGACTCTGTTAATTTTTATTAATAACATAATAAACTGTCAAAAAACTGTAAAAAAAAATATTAAAAATTTAAATAATGAATCAATATCGCTATATTCATATGATTTTTTTTTTTTTGTCTACACATAGTACATAAACTATATAGTTGTAAAATAAAACTGCCAAATACATGCCAGCTGACAGCATATATATGTAAAATAGCGTCAAAAAGATCAAATTAACACAAAATTTATTATATGTATAACATGCAAGTTATTTCTTCTGAAAATTTGTCTGGACAGATATGTAGGGAATTTAATAACCTTTAATTTAAAAAAAAATTATCCCGATCCGATAGATATTAAGGTCTCTAGAGATTTTTGAACAGTAAAATCCGGTTTGCCGGCTCGGAGGGGCGCCAAACTGAGGGCAAAATTCTTAATTTTTTTTAATGTACCTTTTTTAATTTAATAATAGTTCTCGTTGGAAAATAATATCAAATAATACAATCTATATCAGTTTAAATTGTAATAATGCAGAACAGTCGAATAACATTAAAACAAAAATGTAACGCAAATACGTTTGATTACCTATGCTATGAGACACCTCACTATTCATACCTCAAGCTTCCTGTCCTATTATTGACTGACACGGAGTCGATCATTAAAGATTTTGCAAGTGCACTTTTCATTCGAAAAGATTCAGAATATTCAGAAAATTGTTATACCAACATTAGTTGTATGTATTTCATATCATACATAATTTACAGTTTATAAATAAATAAATGGGAATTTGTTTTGTATGAAATATTAAAACAATAAAAAGGAACCTTCCTCTAAGTAAACTTGTGTCGGGGTACTCTCATTATAATAGCGTTCATATGGGGTAGACAAAAAAATTTATACTAATTACAAATTAATTATCATTAATAATATGTTGTAAATGCACATTGACGTGTAAACATAAATTCTTGAGAATGGTTTATCGAATTGAAACAAGAACATCTTTTTATTTCTAGTGATATGAAAATATTTTTTTTACAAGAATTTTTGTAAATATATAAAAATAAAAAAGTTAGGTGTAAAATATTGATAGCCACCCCCCTAAAACTATTCGTTAAGCAGAGTAGAGGGTGACTGGTACTATGTAAATTAATGCCCATATCTACATTTAAACTATGACTTATATTTTAAAGCGATTGGAAGGTATTACCGGGAAGAAAACTGATATTTATAACTCCCCTTTAAAGGGGTAAAATTTCCTTATTATCTATTTAGAGTACCTTTATTTTTGGATGTACTATCAGCCACATAAATATCCAGACACGGTTATGTTACTCCTTGTATTAAGTTAAAAAGTAGAGTATTCGGGGGGCCGAAAGGATATACTTGCACTTTAGTACGTAGTACGTCCGTGAAATTTATGTGATTATCTCAGGGAGGGACGCCAAAAAGTGCTTCTGCCCGGGTGGAAAATTTACCTTGAACCGCCCCTGCCCCTGTGCTATGCACTACTCGCACGCCACATAAAGCCATCACTATAATCTTTGTACTCGGGACTCGGTAGTCTTATCAAAGTCCGGCAATTACGGCAGTTATTGAAACCCGTATTTTTTTCTACGTAAGGGGCGACAAAATAGTATGATACATATTCTTCTCCCGGCTCCTCAATTTTCATTGCTGGTGAAAAAAATTTGAGATCTTTTTCCTCCCTGCTTATCAATTTTCCAAAAGAACGGCGCATTTTAAATGGTTGTATCCCCCCCCCCCGTTAAATTATTCTGGATCCGCGACTGGATGATATACCATATAACGAGAAAAATTAGCTAAAAACCCTTTACGACAATATTTCACTAATTAAATGCTTCATATACTTCACTAATTGTTTCCGCTTCATTCTAGGAGAATCATGCGTAGAAAAAGTACAAAGAAGTTTTCTTCTCCAAGTCATGGATAGAAATAAAAGTACAAAGAAGTTTTCCTCTCTAAATTAGTTAAACAACCTTGCATAATTCATAGATCTAAAAAGAAATTAGCAAACTTGTTACCAAGTATTTTATCGTATATTAGTCCAGTCAACGGTTTCTGTGTTTTTAATTTAAGTGCTAATGAATGGATTTTAATGAAACCTTGTGCAATGTGTTTGTAATGACGTTAATAAAAAAGCTGAAAAAAAAAAGATTAGTGTAGAAAACACTACGGGTTCCGTAACTTGTAGAATTAGGTTCAAATGCAAAAGAAAATATATAGAATATATTTACCTTTTTTGGCCCAAAATAAGATGTTTTTACTCTTGTGAATTTTTTCGAAAAATGCGTATTTTTCAAGATATGGCCACTCTAAAATTCCTAAAAGTAGGGGAGGGGAAATGTACTAAACGTTGAAAAAAAATCTGAAAAAGTTCAGGTGAATGTATCATCGAAATACAAGACTTTCTGTATTTGCAATTTTTCTGTAAAGTGCGTTTTCACCGAGTTTTTCTGGAAAAACATGAAAAACTACCTCTTTCTTTGAAATCGTAGCGCTTTAAAAATATGTAATTTAAAAATTTGAAAAAATTCATAAGTATGCATTGTTATGCATTTTGTTTTGTTTCTTGGAATTTTTTTGTAACTCGCTAATTTTCCGAGTTACAGGCAGCTTTTCACAATAAATAATGTACTACATTTTTGCACATTAAAAAATACATGAAAATTCAAAAATGAGCGTGATTATATATATTATTATAAAAAAATATGATGAGTTATACCATTTTTAAAGGTTTAATATAATTTTTAAATTGAGAATTTTAAAAAGTTTTCAAAAAATCCGGGGACATGAAAATTATTATTAGCTTATTTTGCAACCTTGGGTACCTTATTTTTTAATTGCCGAGAAAAACTCATTCTTTATAAAAAGTTTTGGTTGTCTTAGGAAGTCATAAACAGTTGTCAAAAATTATACAGGGTATTCTAGAAATTAGAAAATATGAAATCGAATAAATCGAATTTAATGCTCTACATGATTGCTATTTGACATTTTAATATACGATCAATAGTATACAAAATAATCCGCAAAAACTACGTTTTGAAACCATTGACGCACTCGCTGTACTCCTGTTCAGGAATTTATAGAGAATCCAGTGGTGAACAAAAAAAGTGCTTACCATTCTTGTCGTAGCATCAGTGGTTTGCGAGATATTTCCCTTTGATTTTTCGCAAAGATGGCGGCTAACTTCAACCACCGCCGACGCGCGAATTTGACAGAATACTCAAAATGAACCCCTCTTTAAAAAAGAAAAAATTACTTACGCTATTTTTGCATTACTAACACACTTTTTTTTACCTATTGATTGGACTAAATATATAATCCAAAAAATACACAAATATTTTACATAAGTAAACTAAAAGCAAATTACTAATAGAGAAATTAAAATACTGGTTATCATTACATAACGACATAATATTGGTGAGCGAATGTCAGCTGATTAGTTTAGTTAGACTGCAGACATGAATCTATCATCACAGCATTACTGATTTCGTATTGATTGGCGGCTTATGTGTTAATGAGAATTATACCTTAGATGGGAAAGGAGGATAGTGATGAATTGAACTGTCAGTAATGTCAAGCGACACATTTCATTGAGCGACGTTGATTTGTCACAATGATTCCAAATTTAAAAGCCAATAAGATCTATTGCCCGTACTGTTCACAAGCATTTTTTTTCCTTATGGCTGGGCTGGGCATTCACATAGTATGTGGTGAGGAATTTCTTCATCCTCACCACACATCCTGCATTCTGGATTATCCTTCACACCATGTTGGTTAGGTGTCTGTTCAGTGTGCAGTGTCCTGTTAGAATTTCCACTGCACATCTCAGCTGTTTTCTGCTCAGCTTTAGCAATTCGTTAGTCTTTGTCTTGGATGGCCTGCAGGTGATGAACATATGTGACTGTCTCATCCCCGGCGTGCCGGTCCAATACAAGATATGTTTCTGACTCAATAGTTCCTTTACCATTCCTCTTGCGGTATTGTATGATATCCCGCAGGATGGCTCCGGTCCCATCAAGGCTGTTTTTGCGCCTTCTTTGGCCAGCTTATCTGCTTTTTCGTTGCCTTCATTGCCCTGGTGTCCTCGCGTCCACTCCAGTTGTATACTGTTGTGTTCCGCCAGTTTCGCCAGGGATTCAAGGCAGCCTTTTACCGTTTTGGAACGTATCTTTACTGCATTCAGAGCTTTGATAGCTGCTTGACAGTCAGTGATGATGCGGATTCTTTTGTCACTACATGACCTCCGGATCATTTCTTGTGCACAGATTTCTATGGCTGTGACTTCTGCTTGGAACACCGTTCAGACTGATGTCTGTCCCTGGTTGGTCCCCTCTAACACCTGCTCCAGTACTTCTTGACGTTTTCGATCCGTCAGTATACCATATGGTATCATTTGGATGTCTTCGCAGTTGCCTTGTTCCTTCCTCTTCCCTATCGGGTATGTATACCCTGAAGGTCTTTGTGAAGTTGTGGCTTGTGCTGATTCTATCTGACTGCATATCTAGTAGTCGATTTTTTCTTATTTGTTGGAATATTTCGGTGTGGTATCCTATTCTTGGAATGGTCCCATGTCCGTTTATTTTCAGTCTGTACGCCGCCAACAGTGCCTCACTTTCCACTACTAATTGTAGTGGGGGCAGGCAAAGTAGCATTTATTACTTTCTTCCCGGCTTTCTCCCGGCCAAGGTATAGTCCGATAACCTCATAGGCCTATAATTTTTTTTACGTACCTGCTTAAATAGCTCAAAAAAATTCGGAAGAAATTTAGTGAGCCTAGATATACAAGTCTTAACTAAGCACATAAAAAAAATGTGAACATATATTTAAGAATTATTATTATTATCTTTTATTTTTGCTTTCAGAATTAATGAAAAACATTATTTTAGGTATTTAACAGATAACTTTTTGGTGACTTGATATCTTTCAGTTACAAGCTAACATTTTAATTACAGGAGGATTATACATTCAAACGGCACTCTTCAAATAAATGAAGTTAATGAATTGGACCAAGGCTTATATAGCTGTGTAGGAACCAGAAGTGAATCTGCTGAAGTTCCTCAGAGTTATACCGCTGAGCTCAGATTAGCATGTAAGTTAATAATACCATTAACTTTTCTGATTCGTCTCACCGTTTGAACTTTCAGATTTGGAACCATTTACTGCTACCTCATTTGAACCACCACTGCCAGAAACTTCTCAAAAGATTATAGGTGAAGGATCTTTATTCCAATTAACTTGTTTGGAACCAAACAGCTTACCACCAGCTAAGAAGTGGTGGGAGAATCCAAACGGTCATACGGTAAATAACATAAACTGATGTTCATAACTTTTGTTAATTTTCTGAATTTTAATTTAGATATCTGATACTGGGGATATAAGAGTTGACGATGGGAGACTTATTATAGACAATATAACGATGGAGAATGCAGGAAATTATAAATGCGTGGCAGAGAGCATTGCAGGAAAGACCGAATACACTGTCGAAATCATCGTTACAAGTAATACCCAATTGTTTAGTGCATTCCCTATTTTGAAATTGAAATTTTTTAGCTCAACCTGATATACTTTCCCATCCAGTTAGTGTTACAGTAGATGAGGGTGAAAAATCAGTGTTATCCTGCGGGTTTGAATCGGAATCCCTTCCTTATACAGTCGTTAAATGGAGAAAAGATGGCAAACCGCTTAAACATGATTATGATGATTCGAGTTTCAATCATCAAAGAATAAGGATCTACAAGCATAATGGGACTCTGGTAATACACAACACGCAGACTTCTGATAGAGGAGAATATGTTTGTGAAGTTCTTACTACCGGACAAGAGCCAGTGTTATCAAAACCAGCAACTATATCAGTTATTGGTAAGTTTATATTGAGGTTTGCATACTTAAAAGTCAGTCATAGTTGTTCCTGTTCAGACGCCAGGGGCAGATTTATAGAAACGTTTAAGAAGTTTTAAGTATAGGACCCCAGAGCAAAAGGGACCCCGAAGTTGTTATTTTTTCTTTTACTATTCTTAATAAAATAATTAAAGTCTACATAATAAACATAATAAAATGATATTTTATGACATTTTATTAACATTTTAGATGAGAATTTTTGTTTTCTTACCTACATTATTTTCAACTTTATTAAAAGGTACTCATGCACCCCATTAAGGGCTACCTACCTGCAAAACTTCAGCTTTCTAGATCTTATGGTTTTCAAGATATTTTTGAACAACTGGCTACCACAGACTCGATTTAAAAATGACTAGCATCTGACATCATGCACATACCAGGTCCAAGCTGGTACTAGTACCAGGACCGGGTTAAGGAGTGGTGCGCCCTTAGGCAAATGAAATATTTGCGCCCTCTTTTTCATAGACGAGGTTATGGAGTTTCAAAATTCGCGCAGACAAAAATTTTGAATTCTTTTAATAGGTCAAACAGCCTCAGATTGAAAGAGAGAAATTTAATTTCAAATTATATTGTCTTCAAAAAGTAAAATTCGTGGGAGTAAGATAACCAAAAATATTTTATTACTAAAAAATTACAGTACCTCTGAACTAAACCAACATTAAATATAATGGATTGAAAAACAAAACTTATATCCTTTTTCGTGATTTCTTGCTTGCGAATTCTGCTATAATATAGTCCTATAAACAATTCTATAAAATCTTTCTGCAGTACAGAGGTAACAAAATCGATCATTCTTTTGAAATATAATCAAATAACAAATAAAAATATTTTCCTTGTACATTTTGTTTTCCAATAGGTAAACGGTGAATGTCTCTGGTCGGCTGTCCTGTACTCTATATACAGTATGTCCCAGGATAGATGTAACAAGAGGTGTAATGGACCAAAAATTTTGGAATTTTGGAATGGTATTTGGGGATTGAGTCCTGCTTGTTGTAAAACTAAAGTATACCAAAAATGACTTGATTTGGTGTTCTACAGGGTGTTTTATAAGCAAAGTTGTAAAAATCACCACTAATAAAGTATCTTTATTTTTCAAAATATGAAAAAATTCCACTAAGAAAAGTTATTTAGCATGCAATTTTATACCTCTATACCAAATTTCAGGAATATAAAATTATTTTTTTGAAACTTCCCATTTTTTTCAATAAATTAGTATTTTATTTTGAACTATTCAATTAAAACTGCATAGAAATTATTTTTTGTGCATTAATATTTAAAGTTATGTAGAAGCTAAAAGTAGGCTATGTTAGGCTAGGAGAAAAGCAGTGGATACACATTTATCATTTATTATTGACATATCTGTCAAACGTAGTCAATATTATCCTTAATTTCTGTTTCAAATTAACGAACCAAGCATAAAAATTAAGGGAAAATGGTACTCACAGTGCGTGAAAAAATTTATATTGTGCAATGCTACGGAATTGGCGGTGAAAACTCGCTAAGAGAAGTGGTAAGCCAATTTAATTTGAAATTTCCAAACACTGCTTTGTCACGTACTCAGGCTATGAGAATAATTAAAAAGTTTCTGGCTACTGGTAGTGTTCTTAACATGAAAAGAAAAATAAAAGCATATGATGAAGACAATGTTGGGGCTATTATAGCTCATGTATCTGTTATAGAAAATCCTAGGATGCCACTAAGAGAGAGATCAGCTCTTATTAATATTAGCAAGTTTGAACTCCAAAGAATTTACAAGGCAAAGAAAATTAGGGCATATAAAGCAAATTATAAACATACGCTTGAAGAGGATATATGATGGCCGTAGGTTGGATTTTTGTTTGGACCATTGGAGAAAAAATCATGGAAGAGGGATTTTTTCATCATTTCATAATTTTCTCAGATGAATCCACATTCACAACCAATGGTGTTGTTTCATCTCAGAATTGTCGGTTTTGGGCATCTGAAAATCCAAATTTTAGAATTCATTGTAGAAGACAATATTATAAAAAAGTGAATGTGTGGTGTGCCATTTCTTATCACGTTGGAGTTATTGTACCTTTATTTCATTGAGGGAAGGTTAAACCAGCACACTTATTTACAGCTTCTTGAAAGATTTTCTGAAGAACATTTAAATATTTTAAGAGATATGCCTTTAGTTCATTTTCAATATGATGGTTGCCCTGGCCACTCCACAGAAATGGTTAATCGGTGGTTGAATTTAAATTTTGGAGAAAATTGGATTGCCAGTAATGGACCGATCAAGTGGCCGGCGAGATCCCCAGAAATTTGGTATAGAGGTATAAAATTGCACTCTAAATAATTTTTCTTAGTGGAATTTTTTCATATTTTGAAAAATAAAGGTACTTTATTAGTGGTGATTTTTACAACTTTGCTTATAAAACACCCCGTAGAACACCAAATCAAGTCATTTTTGGTATACTTTAGTTTTACGACAAGCAGGACTCAATCCCCCAAATACCATTCCAAAATTCCAAAATTTTTGGTCCATTACACCTCTTGTTATATCTATCCTGGGACACACTGTACATATATTTCAATTTTTAATTTCACGGTTGGACTTTTTGAAATACCACTTGTATTTCGAAAATCTAATTTTACTACCAATTTTTTTGAGTTAATCACTTACCTTTTATGTTACTAGAACAACTGAAGTTCGCTCCAGCTCCAGTTAACAAGAAAATGGAGTTAGGCAGTGTGGCAAAAATCCATTGCAAAGCACAAGGGACACCTCCCCCGATAATTCGTTGGGAGAAAGATGGACTAACCTCTGAAAACTTCGCTAGCCACATAACAGACATGAATGGCACTCTTCACTTTAATGGAGTTATGGCTGAAGACAAAGGAAGATATAACTGCATTGCCAGCAATAGCCAAGGAGTTATTAATGCCTCCATTAATATTGATGTTGTCGGTATGTTCAATTTTAATGTTATCGAATGAAAACACTATTATCAAGCATTTTTGTGATTTTAGTTGCCCCAAAGTTTAGTGTATTACCAAAAAATCCCACTGAAGCTGTCGAAGGTCAATCAGTTATGATAGATTGTGTGGTAGAAGGAGACCCAAAGCCCACTATTCACTGGGACAAAAACTTAAAAATGAATGATTTTGACTTGTCTAGATTCCGTGTTCTTCCAAATAGCACTTTGCATATTAGCGAAGTGCATAGAGAAGATGAAAACACTTATGGATGTACTGCCGGCAGTAGTGCTGGGCTCAACAGAAAGGAAGTTCAGCTTATCGTTCACTGTTAGTATGCCAATATTAGTTTTTGAATATTTCTAATAAGCTCGTTTGTTTTTGTTGTAGCCAAAGATGGAGTCCATCCCGAAACAGATGGCGACTCTACTGTAACAAAAGCAGTTTTAATTACTATGTCGGTTGCTGGAGCCTATATTGTCTTAGTGATTGGACTGATGGTTTGGTGTAGGTACCGGAGGCGGTCAAGGAAGCTTCCTATAGGAGATGGTATGTATAATTCGATGAATGAAAATAGATATTTATTTGTTTTGTTTGTTATATGATTTGTGTAAATGTGTAAAATGACGTTTATTACATCATTGTATCATTCTAAAAGGGCAAAGTGAGATTATCTTTATGGAATATCAGAAAGACGAATGAAAAAAACATTGATCTTTGACACTTTTAGCTACAAAAACAGAAAATGGAGACGTTGAACACACAGAATTGAAGGAAGGAGTGAATGGCAGTGCACCAGGTCCCTCGAAGGTCAAGGCGAATGGAATAGAAAATCACAAAGAGGGCCAAAAAAGTGATGGAGCAGAAACCACAAATTCGCAAGGTTCCGGTCACTCTAAAAAATCCAAGTCTAGTAATTATGATAAATTAGCTTTATCAAGAAGTCACATCAAAGATGTAAAACTGATTGGTAAGAAAAAAGTTATTACAACTAGGGCCGAACTGGGCAGATGGGCTTCCAGTAAATTCCCCGAAATCTTATATGGGCCTTCTTCCTGGCCCTACAGACCAGTCCGGCCCTGACTATAACATGGCCATTGTATTTATCTATGCGGTTTCTACTTTGTAAGAAAATAAATAATATGTAATATACCCGTTCTATTTCAGGAAGGGGAGAGTTTGGTGATGTAATGGTATCAAAAATTGCAAAAAGTGCATTAACGTCTGACAAAAGAAACTCCTTGGTAACCACACCACCTGATCCTCCAGCAGAAGACAAGGAACTTCCAGTTTTGATAAAAGCTTTAACCCAAACCAAAGATGAAAATTGCTTAGCAGAATTTAAAAGAGAATTAGACATGTTCACTAAACTGTCTCATGAAAATATAACAAAATTGTACGGATTGTGCAGAGAAGAAGAACCGCATTACCTAATTTTTGAACACACGGACTGGGTAATTGTTTTTTAAATATTTTTAAATTTGATATAACACTTACCTATCTCTTTTCTATGCAGGGTGATTTAAAGAAATTCCTAATGGCCACACAAAATGGTAGCCCACCAGCTTTAACGCCAGTGCAAAGTATTGCAATTCTGCATCAGCTCAGCCGTGGAATGGATCATTTATCTAATAACCGAATGGTCCATAAGGATTTGGCAGCCAGGAATTGTCTAGTCTCGTCTACTCTTGTAGCTAAAATAGGGCTTCCTAGGTTGACTAGAGATCCCTATAGCCAGGAATACTGTAAACATGTTAACCAGGTTAGTAAGAGTACCGATAGACCCCATATAGCATTCGACATGATATGTATATACCGTTTAGGTCCATAAAACATACATGGAGGGTATATTCTGTTCTGTATGTACTTATAATATACACATATGTATTTTTATTTTGTCACATATACCTACAATATACTAGAATATGAATATCTTTTTATGTATATACATATGATCTGCCATTATGTATATGTTTCATATGTACGCATCCAGTACTTACCAACAAGTATACAAACATGCATTTATTCCGCATATGCCTGCCACCTACATAGTTAGGACTTGTATGTATATATTTTGTATGTATATAATGGCTGTTAGTTTGAACTATTGGAAGTTACACCTACAACACTGGACGACAGCCAAAAAGTATTCGAAATACAATCAACGAAACCGGGCTATATTTGATGTGCTAAACCCAAAAATATTTTTCTTTTTTTTTATTAGTTCAAGTTTTGAAGATATGTGTGTGTGATTGTGTCCCTTAGAATAATACTATACCCGTAAGAGCGCACCTGGAATATTTGCAAATTCTGTACAAAAAGATGATGCAATCGACAGAGTAGTGTTGCATCATGCACATATAATGTGTTTCTGTCAATATATAATATGTTTTTATTATACAGTTCAAAATAAAGAACATAGATACGTCCTTGAGAACTACAACCAATTTTTTTATTTCATTGTCATATTCATAATCAGCACCTCAAAATTAACAAAATATTTAACTTTGCATAAAAGATACAATATAAAAGTGAAAATTTGTCGTCCAGTGTAATCCGCTAGATGCCACCATCAATTTAATTTGCAAGCTGCAGCTTTACATCGAATTAACTTTATCAAATAGACAACATTGGCAAATAGAAAGCATACTTACCTGGCATAGGAGTTACCGTGATCAACAAGGCGGTTCCTCCAGGGTGAGGCCCCTCTATTGCACTACGGTTGGGCTGACTCCTGCGATTATTCCTAATGCGAATAACTCGGGCACACTCTTCCAGTGTTCTTTGAGTGTGTGCGAAACTGCAACATTTCTCAGAGCCGCCTATAATGGCTACTGATTACTGGTAATATACCTTATATGTACTTGTCAAGTGTGTCCTTATGTTGTATATACCTCCAAATGTAAATCCAGGGTACATTCATATCTGGATGTTTTATGTATGTACATGTTCGTATATACATATAATAGTTTAAAAACATGCGTATATATTTTGGACATACATAATACCTACATATGTAATGTACCCAAATATAATATATTTTATTCATAGGTATCTGCTAAGTAAGTATATAGAATCCGCAGGGGTGAGACAAATGACATCTGTTTTGCAGACAATTTGAATCTTATTTGCATATACTAAGTACATCCCATATACTTAGACAAATGTGATATGTACTTGTTAAGAATCTCCTTTTGCTGTGTGGGACATTAGTTTGTATGCCAAATGTCAACATTAGGTACAATTAATGAAGCTCAAATGTTCTTTCATAAGTGCTGGCAATGATACTCTTCATTAGGAACAGGGTATACTTTCTTAACACAAGGATCTGATTTGCGACTTTTGCTCCTTTTGCTGTTTTTAAATTACTAAAGCTATTTATGGTGATATCTTCACATGCCTGAGGAACGTTTTAATTTGTAGGTAATTCCTTTGAGGTGGCTCCCTTATGAAGCAGTCTATGAGGATGAGTACTCAACTAAAAGTGATATGTACGCATTTGGTGTGCTAATTTGGGAGATTTTTGCACAAGGAGAATTGCCCCAATCTAAAATAAATGACAACAGTTTCCTGAATAAGCTCAAAGAAAAGAAATTAGAATGGAAAAGACATCCTTCCACGCCTGAAGTATTAATAAAAATTCAGGTAAGTACAATTTTTCTAATGTTAATTACTCTCTTCATTTTTTTTCCCAATTAGTTAGGTATTGTTATAGTTTACTATTACACTGTATTAAGAGTGTTTGAGCGATGTCTAGACCTATGAAAGAAATCTATTAGTATATAGTTTCATCACTTTACGGATGACATTTCAAATGTGACGACAATGATTTCGGTAAAGTCAAACATCTGCACATTTAAGGGCCTATATAAACTGATGAAATTGCGATGAGACGAACTGTAAATATACAAGGTGTGTCACTAGGACTTTAAACTATCTGTATTTCTGCAACTACTAAGAATACAACTGGAAATTATGCATATATAAATTTTCTATCGTGCTCTATCCTACTGGGTTTAGGTTTAGGTAGTAGTCACTTATTCCATTTCAGTTCATTGATTTGATTTGATTTACCAGCGTGCGGTAGACATTGCTGCCACTCTCAGGAAACATACCGCAGGCTACGTCCACGCTGGGTTGGAATAGGGTCATACTTGTTGTCGGCAGCAAGAGCCACATGGTGCATGGTAATGGAATGTGGGATGGGAAATGTAGGTATTTGTGAGATGCGTTGCCACATTGTGTCGCGACTTCATTTCTTCTGAGTCTTCTGAGTCTTCTGTTTCTTCCATTTCTGATTCCGACAAAGCATATATCTTTGCGATTTCTTTATGGTATATCTTTTATCTTTCCATTTTTTCCTAGTATGCTTGGTCCTTTCTGAACATGATAATAATAATACAATAATGAAATAAAACGTCTTTATTCAATGATTCCTTGATGTGTAGAATGGTGAAGTATCCGGTACATCATTGTGCATGTTTTTATCCACTTCGTAATTGTCTTCACTTCTATTATGTTGACGTTTTATGTCTTTGCTTTAGTCCTAATGGTTTTGCAAGTAGGAGGATGATGTCTCTTTCAGTTCTTCTCAGATTTCTTCTGTTGGCTTCTGTCGTTGCCATGTTTTTGACCCCGCATGTTATCCTTAGCAGTATGATAGTTATGTATATCGTCTTGATCTTTTTCTTCTTTTCTCGTTGAATCCATGGATAACTTCTCCTTTTTTAGCATTTTCTCTCACTCTTCGGTTTTTACTAAACGATGTCACTGCACTATACTATGATTTACTGCGTAGACCAGAAGCACTGTGGAATATTGGTTGTGTACCCAATTAAACACTAAATGTTTATAAAATTACTGAAAATGGCCCGAAATATATATTATTTTTCAAACACATGCCAAACAGTTATGCGAACTTAAAGGACCCCACACGTTTCTTATGTAAAATAATGCCCGGCGGATTTGGTTAAAATTGAAATATGTTATTTATGAAATCATTCGGAATAAAAGTCTCCATGGGAGCAAGGCCGAAAAATTTAATAGTTTTTAAGTTATGGAGCTTTGAAGTTGTCTATCCATGGTATATCAAGTTTGACACGAATTTTCAAAATTAGAAATCCAACAAACTAATTAGCCTCCTCCCTAGATATGGACCACAATACGAACCGGAACTACGAACTGGAAGTTGCATGATTAAGTCCATTTTGAAGGGTGAAAACTTATGCAGTCTGTATATAGACCTGGGTAATAACTTCCGGTTCTCACTTCAGCGCTGTGTTATTCTGATCCGTATCTAGCGAGGTAGCCTGAAACCAGTTCATTTACCATGAATACGTAATTATTACGCAGGTTTATATATACGCTGAAATACTTTTTAACCCGCAAAATGGACTTAATTATGCTACTTCCGGTTCAGACTTCAGTCCTGTGTTATTGTGGTCCATCCCAATAAATATTTCACGGCACTAACGGTAACACATAGTTATATAAAAGATTTATAAAGGTAACGAAGTTATATAAGAAAGGTTTCAGTAGGCACCTATAGTCACCAAGGTTTATTAAGGTTTTATAAAATTACTGTAAGCTACAGGTATATAGTGAAGTGTTATAAATATTTCCATCACCATTTTATAAAACCTATAGTAATCGTTACTAAAATATATATAACAAGTTTGTATAAGGTTTGCTGTTACCTTTATTATAAAACTAATATTTCCTAGGTTATATAGCAGTATTGTTAATTACCTTTATAAAATCTAAGAAATATTAGTGCTCAGGTGTGTATACTATAAAACTTTTGGTAATCAATTTAGTAAGGAAAATTCCTTATATAAACTTCCATTACACTCAGTGAAGCATGTTACCCTTATAAACCTTGATAATGCATCATGGCTGCTTTTGTATTTGACACATAGAGTATTTATAAACTTAGCTATGGAGAATAACTTATTAAAAACCTGGAAAAAGATAAAATACAGTAGTGCATTTCGTCGCAAAGTTTCAAAAAATTTTCCAGAATTTTAAATTTCAATTCAATTCAAATCTCTCATTCGGTATACCAAAAAGTGTAAACACAATTAAGTAAATATGATATATATTAAAAAATATAAAATAAAATAATAGAAATTATGAAATTTTAAAACGAAAGTTGATGGTTTACGAAATCTTGGGGGGGTAACCCCCATAGATCCGTCCTTGCAAAAATACCGATAATAATAGTAGGAAATAGTAGTGAAACCGCTTTACTCATTTGTGGCAATATTGAGACTCCCAGTGAAATGGATCATGAGGGACAATGGTTAATGAGGACAATTTGTGTCCTGGCTCTATTTAGTCTGTACTTTTTTAAATTGCTATTAAACCACACAGTCACATGCACACATTTTTTCAGGTTATGATGGATAAATGACATAAATAGGTATATAAGAGGTATATAACATCACTACAAGTAATGTATGTTGCTATAATATTTTTAAAGAACATCTGAAGGGCTTTAAGTTTTATAATAACACTTTTAAGAACATTAGATTACTCAAGAGTATATAGCGAACCTAAAGTTTTATACCAACACTATTTAAAGGTATGTAGTATTACTTGAGTTTATATAAGGTCACCATGAGTGATATTACAGTTTCCAGTGTTTATAAGCGAACTATATTGCTTTCTGCCATTATGTTGAGTTAGAATGGAGACGCCATTTATGTCTTCTTACCAGAATTTAACAATTGACTTATTTTTACTATCTTGAAGCCGAAATATGCACTTATTTGATGTAATCTTATAGGGGAAACACTTTTATTAAGTTTTTATATGTAATTTCTAAAGAACGCATTTATGCAATTTTCAGATCCATAAATTAAAATTGACTATTAGAGGGTATTTTAGAAGCCCCTGCAATTTTTGGGAGAATTTTGTTCATGTTTGCAGTAATAAATCGCTCGCAGTAGAATTTTGACCTAGGCGAATGCGAAAACTTAATAAATAAATGTACCTACAGTTGATTATATTAAACATCCATGTTCATTTTATTTCATAAAATGACAGAAAGGTCAACTTGGAATATTTGATTGCGAGAAGAAAGTAGGTACATATGAATGATATGTATCCAAGAGAGAAAATATATATTTGCGTCACAGAAGACAGAAATACAATTAAGTAACGGTGATCTGGTGACAGAAATATTACCAACACCATTATATGCAAAGTTTATGGGGGTAACTGAAAAGTTTATATAACTACTTTTCATCACCAAAGGTTATATAAGAAGTTATGTAAAGGTAACGAGAATGTTTCTATTACTGTTGGTTATGAACTCTCAAGTTACTACTGTTACTAAATAAAGGTGTTGGCGACCCTTATAAACCGCTCCATTTAAGTGCTTTATAAGGGTAACAGAAATATTACTAATACTATATTATATAACTTAAAGTTATTTAAGCTTAGTGATGGCAAATTTATGGTTACTATTATATAACCAAAAATGTTTATTGGGATGTCTAGTGAGGGGGCCTGAAATCATTTACTTACCCTTTATACCAACTTAATGCGCAGGGCTATACTGAAACTAAGAAAGTTTTCACCCTTAAAAATGGATTTAATCATGCAACTTCCGGTTTGCACTTCTGAGCTGTGTTATTGTGGTCCATATCTAGCGTGGAGGCCTGAAACTCGTCCATTTACCCTGAATACGTAATTATTATGCGTCTATATATACTCTGAAAGTTTTCACCCGTAAAAATGGACTTAATTATGCAACTTCCTGGTTGGACTTCAGCCCTGTGTTATTGTGGTCCGTATCTAGCGAGGAGGCCTGAAATCCATTTATTTACCCTTTATACATACTTAATATGCAGGTCTATACTGAGACTGAAGACGTTTTTATCCCAAAAAATGGACTTAATCATGCAACTTCTGGTTCGTACTTCCTTTTCGTATTGTGGTCCATATCTAGGGAGGAGGCTAATTAGTTTGTTGGGTTTCTAATTTTGAAAATCTGTATCAAACTCGAGCTGTTCTTCAGCCATGTCATAATTCGTTCCGAATTTGATATACCACGATAGACAACTTCAAAGCTCCATAACTTAAAAACTATTAATTTTTCGGCATTTGCTCCCATGGAGACTTATTCAGGATGATTTCATAAATAACATATTTCGATTTTAACCAAATCCGCCGGGCATTATTTTACATAAGAAACGTGCCAGGTCCTTTATGTCTTTTACACTTTGTATTTAACTTTTAGATATTTTTATAGACAGAGCACTGTGAGATACATCTGTTAGCATCGACAGCCAGACGACATCCCTGAATGATCGACCTGCCTCTCTCATAAAATTAAAAATTACTGAATACTGTCTCTGTATGTTTTTGATACGGGGTATGCTCAGTAAAATTACGAGTTTATCATAGAATCTAAAAATGTAAAAATATATAGGGTGTGTTTCATTTAATAAAGTAAGGTGCCTCTTCTGGTATAACCAGAAGTGGCAGAAAAATAAATACTCTTAACAAGTTTGGAAATACAGATAATTTAAGGTCATGGTGACACACACGGGCATGGATAAGGGGCGCCGGAGGCGCCCAAATTGGACGTAAAATTGAGAAAAAAATTCCATAAAATAATTATAAATACTTCTGTCGACCACCTGCCGTGTGAGTGTGTATTTGTTTAATGAAATAAAACTTTTTGCGGGAAGGGTTTTTCAGAGAAGGGGCGCCATCAATGAATCTTGCCGCTCCATAAAAAATGCTTAGAACCGGCAAATTTCCTAGTTATAATACCGTATTGTTGGTTATTTCATAAATTTTTTCGATTTCAGGAGTCCTGTTGGGATGTGGACCCTAAAAACAGGCCGTCATTTTCTGAACTGTCAAAGGAACTCGAAGAAATTCTTAAGTCTATGTAAATACCTATATATTATTAGAAATAAGTCACGAAAACCAAATTTTACAATATGTTTGAAGACGAATTATTAAATAATCGTAAGCTTCCATTTATAAAAAAAATGTGTCAGCCTTATAGCAATGTTGAGGATCGTATGTACTTGTAATTAATTTAAGTTTATTTATTTTTTTTTCATAAGTTTAAGAAGTATCTTATTCGTATTTATTTTTTTTATTTCTTTCGAACTGATCTCAAATTTGTTCTATAATCTGAATCCGTACGCAGTACTTTCTGCATGTGTATACATTCTATGCACAAAGTGTATGTAAATATAATGACGATATCGTACTGTATCAAATGATACAAATGTGTAATGCTTATAAAGGTAGATAGTCAAGTTATATTTCAGTAGTAAATTATACCAGGTGTTTATTAAATAGTAAAATCAATATACCACTTTTAGAAAAGTTAACCTTTTTTTTCGGCATGTGTTAAGTTAATCTATGGAGTCAATAACTCAGTTTTTGTCACCTCGGACGCATTTCTGGATTTTTCTCTTGGAAAGTATTAACTTAAATTACAATCCTCTTGAATTCCAAAGTTGGGCCATTTGATAAATAATATAATGGATCGACATTGTAAAGAAATTGAACTTTTAAAACAAATAATGTATCTCCATAACCGCTTTAAGTTTTTACCGGAGCTGGGATTGAACCCAAAAGAGATAAACAATGAACTAGTCACATTTATAAATTAAGAACTACTCTAAAATAAAATTTCCAAACCTAGATAACTATACTTAAAATTCTCTAAATTTTCGTAAAGAAGAAATCAAGTATTTAAACTGTAATGCTCTGTATGTACTAATAGCGTTCAAGACTTATTATGTGGTTCGCTCTTTCTTTTTGCATGTTGATGTTCCTTATTTGAGTTTTTCTAAATTAATTAGCTAATAGCAAAATATTTAAACAGCATTTATAAATGATGATTATTGCTAAATAATGCATTTAATGTACAATGCATTCTTCAAGAGATCATTTGTGCATAAAATGTATGCACACATCCCTTTATGCATTACTTCTATGCACAAGAGTCAAAGACTTAATTTCTTAAACGAATTATAAAAATTGTACATATCATTTTTTGAGTTAAGGATGTTATTGTAAAGCATATCATTATAGAATAATTTTTAAGTTGAATTGTATATTGAAAGTCTCAGAGCCACAATACACTGCCAAAATACTCTAAAATGACTTTATATACAATCTAATAGAGACTGTCTTTTTTTTTAAATGTCAATAAATGTATCCTAACCGTATACAGGTGGATCTTTTTATGTAAAATAATTACCTAATCTTATAGATTTTATTTCGTTTCATGTTGATCGAGCCTGATATTAATCACGGTATAGGTAATCCAAACATTCTGCACATCTATGAATATCGTCAATGATGAAAGCTATTTATAATTAACCTGTTCCTAATTTTCAACTTACTAACAGAGACTAAGAAGTATGTTTAGTATTTAATAAAAAAGTCGAAATTGGGAAGCACACAGAAGATAACTCGAGTTTAAAAGAAAATTAAAAATTAATATTATAATAATAATTTGCAGCTTATAGGTAGATCTCCTTACACCAAACTCTATATGCTGCCTGATGTCTCCAGAAATTTTGAATTGGCTGACAAGCATGAGAAGTGCTAAATTTATTGAAATAATGGCTGGTATTCGTCGCTTTGGGTCGACTAGGTTCTATCTGCGTCAGCCATGATTTTAAGTTAAGCAAACGCGAATATGCCGCCATCTGTAATATCTAGGTTTAATCCAGGTCTCTTCAAATAATTTGAACGAATCAAAGTTGACATCCCTGAAAAGTTTCTTCTTTCTAAAGCACTAAATTTAAACAACAACATTTTTAGCTACAGCCTTGTTCAAACAATTTTGGGTGTAATCAGCGATGCAAGATAGAACCTTGTTTCATTAAAATAGCAAATAAAAAATAAAACAAAAAATCACCATTTTCACATTTTCTTTATTAATAAGAGTGATAAAATAATTATAAAATGAATGGAAAACTAAGAGCAGAAAACAACCTAAATTATAAAATAGTTGAATATTTCAAGTATTTTATTTGAAAGTCATTTTAGATGACTTCTTTTCTATTTACCACCCTTCTTAAAAGTAGGTCTTTTAGGTTTGGCCTTCGTAGAAGCTTTAACAATTTCTGATGAGATATATGAAGTAAAGCAAGAAATACTCCTTGTTCTGCTTAGGCATACTAGGCATCATCTTTGTTATCTATTGTTATCTTATCATCTGATATTGCTACTTTATTTGGGCAAATCTTTAATAAGGATGGGTTCTACTTGCTCCATTTTAGGTTTATTTTCTTGATTAATAAGAGATGGTACTTCGCCTTCCCTAATTGATCCTGTTAATGGAAGACAATTCTAATGACTGGTAGAGTATTTGATTTCATATAAAACTTGAGTAAATTGGATAGAAGTCACTTTAGTAAAGGAAATTTTGGAATAATCAAACTTCTTGGAAAACTCTTCAAAATCATTTGTCACTTATTTTAAGTTATATGACCCTAAATGGCTTGCCCATATCAATTTGCGGATCAAACCAAAAGGCAAAAAGAATTCTTTTCTATGCATGTAAGTTTCTATTTGGCAATGAATGGTGTGAATTTCTTGCACTGCACGATGTCCACATACAGAATATTTCATTGTAGTCATTTCGAATGCAAGTTGCTCTCTTAAATTATTCTTCGCCACAGCTGAAATGAATAAATTGCTATTTTGGGGATGCAGAAATCACTCCATCCGTGTTATATGATTTTCTTCTAACACTGTTTCAACAATCTTGTATTTTTTTCTGCTAAATGCCTGGAATACATCAATTCTTCTTCATTATTAGTAACGGTTGCCTCAAATTGTTTGCGTTCAACTGTTTTTTCACATCTACCCTTTTTGGTGATATGGAATCCATAGTTAAATTTTGTAACAAAAATATATCTGTACATACTCAATACTCATCAAGACAACTGGTTCTATTCTGTCAGGCCACACTTTATATAAGTTATACATTTTCTTTACACTTAAGTGCATTCTACATACTTCCTTTTTTTAGTCCTACAACAATAGTGTGATTCCTCTAAAGGAAAAGAATTAATATGTTCACATTATTTTTTCGTTCATCAATCAAATGCACTGTGCTTCTTTGATCCTTTTTCGGGACTCCACCAAGAGATTTGTCTTTAGGTGTATTATAAATAGGTTTTTGTGATATGTCAAAGTATCTAAAAATAATAATTTACAAACCCTTATTTTTTCCCCTTTCAAAACAGTCTAGCTCTTTCGGTATTTTGGCTTAGAAACATGTTTTTCATTTTAATTAAGAAAGTAGTAGGAAGTGAAGAGAGCCTTTCTTTCATCCATAGAAATATTTTTGCTGCAGTTAAACTTACAGATTTAGAAGCAGTTTTTCCCTTTTTATTGACATAGGTTTCTCCTGATTGGCATTTCTTTTTTCTCTGTATAAATTTGGAATTTCCAGTTTGTCTAATTTGCTTACAAACATTTTTTTTTTGAATTATTGGTACTTTTGTCTGATCTACCCGAATTATCTTTAAAGTCCTCAAGATCAGCTTCATTTTCAATGTTGACCTTCAGCATTGTCCTCAAAGTCCTCAGTATTGTCCTTGTAGACCACAGTACTTGGGTCTGGCAGATAAATATTCTCTATATCCAATTTATTTTCATTATTGTTGCTATCATCTGAGGTATCTTCAATAATAACATTGAGAACATTTATTCTTTGTGTATTATGATAACAATGATCTACATTAAAGTTGTCTACTACAACAAACTTAAAGTATTACGGAAGAGATTACTGTAATAATGATTGAGTTCTCATCATCCAAGACAAACATCACTTTGAAAGAGGAAAAATGGAGAAAATACGGAGGTCTCTATCAGCTTTAAGTCCTCTTGCGATAGTTAAAAAGGTAAGGTGAAGTACGATACCAGTTTCAGTAACTGGACCTCGATTGGCGAAGTTAAGCACACCGGGCGAGTCTGTCACTTGGATGGGTGATCGTATCTCATCTAGCCGTCTTAAAAAAAACATAGTCATTCGAATAATCAGTGCGCTCAAAGTTTGAAGCCTACTCAACTCTTGAGAAGTGAGGATTGACTATAGTTAATTTGCTGGTTTTTTTGTATATTTGCATCAGAGACTATGGGAAGACTGTATAGCATCATATCATGAAACTGTGAAAATAAAAAATCATGGGTAAATTCTTCAAAGCATTAGAGGAAGAACAAGGTGGGATGGTCTATATTTCTTTCCTTAAGGTTGGCTATAAAATAAAACTTTTGTTGTTGATTGAGTGATTGGCTTTTTAGTGAGTTGTTGGCGGTGTTATCTATAGATCACTTTCTGTTGTATACATCTCCAGCCAAAGTTACTACCGTTTTAGTTTCAGCATCATTTAATATTGATATCAGAGGTTTTGTGAGGTATGGTACCGGTTTCAGTAACTGGACCTCGATCAGCGAAGTTAAGCACGCCAGGTGAGTCCGTCACTTGGATGGGTAATCGTATCTCATCAAGTCATCCTGGTTAAGTGGTAGAGTAGCATTAGCTAAACTTCGCCAGGTTGTTAATATAAAAAAAAAAAATAGTCATTCGAATAATCGGTGTGCTCAAAGTTTGATGTTTGAAGCCTACACAACTCTTGAGATGTGAGGATTGGCTATAGTTAATTTGCTGGTTCTTTTTCTATGTATATTTGCATCAGAGACCATGGGAAGACTGTATAGCATCATATCATGAAACTATAAAAATGAAAAATCATAGGTAAATTCTTCAAAGCATTAGAGAAAGAACAAGGTGAGATAGTCTGTACTTCTTTCCTTAAGGTTGGCTATAAAATAAAACTCTTGTTGTTGATTGTGTGGTTGGCTTTAGTAAGCTTCTTGATGGTGTTGTCTATAGATCGCTTTCTGTTGTATAGATCTCCATCCAAAGTTACTACCGTTTTAGTTTCAACATCATTTAATACTGATATCAGAGGTTTCGCAATTAAAAAGCTCACAAAAATGCTTTTAAATTGTTTAAGAACTAAAGGCTTTATTTTCAAAACCTTGCATGAAATAGTATTGATCACTGCATCATACACAAGTATAAATATTTTTTCCTTTATAGGTCATTAATAAAAATTTAAAATTATAATAGCCTAATAAAGGATCCTTGAGGTACACCAATTTTTAAATCGACCTCATTTGAGATTTGAATTCCTGTTAACACAATACTTTTTCTATTTTCTACCTTAGATGTAATCCAATTTGTAGACAAAACTTTAGCAGAGTCCATCGAACTATTATTTACTTATATCCTTATTGGCTATTAGTGAAAATAAATGAGAACTCTTTGATGAGGCAAAAAACTCTAAAAGAATATCCTCATTGTCTGTTATTGCTATTGTCTGTGGTACGGCTTGAAATTATGATGTAGTGTGGTTGTAGTATTTTCACTAAACATATTAAATGCTAAGTGTCCAAGGTGAACCATCACGTCCAAAAATGTAAATATCTCGGAAACGAGAATCGAAAAAGTAGGCTTGCTCAAATTTTGTGCAGAATGCATTTGGATTATCTAGTTAATTTGTATCCAACAATCCACTTACATAGCACTAGGAACTAGACTATCAATATGTATTAAAATTGAAACTATATAAAAAGATTCATGGCATCAATATGGTGAATATAATCCAGTCGAATTATGAGTATATTTTGCTCATAGCTTTTATAAATGCACTTTTGTATTATAGTAGATTATTATTGCCAATAGGGGTTTTATATATTTCAACTAGTAATATTAAGAAAACTTTTAAGTTGTTCAGATTCATCATTAATTTTTTCTATTCCAAATTTTCAGATAATGTAAACTGTAGAATATATATTTTTCACTAGCTCAGAATAGATACACATTGCGGATGTTTATTGTTTATAGCCTTTATTTGAGGGGAGGGTCGAGACGGTAGATATGGGGCTTAGAGTATGCTTAATCTGGGATGGGGTGCAGCATTATCAATTTCATGAGGCACCCTGTTGTCGATGTGACAACTATTCAGTAATCATATTAACTAAGTACTTCGGTCTAATATCATTTGTGTGAATATTACGCAATCTGCGGGTTTATTCAGTTGGGACCCGTGATTGGCCTCTTTTGTGTAGTATATTGCGAGCAAGAGAAAGGTGCAAAATTGATCCCGTTTGTCTCAAATTAATCTTTGGGAAATTCTAAGGAGAGCAAAAAAACGGGGGTTACCCACGAATAATTCCTTCAAGAGTTTTTCTTTTTTTATACTTTAGAGGGGCTTGCCTCAATCATTAATCGATATTTTCTACAAAAATATCGTGTCCGCAACGGCCGCCGTGTTGAAAAATTGACAGTGAAAATAGGTTTTCTCAATTATCACCTTTACTGTCAGTTCTACTCTAAAACTAAGTATTACCAATATTGTAGAAAATGAAAAATGCTTTTATTTAAACTTATTTTTCTCTAAGGAAATGGTACGAGATGGTAAAAATTTGTGCTTCGCTGCACATTTTTGGAATTATCTCTGTTGTCGTTGCTCCTTTGTGGTATTATGATTATTGTAGATCATAAAATTTCCCAAAACTTTTGTTTATAAAATTTTCTTCAATGGTCAATTTTTAAAAAATTACAGCAAAACGAAAAGATGTGCTTTCCTTAGAATTTCTCAAAGATTAATTTGAAACTAATAGCATCATCAAATTTTGCACCTTTCCTTCGCTCACAATATACTACCCAAAAAGAGGCGAATTTCGGGCCTATTTGCGGTCACTCTTTACCGTTTCACTATAACTATCTGCCGTATTAATGATTGCATTAGTTTGGATCGAAGTGGGGAATCAATTGACTGTGGTAAAATAGCAAATTCAACTAAAACCACCAGTACACAACCAAAAGCTACTGATTTAAAGTTTTAAGGGGAAGCGACAAATGATAATGTAACTTTTAATGACTTGGTACATATTTGTTCATTTTGGTCTTATTGAAGAATTAATGAAGAAGTAACTTCTACTTAATTCATTTGTAGTTTTGTGTGTAAATAGATAAATAGCAATAAGTTCTTCCATTCAAACGAAATTGACGTACCTCAACCTAGTCTAAAAATTAACGAGTGAATCTGAATAACTTCATTTCAATATATCCACTGTATTTATGTTGCTTTTATAAAAGTCCTAAAATGTAGAAATGTAGAGATTTTCATGTATCAACAAAAACATATTTCTGTCATTATATTAATGATATTTTTAATTTTAAATAAATATTGGGCGCGAAAGTCATTCGATTTCTTTTGTTGATATATTAAATGAATGAGTTTAAAGCTGTAAAATGAATGTTTGTATTTATATAATAAATGTACATTTAAAAGAACACCTTAGTTTTAAAGTAATAAGCTGATAAGTTCTATTACTCAATTTATAAAAAAATATAGGTCCTTGTATAAACCAAATAAATAAGATCTGTCCATATACTTTTAGCAGTTGTAGCTTTTTATAATAATTTTATATAATTATTGTAATGTCCATTTTTATATAATTATGCATAATCATCTCTTGTGATATGTATTCTAAATCGAAAAATATATAAATGTGTAATAAAGTCGTTTTTTATTTATCCTCCAAGCAGTGGCGCAGCCAGAAAACTCATCTGGGGGGGGCCAATAGAACCGGGCTCCCAGAGATTGAGGAAAACTTTTCAAAAAATGGTTGAAAATGGATGTGTAAAAATTCTTCTACTAGATAATATTGGCATTAATTACAAAATATTAATTTCAAGAGATAATTTGGATACTGCTTTCAGTCCCTTCAAATTAGTACAAAAATTGCTGTTTTATGGAAAATTTTCCCACAGTTATGAGACCTGTAAGAAGCGAAGTATTTGGGCTGTCTAATCATCATTTTCACCCCCCGCAGTTCTAAAAAAGGATGGTTTTTGAGAAATATATCAAGAGAGCAAAGTTGTAGAGCATAAAATTTCCTATAAGTTTTGTCTCTACCATTCGCCGCTAGAGGGAAGAAATAAATATACATATGGACTTTTGTGCCTTTTTTAAATTTTGAGCCAAAATTATGCATTTTTATGAAAAATTACGTGAGATTAAAGCTGTAGAACATAAAAAAATATATATATTTTTATGAAAAAAAAAAAAAAAAAACTAGAAAACACCTAAAGATAGTGAATTTTATATTCTACAACTTTGATCTCATGTAATTTTTCATAAAAATGCATAATTTTGGCTCAAAATCTAAAAAAAGACGCAAAAGTCTATATGTATATTAATTTCTTTCGCGCGCTCTAGCGTCGAAACTAAGCGGAATTCGAAAAAAAAGTAGAGACAAAATTTATAGGAAATTTTATCCTCTACTACTTTGCTCTCTTGATATTTTTCACCAAAATGCATAGTTTTTCCTCAAAACAGAGAAAAAGACGAAAAAACGCTAAAATTCATATATATGTATATATTTCTTAAAACCACCCTTTTTCAGAACTGCGGGGGGTAAAAATCATGTTTAGACAACCCAAATACTTAACTGTTTACAGGTCTTATAACTGTGGGAAAATTTTCTTAAATATTTCCTAATTTGAAGGGACTATTTGTACTAATAGTAATTATGCTTCTTTAATTACTTCCACGTCCAGTGGAAGTATAGTAACGACAAAAAAATTTTTAAAAATTTTTATTGTCCAAATAGGCTTAAAATGTCATGAAACGTCGAGATTTTAAGTTTGAGCGAAAACAAAATTTCTGTCTGTCTGTCGGTCTGTCTGTCTGTCTGTAACTTTTTTTTGTGCGCACGTTTACTCTGGAACCGTTTAAGATATTGACTTGAAATTTGGTACACATATGTACTTTAACGAGATCTAGAACTGGATTATATTTTCATCTTGTTCCGTCGAAGGGTTTGGGGGTAAATTGGGGTAAATTTGGGGTAAATGGGTAAATCAAGCAGGTAAGAGTCCATGAAATTGGTATTTAGTATATATAAGAGAAGCTAAGGTCTCAAAAAAATTTTTGGCATTAGCCACCCCCATTACCACCCCCACCTCCTTATTAAAGGGGATGAAAAAAAATTGTGATTTAGTGTATGTACAGGAACCAGAAACCTCAAAATATTTTTTTTACTTCATCCACCCCCCATTACCACCCCCCTATCACCACCCCCACCCCACTACCGACGTGGGGTATCGTTTTATGGGTTTTTGGGGTAGAGGATTGCAAATATTATATTATTAAAGTTCCATAAACAATTATTTTCACATACAAAGTTTTTTCGTTGTGAGTGACTTGGATAGAGAATCTGGATGTGGAAGTAGTGATTCCTTGGGCAGCGGTTTTTTTGGTTCGTGGAAGACGGCTTAGGGGGGCCCGGGCCCCATGCCCCCCCCCTGGCTGCGCCTGCCTCCAAGTGTTTAAATAAATAGGGAGTTTCAATAGAAATTGTGCTTCCAATATATCAAGCGATACACATCATTATTACTTCAAAAGTACCAACTCAAAATTAAATCAACATGTTAATTCGGTATACATGTACAGAATAGACTAAGAGGCAGCTACCATTTACTTTAGCAGTCATAAGAATGAGTAGGCAGACTCTTCTTAACACACACTGGACACGGAACGGAATGTCTGGTACCCCGACACAGCCGCGTGTAATAAATCCTAACTGTCGGAGGGGGTAAAAAAAAATGAAATTAATATATTTCAGCGGGTCTGGCTTTTTAATAAAAACAAAACAAACACACCACATATATAGTAGACATCCCCCAAATCCAAAGCCAAGGCTGTCTAGGAGAGGGTTACACATTTGGAAAAACGCAGACATACTCACCGGTGATGTCAGCACCGTGGCTGGGGCTCGAATCCAGAACGCGATAGACAGTCGGTCAGCATATTCGCCACTCAATACGTCTTAACCGACTGAGCTATCATGCCGTTTAATATATTAAATTTAAAAAGATTTCATGTATATAAAAAATAGTGCCAGACAAAATTCTTCACTCCAAGTTGTTGCAAGACGAGCATTATGTTGCATAAAAAATTGATGTTTAAAGGATGAATTAGTTCAAAAGTCAGACAAAAATTGTGATTCGAATGCTCCAACATTGCTAAAGCAATGATCGATTGCAAGCACTGTCTATTAGAACATTTATACTGTGATTCAGACGGGACAGAAAATATCTAGAAGAATAATATCTCGACACTAAATCATAATGCACACATAAGTCGTGGGCTGAGAACTAAAGGGTTCTAAGCGACATTATTTTCAAAATAGCTTTTATTGTATATAGTACAGTAACTAGAGGTTTTAACTTCGGAATAATGTCATATTCAATGTATTTCGTTCATTTTTGGCAGTATTATAGTAAATGCTTCGAAGAGTTTCTATATTGTGTGGGGGCTTGCTAATTGATGGGGGTGGATGCCTAATGTCATATTCAATGTATTTCGTTCATTTTTGGCAGTATTATAGTAAATGCTTCGAAGAGTTTCTATATTGTGTGGGGGCTTGCTAATTGATGGGGGGTGGATGCCACCCCCTCTCAGGGGTTGGCACAAAAAATATATATATTTATTGGAGCTGAAATAGAACCAAATTTTAAGAAGAAAAGGCTATGCAATTTTTCACATAAATTGATAGTTTTTAAGTTATAACAACTTCAAAATTCTGATTTTGGCTTAAAAAAAAGGTACTTCCAAACGGCTTTCGTCAAGTGTCTCGAAAAGTATTACTTTATCGAAAAAATGTTACAGACTACAGAAAGTACAAACTGGGAATTAATTATATTTTTTGTTTATTGATGTAGGATTAATAATTCCAAAGATATTTAAGTTTATATTTGGTATCCAAGTGTTTCGAAATCACCTTTAAAGTTTAAAATGCATTTTTTTTAAAGCAAGTGCTTTAAATGAGCAAAAAAATTTGAGCATCTAGGTAATGCTACATCTTAACGAAAAACTGTATTTGAGATAATTTTTTTAAATTACTGGTTAATTAGAGTAACAAAATTTTTATATAAAAAAATATAAATACGCACATTTTTCCGTCATAACTTCTTTATTTCTTATGCTACAGGAAGGAGTAAAAAATAATTTGAAAGCTCAATTAATTGTCTTTCATTTCATTTCTTAGCATGCGTGACGTAGGTGTCACAATTTCTGAGATATTTAACATTTAAACTGCATTTTTTGTCTTATAAACGTTCGAACGACATTTGTAAACTTTCATATCTCCGAAACTATTAAATCTATGTAAATAAATAAACAAGCGAAATTCATTATCAGTTTATGAGCTTTATTTTTGGTCTTTACCCATTTTTCAATAAAACTAATATTTATTAAGATATTTGGAAAAGGAAAAAAAAATTACGTTTTATCGAAAATACCTTTATAGTTTAAACTTTATTTTTTTCTAAAGCAAGTGCTGTATACAAACCAAAAAATTAGAGGATCTACGTCATGCTATATATTAATGAGAAACAGTGTTTGAAATTCCTTTTTTTAATTACTGGCTAATTACAGTAACAAAATGGCGACGTTGTTATTAAAAAAAATGCGTGGATGCACATTGCTTCGGTCATAACTTCTTTGTTTTTTATGCTACAGAAACAAATAAAAAGCAGTTGAAAGCTTAATTAATAACCTATTATTCTACCTATTAGCATCCTTATGACGTAGATGTCACAGTTTCTGAAATATTTAACTCTCACTCTAAATAATTATCTTATGAACACTTGGATGCCAAATGTAAACTTAAAATCTCGGAAATTATTAATCCTACATCAATAAACAAAAAAATATAATTAATTCCCAGTTTGTACTTTCTGTAATTGGTCTGTAACATTTTTTCGATAGAGTAATACTTTTCGAGATGCTTGACGAAAGCCGATTGGAAATACCTTTTTTTGAAGCTAAAATTCAGAATTTTGAAGTCGTTATAACTTAAAAACTATCAATTTATGTGAAAAATTGCATAGAACCTTTTCTTCTTAAAATTTGATTCTACTTCAGCTCCAATAAATATATATTTTTTAAGCGCCACCCCCTATAAATTAGCAAGCCCCCGCACCATATAGAAACTTTTCTGTGAAACATTTACTATTATACTGCCAAAAATGAACGAAATCCGTTCAATATGACATTATTCCGAAGTTTTGCATATTTTTTACCTCAGGTACTGTACTAATGAATTAAATTTACAAAGCAATCTGTACCATTCACTATAAAAATATCAATATTATTCCCAGAGGTGACGCCGTATAGTGTAAGTTGTGGTTTTAAGTGACAATCAACATCAAATTTAAGAACCCCAATGTTCCAAAGTACTGTTTACTTCTGAAACAGTAAACAGTAGTCTAAATTCATGCTTTTGAGTACCTACCTAAATATATCTTGGCAGTGGGTACAGATATCACGCCATTTGATTTCTTGTACGATTCTCTATAATCTCTCATAACTGGAATACAAGACTACCAGGAACAATTTATACAAAAATGGATGCCCCATTTAATTGGCTATTCATTAAAAAAATGGCTTCTACAAATCGAGTGGTTTTGGAGTTATCAATGATTTTTCCAAGTGTTTTGCAAAACCACTGATAAAAGAAATTTTTTATTTTCTGCCGTTGATATTTCCTCAATGTGTAGAGATATCGAACTAGCATTTACGCTATTTATTTTTAGTTTAAATTTTTACGTTTAGTGAATTTTCTTGCTTTGGATGCTTCATATCAAAGTTCCATATGTCGAAACCAAGGCACATCAAAAATAATCAGTATTAGAACATATAATCTCTCATAATTGGACTACAAATATCTTTCGGAAATGAGCTGTACAAAAGTGGATTCTCCATTCACTCCCAAAACAAAATTGTTTGATATATGAAACAGTTCCAGTTTCAGAGTTAGCGATAATTTTTCTGGCTGGTGTTGAAAAACTGTCGATAGAATCCGTTCCTTCTTTTCTGCCATCCACCCGAATAAAAAAGTGGGCAAATAGAATTTGCATGTGTATGCCACTTCAGGATCGAACCTATACAAAAGTCTTAATTTTCAATGTCAAGAAAACAGGGACACTTTTTTGTTTTTTATTTTTTTTATACATTTTCAAGTGTTGTATTTTTGTTTCTCAATAATATATGGTTTGTCCAAGGTTATTAATAATAATAATAATAATAATAATCACTTTATTTCCTTTTGACCTGCTACAATACAAGTTTTGGACGAGTCAAATATAAATTACAACTAAGAAAAAATACATAGTATACAAACATAGTCAAAAAAACTAAATACAATAAAAAATAATAATATTACACATACTTTAGTCAAAGTTAAAATATTAATAAATAACAAACAAACAAAATTTAAACAAACAATAAATATATTAACAACATAAAAAATAAACCATATATGGCTCAAATATCAAGTAGTAGTAGTACAGAAGTTGTAAAATTCATGATAACTGTAAAAACATTGGGCAATCAGGAACCTCCGAACTGCACTTTTAAAACAATTGAAGCTGTTAGCATCTTTTATTTTTTTTGGTAAAAGGTTGTACATCTTGATCGATGTGATAAAGGGACCTTTTTTTACTTGGCTTATTCTATATGCTGGTATATACACATTACTACCGCTGCGAGTGTTATACTTATTTATATCGTTACATTTTGGTAGATCATTAATATTTTTTCTCACATAACACACTGACTGTAAGATATACATACAATAAACAGTAAGTATTCCATGCTGTTTAAAGTAAGGTCTACATGATGTAGTGTAACCTAGGTTAAACATGCTTCTTATAATTCTCTTCTGCATGATAAATACTTTTTGAATTCCTGAAGAATTACCCCAGCAAAGTAAACCATATGAAAGTGTAGAGTTTATACAGCCATAATAAAAAGTTTTTAGTGTATCACTATTAACTGAATCTCTTATTTGTAAAATTGCAAAGTTTTTACTAGCCAAGTTTTTTATCACACCTTCAGTATGGTTTTGCCAAGATAAATGTTTATCCAACTGAATACCTAAAAATTTTACACTATCATTTTGACAAATAGACTTGTCATTAGCTCTAAACAGTACACTTAAATCATTTTTAGTTCCAACTGGTGAGTATAACAGGAGGTCAGTTTTTTGTGCGTTCAGCACTAGTCCATTTTTATTACACCAAATTGATATTTCTTCTACACATTTCGTAGCATTTTTACTAAGTGTATCAATATTTTGAGCAGTAATAATAGCCGAAGTATCATCAGCAAAAAGGGTTAAAAAACTGTTACCGTTTACGTTTTCAATTATGTCATTAATAAAAATTATAAATAATAATGGACCTAGCACACTCCCTTGTGGTACGCCTGTCAACACATTTACATTTTCTGAAAAACATGTCATGTCATCTTGTACGATTTTTACAGTCTGTGTTCTCCCCTTCAAATATGAATTTATCCAACTTAAAGCCATACCATGAATGCCATATATCTCAAGTTTTTTTAATAATAATTTATGATTTATGCAATCAAATGCTTTTGAGAGGTCAAAATATATACCAATTGATTTTAGATTGTTATTAAAGTTGTTGAGAATTTTTTCATAAAGGGAGAGAACAGCATCCTGTGTAGATCGGTTTCTACAAAACCCAAACTGCCTCGTTACTAATACATTATACTTTTGAAGAAAACATGTTAATCTAATTTGAAATGCTTTTTCAAATATTTTAGAGAAAACAGATAAAAGTGCTATCGGTCTATAATTATTTATATCATTTGGATCATTTTTTTTGTAAACGGGTATTACTAAAGCTAATTTTAATTGATCTGGAAAGTGGCCATTTTCAAATGATATATTAATAACGTATGTCAGTATAGTAAGAAGGTATTTTGATACATCTTTTATTATGCAGCATGGGACTTCATCCTTGCCTGATGACTTTTTTCTGCATACAGAAGAAATAATGTCTGAGATTTCTTTCTCCGTAACAGGGGTTAAATATATTGTCCTGTCATTATGCTTACTTATTTGTGTTGTTGAAGTGTCAATATCAAAAGAGGAAGTAAGTTTGTTAACAGAATTAATAAAGTGACTATTGAATCCATTTGCAATGTCTTGAGTATGATCTAAAAATGTCCCCTCTTGGTTTTTTATTGTTTTTGGTAATTGTCTGTTTCTATTTTTCCCTTGTGCATTTTCCTTAATTATATTCCACATTGCTTTGGTTTTATTTGGTTCATTGTTTATTTTTTGTTGATTATAAGCCCTTTTTGTAGTCTTAATATTTATTTCATGATTTTTTTTTAGAATATTATATCTAACTTTAAGTTCTGGGTCATTAGAGGTTTTTACTTCTTTGTACAATTCCCTGATAAAAATGCCATCATTAATAATATTTTCTGTTATCCATTTGTTTCTTTTTTTGTTTATTATTTTATTTGTTTTTATTATTTTTTTAGGAAATGCCATATTAAATAAACTGAAAAATAGATCCTGAAATACTTCAAATTTTTTGTCACAACTTGTTTCCAAGTAAACCTCGTTCCAGTTTTCTTTCGACAGTAAAAACCTAAAGTACTCAATATTCTCATCAGAAAACACTCTTTTTTTGACAACTTTTTGGCATTTTGTTGCCATATGCCATTTACAAATAATTAGTTGAGCATTGTGGTCGGAGATACTGTTATTTAAAGTTTGTGTTGTTAAAAGGTCAATATTTATGTCAGAAAAAATATTATCAATTAGAGTTTTGGAGTTTCCCTGTACACGAGAAAATTGAAAAAAACATTTATTATAACCAAATGAAGACAGTAAACTTGTAATATCCAGGATCTTTTTATTCACTTCTGCGAAGTTATGATTAAAATCAGCACAAATAAATTTAGGGCTTTTTGTTTTTGATAGTAATGTTAACAATTTTTCCATAGATTTGACAAAATAGTCATGATCTGCATTTGGAGATCTGTACAGACAATTTATATTTACATTTACCTTATTATAAATAATATTGATGGAAACAGCTTCAAATTTCTGCTCCGTTACACCAACTGAACACAGATTTTTTACACTAAACTCAATGTCATCCCTCACTAATATTGCTACTCCACCACCTTTAGCTTCAGTTCGACAATAATAACTTGCCATATTGTAACTAGGAATTTTCAGTACTTCCACTTCTTCATTTGAAAGCCAAGTTTCTGTGAGACAAACTACCTGTGGATAGCTTAGTGTGTGTAAGAAAACACTGACCATATCTGTTTTCTTTCTGATACTGCGTACATTTAAGTTAAGTATACGAAGATCATCAGTTACTTCTGTTATTTAAGATTATGGATTTGTCACTTGGAACCTTCTGGTGTTTAGGGCGCTTCGGAAGTAGTCTTAAAGTTCTAAGTAAAGGAGAATCCATATGTTTTCTTTCATTTTGATTTTGTAATAATAAAATTTATAAAATTTAATATCCATGAATTATATGTACACAACTGAAAACATATGCACTGCATATTCTCTTTCAGGGATGTCAAAAACTAAATCCCTTGTATGCCATGTTGAATCCGCTCACCAAAGTGTACATCAATCTTGAAATTTCCTGTAACTTTAGTTTTGGTATTCCCCCATAAAAATAAATCGATTGGCATTAAATCTGTAATTTCATCAGGCTTTCACTTCTGGGAGCTGAAACTTTGCACAGTGGTAATTTATGACATGTCGATCAAAAGTCTCCACTAGTGATGCAACGGATAGTGTTTTGGCCGGATACCGAATACCGGATATCCGGCGTACTTCTTGTACCGGATACCGGATATTCGGCCAACTATCCGGCTTACATTGAAAGTTGGATTGAAAACACGTTTTGACAACATCGACGACAAAAATTACTTACTGGCAACTCTTCTAGACCTCGGAATTTTTTGATAAGAATCATGCTAAAATATCCCGTCAAATTATTCTGCTGGAGGATTAAAAATAGTTGTGATGATTCATATTCAAGCAGTGATAGTGAAAGTGGTACTTCTCCTTCCAGTAAACAAAATAAGAGAAACCCGGTTAATGTTACTGATATTTAAAACACTTTCTGGGACTGTTTTGAGAAAGTGGCGAAAAAAATAGTAGTTTCGGAGAAAAGTTCAATGGCTAGGGAGATTGATTATTATTTGAAATGAGCACGGATTCATAGAAATAGTGACGCTTACGCATGGTGGTGTACTAATCTCCAATCAGTATATACTTTCGTCAAAGTTTGTAAAAATATATCTTTCAGCTCCTTGAAGCAGTGTAAGTCTTGAAGCAGTCTTGAAGCAGTGTAAGCATTCTTTTCAGAAGCTGGCAACACATACCAAAAGAAACGCAATCGTCTACTACCCTTCTAAACGCTGAAAAACTCGTTTTTATTCACCATAATTTACCATCGGTAAACTTTAAGTATTAATTTACTAACTAATCTATAGATATTTCCAGTTTGTAGTAATAATTGTAATGCAGGATGTGAAAAATAATGAAACTGTTTCATTATTTATACCATTTTTTATTTTTTAACTATCCGGTTTTGGCCGGATATCAGGTCACTATCCGGTGCTCAGCCGGATAGTAATAAAGTGGCCGGATAGGCCGGATACCGGATAGTAACCGGATATCCGTTGCATCTCTAGTCTCTATGGGCACAAACAATTTTAATGACAGTGCTTCGAGATTTTGGCCAAAGAAGGGCATCATTAAAACATTTTTTCAACTAAAAATAATTTCTATCTGTAAAATGAATTCAATAATAAAATAAATTAAAATAAATGAATTAGAATTTTTAAATAATAATTTTGTTGTAAAATCACTTCAAACTAGTACAATACATTACTCTGAATAAAAAATGCAGAATACATTTTCTTCATTTGAGAATCCCTTTTAAAGATAAAAATCGTTTTTAGTTGAAAAAATTGTTAAATTATGACCTTCCTTGGCCAATATCTCGAAACCCTGTTATTAAAATTTTTTGTGCCCCTGGAGACTTTTGATCGACATGTCATAAACTACCGCTGTACAAAGTTTCAGCTCCCGAGAGTGAAAGCTAAATTACATATAAAAGGTGCGGGGTCCCTTTACTTTCAGCAATAGGTACCAGAGTAACCAGACCGATATGGTATAAATTATAGAAGTACTAGTAGTGTGTACTTGTATCTCAATTTCATCTCATTAATTATTTCAATCAATTTAATGAAACAAATGAAGCAATAATTTTGCCAATAACTTGTTGAAAAAAATATGGTATACTTACCTACTATACCCACCTGTATTAAAAGCTCATAATTATTCAAAATTATGCTTGATTATCTGACCAGTGGGAACAGGAGCATAGAAAGGAAATGGAGGTTTCGGGTTGCATCTCGAGATGCATATGTCCTGTGTTAATTCCTGTTATTGTAGGGCAAATGAAAAGAAATAATAATGATTATGTTGGTTACGATAACATCAATTCACATGTAATCTGTGCATGCATTCAATTAGTGAAACAGAACCTCAGTTGGATATTAAAATAGCAATTTTAAATTGGGTCAGAGTTACAATTATTGAGTAACGATTACTTTGTAAGGATTACTTTTTAAAAAGTAACGATTACCTATGATTACTCAAAAGTAACTATAACTTCCATCACTGGTATGCAGCAGATAACTCTCAAAGAAACCACGCATTCTTTTCATATACCTACCATATTGACCCACATCTGATCATGCTAGTATATCAACAAGAAATCTCCCCTATGAAACATCTTATCAACTTCTTTCATACACATAAAATATCTAACATTCAACATGAAAAACAATAAAATAACCATTCTTTCTATATACTGCTGATAAAAGTCTGATCATGTGGTGAGTGAAACTTTATATACTTTTTCATTGTGCTTTTTAATAACTCTTAGCTTTGAAATGTAACAAAGGTTTATATGATGAAGCTTCCTCTAGGTAAGGCTAGAAATACTTGATAAGATGTCTCGTAAGGGAGGTTTCTTATTACTATACTGGCATATGATTAGACTTAGATTAGCAGTATATAGAAAGAATGGTTATTTTATTATTTTTCATATTGAATGTTAGATATTTTATGTGTATGTGTGACAGAAGTTGATAAATCTTTTTCCTTTAAATTGTATTCTTACGTATCTACTTTTGTTTTAATATAAGAAGTAAATTGTCATAGTTGTGTAAGTGCTTATGAAAATCCCCATTGGTTGAGAGAAAATTATACATAGCTTAGCGACTAAAAATGGTGCTAATATTTGGACGAGTACTGTTGGGGATCATTAAGTAATAGGTAGGTAATAAACCCAATTGTCGTGGACAATAAAATGCGGCTAAGGTATTTGGAACTTCCTAGAGAACTTATGCAGGCGATACCTAATTGTAACTAAGCAATATTTTGATAGTGGTGGTTTGACCCATGAGGTAGGTGAGCCAGTGCCTCACCATGTAAATCTGCGGTAAATCTGTACCTAATTCGTAATTTTATAAACTGTATTATTTTTTACAAATTTATTCAACTGACAAAGCAGATAATTCCTTTTTCTACTACCATCTATATAAATGACTTTTGCAACCCTAGCAACATGCGCGATAACGAAAGTAAACATTCGAGTTACCTATAAATAAATAAACAATAAAAAAAACGAATTTTAATGCTTCATAAATTTGTATATACTTTGCTTTTTTGGGTAAAGTGAGGCACAAGTAATATTTTGGCTGCTTCTTGTATCCCATTTTCATCGCCACCAAACATATTTGTATATTTTAGTTTGAAATCATCAAAAATTAAAATGTTTAACATAAACCTCGATGACAGATAGTAAATGTTTCATGGGTATGGAAACAATTTTCTCAGACAGCCTCCTCAACTAGGTATAAACACGTCAAATAATATCACGAAATAATTAATTTTCAATTAATACCTTCCATATAATATCTTTCGGTAGTAAAAAAAATATAATACATTACACGACGCGAAAGCTCTTTTAGGTGTTTGGCGTTTTTTGAAAGGTCTCGGCTCCGCCTCGGCCACTCAAAAATCACCTCACAGTAAACTTTCGCATCTAGTAATGTAAATAACTAGGTATAACAGACCTAACTAAGTACGTAAATCTACCTATCTGAATATCTAGAGCCCTGCCCTATCAGCTTGTCATATAGGTATCACGGGCCGCCACTGCATTTTGACATTATTTTAAACGAACATTAATAAAAAATTCCGAATCATACATAGCTCTAATTTCATCAATGCCAAAAAAGAAGAAATGATGCAATATTATAGCGTAGCGTTAAAGGCTCCAATTTTTTTTGCAGTGTGCTGAGGGTAAATAATTTTTAATCTTATCAATATATATATAGCAAATTAAAAAAAAGAATACTTTAATGAGTCCATGTAATAATCTAATTACATAAACATTATAAAAAACTTCAAACTGAAAAGATAATTATTTTGATTAAGTTATATTTTTTGTAATATTGTAGGTATTATTAGCTATAGAAAAATAAAAATCATTGTATAGTTGTTTATCTTTGGTCTTATGTTATGAAAAATGTTGAGAAGCGCTGTAGAAATCCATAGTTAGCTTTCTATGGAATTTTAGTTTGCTGCAGTTTTAATAATTAGTTTTGCTACTGTCAGATAGATGTCTCTTGCAGTATTATTATATTTTTAAAGGAAACCACAGGTTTAAATGATACGATGTTACTGGTTTAGTGGATATTCTAATATTCTTTTAAATACCTAAATATTGTTAATATGCTATATATGTTTATGTAATTATGCTACAGCATATTGTGCAATATTATTTAGTTCTATATGTATACCTATTTATTTTAATATATTACAATGATCTTACAATAACTGCCTTAAGGATAGGATTTTGCAGAGTGGGAGAGAAATATGCGTTTTTTTTTGGATCTGTTATAAATATTTAAAAAACCAAACATAGTATATAGTACACGCAAATTAGATTAAAAACACTGAATAGGAGAAATAATTTATAAAGTAATAATATTTGGGATGCGTACTCTAGATATAGGGTTAGAAATAGATACCCGAAAAGTTCTCCCCGTCCTTTTTTTGCAAAAACCAGCCCCAACGGGGACTTAACGCTGGTTTCTCACTTTTATCTTGTAAAGTTTGTTGGAAGAGAAAAAGTATAGGAAATAAAAAATTCGTCGTTAAATTCTGCATAAAAATATACTATTTATAGCTTATCTTCACCTATTTCGCGCTAACAGCGTCGAACAGAGGGGCGCAGAGGTAAAAGTCGATCCTATTCCAAGTTTCACAGCGAATATCTTAAAACCGGTTACTTTAACGAGAAAAATGCTCAGGAATGAATTTATAAAGCGGAATTTTCTCTATAAGATGCAGATGATATTTTCAATGCTGTACGAGAGAGGCCAATAGATTTTTCCAATTGCTCGTTCAGCCTACATTCGCTTTATTCGTAATCATTACGGCCAAAAAGTGACTGTAGTGTTTGACGGATATACTGACAATGCCTGCAGTACGAAGAGCATCGGAAGACAGCAGCGACTTTTGAAACGCATTTCACCGGAAATTATTTTCAATGAGAACACGCCACTGACTGCAACGCAAAATAAAATGATAAACAATCTCACAAACAAGGAATGGTTTATTTCGCAATCGGTGGAAAGATTTAAAAACGAGGGAATCAAAAACAATTACTGCTGTAGACGACGCTGACGTACTCATAGTTCAAACCGCCTTAAATGAATCTCATGAAAACGATACAGTGATCATCGTCGGACATCGGACAAGATATTGTTCTTCTCGCATTGATTGTCGCTCTCGCACCTGAAGATAAAGATATCTGTTTCTTAAGAGTGGTTCAGGGAAAAATAAAAAATAAAGCTTACAGTTCTCGTGACTTGCAGTCCTCAGAAGTTTTAAAAAGCTGTAAGGAGACAGTTTTGTTTGTCCACGCGTTCAGTGGATGCGATACCACTTCAGCTTTCTTTGGTAAAGGAAAATTGCAAACGGTGGAATGCGTCAATAAAAGAAAAGATCTCGAAGAGGTTGTCCGTATATTCAACAACCGTAGCTCAACGAAAAAAGAAATTACAAGTGCTGGAGAGCAATTCGCTCTAGCAGTATACAAAACCCCAAAAAAGAGACATCTTTGAATCATCAAATATTCATTATCTTCAATAAGTTAATCGGTCAATCTAGTACTGCCGGGATTCTACCAAGACTGCCACCAACATCTGAGGCATTACGTCAACATTCTTACAGAGTATTTCTCCAAATTCATGCTTGCCGAGGAGAAAACTTGGAACCAACGGAATGGAAGAAAGTAGGCAACATTTTAGCACCCATTCATACCAGCGAATTACCAGCACCAATTTCCACCCTAAAACTAATATCCTGCAGCTGCAAAAAGGCTTTGGGGAAAACGATGCAGCTGTGTTAAGGTTGGATTGCGCTGCTCAATAATGTGCTCAGTTGCCATGGGCAAGGATGTTTAAATTCTGAATTCAAAGAAGAGGAACCCCTTAATAAGTAAAATTGGAAAGAATTTTAGTGAAATAGGCCTACAGGGGAAACTACCTTTAAAAAAACGCACCGAGAGCTCAACCTCGTGGGTGGTGTGGAAACGAGCTCAAATTGAAAAACACAGCTTTGTGGAAAAAGGGGGAAATACATAAAAATCACTTGCGTCAAAACCCGCTAAATGCATCTTATAGAGAAAATTCCGCTCTATAAATTCATTCCTGAGCATTTTTCTCGGTAAAGTAATCGGTTTTAAGATATTCGCTGTGAAATTTGGAATAGGACCGATTTTTACCTCTGCGCCCCAAACTGTTCCTCTGTTCGGACGCTGTTAGCGCGAAATAGGTGAGGATAAGCTACAAGGTTAATAGGACATTTTTTATGCAGACTTTAACCAATTTGACGGCAAATTTTTTATTTCCTATACTTTTTTCTCTTCCGACGAACGGGTTCCTAAGTAACAATTTAAGTTTTATCACAATCTACAAGAGGTTATTAAGTTTATATCATAAAACTGATCGTAAAACTGTTTATACTAGATAACCTCTTAAAAGCTACAATAAACCCGGCATAAAACCAAAAAAGACCTTTTATAAAGGTTATAAATATCTTCCTTAAAACTATCAATAAAACCAACAGTACTTTAAAACCCAAATCTGCAAGATGTTTTCAAGTCTACCATAAAACCTTTTATAAAATCTTCTTAAAACCGTTAGTACTTGCAATCAAATTTTAAGCCTGCTTTGAGAACATCATAAATAATTGTGTCTTTAATAATTCTTTGTCGAAAACTTGTTGCACTTAAACTGTCTAAATCAGAAAATGTCGCCAAGTAATAAAATATGTCTGCCTCGATTGAAATATCTGCAATTTGCTAACGTTTTAAAATTTGGTATTAATAAACAACCTAGTATCAAAAAATTGTCAAAGCAGACCACTTTATTGATAAAGTTTATCAAAAAACTTTTAAAAAATCACGCACCTTTGATTTGTCAGCTTATTAATTATTATTTACAATTAATAAAAAAATAGTAACCCTAGTTTTATCTTACTCAGTATGATTTTGTGCTTTTTAGGGGTTTATATGACATATTAACACGTTTTAGCTAGTTGCAGGCTAAATGTAAACAGTAAAAATAAGAAAAATATAACTATAAACACTGTTGCCCCAACTTTATTCAAACATGTCTGCCATAGTTAACAGAAAAAAACATGGCTGAAAAATTAATAAAACCGTTTATTTTAATAGAATACCCTATTAAGAGTTTGTGGCTTTAGGAATATTTTTATAAAACAAAAGGCTTTGTTAAATTCCAATTGCTCCACTTTATTACTATTTTAAAGCCTGTAAGACTTTACCCAGCCTTACTACTTTTCTTTAAAACCTTTAAGATTTATCTCTGACAATCTCTAATCCAAATGTACTTAGCTTAGATAACATAACCTAAAACCCATAATCACAAAATGGCGTTTACTATGCGTTATATACCCCCTCTCTCAAAGTTTAAGTGCTTTATAAAAACCAAAAAGTTTTAAAGTAGCTTAATAAAGCTAGCAAAAAACTATTAGGTTTTAAGGAACCTTTACCAATCATCGTTAAAAGCAAATAGTATTTATGATAACATATATTAAGGGTAAGACTACTTAAGAGTTATTAGTTTTATTGCTTGATCATAAGGAGCATATTTTAAAACTCCCATAAAACCTAAAGATTTATAAATGTCTACCACAAAACTTAAAATATTTATAATCCACTACAAAACTTAATAAGTTTATTGTGGTTTTGAATAATGCAGCAATTAAATGGCTATAAAACCAATAGGTCTTAAAGAGCAAAGAGGTTTAACAAATTGCTTTAAAGATAACTTGAAGGCCTTTTTTCAAGTACATATTATCTGCAGATAAATTGGTATGCACAAAAGAAATAATAAAACCCAGTTCGGTTTATTTACCTTCTTAAATCTTAAATCTGTGATAAAACCCGATAAATACTTATTGTTGGCATTTAAATTGTTGCTTGGGTTATAAGATAAAAGTGAAAAACCAGCGCTAAGTTCCCGTTGGGGGTGGTTTTTTGCAAAAAAAAGGACGTTCCACCCCTAAATTGGGGAGAACTTTTCGGGTACCTATTTCTAACCTTATCTAGAGTACGCATTCCAAATATTATTACTTTATAAATTATCTCTTCTAAAATATCTAATTTACGTGGACTAATAATCTTTAAAACTGTTTTAGATACTTGCTATTGTTCTAACAAATAAAACTATACAGGGTGGTCCGTAAGTAATGGTCCATAGAGCAACGGTGGGTTTCTGAAATTAAAATATTATGATTTAACTAAATTTACCTTAGTACAAAAGTTGATATTAACAGAGATACAGGGTGTTAAAGTCAATATTATATTTTTAATTTTCTCATATAACTTTTGAAGTTTTTCAAGTATTGTTGTGAAAATTGGTGAATGGGGGTTTTTTGATATGAACAATTCAAATCTGTCCCCATTTATTGTGTAGATCCTAGAGGGCGCCACATAAGCATTGTTTAAGATGTAAATGTATTATTAACTTTTTTACCAGTAACGTTATCACTTTTTTTATTAAAAAATCCTAAACCTATCTCATTTTAGCAAAAAAAGTATACTCATTAGTCTTAGAAATTGACCGTTTTCGAGAAAATCGCATTTTAACATTCACCCTCATGAATCATTATAAGAAATATTTAACGTAGTAGGCGCCGATACCAACAATACTTTTGACATTTAAAAATTGTCGTGACATTCATTTTTTGCAATTTTATTTATCTATTTTTCTTAATATCAGTTAATTAACGAAAACCAGAACATGCCGAGACATAATAATTATTCAAACTCAGATATGAGAGATATGGTTAATATTTTTTGTCAACTGAATTACAATGGACGTGCTGCGCAACGTGAATATTTGCGAAAATTTCCAAACAGATTACAACCTGATCGTAGACTATTTCAAAATCTGTTCAGAAATTTTGGTGAAAGTGGTTCATTTCATCCTAAACGTGATAATTTAAGTCGACCGAAAATTATTACGCCTGACCAAGAAGCAGAAATATTAGTTCGGATTGCAGATGATCCACGAGTTAGTACAAGACGATTATGTGCAGCTACAGGAATCAGTAAAACTTCCATTCTAAAAATATTGCATGCAAAAAAATACCATCCATTCCATTTTACGCCAGTTCAAAATTTATTGCCTGCCGATCTTCCACTGAGATATCAGTTTGCACGTGATATTCGGAATAGACCAAATATTGACTACTCATTCGTCAACAGAATATTATTTACAGATGAAGCTGCATTTACCCGCCGAGGTATCTTCAATTTAAGAAATAACCATTTTTGGGAAGTTGAAAATCCTCATATAAAGTGAGAACGACATTTTCAACATGAGTTCAAAATCAATGTTTGATGTGGGATCATCGGGCGCCGTTTTCCAGGACCACATGAATTGCCAAGAAATTTAAATGGTAATAATTATTTACATTTTTTACAAAATGACTGTATTGATATGTTGGATGCACTACCATTGAATTTGAGACAAAATATGTTGTTTATGCAGGATGGTGCTCCGCCACATTTTTCCAATCGAGTACGAATTTATTTAAACACCATTTTTCATGAGCGCTGGATTGGTCGTGGTAGTCCGTTTCCTTGGCCAGCACGTAGTCCAGATTTTAACCCATTGGATTTCGGTATATGGGGCGCAATGAAAGATCTTGTTTAAAAAAATCCTATAAATACCCACGCACAACTTTGGCAAGAAATCAATGCAGCAGCAGCCTTTTTTGATCCAATGGTATTATTTAATATGAGGCGATCTTTTATGAACCATATGGATAAGTGTACCGAGGAAAATGGTGGACATATTGAACATTTACTCTGAAATAATAATATCTTTTGTTGAGTTTCCTTTGCCATTCTGTTTTTTATTCGTTGAACCCTTGTTTAAATCATAATTTTGATTAATTAAACTTTGTCTTCATTGTTTTTCAAATAAAATTAATTAACCTGATAATTCGTGCTTTAATTCTACCTAATAGTGTCAACATTACAATTTTTAAATGTCAAAAGTATTGTTGGTATCGGCGCCTACTACGTTAAATATTTCTTGTAATGATTCATGAGGGTGAATGTTAAAATGCGATTTTCTCGAAAACGGTCAATTTCTAAGACTAATGACAAGTATACTTTTTTTTCGCTAAAATGAGATAGGTTTAGGATTTTTTAATAAAAGAGGGGGTAACAGTGCGGGTAAAAAATTTAAGAGTACCCGTACACATTAAACAACGCTTGGCGCCCTCTAGGATCTACACAAAAAATGGGAGCAGATTTGAATTTATCATTTCAAAAAAACCCATTCACCAATTTTCACAACAATACTTGAAAAACTTCAAAAGTTGTATGAGAAAATTAGAAATATAATATTGACTTTAACACCCTGTATCTCTGTTAATATCAATTTTTGTACTAAGGTAAGTTTAGTTAAATCGTAATATTTTAATGTCAGAAACCCACTGTTGTTCTATGGACCATTACTTAAGGACCACCCTGTATATAATTTTTATTGAAAATTTCTGTTGCATTTGAATATTGTAGTTTGTCAATGAACATAGTTCCTGATTTCATTATTAACAGAGCCGTAACGAGCCAAAACTTTTCGGGGGGGGTTATTTTTCAAATTTGCCAACTTCATAAACTGTAAATAAATAAATAATAATAATTCCTCCAGATAGTTGATGAGCGGAGGGAAGAAAATTTAAAAACAAATTTCAATAAAAATTACCAACTTACGTCTCAAATTTCCAACTTTTGCCAAGTCTGACAAAACCCCTTCGCTACTAGGTACAGAATTTATGACAAAAACTGTAGATGGTTGTATTACTTAGAGCAATGGAAACTACCTGAAACTATTTTAAAGTTTATACCATTTATGGTTTTTTAAATATTTAAAATAAATCGAAAACAAACGCATATTTCCCTCTCACTCTGCAAAATCCTATCCTTAAGATTGTACTGAACAATCTTTACATTATTATTACATTTATGTTTATGTTTAGGTATAGTAATGGAAAAGAAATTGATTTTTTTTTTGTTCAAATAGGCTTAAAACATCATGAACGTCGAGATTTTAAGTTTGGACAAAAAACTCTGTTTCTCTGCCTGTAACTTTTTGGTTTATGATATAGGTAAAAGCAAGCAAGTAAGAGAGTATAAAATTGGGATTTAGTGTATGTATAAAAAGTCGGTCTCAAAATTTTTTGGCATCAGCCACCCCATTTCCACCCCCACCCTATTATTAAAGAGGGAAAAAAATTAAACTGTCATTAGTGTGCGTACAAGCAGGGTCGCCGACAGGAGGGGGCAGGGGGGATAAATCCTCGGGCTCCGGCTATATTATGTCATATAGGCTAGGCATTCAATTGTGCACATTTGTTGATTCTCAAAAAAAAACAAAATTATATAAATATTTCAATTTTAATGAATTTTAATTTCGCCGGGGGTCCGTTGGCTTCCAAGGGGCCCATAGCGCGGGCTCGCCAAAGATTTTGAGACATTTTTTTCCAAATTTCTCCCCCCGCTCATCAATTATTTAGCGCGGGGGTCCGTAGTGGGGGCCTGGCAGAGATTTTGACAAACTTTTTTTTTTTCAAATTAAGTTTGGGGGCCCGTTCGTTTCCGAGGGGCCCGATTTTGAAAAAAAAAAAATTCCCGCTCATCAATTATTAGGCGCAAGGGTCCGCCAGTGAATTTAGTACCGGGGCCCATGATTTGATGTTGGGGGCCTGGGGCCCGGAAAAGCTGTCGGCGGCCTTGTGTACAAGAACCAAAGGACTCATACTCCTTTTTCGGTATCACTGCCACACCTTTTAAAGATGGGATGGGGGTGGTAGTGGGGGAAGGAAGAAGAGACTTGGGTAGGAAATCTGAATGTCCCTATAGGCAGCGCTTTTTTGCTTTCTAGAGACGATATGATGAAAGAAAGTCTTATAGACGTTCCAACATACGGAGAAAGAGGGTTTAAATGTTCTTCCGTCCGCTCGTCCGTATGTGCAGAAGTCTGACTGTGACACTTCTCAGCGGATCGAGACCAAAACTTAAACTTAGGTGTTTTATATTCCTTGGGAATAAAAAAAAATTTCTCCCTATTCAAAATTATTGGTCTTGAGAAAACTAAGGCTATATAGTCTATAGACTATTAGGGATTGCAATTTACCGGAAGTTTTAATAACCGGTTTATCGGTAAATAAAAATGTAAATAACCGGTTAACCGGTATTTACCGGTAATTTTTAAAACGAATGATTAGGGTGGCGAAAATGGCAATTGTCTTTTTCCATGTACAAAATTATCTAAATTTAACAAAAAACATTTTTATATATGTATATTTAATATAATGAACAAACTCAAAAGATTTTTTTATCAAAAGGAAAAAATATAAATGAAATAAATTTAAATAAATAATTATTCGGTAAATAACAAAAATATCAACTTAAATAATAAAAATTATAAACATAAACTCAAATAGGGCATTTACTGAATACCTAATCTAAAAATACAATATTTTTTAAAAATAGCCCGTTGAAAGGGTTCGTTTTTCAAAGCGATATTAGTCGTCTGATATTTGTGCATAGAATACCACTATCTGAAGATGCCCTTCCTCAATCGATATTGGTGGGTCGATAAGTTAATAAGAATTGGTAATAACATATTTCTAAATGTATCCACGGATATTTGCGGCAGTGAAATATTCAATTTCCTGTCGTAAGATATTGTCAATGTCTCTCTTATATTTCTTAGGGCTTGGTGTTTGGATTTTACTTTTTATAATATTATGTATTTATTGTTAAAAGTGCTCAGTGTTGGGACAGTCACTCTGTATTTAGTGAATACTAGTCACTGACATAAATAGAAACGTTGAATACGTGACACATGGTAAGTTCAGAATTTACCGAAATAACCGGTAAAAAATTTAAATAACCGGTAATTATCATCATGTGTTTTTTGTCCTGATAACCGGTTAACCGGTATTGCAATCCCTATAGACCATAGATGGCTCAATAATAATAATAATAATACATCAATACTAAAATCTCTGAAGAAAAGACGTTAAAAATGTAATCAGACGTTTAATTAGTAATCGCACCATTTACTTATTACTTGTTTTTTTTTCTACTAAAAGGAACATATACGAGGAGTAAACTCTACCATAACAATTTATTCGGTAGTAGTGGCCTTTTTTTTTGTTTTTAATGCCTTTGTTTATATTAACGTCCTGGTGAAGTTTAGCTAATGCTACTCTACCATTTAACCAGGACGGCGAGATGAGATACGATCACCCATCCAAGTGACGGACTCGCTCCTGCGTGCTTGACTTCGCCGATTGAGGTCCCGTCACTGAAACCGGTACCGTACCTCACCTCACAAATTTTAGTTAAAAAGACCAACTATATATTCTGCTGTGTTTAAAGTTGCACCGTATAAGTTTTAATAAATTGGGACCTAGTCTCAGGGTCTCCATAAGAGGCCTCCAATGATTGAGATCAATGAATTGGCAAAGTAAAAAAAATCTCTTGTTTACTTACCGGTATCAAGTGTCTATAGTGAGCACCCCACACCATATTTGTCCTGGGCCCCCAAATTTCAGTAGGCGGCCCCGTCGACTTAATAAATTATGAAAAAAAAAATTACTTTTTTGGCATCAGAATTTTGTTACGGGGAATAGCTGTCAATCTCATCCCCGTACCTGTTAGAGCTACATTATTTGCATTTAAATATTCACTTATATTCAGAATAATCATTCGACCTACCTATTCAGATAGGTAGAATATTTTTATTGGTATATTTTTGTACAATGCGAGTGTAACTAACAATGCACTTCATGTTTTCGGTCAATATACATTGTTTGCAGAAAACGTGTAAAATTGGCCACAATATTTTCTATTGTTACTGGTTTCATATTCCAAGCGCAAAGATTTTTACCTGAGACATTTTAGTACTGTAAGAATAGATGCGAAACAGTACAGCCCCATTTATTTGGGTGTATTCTTTCTATAGAATGCAAATAATATGAAAAGCACTGAGAAACAGATATGGTTATTGATATTGAATAAAACGGTCGGCTTCGACGCCTTGAGCCACTTGATCACGTCAGTTGATAGTTGATATGCCAATTTGATTTCAGACAGTAGGAAGCTTCTTTGAAATAGATTTATCTATTCTCTGAAAAAGGTATTTGTACCTCATACCCAGGTATGATTATAATTTTTTTTTATGTAGAATAAAAGAAGAAGACCAAGTACATTTATTAGATACTTGGAAAAGTAAATGGCTAACAGTAAAAGTACAATTTTCATACAAAGTAAACGTAAAATAATATAATTTGTGACCTGTGATAAAAATTAAAAAACCGATTTTTTTATTTCAATAAATACTTCAGGATTACTTTGTTTGAATTTCCCTTATAAAACACTCCTAGCATGTTTAACATAAACAGGTATACACAATACATATTAGAATAAATATCCCATACAGCACAGGATGACCCCGGGATCTCCTAAAATGATCCCGTATGTCCGATAAATGGATTGTTCATTAGGGATGCTGATAGGAAGTTAAATTATTATCCTTTGGTCCTAATAACAGCCAGAATAGGGATATCCAACTGGATAACCTATAAGAATATCAATAGCCTTTAGGGTTGTTGATGTCTTATATAAAACCTATATAGGAATAAACAAATGCCATCCCAAGGGCCATCCACAGGTCAACTTGTTGGGTAATGTAGGTCCCAAATTCATGATGATTCATAACTCACCTAGGGCACAAATAAGAAATATTTTATTTAATTTATGTCTACATTATATTTTCATTGTGACAAAATGATCTGTATTAGTGGAAGACATTACTTATAAAATATGGCCCTAATAACAGCCAGAATGGGGATATTCTCCAGATAACCTATATGAATATGAAAGATAGAAGCGTACAGTAAATAAATTAGAAAATTTATATTATCAACACAATAGTCCACAGTACATCGCCCTTTTTTTTTAATGATTAGTAACAGGCTGAATTTTCGTGAGTAGCTTCGTTTTGACAAGACGCCCAACTTTACGCCCAAGTTTTATATTATGGTCACTAATTATGTAGTATTGCAGTTTGTCTACTCAGAGGTTATTCCCGACACAGTCAAAGAATTAAGATGAAGAAAGAAAAATTCCCCTGAAAATCAATCAATCGAGCCAACAATTTGTTATATGTTGATAAGAGATTAATAAAATATGTAAATATAAAAGTGTGTCAGAGTCGTCGAGAGCCAAAGCGGACCCCAGTACAAGAATTTTTGCTGGGCCCCCACATTTTTAAATAGTGTTTTTTTTTAAGAGTAGGTATGCAATTTATCTCTATACCGATGTCGATGGCGCGATGGTATTATTACAGGCACATGCTGGGACGATTTTTGGCCCCGGGAAAATAACTTATAAAAGGTCCCAAGCGGACACGTGCTGGGATTTTTTCCTCGCTCCAAAATGAAAATTGATGAGCATGGGAGAGAATTGAAAAAAAATCCGGGGTCCCACCTCAAGGCACTTTGTGAGGGCCCATCGGAAAACTCCTGGAATCCCCATGGACCAGCACGCGCCTGCATTAATATTTAAATACCCAAACATATCAAAATATTTATATATCAACTGAAAATAAAAATCACAAATAGAACAAAATAGAACACTATAACACAACTAAATTCTGACTCAAAATTTGACTTTGAATAATATGTTTTTAAATTTCAATTCCAAATTAACGCGTTTCGAACTTTGCGGCTGGCAAAAAGTTCGATCACAGGATGAAAATCAGTTTCTCTTGCCAAAACTGTTTCCACAGCTAATGCTCCTAAACTTGTCAATTGTCTTTAACACATTGTAGATTTTAAGACATTTTTTATTCGTGCTAGCGTACTGAAAGCACGTTCTCCCTGTGCAACAGTGACTGGTAAAGACAAAATATAAGTAGAGCCACATGAACATTCAGAAATATTGGGCTCAATTTTTCTTCCATCAACTTATTTAACAGCTCAATAGGAGAAAGGCATATGCCTTTCCGAAATTTGCATCGTGAATTTTCCTTAAACGATGCAATTCTTCTGACAACTAAGAATTTAAATCTTGATTGTATTGAGGATACAAAATACTAGCACGTTCCTCTAATGTGGCGAGGCTAATATACTCCAATAATATGCTAAATAATGACGCCAAAGGACCCCGCACAATTAGGATTAGAAAAATAATTTCGGAGGAATTTTCATCAAACTTTGGGAATAGGTAACAAAAATGTCATAAAAAAATTGATTAAATGCCTTCCCTGCAATAATTTTTTAAAAATTTTTAACTTCCGGTCACTATAATTCTACAGGGAAGGCATTAAATCAATTTTTTCACATGACATTTTTTGTTCGGAAGCCCTTGAACCATCTATTCCCAAAGTTTGAAGAACATTCCACCGAAATGATTATTCCAATGCTAATGGTTCGGGGTCCTTTATTTGCACACTGCATACTGAACACTGAACTGATCACTGACTGCTTGCGATTGCTGGCTGCTGATTCTACATTACGTGTGTTTTGAAAAATATAAGGAATATTTCGTACCAACAAATGTTGATAAAGGATAAAAATGCCGACAAAGGTAATGATACCGAATTGTTACTTATATTTTGAACTTCAATTTAGTGGATTTACCGATTTTAGTAATTTTCTATTTGCATTGATATTTGATAAACAGACATTATAATTGTGCTTTGTGACAGTATGCAAGGTATGTTTAATACTTGGGAATATGAAGGAGTTGGTATTTTGGTATGGGTGGTTTAATATGCCCACAAGATGGCAATTTCATAAAATTTTTAACACGGCCGGGGGCCCCTTGACTGCACACGGGCCCCAGTAATTTGTACCAGCTGTACCCTCCTCTCGACGGGCCTGCAACGTTGCGCTCATAGTTAAATCATGACGAGAATAACGAGAAATCGACGATTTCTCGTTATTTTTCGTTATTCTCGTCCTGTTTTAACTATGAGCGCCACGCCACGTTGTTACACTTTTATATATATACATATTTATTACTGGCGACTTCGCCATATTTTCTAATATTCTCATACGTTTGCCATTTCGCCTTACATTCGCAAAATATTAATTTGAGAAGTGCCGGTAGTGCGGGAACGCGTTAGTAATTGGTTTCTAGCCCACGATCTGTTCTGTGCCAGTCCCAATTCTCAGGATCTTTGTCAAATCTGAGTCATGTCTGCACCTGATGATATGTTCTGTAAGTGTGACGGCTTTTTCGGTTGATGGTAATGTTGAACTGTTGAATTTACTGGTAACTGATTATGTCAAAATATGTATTTTTAACGTAAGACTTACTAAAGACGCGAAAGAGGAGAAAAATATTCTCCAACCCATTCATTCTTACCTTTCTCGCACAATAAATCGTAAATATTAATCCTTCGAAAAAAAAAGGAAAAGGATCAAAATTATAGAGAATTTCAAGTTCTACGAACTGTATTTTTATTTTTTTCATAACTTTAACAGGAAGCGAGATACCTCAAAAAAAACGAAATTCAACCGTTTTTTTGATGGCGGCGTTTCCACCGAGACAACAGAGGTCAGAAATTTGTATACACATTATACTAGGGGTATAATGTGTCCTCAAAACATAGAGACAAATTCATTTTCACAGATTGGAGTAAGTAAGAAATCATGAATATAGTGGAGTAAATAGAGATTTTCACTTTGGAAAAATTCCGGGAAGCGGTAACTTTTGAAAGTACATCTCTGAACATGTCAGGAACAACATACCAAAAGTTACCAACAATAGTCCTTGAGCGTAATTTGTTATTAAATAAATTAGTTGCAAAATACCAGTCTTTGTCAAATATATCTTAAAATATTTTTTTTCTTTCAAAAGTAATTGCACCATTCGAAAGTACGGGAAATTTTACATGAAAAATGTATATGAAGTTTTTTTGTAGGATCAAAAATGTAGATTTTTTTTTTAACTTACGAAAATGGAACGCGGAGACACGTAAGTAAATCAGTAAAAAAATCTCAAAAATTAATTTTTGAAGATGTACACTTCGAAAATTTCAAAATTTTGAGAAAATAATAAAATTTTATATATACAGTGTGTCCCACTTCGTACTAAGCCACCCCTATAACTTGGCTATTTGTATTTGGATTTGTATATATTTTTTATAGCACATAATACCCATAATGAACTACCTTTGGAAGGTAGAACTGTTGCTCAATCTCTATTTCAAAGCCAACTGTGATGTTTTTAAAATGGGAATTTTGTAAAAGAAACATTAGCGATTGAGATAGAGGAAAAATGTATTTGGAAAAGTCGTTCAGAAAAATTAAGTAAGTTCAAATATGAATTTTCATTTAAAAATATTGATTTTTTTTTTGAAAAATATTGCAAGTCAGAAAAATTCGAGGTTTAGGTTAGTTTAGAGCATCCAGATTGCTATGAATGTCGATCTACTTACATCAATTATTGTAAACACCATAGTTGTCAATTTTTACGTCAAAATGCCTTTAATATTAACAATTCCAGAAAAAGTGGAAATTATTCGTCTCGTTGGAGATAATGTTCGTTCCTTCAGAAAGGCTGCTAAAATATTTAATCGTAGACATCCCGATCGTCCTCCACTACATCAGTGCACCGTAGCTGCCCTTAATAAGAAATTTGATCAAACCGGCACTATTGCAAAGCCAACATTGAAACCTACCAAAAGGCATCCAAATGATATTATACTGGGTTTTGTTAATGGAAACCCACGAACCAGTGTAAGAGAAATTGCGCGGGAATTAAATTTATCAAAAAACAAGATTTGGCGTTGCCTTCGCAGGCACAAATTAAAACCCTTCAAGCCAAAATTTCTTCACACGTTGCAAGAAGGGGACCCAGAACGAAGATTAGAATATTGTTATTGGCTGCAAGGCATTTTTCTAGAGGACCGTCATTTTATTGATAAAATACTGTTCTCAGACGAAGCCACATTTACCACTAATGGCGTGGTTTCATCACAAAATTGTAGATATTGGGTTGCGGATTATCCAAATTGGGTAATCAGATGCAAAAGTCAGTACTCCCAAAAAGTGAATGTATGGTGCGCACAGTGGGCTAGAACCACCTTTAAATGAAATATGCATGCACTCTCTCAATTGCTACGGGAAATGGTAGTTTTATCTGTCCCGAAACAATTCCCTTAAAATCTGAAATCATTCCCTTGGCCGTTTTCTAGAAAATTCACTTTTATTTTTTTTTGAAAACTGATTTTTTGCATTGATAAAAACAAGAATCTGCTACATTTTTAAAGCCTCTGAATACCCGGACATATTTCAAACAACCTATCAGTTAAGTATTAGTTATCTTCTTCAATCCGTGATTCTTACGTTTATAAAATAGACAAAGACAATATCTATTTTCATCGTGCGTTCTTGCATGATTTGCATTGCATTTGCATTTTGCATAATTCCTTTGATTTTAATCATGGTCACAGAAAATTTTCACTCTTGGAGTCTTGGATTGTTTGCCTAGTGAAGTCTAAAGAGTAACTGACCGAGCGACGCCAATATTCTTTGGCAGTGATGACGGTCTCAGATATCTTAGGTCGAGCAGGACTACTGCTCTTTACCCTAGTACATCGCTGTAGACCTGGACCGGCCTCGTACGGGGTGGGCGAGCTTACTTTACATTAACCCCACTCACAAATGTGAGCGGTGTGGATGATTTCGGCCCACCTCCCCGGGTCCTGGCCTTTCGAACCTTGCTGGCTAAGGCCTTCTGGCGCTCTTCTGTTTTGATGATCTTTCTTCGCCAGCTTGTCACCTCCTGGGTAGTCATCTGTCTGTTCGGAAACTTTGGGGTATTTTTGGCTGGGATTGACTGCCGGTATGCAGAATGTCAATTGACATCCTGCCATCCGAATCATCGGTTAGGTAGGAATGAGCTATGTAGCTCGAGGAAGTGCAGACCTAAGTGCTTTGGTAGCACTTTCGATCTGCACGGAGCTAGGTGACTACAGGTACTGGATATCATTTCGTCCGATACCTGCAGGGTAGTGGGTGGGTAGTTGGGTTATCGTCATGTCTCTTCTGTGGGTTGTCTTCATCGGCGGTGGTATAGTTCTCATACTCACCCGTTATCTGACTGAGCGAATGGAAAGTCTACTAAGATGGCTAATAGAGGCGCTCGGATTTCCCTATAGTAAATCCAGTTACGCAAATAGTAATATTATTCATTGGTTACGGATATATTGGGAGACAAAAATTGCTGTCATTCAAAATAACATAGGAATAGACCTAAGAGACTGGCGGTACATGACCAGTCAGGTGCAACGTTTTTAAAATGTATGCCAATCATATATATGAATGAAATTACCATGAATATACCAAACGAAAAGTCTTGAAAAAGAATCCAGCGGAAATTTATTGGCATGCAGATTCCGCGCGCAAAACAACCTTTGATGCGCACATTAAATCGTAAAATTTTTGGTGTTCTTGATTTTGGATGATTTTGATTTTGGATTTTTTTTCAAGGCTTTTCGTTTGGCACTATTGGCATCCATTTTAAAATAAAAAAAACACACAAAAAAACAAACAAAAAATCGATTTGCACCCTTCTTTACGCCACGACTGCCTAAAATTTGCGTTTCTGGTATATTCATGGTAATTTCATTCATATGTATGATTGGCATGTATTTTAAAAACGTTGCACCTGACTGGTCATGTACCGCCAGTCTATAATGATTTTGTTTTTTCAAAAATACTGGAAAAATGCATGTATAATAGATTAATTACATATTTTGAAACAAATGGTCTTTTTCTTGAATGTCAACATGGCTTTCGGAAGAACCGCAGCACTAATAGTGCCATATTGGCCTTTGTTAATAATGTCCTCGACGCATATGAAAATCTCGAATTTAATGATACAATATTCCTAGACCTTAGTAAGGCTTTTGATTGTGTTTCGCATGAAATTTTAATCGAAAAGTTACCAAAATATAAAATCAGTGTAAATAGTATAAAACTATTAAAATCATATTTATACAATCGCAGTCAAATTGTCAAATTCAATAACATAATGTCAAGTAAAGAAATTTTAAAGACAGGTGTGCCTCAGGGTTCTATATTAGGACCCTTACTCTTTTTGATTTATATTAACGATATGCCCATGTCAAAAAAATTTCTCACATATATTTTGTATGCAGACGATACCACAATTTCCATTAGATCCGATAATTTATATGATGCTGAAGTAAAAAAAAGCGAAATACACTCAAAAACTGAAAAATGGCTTAGTTCTAATAATTTGATTTGTAATAAAACCAAATCACAAGGTATGATGTTCACGTTACGCAATTTCGAAATTTTTACTGATGTAATATCTAGCGTAAAATTTTTAGGTGTTTATTTGGATTCTCATTTGAGATGGAATATACACATTGATAATATCTGTCGAAAACTGAGTAGTAGAACTTTCGTTATTCGTAACTTATCAGACACTGTGTCCACAGATACATTGAGGTCAGCCTACTTTGCATTGTGTCATTCAATCATGAGTTATGCTATAATAGTCTGGGGAGATGCTGCTGACTTTGATAAGGTATTTGCTATTCAGAGAAAATTAATCCGAATTATAGCATGTTTAGGATATACAGAGGATTGTAAAAATGCTTTTATTGAATTTGGCATATTAACATTACCTTCGCTATACGTCTTGGAATGTTTAACATATATTAAAACAAATATAAATAACTACCCTACTTATGTGAACCAACATAACCATAATACAAGAACTAAGGATAACATTATTACTCCATATTATAGATTAAGTAAGTCACAAAACGGACCAAATTATCTAGCAATTCAAATGTTTAATAAATTACCATTAGACATAAAAAACATCGATAATCTAAAAAAATTTCGAAACGCAATAAAAAATTTTCTCATAGGAAAGGCATTCTACCACTACAGGGAATTTTTGGAATGTGATATTTTGACAATGAATGTATGTTAGTGTTCATGTTCGTTTCTAAAATTTTGTTATATACACACTTTGTCAACAATGTATGTTTTTTTGTTGTTTATTTTTTATATTTATTTGTGATATGTAATTTATGAAATTACCTAACCTACTCTAATTGACTTGTGTAAGTACTTTTGTACATTAACACCAATAAATTATTATTATTATTATTATTGTCTAAATTGACTACTTGGAAAGTTTATATAACCCGATTATTATCAAAACGTCTGGAGTTGTCGAGCATGAAGGTTTCTTGTATGTTATTTCGCCAAACTTGGTTTAAGTTGAAATTTGTATTGGAATGTTCAATTTTACTTTCTTGATTGACATTTTAACAAGCTTATCAATGCAAAAAATCAGTTTTCAAAAAAAAAAAAAATTAAGTGAATTTTCTAGAAAACGGCCAAGGGAATGATTTTAGATTTTACGGCAATTGTTTCAGGACAGATAAAGCTACCATTTCCCGTAGGAATTGAGAGAGTGCATGCATATTTCATTTAAAGGTGGTTCTAGTCTACTGTGTGCGGTATACTGGGAACCCGTCTAATTGGTCCATTTTTTCGAGGGAAATTTAAATGCTGATGTTTACTTGAACTTCCTTAACACAGAATTGTCCGATGCTATAGACGATTTACCGCTTGCATTGCAAAGAGATATCCACTTCCAACAAGATGGCTGCTCAGTACATAATACCTTGATTGTGAGGGAATGGTTTAATCAAAATTTTCCTCGAAAATGGATAGGACGTAATAATCCACTTTGCGGGTTTCCGCCCAGATCCCCAGATATTACTCCCCTGGATTTCTATTTATGGGGTACACTTAAAGAAAAAGTTTATAAAAGCAGACCACGCGCAAGACAAGAATTGTGTAACAGAATTTTTAAAATTTGTCGATCAATAACTAAGAATTAAGAAAAGTATCGAATCATAATAAAAAAATAATTATAAAATGCATTGAAATTGAAGGCGATCTAGTTGAAAAATATTTCAGATAATTATTATTTTTACCATTGTTCATATTGTGTACGTTTTTCTTTTAATTAAATAAATTATATCAACATTATGTAAAATGGTTTATTAAATTAAAAATTTCCAACTATTTTCTGGAATTCATAGCAATCTGGATGCTCTAAACTAACCCAAACCTCGAATTTTTCTGACTTGCAATATTAAAAAAAAAAATCAATATTTTTAAATGAAAATTCATATTTGAACTTAATTTTTCTGAACGACTTTTCCAAATACATTTTTCCTCTATCTCAATCGCTAATGTTTCTTTTGCAAAATTCCCATTTTAAAAACATCACAGTTGGCTTTGAAATAGAGATTGAGTAACAGTTCTACCTTCCAAAGGTAGTTCATTATGGGTATTATGTGCTATAAAAAATATATACAAATCCAAACACAAATAGCCAAGTTATAGGGGTGGCTTAGTACGAAGTGGGACACACTGTATAACTAACTCTAACCACCTATTTCTCTAGGTTAAATTGCGTTATTAGATCTCTGCGATTTTTAAAGCTTGAAATGTGTACTTTAAGATGCTTCAAGGGGATTTACCTTAAAATTTAAATTAACCCCCTTTTTTACGAAAATAAAAACAAAATTTTTTTTTGCTCTAAAATTCGTGAAATTATGGGTAAATCAAACGTTAATAACTTTTATAAAAAAATTATTTAGGCTACCTATGCAGCATACGTTTATAGTAGGATCTCAAAATAAGTGAATCTGATGATGCAAAAATTTTGGAATATATATAAACCTATATTTCTCACGAAATATTGAAAAAATCAAGTTTTTTCGGTAAATCGACGCAATGTTGATTGTTTCTACAATTTTTATCCTGTTTAAAATATCGAAAATATATTAAAGGTATTTACGTGGTACAGGGCTATGAATCAAATTATAATGCTTGAATAATAGAAAGAGATTGAAAGTAAAACATCTTTGCGGCAAGCAGAACGCATCACCTGCCCCTCACGCTGCGCTGGCGCTGTGTGTATCCGCAGAGCATTGTAAAAGTAGTTTGGGTACTTCTTCACACATGTTCTTGTAATGCTATGTACAATATCACATTTTCAGCTTCTCAGCTTCTTTTTTAATGTGAATATTTAAATTGTGTTTTTAATTGATAGTCCAATCAATGAATGCCCAAAAGGGGATTGTAGAGAACCTTTTGGAGGGGAGAATTTAGAAGGTAATCTATGCAAAATTAAACATAATTAAATTTCCCCCAAGAATGTTTATATTCATTTTCTACCTATGTGTTATAGTTTACGAGATATTCGCTAGCGAAAATCGATAATTATTAAAAAAAAATCAATTATGTATCTTGTATATTTCTATCAAAGCGGTTTATCGTGGTCTGCTAATAAATCACAGTCACAAAATAATCTTTTCGGCGCGATTACATTTTCGGCGCGATTTCAGATCGAAAAATTCACAATTCCAGTATTTTAGTCCGTTGCTAAGAAACTATCAGAAAACAGACTGGAAAAGATTCATTGCCAAGCAACGATCAACAAAACCGTATAGGAATGTTACTTTCCCGGCCTAGGCCGGGAAAATAACATTCCCGTACGGTTTTTTATGTATATTTTAGACAGTAAATAAATACACGCAGACAAACCAACTCACATTAAAATTGCACTTATTAGTAAGCAGTTAGATTATAATGAAGAAATGATATGCATTAATACAAATTTCTTAATTTATAATAATATTGATTGTGATTTCAGAAAAAATAGTATGTGTACTTCGGTGTGAAAGCACATTCACGGACTTCGATGCTTGTTGGCCTCGGCCAACAATTTGCATCGTCGTCCGGGAATGTATTGCATGTAATACACAATATACTATTATTTTACAACACTGGATGTATTTACTAACGTAATATTTTGTCGAAATCTATACATTTCCTTAAATATACAGCGTGACTCACTTAAAATAAAGATACCATTATAACTTTTCCATTTTGTTTCCGATTTGAATCAAATTTTACTCAAGTATAGAATAAATTAGGATCTACTCATGACCAGAAAATCATTCACCTGCTATAAAGGCAAAGCCACCTGCACCTGAAAAAAAAAACCATTTTGAATGTTAGAAATTCTAAAAAATGCATCCGATCGGCGCCACAAACGTACATACACCAAAATTTGATTTGGTTATTGATGGGGGATATCTCATACACAAGCTCATCTGGCAAAGGGGGGTTGTCAGTTTCCGCAATTTGTGGTGGCTACGTAAAATTCGTCGTTCGTAAGATTAAAAATCAATATGATTTTTAATCTTTTTCCTCATATTTTGGTACCGCAGGTAGCTTTGCCTTTATAGCAGGTGAATGATTCTGGTCATAAGTAGATCCTAATTTGTTCTATACTTGAGTAAAATTTGATTCAAATCGGAAACAAAATGAAAAAGTTATAAGGGTATCTTCATTTTAAGTGAGTCACACTGTATATTTAAGGAAATGTCTAGATTTCGACAAAATATTACGTTAGTAAATACATCCAGTGTTGTAAAATAAAGATTGTTTTGTGACTGTGATTTATTAGCATACCACGGTAAACCGCTTTGGTAGAAATATTTAAGTTACACAATTGATTTTTTTAAATTAATTATCGATTTTCGCTGGATATCTCATAAAATATAACACATAGGAAGAAAATGAATATAAACTTTCTTGTGGGAAATTTAATTATGTTTAATTCTGCATATATTACCTTTTTTCGTACGACACATAGTTTAGTATGTTTACCTCCCGACTACCCCCAACACATTCCTGAAGAGAAAAATTCTCCCCTCCAAAATATTCTCTACATCTCTTTCATTGGCTGCACTATGAATATTGTTTTGAATTATTTTATTCTTGATGGATTGGATCAGTCATTTTGAATTACCTTTTTTTGACATCATAATCATACGTCAATTTGAATTAAATTGCTTTAAAAATTTTCAACTTATAATAATTTTGCTAAAAAAAAAGTTTCTATTCGTTTAAATAATTAATAAACAATTTCCCCATGATTATAATGATTATATGTTCATAACTTTTTATTTTAAGCTATGTAAAAGTGATATCAAATGGTTTTAGGAAAATCGAAGCTTCCCGTAATTATTCCGAAATAATGCATATTTTCAGCCTCTATTGGCCCCACTAATATTACATATTGAGTGTATGCAAGTTATTTGCCAAATTCCCAAAATAAATTTCTTCTTTTTAATAATTGAAAACATTATTTAAGAGATATTGGCGTAATCTGCTGCTAACTGGACATATCAGATGTATTTTATATAGCATTGAATTCATTTAAAAAACCAACACGATTTTTTTTTCAGAAAGTTTCAATGAAAATGTCAAAACGCCGAAACACACACAAAGCTATTTCTAGTTAAGAAAATAATAAAAAAAGAATTCCATCTAATTTTACACCTTAGAAATTCTTATAGATACCACTTTTTTGTACATCTCACTTTGAATGAATCGAGAACGAAAATCTGGGTGAATGCAATGATTGTTTGTAGACATAAGAGTGACAGGGGTAGTAACATGTTTCGACCCTGTCAGCCTGTCAGTCTACCCGCGAGCAGTAGCGGGTGTTTTAAATAGACGCTCGTCATAGTAGGCAGGATAGGGAATAGCATTGTTATATAGACAGGCCAAGAGGTGTGTGTTTATACACAGAAACGTTATTATCGAGCCAATTGTAAATATATTTACAATTGACATCAACAATGCCTTTGTGAGGCGGGTGTATTGTAATAAATAGTGTCAAAATTTTGAAAAGTAATTTGTTTTTCTACTAGAGCACTTTCGGTTGGGTTATTGTTGTTATATCTACCGGAAATTGATTCATTTTATGCATATTTGCATTGTACCTTCGATTGTGATGTTAAAATATAATTTTGCAGAATATAATTGAACAACATTTTATGCTTATACAGGGCAACACTAACAACATGTTCATTGCCCAAAAATAATAGAATAATGTTTAAAACAGGATTTCGAATTTATGGTCTGTCCAAATAGCATAAAAACACCCAACATATGAATGTATTCAAATCCATGGTCGTCGATCAATAAGTTTTAGAATCGTCTTTTAAATTTTGTTAAGAACTGAGCAATACTCGCTTCGTTTCAGTCTTGCAAATGTATAATTAGATTAGCGTCGTTCCGTTGCAAAGTAAAACGTATTTTGCTTTATATATTTAATAGTAACTTACAAGAATGCATGTGAAAACATTGGTCCAATCAGTGCAGGCCCGGCGAGAGGAATTTTGTGGCCCCTTACACTGATCGGTCTGTGGGCCCTAATACCTTGACCTAGTACGGAGTGCGGCTGGTACTATTGATAGGTAACAGTTGCTTGATAGGCTATCGCTGTGATTAATGTATATTAGATGGTAGGGGACTTTTACCGAAGCAAACTTGTCTATAACAGCACTGAAATCAATTTCTTGTGCTATTTGATGCTCTATAGATACAAATGTCAAACAATTTATCTGCTCTTGAAGCATCGTTCCTCGCAAGAAGTTTTTTTACAAGTTTGCTGAATGGTCTTTCACCTTCTGCGACTGGACTGCAATATGCAATCCAATACAAACTTCTCCAGAAATGCTTTCCAGCTGAAACTTCTACACTGAATTCAATAATACAAGAGGACCTGAGGCGGAGTCTGCAATTTCTGTAAAGGTCGCTTTATAAATAGTTTTTAGATGAATAATTTCACTTTCCAAGTTTGGTGTAAGGTCCTTCGGCTACTTTTTAATCAACATTTTACAGTTTTCTTCTATCTGATCTTCATTCATATTGTGAAAATTGAGAAGCGATGAAAATACACTGCAGATATGATTCATGTGCTCAAATCGATGTTTGAGTTCTGTTATTATAGAATATTAGAGTATTAGAGATTATTTGGTTGGTAGCGTCGTCGCTATGGCGATACTATACGTGATTTAATTTATCTCATTATTATCTACCTCACAGTTCACGCCCGGCGCGGGGCCCCCTAAAGTCTGGGGCCCGGTACAACTGTACCCGTAGTACCCCCCTGTCGCCGGGCCTGAATCAATGGGGAATTTTGCCCTGCAACAGGTGGAGTAGTAATGATTTTGGTATATGTTGTTTAAGTCGAGACCCTGATGAAAAATACAAGTTTTCGACCTGGGGAGGGGGGGCACGAACCGCCATCTTGAATTAAAAGTGCAATGAATTGGTTTTTCAAAATAATTCGGCAACGCTCAATCCTACGAGAAAAATGTTTTAGAAAAAATTGAAGTGGATAAAATTTCCTACATTTTTTGTATATACATTTTTATTGTAAGTCTAATGTTTAAAGAGATACATCGTCAGAAAGACGAATTTAAGAAAAAAAAATGTTATTATATAATGTACGTTTACAACATAACATATTTTGTATTATTTACATTATTTTAATAAAGAACTACTTGTATTGAAACTAAAAAAATATGAAATTGACTTGATAGTATTACAGTGGTTTACATCATGCCTCGAAAATAGGAAACAAAATTATTATTAATGACACTTATTCAGAAGAATTTGCTAAAAAACATAGAATATCTCAAGGTATCGGGGAGATGGATGGGGGGACGCCTCTCCCCAATATCGTGGTCGAGTTGGGAAATTCAAGCTTCAAATTGGGAGAATTCGGGAAAGATTCACCTCCCCCCCCTCATCAATTTTCATTTTGGAGAATTTTTTTTGAGGAGTTGGGAAAATTCCTCCAAAAAAAAACCCTAGCGACATCCCTGGCTCAATGGTCGGTACTTTCTCCTATACTCTTTTTATTATACATTAACGATATTTGTAATTGTTAATAAAAATGTGACCTCAAATTGTTTGCAAATGAAACAATGTTATATGTGAAAGGTAAAGTAAAATACATTGAAATTAAATTAAATGAACATTTAAAAAACGAAGGTAGATGTTACTTTGCGATGGTGCTAATGCTGTTAGCAGAACAAGGAGGTCGACGTTCGTAGTCATAAATTAACTCCTATATAAAAAAGTCTATTTGACAGTCACATTTTTGTCACATTGACAGCGATAAAAAAAGGTGCATCGTTTTTTATTACCGATAAAAATGCTTGTTCCTCAAAAGCAGAGTTAGTGCTGGGCGATGTTAACCGATGTTTTAGAAACATCGATGTTTCGTTGACGATGTTCGATGTTTTGACATCGATAGCAGAAGTACCCAAACATCGATGGCGGTCTGATTTTCTCCTCCACCCCCCCCCGCTCATCAATTTTTATTTCGGCGAACAAAATTTTTTTTGGATTTTCTCCCCCACGCTCGTCAATTTTGAGTAACATCGATGTTTATTACGATGTCTTTTTACCGATATTCCTCCTACATCGATGGCGGTGTCTAATTTTCTCCCCCCCCTCCCCCGCTCATCAAGTTTTATTTTGGTGAAATTTTTTTTTTGGATTTTCTCTTTCCTGCTCATCAATTTTGAGTAACATCGATGGTTTTTTACCGATATTCTTCCTACATCGATGGCGGTCTTCCGATGCCAACATCGATGTTTCGCAAACATCGCCCAGCACTAAGCAGAGTACATCTAGTAGACGCAAGTCACTTTAAAATCTGTACTGTCAGCTATAATTTACGAATATTCGACATGTGTGTAAACTAGAGAAGAGAATATTGAAATCAGTACACCAAATCAAACAATTTATAACAACTGTGTTTTTAATAACTGTTCCTTCAAATAATTGTATAAAGATAATTATTGTTGTTGTTCTTTCACATATTCTGTCGTTAATTTATCTTGCCAAAAAACACTTGAGCTTTTATTTTATGAATTTTCTTTTTAACTCGAAATTTTGCCAATCAGTAATTTTGCTCAAAAAACTGACATTTGACAAAATCGCTCGACCTCCGGTCTCGCGATTTTCTCAGGTCAGTTTTTCTTATAAACTCACTGATTGGCAAAATTATTTCATTACAAAGAGAAATTTATCCAATAAAAAAAAGCTCTTGTGATTTTACTGTTGATAAAAACAGCATAAAATGTTGAGCACAATTGACAATCAACACATCAGTATCTTCTTCAGCCTGCTTAACCGTAAAAGCAGCCTGTTCGAATATAGTTTTCAGCAACGAAATAAGATGGACTTTATGTTTTCATCGGCTAAAAATCTTTCATTGGAAACTTAAACCAGGCACTGTTTCATCAAAAAGAGTATCCGCGGTTGTCTTCTTCTCCTTCGATCGGCGAAGTCTTCTGGTGGTCTTTGTATTTCTTTTTCTATCATCTAACGGATATCCGTTAATAACGATGGTATGTGAACCGTAGTGATCTCGTACATATTGAACGTATTTCTCGCTAATGAATCAAAAAAATTCATTAGGACGTCATACAACTTTGTGTAAAAGATATCCCCCATCTACAACATTGATTTGGTTATCTCCGAGTTCCATGCTTTCTGGAAGTTGTTCGAAAACAGTATACAACGATGATTTCGTGCTTTACGCATTCCTTTTTCTGTGAAAAGGGACAAAGGAAATAGGACAAGCCCGAACTTATGTAATCTTTCAACTCGTCGGATTTCTTCACAATGCACATTCTCTGGAATAGCATTAGTGGGTGATGACAATTTTTGCTTCGCCGGCTTTTATGCTGCCAATGATATGACGTTTAAAATTAATGGACTCTAAATTGTCTTACGTGGTAACCATGTGCGGCATCACCTCGAGACCTTTTTCTTTAGACAAATGACAGTTAATCTGTTCATCTGCAATTAAGTCCAGTACTTAGAAAAAAAGTGAATCGATATCGGGAAAAGGATGATGCTGAGGAAACCAATACAACAGTTTTTTCAAATCTTCAACGTCACGAGTAATGCGCGATGAACGTTACAATATTCCTCAATGGAAAAAGAAAAAAACATTGTTAAACTTAATTTTCTCACCGTTATATCTCGTTACCTTATTAGACTTACAATAAAAGTGTATATATACAAAAAATGTAGGAAATTTTGTCCTCTTCAACTTTGTCTGGTAGGATCGAGCGTTGCCGAATTATTTTGAGAAAAACAATTTTTTGCATCTTTGAATCAAGATGGCAGCTTGCCCCCCCCCCCCCCCAGGTCGAAAAGTTGCATTTTTCATCGGGTCCTCGACTTAAACAACATATATCAAAATCATTACTACTCCACCTTTTGTAAGGCAAAGGCCATTTTTTGTTCCTACTGGATTACACAGATAATAACATCAATATTCAATGAGACAAAAAAGTGACAGTGATAAGTAATAATTAAAAGTTAGTAGCTGAAATTATACATTTTGGTGGAGGGGCAGGGGTGACCTTTAACATTTGACAAATAGTATAAAGAATACCTAACTAAATTTTTGAATAAATCGGATAACATTTTTTAGTCTACTTTATTTATATTAGTTCAAAATTAAAATCATTTATTTTATTAAATTCTATAATAAATTATAGTATATGATATGGCACGTCAAGCAGATAATGAAATAAAAGTGATTATATTTACAAGGTTATAGCAATAAAGGAGTACGTATATGTCATAAAAAAGTACGTATATATATTATAATTATGACTTTTAGACAACATGCACAAAGGATTAAAAAGTCTAAAAATGTAAAAATACATGAAAAAAAAATTAACAGAAAAAAATAGATAAGTAGCCTATAGGCGGACATATTAATTGATTGGATATTTCGATTTAGGAAGCCAAAATGGGAAAAAATTAAGGAGTTCATAGGTAGAACAGAGTTCATAGAATTTTATACTGGATGGGGCATTTAAATTGACAAACGCGAATAACTTGAAAATCAAGAATTTTCTAGAAAAATGTTTCAGACAGAAGTTTCACCATTTGAAAAGTGGGTCTAACGGCTATATTTTTTAAAGTTTGGTGGTCAACGGTCAAAGGTCAACTTTGGTTTTTTAAATGCAAACCCCTATTTTTTTACAAATTCATATTCTGCTCCAAAAAATAGACAACTTTTGTTTCTATCATTTTTTTATTTGGTCTCACTGTTTGCGAGTAATTAAGCGTTGAACCTGGAAGTAGCACAGTCTGTAACTGAGAAACAAAAATTTTTTATGAAAAAGTATTCAAAAAATGTGAAGAAATGAATAAAAAAGTGGAAGAAATAATAGAAAGTAATAAAAGATCTGAAAGCAGAAAGTTTTACAATAACGTTAAAGAATATACAAAAAAATTCACATCACGACTAAACATATGTAAGGACAAAAAAGGAAAGAACCTAACGGAAAAGCCGGATATACTCAGAAGATGGAAAGAATATTTTGAAGAGGTACTAGAAGGAGAACATCAACAGCAGGAAGATGAAATTGAAACGACTATAGTGCAGAACCGAAAGTAGAACCACCATCGTGCAGATGAAATTGTAGCAGACCTAATAAAAAATGGAGGAGAGGAACTATGGAGACAAATGCACAAACTGGTACTACATATCTGGGAGCAAAAGAGATACCAAAGGACTGGAAATTAGGAATCATCCTCCCAATACACAAAAAAGGTGATAAGTCTGTTTGTAGTAATTATAGAGGAATAACGCTACTTAGTGTTCCTTATAAAATATTATCAGGGGTGATCCATAATCGAATGACACCCTATTCAGAGGAAATACTAGGCGAATACCAATGTGGTTTCAGGAAAAATAGGTCAACCAGAGACTACCTGTGTACACTAAGACAAATACAGGAGACATGCTACGAATACAACATAGATATGCATTATCTGTTTATAGATTTCAAGCAGGCATTCGATAAAGTGCACAGGAAAAAAATGCTACAAAGTTTAACCCTTCTAGGAATACCTCGAAAATTAATAAAAATGGTAGAAGTTACCATGGCAGAATCGACAGCAACTATTAGAGTACAGCAGCAGCTCAGCGAAGAATTTAAAGTAAAAACCGGTGTAAGACAAGGAGATGCTCTCTCGGCAGTGCTTTTCAATATAGTGCTAGAAGCAGCTATCAGAAACATAAATAGAACCGGAAGCATTGTAAACAAAACCACACAAATACTTGGGTACGCAGACGATATTACAATAATTGCACGCGACTTTGCCTCTCTGAATCGAACCACCATAGATCTTGAACCACAGGTAAATAAAGGAGGCCTACAAGTGAACCAAGCCAAAACCAAATACATGTATTGCTGCAGGAAACCACCAATACAACCGCCAAATATTAATATAAACGGCAGCCAAATTGAAAGCGTCAAGACGTTTAATTTCTTAGGGGCCAAAATTACCCATAATGGTAACGTTCAAGATGAAATAAGTGCAACAATTCCGAAAGGAAGTAAATGCTATTACGCCTACTTAAAATTAATAAGTAACACACTAAACAGAAAATCTAAGATCACAATATACAAAACCCTTATAAGACCCGTGGTAACCTTTGGATGTGAAACATGGACATTAACAAACAACGATGAAAATCAATTAAGAGTATTTGAAAGAAAGGTCCTTAGAAGAATATACGGCCCCTTACAAGAAAACGGTATGTGGAGAATAAGAATGAATCACGAAATTGATGCACTTGTAAAAGGAGAGGACATAGTAAGATATATAAAAAGTCAAAGAATAAGGTGCCTAGGGCATGTGCACAGGATGGAGGATGAAAGAATAGTGAAGAGAATCCTTAAATGGAAACCTCAAGATACAAGACCAGAAGGACGGCCCAAGAAGAGGTGGATAGACGATGTTGAAGAAGACCTAAAAATTCCAAGAACAGGAAACTGAAGGAGAATAGCGGTAGATAGAGACAGATGGAGGAACATAGTTGAGCAAGCCCAAAACCCAAGAAGGGTTATGAGCCAAAAGAAGAAGAAGATTTAAAATTTGTGTTAATCCCATATATTGATTACACAGCTCCTCAAAATAAAAAAAGTGGTCTATTCCTGGAACTCCATTGGGTGACCCCCATGTATTTCGACGTGCTAAACACGAATATGGTGTCCGTTTAGCTCCAGCACCCACCATTTTTTTGTAAATTGCGAAAATAACCTAAAACTCATAATTTAGGTAATTTTCGGGATTTAGTAAAAATTGGTGGATGATGGAGCTAAACGGACACCTGATTCGTATTCGGCATGTCGAAACAGAGTCCTAGAAACAGCCCACTTTTCACTTTTTTTGTGTGCGTTTGTGTAATATATTTATTTGTATATGCGGTTTTTTACAAAATGGCGGAGGATCCGGTGATATTCATATATTACACAGGCACACACAATTTTTTATTATGTTTCTGGAACACCATTGGGCAACCTCTATGTATTTCGACGTGCTGAATACGAATCAGGTGTCCGTTTATCTCCATAACCCACCAATTTTTAATAAATCCCGAAAATAACCTAAATTATGAGTTTTAAAGAGGTCATTTTCGCGATTTACCCAATGGAGATTAGGGATTGCAATTTACCGGAAGTTTTAATAACCGGTAAATCGGTAAATAAAAATGTAAATAACCGGTTAACCGGTATTTACCGGTAATTTTTAGAATGAATGATTAGGGTGGCGAAAATGGCAATTGTCTTTTTCCATGTACAAAATTATCTAAATTTAACAAAAAACATTTTTATATACGTATAATTAATATAATTAGGCTTTGAGAAACATATTTAGTTGATTATGGTGATGTTGTATATGGAAAGTTATTATCGGCGACAGCAAAAAACAAAATTCAAAAACTTCAAAATTCATGTATGCGTTATATTTACAGTATCCCATATAGACAACATATATCACCACATCTAAATAAACATAGCATATTAAACATGGAAAACCGCAGACGTTTACACATGCTCACACTTATTTGGCGAATACTACTAGACTTGATGCTGCGTTGTGGATGCGCGTATATTTCTTTTTCTTTTTCCGATATAATTTTATTTACTTTTAACCTTTTTGCTTCGCTTCGCGGGGTCTGCCCATTCCCCTTGTCTGCTCGCATGTTTGGGTGCTGTTGTTGTTATTATTGTTATTATTATTATAAAATATAACATTTGTTAGATTATTACAATTCATTACTGAATATTAACAAATAAAATAATAATTATTTTTTTCTTGAAATTTTAGATTTATATGTATTAATATTTTTTTATAATCTTAGATTTAGGTTATTTTTATTTGGGCAAATGGAAGAACAGCTATATAGTTTAATTTGTACCATTTTTACTTTGAGTAAAATAAATGTATTATTATTATTATTATTATTATCATGAACAAACAAAAGGTTATTTATCAAAAGGAAAAAATATAAATGAAATAAATTTAAATAAATAATTATTCTGTAAAGAACAAAAATCACAAACATAAACTCAAATAGGGCATTTACTGAATACCTAATCTAAAAATACAATATTTTTTAAAAATAGCCCGTTAAAGTGCTGTTTTTCAAAGCTGTATCTGTTAGTCGTCTGATATTTGTACATAGAATACCACCAACTGAAAATGCCCTTCCTCTATCGATATTGGTAGGTCGATAAGTTAATAAGAATTGGTAATAACATTCTTCTAAATGTTTTCCACGGATATTTGAGGCAGTGAAATATTCAATTTCCTGTCGCAATATATTGTCAATGTCTCTCTTACTTGTATTTCTTAGGGCTTGGTGTTTGGGTTGTACTTTTTATAATATTATTTATTTATTGCTAAAAGTGCTCAGTGTTGGGACAGTCACTCTATATTTAGTGAATACTAGCCACTGACATAAATAGAAACGTTGAATACGTGACATATCGTAAGTTCAGGATTTACCGAAATAACCGGTAAAAAATTAAAATAACCGGTAATTATCGTCATGTGTTTTTTGTCCTGTTTACCGGTTAACCGGTTAACCGGTAATGCAATCCCTAATGGAGATCCAGGAACAGACCACTTGTTTTATTTTGTGGAACTGTGATATTGTTTGTTTTCTGGCATTCATCATAATTTAAACACGTATCATTTTTTACAGGTTATTGTTATTTTTTAATCGTTCAGAGATGTGCTACTTCCACGTTTAATGCTTAATTACTCGCAAATAGTGAGACCAAATAAAAAAATATAGAAACAAAAGTTGTTTATGTTTTAGTGCAAAATATGAATCTGTAAAAAAAATATTTATATTTAAAAAACTAAAGTTGACCTTGAAGTCCTCCATCAAATTTTAAAAAAATATAGCCATTAGATCCCACTTTTCAAATGATGAAACTTTTGTCTGAAACATTTTTCTCGAAATTTCTTTATTTTCAAGTTATTCGCGTTTGTCAACATAAATGTCTCATCCGGTATATAGAATATAGAATACGGTATCGGTAAAAATAACACTAAAAGTATTTTTAATTTTTGTACTAGGATGCCCCTTTGAGAACCATTTGCCCTGAAAGGTTAAATCTTGAAGAAGTTTTTTGCCTATAACTTCCAAACTACTGCATCGATTGTAATATTTGAATAGTATATACAGTGACCGTCAGTAATTGAAAAATTCGTATACTGTCTAGGAAGCCAGGAGTGGAACACCCCCAATTGTTTATACCCTGAAACTTTGACAAACGTTTTTGGAATTTGGGGTGACATTTTTATATTACTTGAACAATTTTCTAAATAAAAGTTAATCTTGCTTGATACCGATAAAACGATTGGTTATCGAGAAAACGTCATTTTACCAGTAATAGATCAGGAATGTTCATTTATCATTTGATTACACAGGCACACACAAAAAAATGTTTCTTCCAGAGATCAGAATACCATATTCCCATATTTTGAAGGATTGAGTAGCTCATCAGAGGTCACTGCCGGTCCCAAGCCCGGATAAAGGAGGAGGGTTGAGTCGACGGGCCTGCGACCCGGCACCCGGAAAAAATTGAAGTGCAAAATATCCCAACACGACGCCTCGGAACCAGACTGGGAAAAACGGAAAACGACTGTGCAAACGAAAAAGGATAATGAATTTTGGATGTCGGAACGTGCAAGGACTGAACACTAAATATAAGGAGATCTTTAGAACGATCAGAGAATATGAGCTAGATATTGTCGTCCTTAGCGAAACTAAGAAAAAAGGAAGTGGAAACGAAACAAGAGACAACTTTATACATTTCTATAGCAGGGTAAACAAGGAGAGAAGGACAAGAGCTGGAGTTTCCATAGCGATCAATGTAAAGCTACAAAAATACATAAAAAGTTGGGAAGCAGTTGATGAAAGACTTATAACAGTGGATCTTGATTTTCAAGGACACAAGATAACAATAATCGTAGTATATGCACCCACGAACGATGCAGAAGATGCGGATAAAGAGGATTTTTTCGAAAATCTGATGATTCTACTAAATAGGGTAGGAAAGAGTAAATAAATAGTTATTATGGGTGATTTTAATGGCCGAGTTGAAAAGAGATCCGGAAACAGAATAGTAGGTAACCACGGGGAAGACACTGAAAACGACAATGGTTGCAGATTAGTAGAACTGTGCGACCAGTTTGATTTAAAAATTTTGAATGGGTTCTTTGATCATAAGGATATACATAAGTTTACTTGGACTCAGTCCACGAGAGGACTGAAGTCAATTATTGACTACATTATCGCCAAGCAATCTTCCGAATTTAGGTTTGCGGATGTTAGAACTCAAAGGGGAGCATGTAGATCAGATCATTTCCTAGTTAAAGGAAAAGGGTTTATGAGTTACAAATCGCACAAAAACAACAAAGTCCATAACTTATCAGATGTCGATAGTCCAAAATGGCCCAAATATAATACAGAAAGCCTGAAAACGAGTCCACAGTATTCTTGTTCAAATTAAGACTTGCAAGCAAGATAAAACAGAAACCAACTAGAAGTATTGAAGAAAGATAGACTTCTGCAAGAATGTATTCACAAAGCAGCCAAAGAAGCTCTGGGAGAAAAGAACAAAGCAAAAGAAAGAAAGGAGGACCCATGGTGGACAAACGACATTGAAAATCTAGTGGAAGAAAAGAAGATGGCCTACCTTGAATGGCTTTCAACAAAAGATATAGAAGACAGACTTACGTATAATAGGTATAAATATCAGGCAAAAAAAAGAAATTAAGAAAGCTAAAAATCAAGTGTGGGAAGAAAGATGTAACGAAATAGACTCAATGATAGGAAGCTCAAGATCACGACAAGCCTGGAAAACCATAAAAACCCTTAACACCAATACTAAAGAGACAAGAATAATAGACCCGGTAGGAATTGATCAATGGAAAAGATATTATCAGGAACTATTGACGGAAGATCGAATCAACTTTAAAGAGATAGATTATAGGATAGAACACTGCCATCAAAGGGTCAGAGATATAACACCACAAGAAGTCCTAAAAGAAACTAAAGTCATGAAGAATAATAAGTCTCCAGGTCCTGGAGGTATACCCATAGAGCTGATAAAAAATTCCCCCACGGTAGTGATAGAGATATTGACAGAAATCTTCAATGATTGCTTAGGAGGAGAAGAAGTTCCTAAAGAATGGAAATTGGCTAATATTTCACCAATTTATAAAAAAGGGAATAAAAAAGATTGCAATAATTATAGGGGAATAAGTGTCACATCTTCTTTGGGTAGACTGTATGGACGAATACTTAAAAAAAGAATTGAAGAAGAGCTGGAGGAATCAGAGGAACAGAGCGGATTTAGACCTGGTCGATCATGTGTCGATAATATCTTTTGTCTTAAACAACTAGCAGAAAAGACTATTGCATATGGAATAGAACTACACATAGTGTTTATAGATTTACGGAAAGCATATGATAGTGTTCCAGAGGAAAAACTATGGGATGCTCTAAAAGATAAGGGAGTTCACACTGGCTATATTAATGCGATAAAACAACTGTATAAGGAAATAAAAAGCAGAGTAAAGTTGGGTGTTAGTTTGTCAAATGAATTCATAGTGAACAAAGGCTGCTGTATCTCCCCCACGTTGTTTAAAATATATATTGATAAAGCGATAAATGAATGGAAGAAGAAATGCAAAGTGCTAGGAGTTAAGATGGAAGACGAAACCCTATACAGTCTATTATTCGCAGACGACCAGATTATTGTGGCAGAAGACGAGGACGATGTAAATGACATGTTTAGGAAATTGGTTGAAGAACTGGAGAAATGGGGTATGGAAATGAATATTGATAAGACGCAGTAATGGTAATAGGAGCACAAGGACGAGACTTACAGACAGACAAAGGAATAGTAAAAAACACGAAAGAATACAAATATCTGGGTACAACATTTACTGATAGAGGAAAAGATGATCAAGACATTCAAAATAAAATTAAAAGAGGAAAGAACATTGTCAAGCAATTACATCCGGTACTATGGAATAACAACATAACTAGCTATACAAAAAGGCGAATGTTTAGCACGTTTAAAGAAAGCAGGGTTACATATGGAGCGGAAGCCTGGACCCTGAACAAAGGTTTAAGAAACAAAATCAACGATACGGAATTGATGTACTGGAGAAGATGCTGCAAAACAACAATTTTAGATAGAATAAGAAATGACGAAATTAGAAACCGAATGGGTGTCGATATTACACTTACGGATAGCATCGAAAAGAAACAACTAATGTGGTATGGGCATATGAGAAGACTAGAACAAGAAAGATTACCACAGAAAATTTGGAGGTGGAAACTTGAGAACAGGAGGAAAAGAGGAAGGCCAAGAAGGACCTGAAACCAGGAAATTAAAGAAGCCATGGAGAAGAGACAATTAGAGGAAGAAATGTATTTAGATAGAGAGGCGTGGAGACTGGGGTGCGGTAGACTGCCAAAAAAGCTGTAGACAAGCCGTTTATATATATTAAAATAGCCCTTTGTAATATGTTGCACTAGAGACATTTGTTGTTTTAATAAAAATAGCGTAAAAAAATAGTTTTAAAAATTGGCGAAGGTGCCGGGAAATCTATATAAATATAATTGAAAAAATATTCGGTCAAATTGACTAAAACATTATATACAAAGTATGTTGTCTTCGTGATCAAAAAATTTTAAATGAAAAGCTTTCGGAAATTGCTGCGGAAATCCCCCAACGATTAATTCAAAATTCGACAAGATACAGAATTTAACAAGAATTTATAGTTGTATCTCGGAAATTAGACATAGGATCGAGTTGAGCCCATGAAAGCTTTTGATCAGAAAGTCGAAATCTACAATATAATAAAAATTCAGCCAATTTCACCAGGGGGCAATTCCCATAAGAAATGAGCGGGGTCCTTTGGAGGGGGTGTATTTCAAAATAATTTTTACAAGGGCTTATCAACTGAACGTCGCTCAACGACATGTGCCGCCTGACACTATTGATAGTCAAATTCATAGCTATCCTCCTTTCCCGGCTAATGTATAGTTACCTTTTTTTTTAGGTGATTCAAGTTTTTGCGAAATTATTTTTTTCTATGTATCATTAATTTTGCAAAGACGTTTGCAAATAAAATACCTTAAGACAAACACGAATTTAAATGTTTTAATACAAAACGTAACAACCTATATTACAACTTTTATAATTTTACAATAAAAAGCTCTGCCGCACATTTTTAGATGATTATGTACAAAACATAACACGGCGATTACACGACTTTTAAAAAATATACTGGAATACTAATCTTTATGGCCCAACATAATGGAATATATAAATAAATCATAAATTCTTAAAATATTTTACGTCTTTTTACAGGTTTCGTCGAGGATTCCATGGTTTAATATAATGGTGTATTTGAATGAGTAATATACAATATATATATGCGCTAAGATTCTTAAGAAATGATCAAATTCAAATGAGATAAGTGTGAATGTACCTATCTATATAACTATAATCCTTATAATAAATTAATATATTAATTAATTCTAATAAAACTAGTTTCAGCTAAAACGTATGTTTAAGATCGAAGTAGTTATTAACATAATATACAAAGTGGCTCAGAACAATACCGCCCTTTTTAATTTAGGAATTCATAAATTACCATTACGCAACAAGTGCATAAAGTGGTACTTTTTTCATGAATGGGAAGTTTGATTCACGAGCCGTAGGTGAGTATGAGGCAATCCTATAAGTGAAAAAAAGCACTTTATGGATGGGTTTCATACATTTTTTCTACGACAGTCCTCAGCCTCTATATTTAGACAAATAAATTTCAAAATTAGCTTAAAAGTCAGAACACAAATTCATAATTTGACATTTCTGAAGTGAAGATTGTGAGACAACTTCAATTGTTTCCAATGCACTCATGGATCCGGCTATGCATAAGAGTGAAATAATGTTACTTTCTCTTAAAGCTTTTTACTCTTTTTCACTATTACCATAAACGTATGTTTTACGCATTAAAAATAATGAAAAAAAGTACAGTTTTTCTAATAGTTGTAGAAAAATTACTATTTCCTACAATCTTAAATAAACAAGTTTCAGAATTAACTTAAACATCAAAACACAAATCTATTCGGGCAAATCAGACGGAAGTCTAACAAATAGACGATGGATCACCCGCAACTAAGTTAAAATTGATAAATAACGCCTTCAGTTATCTCTTTAGAGAAATTCGGTTTTTATCAAATTAAAGTCCTCTTATTGGAACCATAAACTTTTATTTGAAAATATTTTTAAAATATACAAGGTAATAAATCAAGATTAGTATTCGTACTATTATTTTAAGATATCTATTTCCACATATGCATTAAGTATCGAGTCCTTTAATAACAATAATAACTATACTATTTTTAAACAGTATATCATTTATAGCTCGTTATTAAATGTTAACCTAGCTGTCTAATACCTCCACACCATATATATACATGTCCGTGAGGGTTTTCCTTGGATACATACAAATTCACGCTTTTAGAAAACTTCAATTCGCATTATTGACAGTAGCCCATAATAATTTTTACAGTAATTGTACCCTCCCGGAGTTCATTTGTCTGATTTGCACCAACAATTTGGCTTCAATTGTTTTCAATGCACTCTTATGATTCGACTATATGCTAGAGTGAAATAATGTTACTTTTTTTCACTAAATTATGAAAAATTCGATACAGGTAGTCATTATTATACTATACATAGTATATAGTATATAGTGACGGTGAAAGGTAAACTCTCATATGGTCAGATACTACTATACGTCGGACAAATGTCACTGACGTATAGCGACTTGCTAATTTGGAAGTACCAAGAGCGGCGACCTCTAGCCTTAGTGGGCTATACTCACTGTTTATGAAATCGGATTTGAAGGAAACAACTACTCAGCGGGCAAATACCCCGACCTGCATTGAATTACACCTTCAAATCATGATCAGTAACCAACTATCATTTGACTGTTCCTAACCAGACATAGACCGGTTTCGAACTTATTATGTTCTCATCAGTATGCCATAGGTCTATATAGTATATAGTATATAGTATATAGCATATAGTATATAGTATATAGTATATAGTATATAGCATATAGTATATAGTATATAGTATATAGTATATAGTATATAGTATATAGTATATAGTGTATAGTATATAGTATATAGTATATAGTATATAGTATATAGTATATAGTATATAGTATATAGTATATGGTATATAGTATATAGTATATAGTATATAGTATATAGTATATAGTATATAGTATATAGTATATAGTATATAGTATATAGTATATAGTATATAGTATATAGTATATAGTATATAGTATATAGTATATAGTATATAGTATATAGTATATAGTATATAGTATATAGTATATAGTATATAGTATATAGTATATAGTATATAGTATATAGTATATAGTATATAGTATATAGTATATAGTATATAGTATATAGTATATAGTATATAGTATATAGTATATAGTATATAGTATATAGTATATAGTATATAGTATATAGTATATAGAATATAGTATATGGTATATAGTATATAGCATATATAGTATTAGAAGTCAAAGAAGCCATTTCCGAAATTTCTTAAATAAGAGTTTTTTATCAGGAAGACACAAAGTTCATGTAAAAAAGGTGTTTTGTAACTCCATATCCTAAAATGACATTTGTTTGACGGTTTTAATGAATCAAAACAATGTCATTATTGACAAGTGTAAAATAAAGAAAAAAGTGTGAAATAAAGGAATTTTATTTTAGAATATGAAATAAAACTTATTGGTTTCTATGGAAACAACAATAAAATTTAGTCTATTTTTACAAAATTATATTGTTTTCTAATTTCGAATGGAGATACAAAAAATTTTGTATATAACTAACTCGAGACTAAAATGTGTTTTTTTACTCGTGTGGTTTATAGCACCCGCCTTCGGCTCATACTATAAACGTCCCACTTAAAAAAAAAAAACACTTGTTATATAAAATACTATTAACTAATTCGAAGGATTTTTTTTCACTTCTAGCCCAGACGACAGAGAACATTTTATAATGAAACCTACAAAAACTTGCAAAATGAATAATTTTTTTAAATGAGTTCGTGAAAGTGTATAGAATAATATCCTGAAAAGTTTACATTCCGCTCGGATGCAGAACAAAAAAAAAAGTGAAAAAAAAATTTTTTTCATCCATTTTTTAAAAATTTTGAAATTAAGTCAGGATAGGAAAAAATAAAAAATAAAGGTGGATAGACCACGTGTTTCTGAACAAAGAATGTCCTAATAAAATTTATCGATAAAATCACGGTATTCCTGGAAAAAAATAGTGAAATAACTTTGTCACTCTGCGCGGCCAAGCGCAGGGTTAAATGCAAACAATGGAACCTCTAAAAATTCTTAGCAGTTCTAAAGAGGGAAATAAAGCTTTTTTCTCTTTCTGATTACACATTTTTAATATTATTCTTAGTTAATAGGAGGATGAATAGTGAGTATGGAGGGAAAATATATAATTATGAACGCATACCCAGACACCACACATAGCCGCTGAATCGCTCGCTTGAATTTTTACGTGTCTTTACTGTATTGTATTTATTACAGCATCTCAGCTATATCCAATGGATTCCTTATACATTTTTTTTTGTTTTTTTTTTATTTCTGTTTACATAAGTATAGATATTGTCATGGAGTTAATTCTAAAAACAAGATAACAAGATAATATGGACAAATATAATTTAACTTACCTAACTTTAATTAATATAATTCATTAAAATTTCAAATAAAAACATTACAAAAAACATTACAACACATTTCAAGTAAAACTATATAATAACAGGCACTACAGTAATTTAGAGTTCCAAAAACTCTTCCACGGAATAATAGTATATTATGTTACTAGGAGTAGAACGCACTCTTTTTTTGTGTTGAGCCCAGGATTTGCGGCTGAGGCGAAGCCGAAGCCGCAAACTCGGCGAAACACAAAAAAAGGCGTTCTACTCCGTGTAATATATACTATTTTTTCTTCAAGAGTATTAAAATGCAAAAATTCATTTATTTATCATAAATGTACAAATATTCAAACTACAGTTTTACATGTTGACACAATGTGACAAGTGGCTAGTGGATAGCGCGCCACCGGTGGCTTTCGGTATTAACATTATGTTACTAGTAAAACAATACCCACTGCGGTGGCGCTTTCGGAACTAACATTATGTTACTAGTAAAACAATGTCCACTACGGTGGTATTCGGTACTAACATTTTGTTACTAGTAAAACAATGTCCTACTTCTACTTCTGTTTTTGGTGACATAATTTAAACATTTTAATATGCTTGAAGAAAAAAGCAATTATCGACTAGAAACGTTCTTAGTTTTTGTTTGGCATGCAATTTTTTATATCTGAGGGCAATTTATTGAATAAATAACTTCTTAATGTATTGGAAAAGTTCCAGAATTTATATTCAAAACAATCAAAGATATTTTCATAGCTATAAGGATAAGATCGTGAAAATCGCAATTTCTTATCATGATGTCATCATGATGTATTTTCGAAGAAATGCATGCAAGTAAACGAATTTGTATTTGAACATTCGAAAAGTATAAATTTTTCTAGAAATGGTGATATTTTATTTCTTCCAATGGGTCAAGTTACAGCCTCCAATATATATATTTATCAAGAAAATCATCAAGCAAGGAAATTAAAGTGATTTGAGATGTACTTTTTTGTGAATCCACCTTACTAACTAAAACTTAATAAACCATAATATAATAATCATGAATGTACATACTTTTTAACAGTTCTGAATGAAGGAAGACATTTTTTGAAGGGCTTTTATATTTTTCTATATTTTTTATTGCGACTATTGAGTTCGGGCGTCATAATATATATAAGTATATTTTTCCCATCCATCCTTTGCTTGTATTGTTTAAAACAAAAAGCGTCAGAAAGCTACAATTTCCATCTTTTAAATGAACCAACACTCATGTAGATTGAACAAATTCTGATTTAGTGACATGTAATTCAGTGCGCCGGTGTCACAGTGCGCGCACGCATGGATCTCGCTCCGAGTTATAACGTTATATTTGACTATTTTTTTTTCGGAAAAGCCGTGGTTTTAGCGATAAATTTTGTTAGGACATTTTTTGTTCATAAATACGTGATCTATCCATCTGTATTTTTATTTTTCCTAGCTTGACTTAATTTCAAAATTTTAAAAAAATATAAGGAAAAAAAATTTTTTTCACTTTTTTTTTAATGTAAACTTTTCAAGATATTATTCTGTATACTTTCACGAACTCGTTAAAAAAAAATACTCATTTTGCAAATTTTTGTAGGTAAATACCTTCATCGAGTGGACTATTATTATTTTTAGGGCGCATCCTATCGCCTCCGCCAGAATTTTAAATTTTGATTTAATTTTTTTTATGCTGTATTTCATGAAATATAAAATCATATTAGTTCATAATATTCTAAAACATTAAGTATTAGAAGGTATCACAATATAAAGTAACATTCTTAAAACCGGAAATTTTTTAACTTGACCTCTTGCAAATTTTTTGAGCTGTATTTCAGAAACTAAACGCCAGATCGAGTTGGACCTTTTGATCAGAAAGTCGAAATATACAGCATATTAAAAATTCAGCCAATTTGACAGAAATTCAATTTCTATATTTACTTATACGTCAAAACACAAATTTATAATTTGACATTTCTAAAGCGAGGATTTTGGGACAACTTCATTTGTTTTCAATGCACTCTTATACTTTGGCTACACTCTAGAGCAAAATAATGTTATAGTTAGTACAGTACCTAGAGGTAAGAAATATGCAAAACTTCGGAATAATGTCATATTGAAAGGATTTCGCTCATTTTTGGCAGTATGATAGTAAATGCTTCACAGGAAAGTTTCTATATTGTGCGGGGGCTTGCTAATTTATAGGGGGTGGATGCCACCCCCTCTCAGGGGGTGGCACTTAAAAAATATTTATATTTATTGGAGCTGAAGTAGAATCAAATTTTAAGAAGAAAAGGTTCTATGCAATTTTTCACATGAATTGATAGTTTTTAAGTTATAAAGTCTTCAAAATTGCGATTTTAGCTTAAAAAAAATGTATATCCAAACGGCTTTCGTCAAGTATCTCTAAAAGTATTAATTTATCGAAAAAATGTTGCAGACCAATTACAGAAAGTACAAACTGGGAATTAATTATATTTTTTGTTTATTGATGTAGGATTAATAATTTCGGAGATATTTAAGTTTACATTTGGCATCCAAGTGTTCATAAGATAATTATTTAGAGTGAGAGTTAAATATTTCAAAAACTGTGACACCTACGTCAAGGATGCTAATAGGTGAAATAACAATAATTAAGCTTTCAACTATTTTTTTATTTGTTTCTGTAGCATAAAAAACAAAGATTTATGACCGAGGCAACACATTTTTTTAATAACAACGTCGCCATTTTGTTACTGTAATTAGCCAGTAATTAAAAAGAGGAATTGCAAACACTGTTTTTCATTAATATATAGCATGACGTAGATGCTCAAATTTTTTGGTTTGTATACAGCACTTGCTTTAGAAAGAAATACAGTTTAAATTATAAAGGTATTTTCGATAAAACGTAATTTTTTTTCCTTTTCCAAATATCTCAATAAATATTAGTTTTATTGAAAAATGGGTAAAGACCAAAAATATAGCTCATAAACTGATAATGCATTTCGCTTGTTTATTTATTTACATAGATTTAATAGTTTCGGAGATATGAAAGTTTACAAATGGTGTCCGAACGTTTATAAGACGAAAAATGCAGTTTAAATGTTAAATATCTCAAAAATTGCGACACCTACGTGCTAAAAAATGAAATTAAAGACAATTAATTACGCTTTCAAATTATTTTCTACTCGTTCCTGTAGCATGAGAAATAAAGAAGTTATGACGGAAAAATATGCGTATTTATATTGTTTTATATAAAAAGGTCGCCATTTTATTACTCTAGTTAGCCAGTAATTTAAAAAAGTTATCTCAAATACAGTTTTTCGTTAAGATGTAGCATTACCTAGATGCTCAAATTTTTTGCTCATTTAAAGCACTTGCTTTAGAAAAAAATGCATTTTAAACTTTAAAGGTAATTTCGAAACACTTGAATACCAAATATAAACTTAAATATCTCCGAAATTATTAATCCTACATCATTAAACAAAAAGTATAATTATTTCTCAGTTTGTACTTTCTGTTTGGAAACACATTTTTTTTAAGCTAAAATCGCAATTTTGAAGTCGTCATAACTTAAAAACAATCAATTTATGTGAAAAATTGTATAGAACCTTTTCTTTTTATTTTTATTTTTTGGATATTTTTTGAAGGTGCGATTAAAAAATTTTACTTTCAGTAGTTTCTCTTGTTTATTTAACTTTTACATAGTGAAGCAAATTATTGCGAAATTTTCTTTATGTTGGGTACCATGTGAATGTTACAGGAAAATAATACCCTGATTTAATTGAATTTACCGGTGACTCCGCCAAATCTTCGAATATGGAAAATAAACTCCACAATTTGTATAATATATAATAATACACTGATAAAAGTGATACGGCAGAAAGCAAAATTGTTTCTGATTGATCCCACAAACAACCCACACCTATAGACGTTCTACTGCCGTACATTCAAATGGGATCAAAACTGAAGCGCCTCTGGTGGTTGGAAGCGCAAGCGGAGCTATATTGGCGGCCGGCGGGAAGTTTTAAATAATCTTAAATCTCATTTAAATGCTTTTAAAAGCAGTACTATGCCACATTTGATAATTAAATATCAAAATATAACTAGCACAGTTTCAAAGACACTGAAATTATGCTGCAGAAACAAAATATTTTGGGTAATAAAATTAATGATTCAAGAGGTTTGAATAACATATATTAATTAAAACTGAATAGTGGAAGCCCTTCTTTGAAATAATTAATCAATCATGATGATCTAATAAATCACTTTTTACATTATTTTTTATCACTAATTTATTGTAACTAAACGTAACTGCAGTTTCAACACTAAGCGTGTCATTTTCAAATATTTCACATTTCACAAGAGATCCTCGTTTCAAAATGGAACGCTTAATGTTGAAACTGCAGTAAAGTTTACTTACAATACATTAGCGATAAAAAACAAAGTAAAAAGTGTTTTATTAGATCACCATTGTAAAGCACCTTCCGCATAAATAATACCGGCTTTCAAAATGTCGATGACAAACAGTGGATTGTTGATTACTCTTAACCACTTTTTAAAATCTATTGAGGTCTTTAGATGGATGAGGGAACCGATGCTTATGAATCATACTGTCCTCACAATTAATAACACAACATTTTATATTCCATTTCCAAACAATAAACAACTTTGACCATAACTTTGACGTTTGTGACACCACGTCGCTGCCAACTATTTTTTTTGCTACCAACACTATTGATAAAATTACTCTAGAGCGCGACATCTCTGGGTTGGAAGCGCAACTACACTTACATCACGTGACCGTACAAAGTGATTCCATTTGCTTCCATATAAGTTGAAAGTCTATAGGTATGGGTGGTTTGTGATTGATCCTCATCTCAGATAAACAAAGAAATATATGGATAAATAATCTCATTTGAAGTACACAGAAGTTGTGTGTAGGGAGCATAACCTCCTAAGGGGCAGAGTGGAGAGGAATGTTTATGTTTATGGAGTCGCCTAATCAGAGGCGTAGACAGATAAGGGGGTTAAAATTTTTAAAATAATCGATTAATGTTCTCGACTATTACTTAATACTATATCTGACAATAATAGTACTACGACTCTATTGAGACAAAAAGAGTACTGTTTGGTTAGAATTTTTACAAAATGTGTTATTGAAGAGAAATGAAAGTATTGAACTGTCAATTCTCAAAGTTAAATGGTTCTTAAACGATAAGTTACTCTACATTTTCTGAGTAAAAAAAAATTAACTTTTGGTTAGGATATAAAAGTAACTTGATGTAGGTATATCCTGGGGTTATGCGGTCTTTATAATAAAATTATTATTTTTGTTACGTTTCGGTTTATTCAACCATCGTCAGAAAACTACAATTAAATGAAGACAAATATTTTTTTAAATGCTATTTTTTATACACATGGATTTAAATTGTATGCGTATAAAAAATAGCATTTAAAAAAATATTGGTCTTCACTTAATTGTAGTTCTCTGACGATGGCTGAATAAATCGAAACGTAAGAAAAGAGTAATTTTATTATAAAGACCGATAACTCAGGATATAACTGCATCAAGTTAATTTGATATCAACGGTCAAGAAAATAAAAACATTTATATATGTTAGCATATAAATGAAACCAACTTTTTCATATTACAGTATAACATATTCATCTAAAAGTTTACATACTTATCACTCTACAGTACCGGCAAGCGTTTGATTAGGTATGACAATAAGAGCAAGCGAGAATGAAACAACTAGGCTATTTTTTTTATCGTATCACACATCCTACTCGTGCCACCTGCTTTCCTCACTACATGTGCGTGGGCAGCTCTGTTTGCATGCCTAATCCAAGACTTTCCGATACTGTATAATGAATCTGGTCATACGCTACCCGTACCATATACATAAAACAAAAATAACATTATATTACTTTTAAATCTCTATTATTATTGTAAACAAATATACTCTACATAATGCACTACCTTATAGAGCGGGAGCTAAGTGGCTTTTTCGGCAGTTCATCGCTTTATGAACTTTGAGATATTTTTATGGTTTAATGGATGATAACGATTCATAAAATCGACTTCTGGCGGGGCACCTCCTGTCAGGAGCATCACGAACACTGTTTAAAAATCAGTGAAATCATGTCATCGTTACAAGGCTCATTTTTTTTGTGTGTACACATTTTATGTTTAGAATGAATAAAATATGATCGTCAGAAAGTGTGGGCCGTCAGGAGGCGCAGCCAGAAAGGTAATAATGATACAATACATCTGAGATACGGTACGGAGTCAAGTTAGCCGAAAGTGTTAAATTCCTATATATTTAAGAGCCTATGGTACTTTTGTTGACTTTGTTTACGGGGAGGCTATTCTATTGTTGAAGGAGCTTATATTTACGTTTTAAAAAGGAGCCAGAACTTGTAACGATGAGTTTAGAGTTCTGAGATGAAATATGAGAAAAAAAATCCAATTTTCTTCAAAAATCCTAAACATTTTCTTTCTGGCTAGCCTTACTGACGGGAGTTTCTTTCTGGGAATTTTTTTCTGTGTTCAGAACATAAAACATGCTCAACCTTAAAAAAGTTTGTAAAGATGATGTTATATAACTCCGTTTTTTTACCACTTTGACCTTTCTGGTTGCGCCCCTGATGGCCCACACTTTCTGGCGATCTTATTTTATTCATTCTAAACATAAAATGTGTACACACAAAAAAACTTGGCTTTGTAACGATGATATAATTTCACTGATTTTTATACCATGGCCAACTCGACGGGCTGACATATGCCAGAAGTCTATTTTGTCAAGTTCGATAGAATTAATCAGCGCATAGAAAATGCTTGTCACGATGAGTGCCCGAAAAAGCCACTTAGCTCCCACACCATTACTTCCAGTTTTTAATTTTAATATTGTTGAATATAGTTACGATAAAGATAATACAGATTCCTTATCAAATCTGTTTTCGATACAACGCATCAAATTATTTCAATCTGATATGGCTATAAAAAAATATAATAAATTGCAGTTAATTTTCTAACTTGGTAAATTTAATTTATATCGGTATCTTGGCAGGGCCGTGGAGAGAAAATATGGACCCTCAAAAAATTTTTTGATGAGCGGAAGTGAAATGAGTCTCTTGGTAAAACTACTAGGAAACAAACATTTTTCTTAAACATCTTTTTCCTGTCCGGGTTACATAAAAGTCATCAAACTTGAAACGATTAAAGCATACGTAATTGTAAATGCTTCAAATTTTGGTCAGTTACCTGTAGGACAGCGAGTCACTTTTTTCTAAGCGTAATATTTTCTGGGAGCCTACGGAATAACAACATAACGTACCACATATATCAGGCAACCCCAACAATTTCAAAGTCAAGACTGTTCAGAAGGGGGTTACACATTTAGAAAAACGCAGATATACATCCATTACATATCAACGTTGCCAATTTTAAAGCTGGGGATCGAACTCAGTGCATTATTATTTTGAAAAGTTAATACAGTCTATTATTATGTAATAATGTAAACATTCTGTAAAGTTTGAAATACTCGTACCAAATTTAAATAATTTTTATGTAACATTTAAATTTAGAGAAATAAATCTAAATCTATTAATCTATCTATCTATCTGATAATCACACAACTGTCTCTTTACGTTTTTTACTTGAGTGTAAAGACGAGAGAGGCAGAAGAAAAATTATTTATTGCTAGATCAGCAAAACAATAAGACAATAAACCTAACTATAACCCTAACCTACGACTATGTACACAACTATGCTTGCATATAAAACGAACAAGATTACTCCCTTTTGTAGATCTTTTAGTAAATTAAACAATCCTTAGTCATTTTTGAACCGTATAAAACGTGATTAAACTGCAAAATCAACACAAAATTGTTTATAACTGGATAAAAACAGCGTTAAAAGCAATAAAACAATATGGCGGCACAAGAAAATGTAAACAACTGTCAACGTCCTTCGGAAGAGAACCAATGAACGCCTCGATAGACATGTAAACAATGAATACGTGATATATCTTACGCGGAGACGGAAAGTATTATTTATCCATATATTTCTTTGTTTATCTGAGATCCTCATCGACCGAGTCCCGCGATGCACTCGAGAAGCTCGCGTTTACTCGGGGAAGACGGGATGTTCCGAGTTAGTTTATACAATAGAAACACGATACTATTATTAATATTTCGGGGAAATCACGCCGTTGTGAATGCAAACACGATATTATTATTAATATTGTCTAAATGTTGGTCGTGGCATTTTCTTAATTATTCTGTGTTTTTTATTGGGATGCTCTGTCACATGTATTTTCTTCTAAACAATGTCCGGGCAATCTACAAAATCATACAATTATCCAGTATTTTACTGAAAATTAACCTCTACACCTGTGACTTCTACGTCAAAGGATCAGTTAGAGGGTGCCCAAGGAACAATTTCGGTTTCCTAAATACATACGAGGATTCTATAAAACTATTTATAAAATGCCTCGAAAAATCTATTTTGCTGTAACAATATCCTTAATACCATCATAAAGCGACTTGGAGATTAAAAGGGCCCACCCGTATGAATGTTGTTAAAGGACTTTTTAAATTCCATCATCAAACTCCTTAGTGAGGCATAGTGCTGCTCTTGAAAACCTTGTTAGGGCCGTTTTAAAACCTTTCTTAAAACCTATTGTAAAGCTGTCAGAAGCTTTTTTTATTAGCTTTCTGCATTTCTAGAAAACACCTAGAAGGCTACCTTGAAACTGGTTTTTAAAACTCTCATAAATCCATATTAGAACTGAGAAGCTGCAAGAATGTCCACGAAGGAATCCAAATAATTTTATTACTGCATTTATTTTTTCTAAACTGATTTAAGCAAACACACCATCAGACTTATTGAAGATAAAAGGGAATTTGAAATTTATAAAGCGTAGAGTGGCACTATAACCTCTCTAAGGTCGATTTAAAAGGTAATAAAAAGACATCAGGTATGACAAAAAAATTAAAACCAACGGCAGTTTATCGTTAAAACTACAAAAAAACAAGGGGGCCTCAGAAATAATAATGATTTTAATATCCATACAAAATTTGCATAGATGCGTAATCAGCAAATTTAAAAAAGTAGGCTGCTTCTCGGTTCCTACGGTAATTTTCAAACGTTTCTTGCAATTCTACCTTAATTTGCTAAAGAAAAAGTGATAATTATTAATAATTATAATTGTGAGATTGATTTTGAATATTTTTATACAGGGTGTCCCGAAACTCCCGCCTTCCCCTTTAGGTGCTAATTCTCCATGCAAAAATAGTAAGAAAAGTTCCTATAAACATGTGTCCAGAAATGCTTCCTAAGGGAGCTACGGCCCTCTAAGGATGGCGCAAAAATAGGTGTTTTTACTAATTATCTAGGAAATGATTTGGGACAACTTTATGAAACTTGGTTAAATTTTTTAGACTATTAAAGGTTATTGTTCTACAGTATTAGCCAAAATTAATTTTATCCAGGGGCGGAGAAACGAGAGGTCGGTGTTCTTTGTTTCTACATATTAATTTTTCCATTTGATATTTTTAGTATTTTAATCCCTGATTATGATTCCCTGGTTAAGTCTGCATCCTTCTCTTTACAATTAGTCATATGGCAAGCCGTTTTCGAGTAGAAGCGGTCGAAATATTGCGTATTCGTTTGCTAAATGTGCATTATTTATTTTTCAAAGTAGGCGTAAAACAATAACCTTTATTAATCGAAAAAAGTTAACCAAGTTTCATAAAGTTGTCCCAAATCATTTCCGAGATAATTAGTAAAAACACATATTTTTGCGCCATCCTTAGAGGGCCGTAGCTCCCTTAGGAAGCATTTCCGAACACATGTTTATAGGAACTTTTCTTACTATTTTTGCATGGAGAATTAGCACCTAAAGGGGAAGGCGGGAGTTTCGGGACACCCTGTATAACAAGAAAAACATGGCCGGCCAACTAAAAACCTAATTGTCATTTTACAGTCCTCTCATTAAACTATATAATCTAATAATGGTAATGACTAATGACCTAGAACATTTACTCTAAATGAAGTCCTTTTAGCCTTTTTGTATACTATTACAAATAATCCCTTCCTTACATAAATGCAAATGCACTTGGCGAAGATCACATGGACTTGATAAAAGCTGTAATAAAACGTTTGGGATTTAAAAGAACCGCATCCAAGACTAACCGCGTTGACATTTGTTACAAAAAACTTAAAACTAACCTCAAAATAATTTGACAGTGTGACGCGCGCGTATATGTTGTTTATTATTTTTATAATAAATGTTCTATTGAGGTATTAGAAAGTGTTTTATGGAATTAAAATTTGCCTTTTAGATTTATAGAGGCCCTTTTTTCTTCATAACGATTTCATCACAACATTTGTCAAGGATGTTTTTACTAATAGGCTTTGAAAATGTCTAGTTTTAAAAAGGATTTAAAATGCATTTATTGCAAACATGTTAAAACCATAAAGAATAATTATAAACCTCTTTAAATCTAAATGGAATTTAAAACGTTAATAAAACTAATTAGCTTTATGGAGTTTTATGTAGGTATGATAAACCTATTACAAATACATATTATCCTAGAAGCAAATTAGCTTTATAATTAGGTCTTACAGAACAGAGCTGGGTAATTCCTTTTGAAAAAGTAATTAGCAATTGCAATTCCTTTTTTTTTCGTGTAATTGTAATTGTATTTAAGTAATTGTAATTAAATGAATATAATTCCTTTTTTAAAGACGTTCTTACGTTCTTTGTAATTGTAATTAGTTCCTTTTTGAAAAAAGTAATTTGTAATTGTAATTAATTCCTTTTTAAAAAAGTAATTGGTAATTGTAGGCACGGATTTAGAAAATTCTTGAGGAGGGGGCGCACATTTAAACTAAATATATAGCATTTTGAACTTTTTATTAAAAAAACCTAAATCTGCAAACCTTGGTCTTATAAATTACTGGAACAGGGGGGGCGCGCTCCCCCTGGGTCCCCCCTATAAATATGCGCCTGGTAATTGTAATTATATTTCAATTACAAGTAATTACCCAGCTCTGTTACAGAATGCTTTAAAGCTTACCATATAAAAGCAAGTATACTTGAAGCCTAAAAGGCCTTAACTACAACATTAATAAAGCACAAGACTATTTCCTAACCCTGACAAACCTTTCATAAAACCTCCTCATGTCCAAATGACTTTTAAATTGTTCCTTGGCTGGTTTTTGACAAATAATGAATAAGAACAAAAGTATAAAAATACGTATTTTGCTGACGTTTCGGAAAATGAATCTGTTTCCTTCTCAAAGCATATTGTAAGTGTTTGTGTGTTGTGTATATTAAATACACAGCTTTAAGAATATATTTGTTATATTCAGTATCCATAGATACTTACTGCTTACACAGAACTGTTGATATATCTAGTTGATAGTTTTATTTTAAACAATGTTGAGTTTGTTAAGTTCTTCTTTTAACATCGACAACCAGGTTGTGCAAACATCTACGGAACAATTCGACACGTATTTATCCTCATTCAATAATATTATAGCCGCTTCTTTAATTTTTCTTTTCTTGCTATCTGTCCCTTTTGTTATTTTTTTTCCAGTAAAATACTGGATAGTTGTATTATTTTGTAGATTCCACGGATACTGTTTAGAAGAAAATCCATGTGGCAGAGCATCCCAATAAGTAACACAAAAATTATTATTAATATTTCGTTTTTGGAAAATTGGCATTTTTGGTCTATATCTCAATTACCAATTGTCGAATCGAAAATCGAGTAACATATTCTTAAGGCACTTTTTTAATAGAATCCGGTGCTGATAAGAAGAAAATTACGCATGCCTCAGTTTTCAAACATTTATTGTAGTTTAGTTTTTCCTATTTTTGGCAAAATTATTTTATATTATAGGAAGTGGTGTTGTTGTTTTCCATGGCCTCTCACAAATATTTTAAATTTTTCGAAAATTAACCACTTTTTCTAGAGATAAATATGACATATGATATAATGTTTGATAGCTAATTAAGTTCTGATCGAATAATGAAGTAATTTACAGGATGTTCCATTTAAGAAAACACAAGTTATGTCTATGTCTCGAAAACTGAGGCATGCATAATTTTCTTCTTATCAGCAGCGAATTCTACTCAAAAAAGTGCCTTAAAAATATCTTACTCTATTTTCAATTCGACAATTGTAATTAAGATATGGTCATCCAAAAATGCCTATTTTCAAAAAACGCTCTGTACCTCCGTAGTCGAAAAAGATAGACGATCGCGGTTTACGCCATTGTTTGTTTCTTAAAAATCAAGCTGAGGTTTTGTCTGTCTGCCACAGTTTTAGAGAAAACCTCAAATCCCATCTAATTTGGTCCGCCCTGTACACTTTATTCCTTTTTAAATACAACTCTACTTGTTTTCAAGAAGAAATAGGTATAGACATACTTCTAAATTTTTGATTTTATGTTATTGTTTGGTACTTTAGCAGATGAGAAATAAATTAATTGTCAGTACAAAGCTGCTGTAACGTATAGTAGATACTTATCCATCTAATTTTAACTTGAAAAATAAAAACACAAATATTTACTGGTATGTATTAAGAATGTAGTAGCTATTTTATTTGTGTATCTGTGAATGTACCAAATCTATTTTTACAAAAAACACTCTGCCCCTCGTAGAGCAAAAAAGCATCTCCATTAACGTGTACCAACACAAAATAAAACCAAACCGTTTGAAAGCTTTCGAATAAAAAATGCACAGGTTCTGTTAACGCATTCTTTTGTTCCAAGGGATTATCCTAAAACATTTAAAACAAAAGGCTAGTCCCCAACATTCATCAACCAACACACACCTCTTCATGTCTCTTAAATTATTTAAAGCATATTTCTAAAAATATAGTTATAAAATTAAAGCAAAGGCGTTGCAGGAGCCGGGGGAACAAGATATCAACATTCATTTAATATTTTATCCCCTAAAAAGACCTGAAAAAAGCAAAACAATTCAAAATACACTTACAGCAAGGATAAAGTCCCACCCATGCCAGGACAATAGTCAAATGAAAAGTAATGGGTTACGCCCTTTTCATTTCAAAGAGCCAATTGAAGCCATGCAATGTCCGCCATCTTGAATAGGATATCAGAATAGCAGCACCAGCGCTCCAGCGGAAAAAACCCGAACTCATCACAGCTTTCATAAGTTTTAAGAGAATACACACATTTAAACTTGTCTCTCTCGAAAAATTCACGTGAATCGATAACAAGATCGATTAAAAAAAATATTTTTTGGTAAATAATGTGCATTATTATCTAGTCGTTTAGTGTAAAGAAGTTTATGAGGATTGAGACTGTTTATAGGATCTCCTTGGACTTTGTGAGTTCTTCACAGGAATTGTCATATGGTTAATACTTGACAAAATACTTTTTGGACTGTGTGCTAATTTGTGGAACGTTTTTATGAGAATTTGAGGCTGTGAATGTTTTTAATTAAACTGTTTTAAATAACTGTGCAAAGTGTCGCGCCAGGAAGAATATTTTTTTGGGACTGGTTCTCAGAAATCAGGTAAGTCATTGATATTTGTCATACACATATATTTGATCTAATGCGAAAAGTATATTAGGTATACCTACTACCTTTTAATTCAACAAGGACAACGGGAACGTTTAAAATATTAAATAAGACAAAAAATGTCTTATCCACGCACAAAATAAAAATATTTTATTTTACGAAAATCAATTACTTAGCCATATTCCCAGTTACATAATATTTGCTTTACAAAACTGCCGAATTTGCAGCCCGTCTGTCTAATATTTCCAATAGTTTCGAATGAAAGAACCTCAACAGAATTAAATCCCCGATATTCATCTCTATATAGGCTTTTTTAAATTTAAATGGTTATATTATAATATTGCGAAAACAATTTTAGAAAGGCTACAACTTATTTCATACACATAAAATTTATTGACACTAAAATGATCATTTATAAATACATATTTCAAAGAAATTCTCTTTTTTCATCAAAATGTATTAATTATAACAGAAAATTAGATAATTAACTATAGCTCGTTAATTTTAATGATAAAAAAAAAATAGTTGGAAATATTTTTATTATTAATTTTAATGGATGCATCCATAAACTGATAAAAAAACAGTTGAGAATATTTTTATCGGTTAATTTTACAGGCTATAGATTCCAGTTGTAGTGTGAATTAGCATCGCCTTCAAATGTAATCTGATTTAATCTCCTGAGGCCTTAATTGGTTTATTTTTATTATTTTGCAGTTAAATACTTTTATATTTCCCTTTGAAATATTTATATTATTAAGAATTTTGCAGAGTGAGATGGAAATATTCGTTTATTTTCAGTTTATTATAAATAATTTCAAAATCATAAGTGGTATGTATGTATAATCTTTAAAGTAGTTTCAGATACTTCTCATTGCTCTAAGGAATACAATCATAATATACAGTTTGTATCATAAGTTTTGTATATAGTTAAATATGCCATGCTCTAATAATGAACATAGGACCTATTTTCAATGACAAACTACAATATTCAAGTACAACAGATATTTACAATAAACAAAATATACAGTTGTATTCGTTAAAACAATAGCAAGTATATAAAATAGTTTTAAATATTATACTATATTTGGTTTTTAAATATTTATAAAAAATCGAACATAAACGCATATGTCCATCATTTCATTCTACAATATCCTATCTTCAAGTCAAATTAGAAATTAAGTACTTATGATTAATATACTCTATATACCTACTACCTACATATAACTGGAAAAATATTGACAAATCTGAAATATCTCGACGATTACACCGGCACACAAAAAAAAAGTCGGATAGAAGGCAGACCTATGTACTCCCATGTATTTTGACCCGTTGTCCGTTTTGCCCGATTGGCACTTTCATTTTTGCTAACCTCAAAAAACACCTTAAAAATGCCAAACAAGTAAATAAAAACCTTAAATGCGTTGATCACTATATCTATACGTAATTTGGGGCGCTGAAACTGAATATGAGGTCAGAATTAGCCGATCAGTTAGGAATTTTGACATAACCTCAAAAAACACCTAAAAAATGCCCCAAAAATCCCAAATAAGTAAATAAAAAGCTTACATGAACTGATCACTATATCTATACGTAATTTGGGGCAGAATTTACGCGCGACGATCGAATATCTTATAAAATCCATATTTAGTATGAAAACGTACTCAAAAATGACTGAATCATAGCCCGAAATTGACTTTGCTCTACATAATATCTGAACATATAATTTCCGACGTATTTTCACGAGCTGAACACGATACCGTCAGAATTAAAGCGCAACCGGTCGATGAGAATATATGCTGAAATGATATTTCTCTATGAAGCAGATTGCACTTTAATTCTGACTACGGTATTGTGTTCAGCTTGTGAAAATACTTGTTTGGGATTTTTCGGTCATTTTTAAGGTATTTTTTGAAGTTAGCAAAAATGCAAGAGCCAATCGGGCAAGACGGACATCGAATTCGTGTTCAGCGGGTCAAAATGCATGGGAGTACATAGGTAGGTCCGCCTTCTAGCACTCGACTTTTTTTTTGTGTGCCTGTGTTATTAAACTTCTTTCAAGAATTCGATTCCAATTAAATAGTCAAATATGACTAGAGAGTATGTTCTACGATTTCCGCTGAGCTTGGTAGCTTGTTATGCATAAAATTATAAGCATCTAATGGTATTTTTTCTCATTGTCTGCATAAATGTAATTTTGCCATTTAGGATTATAGTGTAATACTATCCTGCAACTTTTCTGTTTAATAAACTAATTAAAACTCTGATTAATTATATCAACAAAATGAATGAAAACATTACATGTAATTATAAGTACCTACTTACTGGTATACATATACATTTGTTTAAAAACAAAGGAATTATCTGATCAGAGATAAAGGATAATTGAATTCTTACTATTAAAAATAATATTGTGAATGAATTTGTTAAAGTTTTAATGTCAGTTGAGTAGCTTTAAGAAAAAGTCACAGTGAGCGAATTAAATAATGGACACTTTTCTTTGTTTCTAAATTTGATCAACAGAAATCAAATATAGGGCAGTGCGAAATTAATTGGGACAATCTGTGGTTTAATTCAAATATGACAAAAAACTGAATATTGATGAAAAATTTCAAATTTTTCTAAATATTCTTGTTAAACAAATTGATGTTGCTTTCCCAATTAAAGTAAAGAATGTAGTTCCTGAAAAAACAAAGATAGAATGGTATAATGACGAGATTCGAGGTATGCGCAAACATCTAAATTTTCTTTACTATTTAAAAAAACAATATCCAAATCTAACAGGCATATGTGATAGAGTGAATCAATATAGACAGTTTTATAGAAGTCTTTCATTTCTCGTAGTACAAACATGGCAAAAGCATCTTGGGATATAGTCAATTCTATACGTGTAAATAAAAAGTGTACCATTAACGACTGTAATTTAAATGCAAATGACCTTAATAATTTTTTTACAAATATCGCTTTCGAGACTACAAAAAACATATCAAGTACTATTGATCCTATCAGCCTAGTCACAAGTATGGTAAATAAAAATGATTTTATTTTTTAAGAGATTTCTTTTATTGAAATGCGCGATCTTTTAAAAAACATCAAAAATAATCCCAGTAAAGACATATATGACGTAAATATTAACATTATAAAATATGTACAGGATGTTTTTATTATTCCTCTTACAAAGTTAGTAAATTTATGTATAAATAGTGGAACTTTTCCGCAGTGTCTAAAAATTTCAAATATAATTCCACTTTTTAAGAAAGGCTATGTAAATGACATGACAATTATCGACCTATTTCAATTATACTTACGCTGGGAAAAATAATAGAGAAAGTCCTGTTTCGACAACTCGTTGCTTTTTTTGAATCAAATAATATTCTGTCAAATTGTCAATTTAGTTTTCGCTCTGGAAAATCTACGACTGATGCACTTAACAAAATGGTGGAAAGCATAATAGTGGCATTGGAAAATAAAAACTTTGCTGGAAGTATCTTCTGCGATTTGTTGAAAGCAATCGACTGTGTGTAGCACGATATCCTGGTCAATAAACTTAAAAAATGTGAGCTGAACACTTCTGCCGTAAATCATATCTAACAGGCAGAGATCAAATAACTACATATCAAATAACTATATATAATGGAGTATCATCGTCATCAGAAAAAGTAAAATTCAGAGTTCCTCAAGGTTCCGTACTTGGGCCCCTATTATTTATAATATATGTTAACGATATACCTAATCATATAAATGACACTTCACTCGTATTGTTCGCTGATGACACCACCATGATTAATATAAATAGCAATCCAAACAATTTATTGCAGGATATGCAGCTCTCACAGTTGAAAGCTTCTGACTGGTTCAGATCAAATAAATTATATCTTAATAATTTAAAGACACAAACTATGATTTTTTCAACTCGGTGCTTAGATCATTTCGACAATCCCGAAAATGTAAAATATTTAGGAATAATCATAGATCCCCATCTACGTTGGGATCAATATGTTGATTACCTATGTGTTAAACTTTCTAAAGTTGTATATCTGATAAGAAATTTAATGACAGAATTGCCTGAAAATGTTGTAAAAACAGTTTATTTCTCTTTATTTCAAAGTGTATTTTCTTATGCTATTCTTACCTGGGTACACTCCAGTGGCGGCTGGTGAAATTTCAATATTTTTTTTCTCTCGTCTATGGCGCATGGAACCCATACGAAATTTGGGAAATAACATCTAGAGAAGCACTTCTCTAATGACCTCTAAAAATTTTTGAAAAAGCAGTTTGCGAAAAAATTTTTGAAAATTCGTTAGCCTCCCCTGGGGCTAGGAACTCCTGTTTATTTTTATTTTTTTTTGTCATATGCATTTGACTTTTCATAAAAATACAACAACAGATTTTGGAGTTTATGAAAATATTTTCATTACTAACTGAAATACAATGAACTGAAATTTTGTAATTTACAATTTAACAAATTGCAATATTTTAATTCGTTGTATCTCAGTTAGTAATGAAAATATTTTCATAAACTCCAAAATCTGTTGTTGTATTTTTAAGAAAAGTCAAATGCATATGACAAAAAAAATAAAAATAAACAGGAGCTCCTAGACACAGGGGAGGTTAACGAATTTTCAAAAATTTTTTCGCAAACTGCTTTTTCAAAATTTTTTAGGGGTCATTAGAGAAGTGCTTCTCTAGATGTTATTTCCCAAATTTCGTATGGGTCCCATGCGCCATAGACGAGAAAAAAAATATTGAAAGTTCACCAGCCGCCGCTGGTACACTTCTCTCATTTATACAGAATATTCTCACTGCAAAGACGTGTTATGAGGATAATGACACGATTGACATTTAGGCAAGATGTAAAGCTGAAATTTATAGAGATGAATATTCTAACAGCTCCTAGTTATTATATTCTTACCGCGCTCATGTATGTTAAAAACAAAATCTAGACAAATATGTTTCGCACAGTGATATACACGGACATGATACCAGACACAGAGATCAAGTTTGTTTAAACTACACCAGATTGGTTAAAAGCCAGAATGCAATAAATTATTATGGTCCAAATTTTTTTAATGAGTTACCGCCAGACATCAAGCAGTTACCGGAAAAAAAATAATTTTAGAATCAAAGAGATTCTGCTGAATGGAGCATACTACTCATTTGACGAGTTTTTGTCTGATGTTTTATATTAAATTACTTTTCAGTGTTTTTACTATTGTTTGTCTTTATATAATGCATATCATGTGATGTAATTTACAATATCTGTACCTTTTGACTTGTGTAAACCCACTGGGTATTGACATCAATAAATTATTTGTATTTGTATTTGTATATATTATAATTTAATATTATTATTATTTACGTTCTAGTCAGTAACCAGCTAGATCACAATGGCCACGGGTGCGAACTATTCGTTTTGGGTCTTCTCATAATTTATAATTTACAATTAATTATCAAACAGTTTATTCCCCCTTCCCCTAAGACGCCCAACGATTTTTTTTATTAGAAGCAAAAACAAGAAGCAAAAAGAAACCGAATATGTTTTTATTTCTGTGTGAAACGATAAACGAGAGAATAATAAGGTGAAAGACTAGAACAACTGACTAAAGTTACAATATTGTGGAAATATTATATTATCACAATGAAAAAATTAAAATGTTATATCACTATATTACATTTTATTTTTAATATTTGGCTAAGGTGGCAACCGAGGACATGCATACTGAGCGATTCACAAAAAGAGCGTTCCACTTTATATGATAATACAAATTATATTTTATTCAATCGTATTATAGTATATTATTCAGCGAGAGTATAACGATGGCTATTACTCGCGAGAAGAATATTATACTTTATCCAGGACTATTTTAACTATTTAATCGTTTTAGGCTCGGTACTTTCATCTCCAGTTATGTCTATTCTATAGATAGATCCCATGGAAACAATTATTGACACAAGGAAATTATCTGGAGAATAATTTTAACGGGAGATGAAAGTACCGGGCCTAAAAGTGGAAAATAAAATTAGTTCACAATAAAACTTTGTTTGACGTTTTAAACGTCAAACGAAAACATGGACCTTCCCTTGGAAAAAATGGAGTCGCCGTTGATTATGAAAATGATTGGTCAAAGGTGTTCATGTTCATAATACGCTAGTTTGTAATTATGACTACCATTATTCATCAATTAAATGTATAATGCAATGATTATACGATATATAATAGCATATTATTGAACGAGAGTGTAATGATGGTTATTACTCGCGAGGATGAAGTTTACGGTACAAGCCGAAGGCGAGTGTTGTAATTCATTCAAGCGAGTAATAGCTATTACACGTGAATAGAATACTATACTTTTTCTACGACTCTTCATATACTTGAATATTTTTTTCACAACGAAATTGTGAAAATTAGTAAGAAAAACCTCATGGTAATTTTAAAATTTAAAGAAATCTAGATATCCATGACATATATTGATATTTGCATGACAGACTGAATTTAGTCGTAGCATACGCAATATTTTGAACTATACATTATAATTTGTGATTGCTCCACAACTGTTGAATATGAAAATTAACTCTTGTGATTGGTTCTAGCCCATTGAGTAATGAATTATTACCCATTATTTGTTCAAAAATATATATTAAATGAATAATTCAATAATCGTAGAAAAAAATATTTATGCAAACATTGCAAGTTGCATCAGAAAATAAAATATTTTGAAATTATTAATTTTATTCAGATGTCATTGTTTGAGAGAAATGGAAAACAAAGCCGCGGTAAAAAGCGCTAGAAAATACGGAAGGGAAATAAAATTGCAGAAGAAAAAGCTGCTTTACAGAAAATAGAGCCTGTCAGACGAATCTAGGAAAAAACGCTGTGGAAAAGAAAGTCGCGAAAAAATACGCAGAGAAAGCTGCCGATAGAAAAGCTACTTTTTCTACTATCGTCTGTATAAATGACTTTTGCAACCCTAGCGATAACGAAAGTAAACATTCGAGTTACCTGGTTGCTAAGGCGATGCCAGCTACGGAAGTACAATTTTCGTGGCCAGGACAGAAAAATAAAAAAAAAAAAAATTTTTAACGCTTCATAAATTTGCATATACCTTGCTTTGAATTTCTTGGGGTAAAGCGAGGCACAAGCAATATTGGCTGCTTCTTGTATCCCATTTTCATCGCCACCAAACATATTTGTTTATTTTAGTTTGAAACCACCAAAAATTAAAATGTTTAACATAACCTCGATGACAGATAGTAAATGTTTCGTTGGCATGGAAACAATTTCACAGACAGACTCCTAAACTACAGAATTTATTAAAAACGGTAAATAATTTCATGAAATAATTAGTTTTAAATTATTAAATCCCATAATATCTTTCGGTAGTAGAAAAAATATAATACATTAAGACGATCTGAAGAGGTTTACAGACGATCTACAGACGACCGAACCAACCAACCAACCAACCAACCAACCAACCAACCAACCAACCAACCAACCAACCAACCAACCAACCAACCAACCAACCAACCTTCTCGGTACACTTTGAAAATTGCCACGACAACTCGTAAAAGTAAGCTGGTCTGCTGGAACTCCAGCGTCTTCAAAGCGTACCGACAATGTTTGGTCCAGCAGTTTTACGAGTTCGCATGGCAAACTGCAAAGTGTACCGCATAGTTCGTTTGGTTGGTTAGATCTTTTAATATAACAGTTTGAATTTTTTTTTTATAAATTAATTGCAAAAAAATAAGTAATATTTTGCAAAGGGGCAAAGCGCATTTTATTAAGGGTAAAAATATGTACTATTTCTCATAATATCGTTAACATACAGATTTTATATTTGTTTCTACAGTACTTCAAAGTTCAAGGATCGAAAAATTCAATTTTTTCAGTTTTTTGCCATAAAGTGTTATTAACAATCAAAGATTCGTTCTTTGCGTATACATATCTTATAGGGGAGCCCATGACGAAGAAATTGAACATTTTTCTACGACCTTTAGAAGCTAAGATATAAGCAAAAAACTAAGTTGCAAAATTCATTTTGTTTACGTGTTTTGAGTGGTCAACACTATTTTTTGCGGATTCCTGGGAAAATTCTGTAGGAGGTAGACTAATTTTTGGTTAGTTCCAAAACTTTCCGAAAAATTGTTATTTTTGAAGCTAAAATCACCGAATTAAAAGTGCATGTGCAACTGTTAGTGCTATATACGGTATCGGAACGTTTTGCTTTTGGGATTGCATAGTTTCAACGACTTAACCGACTGCCCACAATAAAGGCCCTAGCCAGTACCCTACCAATACCCTAGCACAGGCAAAATGTGATACGCCCTTTAATGTACATCATTGCGTGCTTCGTTCTCGCTTGCTCTTATTGTCGCACCAAATCAAACGCTTTTCGATACTGTATGTGTGTACAATATAATTACCGATGCTGACAGAACAAAAGAAACGAAATTAGATGTAAACATTATACTCTTCGCCGGTTTATTGCAGTTTATAAACATTCTGTAAGATACTATAATGTTGCAATTTTTTTGAAAAGGTTAGTTCTCTAGGTGTAATTGCCTAGATCTTCTCCAAGCCCGTGGAGAGAAAATTGGAATTTTTTTTTTTTTAAATTGATGAGCGGGGGAGATAACCCCAAAAAATGTTCCGATGAGCGGGGGCAGAAATTAGGAAAAATTCTTGATGAGCGGGGGAGAAATCAGAAAAAAAATTTTTGGTGAGCGAAATCCAAAAATATTTCAAAACCGGCCCCCCCAAACAAGCCCGGGCCTCCTCAAAACGAGTTCGGGCCCGAGTGAAATCACCCTCGCATATGAAACATTTTTCTCTACGAGCGATATTTACTGTTTTGAAGTGTCTCGCAAGTACAATATACTCTTCCTCTGACTCTTTCTTTGACGAACAGCCATGGACGTAGAAGAAAATTCAGTACTTATGAATATATGGAATTTTTGTGAAAATGTATCCCTTGGAATAAGAATTCATTTGAAGGAAAGGGTGTATTTTTAAATGCCAATCGTTTATTCGTTGCTTGCTCGTTCCTTTAGACAATGTCTCACTTTCAAATATTACTTTTATTATTGTAAATAATGACAAGCAAACAGAGACAAGAGATGGGGAAACACGAACAAGCGATTTAGGTATTAAAAAGGAAAAAAATCAACAAAGACAGGGCTATTATCAATTTCAACCCCCGCTATAAGCGGCAACGAGCAAACGAAAGGAACTGACAAGCAATCATGAACAAAAATGAGATATTTTCTACTAGTGTATTACTAAATTTCGTCCTTTAAAACTCTCCTCGCTCGCTAAATCCGTCTTTGTTTGAACCTGAAATGATTCTTGATACCTATATATATTAGGGTGGCCCTTATTTTTCAACTTTCTAAAAGTTTAGCTCCCACCCACCTATCTTGTTCCAATCAACAAAAAAACGATCTGTGCAAAATTTTAGCTCAATCGGACAACTTTAGGTGACCCTCATCGACCATGAAGTTATGAAATATTCGCCTGGAAAGTAATTTTTTCAGAAAAACATTTTGCGCTTTTCAAAAGATTTAAACGTTTACATAACTGGTAGTAATGAAGTGCCTGATGATGTCCGCTCTACCATTCTTGGATTTCTTGAACAACGCCTTTCTACACAGAAACAACAGCGAGATAATTACCGAGGATTGTTGGAGTTAACGATGATCTTTCTTGACGGTATTCCAAAGAACGGGATATCGTTTCGCATGCCAGGAGGTGTAAGTCATGCTAGGTGGATGTAAAAGGCAATTTATGCATTCAAGATATACATGTTTCAAGATCAATTTCAGTTATCTCACAGAGAAAAGAATTCTTTAAGAAGAATATGTATTTTTCTTGCTCGAGTGTATGTTCGAGTCTGGTTTATGTCATCAGAAGCAATTAAAGCACCTTATCATGATTTCCTATTCATGCGTCAATTGATAAATTATCAGGATATTGACCCAGAATTCGATAAGGCTGCTGCAAGAAAAATTCCCAACCATCTCTGGTACTTAGTTACCGAAACTGTGGCATTATTCTTATTTGATGAAAATGTACCAACAGCGTTTAAGGCAAATATAGCTCAAGTTATGCTGGAAGCAGACAAAGATGAAAAAGAGGAAGAAGATGTACATTCTGCATTAAAATGATTTTTCTTCCTTTACAACGATCGAGTTTTTGTCTTTTGTAACTCCTGGTACAAAAGCTCTCTTCACGAGATTTTCTATCTGCACCGATTTCCTCAACAAAGACCTTTCAACATGGAAGGATGATCCTGGTTATAAAAGTGGAATTGAAAAACTTGAGAAGACAGTTGTTGTAAATGACGTTGTAGAAAGAGGTGTCAAACTTTCAAACATTCAAGACTGCAATAACATTCTTACAAAAGATGAGACTGAGAAACAATTTGTTTTACAGATCGTTGCCGCAAACCGTAAAAAATATCTAACTCCTACTAAATCCTCTCTTAGGAAAAAATAATGTTCAATGTTCGTGAGTTCACATTATTATTATTTTGATTCTAAAGAAATTATTGTTGCAAATAAAAACGCGTTTCGCCTATAGAAGTTGTGTGCGTTATTAAGAAAATCTAATATTTCTTAAATATTTCATGTTATTTCAAGAATTTTTCGAATTAACTTTTGGGAAATTTTATTCAGAATATTTTTAAACAATTGCTGGGGTTGTCTGGATGTGTCTACATAAATTTGTCTAAGAAGAAAAAAGAAAATGGTCGAAATGGGGGATGAATATACCGCTTTTCAACGGAATTAATCGTAGCATATATTATGTTCCAAATAAAAGGCGTTTGAGGGTCGCCAAGCAGTTGTCCGATTGAGCTGATAGTAGAGTAAAATCTGGAAGTAAAGTCGCTTAGTTTCCGAGAAAAAAAAAACCGGCGTAGAACCAAACCAGACTTAGTGGGATTCTTTAGTAAGATAATCGTGTACACGAAATCGTTTTTTACGACATTTTTCGGTGGTCGAGAACTTTTTTATTTCGGAAAAACTCAAAAATATAGATTTTTAATGAAATATGTTTTTTAACGTCTCCACCGCTATATCTCTAAAAATATTTGTGCTATCAAGCTATTTTTTTTTTTAGATTAAAGTAGACACAATAGCGCTTCGAACAACGTCCCACGTGAACCTTTTTAAGTTGGTAAAATAATAGGAAACTCAAACTTGTTATTTTCAGTAACGTAATTTTAGGCAATCGAGAAAAAAGTTTATTTATGAAAATTTGTATATACATGCTGCGTACAAATTGAAGCCAATAGTTGAAAAAAGTTTTTAGGATAAAAATTTTTCAGTCCCGTTCATAGTATTGAGTCAGCGATTTTTTTTAACGGGCCACAGTCATATTCTTGCGCGCTCGGCTGTAGCAAGCCTGCCGACTGCAACGATCTGACGATCCCGGTCGGGGTGTATATAATAGTTTAACTTATATCAATAGGTACAAAACCAGTAGTGATCAAAAGCATCTAGGGGATCAATATTATTGTTCAATATTTCATATATTGTACAGTAGTATTGATCATATGTTGTTAATATTAAGAAATTGTATAATAAATATTAAATAGTCTCCTTTTAATAATAAAAAGACAGGTGGTAATAGTACAGTACCTAGAGGTAAAAAAAACTTCGAAGTAATGTCATATTGAACGGATTTCGTTCATTTTTGGCAGTATAATAGTAAATGTTTCACAGAAAAGTTTCTATATTGAGCGGGAGCTTGTTAATTTATAGGGGGTGGATGCCACCCCCTTTGAGGGGGCGGCACTTAAAAAATATATGAAGTACAATCATATTTTAAGAAGAAAAGGTTCTATGCAATTTTTCACATAAATTGAAGTTTTTAAGTTATAACGACTTCAAAATTGCGATTTTAGCTTAAAAAAAAGTATTTCTAAACGGCTTTCGTCAAGTATCTCAAAAAGTATTACTTTATTGAAAAAACATTATAGACCAATTACAGAAAGTACAAACTGGGAATTAATTATATTTTTTGTTTATTGATGTAGGATTAATAATTTCGGAGATATTTAAGTTTACATTTGGCATCCAAGTGTTCGTAAGATAACTATTTAGAGTGAGAGTTAAATATCTCAGAAACTGTGACACCTACGCCAAGGATACTAATAGATACAATAATAGGTTATTAATTAAGCTCTTAACTATTTTTTTATTTGTTTATGTAGCATAAAAAACAAAGAAGTTATGACCGAAGCAATGTCCGTCTACACATTATTTTAATAACAACGTCGCCATTTTGTTACTGTAATTAGCCAGTAATTAAAAAAAAAATTAATTTCAAACACGGTTTGTCATTAATATACAGCATGACGTAGATGCTCAAATTTTTTGGTTCGTATACAGCACTTGCTTTAGAAAAAAAACAGTTTAAACTATAAAGGTATTTTCGATAAAACGTATTTTTTTTTCCTATTCCAAATATCTCAATAAATATTAGTTTTGTTCAAAAATGTGTAGAGACCAAAAATAAAGCTCATAAACTAATAATGCATTTCGCTTGTTTATTTAGTTACATAGATTTAATAGTTTCGGAGATATGAGTTTACAAATGGCATCCGAACGTTCATAAGACGAAAAATGCAGTTTAAATGTTAAGCCGGGGTCCCACGGCCTGTGACTTGACAAACCTCGAGTTACTCGTGGCTCGTACCTGTGGATCTGTGATAGGTCGAATTCCAAGCCACGCGCATTCCCACGGCGCGTGGCTTGGCAAATCTCGAGTAACCTCGAGTCGACCACTTCTCGTCAATACACCACTGCGCCGCTCAAATCTCGCTATACAATCCACAACAGGCTGTGGGAACGGATGCACGAGTCGTACTGGCTTGTCATCCGTCGATCCACAAGCCTTTGATGTCCGAAAATTTACCGACATTTCACGGGAAAGATCAAGCCATCACGAGTCACCTCGAGCAATAACGAGTATTTATGTTCCCATGGCGCGAGGTATGACAAACTTCAGACCAGGCTCGCCAAGTCACAGGCCGTGGGACCCCGGCTTTAAATACCTCAGAAATTGTGACGCATGCTAAGAAAGGAAATTAAAGACAATTAATTGCGCTTTCAAATTATTTTTTACTCGTTTTGTTACTCTAATTAGCCAATAATCTAAAAAAATTATCTCAAATACAGTTTTTCGTTAAAATATAGCATTACCTAAATGCTCAAATTCTTTTTTGCTCATTTAAAGCACTTGCTTTAGAAAAAAATGCATTTTAAACTTTAAAGGTAATTTCGAAACCCTTGGATACCAAATATAAACTTAACTATTTCCGAAATTATTAATCCTACATCAATAAACAAAAAATATAATTAATTCCCAGTTTGTAGGGTGCTTTCTGTAATTGGTCTATAACATTTTTTCGATAAAGTAATACTTTTCGAGATACTTGACGAAAGCCGTTTGAAAATACCTTTTTTAAAAGCTTTTATTTTAAGCTAAAATCGCAATTTTGAAGTCGTTATAACTTAAAAACTATCAATTTATGTGAAAAATTGCATGGAACCTTTTCTTCTTAAAATTTGATTCTATTACAGCTCCAATAAATATATATTTTTTAAGTGCCACCCCCTGAGAGGGGGTGGCACATTTTTTCTGAATGATATCTAATTTTTTAGATGACAGTAAGCACCTCAACCTAGAATGCCATATATTAATCTACATTCAACTAACGCTACTTCTACGTGACTAATCTGACCAACCTGCATGCGAGGTGTATTAATTGCGTCCCAATGTCGCGTTTAGCGCTGATAAAAAAATCGCTGTTGCCAAACGGTACACTTTAGGCAAAAACATATTTTTTCAAAAACTTTTGTGATTATTAGGCTTTATTTTCTTCGCTGCATGTATGCAAATATTTTCAAAAATAAAAAAGTTTATCGATTGGTTAAGATTTCAATACACAAAATATGTATTTTTAGTTTATTTGATTTTTAGTGAAATGAAAGTGCGAATTGTGCCCAAACCGTTTATATTGGTAAAAGCGCTACAGTGTGTGCTTTAATTTGACACAAAACAAATTTCGGTACCTTTAATAGTTTTAAAGATATGGCGGTGGAAACAAAAAAAAAACAATTTTCTTTAAAAATACATTTTTTTCACTTTTTATTGATTTAAAAAGTTCGAGACCACAAAAAAATGTCGTAAAATATGATTTCATATGCCCGGTGACATACTCAAAAGAACCTAATATGTTTGAACTGGTTCTACGCCAAAAAAAAAAACGACACGATAGACTTAAGAAATCGCTGCTCTATGAAGTTTTGTACAGCCCGTTTTCTTGTTGATTAGAACAGGATTGGGGGGTGGGAGCAGCACAATTTTAACTTTTGGAAAATTACCTATAGTTAAGGGCCACCCTAATGTATGCTATGAAATACAATTAGTGATAAAAAGCATATAGATCGTTAAGAATAAAAAGTATAAATCTCATAAATTGATTAATTCTTTTGATATAATTTCTGTATTTATACAAATGAGCTGATGCACGTCAGTATATATTATATATCTTAATTATTCTACTTGCGTTATAACATATAGGGTAATAAATTGTTATGTAGGAGTAATAAAATATGTCGACTTCTACTCATATCTGGAAGTTCCAATTCCCAGAGATGGTTCTAGAGAAACTGAAATTAAAAACCGCATTAGATAGGGAATAGTATTTTCGAAAACGAATCTTTTCACACGAGTGAGACAGTTTGGTGGAACGAGCCGAAGGCGAGTTCCACAAGTCGAATGAGTGTGAAAAGATGGTTTCAAACGTGTTGTTTAGAATAGTTTTTCTACGACTGCAAGGAAAACAAACAATTCCATAAGTAAACAGATCAACCATTTTTAATAAACTTCTTTAAAATTGATGTGGTTTGAAGACTTCCAAACTGATGTTAAATAAAACTTGTCAGTTCTGTTTTCGACAGGACTGTGAAAAATATGACAGTACTGTGTTTTTTGGATTCTTCACACATCGTGTGAAAAAAGACAGTTTCGAGTCATGGTTGGGTTATTTTTCATTTTGGAAGGCAGTCGTAGAAAAAACAAGTTATATATAATACAGTTTTCTTTCTTTTCTCTTAATGTTTTCTTAACCACTTCTCAAGTCACCGAAGTAACTCCTTGAAAATCCAGAATGAATTTGTGTTAGGGAAAGAGAAACGAGGCCCTACTCGCCCTACAGCTTATAGTGGAGTCCGAACCAATGAGGTATTGGAAATACTGAGCTAATAGAGTGAGCATTCACTAGCCTCTACCGCCACAAATTAGAAAAAATCAGGTACCACAAGGAACAGAAATCAGACAAGAAACAAAATCAGAATATATTATAAGACCATCGTAGAAAGTGTTGTGACTTGTGGAGTCGAAGTCTGGCAAATGACTGAATATCTATAAAACAAATAAGCAAGCAATGGAAACTAGATTTTGGAAAAGTTGTTGTAGGTTAACATTACTGGATAGGTAAGAAATGCTCAGATAGGTGAAAAAATAAACAAACACCACTACAGTTAACACTATTAAAGCCAAAAGTTTAAAATTTTATTGCCACGTGTGTCGTATGTATGAAGATAGGTGACCAATGAAAATGAGATATACTGGGCTCCAGTACAGAGAAGAAAAAGAGGACGCCGTAGAAAAACATGGAAAGATGGGGCAGTGCAATGAAAGGAACCTATAGAACGCAATTTGTAGAAACCGAAAATGCTGGAAACTACGAGAAACGGATTTGATGAATTAAAATAGCAAATAAAAAATAACTTTTGTCTTATAAAATGACCTCTGATAAAAGACAATATTATGTTGAGTAATTATGTTTACGTGTTGATAAAAGAACTTTCGGTCTTCAAATCACATAGATTGAAAATATCACGATATTGATAAATATCAAAATTTCATTATTATAAATTCATTTTAGGACATAAATATGTTGTCACGTCATCTTAATTAAACAATGCTCTTAAAGAAATACCATTTTTAAAATAAGTTTCATTCAATTATTCTATGGACATTAAATGTTTATTTATGAGATATGTAATGCAATATGTAATAAAATGTATAAATCCTAATAAATCAAAATACAATAAACACCAAGAAAATAACTGTGACATTAATTTCTGCCTTAAAGATTGATTCAAAATAGGCATTATAAGAACAAGAAACGAACTAAGCAAAATTTGTTAAAAAGAAATTCATTGTATCGATTTGAAAAACAGTTAAAAAAATTAAGAGTATTATTTATCAATTTTTGATAGAATAGAATAAATATAATAGATATTAATTTAAACATTCTAATAAGAGACAAATCGTTAGTATTATTAACAGAATAGGTTACAGTAATTGCACTAGTAGTCGTCTTAATGACCTCAACTGTAGCAGTAATCTCTGATTGAAGTATCATTATTGTATTTTCCCTTTTTCGGTTGTTTGGTTTCATTATGGGGTTAGGATCACACTGTCCAAGAGGAGGAGTAGACTCTTCTACGTTCCATACCCATTCCACATTTCTCTTTTTTTAAAGATAAATTCTGATTCAATTATGTAAATGCAGTTTTTCGTTTTGGAGTATGATGAGTATGATGATGATGATATTTCCCATAAATATCATGATATATAGCTGATATATTTCTTCAAATTCAGTGAAATTACCTTTTAAAATGTTTTTTGTCGATCTGAAAGTAAAATTTGATTTCGGTGATTACAAATTCTGATATTCGATATAAATAATCATATAATCATATACTACGTTACACATATATTTCCTGAAACATTCTCTTTCCTTTGCCACAAAATGATACTCTACTACATCTTATTATGATGATGACAAAACCTCAACGACAGAAAATTTTCTTTAACTTTTTTTCCAACGTAATTTTCATTTGATTCAAGGAATAAAAAATAATACTGGAAATAGTGAGGGGCATATGTATTAAAAATATTAAATGTTATTAAATACATATAATATATTTCAGAAAGTTTTATTAAATTATTATATATATTTATTAATAAAATCTTGGTGTCAACCGCGAATCTATCCGACTTATTAAAAATATTATACTTGAAATTAATAACAAAAATCTTTGAGTCAAATATATGTGACTCGTTTCTAGCAATATAGATAAGAAATGTTAAATCACAGCCACAAACTTAAAAAAAATATATAAATAAAAATCCCCTGATCTCATAGTACACTTTGCGACATTTTATGGCCTCCTCCCCTATACGCGTGATGTTTGTGAATGACCCTTAAGTACAAAACACATGTCGTTTTTGTCTGCAATTTGGGAAGGTGTGACCATATTCTCTTTGAAATTTGTTATGGTTAGCTGGCTGAAAATAGAAGATTTTTTAATTACCACCTGCTTGTTTTCCATCGTCTTATGTTGATTGTTGACTCCTACCCCCTATATTACTTAAATAATATATATTACTGGGAGTAAAATTGCAGTATAAGATTATTCTTCACCATTCCATTTGACTATTTAAAAAATCTTTTTGCTTTAATATAGTACATTTTTATAATAATATTAATAACACCGGCACACACAAAAAATAATTCTGATCTGTTGACCAGACATAAAATTTTATATATATTTTGGTGCACTGAATCCAAATCTGATGATAAAAAGTCATCAAGATATTTTCCCACTGTAAATTTATTCCTCAAATACCCATTATTTGAGGATTAAATTGACGGTAGGAAAAAATATTGATGACTTAGAGCTTTTTTATCATCAGATTTGGATTCAACGCACCGAAATACATATAAAATGATTTATCTGGTGATGAGTTCAGATTTTTTTAAAATGTTTTATATTTTTATATTGTTTCAATAAAAAAGTTGAAAGTATGGTTTTATAGTCTTCGCAAATACAAAACCGCTGCCCAAGGAATCACTACTTCCACATCCAGATTCTCTATCCAAGTCACTCACAACGAAAAAACTTTGTATGTGAAAATAATTGTTTATGGAACTTTAATAATATAATATTTGAAATCCTCTATCCCAAAACCCATAAAACGATACCCCACATCGGTAGTTGGGTGGGGGTGGTGATAGAGGGGTGGTAGTGGGGGGGGTGGATGAAGTAAAAAAATATTTTGAGGTTTCTGGTTCCTGTACATAAACTAAATCACATTTTTTTCCATCCCCTTTAATAAGGAGGTGGGGGTGGTAATGGGGGTGGCTAATGCCAAAAATTTTTTTGAGACCTTAGCTTCTCTTGTATATACTAAATACCAATTTCATGGACTCTTACCTGCTTGATTTACCCATTTACCCCAAATTTACCCCGATTTACCCTTCGACGGAACAAGATGAAAATATAATCTAGTTCTAGATCTCGTTAAAGTACATATGTGTACCAAATTTCAAGTCAATATCTTAAACGGTTCCAGAGTAAACGTGCGCATAAAAAAGTTACAGACAGACAGACCGACAGACAGACCGACAGACAGACCGACAGACAGACAGACCGACAGACAGACAGAAAATTTTTTTTCGCTCAAACTTAAAATCTCGACGTTTCATGACATTTTAAGCCTATTTGGACAATACAAATTTTCAAACATTTTTTTGTCGTTACTATACTTCCACTGGACGTGGAAGTAAAAAGAAGGGTATATTGCATTTGATCAGCACATTTCCAAAATGGCAAAAGCTTTCGTATCATTGTGACATTGTGGCATCATTGCATCTGAATAATTTTTAAAATGTTCGATCTCTCGTTACGTTCTCCGAAATGCAAAATTAGATAATAAGATTCAATTAATTGGGCGATGATGAATTTTTACTTTATAACTTTTAACGACTTTTTTAGAAGTTGGTTCAATATTTTTTCAAAATAGACTACAAAACAATAATAAATAAAATACAATACCTACAATATAATAATACAATGATAAAAATATACGTAGACAAATAATTTAACGCTACAAATAAACTAAAGCAATCCACAAAAATAAAATTTGCTTATGGGAAAACGGAAATGCAAGAGCAAATCGGCATAAATTATGAGAAGCTAAAATGAAATGTAATATCTAGATAAGCAATTCTCAAGAGAAGATACGATACTATTATGATATGATACTATTCGGAAATTTTCTTTATATCTTGAAGATGTAGCGTATAATTTTATATAACATACATACATACAGAAAAAAATAAATACTATTTTATTTAAAAACTAAAACTACCATTTTAAATAGTTATCTAAATTTAAAGAAAAACATTTAAAAAAATGTGTTTTTTTTTGCAAACGTATATATTTGTTCAATTATTATTAATAATAATTTTAATAAGCTTCGCCTAGTGCATTGTGCAAGTTGAGCAAAAAATAGGTAATTTTTTTCTTGCCATATTTGGGGGAAACGCCGCGCAAAATTTCATTGCAATGGGCTAGTAGACAATAACGAAAATGACAATATTAATAATATAGCAATACGGTATGACTCTCCAATATGTTATAAATAATATAATTTCAAGGTAATTCTATCGACTATTATTGGTTTTATTGTAAAATGAATATGCTTAAAATCAGAGTGGATTTAAAATAAAGTAGTTTGCCGGATATCTTGTGACGTAATAGCGTAATAACCTCCAAAACAAGGGCCCTTTACATTTGACAGTACCTAGCTACGTTGCCACATTTCTAAAAAAGAATGTGTACTACTGCACTGTCTGAAATAAATTTTAATATTAATTTTTAACACTGTTTCATATACCCAGCAAGTAAATATTTTATATATTTTTAAGGCTGGTAACTTGCTAATACGGAATTATCACATTACAGAGGATTCCTTATGACAGTACAGAATATCTTACATTATTTATCAAAATATGGCAACGTAGCACTCGTTTCTCTGTTGAAGCCTAAATTAGAATCTGATGAATACGCTATTACGTCATCGCCAGTAGAATAGCCTGAAAATTGGCGGCAATATCTAACCGTTTAAACACGGTTTAAACTTCATGATTTTTTTTACTATAATGCGTTATTAAAAAAAATAAAATGAAAAATACTGGTCAAATTTTTTTATGTGTAGATTAGGGTTTGCAATTTACCGGAAGTTTTAATAACCGGTAAATCGGTAAATAAAAATGTAAATAACCGATTAACCGGTATTTACCGGTAATTTTTAGAATGAATGATTAGGGTGGCGAAAATTGCATTTATTGTTTTTTTTTTCATGTACAAAATTATCTAAATTTAACAAAAAACATTTTTATATACGTATAATTAATATAATGGTTTTTTATCAAAAGGAAAAAATATAAATGGAATAAATTTAAATAAATAAATATTCTGTAAATAACGAAAATTATAAACATAAACTTAAATAGGGAATTACTGAATACTTAATCTAAAAATACAATAATTTTTAAAAATAGCCCGTTAAAAGGATTAGTTTTTCAAAGCTGCATCTGTTAGTCATCTGATATTTGTGCATAGAATACCACCAGCTGAAGATACCCTTCCTCAATCGATACTGGTGGGTAGATAAGTTAATAAGAATTGGTAATAACATACTTCTAAATGTTTTTCAAGGATATTTGCGGCACTAAAATATTCAATTTCCTGTCGCAAGATATTGTCAATGTCTCTTTTACTTGTATTTTTTAGGGTTTGGTGTTTGGGTTTTACTTTTTATATTATTTATTTATTGTTAAAAGTGCTCAGTGTTGGAACAGTCACTCTGTATTTAGTGAATACTAGTCACTGATATAAATAGAAACGTTTAATACGTGACATATCGTAAGTTCAGAATTTACCGAAATAACCGGTAATTATCGTCATGTGTGTTTTGTCTGGTTAATCGGCTAACCGGTATTGCAAACCTAGTGTAGATGTTATTAAAATTATTAAAAAAAAATTGTATACTTGCCCATTGCACTCAAATCTCTCTCTGAGAGTTTTACGCGATTAACCCTTTATTTGTATCGGAATAATATTATATATTTATATATTATATAATAGTGTAAATATACTTAAGTATGTATTTTGATCGATATGAATAAAATTTTTTTATTATTTATTATTATTATTGCATTAAAATTGCTAGTTAGTAGGTATTTTAGGAGTAGTTGATATCGAATCTGATTTGAAAACCGCTGCCCAAGGAATCACTACTTCCACATCCAGATTTTCTATCCAAGTCACTCACAACGAAAAAATTTTGTATGTGGAAATAATTGCTTATGGAACTTTAATAATATAATATTTGAAATCCTCTACCCAAAAACCTATAAAACGATACCCCACATCGGTGGTGGTGGTGGTGCTAGGGGGTGGTAGTGGGGGTGGATGAAGTAAAAAAATATTTTGAGGTTTCTGGTTCTTGTACACACACACTAAATCACAATTTTTTTTCATCCCCTTTAATAATGGGGGTGGCTAATGCCAAAAATTTTTTTGAGACCTTAGCTTCTCTTTAATATACTAAATACCAATTTTCTCGACTCTTACCTGCTTAATTTACCTATTTACCGCAAATTTACCTCAATTTAGCCCCAACCCTTCGATGGAACAAGAGGAAAATATAATCTAGTTCCAGATCACGTTAAAATACATACGTGTACCAAATTTCAAGTCAATATCTTAAACGGTTCCAGAGTAAACGTGCGCACAAAAAAAAGTTACAGACCGACAGACAGACAAAATTTTTTTTTCGCTCAAACTTAAAATCTCGACGTTTCATAACATTCTAAGCCTATTTGAACAATAAAAATTTTAAAAAATTTTTTTGTCGTTACTATACTTCCACTGGATGTGGAAGTAAAATGAAGAAGTCAAAACGATGAATCGAATATGGCTGCCATGGTTACAATATTTTTGCAGTTTACATGAAATTTGATATATGGAGATTTCATGATTCTCTAATAAGCCTGACGTTAAAGATTAAAAATTTAAAACTATGGATAATATGTTCCTTTACCGAGGTGAAGCTATGTAAAGAGCTCACTGAAAAGGGTGAAAAAACATTTAAAAAAGAACCATTACATCCACTACGTGGATGTGGAAGTAATTATTGAAGTTTCCCCCATAAGTATTATAGTTTTAGATAATATAATGATATTTCTTGGTGAAACCAACTCCTTGTTCTCACGTGCTACATTTTTATGTCTTCAAATCATGAGAAATATGACCAGGATGATAAATTGACCACACTGTGTTGATACAAGAAGATGTATAAGTACTTTATTTTAAAACTACAATACAGCAATGTACAATAATAACATGACAGAGTAAGAAATACTTATAAGTAAATTTATATTGCCTGGTTTATAAATCACCGAGTATTGTTAGTCTGGAAAATTTGAAATTCTGTTGTAATTTTTATATAATTTATAGCCATTAATTATTAAAATTTATAGGGCCATACAATTATTGTATTTTCTATTCATTTTATACGGTATTTATTTACTAATATTTGGTGATTTAAAGATGGAATAAGCAGCTGTTGAACACAAAGAAAATTACAAGCATCCATGATTTATAATGTATTGTTTGTTTAAAAAATATATTATTCACTTTTAATTGTAGATTGCCTATTTAAAATATTTAATAATATATTTGGGTTCTTTTGGGTCACTCAATTTTTCTTACGTTTCCGTTTATTAAAGCATTATCAGCAGGGCTCGGGAATTTTATCTCGGCATCATACAGACATAATATTATTGTGCAAACACCTACTGAAACACTCGGAAAAACGACGAAATGGCGAAATATTCATCATTGGCAACTAAAATGTATTTTTGGTAAGGAATTTAACCTACAAATGGTAATGGTTCTTACAAAAACATGTAATATATATCTAGCAAATAAAAAAATAATTTTGATTCAAACATATACTTTCCTGTTCTGTTTAATATGTGTGGCGTTATTATTATGTTTATTTTCATAATAATTAAATATAAAACCCAATAAGGGACAACATAAAACATATTTTTCTCAATAAAATTTTTATATAATATTAAATCCTACATAACAAAGTTAAAGATTAATGGCATAAAACTGCCATGTACCATGTGGCATCACAAATATGTACAACGTGATAAAGTGAATTTTATTTCGTTTTCAAATGTTAGTACGTAACCTACTTTTAACGGAAATCTACTACATTTGTGAAACGTACTAACAATTATTATAGTTGTCTTCACTGCATTGAGAAAACGGAAGTGCCTTTGATCTTTACCGCACCATTAAACATGTCGACATTTTTTATTTGCAGACTAAATCCATACACAACTATACCTAAAGACGTAGTCGATTCTTTTAAGGGATCTACAGACGATCCAACTTGTTGAAGGCAATCTGGTCGGTACGCCTTGATAATTGCCGAAATTCCAGCAGACCAGCTCACTTTTAGAAATGAGTTCAAAGCATGCCGACAATGTTGGCTCCAATAAGTTGGATCGTCTGTAGACCCCTTTACAATTGCAGTGTTGAAGGCATTCGATCCTGACTGAGTGTCAACGTTAGGTTCCAGTTAGTGTACGCCGGTATTTTTATATGTTTTTACTAATACGGTTTTATTATCTCCTTTAATTAGGCGAGCCTCCGAAATTGTGAAACATTGTTTTAACAAAATCTCTTTTACCAAACCTACACTGTGACAATTCTGCGCATTTACGTCAACATTTAATGCCGACTCCACATTCGGCCAAGTCGAGCAAACCAAGGCGAATAAAGAATGCGTGGAAGATATTTGTTTTAGGTTCGTTCCGTTTGGCCCAAGTTCGTCTGGGTACCGGTATATGCTACACAGATCAAGACAGCAAACCAAGGCCAAAAACGAATGCCTGGAGGGTACGTTGTCTCGGTTCGTTCCGTGTTTCCTTGAGTTCACTTCGATGTCGTTAGATACACAGATCCAAGGGACTTCGTGTGGGCCACACATTGGTATAGGTCCGTGTATAACTATGTCTTGCACAACTACTTTTCTCTTGATATACTTATTTGATATAGTCAAATAGGAATATTATAACCCGACAAACATTTTTAATTATCATCGTAGAAATAATAATTTTGTACAGCAGAATACTCCATATTGAAATTTTAATGTAAAACAATTTTATCAATTTTAGAGCAGAATAGTACTAATATAAAGTTTTTGATTAAGCACGTAAAAATATGAAGACGTACGAAATTTCTAAAGCACAATATACAGAGTATCTCTCAAGTTTGAACCAGATACATCAATTTTACCCTAAAATATCATTCTCTAAGACTAGGGTTCCATGAAATGAATAAAAGTTGCAGTCGAGGGTTGCCAATTGCGAGTATCTATTAAATACGATAATTTCTGTTGGGTTTGGAGCCAACCCTGATTTTAAGGTCACAGAGATAAAATTCCCGAGCTCTGATTTTATCAGACACGCTTCATATTTAATAATGAAGTGAATGATGTTTTTGCACTTGTTATGCGCTTTTGAGCAGGTACCTATTTGGAATTATGCAGGAATACCTTTTTAAAAACAATTACAGTGATACAGAGTTTGAAGAGTGTACGATTTTAAAAATATCCAATAAAATGGTAAAATAAAAATGTATTCATGCAAAATATTTCACATGTAAATATTGGAGAAAAAAAGTCATAAATTCTTAATAAATGTTCAAATTGGGGACCCGCAGCTGCTTTATAATATCCTAATCGGTCAACGAAGGCTCTTAAGGCATTTTGAATAACGTGCGAAGATATTCCCTGTATTCCTCTAACGATTGGGGTTCACTTTTATAGACAACTGGTTTTAAATGATTCTGAAGAAAACAGTCTAGAGAGTTTAAATCTGGTGATCGCGGTGGCCATGCAATTTTTCATCTTCGACCAATCTCTGTGAAAACGATTTAGATATTACTGTATATTTGACATTTCTTCTGATTACCCCATACATTTAATTTTTGGGGGTATTGAGTGTGACTTTTCTTCATCCAGAACCATTAAGGCAAAACGTCGATTCATCGGAAAATACTATGCTGTTGTGTAGCCATCCTTTTTTAAAATACTTGGGTAGGATGTAATCTACCAAGTATTTTGTACAAAATACATGAAATAATGAAAATTCATTATTATTTGGGATTTAACACTCTTTTAAATTCATGACACAGTCACACAAAAATGCATTTTGACTCGCTGAAAACAAATCTGATGTTCAAATTGCTTGATTTCGTCTAAATTTGAAGCTCCACGTCTTTGATATCATAACAAACCGACGAAAAAACATTTTTCGCGATTTAATAAAATTTGAGAAATCCAGCAATTTGAACATCAGATTCCCACAAATGACACACCCTTAAACCTTAAACCATTAAAAAAATTATAAGTTAATTTAAAAATAATTGCCGATGACGTCATTTCTCAAATAAATATGCTATTGAAAATCACCGAATGGACAAAGAGTCAATAAAAACTTTTATTTGAGCTGAAAATTTGGTCAATTTGCTCAAGTATATTTAGTGTTTATTATCTTGTGTTGGTTTTAGATTTATACTTTTTCGGTTTCATGTGATGAAATGCCATTGAGCAAGTTTAGTCAAGAGTGTGGGTTTAAATTTGTGTAGGTAAAGAGATTTATTTGCATATATTTTCAGAAAAGTAGAAACAAGTGTCAAATTAATTTTAGATCTTGAGGTATGTAAGCAGTAGTAGTAAACTACTTCTGGCTAGATCATAATTTTTCAGAAGTTTATAGTCCCCAAATATTTCGCAGGCTTTTCTGTCATTATCTAAATATTTTAAATGTTCTAGTTTCTTCTTAAAGTTGATGTTGCTTTGCCCTCAGAGAAGTGTCTGTAAAAGTTTCAAGGTGTTCTTTCAGATCCGAATAATTGTACTTCTTTATTGACAAATAAATCAGTTATGCTTTTACTATCTGTTGTAGGATCATTTTCTCTTACCGTGAATCCAATGCATTTAGATTTTTGTTTCGCAACTTCTCTGAACTCGCTGAATATTTGAGAGGATATTCTTAAAAATTGTAGAAATGATAATCCGAAAAGTTTACCGAGTTACCCTTGTTCAATTTTTTTATTTAACAGATTAGGTGCACAAATATAGATTTTTGTAAATAATTTTGTTAATTTAAATTTTCTCGGAAAATGATAACAGGACAAAAAGAAAGAGGAGAAAATTTAAAAAAAATGTATATACTATTTTTTTCAATAGCATGAATTGAAAAAAGTTTAAAAAAAAATCATTTCCTTCTCTCATACTTTAAATTTCAAATGGCACTAATGTAGTTATATCAATATTTTGTTGAGCGGACATTAAAGCTTGAATGATACTTTCAGATGTTATGTCGGATTTTTTGTAATAATAACAATTCACTTACTGTTTTTACGAAATTCGACTCTACAGGCCTCGGATTGCAAACTGTATTTTCGACCAAAAAAGTGCACTTACGATCCTGCATAATCGTTATTTATCGTTATTTATCGTGCATAATCGTTATTTATGTACCAAGGGTCGTAAGTGCACTTTTTTTGATCGAGAATACAGTTTGCAATCCGAGACGCGTAGGGCCGAGAGTTGCCAATGGCAACAAGTATTTGGTACATAAAGCGTCACTTACGATCGACAAAACAAGAGTATACTTATGAGGGAGATATGACGAAAATAACTATTGCAGAACGTTACCATGGGAGACGGGCGGCAAAGTGGGAAACGTCAATTGTGCGCTGTCAAAATGCTAGTAAAGAAGCCTATTTATATGTCGATCGTAGAAAAATAGTTTTGTATTAGAAATTTGTAATTTTCTTTGACTTCCCACGTATATAAACTATGTAAAGTGGTAAAATAAAGTTTTAAGTAAGTTGTACATTTCGGGAGATAAAATCCTTTTGACTCCACGAATTAAGTTAATGTGGCGACATCAGCGTCGTCATCATCAGGCTCCGAATAATAACACAGCCACACACAAAAAAAGTGGTCTGGCGTGCGGACCATACTTATATATCTTTATGTATTTGGATCCTCTGAAAAATGAACCAATCTGACATTTCTGACTCCGGATTCGGTTTCAGCGGGACACACTGGTCTGGTCCGCAGGCCAGGCCACTTTTTTTGTGTGTGGCTGTGTAATTTATACTTCAAAGCTGACCAAATTTCTGATAGATGAACCATATTCTGTAAAACATTTAATAAAGTTGTTGCCGGTACCAATTATTGTTGCAACTATTTTGTGATCATTCAGATTATATTTTATATTTCACCAGTTTATCCTCTAAATCTAAGGCAAGCGAATGCAACAGTGTACAAAAAAAGTTTTTTAACTATCACAAATTAATCAATTTTTGTGAGAACTTCAACACATTCAAAGGACATTATCAAATGCCACTGACTGAGAATACTATATGCTGAAAGAAATGGTTGGTTTCATATGAATTTACATCCAATTTATAGAAAACATACCATTTTCAACAAAGAATACAGACCAATAATTCCAAAAATATTTCAGCAAAATAAAGTGAGTTATCTGAAAATAGCATTAATGTGAAACTAAAAAATAGTACTGGTGGTGGTTATTTCCTCATATCTGTACTTTCGTTGAACTCTTTGTGTATTATACTCTCCGTAATGCAGACAAACTCGATTGATGTTGAAGCCAATGAAATTTAATATCCAGATATGCCAAAGTACCCTAAAATCGGTCCGGATTTATCAAGGTTCGAAATTGTCCTAATTTCAAGGGTGATGGTCAACTTTCATTTTTTTTGTCGTAGAATACTTGCCGAAATTATCTCTTCTTATCTTTGTTTGGAATGAAGAAAATAAGTCGCTATTTGTTTAACTGTTCCTACTCTTTACTAGGTATTAACAAAAAAAATGTTTTTCATGGTAAACTCGATATGATTGAAGAATTTAAAGTGTAATATTGATATTGAAGGGTTGTGATTGTAAAGTTATCTTTCATCCTGATGTCTAGACTACGACTCGCTCCAATTTTATACCGGATGCATAGCCTCCAGCCCGTCTGAAGAATTTGTTGTTTTACAAAATCAATCGAAAAATTACGTGGACGGTTTTCAGTTAATATAATAATAATAAAAATTATAATTAAAATGTAATTCCAAGGACGGTTGGTATTGAATAATTTAGTGTATATTGGAATGAAAATGCAAATATATTCACATCCGTGTTCCATTTTTATAGATTGTACGTTTATGGCAAATTGAAGTGCTTGATAAAATTCTAAACCGAAACCATAATATTTTATTTAAAGTCATGAATTGTTTATGTGAATCACGACTTACATACCGGGTGCCACAGACTAGTGGCTCCCTCCTATATTTCTTTTATTTTTTAACTTATCCATTTGAAATTTGGGGTGCGTAAACTACCTGTAAAAATTGATTTTTGGACATAAAAAACACTATGATATCATTTCCAGTTTACCCGGAAATGATCGCAACTTTCGATTTTTAAATGGAACACCCCGTATATTTTTACATATTTGGATTCAAGACAACATTCTGAGTATACTATGAGACTTTTGCGAATCTTTGAGTCGATGTTCAGCTTATTTATGCATTTTAAGACATTCATCTAGAGTGCTTTGGAATACCAAAAGAGTATGAGCGGGTAGCAATGTAAAAAGTGCCCCCGCACCTACCGAACTGAAATGGCTTCCATAAGATGTCTCGTATGCTGACTATCTTGTGTACACAGTTTTAAGCTCGTGGACTCTGCATGGGGTGGAAAAAAAAAAATTTACCCCTACATGTTTTATTTTTTTCTCACCTCCTATTTGGCGGATCGCTTTGTAATTTGGCACAAATAATATTAGTGTTAGGGTAGTTTATTTTAAAAAATATTACTCTTCTACGATGATTTTATGCATTTTAAAAAAAAATTAATATATTTTTTCAATGGCCTGAAGGGTGACTACCCTCTTTGACACTATTGCCATATTTTGATATAATATGTATTTAAACTATAACTATAACATATAACAGTTACAGTTTTATTAATGCGGTGAAACAGGATAAAAATAAATGAGAATTATCTGAACTTGCAATATTACGAGTATAGTATTTAATATTTAGATAGGTAATCATATAATTCATTCATGTTTAGTTATTTCACTTCAGATAAGACATTGCAAAGAAAAAGAAGAACAAATAAAGTGACGTCGAGAAGAAAAAGAAGTGCAAGAAAGAAAACGTCAAGAGGAAGAAAGGCGGCGTCAAGAAGAAATACACGAATTGAAGGAAATAATGGAAAACCTGGAAATAAGGCGTCAAGAGGAGAAAGAAGAATAAGAAAGACGCCCTGAAGAACTGAGCAAAACCTTGACCGATCAAATGAAAATCCAACAAGGAGCTATGAATTCAATCACTAACGAAATCAAAGAAGAGATAAACAAGGTCGAATATAAAGTAGGTGTGGTCAAGACAGAAGTCAATCAAGTCAAAGGGGAAGTAAGAGATATCAAAGAAAAGATGAGTGAGGTCGAAGGAGACGTGGAGCGCCTTAAACGACAATTGAGAGAAAAAGCAGGCCAGCTGGTAGCGTCATCAGGTCCTCGTTTAAAACCTCCCTCATTTGACGGCCAAAGCTCATGGACAACGTACAAGAGACAATTTGAGGTCGCTGCAAGTGCGAATAACTGGGATAACGAGGAAAAGGCTATCACATTAGTTCTGGCGCTAAGAAGCCAAGCTTCAGACCATCCCGGTGGAGAAACAAAGGGACTTGAAAGTCTTGGAAGCTGCATTAGACTTGAGATATGGAGACCAACACCTTGCCTAAGTATACCAGGCTCAGCTAAAATCAAGGACGCAAAAGGTTGGGGAAAGCTTACAAGAATTCGAAGTTGCGATAGAGAGACTGGCACACCTGGCATATCCGAGTGCACCAAGAGAATTTCAGGAACAACTAGCCGTAGGAGCCTTTTTAGATGGCATCAGGGCCGAAGAGGTCAGGCGAATTCTTGGAATATCGCGGCATCAAAGTAATAGCGAGGCTTTTGTGCGTGCCCTCGAAGTAGAAGCTGCCTTTAAAGACACTCCGCGGTCAGAAGTGCGTGCTGTGATAGTTGAAGATGCACTAAAAATACAAAATAAGTCATTTTTCAATTGGCTGCCGGACCGCTGGCTACTCACGCCCCCGCTCTGCCGCAGCCGCATCTATCTTACAAATCTCCGGAATTTTAAGTGTGTGTATCGTACTCGTGGTTTTTATGTTATTTGTATTGTACCTAATACTTAATTTTTTCTTTTTAAAAAACTTAGTAGTTAGTGTTATGCACGAAATGGAAAGTTCTACAACTGATAGCAATAGTTCTGAGAGCAAAATCAGCTCACTTAATTTAAAATGCAAAAACAGTAACAATGTATAATATGTAAAAAAACCGGAGGTACTATAATCGAATCAACCAATAAAACTTTCTTTACTGCCACAGTTAGATGAGGAAAGTGACTTGGATAAATAATTTTGTTTTTTATGAGTTATCATGTTCCTAATGGTTAATGAAATAAGTCTTATAGATGTTCGTATGTAATAATAATAACAGCCCGTCTAATGCTCTAAGTGAAACCCATTCGACCACAAAGCCTTCAATCCTACTACTTTGTTTGAGATATCTTTCCATTCTGGTCGGGTTTCCCCTTCTTTTGCTCGCAATAAGGATCCAATTTCTGCATCACTCAGTTACTCTTGTCTGAATGAATTATATGATTACCTACCTAAATATTAAATAATATTAGAGAATATTATTTAGGTATTATGCAAATCACAACTTACACACTTTTTTATTTATTATGAAAATATCCATTTTCTGTATATTGTTGCCTTAATCTGGGCACGCTAATATACTATTCAGGTAAATACTTTAAAACAGTCATTATTGGAGAACTAATCAAAACAACTACTCTTCTAGCTAATACCGACGAAGATTTAAATTACATGTTAGGATTCTTAGCATTTTAAAGAAAAAAATATATTGAAAATACTTAAATCATTTGTTTACATTTACTCATTCACTCTTTTTATATTTAATATGAAATTATCTACTTTCTGACTAGTATAATAGCGTGCCCAGATTAGGGCAACAATATGCAGAAAGTCGGTATTTTCATAATAAAAAAAGTTTTCGATAAAAAAGTGGTTTGTTCAATTTTGGAGGCTTCGTAAATAGTTATTAGCGAAATTTAACGAAAAATTATATTTTTCCCTTGGACTTTACCTGCCGTAGCACAAATTTTGGTATTCCAATGCACTCTAGACGAGTGTCTTAAAATGCTTAAAAAAACTGGACATCGACTCAAAAATTCGCAAAAATCTCATGGTATACTCAGAATGTTGTCTTGAATCCCAATATGTAAAAATATACAGGGTGTTCCATTTGAAAATCGAAAGTTGCGGTCATTTCCGGGTAAACCGGAAATGGTTTGAAAATCCATTTTTACAGGTAGTTTATGCACCCCAAATTTTAAATGGACAAGTTAAAAAATAAGGGAAATATAGGGGGAGCCACTAGCCTGTGGCATCGGGTATAGTGCTAATGTAAAATTTGGAACAAAATTTTTTAAATCTTGTTTTGTTGAGTAATGAACTAACATTATACAGGGCGATTTATAACATTTATTGAGCTTTGGTGAAGAGGCCAGGGATTTGTCTTTACATCAGCGGCCCACATCTAAAGATTTTTTCTACAAAAATTAAAATAGCAGCACTATTTCTCTTGCAATGCTGACTGCCCACCGGGCACTGAATTATAAGCTGCATGGCAGACTTAGGCATATGAAAGGTAGATTCTAAGGAACAAATGGTATGTAAACTGGGGGCAGTTTGTAGTTGTATTAATTACACGTCAAATATTAGTGTCCTCTGTCATATCTTTTTCCTTAGTTCCACGCTACATAATTTCCGCTAGAGGTATAGCAAGTTTCTCCATAGACAATTGTATTAACTATATGTCAAATGCTATTGCAATTCATCACATTTTTTTTTCTTTAATTGCTTTTTGGTAAGTCCTATATATTTTTCACTAAAAGCATGTCCCATTTCTTCGTCGACAATGGCATAAACTACCTACAAAATAAAGTTCAGTGATTTAAGGATGGCGAGAAAATATTGTATGCAATTTGTGTGTAAGATGCCTTTTTATCACTTTACACACTTGTTGCATAAATAACTATTTACATTAATAATCAATTATATTCTCTATTATCATTATATTATTATACCGCTTATACCGCTTACCAACCACTTTTAAAGATAAATCATTAAAAAAAATCGAAGTAAGTTTCATTTATGGTTTAAGGAATTTACATGCTTTCGATTTTGAATATAAATGGTCTGGATGTGCATTTTTAATTTCACGTGGCTTGTAGAGCTTTATAAAGGCACTCCAATCAGTTTTTTTATAACTCCAAAAATTTAAATACCTGGCAAATATTCGAAAGTAGAAGGACCACGACAAAAAATGTATTTTTAAAAGTTAGAATTCTAAGCTCCATCTCAGAATTCTGACTTATGCTCAGAATACCGGCTAGTATCTCAGAATTCTGAGATAAAAGACAAAATATTATTAGACATTTGGTAACAATACCGATATAAAATTTATGTTTGTCATGCTTTAGAATTAGTATGTATAGTCTTATTTTTAGCTTTTTACTAAAGTCTTCTTAGACTTTCCAGTCATACTGTATGAGTTTTGAGACAAAATTGTTTTATATTTTGAAATATGTATTATAACTTTTGAGCCATAATAATTGTTTTCTATTTTTATAAATACTTACTGAAATACAATTGAAGTTTAACATCTAAAAATTTGTCATTTTTTAAAGTATTATAATTTTTAAACGGAGAGTCGAAGCTTTAAAAACTCGTGTAATATGAGATGTAGCATATTTCAGATTTAGACAGAAACATTTTACAGAGTCCTTAAGCAAAAACATTACCGAAGATGGCAAATAGATGGCAATAACAAGTAGATAATGTACCACAGTTAAAATGCCCCATGTATTAAGTAAGTGATGTTTTGTACTAATTGTACTGACACCAAAATTGTTACCATGGTAAGAATAAAGTTGATACATTTTTTTCCAAGGTACCCTACAGGATAGGCAGTTAATTTAATATCGTCAGACGTATTTTTAATATGGTAATAAATTATTACATAAAGGGTGTTCAGTACAAATATAAAATTAGCAAGTCGCCTGAAGATTTCTAAAATTACAGGCAGTTACGTAACTTCATTTAGGGTCGGTTTTATAGGTTCCTTTTAACTTAGGTCTGCCAGTTAATTCTAAGTTTTGTCAAAAAGTACGTTTTATATCTGCCAGTAACTGCCAGTGTTAAGTTCAAACGCCAAACTTAGGTTTATGCACGCTTACGTTGATTAATTAGCAATATTTTGAAAGATGAAACTTCAAATTTCAACTTAACCTACAAATAATTACCTATTATATATTCTGTAAAGAAAAAGTTAAAGAAAATGGTCATTTTCGATATTTTGAGGACATTTTATCAAGCGATGAAGATGGTGTTAAAAATATAATAGAAGCACCTCGTCGTGAATGGAAATTCTGAGAGAAACCTGGTTATTTACAGATATGGAATAAAAAAGAATTTATAGATCGATTTTGAATATTTAAAGAATGTGTGCATATAGTATTAGAACATATTAGTCCACATTTAACTCTGACTTTTCGGTGGCAAATTGTTGTTTTGTATCTTAAATATTTTAGGAGTTCGTTTGATAAAACCACGTGCGTTATTAAAATCTTTCTCAAGTGCAATCCAGGCATTTACTTTATGCTTCCAAGTAACCGAATCAATTCTCTTGCATTCGATTACATCTGTACTCTTTTTAACTAACTGAATCAACAGTTTGATTTCACTGACGTTGAAATTTAAAGATCTTTTGTCACTCATCGCAAAAACTCAAAGTACCAGTAATGAAAATAATATCAATGGCCAATTTGTCACTATGCTACCAACTAACAAAATAACGATAGAACTGACGATCTTGACAAGCACCTATAAACGGCATTTTAGCGAACACTAAAATCTAAAGTTCAAACCTCCAGTAAAACTTCAGTTTAAACTTCTAGTTAAACTTTGGTTTAATCTTTACCTATAAAATCGGCCCTTAAGGGGCCATACATAGAGAGATAAAGGCATATTTAAACTTCATGTATAACAAAAAAGCTAGCTCAAAAGAGATGTGGAGAACACTTCGCAATTTTCATGTTACCCCTAATAAATCTTCTGAAATACCTTCGTACATTTCACGTGATATTGATGGTATTAACGACTATTTTTTGACTGCTGTGGCGGATTTAAATGAGGATTGTTTAGAAATTATTTAACATTATGATTCCAGCCGCTTTAATATTGATCTTCATTTTGATTTTCATTTAGTTAATCCCGGGGATGTGGAAAAACTATTTATCAGTTAAAATCAATGCCTTTGGGAATGCCGGTATATCACTAAACATGTTAAAATACTGCATGCCAACTCTTATAATACCCATAACGCATATAGTAAATTTATGTTTAGAATCGGATTATTTCCCTCAAGCTTGGAAAACGGTGGTAGTGCGACCTCTCCCTAAATGTTCGCAACCAAAATGATTCTCAGATTTGCGTCCAATTATTTTTTAAAATACTGGAAAAAATCATATATTAACAAATTTATAGGTTTTTGAACAACTCGGTATTACTACATCAGTCAGGATTTGAGGGGGGCACCACTTCCGCTTTGATAAAAGTATGCGATGATATTCCAGCAGAATGGGATGAAAGAAAACTAACGGCCTTAGTTCTACTGGACTACTTAAAGGCATTCCATACAATAAATCACCAACTCTTATTCTTAAAATTAAAATATTATGGTTTTGGTGAAACAGCTGGTTCGTTTTTTCAACAGTTCATAACTCGGCGCAGCCAAACGGTTGTCCTTAATAATAGCCAATCGGCCTCTAGCAATGTTACAAGCGGCGTACCTCAGCGGTCAATACTTGGCCCATTACACCTTAAACTTGCTGATTTATATAAATCTGTAAGTTACTCTACAACACAACTTACACATCAATCTGGTTAAATCATCATTACTAGTTTTTGGCAGTCAGTGCTTTAAATCCAGAGTAGAAAATAATATTAAGATCAAAATATTAGATTTACTACTTCCAAAAACTGCAAAAAACTGCTTACTAGTTGACTCCAAATTAAAATTCTTGGAACACATGAGCAAGTGCTTACAAAGAGTATACTGCTCGCTGATTATACTGATTATACTCAAATCGGTTCATCCTTAATCAAAACTTAAAGCAGACTTTGTGCGAGCAACTTGTGCTTTCAAATTTTAATTATTGTCATATAGTATATGGGCTCTATATTGATTCATTTGTTGTTAAATAAACTAAAATACCGTACTGAGTGCATAATGCTAATATTCGTAACTCGCATTACATATCCCCCAGCATACAAAAAAACAGTTTCACAGTAACATTAACATCACATAGTAAATGAGGAAGAAAAAAAAAAGCTATTCCGTCCAATCCATTTGTTTGAAAAATTTTCATTAAGACACCTACGTACAGCAACCGAATAATGTATAAAAGCCATAGGCGCAGCCAGGGGGGAGCCATGGGGCCCGCCCCCCCCCAAGTCGTCTTCCATTAGCCAAAAAATAAAGAAGCAGTACAAAGCAGTATCTAAATTATCCCTTGAAATAAATATTTTGTAATTAATGCCAATATTATCTAATAGAGCAATCTACATACACATCGGTTTTCAACCATTTTCTGAAAAATTTTCCTCATCCTCTGGGAAGGCCGGTTCTATTGCCCTAGATGAATTTTCTAGCTGCGCCTCTGATAGAAGCACTATTTATTTAAAGAATAAATTTTCTTTTTTCGTCCTCATTTAGTATCTGATGTTCCTAAAGTCGAATGAATACTTTACCTTTTTAGTAAACCTAATCGACTTTTATACAGGGCCAGTCGAAAAGTGAGAAAATTTAAATTTGACTATTAAATAACAAACACCCTATATGAGGTATCGAGCTAAAATTTTGTATGGAGATATTTGAGATAAATGCGAATCGAATAAGCTATCCAATTTGTTGATAAAAAATCGCCTAATAGTCGATCTCGAAACATCGACCCATTTAGAAGAACTTAGCAGGCCTTGAAAATATGAAAATTACAATTTTTTCAAAACATCGAGCACTATATCTCATTTTTTTTTAATTCGGGCAACGCGTTCCAAAATAACGAGCTGTTGCAGTATTAAATAGCACACACTGTATATCTACGTAATGATTTATGATTTCCAACTAATGAATTATTTTTTCTCTGTCTGCGTCTACAACCTTTTTGGATAATTTAACGATATGCGATTTATTGAAACCGATCTACATTCGAAGCTAAAAATGGCAATGGCCACCTACGACCGTATAAAGTCGACCTAAACTACTGTTTATTGTCATAACTTTCGTAACATCCAATTACACATGCATTACAACACAATTGATAGTAAAATTGACATCCGACTCAATAAAATCTTCCGAGAATTGTAATAAATATTATGACATCGATAAAATCCACAAAGTCTATTATCTGGCGTGCCTTTAATTCTTCATCCCTCAGAAAAAAACTTGATTCGACAACGTTCCCTTCTTTCCTTATGAGCACAAAGTGATAATATGCACGTGGAGAAAAAGTGAGGAGACCCAGATAAACTTTATGAATGTAAAACCAAGTCTCTAAAGATGACTTACAAAAATTTGAATCTCAATATAAATGGATTTGTCGACGATAACATCGTGAAGTTATAACGAAGGCAAGTCAGGAGACTTCACTCGATTGATACAGTCGATAGTGTCCTTCGATTTTGACAGGTCACTGATGAGGATTTCCTCTTTTAACCGAATTATAAATTCTGGAATTTATTTTAGTCGCCAACGTTCGATAACTAGTTTAAATAGGGTCGTCATTTCATTTCTATAAAATGTCACTTTATTTGAAGTGTATATCATTGTAGACCAGTCATTGAAGGTATTTACTTCCAAAAACTTTTAATGAATTCGTGAAAGTGTGTAGAATAATATTCTAAAAAGTCTACATCTCGCTCGGATGCAGAACATTGGAAAATGGTATAGAAATTAGTCGAGGTAGGGAAAATAAAAATACGGACGGATATACCACGTATTTATCGTATGTAATATTAATTATTTTTTCGTGAAATATTCTCCCCAAATACCACTACTGCTTAAAATTTTATCGAAAATTTTTCCGAAAGCGTTGTTGCCTGGTTATATAAAGAGTGCAAATTGGCAGTTTATTATCTGATTAAATACCGACCGTTTTAGCGGGAAGGATTTAATCTTTGATAATAAACTGCCAATTTGCACGAGTTATATTACTTTTTGGCAACTTAGCCTGGGCAAAAATTTTTAGATAAAATTAAAAGCACGAGTGGTATTTGGGAAGAACATTTCACGAATAAATAATTCATTAAGTATACTTCAATATTATGTTTTGTAATTAATTGCCTTCAGACGTTTTCTTGTCACTTTTTAGAGTTTACTGACCTTTATTTTCAATTTCATCATTTAAGTCACATAAAAATGCATTTCCAAAACGACTCATCTAATAAAAAACAAAGTAGGTATAAATGATGTAATGGCAGTGACAATTAAGATACGTTAAACCATAACTATTGTAACTTATAGACTGGTATTCCCAACAAAGAGTCCTCTAGCACGCTTCTACCAATCACACTACGAGTAAATCCAGACAATATTGCATTTTAACAATCTCTCGCTTTTACGTTCTAAGGTTGCGGACATGTATTAGCTAGAAGAGTAGTTGTTTTGATTGGTTCTCCAATAATGAGTGTTTTAAAGTATTTACCTAACTAGTATATTAGCGTGCCCAGATTAGGGCATAGTCCACTGCATTTAGGATTTTTCTTCAGACCAATTCATACAAAAGCAAATGTTGGTTTTCCAGGTAGGTTCGAGTGTCCTTAATAAGGTCTCAAAAGTCCCCGAAGTGGGAGTGTAAGGATAAAATTTGGCAAGGGCTAAAATCGTGCTCGGAAACGAATTTTTCGAGATATCTCGGTTTTCATTGCCTCTACGACAAAAATACATCAGGTCAAAAAGAAAGCTATGAAAATTCTCTATAAAAAAGATAGAAGGTCTTTTTTTCGTATACGGAATATTTTTCTTGAAAATCTTGCATTGAATTTGAACTTATGGGATATTATGGATAATTTAAGTACTCTATTCCACACCACCCTTGAGGTTGAGTACTAGGCGCGTTTTTTTTATGTGGTTTCCCCGGTAGGCCTAATCCACAACTGTCATACCTATTGAAATGTTGTCAAATTAATAAATTCCTTCTTGTCCGTTTTCTCCTTCTATAAATTCATCGATTCGTTCGAGGAAATCCGAGTCAATCTGAGAACTTTCAGTCTCTGCTTCAGTGTCGGCATCTATTTCTGACGAGTTTTCAATCGGTTCATCATTCAAGCAAGATTTTCCATGGCAGTTGCCGCAAACTGGTGAGCAATTAAGTCCCAACCTCCGACAGCCACACAATGGTCCACAACCTTTCGTACAGTTGCAGAAAATCATCTTCAGAAGGCAATCAGGCGCAGGAAGTTGGGATGTTGGTTTTGGCCACAGTATGGTATCTTTCAACATCCATCCCCACTCTTTAGGATCCAATATATTACCCAACCATTTCTGTACTTGAAAATAAACACGAAATAGATGCTGTTGAGCTGCGTCATGAGTGGGTGGTAATGAATTCAATTTCACTGGTTTGCTTTTCCTCACAGCTTTAATAAAGCAAGAATACCGATGGTTATCGATGGAAACTTCTTTAACTGGAGCGTTATAGATTGCGAGGAAAAATTTTATCCCATTCGAAGTAACTATGTCAGGAGAAGTACCAGTCTTGCTGAAAACTTCAGCTACAAGTTTCAAGTCCTGTCGTTTTTTCATCACTTTCAAAGCTGCAGTCTTGCCTTTATTAAACAGAGCAGATGTAGTGTCACACCCAGAGAATGCGTGCAGAAACAACATGTGATCTCGAATATCTTTATGGTGATCAAAGCTTCGTGAAGAATAAATTTTTTGTTGGACCTTCCCTCTGCCTGGTTTGAGGAGAAAAATTTCTTTATTAATAGATGTACGAGCAGTTAAAATTATAAGAAGATCCACATCTTCCCCAACCACAACCGTAGTATTTTTATATGATTCCTCAAGCGCTGTTTCGACTATCAAAATGTCACCATCATCGTCAGCATGTCTAACAATATAATTATTTGCCTCAAACTTTTCTGTCAACATCGAAATCAATCTGGTTTTATTTTTATTATTGGCAAGGAGCTTCTCTTGGCTTACAGTTGCAACCATCTGCTCATCAAAGTAAATGTCGAGGACCGGCGAAGCTGCTCCATAGCCTTCACACTGTTGCTAATATTTTCATAACCATCAAAAACAATAATAGAGTTCGAGCCAAAATGATTTTGCACATAATTAACATATGCTTGGCAAATAGCACCGTAGGTTTCATGTTGATGCCATATAACTCGGTGCAAGAGAAATCCCCCATCAACGATATAAGTGGCATTTTGGAGATCTGGTTCAGATTCAGATGGCTGGAAATTGTCATAGAAAGCTGACTTGTTCGTCTTGCGCATACCAACTTCGTCAAAGAGTGACACCGGATACGGAGCTAATTCATACTCCAAGTAGATGCGAAGCTCTTCATTTGTTCTCTTCATGACAGTAATCCTTTGAAACAACAATAATGGATCAATGGGCATTGTGGTATCATGGACTTTAACATTGCTATTGACAGTTAATAGTGAAAGCACTCTATCTGCACCTGAGAATTTAATATCACAGAAATTATTGCCAATTTTTGCGTATACGAAAAAAGACCCTGTATCTTTTTTGTAGAGAATTTCCATAGCTTTCTTCTTGACCTGATGTATTTTTGTCGTAGAGGCAATGAAAACCGAGATATCTCGAAAAATTCGTTTCCTAGCACGATTTTAGCCCTTTACAGCGTTGCCAAATATTATCCTTACACTCCCACTTCGGGGACTTTTGAGACCTTATTAAGGACACCCGAACCTACCTGGAAAACCAACATTTGCTTTTGTATGAATTGGTCTGAAGATGCGGCTCATTTTTCACTAAATGCAGTGGACTAGCAACAATATACAGAAAGATACCTACTTTCTGTTCATAATAAATACAAAAAGTATGTAAGTTGTGATTTGCATAATACCTAAATAATATTCTCTAATCATAATGAAAGCAAATAAATAAAAAATAATTAATTGTAAAAATGGGTATGTTCCTCTAATCTGTAGAAGCTAAATAATGAAACAATGAACAAATACCGAATTCAAACGTGCCAATATCAATTTTTCAATTGAATTCAATTGACTGGATAAACGTGAAATTTTATTTCATAATTTTGCTCTCTTTTGAGGGCGCTTAATTTTTTTATTTTCAAAAATTTTCTAAAAATTGTATCGTCGGTTAAAAACAAAGTGATACATAAGAGACATATTTTGAATAATTCGTTGTATGATTGAATAATCAATTCCGAAGTATAATTCCTAATTAACTGATTATAGAAAAAAACTGGGACGGCCCAGGTTCCAAATTCATCCAGTATAAATACAACTTCCCATATGAAACATAAAAAACGTCGAAACTGAACCATTTATATAAATTACGTTCAGCCACCTGAGTACACTAACTTATTAATGCAGAGGGGTTCCTTTGAAATATCGTAATGTTCGACAGAACTATGACAAATCAATTAAATATTTCTATACAGATGTGGTATGTTTATTTTGTAGCAATTTCTATAGTGCAGAGCAGGGATGGAAAAAGTGTTCTACTGTAGCATAATATATCGATACAATGGAACCAACAACCAGTGTTTGTTTACCCACAAAAAGTAAACACGGTAGCATTTTGAGGTAACTGAGACCATAAATTACTGTCAGAGAATATTTTTTTAAGAATAGTAATTTGAGAAACGAAAATTGGGACTCATTTATTTACAAACAGTAATAATTGAGGTTGAAAGTTTTTTGATAAAATTATTAAATCGATTATTCCCAAATTATACTGTTTCAGCTTATTCAAGGGAGAAACAAAACAAATAGCAATAATAGGCTGGTGTCAGTAATAACTTTTTTTTAACTCACTATATTGATATGTTTTTCAGTATACTGTGATTAATTCAATTTATTAATATTTTTCTCAACGGGGCGTTTCGAAAATAACTATCTTCATGAGAAAGTGACTTATTTTTGGAAATATTTATTTTTTATTTCATTTGCTTTCATCATTAGAGAGCTAACATGCTAACGTCATATTAACGTATTTTTAAAGTCATTTACCGGTCAACGACGTCAATGACCAATAATATGTCGTGATAGTTACGTCATAAAATATGACGAGTCTATGACGTCATAAAATAAACGTCTCTATGAGATACATTGTTGGTGCTTGAATATATGAATTTATGCCATCATTATGGTAACGTCTATATGACGCAGATTATTGGTGTATTGTGTAAAAATGCACAACTATTTATATAACATTTATTTAACATATTATAATATACAATTTTATATATATATTTCCAAGAACGGTAAGTCCATGTATCTCAGTTCGCCATGCAAACATTTTAAATCTACAGGTGAAATAAATGGTAGATGATGACGTCTTTTTAACGTTTTTCTACACTCATCTATATTAATGCATAAAATTTGCTTGCTTACCATGTAGTTTGTAGTAGAAATTATTTCTAGATGGCACCACATACACACCACTGGCAACAATTAGTTATACTTTATCTTATACTCTTATAAAGTTATAGAAATTAAATAACATAGATTGCAATGTTCAAATTCTTTCAGGGAACATCGATTTATTTGGATGGATCTTATAACAATCAGGTGTTAAGGATCATTTGTTCTGTAGCTAGACTGAAGCCAGCATACAGATTTTATGCTATCTGTTTAATGGGTTTAAGAACTCACTGGTTTTATGATGAAACCAGCGGGTGCTTAAACTATCAAGTGTCCATTCAATTCATCTACATAGCGGCTCATCCTGTAACACATCATATATTGGAAAATGGAGACCTCTAGACCTGTTACTAACGTGCGTTAGTAACAGACATACTAATGACGTAACAACAATTATGACGTCATTTTTACATACAATAAACGACGAGTTACGTCACCCCAGACATACTTAAGACGTCATGTAATAAGTGGATAAGACGTCATCGAATGACGTCTCTGGGATGTGACAGATTTTTTTTACATAGAATGAACGACGAGTTACGTCACCCCAGACATACTTAAGATGTCATGTAATAAGTGGATAAGACGTCATCGAATGACGTCTCTGGGATGTGACAGATTTTCATCATTTTCACGTCAATAATACGTAACATTTGACGTAAGTACTGACCAAATAGTGTCCAATGATTGACGTAATGATGACGTCACTATGTTAGCTGGGATTAAACAAATCACAACTTACAAAATAATAAATAAAAAAGTGTGTAAGTTGTGATTTGCTTATTACCTAAATAATATTCTCTACAGCGACTTACCAGAAAAATAAAAATCTCCCTCATGTTGGTTTTCTGGTTTTAAGGGACATGGAAAATTTAACTTTTCTGAATATTTTAATCCTTTGACCGAACTCGATATTTTGTTTAGAGAGTTAACAAGGCAGGGAAAGGTTTATAATAATAATAATAATAATAACGTTTATTTACGAAAAGGAGAAAATAACAGTGAGTTACAAGTAAGTTACAATAGTTACGAGTTGGGTGTAATGGTAATATTGGTGCAATAGTTGTAAATAAACATTTTTTCCCAATAAGTGACTTAACACTTGTTTTGGTATAGTGGGTGATAAAATGTAATTTTTAATGATTGTTAATTGAGTATTGAGTAGATTGAGTAGATTGAGTATAAAGCGGGGTAAAAACTTTTGGATATTGTATGTCGAATTACGAACTTATCATATCGAACTTATCATATAAGAAACTAAAAAAGACTAAGCTAAACTAATACTACAAACTATTTTTATATAAAAACTAGTGTTAAAGATAAACAGACAATGAGGGGCAAAACTTGCACTATTGATAGTTGCTAGGATTATATGTTGTGGTCGGCGAGTCAGTTGGCTAAAGTGAATTCTATCATTGTTTTAATGCAACGTTAGGATGTTTCCTCTCGGTGGTCCCGTCAGCCCTGAGCTGAACTACTCGTGTGTAGTTGTGAGAATACGGTTATTTTAGTAGGTACACGCAACTGCGTAGGTAGTCCCGGTTAGTCGGAGAGCCAAAAACGGAACAGTCATACGGTCTAATTATTCTTTAGGTCAATGACGTCATTTACTAATATTCTAGGGATTTCTAATATATGCTGTTTTAATAGTTTCTTGAACTGATATATTTTTGTTACTTGGGTAAGGTGTTGTAAGCCCTTGGGGCTAAGAAAGTATAAGATCTTTGGCCGATTGTCTTTGTCATAAATGGTACAATGAATTGGCTTCTCTGTCTAGTGTTGTGTTCGTGTGCAGGCAATGATTTTATGTTTTTTGTAATTTGATATTTTAAATTTATGTTGTAGTAGTATAATTGCCTGATGTCGAATAGCTTTGCCTCTGCGTACAGCAGGTCTGTGGGATATCTTGGGTCCTTTGACAACATTATTTTTATAAATCTTTTTTGTATGGTTTCCAGAGAAGTTAGGTGCGTTTTAGCAACGCCACCCCAGCCAAGTATGCAATAATTCAAGTGACTCTCTACGAGGGAATGGTAAAGTATTTTCAATTGGTTAAATTCTAGGATATTTTTTAAGTATTTGAATCTATAAATAATGGTTTGTAATTTTTTTATCAGATAGCTCACGTGAGTATCCCATCTTTAATGAGAGGCTATGAATATGCCTAGGTATTTTATGTTTTTTACAGGTAATATGGTATACAACGTTCCTAGTACGTTTATTTCAAGTCTCTCAAATGATGGTTTGCGTGAGTTATTACAGCTGAAAGGTAAGTAGTGCGTTTTTTCGAAGTTGATTGTTAATAATTTATGGTCAAACCAGTTCTTGATTTTTGTCAAGTCAGTTTCAGTCTTTAATCTGAGTTCTTCCCAGGAGTTTGCTTTATATAGTATGGCAGTATCATCGGCAAAGCCTATGATTTCCACTTCGCTCTGTAATGAAAACAGCCCATTTACATAGATTGAAAACAAAGTGGGTCCTAGGACTGTACCTTGAGGTACTCCGTATCTTATTATCGTGGTGTCACTCATTTCGTTGTTTATTCTGACGCGCTGTTTTCTATTTGTAATATAGCTCTTGAATAGTTTTAACGTATTTCCCCTAATACCAATGTCATCTAATGTTTCTAACAGTAACTCGTGGCTAACTGTATCAAATGCCTTTGTTAAGTCTAAAAATGTACATAAACATGGTTTGCCCTCATCCAGAGCGGAGTAAATCTGGGTAGTTAGTGCTAGTATTGCGTCTTGCGTTGATACGTTCTCTCTGAAGCCGAATTGGTTCTTAGAAAGTAGTTTGTATCTATTCATATAAGACGTTAGTCTTTTTTTTATTATCTTTTCGAATAACTTAGATAGATAGGTGCGTTATGAGTGATATCGGTCGGTAGTTGGTTAAGATTTCTTTGTCCCCTTTTTTGTGTACAGGTATTATTACAGATTCCTTAAAAATTGTAGGCCATTCTCCGAGTGTCATACATTTATTAAAGATATATTCTAATGGACGCAGGATGTAGTCTGATACTAACTTTAGGTCTTCTGCTTTTATATTATCTAAGCCAGCCGATTTTTTATCTTTTAATTCTCTTAAAGTTTCTTTGATTTCATTAGTGTCCGTAGGTAGAAGCACCATGGAATTTTGTGTAGTGTTTTTAGCGATATTGTAATTGGGATCTTTATTTATTTTTTTGGCTAAGTTTTCTCCCATTTTTGTAAATGTTATGTTAAATTCATTTGCTATAGATTTTGTATCTCTTATTTGCTCGTCATTATAATTTTTTACAGATCTAATTACGGTATTATTTGAATTTGTTTTGCTAATTTCCTGCACGGTTTTCCATAAAGTTTTGGAATCTGCTTTGTGTTTGTTTATTAGATTTTTATAGTATTCAAATTTGGTTTTTTGTATTAGATTTGTAAGTTTGTTTTTGTAAGTTCTATATTCTGATATTAAATTTTCATTATTTGGATTTCGTTGTAGCCTTTGAAACATTTCATTTTTTTTTATGTATAGATTTCACTAATCCATTTGTAACCCAAGGTGTCAATTTTGTATTTTTTCTTTTAACTTTTTTGAGATTTGTTGATTCATTTATTGCTTTTGTAATAATATTGATGAAATTGTTTGTTGCAGAGTTGACGTTGTTCTGTAGGTACACGGATTCCCAAGACTCGCCACTTAATATATTCCGAACCCTATCAAAGTTTACGTTTTTTACATATCCTGTATTATTAACATTGTTAGTTTCCTTATTTCTATGTAATATAATTTGGACCATTGTTGTGAAGTGATCTGTGATATCGGTTTGCAGTATTACCGGTAATATTTTTTCAGTTATATTGTGTTTTGATTTAATAAAAATGTGATCTAGGCAAGATTTTTGGTTTCCTTGCATTCTAGTATATTCATTTATGCATGATATGAAAAAAAATTTGTTTAGGGTATTCATGTATCCTATACTATGGTTGTTTTGTTGTAGTATATCAATGTTTATATCCCCAATAAATATATCATGTGTGTCTAGTTCATTTTGATGTTGGTGAAAATAGGTTTGTAAGTGTGCGAGATAATCTAATACATCTGTACATGGTGGCCTATACATAGCAGTTATATTAATGTTGCATTTATTATCTAATTTTATAGTAATTCTAATTGCGTTTATGTTGTTTATGGGAATAATCTTATAAGTAAAATTTAAATTGTTTTTTATGTATACTACCACGCCGTCATTTTGATTTAATTTGTTATTGTTGTATATCATGTTATATCCATTTATATTGAAAGACCGTGGATAGGATTCCGCATCTTACGGATCTCTATTGAATACGCAAAGTGCATAACCTCAAAGTTGCGGAATACTAGTATTTCTAGTAAACTTCCGCAAATTAAGGAATCCTATCAATTTGTACCACGTTGCCGCGAGTGGCCGAATTTTAGCGAATACGTTAAAAATAAATCCGATAGCAGTTTTCAAATAGGTATTAGAGAGATATGGCATAGTCACGTAACGGCATTCGCTATTACAGGATCGCGTTATTTGACATCTAAGCATGCGCACCTTTAATCTGCGTTAAGGCATGCGGTAATAACTTAGCGCCTGACGTAATTTCGGTACGTTTAGCGAACGTCGAGTAAACGACGTTATCCTCATCTCGGTGAAAATCGGGAAGACCAAGATTTGTAGAGTATAAATCTTGAAATCAGCCGATCTGTATTTATGTTATTTGTCAGTTCGTTCCGGGTTCGTTCGTTATTTTGTTTATAAATTTTTGAGGTTACGTTGATAATTTTAATATATTTGAGGTTTTTTTGCTACTTTTTTTTTCAATTTTAGAGAAAAGATAGGAAATTAGTTGATTTATTCAGTTTTAATTAAGTCTATTATTAATAAATCGATGGAAGAAGATAACGTATATACGCTATAATGGAACTGCAGTGCAATAAGTCCAAAACAAAGCCTCGTTATTTGCTTCAATAACGTAACGTAATTAGCGAACGTCGTGCTGTATCACTGACTGCCATATCTCTCTATTATACCGTGTATTAAAGTTTTACAGGTTTTGAGTCAGATGCCAGATTGCTCAGTATGTAAGGTGGCTAGTTTTGGATACTAATGTTATACGCGGCGCCGATGTGGTGCAGCATACCAGCCACGACAATGAGAAAACTGAAAGTGTTGGAACACAAATTTATGCGCCTCATCTCTAGTTCAGACAGGTACACCTCCCTCAGAGATTTATACGCACGATGTCACGACGTAACTCCACTTGCGGACTACGTCCAAGAAATCTCCCAGAAATTCTTTCAATTCAAACTGGAAAATATTTTTACTTACCCGCAACATAACTCGAATTAGACAGCATAATGGCATACTTTTCGATATAAGACACCTCCTACCATACCAGACGTTGCCTATTTTCCGGCAACTCCCTTAGCCACACTTTCCACTACTATAACTTATCACTATCCTAAACTTTCTCCATTCTCAACATACATCTTTAATCCTTTTCTATTCCCTCACTGTTTGTTTATTTTGTTCTCTTTCATCTCTTTGTGTTCTTTTTGTTCTTTTGTCAGTTTTTGTATCCAAATTTCATTTAGGCCGATACATCTATAAAAATCCTAACTCTTTTAATCCTCAACATTCATTTGTCACATTTTCCTGACAGGAAGACTACCAGGGTGGATTTTTTTTTTTTTTTTTTGGCGACGGGGGAAACCCACACGGGCTGCCTATCCCAACTAGGAATAGGTCTGAGTGTCAGGCTCCAACGGACTAAAACCCCTCCTCTTAGGGCTCGTCTGTATGGAATACCCCGAATGCACTACAGCCTCCTGGGCTTATTGTGCTTACCCAGTTTTTTTTAGTTTTTAGTTTACACTTGTCCATTTTAGTATTCCTGTGTCACTGACAAGGTGATACAAGTCTGAAAATGGACGAGTTTTGATGGTTTCCGGGTCTGTTTGTGTTTGCCCGTAGATATTATACCTTCTGCGGGCCAGTGCCTCGCAATCATGTATAATATGTTCTACAGTTTCTGGTACCTTACCGCACAGTCTGCAGTTAAGGTCGCCAGCAAACTTTCCAATTAAATGCAGGTACTTCTTGATGGGAAAGTGTTCCGTCAGAAGACCTGTTATGATTCTCAGCCAGGGTGGAATTGCTTCGAACGTTACTGTCAATAAGTTCTCAAATTGATAACTTCATAGTAATTTCCGCCATTAAGGGTTACTTACGTGAGTTTTTGCAATAAAAATGTGGATTATGGTGAAAGTATCATTCAGCAGTTAGCCAAAAATGCGTGTGCTTCGTTGATGCCAGAATTTCATTATTATTTAGCTACCTTATTACTTTACTTTTTTGCCCTAGGGCATAAAAGTAAATTTTGTGCTTTTCTGCCTATGGGCTGTAAGTGACACTTTCATAACACTGACAGACGTCAAAAAATTACACTTACAGAGCTAATAGTACGAAATAATTATTTATGCACCAAGGCTTGTAAGTGTATTTTACAGGTCGAGAACACAGTGCAAATCGAAGCCCGTAGGGCTAAGGTTTGCAATGTTTGAGACCTGTAAATAGACAATACAAGCCGAGGTGCATACGACGTTTTTCGTACTACTAGCAGTATTACAGTTCTTAGGAAAATTCATTCAAAATTATTGTATTTTAAGATTTGTCAAACTCGTTTATTATTTGGCTTAGACTCTAATTGGAGTGTGTTTGCTTTCTACTATGGTTATACTGTCAATAAGTTGTCAAATTGATAACTTCATAATAATTTCCGCCATTCAAGTTATTAACGTGAGTTTTTGCAATAAAAATACGGATTATGGTGAAAGTATCGACATTCAGGAGGCAGCCAAAAATGCGTGTGCTTCGTTGATGCCAAAATTTCATTATTATTTAACTTCCCCATTACTTTACTTTTTTGCTCTAGGGCATGAAAGTAAATTTTGTGCTTTTTTGCCTATGGGTTGTAACATTGACAGACGTCAAAAAATGACACTTACAGAGCTAGTAGTACGAAAATGCATTTATGCATTCCTTTTCCTAATATTTATTAATATATTGTAGTATATTTTATCTAAGTAGGTACAATGGTGCTCACCTTAAACTCACCACCCTTCGAGATGCTCCTTTTCTAACACGCCCCACTACAAATAAATTATACATTCCGATATTCCGTATTTTAGGTCAGAGAGGAGACTGACGTCATACTTTTATTAGAATGTGACCAGTTGTTAGCTTAGGGTTCTGTATTTCAGAGATTTTGAATGATATCAATTTTCTTTATAACTTTCTCTCTCCATTATTTATTTATCTGATTTACGGATTCTGGACGCTAATAGATTTTCATAAATTATTAACCTAACATTGTTTACAATAAAAACTGGCAATGTAAATACATTAAGTAAACAAGACAATTCGAAAAGTTAATGCAACCGGTTACCTCAAAAAAGATTCGAATCCAGAAATGAAGGTATTAAGTTGAATATACGTAATAATTCATCAAAAACAAACAAGACAAAAATATTAATATCACTTATAATGAAATGAATTGTGGTTAATTATATCATGCGTTTTGGAGTCTTGTGATTTTGCATTAAAATGAAGCGGTTAATAATTCCGTGATTTTGTCATACCTATTGCCGAAGTGCAAGAAAATGTAATGTTTTCGACAAACACATCATTTTTAAAATGCACACATAGAATGGTAAACGTTTTTTATTATATTTGAAAAGTATTGAATAATTTTCCAAAGAAATGTCAGTGTGAATTTTTTTAAATATTTATTTTTATAATTTACGTATGCAGAGAATTAAATTTAATTGGTAGTCTTTAAAATAAGATACAGAGTCGAATTTTGAGAAACCTTCACTTACAATCGGCCCAAAGTTTAAAATTTTTAATTCTTGAAGTAAATTTACAATTACGCCTATTTCTACTATTATGATTATTATAGGTGATCGATGGAATATCAGTGTATATAGGGTGATTCATTTTGACCATCTGTTAGAAGTATATATATAAGAAAAATAATATTGATCTGAAAATTTTTGGCAATGGTCCTAACTGGGTAGGATCTATTCAACGAAAACATTTTTCCGGTTATACTGAAAGTTGATCCGAAATTTGTTATTTTAAATAGAATGCTCCCATTTTAATTTTTTTCTAGATTCTACAGAAAATTTAAAGGACATTCCGTTAAAGGTTCCTTATACCTAAAATTAATATTTCCTGAGATATTAATTTTTTTCCTAAATTTTGACAGAAAAGTTGTATTATATAAAAATTATTACCTTAGTAATAATAATTGATAGCACGTTGATTTTTTTAATGCGGGTAAGACAAGGCATTGGAGTTATTCATCATGTAAAAAAATTATCGAATATTAAAAAAAAAGTCTTTTAAATTAATGACAGTTGACCATATAAAAACAGCAAAATGTTATTTTTTCACGTGATCTCAATTATTGTTACTGAGATAGTTATAGGAACTTTTATAATCCACAATATTCATAATAACTAATTACTACGTAGAAGCAACAGGGGCAGAGAAAATTGCAAAAACTTGCATTAAAGCAGAATATTCGCTTTTCTGGCTGCTGTAAATCGTAAAATATTAACAATAAAGAAAGATTGTTTAAATAAAAGTAGCTCTTTTATTCCCTACAATATTAGTAATGCCCAATTTAGAGCAGAAGTAACAGGAAAGGAGATAATCTAGAAAAATCTATTTAGAGCGCCATTTTTAAACATGGCGGCGGTAAGGGGAATCAAATTTTGAGAAGAAAAGGTTCTATGCAATTTTTCATATAAATTGAAGTTATAACGACTTGAAAATTGGGATTTTAACTAGAAACAGAGGTATTTCAAACAGGTTTTTGTCAAATGACTCGAAAGGTATTACATTGAGCGAAAACATGCAAGAGACAAATAAGAAAGTTACTAAATTGAGGATGAATTTCCTTTTTTTCTAATTTCTGTAGAATTAATAGTTTTGGGGATCTGGAAGTATAAATAAAGGTGGCGTCCGAAAATATATAAGAAGTATTTAGTTTAAATGTTAAATATCTTAGAAATTATGGCACTTATCTTAAAAATGCCAATTATCAAACTGAAAGTCTATTAATCAGGCTTTCAAATGATTGTTTGATTATTTCTATAGCACAAAAAAACGAAAAAGTTATAACAAAAACAATGTACTTCTTCACATTTTTTTAAACAAAAGACGTCGCCATTTTGTTAATGTAAGTAGTCAGTAATTAAATAATATATTCCTATATACTATTATTCGTTAATATATAGTATGATCTAGACGTTCAAATTTTTTCGTTCGTTTACAGCGCTTGGTTTAGAAAAATATGGTATTTTAAACTGTAAAGGGATTTTAGAAAAAAAACGTAGCATGTTTCTTTGCAAATATCTCAATAAATATTAGTTTTAGCGAAAAAATAGTGGACCCGAAAAATTAAGCTTATAAATTGAGAATGAATTTGATTTTGTTATATATTTGTGTAGGATTGACAGTTTCGAAAATATTTAAGTTTATAAAAGGTATCCGACCGCTTATAAGATGAAGTATTTAGTTTAAATGTTGAATATCTTAGAAAGTGACACTTTTATTAAAAATTTGATGGGACAAAGTTAAAGATAATAATTAATCTATTTTTAAAACGATTTTTTGTTTCTTACAATATCATAAAAAATAAAGAAGTTGTGGCTGATACAATGTGGGTTTTCACATTTTCTTTTAACAAAATGTTGCCATTTTGTTGTTGTAATTGCCCAGTAATTAACTTTTTTTTTCTTAAAAAATGCTGTTTTTCGTTAATATAAAGCATCACCTAGATGCTCAATTTGTCCGTTTAAAACACCTGTTTTAGAAAAAAATTCCATCCGCCATATTGGAGCCGCCATTTCAATTCTTAAATTTTGGCTTCAGATTCGTAATTAGCGATCCAGAAACATAACTATGCTATGTTTCAAAAATTAACCAGTAATACTTTTTCAATTATTGAATATTAGCATTTTTGGATGACCTCTATATCTCAGTTGCCAAGTGTCGAATCGAAAATCAAGTAACACATTCTTGAGGCACTTTTTTGAGTAGAATCCGTTGTTAATAAGAGAAGAAAATTATGCATGCCTCAGTTTTCGAGATATAGTCATAACTTGTGTTTTTTAAATGGAACACCACAATTTAACGGGCTTTAAAACGATGTAATACTTGACCTTGGGGTGGGTCCTACCATCGCTTAAGGATTTAAGTTTCGAGATCAACAATACCCAATAAAAGTACCCCCTTTGATAATAAAATTGACGGATCCGAGCGTTTGTCGAAAAAATGATCATAGAAAGAGAAAACACGCCAGTTTCGTTTTCGGTGGGCCACCCTGTATAATAGGTATGGTGTAAGTAATCACTATATATTGGTGAATTTTACTGATGCTTGCTAGTGCATCCTTAGAGTATTTCAGCTTTCGAAAGTTTTCTAATTGACTATTTGCATTAATTTTCACCCTGTATTACTTACTTATAGCGTCAGTTATTTTATATGCATTGCCATTTATACTGCAAGCATAATGAGATCAATTTTATTTATTCTACTGAATATCCGATACGTCCCACAATCAGATAATTGAAGAATGAAAAGATAAATGAAATGAAATAAAAAATATTTACTTATCCACATTGCATAATTCCAGGCCGTCGTGTATCCTACAATGTTAATCGCCACTCTGACCTAAACTACCGAATTTAATTATTTGTAGTGGGGCGTGTTAGAAAAGGAGCATCTCAAAGGGTGGTGACTTTAAGGTGACGCCGATTGTACCTACTAATTATTGAGAAATCAGAACTGGTACATGGTACAAAATAAATGAATTTACAAGAGCTTTCATATATCGTTATAGAGTACAATTTAATACTTGTATAACGCTGTAAATAAAAAACAGTAATTTTAATTTCATCTTTTAGTAACGCGTCGTTGGAAAATTCCCAAGTTACCAGTCATATGTATGTGATCTCATAAAAATGAGACTACGAGCAATCTTTTCAAATCAAAATAGCCGGGAGGAGGTTCAGGACCTCGTTTTAAAAATAATTAAGACGATACAAGTAACAATACAAACTGAAATGTAACCATTAATCAATGTGATGCCTTATTACTACCACATTACGTAGACTGGCGCGTTAACAAGGCTCTAGGCTCTTAGTCGTGATCGACACACAATTCAGAAACGTTCACTAATTGTCACTCTTGAGCGATGGTCCAATGGACATTTGTCCAGTTCCGCCAAATTACCTGTTGACTGACAGGCAATGTGAAAGAAGCTGGGCCCGACACTATTCAAACGCTACTACAACTTTGTTACATCTACAGACATCTTCATTTACATCTGTCCCATTAAAATATGGTTATTTAATATTAAAGCGGTTTTGCTTTTTTTATGGGCATAATTAAGATCCTATTTTCAACTTGTTGGAATTAATTTGAGAGATATCTGGAAGCTATTATTAATTTGTTTTTAAACAGTAAATGCATGAGTAATTTGAATACTGTCCAATGCAAACAATATTTTTTTCAGCCTTTATCTTTGAACATGAGAGCGAGTTGATTTTTTTCTTAACTTTCTAAGTTATAATTAATGATGACTTTACAAAAACTATATCGGCAAAATTAATTAGGTAAGCATACTCATTTTATTTATTTGTATATCAGGCGAGAGGCCATATTATTATATAAAATAGAAAATATAAAATATTAAGGCTAGGATTTTGCAGAGTGAGAGGGAAATATGCGTTTATTTTTGGTTTATTATAAATTATTAAAAAATCATAAATGGTATAATCTTTGAAATAATTTCAGATACTTCCCATTGCTCTAATAGAGCAGCGATTTCGTAAGTCTATCGTGTCGTTTTTTTTTTTTGGCGTAAAACCAGGTCAAACATATTAGGTTCCTTTGAGTATGTCACCGGGCATATGATATCATATTTTACGACATTTTTTTGTGGTCTCGAACTTTTTAAATCAATAAAAAGTGAAAAAAATGTATTTTTAAAGAAAATTGTTTTTTTTTGTTTCCACCGCCATATCTTTAAAACTATTAAAGGTACCGAAATTTGTTTTGTGTCAAATTAAAGCACACACTGTAGCGCTTTTACCAATATAAACGGTTTGGGCACAATTCGCACTTTCATTTCTCTAAAAATCAAATAAACTAAAAATACATATTTTTTTTTATTGGTACCCTATTTTGCTTATTTAAAGTACGCCTCAGAGTGTTTAAATCCAACAACAAAGCAAGTACAACTCGTTCATCTGTATCTGTTATCTTTTGCTCTTCGATCCATTTGATGAACTTGTCTTTTTTATAAGCGTCTTCCGATTTTTGCGGTATTAACCGCGATTCTGCTTTTCTATTTAAGTAATCAATGTTAGAACTCATTTTAAAGCAATATACAATCAGTGACAACTGTAGTGACAATAATTAATCCTATGTGACAGATTGCAAATTAATTTTTGTTTTTTCGTTTTCATGACACTGACAGGTATCCTGATGTCACATCACGAATTCAACCATTTTACATTCTTAATTCTTATTTCCATTTTTTGTAGTAATAATACCAGTATTTATGATTTCAAAGTGTACCAATAAAAAAAAATAGCGTAAAGTATTCGTGGATAACTGGTCTTTAAAACACTTGCTCTATTTCGAGCACTCCGGCTGCGCCGTCGTGCTCGAAAAATCGCGCGTGTTTTAAAGACCTTAATATCCACTTATACTTTAATATACTATTGTGTATTGAAATCTTCACCAATCGATAAACTTTTTTATTTTTGAAAATATTTGCATACATGCAGCGAAGAAAATAAAGCCTAATAATCACAAAAGTTTTTGAAACAATATGTTTTTTCCTAAAGTGTACCGTTTGGCAACAGCGATTTTTTTTATCAGCGCTAAACGCGACATTGGGACGCAATTAATACACCTCGCATGCAGGGTTGGTCAGTTTAGTCGCGTAGCGTTAGTTGAATCTAGATTAATATGGCATTCTAGGTTGGGGTGGAGTTGCTTACTGTCATCTAAAAAATTAGATATCATTCAAAAAAAATGTGCCACCCCCTCTCAGGGGGTGGCACTTAAAAAATATATATATTTATTGGAGCTGAAATAGAATCAAATTTTAAGAAGAAAAGGTTCCGTGCAATTTTTCACATAAATTGATAGTTTTTAAGTTATAACGACTTCAAAATTGTGATTTTAGCTTAAAATAAAAGCTTTTAAAAAAGGTATTTTCAAACGGCTTTCGTCAAGTATCTCGAAAAGTATTACTTTATCGAAAAAATGTTATAGACCAATTACAGAAAGCACCCTACAAACTGGGAATTAATTATATTTTTTGTTTATTGATGTAGGATTAATAATTTCGGAAATATTTGGTATCCAAGGGTTTCGAAATTACCTTTAAAGTTTAAAATGCATTTTTTTCTAAAGCAAGTGCTTTAAATGAGCAAAAAAGAATTTGAGTATTTAGGTAATGCTACATTTTAACGAAAAACTGTATTTGAGATAATTTTTTTAAATTATTGGCTAATTAGAGTAACAAAACGAGAAAAAAATAATTTGAAAGCGCAATTAATTGTCTTTAATTTCCTTTCTTAGCATGTGTCACAATTTCTGAGATATTTAACATTTAAACTGCATTATTCGTCTTATGAACGTTCGGATGCCATTTGTAAACTCATATCCCCGAAACTATTAAATCTATGTAAATAAATAAACAAGTGAAATTCATTATTAGTTTATGAGCTTATTTTTGGTCTCTACACATTTTTGAACAAAACTAATATTTATTGAGATATTTCAAATAGGAAAAAAAATACGTTTTATCGAAAATACCTTTATAGTTTAAGCTATATTTTTTCTAAAGCAAGTGCTGTATACGAACCAAAAAATTTGAGCATCTACGTCATGCTGTATATTAATGAGAAACCGTGTTTGAAATTATTTTTTTTTAATTACTGGCTAATTACAGTAACAAAATGGCGACGTTGTTATTAAAATAATGTGTAGACGGACATTGCTTCGGTCATAACTTCTTTGTTTTTTATGCTACATAAACAAATAAAAAAATAGTTAAGAGCTTAATTAATAACCTATTATTGTATCTATTAGTATCCTTGGCGTAGGTGTCACAGTTTCTGAAATATTTAACTCTCACTCTAAATAGTTATCTTACGAACACTTGGATGCCAAATGTAAACTTAAATATCTCCGAAATTATCAATCCTACATCAATAAACAAAAAATATAATTAATTCCCAGTTTGTACTTTCTGTAATTGGTCTATAACATTTTTTCGATAAAGTAATACTTTTTGAGATACTTGACGAAAGCCGTTTAGAAATACCTTTTTTTAAACTAAAATCGCAATTTTGAAGTCGTTATAACTTAAAAACTATTAATTTATGTGCAAAATTGCATAGAACCTTTTCTTCTTAAAATATGATTGTACTTCATATATATTTTTTAAGTGCCACCCCCTCAAAGGGGGTGGCACTTAAAAAATATAAATGAATTAACAAGCCCCCGCTCAATATAGAAACTTTTCTGTGAAACATTTACTATTATACTGCCAAAAATGAACGAAATCCGTTCAATATGACATTATTCCGAAGTTTTGCATATTTTTTACCTCTAGGTACTACCACCTGTCTTTTTATTATTAAAAGGAGACTATTTAATATTTATTATACAATTTCTTAATATTAACAACATATGATCAATACTACTGTACAATATATGAAATATTGAACAATAATATTGATCCCCTAGATGCTTTTGATCACTACTGGTTTTGTACCTATTGATATAAGTTAGACTATTATATACACCCCGACCGGGATCGTCAGATCGTTGCAGTCGGCAGGCTTGCTACAGCCGAGCGCGCAAGAATATGACTTTGGCCCGTTAAAAAAAAATCGCTGACTCAATACTATGAACGGGACATGAAAAATTTTTATCCTAAAAACTTTTTTCAACTATTGGCTTCAATTTGTTCGCAGCATGTATATACAAATTTTCATAAATAAACTTTTTTCTCGATTGCCTAAAATTACGCTACTGAAAATAACAAGTTTGAGTTTCCTATTATTTTACCAACTTAAAAAAAAAATAAATCGTGGGACGTTGTTCGAAGCGCTATTGTGTCTACTTTACTCTAAAAAAAAATAGCTTGATAGCACAAATATTTTCAGAGATATAGCGGTGGAGACGTTAAAAAACATATTTCATTAAAAATCTATTTTTTTGAGTTTTTCCGAAATAAAAAAGTTTTCGACCACCGAAAAATGTCGTAGAAAACGATTTCATGTACACGATTATCTTACTAAAGAATCCCACTAAGTCTGGTTTGGTTCTACGCCGGTTTTTTTTTTTTCGAAAACTAAGCGACTTTACTTCCAGATTTTACTCTACTAGATATAAGGAATACAACCATATACAGTTCTTATCATTAATTTTGAATATAGTCAAATGCCATACTTTAATAATGAAATTAGGAACTATTTTCGTTGTAAAACTATGAAATTCAAATATAACAGAAATTTATAATAAAAAATATATATAGGTAGTTGTATTCGTTAGAACAATAGCAAGTATCTAAAGCAGTTTTAAGATTATACCATGTGTTGTTTTTTAAATATTTATAATAAATCGAAAATAAACGCATATTTCCCTCTCACTTTGCAAAATCCTAGCCTTAATAAACGAAACTCTTGATTTGATGTTCTATCTTTGAACGTTTCAAGTTTTTTTAATGCGCCAATATTTTTGTAAACATAGTGTGTCCACTCTTCTTCTTAATCACATTTTGCCAGACGTTTTGTGATTTATGAAAATTATTCTAGTTGGCCTCCGCTTGCTGTCTAGCACGTATAGCGACAGCGTGTCTATGAGGGGTCTAAAATCAAAAACCGGTTTCTCCATTTTATCTTCAACGAACGCAAACAAATTTTCTTACCTCGACGCAACATCGCACAATGGCACGAATCGTGATTTTTCATTCAAAATTATCTACAGCACTTGTTTCGCAACCGATTGGGATAATTTTTTTTTTAATTTAATTTTCAAAAAACGTAAGAGAGCCGATTTTTGAATTATGCTAACCAAAATTATTGAGCTTAGCCAAAATGGCCATTTTTTATTTGAATCTTAATAAAACCTAAAAATAAAAACTTTTTTCTTATTCAATTTACATAAATCTTGTTACTCGGGGGGCTTTTGAGGCCGCTGGTTACGAATCTGATTTCCAAATTGTCATAAACCAACCTGCAAGATGGCAGAATCAATGGCGGCTATAAAATGCTAAAACATGATGAAAATTGAATTATTTTTGTTAAAGTTTATGCCAAGAAGGTTTGAATATTTCTGATAAGTACTTTTAAGGTAAAATAGACTAAATTTTAAGATCTAATATGACTGCAATAAGGTGATTAACTAACTTAAAAATAAATTAAATGCATTAAACTAAATAGGCTATTCCTAAGAATTATTAAAAAATTTAAAAAGGGACAGATTTTCTAAAATTTTCAAATATATGCAATATGGCTGCCATACATTAATTATAAATCATAGATATGCGATTCAGTCCTCCATTAATTTTGAAAATAATCTTCAGTAGGCATATTAGTATTTCTTTTTTTATCTGCTAATAATATAATAAATACCTAACACCAAGAACTTTAAAACAAGAATATTAAACCTAACATAACGTAAGCCTAACAGAACCTTAAACCAAGAACTCTATACCTAACATAACCTAAGGCAAGAGTTTTACACCATGAACTTTAAACCTAACTTAGTGCAAATTTTTTCGTCATTATTTAAAACTCTCTGTTAAATTTGTGTTGTTTAAATAATATTAATACTCCAATAAAGTTGATAATTTTTTTAATTGTTAATTACCCTAAATACATTTAAACAATATTATTAGCGGATAAGAAAAAGGAATATTAATATGACCTACTTAAGGTTATGTTCAAAATTAATTTAATAATTCTTAGGAATAGTATATTTAGTTTAATGTATTTAATTTCTTTTTAAGTTAGTTTTATTATTTTATTGCCGCCATATTGGATCCGCCATCTTGAATTACTTCGTGGAACTTAAAATTTAGTCTATTTTAACTTAAAAGTACTTATCAGAAATATTCAAAACTTCTCGGCATAAACTTTAACAAAAATATTTCATTTTTCATCATATTTTACCATTTTATAGCCGCCATTGATTACGCCATCTTGCAGGTTGGATTATGACAATTTGAATATCAGATTCGTAATCAGCGACTTCAAAAACCCCCGAGTAACAAAATTTATGTAAATTGAATAAGAAAAAAGTTTTTATTTGTAAGTTTTATTAAGATTTAAATAAAAAATGGCCATTTTGGCTAAGCTCAATAATATTGGTTAGCCTAATTAAAAAATCGGCTCTTATGTTTTTTGGAAATTAAATAACGAGTATTTAAAAAAAAAGTATCCCAATCGGTTGCGAAACAAGTGCTCTAGATAATTTTGAACGAAAAAATCACGATTTGTGCCACTGTGCATCGGTGTGTTTTCCCTCATAACTTTAAAACGATAGCATTAATTTTGATGTAGTTTTTTTGTAAACTTTGAATAATTCTTCACAGCAGGTCTACATATACTGATCATCGTACTGCACAGATGTTAATGATATTTCCTCATAAATTCAAAACGAATGCGCCAACGTTAATGCAATTTTCTCTAAACGTTAGATAATTTCAATAAATTATTGATATGTTTTATAAATTATAAAAAAATAAGGAGATGTAAACGTTACATTATTCGCCACATTATTGTTGAATATACTTATAGTACACTCGCAGTATTTTTGGAATTAAGTTAATTTTTTAGGTATAATTTTAATCATATCTCGGTGATGTTATCTGAATTGTATATTATGCTGTAGTTTTTTGTTTGAAGAATTTTATCAAAAGTTACACTCTGCATATATATTTGTTTAAATAAATGTTTCATAACTTTTATATTCACTTATCGATTTTTTCAAAAACAATAGGGTTCTTCCTCTACCTAACATTATCTCAAAGTCCAATTTTCAATGCAGTCGAATTTTTCGTAACATTTAAAAATAACTGATTTTGAAGCTAGGAGGGATATGTAGGAGTTTGGTTCAGACTTCACTTGACTTCATATAGGTAGTTATTATTGTCAAAATGAAGAGTATATATTGCATTTGATCGGTACATTTTTAAAACAGTAAATATCGAGCAAACATTTTGTATTAGGTATTGAATTCTGAATTACTTTTAAAATAACCGCCCGTCTGTTCGCCCGCCCTACCGTTCCTTTTACTTCCACATCTAGTGGAAGTATAGTAACGACAAAAAAAAAATTGAAAATTTTTATTGTTCAAGTAGGCTTAGAATGCCATGAAACGTCGATATTTTAAGTCTGAGCGAAAAAAAATTCTGTCTGTCTGTAACTTTTTTTGTGTGCACGATTACTCTGGAACTGTTGAGGATATTGACTTGAAATTTGGTACACGTATGTATTTTAACGAGATCTGGGACTACATTATATTTTCATCTGATCCATCGAAGGGTTGGGGGGTAAATTGGGGTAAATGGGGCGGTAAATGGGGGGGGGGTAAATAGGTAATTCGAAAAGGTAAGGGTCCATGAAATTGGCATTTAGTATATACAAGGGAAGCTAAGGTCTCAAAAAATTTTTTGGGCATTAGCCACCCCCATTACCACCCCCCACTTCATTATTTAAGGGGATGAAAAAAAATTGTGATTTAGTGTGTGTACAAGAACCAAAAACCTCAAAATATTTTTTTAATTCTACCACCCCTTATCACCACCCCCACCACACTACCGATGTGGGATATCGTTTTATGGAGTTTTGGGGTAGACGATTTCAAATATTATATTATTAAAGTTCCATAAGCAATTATTTCCAGTTTCCACATACAACATTTTTTCGTTGTGAGAGATTTGGATAGAAAATCTGGATGTGGAAGTAGTGATTCCTTGAGCAGCGATTTTTCCGTTTGTATTGTAACGATTTATTTTTAACTTTTGGAAATGATTAGTTTAAATTACCAAATTTATTGCATTTTGTCGAGCATTTTGTATTTATCCATATATTTATTCGGGCCGGCCCCGTATTTTAGAACTTTCCAGAAGGAATTTTACCTCTACACATTAAGGTGGGCGGGGGTGCGGTGAACGTAATTCGACGATTTGTCCTACATCCCTGAACCGACTCAAACAATTTTTTGATGGGCTTCTAGCGATAACTTTATAGAATGGTATCAGCCTATTGAAAACGAAAGAAAGAAAACAATTTTTTTCTCGCGCGAAAATAAAAAAAAAATTATAAATAAAATTATAACACTAATGAGTTTTATGGTTTTATATTTCCTACTAATTGATTCGTAGGTGCTATTAGATGGTGTTGGTAGGAAGAACTCTTAATTTATAAGACAAAAATAAGAATATTTTCAAAACAGTGCGACGAGTATCCTAATGAATGCGCACCAGTTATATAAAAGAAATAAGTCTGCTGCCTACAAAGAGTATAATGTATATTGTTCTTCGTTGTTATTAGAATATACATATTTTAACATAAATCAGTCAAGTATCATAATAGTAGTAAAGTATGAAGTAAAGGGAGACACGTAAATAAGACGCTCTTCTATTGGTCAAAAAGGAGAGTGAGTACTGATATCTACTTAGTGCAGAAGTTAACAGCTTTTGAATTTGAACTCAAACTTTGACCGTGTATTTTTATTGACGTTCGACGATTTCGATGAGAAACACTTGAAACATTAATTTCCCTAAAAAGTGGAGATCGTGAAATTTTATTCAAGACGTTTCATGAAGCATAATCCAAATAAAAAAAACTTACAAATTGTCACAAATAAATAATGCATAAAATTACATGAATTATCTAGTTTTTATGTTACTACCCACTGCTTGGGTAGTAATTATAGTACAAGTACTAGTTGAATTAATCATCTGAGAATGCTACTTTCATTAACAGATACTTAGTATTACATATGTCACATGATCTAATTTTGGTGAATGATTAAAGTTTGATCGAATTTAGCAGAGAATATCTCATGGCCAAAAACAAGCTATTGTCATGTTTTATTGCTAGTTGGAATGTATTCCCACGAGTAGTAGATTTCAGACGTTAAAAAACCGGTTTATCAATGTTGCCACAAGTACTTCAGTGATTTAATAAAATATCATTAATTACCAAAGGTATAAAGTGTATTTAAAATGAACCTGCACGAAATGCCTTATTATATACCATTACCATTTAGTTCGCTAATTTGAAAATTATTGTCGATTAATTACTTTTTATTTTATTCTCAGTAATTCTACTCTTCCTACAAGTTCAGTCGTAAGGAAAATAACAAAAGTGGAAAAAATAGTGATCAGTAAAAGAGCAAGATACGCGAGGTCAACCGCGCCCAAAATTTTGTACACCAGATTTCCTCGGATTTCCTCCTGGGTGTACACCAGATTTTCCTTCGCGGTTTGCCCCTCCAAGATACGTTTCTACTTCTTACAAGTAGACGACTTCTGGTTGCATTAAACTAGCCTTATAAGTGGTATGTCGGCTTATTTTTTCCAATGGACCAATTTGGTGTGACGTATAAAGCCCCCGAAAGTAGGCAATCCGGAGCACATGCAAGTCATTGCGCATTCTCTAAAAAGTTAGTCATGTGTTATTGTAAACTTTATGTACATTATGAGTAGGCATTCAAATTAATTTAGGTAAACGGTCGTCTCATATTTTAATTAAATTTGTCTTTATAACAAGTATTTAAGGATTTTACCAAGATACAATTAAATGTCTTCTACATCTTTTCAGAATATTAGGTACCTAGTACGTAGAAAAATCTGTGCATATAGTAAATCTGTAAAGTTGGCGTGTCTGTATATTGAGAATATTTGCAAAAAACTGAGGGGGGGGGGGGGTTGACGTAAGATGAATAATAGAATACATTAAAATAGTTTTTGGAATTTTTGTCTCTGTCTGTTTGTTTGAACGTGCATCAAGCAGAAAGTACTGAACCAATTTGAATGGGGGTTTCACAGGTAAATTCACCTGAGCTTGGAGTAACATTTAGTTTTTATTTCATGGAAAGCGGCCTACTTTAAGCCAAGTTTTATGAAAATCGGTTTAGTAGAACCGGAGATACAGCGTATTTGCACGGCATAAACTTTCATGATTAAACTTCTGTAATATTCCAGAAAATTCGAGAGTATTCTGGAACATTCCAGAGAATTTGTGAATATTCCAGAATGGCGATTCTTCCTCAAATGTCGTTTATAAAGAAGCTTTTTAGTTAATTTCAAAATTCCACGAGAACGTAGTCGCGGGCACAGCTAGTCCTTAAATATCTTGTGGAAGTTAGCATCTCAATAAAATGCACAGCTTTATTTTCATGGTCTTAATTTCGAATTAAATATTTAAATATTTTTTGACACGCTGTGTCGTATGATGCATGCATATATTCGAGCGCTATTGACTAAATTTGATGTAATCACTAAAATGGTCCATTGTAACCTCTTTATTCATTTACTTATTAATTTATTGATGTAATACAGGACAAGTTGCCTAAGTTTACAGTTACATCACTTAATTTAAAACATAACATTCAGAATAGTTTATAACCTAATGAATCTATATAAATATATAAATGTAAGCACATATTTCCTAAACTATGACATCAAATTAAATTCAAGTGCAATATGGCGGCGTATAAAATGTAAAAACTGTAAAGAAAAATGGCAAATAAATAAACTAGAAACGAAAGAGGAGAATCATGATGACAAACGTTATATATGAGGAAATGGAGAAAAAATTAATTATTTCTAAAAAAAAATATTAATTGTTTTTTTATTTTTTGAGAGAGTTTTCAAATATATTAATTGTTGGACACACTAAGTTTACAGTATTGCACATTCTTACAACGGGGGAGTTTTCTCCAAGTTTTGCTCTTTGCTGCTATATACGTATACCAGAATAAAATATTTCTGGGCCTTACTCTCTGCGGATTATAATAGTTTAGTCGAGAGAACATATACGTTCAGTTACTATATTAGAAATAAATAAGATACTAGATATCTTCCTTCTTACTGATAGTTTAAGAATATTAAATTCTGTTCTTATTAAGTAATACTCATTATAATTTGGATATTTTTTGTACCTAGTATAGATATGACAGAAATTTGTTTTGAATGGTCTCTATATATTTCGACAGCCCCAGGGTTCCAAATTTGTGATGCAAATTCTAACTTACCCCAACAAGAAAAAACGAACAATTTTGTAGTTTCTACCGAAAATTGCTTTGAATTTCGTATAATGAAACCCAAGTTACAAGTTCAGCTTCTGGATTTGATATTTAGTGTCGTAACTTTTCTCGCTTTTCTCGCTTTTGGATATTAATACCATGCATAATGGGGAACTTGCCCATTTTTTTTTTAAATTTCATTAAAGTGTGTATTTATGTATAAAAACACGCCACACCGAATATCAGCCCTTAAATCGCAGTACTTACTTTGCAATAAATAATTAAAGTTGAAATCCTCGCCACTCTTCACGAAAAGCACTGTGACGTCGCACTAGTCTCGCGTGGTATTCAACAGATGGCGTACTTTAGCCATTTACCCTAATTAATAGACTGGGCGGCGGTTGACTTTGAGACCTTCGCATATTCTGTCATAAGTCTTCTGTATTTTATGTTAGAAAAAAAATAAAAAAATGTCGGAAAGCTCAATTAATTCTCTATACATAAGCTATCTACAAATTTTTCGAAAAAACCGATAATTATTGAGATATTCGAGGAAATGTAGGAAATTACACGTTTCCCTATAGAGTCTATCTAAATCTTAAAAAAATAATTTTTCTCAGAAGCCTTTGTTTCGAAGGACCGAGATTAACGGAGCGTCAAAATAGTACAGGGTTATTCACTATATATTGACCCCCCCCCCCCCCCTTTATTTCTATTATTATTGAAAATAGAAAAAAAGTTTCGTATAAAAGTTGTAGGATCTTACCTATATTTTAACGAAACGTGATAAAAAAACAATATCATGCATAGGTCACGTGATACGAAATAAATATATGTTTTTTTTAAATGGAATACCCTGTACATTATTGCATTTTCGAGAAGCCATTTTTCTCCTGATTTCAAATATATAACATTGTATAGGCGTCTGAAAATAAGGAGTACGCCACCTGGTGATCTATAGTCAAACTAATTATAGGCCTTTCTGTCATAGTCTCTTTAGTGTACGATGATATCAACAATAAGTAAATAATGATAAACTGAGATGCTAAGTTATTAAAGATATGATAGCGTTTAAAGGGGCTACACAAGATACAATTTGCTGGAGCCAACCTAGTCGGTATCCTTTGTAGATTGCGGGGACAACTCGTGAAAGTTGAATTGGCACGACAATGTTCACAGCATACCCTCTTTGATGTAGACACCTTTAACCAGGCATTGAAAGGGGAAAAAGCTGGTGCAAATACCCGTGGCCCGAGTAGCAATAATAATGGCCTGAACAATCACACATTGTAGGTGAAATTTTTGAAATAAGTAAGTATATGCAATTTCAGTATATTTATAAAAGTAATGTATACTATTGCATCATGCACTATTTCTGAATATTTCTATTTCATATTTTACAAAATATTGTTTCAGTTGTTTTACTTAAAGAATTAATAAATATCTTTTCAGTTACCTATATTCAATGTAGGTACCACTAATTTCATGATCTGACACTTGTTTGTAAACATAGAGCATACACATTTATTAAGTTTTGTGTTGAATATGGGTTGTACCACACAAAATAATATATCCTGCATTTAAAACATATTCCCCTTCATACACACAATTAGAATTTTTACATTTTTAGTGCTTCCCAAATGTTCCATACATTGCAATATGCTTAACCTAAATTTCACTCGTGTTTCCTGAAAAAAAAAAGTGATTTAAACTACAACTGTACATAAATTTAAAGAAATATTTAAGTTTATTAATATTTAACTAGCCAGACACCGTTTATGTCGAAGAAACTGTACTTTTCAAGGGGAAAACCAGATAACCTAAAAAATATGAATTTTGCTGAATAACGCCATTAAGCATCTTGCAAATCACTTACAACAAAATCTTGCAAACCTTTAGGTCATATGTTATTATTGTTATTATTTTCAACGCCAAAAATAACAATAAACAGAAAAAAATCAATATAAGCATTCGCCAAACAAATAAACAAACGGCCTATAATTAGTTCACGAGTTCTCCACTTTGGCGCTGGCATCTTAAATTCAGACGCCTATAGGTCTATCTTAGATACTTTCTGACATATTTGACATTCAAAATTCAAATAAACTGCTTTATTGACAGATGATTGAGACATGCGTGTCAAAACACAAGTGAAAGAAAAATAACAAGGTAGGCCACGAAAATAATTATTTTATTGTTTATTCAATTTTGACATTGCAAACCGTCATTATTAACATTTATTTAATCAAAATGTGTTATAGTGAGGCTGAAAAAGTCGAAATATTTTCTCTTTATGTGAAAAATAATAAAAGAAGAGAATACTTTTTATTTTACAAGTGAATAAACAACTATTTACGGTTGTTGCTATGGAATTGCTATGGAATGACGATTTGAAATGTCAAAATTGAATAAACAATAATATAATTATATCCGTGGCCTACCTTGTTATTTTTGTTTCACTTGTGTTTTGACAGGCATGGGTTAATCATCTTGCAATAAAGCAGCTTATTTGCATTTTGAATGTCAAATATGTCAAAAAGTATTTAAAAGTATTTTTGACATATTTGACATTCAAAATGCAAATAAGCTGCTTTATTGCAAGATTTTGAATTTTTAATTCAATTTTATTTTTTGGGCAAGTTCCCTTACCCTGGTAGCCCTGCACTGGATCCGACACTGTTGACAGTTACCTGATTTATTGTGCATATTTTTTCTGTTTTTAACGAAATTATATTATATTACCTAATAAACTAGTATTATCACTGAAGGCGTTATTAAGGATAGGATTTTGCAAAGTGAGAGGGAAATATGCGTTTATTTTCAATTTATTGTAAATATTTAAAAAACCAAACATAGCACAATCATTAAAACTGTTTTAAATACTTGCTACAACGAATACACACATATATATATATATATATATATATATATATATATATATATTTTGTTGTAAATTTCTGTTGTTCTTGAATATCGTGGTTTTTCAATGAAAATAGTTCCTAATTTCATTATTAAAGTATGGCATCTATCTGTATACAAAATTTGTGATAAAAACTGTACATGACTAGAGAATATTATTCAGGTATTGCAAATCACAACTTACACACTTTTTTATTTATTATGAATCCTATCATGTAATTCAATACTTCGTCAGTATTAGCTAGAAGAGTAGTTGTTTTGATTGATTCTCCAATAATGAGGGTTTTAAAGTATTTACCTAACTAGTATATTAGCGTGCCCAGATTAGGCCAACAATACACACAAAGTAGGTATTTTCATAATAAATAAAAAGTGTGTAAGTTGTAAAATAAATAAAAAATAACTATTTGTAAAAACTGTACTTGGTTGTATCATCTAGAGCAATGGGAAGTACCTGAAACTATTTTAAAGCTTATACCATTTATGATGTTTTAAATATTTCTAATAAATCGAAAAAATAAACGCATATTTCCCTCTAAATCTGCAAAATCCTATCCTTAAGAACAATAAATTTACTGCGGTATAAATCTAATTTCATCCCAATCAGGAATCCAACGTAGAGTGCTTTATTAGTAAGACAAGCGTTTCTACTATAGATTAGTAGATTAATTAGTAGGACACAGTGACTAAAGGGATCATGGTATCATGCTCTGGATTAAGCACAACTATCTTGTTAAAGAATTGGTAACTACCTCTCGTAAACAGAATTTGAAATGCAAAACACGTCATAAGTACTAGAGTGTTCTGAACATCCATCATAGTACGCCTAGTAATTTTGCTTTTTAATTTAATAATATCAAAAAAAGGCCTTATACATAGGGAAGAGCTTCCGATTACTAATTGCCTACCCATATTATTCGTAAACGATATCCTGGCGAGGCCACTTTTTTATAATTATGACTGATAGCTTGCATAATAATTATTAAAATGCAATAGCTTTTTTAAATTCACTTTTGATATATGCTTACAAAAGCCTGAATGAGTGATTTATATTTTTCCAATAAAAACCATTTGCATTAATTATTACCAACTAAACCAGTTAAAATGGTACATTGTCCAATATTAAGTAATACCGCGACTCACGTTTAACATTAAGATGTCATAATTGTCATTTTACGAAACTTTATTCGACCTGACATGTAGGTTATAAAGAGTAAGAAGTATAATTTCTGCAAGTTGATTAAGATTACAACAGCTGTCTGTCACATTTATATGTTAAAAACAGATGAATTACGTTCGTTTATAATATCCTGTTTGAAAACGGTGGATGGCCGAGGTCCCTGTAAAAACAAAATGTTAAAATATGGGTTGTTCTAATTAACTCGTTGGGTTAGTTATAGCCGTTACAAGATGCCTGGATGTGCTAGTTTTATAAATATTTATACTTTTTGCGTATAGAACAGTCTTCTTTTTTTATACTATAGAGAGGCTTGCGCCAATCATTAATTTACGTATTACAAAAAATATCGTGTGCGCTACGACCGCCATGTTGAAAGAATGACAGCCAAAATAAGTTTTTCTCAATCATCTCCTTTCCTAGTAGTTCTACCCTAAATTTAGGTATTACCAACATTGTAGAAAATAAAAAAGCTACGACTTTTATTTAAACTATTTTTCTATATTATTAGTATTATTAGCTTCGCTGTACATTTTTGCAATTATCTCTGTCCTAGTTGCTCCTATGCAGTAATTGGTTATGATCAATATTGTAGACCAAAAATTTCGCAAATCTTTAGTTTAAACAATTTTCTTCCTAGTTTTAAAAAAATTACAGTAGCTCGAAGTTTGAAAAAAAATCTTGAATTTCGGAAAAATGTCTGCTCCGTTGTTTCGGTGTTATTCATACTTATTATTAATTTTTTATAATCAATAAAACTGATTTACGATAGTATTATTTCTTTAAAATAATTAATTTTATTCGAATTTTTCGAGTTCTCACTAATCTGTCAATATAGTGGAGTGCCGTTAGGCGTGAAAACTAAAGAATCTTGGAACCCAGTTCCTATGAATCAACTTTAATGAAACTTTTTGCATTGTGTTGCTAAAACCTAATACTTACTAAAATGTTTATGGATTAGAAATTTATGTTTTTCTTTTATTTAAAAGTTTCTACAAATTCTTTGAAAAAATACTCAATTCACATAAGTTTTAATAGTTTTCGTTCTGTAGACAAAAATATCGTATCTGAATAGTATTGTAGGTTTGTGATCAGGGTTGGCATGTTTAAAAGAAAATGTTTTAAACAAAGTGCTTAAAACATGTTTAAAACATTGCACTGTGTTTTAAACAAATGTTTAAAACATATTTAATACACAATGCGATGTTTTAAACAACTGTTTAAAACACAGTTTAAAACACAGTACGATGTTTTAAATAAATGTATTATTTTGGAGTTTGTGGAAAAGCAGGAAAAGTGCCAATCATGGTCCATTCCGATATAGTGGTCACATGCACTAAACTGAGCATTTTATTTGCAGAGTGCTGTAAAATCCATTTAAAAGCGGCATCTGACATCAAGTAGTAGTGGTAGACATAGTGTGCCTGGCACCATTTAATTTTAGTTGAATATAGTTTTAAACATTTTAAACATGTTTTAAACATGTTTTAAACATACCATTTGAAACTTAAAAAAAAACATGTTTTAAACGAAAAAAACTGTTCAAAACAAAAAAAACTGTTTTTTTTGTTTAAAATGAAAAAAAACTGTTTCTTTTCCAACCCTGTTTGTGATTACAAATTTAATGTAACATATTACAAATTCAAAATGTGATCAACAGTATCTTCAGCATATACTGAGGTCAGGGCCTCTTTACTTCCACTGCCTGCCATAATATAGCCAATAGAACCCATGTATGACATTAGTGTATGAAAAGCACCCAGTATAATAACAAGTAATATTTCTTCTGATAGGCACAACAGATTTTTAATATAATGGTTGATCCAATGTTGCAACACATGTTTTCATATTTAAAGATTTAGCATTCTCTACAGAGGTTTTTAGTGCGGTATATAATGTGTCATATTCGCTTGGAGATGCATTGATGAATGGTAAAAAAACAATAAAAGACATATCGAAATTATGTGCACTTGTTAACATGAAACCATTCCATCCGGGAAAATCATTATTGGTCCTGAATTTTAAATACATCCAAAGAGTATTTAATTTGGAATTTATAATGGGCTTCAAATTTGGTACAGGGTTTAATATTTTAACTGAAAGTGTTTGAAATCCTTCGCCGGGAGATTTAGAGTATATTTCAATAGGAATGCTAACTTTCTCAGCGATTTCAGACTCGGATGGAATCTTCTCCAAACGTTTGATTGGTTTTCTAAGTTCAATACTATCACCAGGAGTAACAATTTGAATAGATGCCAAATTATGGAAGGTCCCTTTTCCATCAAGTGTATTAATATTAAAATTTTCATTATCATGTACAAACTGAACAAAAGTACCTATTTTTGTTTCAATTGGACTTCCAAAAGCTGCTGAAGCTTCATACAATTTTGCTTCTTTGAAAGAAGAAACCTAAGGCGTTACATATATCTATAATTTTTTTAGCGCCAAATTTTCGATGAAGTGTAACTGATAATGCAACATGTAAAGGTGATATGAATGATCGTGATCGTACTGCTGAAATAATGGCATGAGCAATTGAAGTGCACTTTGTCTCATAAAAAGTCATATTTTCTGGTTTACTTTTTTTATCATTTAAAATTATTTCAGTTAGAATAAAACTTAATGACTTCGGGATGGATGTATGAATGCTTTCAAATATTTTATCGCTAGCTGGGTAACTATAATTATAATAAACTTCCGTTGGAATATGTCTTCGAAGAATCTCAACCACCAGCTTTTAAGATTCGATATTCTTCTTCATTATCATTGTCTAATCTTTATCTATACCAAGTTTTTGATAATATTTCATGGTGTTTTTTCCAGAAGCATATTATCGTATTAGACCCAAATTTACTGGACAATACATTATTATCCTTATGGTGTAATCACGACTTAATCATTTTATCATCGGGAATGTATGGTGTTGTTAAGATTGTTTTCAATTCTTGTAATGAAAATTGGCAGTCATCATTTTCCTCTATATATTTAATAATTTGATCCTGCGTTCGCTTGTGATTTTTTTTCTTGATAAAGAGCTTTATATGAATCCCGGAAGGAAATGTAACAATCTCCACGGTATTTAGCTTCGACCGCCACTAAATCGATCACACCGGCAACCCTGCTGTGCATGAACCGTCTTTTTTCTCTCTTACCAAATTGAGAATATTACTTCCACATCCAGTGGAAGTATAGTAACGACAAAATTTTTTTTTTTAATTTTTATCGTTCAAATAGGCTTATAATGTCATGAAACGTCGAGATTTTAAGTTTGAGAGAGAAAAAATTTTCTGTCTGTCGGTCTGTAACTTTTTTTGTGCGCACGTTTACTCTGGAACCGTTTAAGATATTGACTTGAAATTTGGTACACGTATGTACTTTAATGAGATCTGGAACTAGATTATATTTTCATCTTGTTCCGTCGAAGGGTTGGGGGGTAAATTGGGGTAAATTTGGGGTAAATAGGTAAATTAAGCAGAGTCCATAAAATGGGTATTTCGTATATACAAGAGAAGCTAAGGTCTCAAAATTTTTTTTGGCATTAACCACCCCCATTACCACCCTCACCCCATTATTAAAGGGAATGAAAAAAAAATGTGATTTAGTACAAGAACCAGAAACCTCAAAATATTTTTTTACCTCATCCACCCCCACTACCACCCCCACCCCACTACCGATGTGGGGTATCTTTTTATGGGTTTTTGGGATAGAGGATTTCAAATATTATATTATTAAATTTCCATAAACAATTATTTCCACATAAAAAATTTACTTTTTACTTGGATAGAGAATCTGAATGTGGAAGTAGTGATTCCTTGGACAGCGGTTTTTTCTTTCAATCCTGTATTAGTAACATGATGAACTTTTGTTCGAAGAATTTTCTTTTTTTGTCTTTCTTTCATCTCATCGGCCTCTGTTCCACAAAATAAATATTTTTTTTCCAATCAAAACCAGCAGAAAGAACACTTCTTCGGTGGAAAGTACGCAGAAATCTTGTAATTAAACATTTTGATATAATTTTCTTTAATCTATTTTTGCCGACATGTTGAATGAGCGTAAACAAATTCTGAAGTATTTAAATAATTTAATAATCCATCATCTCTTTCTTCAGAAGCACTTCTTAAAGTAGGCAACCCCCTAGTTATTTTTATTATTTCACCTAAGTTCGAGCTCGATCCAGAAACTGATCCTAATTTGTCACATATTAAGGAAACATTTTCTTCATTACTATCACTATTCTCCGATTCATCCATTTTTGTAACAATAAGAAATATACATAATACAATAAATGAAATAAGGTTAATAAAAAAAATAAGTACCTTATTAGCCACTATTTCAAAATTACACTAATAAATAAATAATTAAATATTTAAATTAACAAAATATATATTCAAAATGATCACAAAATTTCAATATTTTTTATTCTTCTGCGAAAGGAAATCAACCAACCAACCGAGGACGCGCAGCTCGTGGACGGAAGCATCTTACATGATCTAGATGCCGGAGAGTCGTACACTTACTTGGGTGTCGAGCAACGCTTCATCCATGAAGTGACTGTAGTGAAAAACGTTCTCCGCGGCAAGTATCAGCACCGACTCCGACAGATCTGGTCTTCAGAGCTGTCGGGGAAGAACAAGGTGTCTGCTACCAACATGCTTGCCGTCCCGATCCTTCTCTACTCCTTTGGAGTAGTGAAATGGACTTAAGGAGAGTTGCGTCAACTCGACGTAGGAACCCGCAAGAAGATGCATCTCAATAGGAGTTTGCATCCTAAATCGCCCGTTCCACGACTATACCTCCCACGACATCTGGGAGGCCGTGGACTCTTGAGTTTGGAGAGTCTCCATAATAGGATGGTTCTGGGTGGAGCCTGTAAGGTCATCAGGAGTTCGGATCCCCTCCTCTGCATGGTCCGAGACCATGAAAATGCAGGGGTAGGAGCCTTTTTGTTTAAGGCAGCACAAAGAGCAGCTGATGAACTTGGTCTCTCCTTCGACATCGAGCGGGTAAATCGCGACTCTGTCACTGAGTTGGAACCTGCTCGGCGAAAAGTCCAAATTAAAGCTGCAGAACACAACAACTATCTGTAGCTGCCACGGATAAGCCAATGCATGGAGTTTTCTATAAAAATATAGAAAACCTTGACTTATCCGAAAGGCTGACCTTTGCCTTCTTAAGGTCAGCCGGGCTGAAGTCTGAGACCGAGGGATTCATAATGGCTTGCCAGGATGGTGTATTTAACACCCTCGTCTATCGTAGTCGTGTCATGGGTATATAGGTTCCTGATGTCAGCTGCAGGGCCTGCCGCAGGGCGCCAGAGACTCTTATGTACTTGCTGTTGGCTTGCCCGACATATGCAGTCTCGGCCTATATCCAAAGGCATGACGGAGCATTACGAGTACTTTATTAGGTAAATTCGGGTTCTGAAAATAACCGTCCCAGAACTATCAGAGAACTGTCAGGAGTTTGCGCAGTTCCAAATCCGACCTCATCAGAAGCAACTGCGCAAACTCCTGACAGTTCTCGGACGGTAATTTTCAGAACCCGAATTTACCTATTACCATTTAAGGCACTCGATAGACGAAACACCAGTGCTGCCCTACGCTTCGGGGGATATTGAGTCCGTTGTGGGAAATGAGAAGTGTCTAATTTATTGGACCTACTCTTTTCCCACCGTCAGGCAAATACAAGCCAACAAGCCTGACGTAGTCCTCCTCGTCCATCAACTCAAGACAATGTTTGTCGTGGAATTCTCGGCTCCCGCGGAGAACAACATTGTCTTGAAGGAGGAGGAAAAACGGACAAAATATCGAGATCTGCTCTTCGAACTCCGCAGACTGTATCCAGACCATACTGTTAAGATAGTGGTACTGATTATAGGAGCCCTCGGTGGAACGAGACACACACTGGTTTCGGAACTTAAGATCATACCGGCATGCCGAAATTCGGCAGAGGTCTTAGCCGGCAGAATGCAGAAGGCCGTCATTCTCGGTTCATTACGTCTGCTCAAGGCACACGATTCCCGGACCCAGTAGTCACTCACCCCACGGGCGTGGGGAGTGGCTACCGGTACTACCAGCTCCCCTCTTTGAGGGTCGGAGCCACAGAGAAGGGTGACTGGTTTTTAGCTAGCTAAAAAAAAAATAATAATAATTATAATAAAAGTCAGCCGAGTGGTTGGTAGGCCAAATGCAGCAGGCAGTTATCCTGGGGTCCCTCCGTCTTCTTAGGGCACACGAATCTGGAATCTACAATCACTAACCCTGCGGAATGCGGGTAGTGGATGTGAATACTTCGCTGGCGCTTCTCCCGTGAGAATGTCGGAGACACGGGAGAACTGTCCAGCATCGCGCACGCGAAAAAAAAAAAAATAATAATAATGTTTATTTACGAAAAACAAATTTAAATACAATTATACAATTATATTAACTTCCTTATAAATGTAAACAAACATGCAATATAGCTGAAGTATAATTAATTATACTTGTACGCGATTTCTAAATACTAAATATAACCTATAGTAAAATATAATATTTATTGACTAAATTTACAATATATTTATTGACTAAATATAATCCATAATAAAATATAATATTTATTGACATAGTCGGGAGATGATGTTATAATCGGGGTTAGTTCACGTTCGGGTAATGAAGTCATTATGGGTATTATTCACAATCAGTTGAATATAGTCACATTAATTAATAGGTGTCTTTTACGGCATTATTTTTTCTTTTGTATTTTATATAAAAAGGATTTATAGCTTTTATCACTTTGCACAATTTCTAAAAATTATTTATAACAAAATGTTATTACAAATTATATCTTTTAATCTATTTCTAGGAATGTTGGTTATCCATATTTTAATTTTTTTCTTGAACAATTTGACGTTTTTAATACTTTTTATATCTACCGTACTTTTTGGTTGCTGACACTTTCCTTCTTATATTCTTTTCAGTATCTTTAGTGGTAAGCTTACTTTAGTAAATTTAAGATTTAAACCTACTTTGATAAGTTTAACATTAAAGATACTGAAAACAAGGATATGATTATTAGGTTACAGGTATTTCAATTTTACAAAGTTTGGGAATTGGACGAGTTGGTTAACATGTGCAGTGACTTTTAGTGATACCTATATAGTTTTCGCCATCACACTTTTTATCAAACTTTCTAACGTGGAGCAGGTCGATCCATTTTGTACTCTATGAGATTTCATTTTAGAAATAAAATAAACTTTGCAATGGAAAATTAAATCATATATAAAATAAATTAATCATTATGTATTAAAAAATTTGAATAATATAAAAAAAAAGATTTAAACGTAAAAAATGAAAATATAAACATTGTAGTATATAGTACCGAAAACATTTTTCAATAGGTATAGCAAAAACAGTTTTATTTGTTGCTAATACTTTTCGATTTATACTCGCCCAAAAATGTGAAAATTTTTGCTTCACTGTTAGTATAGTAATAGAAGCAGTAAAAATGGTAAAATTCCCGGCCCGAAAACGATGAAAGGAATTTCCTTATTTTTTTTTGCAATCTGCTTTATAAAATACGTACATCAAAATCTATATTGTCGCATTACCTGCTTTTTATTTTTAAGGGTGGAAACTATCCCTAAAAAATGAAAAATTAATAACTCTTCTAATTTTACGAATAAATTAACGAAAATCCACATACTTATGTTTTTGAGGTCGCTGGATATGACTATGAGGTCAAAACTTATGAGACGAAAATATTAAGGATTGAAAAATTAATGTCTTCTAATTTTACGAATAAAATCACGAAAATCCATATACTTATGTTTTTGAAGTCGCTGAATATGATTATGTGATCAAAACATAGGAAAGACGAAAATATTGAGGGTTGAAACCTCCCTTAAATACTGAAAAATGAATAATTCTTCTAATGTTAAAAATAAATTTATGAAAATTCATATACTTATGTTTTTTAGGTCGCTGAATATGATTATGAGGTATAAATTTATTTTAAAAAATGGTGGATTAAAAATGGTCACAAAAGAGTATAAGTAATCTGTCTAATTTTATTAAAAATATAGATTGTTATAAATAAATCAAATTAAGTAAACTAATTAAATAACATTTTTAATCTGCACTCTAAAACATGCTAAAGTGCAATGCAACCCGCTTTTTCTGCACTCAAAGAAAATAATAGGTAAATTCAACCAAAAAGAGCATATGAAATCGCGCCTATCTAGTTTCATAGTTAAATCAATCAGAAAAGAATAGTCATACAACTTTATTTGTTTTCGTAAACAAATAGTAGTTTAATAAATAATCATATCTTCTTGTAACAAATTAAATAGTAAAATGACATTTTTTTATGTTCACTAACCATTTTCAATTTGGTCTACAATTAAATAGTACGACTTTGTTTTTTGTTCACCAACTAATTTTTAGGTTCATCTACACTTTATTGTATGATGAAGTTTTTTTTTGGATAGCCAAAATCTCAGTATTGAGACATCAGACCACCCAAACCAAAGATTAGAGATCGTTTATAAGATCTATCCAAATATATCGATGATACCTGAGAGAATTTGAACATTGCAATCATGTTATTAATTTTCTATAAATTCATAAGAGTATAAGATAATGCATGATTGATTATTGTCAGTGATTTGTATGTGGCGTCATCTGGGAATAATTTCTGTAATAGACTACGTGGTAAGCAAGCAAATGATATGGTAATTCTTTTAGAACTTCTAGAAGACGACAATAATATTGGTTTGTCTACCAAGTACAATAATACAGCGAACTAATACTGGGTTAAAATTACAATTCGATAATAGTTAAAAATAAAATATACTTTTACAATTAATTATTTTTTATTTATTTGCTTTTATCATGATTAGAGAATATTATTTAGGTATTTTCATAATAAATAAAAAGTGTGTAAGTTGTGATTTGCATAATACCTAAATAATATTCTCTAATCATGATAAAAGCAAATAAATAAAAAATAATTAATTGTAAAAATAAATCAAGAATAGGCTTGTAAATAATGAATGAATGTTTCTATACTCTACTGATGAGAACTAACGAGTTCGAAAAAACTTGTACAACTTTTCTAGAGTTGAAATAAATGTATGGTTTAGTAATTGTTGTGAATGACTGAATTTCAATAAATAATTTAAGTATTTTCAATGCATTTTTTTGCCTTAAAATGCCAGGAATCCTATCATGTAATTCAATAGTTCGTCAGTATTAGCTAGAAGAGTAGTTGTTTTGATTGGTTTTCCAATAATGAGTGTTTTAAAGTGTTTTCCTAAGTAGTATATTAGCGTGACCCGATTAAGGCACCAATGTACAGAAAGTAGATAATTTCATATTAAATAAAAAAGTGTGAATGATTAAATTTGAATAAATGATTTAAGTATTTTCAGTATAGTTTTTTCTTTAAAATGCTAAGAATCCTATCATGTAATTCAATACATCGTCAGTATTAGCTAGAAGAGTAGTTGTTTTGATTGATTCTCCAATAATGAGTGTTTTAAAGTATTTACCTGACTAGTATATTAGCGTGCCCAGATTAGGGCAACAATATACAGAAAGTAGGTATTTTCATAATAAATAAAAAGTGTGTAAGTTGTGATTTGCATAATACCTAAATAATATTCTCTAATAAAATATACTATTATCTAGTTTAATTTGACAGAATTCAACAAAATAATAGACGAAAAAAATAATAGTCTTATTCATCTATTTTTTAAGTTGATGTTTGTTTTGTTGTACGACAACTTTTTATTAATTAAAATAACAATCACCTCTTGTTTAAAAATACCATCAATATAATTTAGTTTAACAAAATTAACGATATTGTCAGTTAACCATTTTTTTTTGTTGAATTTACCCATACTATTTCTTTGAGTGTGCGTATTCTTTGAAAAAACAGACGGCTATTGCTCGATTCTCCACATATTACAGACATTTAAAATGCGCGTACAAACTGAAAAGTTTCAACATTATTTCAAACTGTCATATCTCTGGAACAGTTTGTTGTAAGAAAAAAAAATCCAAACTCTTCGTTTATTTATAAGCTTCATTTCATTCTTTTATCATGTTTTTATCAATCTTATAACTTTTAAGATATTTCAATTTTAGATACATAATTTTCTGGCGTATGCGCTCAAGCGCCATCTTTAAACTTTTATATCTCTGGAACAGTTCGTCGTAGGAAAATAAAAAAAATAACAAACTATTCGTTTTTTCATGAGTTTCATTTTTGTACTATTACCATTCTTTATAAAAAATTATTTTCAAAGCAATTTCGAAAAACACAATTTAAAAAAAAAATTATGAAAATTTTCATTATTAAAAATGGGTACAGAATGAAAAATAAATATTTTAAAAATTCTTAACAAATTAAGCATATTAGTAATAATATGCATTAACAATATCTAGAAGGATTTTAAAAAAAATTGAATTAATAGGAAATTAGAGCAATAAAATTTTAAAAAATGGCGCCTAAAGTTTTAAATGCGCTACTTTTTTGGCTGTAACTTTTTTAGCTTTTATTATAAAAGGTCGTGATACGTCTCAATCGAAAGAAAATTTTAATACCTTTAATTCTTATAAGAATAAAAATTTTTCTCATAGTAGTAGATTTTGAGTAATTCTAGATTTTAACGTCGTATATTTTTTCTGAACGTTTCGGCGCCATTTTGAAAATGCCATATTTCCGATACTATATATCGGGGAAAAAAAAGAAAAAGCCATTCGATTTGCTTCCGTAAAACCTTTAATTTTGTGCTTTTCCATTTTTTTTAAGTCCAAATTTTTCGAGTACCTAATTTAAAAAAAACGTCTAGGAATACTAATTTTAGGGGGTGTAATTGCAATTTTCAGTTCGCAATATCTCGAAAAATATGCATTTTAGCAAAAAAGTTTATAAGACCTTTCTTTATTATAATTCGATTCTCTATCAGACTGTGTATTTTTTATTTTTTTTGCGGCAATTTCTAAGAAGGGGTGGGATAACCAAAAAGCAGGAAAAATGGCAATATAGATTTTTAAGTACATACTTTATGAAGCATGTTGCAGAAAAAAATTTAGAAATTCATTACATCGGGCTGGAATTTAAAAGCTTCACTTACCTTACTGTACTATGTAGATTATTGCAATTATCTCTGTCCCCATTGCTCCTACGACGTAATTTTCACCATTCTGACGGCTGCAGATCGTAAAACATTAATAATAGAGAATAATAATAATAATAATAATAATAATATTTATTTATGTATCAAAATATTTACATATACAATACATAGTTTGCATTAACATCAAATAAATAAATAAATATTAGGGTTCCATAAGGAAAGAATGTAACATAAATAAGAATAAAACGTACATATATGAATCAAAGAAAATATTCAAGAATTACTAAGTTAAAACTTGTCAGCCATTCTTGAATATTGTCGTATCCATTCAGTGAATCTTATATCGAAAAAAAACTGAAAGAGATTATCTCTATTTACCTATATTCCCAAAACATAATACTAGAATTTAATTTTTATATTTATTGTTAAAAAGAAAAAAAACGGAAAAAAGGAGAAGAGAAACAAAAACAAAAATACTTCATATTCAACAAATAATTTTTAAAATTCTAAGTTAACATCGATAAGCCAATCTGAAATAAATTTTTTGAAACTTTTTAATCTAGCTTTGGTTCTAAGTTCTTGGGGAAGCGCATTAAAAACTTTTTGTCCAATGTAATGATAATTTCTTTGACCTATAGAACGTTGTGTTTTTGGTAAAATTAGCTGTTCTTTAACTCTAAATCGTGTAGTATGATCATGTGTACTAGTATTAACTAGTAGGTTGTATTTTTCTAAGGAAGTGAGAGCAGATTTATAAAATAAATTTTTTCATACTTAGTATTCGATACTGTTGGTATATTAATTCGGAAGGATAGCGTGAATCTAGTTTATATATTATTTTAAGGATTCTTTTTTGTGCTACCTCTAGTGGTCTTATTGTCGTAGAATAAGCCCCTCCCCACCCTACAATTCCATATAAATTCAGTGATTGCACTAATGCAAAATAGGTTGTCATCAAATTTTTTCTATCTAAAATTTGAGTTATTTGCTTAAACAAAAACATTAAAGATCTAATTTTTTTTACTAAACTTTGAATGTGCAAGTCCCATTTTAGATTAGAATCTATTTCAATTCCTAAATATCTAACATGTTCAGTACGTTCGAGAGCCCATGTACTGTTCCTAAAAGGTAAATGTATGTTTATTATATTGTTCCCAGGTAAGCCGTTTTTGTAATTAGCAAAAGGTAAGTAGCATGTTTTACCTTAGATTTATAGTCAACAAGTTGTTATCGAAGAACTCTATCATACTTTCCAGGCCTCTGGTTTTCAACTTCCTCCCAAGTATTTTTTTCTACGAGTAGTACGGTATCATCCGCAAATAAATAATTTTTCCAGAGCAATCTAGAGTGAGCAATTCATTTATATAAATTATAAAGAGAATAGGCCCTAAGACCGTCCCCTGAGGAATTCCATATGAAACATTTAAAGTTTGGCTAGTTTATTAGTTATAGTTTAAATAATAGTTGTATCTTTTTTCATTTTCTACAATATTGGTAATTTTAGGGTAGAACTAACACAAAAGGAGATAATTGAGAAAAATCTACGACTGTCATTTTCTCAACATGGTAGCAGTAGTAGGGTAGTAGGTTTCAACGTAGCGGACATGATATTTTTGTGAAAAACATCAATTAATGATTAGGGCAAGCCTCCCTATAGTATAAAAAAAATCTCTTGTAGGAATTATTCGTGGGTACCCCACGTCTTTTTGCTCTACAGACTGTATGGCAGCCTACTGCGTAAGAGTAATTACTGCGCTTCCTTCAATAACCGTAGAATACCTATATGCATGTTTGGGGCATATTCAATGTCCGATATGTCAAGAAATATTACAGCTAGATCTAAAAGAATATGTAAAAGCATGCAGGTTTTTTTCATTTAAAAAAACAACCTCTATTATTATGTCACGTGACCTATGCAAGCAATTGTTTTTTTAATTGCATTTAAAAAATATATATACAACCCTACAACTTTTATACGAAACTTTTTTTAATTTCCAATAATAACAGAAATAAAGATGGTCAATATATAATAACCCTGTATATAACAAAACAGAAATTCTTGTAGGAATTATGCCCTTGTTTTGTTCTACAGAGTGTATTATATTAATATCATGAATTAACCACAATTAATTATTTAATTCACTTGACTTAAAAAATATCGTATCTATATTATTACATAAGAGGATTGAACAGAATTACAACGACTTATTAATTAATGATTATATCTAATAAACAACCAATTGAGTGTATATAAGGATTACTTTATAATGAGATTAAAACCAATTAATTAAAAACGAATTCTAGTATAACCTGGAAAAATAATTGGTATTGGCATTAAGGAAACAATAATTACAGTTAGATGTATTCCGTTAATAATAATTAGAAAAATAATAATTCCTGTCGTCGGTTTGTTAAGGATAGGGGCGTAAACAGCTCAATTATTCCATCTAGTAGATTTCGCGTAATTTAGCTAACTGATATAAACGATATAGACGAAGAGGTCGAAATTTTGGTGGGAATATCTGTTGCATGACTCCTATTTGAAAATCCGCAATTTTGGCGCCATGTCCCTTTAGCATTTAAGGTGAAGGGCAAACCTGAAAATAGAAGTTTTTCAAGTAATAATCTAAAATATTATTTTTATTCTATACTAAGTGTTAATCTCTAATATATAAAATAACATTGTCTACTCGATTGCTTATGTACATCATGTCACTTTTGGACTGAAATCAACTCTTTTCTTTTTGTTACTTTTATCATATTGCATTTCCAATTTTATTTTGTCTTGACAACCAACCTCAAAATTTTAACTATAATTATTTAATGAATTTAAAATATTTTACAATAGCAAATTAAACGGTCTGACATTGCTACTCGCTTTCGCTAAATTGTCTAAAGTGGGTTTTTTTGGCCGATGATTTTCCCACAATAGCATACTTTTAGTTCTAAGTGATTTTATTTATACACATTTTTATTTATTTACAAATTGTTTTTACTTCACTTTTGAGCATGTTTATAGGTATATTCTTTTATTAATTCGCGCTCCAGAAAAAGGAGTAAAACTATATTACTATCCAGTCCTTCAAGTGCCACGGCACTACGCACCGTTGATGTCCACCTGGCTCCGGCACGGGTGCCCGGGAAGGATAATTGTTTGTACTTTTAATTTATAATAAATGTTAATGATAAAAATGAATTTTGCGCGGACTGTAGAAAAAAGGTTGAATAAATATGATTTTGAAGATAGCAGGAAAAACAATAAAAGACGGTGGTTGCAACACGACTTACCGAGTTTCCCATGCAGCTCGTTCGCGCAATGTGGAGGCTTTTTGGTAGGTGGAAAACCAGCAGGAGTAGTTTTCCCAAATTGAAGGTAGTGCACAATATTTAATAGTTATTTATTAGGCTAGTGAGTTATGTTACATATAAGTCAAGCAAGAAAAGTTTAGCCCGCGAGCACGAAGGGCGAGTGGGCTAATTTTCTTAAGTGTATGTAATAACTCACGCGTCTAATACAACATTTTATCCAACACTTTCATATACATGCTTTTTCAGTGACAAACAATAAAATTATTAAAATGTCATCGATTTTTTGTCAGTTGTCAATGTCAAAGTCAACAGTGTTTCCCTAAAAATATAAAATACAAGTAGCTTAATACTAAGTAGATTCTGAATGGATGTGCCGAGAAAGCTGTGGTTGTTACGCATTTTGTTTGTAACCAGGGGTTTGTTTAATAAACATTGTGTACTTAGCATCAAAATGGAAAATTGTGAAAGATATAATATGGAGGTTCCGACCGATATTTTGCAAGAAGCCAAAGAGGCCACAGCCAATTTAATTCCAGAAAAGTCCAAAGTAACCTATTTTAAAGAATATCTACAATTTGAAAATTGGACGAAAAAAAGAGGAGTTAGTGCTGTAAATGAAGAAGTGCTTTTCGCTTACTTTCTACATTTGAGTAAAAAAATTGCACCTTCTTCGATGTGGACTAAATATTCTATGATAAAGGCGACTTTAAAAGTATACAGGAACTTTGATATAACAAGGTATGGAAAACTTGTGGCAAAATTTTGGAAAGAGCACATATCGAACAATATTTGATGGATGCCCTTGACGATGAGCATCTTATGTCAAGGTAGGTGTTTATTATGATGATCTTGCTTTTATGTATTTAATTGTTTGGATTTTTTAGGTTGCATTGATATTGGGAGTTTGCGGTGCCTGCCATTGCAGTGAACTGGCCTACTTAAGCGTCGAAGATATAAAAGATAAAGAACAATATCTATATATTATATCCATACCAGATACCAAGATGAATAAATCAAGACGTTTCACAGTTTTAAATGAAGGATTTTCGGTAAACCCACTTGATTAAATTAGGAAATATGTGTCTTTAAGACCGCAAAATGTGTCTCACAGAAGATTTTTCGCAAATTTTCAAATGGGAAAGTGCACTGTCCAATGCATTGAATTAAATAAGCTCTCAAAAATTCCAAGAATTGTAGCTGATTATTTGCAATTGCCAGATGCAGATTTGTATACTGGCCATAGCATGCGCCGTTCGGCAACTCTTTTGGCCAATGCTGGGGGTGACATTACCACCTTTAAACGTCACGGTGGGTGGAAATCATCCACCGTGGTGGAGGGTTATCTGGAAGATCCAGTCTCAAACAAGATTGTTATTATTAAAAAAAATGCAGGGAGAACAGCGCAACGAGTCAGGAGATACAGACGTCGTTACTAGTATAGAGAAAAATTGTGTACAGGAGAGCAGTTTTCTTTATGAAAAATCGAATATGATGACAATAAATGTTAACGTAAATATAAATAAATAAGTGGTAGTGCATGGATTCTTTGTTTTGTTAATTTTCCGTATAATAAAGACAATAAATAAATTACTTGGACTTTTTTTTAAATTAAAATTACTCTTTAGTGACTAAATCACTTTACCTCACTAGTGATCTAAAGTATACTTTAGCTCACTACTTTTTCTCACTAGTGACTTATGGACCACTCTATACCTTCAAAATCTCATCAATAAAGATCACTTTATATGTTGGATAAAGGTTTTAAATAAATTCACTAGGAAGACGTGACTTCAACTCACCAAGCGCGATAGTATATCTCTTCCCGTTACAAATCGAAATTGGATCTGTCGAACCTCGTGGTGTTGTTGATTGCAACCAATCAACAGTCAGAAGCCGCGAGGAAAGTATGGCAAAAAATTAGAACAAAAAAACTAAACTAACCGAAATAACAATATAACAAGTCCAGATTAAGCTAAATTATTTCACTACTATAATCCTTCATCAAAATATTAAATATAACTACATTATGTCTACACTTATATACAGGGTGTGCGGCCAAAACATACCGCTCATCAAATATGGGTATATTGTCTTAGAAAACTGCTCTATTACTATAGTCGAGTAAACTCTAAGCTGGCGCGTCCAAAGGTCGTTTCATCATATAAATTAAGAGAATAAGACATACGCAACTAGTTCATCTCTATGTCACTGCGATAGCTTTATGCGCATCGCATATCAAATCGTACGTGGTGTTACCAATTCATACATACGCCGCGCCGTTTACTGGACTTTACTGCATTGTTTGATATCTATTAAGTACGGGTCTACACTAATTATAGCGATTTTTTTTTCTGTATGTAGTAGCACTTTTAGCATCCAAAGTGTAATTATAATCACTATACATAATGAAAGTCAAATTTTCCTAGAGCACACGCAAAAACACAAATAATCCAGATAACATGTCGTTCACAATGAAGCAATGTATTACAATTTACAGGCTCACCAAATGTTTTGAGATTATGATTTTAAGATTTTTATTTTGTTTTACCTCCAAGCACGCTCATAAGGCCAGGTACCGCATATGTTCTATCTCTATTAGGGATTGCAATACCGGTTAACCGGTTAACCTATTAACCGGTTATCAGGACAAAAAACACATGACGATAATTACCGGTTATATCAGTAAATTCTGAACTTACGATATGTCACGTATTCAACGTTTCTATTTATGTCAGTGACTAGTATTCACTAAATACATAGTGACTGTCCCAACACTGAGCACTTTTAAGAATAAATAAATAATATTATAAAAAGTAAAATCCACGCACCAAGAACTAAGAAATACAAGAGAGACATTGAAAATATCTTGCGACAGGAAATTGAATATTTCACTGCGGCAAATATCCGTGGAATACATTTAGAAGTATATTACCAATTTTTATTAACTTGTCGACCCACCAATATCGATTGAGGAACGGCATCTTCAGCTGGTGGTATTCTATGCACAAATATCAGACGACTAATAGATATAGCTTTGACGGGCTATTTTTAAAAAATATTGTATTTTTAGATTCGGTATTCAGTAAATGTCCTGTTTGAGTTTATGTTTATAATTTTTGTTATTTAAGTTGATATTTTTGTTATTTACCGAATAATTATTTATTTAAATTTATTTAATTTATATTTTTTCTTTTTGATAAAAAACCTTTTGTTTGTTCATTATATTAAGTATACGTATATCAAAATGTTTTTTGTTAAATTTAGATAATTACTTCCACATCAAGTGGAAGTATAGTAACGACAAAAAAATTTTTAAAAATTTTTATTGTTCAAATAGGCTTAGAATGTCATGAAACGTCGAGATTTCAAGTTTGAGCGAAAAAAAATTTTCTGTCTGTCGGTCTGTAACTTTTTTTGTGCGCACGTTTACTCTGGAACCGTTTGAGATATTGACTTGAAATTTGGTACACATATGTACTTTAACGAGATCTAGAACTAGATTATATTTTCATCTTGTTCCGTTGAAGGGTTGGGGGTAAATTGGGGTAAATTTGGAGTAAATAGGTAAATCAAGCAGGTAAGAGTTCATAAAATTGATATTTAGTATAGACAAGAGAAGCTAAGGTCTCAAAAAAAATTTTGGCATTAGCCACCCCCATTACCACCCCCACCCCATTATTAAAGGGGATGAAAAAAAAATGTGATTTAGGGTGTGTACAAGAACCAGAAACCTCAAAATGTTTTTTACTTCATCCACCCCCACTACCGCCCCCTATCACCACCCCCACCCCGCTACCGATATGGGGTATCGTTTTATGGGTTTTTGGGGTAGAGGATTTCAAATATTATATTATTAAAGTTCCATAAACAATTATTTCCACATACAAAATTTTTCGTTGTGAGTGACTTAGATAAAAAATCTGGATGTGGAAGTAGTGATTCCTTGGGCAGCGGTTTTTTGTACATGGAAAAAGACAATTGCCATTTTCGCCACCCTAATCATTCATTCTAAAAATTACCGGTAATTACCGGTTAACCGGTTATTTACATTTTTATTTACCGATTTACCGGTTATTAAAACTTCGGGTGAATTGCAATCTCTAATCTCTATACCGATATACGTATACGATACAATATACCAGTTTGTACAATAGTACAGTTATGTGCAGTTTGATTTTCGCGCATACTAGCATCATGACATGCGTTTAGTACGAAATACGAATACGAAACTTCTGGTACGAATTTTTCTGTATACGGAGTCGGTACGTCACGTCTCGCGCATCTATCATTTATCATGAGATGTGTTTAGTAGGTATGAAATACGAATACGAAACTTGTGATACAAATCTTTTCGCATACGGAGTCGGTACCATACGAATCTTTGAAAACAGTCGTATTGCCCATCACTAGTGTGACTATTGACACTATTGTCGCTTTCCGCAGATGAAGATCTATCGGCTAATAACCAGGCGCGTGCTGGGACGATTTTGGGCTCCGAGAAAACTTAGCAAAGTCTCCAGGCAGAAATCTGAATTTTTTTTTATCTCGAAAATGAAAATTGATGAGCGGGGAGGAGAAAATCTCAGAATAAAAGATTCCTATCACTTGATAAATTGATGAGCGGGGGACATCTCAAAGAAAAATCGAAAAACTTATGAGCCGGGGGGTAAGGGGGGGGGTTAGAAAATCTCAAAAAAACTTCTACCCTACAAAATAAAAATTATTCGACAGGGAAGTCCCTTCATGAAGGGCCCCTTTATCGAGGGCCCACCGGGATACTCCCGGTATCCCGGAGGGCCAGCACGCGCCTGCTAATAATGACTTGCCCTTCTTAGGCTGACCGATAATAGGTTTTTTTGTACCCTTGGGTTGCACTGTTTCTTCTGTATATTTGCCGGTTATTGATTATAATATCTTCTAGGTTGTACGCGAACGTGTTCGTGGCTATTGGTTAAGAGTGGGATGTGGTAGCCCAAGTTTGATCTTTCTGTGTTTTCTGATATTTCTGGTACTCTAAATTTTGGTCAACTTGCAAGTTGCAGATCTTGCTATCTGTATTCTTCGTCGAATTTCATATTCGCAGTTGCCAGTATTGTCCATAAGTACTCCAAAGTAGACCATCTTGTCTATTACCTCGCAATCATCTTTCCTTAGAGTGCCTGGGTGATTCTCATGCTTCTAGTTTACAATCATAATGATCATAAAAAACACATACACACGGGTCAAATTCTTTATGAAATTTTTTGAAGACGGCTTAAACGACAACGCTAATTTAGCCTCCTATGTTTTCTTGTCGGGTTTACAAGCGTGCTATCTTGATTCTTAGTAGTGTTCTGAATTGCTATTCTCAATGATATAGTAGTATGAAAATAATATTTTATTAATCAAATTGGCCGTGCTAATATTTATTAGTAAGTTAATTAAAATATATTAAGATGTATATTATTAGTATAACGGTACACGAAAGTATTTTGACTCGTTATTTGGATGTAAATATTTATTAAAATGCCAACCCATAACGTACGATTCACGCTCACATACGCATTAGTAAAAATGACATGGCATTTTATAGTATACAGCCATAGCGTTTAAATATAATTAATAGTGCTATTCATCTGAATCTAAAATAGTTTTTCGCATTTTTTAAAATTCTAAATTTGCGTTTAGGATCTATGTCTATATATCGGGAGGTGCCAATTTAGCAAAGCAAAAATTGCGTTAAACCAGATTTCGCTAATTAAATAAAATAGGTAAGAACATTTTAAAATACGTTTTTATTAAAACTGGACTAATATCGCATATCTCATGTCATAATAGAATTCAAAATGAGGAGGAGGTGATACCACAAATCTGATATACTATTGTATTCACGGAGAATGAATATTTTTGTAAAATTTCAAAGATGATGATAACACGCCTGATATGTTCCTTTCTGTGTAGAAGCTAAATAAAGAGGTAACTAAAAAGAGTGAAACATTTTTAAAAAATTGAACCGTCTTCAAAAAAGGTCGCTAAAAAATATGAAATAAAAATGAACAACTGGGGCGACGCACAGTGGTCCCAAAATAAGTTTTTTGGTTCAAAAATGGCTAGAGACCGGAAATGAACAGTTTTTTTTTAATTAAAGATTCCAAAAAAATCCAACAAACCCTCGGAGCCTGGATTTTGAAAAAAAGTCCTTTTTTATTACAAAGTTAAAGGCCGCTAGAGAGCGAAAATCTTGTCGGAAATGAACAAATTTTTTTTTTAAATTAAAGCTTACCAAAACGCCAACAAATCCTCGGAGCCTGAATTTTGAAAAAAAATTTTCTTTTTTATTATATTAAGTGAAAATGGATTTGTATCACATATAAATGATTACACAAGAGAACAAAATATATCCTAATCATACTTAGATCACATATTCGTTAAAAAATTCCAACCAAATGAAATTCAAGATATGGCTACTATAATAAGAACACAGGTAACTGACCATTATGTAATTACTTATAAGATAAGAAACTCAGAAATTAAGACAACTGCTAAACACCAGTACACCGTAATAAATAAGGAAAAAGTTAGATATTGCCTAGAAAACGAATCATGGTCCGGAGTATTTGAAAATAATGATCCCGATATATGTGTGAAAATATTTCTACAAATAATTTAAACCATACTAGAGCAATGTTCTACAACAAAAACGTTTAAAAACCCGCATAAAAAAAGGAAACCTTGGATTACGGCAGGTATTGTAAATTCAATTAATAAACGTGACGATCTTTATCAACAAACACTAAAAAAAACCTAATGATGATAATATAAAAACGCAGTACCTAACCTACCGCAATAAAATAAATAGTCTAGTGAAAAAGGCCAAAAATAATTACATTAAAAACCTAATATACAAAGATAAAGTTACTAGCAAAATTCTAGGGGATGGGGTAAAGGCATTGACAAATAATAGGGACAAAAACATAATGGACGTAAAGTATATTCAAAAGAATGATAGGCAAATTACAGATAGCTAGAAATAGCGAACAAATTTAACCAGCACTATTCCAGTATCAGCAGCAAAATGGCATAAATACTTTCCTCCGTGTCTTCCACAAAATGTTGAACAGTCATTTCTTCTCAACTCTGCCAACGAATATGAAGTAAAGAATTGTATAAGTGAACTAAAACCAAATAAATCTCCAGGTATTGATGGTATAAAATCAGAATTTATTAAAGAAAACTAAGATTACTTTTTAACACCATTAGTCTACATATATAACAGTCTTTGAAAATGGAATTTATCCTTCAAAATTTAAAGAGGTCATAATAACTCCTATACATAAAACTGGAGATAAAACGTTGCTTGAAAATTATAGGCCAATATCACTTATAACTAATTTTAATAAAATATTAGAGAAACTGATAAAGAAAAGAATGAGCAATTATATACAAAAATATAATTTAATATCAGATATGCAGTTTGGGTTCCAAGAAAAAAAATCCACGAATGACGTTATTGGAAAACTTACCACGCTTATGTATCATGCGGTAGATCAATCAAAGCCCTCGTTATGTGTATTTTTGGATCTTGCTAAGGCGTTCGATACTGTTTCACATTCGCAACTAATAAATATACTGGAAAGAATGGGATTCGGGGGTGTCATGTTAGAAATGTTGAAAAGTTATCTGAAAAACAGGAAACAATATGTCAAAATCAATAATGTCATTAGTGAACACCAAATTGTAGAATATGGGGTACCGCAGGGGACTGTACTAGGGCCTATATTATTTACCATTTATTTAAATGAAATACTTACATTAAACTTGGCAGGCACCATTATTTCATTCGCTGATGACACACTAATTTTCTACTCATCTGAATCTTGGGAATTGTTAAAAGAAATAGTAGAATCAGACCTACAAAATATTAAAAATAGATTCGACAGTAAAAAACTCACTATTAATTGAAGACACAAGTGGATGTAACAACAAAGTGATTTTGAGATAATTGATCTTAAAGTTTTTAACAACCTACCAACTTCAACAGTACATATATCCTTTATAAATTTATAAATCAGATATTTTTGCATTAGAATCAAATGTAATGTACCTGGGGGAATTTTGTGTACTTATAGCCTTCATTGATATAAAAAAATCGTTTTTTTCAACAAAGTGATTTTGAGATAATTGAACTCAAAGTTTTTAACAGCCTACCAACTTCAACAATACATAGATCCTTTAAAAATTTGTAAATCAGATATTTTTGCATTAGAAACAAATGTAATGCACCTAAGGGAATTTTGTGTACTAATAGCGTTCATTCATATAAAAAACTCGTTTTTTTTCGAAAATGTCACATAGACCCTTCATCCACTTGTGTCTTCAATTAGAAAAAAACGTATTACTTACCCTTAACATCACAAAACAGAAATAGGCCATTATATAAAAAAATTCAAATAAAGGACCAAGAAGGAAAAATAGAAATTAAATCCGCAGAAAAAATAAAATATTTAGGTATCGTAATAGACGGAAACTTAAAATGGAATCATCAAGTGCAATCAGTGGTGAATAAATTAAGAGGGCCCATATATAAATTTAAGCAAATTAAAGAAATTTTAAAACTTGACCACTTAATAGTCCTTTATAAAGCACTCGTTGAGTCAATAATAAGATATGGTATAGTTGGCTGGGGTGGGGTAGTGTGTCATATATTAAATCTTTGGAAAATATTCAAAAAAAGGATAATTAAAATCATTTTTAAAAGAGGTGCATTATACTCCACTGATGCATTATATAATGAAAGCAAATTATTTGATGTTAGGCAAATGTTTTGTTATTGCATACTAATTCACCAATTTAATAAGAAACATGAAAGTGCTATCTCACATTCACATAACACTAGAAATAAGGAGAAAGGCAATCTAGAAATTAAGAAAATTACAAAATCATTGGAAAAAATGTTTTAACTACCTCGCGCCAAAATTATATAACATGTTACCCGAATTGATAAGAAAAATAAAAAAGGATAAAAAAATTAAATTCGAGATAAAGAGATGGATGGATATATTCTGTAGGGATTATACTTAAAGTTAGGTAATTAGATAAATGTAGGTATATAAGTCAAATATAGATGGTATTAATTCCAAATTAATTATTTTGTATTAGCTATTGGTATTAATTCTAAATTAGTTATGTTGTATTAAATGAAATTACTAGTTAAGGTAGCTATGACACACAACCTATCTAATGATGTTATAAATGAATGCATTTCATCACATTCAATACTCTTAAGTGATTTTTGTTTTATTTATATTCAAAGAATACAGATGTATTAGCTAAAATCTTTCATTAACATTACGTTATTTTCACACACAATTTAATTTTACTGTATACTCAAATGTAAGCCTTTGTTATAAATAAATATTATTATTATTATTATTATTAAAGGCCAAAAAAATGTTTTGGCCTTTTACTTAATATAATAAAAAAGAAAATGTTTTTTTTCAAAATTTGGGCTCCGAGGATTTGTTGAAATTTCGGTAAGCTTTAATTTAAAAAAAAATTGTTCATTTCCGAAAAGATTTGGGCTCTCTAGCCATTTTTGAATAAAAAAACTCAATTTGGGACCACAGTGCGACGTGACGGTGTAATTTATTTAATCTTTTTTAGCGACTTTTACAGAAGAAACGATAATGCCAAGAAACTGGATAAAGAACTACTGAGCCTAGGAAAAACCACCATTAGAGGGTCGACTGCTAGAAGTAATGGTGTGAGTTAGAACAAATACTGCATTCGGAGTAGAGAAAATAAACGAGTTAATGCATATGAAATGGAACACAACCATACTTCCCCTTCCCAAAATCAACTCGCTACAAGATATAGATGATTACAGAAGAGTTACGCTCTGCAGCATAGGATCACCAAGAATACATTGGAAGAAAAATTGAGAGAACGGGACAAAACTACACATAGTCGCTATAGATCTTTAGGAGGCATTTGACACTATCAGTCACGAGGGCATCAACACCTACGCAGTAAACGCGTATCATACTATCTAGTAAACAGGAAAATAAAAGCCTGTCTTTATGAAAGAGCTACAATTCAATGAACAGATGACGGAAACAAAACAATATGAGTCAACCAGGGATGCCCCTGTCCTCCCTACTACTCACCACGATCCTAATCAATTATTGATACAAAGCTCAATAAAAGAAACACAGAACCAAGTTGCAGAAACATAGAGAGCCACGATCATACTAGTATACGTGGATGATCTTCTAATCGTCACGACAGAAGAGGATATTCTCAACTTTTTAGAAAATAAGAAACAGCATCTGGAGTGAAAATAAATGTCAAGAAGAGTCTTATAATGAGGCGAGATCGGTTAAAAAAGAGAGTCCGGTCAATGAGGAAGAATATAAGATAGGCGACTGCTTTCTATAAACGGCAAACAAATTGAAATACTTGTAGATGTAGATTGTTTAAGGGATCGCTTGGCTCTGGGTTGGCCTTTCTTCACCTCGACCTAAAAGGTCTTTTGTGAATTACCCTGCAACTAGTTGTTGCCCAAGATTCCAAGACTTTTTGTAAAGCTTGCGATTTTCCTGAGAGCTAATTTCCATTTGTCTTCTGGCGTTAATTCCGCCTGTCCCAGGTACTTTAGCCCAATGCGGATTAGTACCTGGTATTCACAAAGTATATGTTCCGCAGTTTCAGTTGCAGCTTTACAATATCTGCATTTGTCATCTTCTGACATGCCCATGTTCTTGAGTTGATATCTCAAGCGTCAATGGCCAGTTAAAACGCCTGTAATCAGCCTTAGGTCGGACTTTTCAAGTTCGAGAAGCCATGTGGCATTCTTTGTTGAATAGGTTATAAACCTTTTCACTTGTCTTTGGCCTGGAGTATTTCTCCAGTAGAACTCCTTTTGTTTCTTTTCCAATTTTAGGACTTCCTCCGTTATGTGTCCCTTAGACAAGGCACAAAAAGGTTCGGGTCCCTTTTCTTACGAGACTATTAGCCAATTCGTTGCTTTCTATTCCCTCAAGCCCTGGAACCCACATCAAGGTAACCTCGCTGTATTTTGTCAGTTGCTTGAGGGATTATCTACATTCCCAGGCAATTATTGACTCGAAGGTGTAGGATCTGAGAGTATTTAATGCTGCCTGGCTATCTGAAAGTATATAGATCTTTGCCCTTCGAGTGTCTCTATTTAGGCATTCCTGAGCACATTGATCTATAGTATAGATTTCTGTCTGGAAGATGGTTGGGGTGTTACCAAGGGCTTTAGATGCATTTAGGCCCTGCTACGCCCACGCCAACCCCTTCATCCATCTTGGATGCATTTGTGTACCAGATGTGTGACTCTTTTTCCAACCCCAGTACTTCTACCCTGTTCGCCTGACGACTTTCAATCAGCACATCACACGGGCAGTCAATGCTTGATTGGCATTGAGTCAGTGGGTTTGTTCATGGATTCGCCTGGTCTGAATTTAAGTGCCTGATGCAGCCTTAAGGCACTAAGTGCTGCCTCCTTCCTTACATGCAAATGCAGAGGAAGTAAGTCCAGAATTACCTTCATAGCTGCTGTGGGAGACGAGCGCATTGCTCCTGTAGTTCCTAGACAGGCGTTGCAATTTCTGCAACTTTCCTTGTGCTATTTTCTCTTCTGTTTTTGGCCACCATACACATGATGCGTAGGTAACCATAGGCCTCACAACCGAAAGGTAGGACAAATGTATAATTTTCGGCTTCAGACCACAAGTCTTACAAAACAGCCTACGGCACGTCCAAATAGCCGTCGTTGCTTTGGTAAGTGTCCTTTCTAAGTGGGAGTTCCGGGTAAGTTTTTGGTCCAGGATTACTTGACTTCACTGGAAAAAATTCAGTACTGTTCCATTTAACATAGAAGCTCTCGGATTTAGTTTTCTCCTTTTGGTGAATGGAACAATAACTGTTTTGCTCGGATTGATACTAAGGCCCTCTGACGAGCACCACACAGAATGAAGTGTACACACTAGATATATCACATAATGCATTGACGCATTTTATAAACACCCACACATCCCAGCTCACATTCCTGCACTATACGTCATGTGGCTCTCGCTGCTGATAACAAGCAAGACCCAGAACCAACCCGGCATAGGCGTAGCCGGCCCGACAGTATGTTTCCCGGGAGTGGCAGCAATGCCTACCGTATGCTGGTCAATGAATCAATAATTTTTTAAGACTTTTTTGAAGGTGGTTTAATTTTATTTACAAATATTTTTGTTGAATGCCTGATTCCTTATGGTATTCCCACAGATTTTACAGTTTTACAACTATCTGATACAGTTCAAAAAACAAACAGAACGGCGTCATAATACCTCAACAGCAATTAGCATGACGTTTACGTCGTTTTCATGGAAATTTAAAACATCATATTTTCTTGATTTTCTTTGTACATTTGCAATTTTTTTTTTATTGTGATAACAATTTGCTGAATAAATGAACTAAATTACAATTTTATAATTTACAATCTGCTCGCTGGAGGAAGCGAATAACGAGACTTCTTGTGAAAATCTTGTTTGTATATTGCTGCAATATATAAATTTTTAACATAATTCCCAATTTTTTCTATATGAGTAAACTTTACTCGTGTAAAGTGAACGAACAAATGTACAAGAAGTTGTGTTAAAGCGATCGACAGAAGGCAACCCAGCATGTTTTCAAGTGCATTATAAAGTAGCTCGAGGAGAGCAGAGAGCATTGGAGTTCAGTGAAATGAAATAAAGTGACCGATATGAACTAACACGTGTGTAGGTGTTGGTTGTTATAGCTCTGCACTTCAACATTTCTTTCTACTTCCACATTCGTTATTTACGTTCTTGCTTTGCTCATGGCGTATTTGCACAATCGAGTGGTCTTGATATAAATTAAGAGGAGACGCTTTTAATAAATTTATTTCCAATGGAACTGTAAGAAGGCGTGCTTTTGTTAGGGTTTCTGCGAAATGTGAGGGATTTATTGAAACTTAAATGTATATACAGCTTTACCCGTTACAACGACTACAAATATACATATACCTTTTGTTTGTAATAATGATTCACCTGCCTTAAGTTCATGAGTAAATGATGTAGTGTATATGGAAAGATGAGAATTTTAAACTGAAGGTTTTTGAATTATATAAATGTAAGGTGATCATGTTAATCTTATAATAGTCATTGTCAAGTGTTGTTGAAAGCCATAAGACAAAATAAAGAACCGAAAGTTTTAAGTACCTAGTTTATTATTAATACAAAATGCAATATCAGGGACAAGTAGCGTCAATAGAGGTTTTTATGAGTCATAACGAATGTTAGAGACAACAATGTAAGGTTTGAGTTCGCAATACTGCACTGGTCCACTGTTTGGGAAGATAAGCGTGATGGCCTATATGTTCCTTAGAGGCAATTTAAAAATGCGCGCAATAAAATCAAAGTCGACAAGCTATAAGTACTTAATAAAATAAAATGTTTAAAGACAAAACAACTATGTCAACAACTAATGCCCTTACATTTTTGCGAGTTTGCATTTCCCTTTGGCTCTTCCGTTTTCATCACCACAGAATCCCAATTTTTCAAACAGCTCTCACAAAGTGTCTGGTTAAAATTTCACGATGGTCAGAACAGGACAGCCATAAGAAGTTCACATTATCAGCAATGGATTCAGTAACCACGACGGAAATCTCAGGTTTATTACAAAATATGCTCAATGTCTTGAGATAGCCTGATCTACAGCCATCATTAAAATTCTGAAGGTTACTGTAAATGTTCTGTATCTGAAATCTGTGAAATTTATAAATAAATAAATCCAAATGCTCCAGAAGTTTCTTTGCTTGGAATTGGCTAGTCCATTACCACTCCCTGTAATAAATAATACCCATGTAGAATGCAAATACTTTAGGTGCAGAAAAATATTTGCTTACTTTACACAGAAGATTTTACAAAATATGAACATTACGATAACGAGAACGATGTGAAATAACAGTAACAGTAAATAAGGTACTACAAGTGGAAAAAGTAACAATACCTGTAGTTGTACGACCTAAAAGCTCTTGATCTCCGAATAAAGGGTACGGTAACTACTTGGGCTCTTGCATACCGGAGTTGTTTGGAATTGACTATTTTAATAATGCTTTTCCTGTAATAAATAATACTCATGTATCACTCAAATGTAGGCAAAAAGGGGTTATTAACACCGCGGCTATAATGGTTTCAGAAAATATTAGCTTTCTTTACACATACAAAAAATTGTAAGATATGTAGAATACAATAACGAAAACAATATAAAGTGGGTGCTACAAGAAGTCAGTAAACAATAACCATGTCTATGTCTGCATTAGTACTTTCTAAAAGCTCTTGGTGGCTACTAAGGTCTAGGTTTCCTTGAATTACGACTTCTTGAGCTGGATTCAGTTGCACTTGGCATGGCAATAATGTGGGCAATGCATCAATATACAGCTTCCGTGTTAAAGGTCCATGTAACTGTCTGCCGAAAATGGCGATTGCAAGTGAAATAATTGCGAAGTGATAAAACTGATACACCAGGCACGTATTTCATTCCCACCATTATTTGCCAAATTTTGGACCTAATAAAAAGGGTAAGTTTAATTTCTATAGTATTAAAATCCGTAACATACAAACTTACTTTTGATCATTGACTGGAAAATGGTATACTTCCTCCACCTCATATACACCGAAATCACACATAAGACACCTTTTTAGGACATGTTTATATTAACACCCAACCTACACTAATAAAAAATCCGAATAAAAAAAATCATACCTATAAACAAGCAATATGGCGACTTGGTGCATGAGGCCTCTTGCAATAGAAATGTACGCTGATAGTGCGAGTAGCGTCATCTACTCTCACCTTCCCAGATGCAAGACAAGGATGCCTTGAATCAGAAAGAAGTACATGCAACAGGGATGTAACTATATTACTATTTTGTTGGTTATCTGTAAAAAGCGAACGAATTTGAGCATAAACTTGAACGTGACATGGTTGTTTCTGACAACGTCTCAGCAGATATTTTGTGATCCATGCATTATTCTAGTTGGCCTCCCTTTACTGTATGTCACATCTGACAGCCATGTTATCAAAATAAACAAATGAACAAAACACAAACACTGTCAATTTACTTAAGTTTTGCTGCTGCTTCAATTTATATTGTAATAATTATGCAGATGCATACAAGAGAGCACTAAGTACTTTAGCGCTTGTTGTCATGGGATACTAGGGTTAATGTGACGTTACTTATAGCTTCTTAGTAATCGTTAACTTTGCGTTATCAAATGTAAACAAGAAACCTACTTAAGTGGATTGAATCGTATCTAACTGGAAGAAGATAACAAACTAAATATGAAAACAGGGTATTTATTGTAATAGACAGTGACTTTGGTGTACCACAAGGATCTGTGCCTGGATCTTTATTGTTTGTGTTGTTCATAAATTACTTAATAAAACCAATAAAAATTGCAGTGTACATCCTTTTACATTGTTTAACATAAGGAAAAAATAATAAAGTTTTCTTACGCTCCCCCTGACGGAGCGAGCGAGCCTTCTCATTGGTTGTTGTTTATCGTCGATAAACTAGATACAGCGGTATCTGTTTTATCGGTCTAACTACTAAACTTGTACACGGGCTCAACACCGATTAATTCCAGAGACAGCTTTTACTTAGCAATAATATAATGTAAACATCTGTTGTTAAGATATAATTTGAAAAAATATATAATATTGTAAATATTTAATGAAACATTGCAAAACAATAAAAAACGACAGGAGGAAAAAGGAGGAAAAGGAGGAAAAACTTCTTAGGAGGAAAAACTGCTTTTTAAAAAGTAAAATCAATTTTTCTTGAACACGATTTATTTGTTCACTACACATAAAAGGATTTCATACATGTGTAACGTACAACAGTTATGATACAACTGAATAGAAAATGAATATTATAATAAATGATAAACGTGGTTATCAAGTCAGCCGAGAAGTGCTGACTTAGTAACTTTGTAATTGTGTGCCACTAAGTCACGTACATAATGCCTCCCTCCTAAGACGAAAAAACAAGGGTTGAAGGTTTTTCGGCGTCATCAGATAGGTCACTTAGGTGCACATCCGTTTTTGTTTTTACATGTTTACTGTTTTTATAAAAGCAAGGGAAGAGTATATTTTTTGCTTATTGACATACAAACTTTTGCAAAGAAATATCAATACAAATATAACTACTATACCTAAGCAAATATAAAGAATTAAATTGTCATTGTCACTTTTCGTGCTAAATGTTTTTAATTGATGTAGGTGTGTCCGTTCAGCTACTTGTAGTAGGCTCGAAAGCTTGTCAATGTTGATATGTTGTAAACGCTGTCCAAGTCGGGGTTGATCATATGGATAGGTAGTATCTCGAGAGGTCACCGATAGAGTTTCTATACGTGTACCCGTGGATTGTTACGCTACACTTCTTGGGTATGTAAATGAGATGGGGTTCTTGCATGGTAATGAATCCATGTTCGTTACATTTTTTTTCTATGGTAATATTTCTCACCGGTATAGGAAAGGAATTTGGATTTTCTTATTATATAGAATTTGGTTTTCAAAGTACATCTGAAGTTTTAATTTTCTAAGTTCATCAAGTCCGATGATACCGTCGAAATAGTCTGAGAACGGGTAAAGGGTAAATTCTATTTCTTGGTTTGTTTGTAGTTCTTTGAAAGCTGGTATACGTGCTTTATAGGTTGCCTCACGCGCTTGGCCAATTGATTGTAATAGTGATGGAGCTTTATAAATGAAGTTTGGAAAATAATTTTCAGCAACTATGGGTCTTAGCATCGAAACATTGCATCCAGTGTCAATTAATAATTTTAGATTGGGATTCGAAGTTTGAATGTAGGGAAGCGCGTTTATGTAGGCATTAAATGTTATCTCTGACTATCTGTCTGGTCGTCCTGTTGAAAAGGCCATGGCAGGTTAAGATAAGTGTCCGTGCCTTTGCAACATTTTTGAATTAATAAATCTCACTTGATTTGGGGTAAGCCTAGGTTGCGCGAAATTTTGGTTATTATTCGTAAATGATTGTCTAGTCTGAATGGACATTGGTTGTGGTTGGCTAAAATTTTGTCTTTGAGGGTTTGGTTTAAACGCATTTACATTTCGTTGTTGTCCGAATGTTTGTGCATTTGTTGGAAAATGTTGTTTTATTACTCGGGGTTGAACGGGTATTGGTTGACTTGGATAAGGCGGTTTTTGGAAATAATTTTGGTTTTGGTATTGAGGCACAAACACATTTTGTGGTTGATGGTTCTGTTTTTGGAAAAAGGGTGGTATTTTATTGAAAGATTTATTTGCGTTAAAGTTAAATGACGGATTAAAACTAGGTCCTGGTTGTGGTGCAATACTTGTTGACACGTTTTGGGCTTGATGTTGTGACTGCGTAAAATTCTCGTTTTCTAAAAAAGATTAATGGCCTCTTCTAGCTTCGTTGGATTTCTCGATCTAATCAAATCACAGTCTCTCATGGTTAAGTTTCTAAGAAAAACTTTTAAACTCTGTGACTCGTATTGTTTAACATACATTTTCTTTTGTTCTTCCGTGATTTCTGTAATTGGTATCGAATTTAGTTTAAAACATAATTTACTGCGAGCAGTTTGTATTCGACTAGAAAATTCTAACGGAGTTTCATTTTTCATTAGAGCCATAGTAAAAAGTTGTTGTTCAAGAACGTCTATTGACCTATTATCTCCAAAGCTTTGTCTCAAAAACTCATTAACGGCCATGTATTTAGCTCTACTCTGGAACCTAGCATCATACGAGCGCGGTCTCTAAGTTTTCCGAAAATAACTCGTTCGATAACTTTATTTAGGGCGACATCATTGGCATGGTAAAGTTCATAGAACTCGTCTACAGCATTAATAAAAGGCTCTAGTTCGATTTCGGATCCATCATATGTTTGAATGGAATCGGCATATAATTTGAAAATGCTAGGATTTATTTCTGGCATTGTTGTTATTTGAGCAGTATTTAAATTATTTACACTTAATGAGTTAAATGAATTATTTAGTTCGTCGATGTCGCTCATAAAGTTAGATAATTATAACAATTTTTGAAGTTTTTTAACTATAAGTATTTTGCAACCTACTAGTTAAATACGGCAAAATATTGTAGGCAATAAAGCTCTTTGCGGTGCGGTTGGAATCTGATTTCCTCTATTAGCAAAGCGCAAATATAAATCAAAATGTTATTACGAAATTATTAAAAATATACGTATTCTGTATGGTAGTGCAATAGGCAATTTCAAATTATTAAAACAAAATTAACTTTCTTACAACTAGTTTCGACTCAGATCTGTATAATACAAATTTGAGGAGTAGGAAACAAAGGAATAAACTCGACTTACTTTGATAGTGGGTTTCGTCTTATCCTTTGGAGTTGATCGCTGCTGTGGGGTTGGCTAATAATCCTTTCGCACTTTCACTCCTTACAAATTTACTCAATTCAACTTGCAATAGGTCTTTATGTCGTTTTTCCTTGATGGAAAATTTGCACAATGCACTGTCCGACACGAAGAGTTCTTTTAAGTCTAAAGAAATCGAAATTTCACGTCGATTTCTGCACGATGCACGAACCGACGGACTTAATCCTACCGACTGCGCCAATAATAGTTCTTAGGAGGAAAAATTGCTTTTTAAAAAGTAAAATCAATTTTTCTTGAAATCTGTTCACTACACATAAAAGGATTTCATACATGTGTAACGTACAACAGTTATGATACAACTGAATAGAAAATGAGTATTATAATAAATGATGAACGTGGTTATCAGGTCAGCCGGGAAGTGCTGACTTAGTAACTTTGTAATTGTGTGCCACGATCTCACGTACATAATGTAATATTTCATCGCTTTGTCTCATCTTGTGCGTCTTGCTTTGTACAATATATAAAGTGTTATTTGTAATGAGCCCACTGAAGCTGAATGTTTTTATGAAAGTCTTGAATCATCGGCCTTATCTACACACTTTTTACATGTTTTTTAAATCTTGTTTGTCTGTTCAGAGTTTTTTATTTCCTTCTCTGTTTATATACTCCCAAATACTGCCTTCCAATTTTAAAAATCAAATCCGGTCGAAGTTGAATATTTTTGTGGAAATCTTAAATCATCGGCTCTTATTTACACACTCTGTTCAGAGTTAAAATAGTTTTTTTTAATCATTATCTATCGACTTTCTGGTCCCCCTTCGCATGGAGTGGGTATGTGTGTCTGCGGATAAATTTGTGTCTTTGTTTGCCTCCTCTCTTATACCATTGTAATGAATGAATCGTTTTAGATTCGGTTTCCATTATACGATTCGGTATTTCTACAGGAAGGTTTGTGGATATTTAAATCTTTGAATTTCAATCGCCATCTTCGTTTCGCCATATTGAAATGTCAAAATGTGATCCAATCGCGATGGAATTGTAAAGATATATAACTTTATCACTTCAGACACAAATACAAAAAAATCAAAAAATCGAAACGGATATTTGATCGATTTTTATCACATAACTCCTCCTGCCCTCCATGTGTCATTTTATAAAGTTTTGATGAAGCCCCGTCCCGCCTTAAACAAGTCACGCGAGTTCTAATTCCACAAATGCAGATAGCCTATATAAAATAGCTGACAATACAACAAGTATGCTAACTAACTTCCTAGACAAAAAAGCTTATAGGCTGACTGCATTCAAACTTCAGTTCTAGTTTATTATCCATTGTAACAATATTGCTAATTGTGTATCATTAAAAGGTACAGAAAAAAAAAGTGTTTTTGCTTTTTAAACATTAAGTTAATAAATCAACAAAGGAGAAATGTCCATAAGGCCGGTCTTCGGCCTAATTTATTTTTGAACAAAAAGAAAACTGAAAAACATATTTTTATTATTTACTATCAATATCGAATCGATTCCACCCCAAACGAAACTTTCCCCACCCTCCTTTTTTACTCCCTGTTACCCCCCCCCCCCCCCTCCCACCTCTTCTGAAACAAGGAAAATACACGTACAAAATCAAAAATATCCTTATTCAGCAACAGTCATATTAAAATGTTTCAATGATCTGCAAAGAAATCAACTGAATGCTGTTTATTTAATAGTTTAGGGTGGTACAAAAAGGGAAGGTGAGTGCGGAAAAGTTTCATTTGGAGTAAAATCGATTCGATATTGATAGTAAATAATAAAAAAATGTTGTTCAGTTTTTTGTTCAAAAATAAATTAGGCGTTTTATGGACAATCGCTAAATTTTTCATATAAAATTCGTCTATCATACTTGGAAGTCATTTTTGGCAAGTTGTTTGATACACCTTTCGCAAAATCTTACTTATTTCCATAAAATTTTTAAAACAGACCAAGAATGTAATCCAAACAAACAAACACTCACTATTAACACAGCATAGATAGAGAGACAGCAAAGAAACTCTCGTCAACTCCTTTGTGTTGGCGTGACTAAAATCTTTCACCTTGAAGTCGCCATTTCGGCTTAAAAGTCAGAGTTGGATTCCAAAGAGTTTAAATGTTTCCGACAGGACCGTATTGCAGTGTGTTACTTGAAAATGAAGACTAGAAACTACGAAACTGAAAATGAAGGGCTGCCAGAGTTGAGTTGAATATTTTTGTAGAAATCTTGAGCCATCCGCTTTATGTACTGATTTTTGACTGTTTTTTAAATCATAATATGTTCAGAGCATTTATATTTTCTTCTCCATATGTAGATTTTCGTTTACCTGCATCTCCAATATTGTCATTGCGTACGCTGTGTTTGGCGTGTTTCTATGGCTGGGTTTGGCGTGTTATTAGTTTAACATAAAATAATAATAATCAAAATTTGAGGCTTAAAAAATGACTTTTTGCACAAATAACGTTTGTTCTGGCAATATTTTGCAGCACAAACACAGCCCATACTTGAAAATAATAGAAAAATGTTAAACAATAAATAACACAATAACACACTGCACTAAGTACGTCTATGAACTAAATTAATTGTACCCAAATTGTACCTACGTCGCCCGCACTGTTTTTCAAGGTTTTAAGCGCAAATGGTGTACAAGGCAATATGAATATTCCCACATATTATTAAGTTCGAACATATTTACCCTATTTAGATGTTCTGGATGACCCTATTGTTTTCAAATCACTCTTATGATTCGGTTATACGCTAGAGCGAAATAATATTTTGTCTGGTTTTTGTCGTTAGTACCGTAAACATATGCTCTACACACTAAAATTAATGAAGAAACTACAGTTTTTTTCAGTCACAGAAAAACACATTTTTATCCATCAACGAGTTGCCTTTTTTTTATCCGATTTTTAAGTGATAAAATTGACTTGTAACTGTGTAACTGTGCAGGAATTCGAAATCGTGGCAATACATCTAATTTCCGTAATGATCTTAAAAAAAATCGTGTATAAGGGTGTTTGAGGGTTTGCATTTTAAATCTGACGTTGAAATATAGAAATTAAAAATGGCGGTTTCAATATAACGGCGGAAAACGTTTACTTCGGGATTAATTGAAATAATTTTAGTAAACACAAGTTTCTGGTGTTGCTGAAAACATAAAAAAGTGTGTGCGTCCTGAAAGAAAATTTTCCAATATGGCGGCTGAAGTATGTGGGATTTTTTGACTAGTATTTCTATTTCTATTTTTTTCTACTATTTCTAGGTCGTTTCACATTTTGTTGTCTCCCTATGTACAAAATAATACCTATAATCTTAATTTTATTAACCTAACACACAGGGTGTTCCCATTTCCATAGAGACCAAACTTCACCTGGTGAACTGGACGGTGCCGATTTCACTTATTATTTTTAATCTATAACAGTGAAACACCAATGTAAATTTTTATTTGTTTATTTTTACACGTTTCAAAAATATTCATGAAATACAATACAATACAATATCTCTTTATTTTCAATAAGACTTGTACAAACAAGTATACAGAATATTGTCAATATCTAAAACTACAGAAAGAAGCAGAAAAAAAGAAAAACAGCAACACAATATTTAAAAATCTATGTATGATATATCATAATAAAACTATTACAATAAAACATCCACTAAAAATCTGAGCAATCAAGATACTCCGACACAGAATAAAATACATTATTTAATAGTAATTTTTTTACGGTTCTCTTGAATAAATAAATATTCGTTATTTCTTTGACGGAACTTGGAAGTTTATTAAACAATTTTATGGACATAATAAAAGGTTCTTTGGCAATCATGGTTAAGCGGTGTTGTGGTAAGTTTATATTATTATTTATTCTTAAACTGTAGTGCTTAGAGCCATCCCGCATTTGAACAAATTTGTCAGGGTTCGTTTTTATAAAAACTACACAGTGTAAAATATAAATAGCTGTAATAGTTAATATTCCAAGCTCTTTGAAAAGTTGCCTGCATGAGAATTGAGGTCCCTTAAAGGTCATCGTTCGTATGATTTTCTTTTGCATGACCAATATATCAAATTCTAACTGCGTTTTCCCAGCATGTGGTACCGTAATTTAAATAGGAATGAATATAAGCAAAGTAGTACAATTTCAGTATGTTCAGACTTACTTTAGTTCTAAGTTGCCATAGGACAAAGCAATGTGCGGTAAGTTTTTTTATTATCATTTCTATCTGATGGTTTCAAGATAGTTTCGAATCAATCTGCAACCCAAGAAATTTAGTAATGCTCGTTTGTTGGATGGTGTTATGATCCATTTTTACTAATAGACTTTTTTCTAGCTCACGAATGGTGAAAACCATTAATTCAGTTTTTAAATTATTGAGAACTAAACAATTATTTTGGCAATATTTTTGCATGCTAGTGACAATGCAGTTTGCATTTTGGCTTAACTCACCGAAATCTTTTCCGGAAACAGAAGCAGCGGTATCATCTGCAAATAACGAAATGTAGCAATTGCTTAAACTTTCTGTAATATCGTTAATGAAAATTATAAAAAGTAAGGGCCCCAAAATACCCCCCTGAAGCACGGTTTATCGCAAGAGCATCAGATATGTAAGTTGTGCCATTTTGTCTTAAAGTTATTTCTTGGCTTCTGTCACTTAAATAAGATTTTATCCAAGTTAGTGCTGTCCCGCGTATACCATAGTTATATAACTTGATTGTAAGAATTGTATGATCCACAGTATCAAATGCACGTTTAAGTCGAAAAATATGCAAGCAGTGATTTTACTGTTGTTTAAAATTGGTAAAATAAACGTATATAACTATAGTACCGCATCTTGGGTTGAGAGACCTTTCCTAAAACCATACTGCTGTTTAGCGAGAATTTTTTTTTCTCTAGGAAGTCAGATAGTCTGATGAAGTATGCCCTTTCAAGGACTTTTGAGAAATCTGATAACAATGCAATGCCTCTATAGTTGGTAATGTCATGAATATCACCCTTTTTGTATATAGGGACAAGGAGGGCTTTCTTTGATAAAGATGGAAAAATTCCTTCCTGGAAAGAAATGTTTATTAACATAGTAAGGGGTTCTACGATATAATCAATAACTTTTATTAAAAGAGAACATGGTATGTCATCAAAACCTGAAGAGTCCTTTGTTGAAATAGACAGAACTATATCATAAACCTCATTAGTAGTAACGGGTGATAAAAAGAATGACTTACTGTAATTCTTATTCATTGTCCTATAGGTAACTGAGGCGTCATTTTGCGTCTGAACGGAGGATACAAAGTACTCATTAAAAGAATTAGCTGCAATGTGAAAATCATGTATTTCATTTCCGACAGTATCAGAAAAGTGATCGGGGATACTTTTTCTATGTTTGATGTTTGATTCATTTTTTATTATAAACCAAGCTGCTTTTAACTTGTTTTGAGAATGAAAAATTAAGTTATCGTGATAGTTTTTTTTTGCAAGTTTTATTTTCTTCTCATGATTAGCTTTAATTACTTTGTACCTTTCATAAAGTACGCTGTCATTAGTCAATTTGTAAATTTTAAATAAATCTCCTTGGTTGATTATATCGTTATCAATCCACGGTTTCTGGTTTTTACGTTTTGATTTTAATTCAAATTTTTCTAGAGGAAATGCTGTGTGATATAGCTCTATAAAGAGAGTGAAAAAAGTGCTAAATTTGTCTTCGAACTTATCCATGGTTTCCAGGGAGGACCAGTCTACGTTGGAAAGCAATTGTTTAAATTTGTTTAGATTTTTATCCCTATTGAAAAATCTCTTAAATCTAACATTTTCTACAGCATTACAACTTGCGAAATTAAATGAAATATATTGCATGAAGTGATCTGATATATCGGAGTAAATAATTTTTGAACTGAGTAGTATGGTATCAATAATTGAAAAAATATTATCTATATTGCTTTTTGACTTATTACATACACAAGTATATTTATTTATTGTTTTATGGAGACCAAAAGATAAAAATATATTTACTAGATCTTCAGCACACTTATTGTTCACAGTCGTATCGAAATTTACATTAAAGTCACCGCACATGAATGCAAAACTATTAGGTTGTAAGACTCTGTTTAATAAGTCCTCCAAGGACACTAGAAAAAGTGGAAAGTCAGAAGAAGGAGACCTATAAAAACAACCTATCAGAAAACTGAGATTGTTTATATTTATTTCACTAAGAGCATATTCAAAATGCATTTCAATTTTTTTACAAGTACAAGGTTTTATTTTGTAATTAATATCACTTCTAATGAAAATAGAGACGCCTCCGCCTTTTGACTTTTCTGCGAGAATATAGGGCTGCAAACTTATACACACTATTTCTTCTTCACTACACCAGCTTTCAGTTATGCATGCAACCTCTGGCAATCAAATGTGTTTAGCAGTAGAATCAAATCATCAGTCTTATTTCGGATACTTCTTACATTAATATGACAGACAACCAAATGACCTGCCTCATGACTTTGAGTGTTTGCACATTTTCAGGAATTGAATTTAAATTTTAACGAGTACATAGGAGTACTAGTTTGACTTCAATTTTTAAACTAAAATAGTTACCTATAATAAATAAATTCACAATGTCGTCCACATTGTGAATTTATTTATTAAATGGAAATTAAAATGGAAATAAACTATATCCTATGGCTACAAATTATATTGTAGTTTATTGAAATAATTGCTTAGGCTTGTTTTTGAAATTGAAATTACTATATAACATAAACAATTAAAGTAAAATAGCGTAATATATTCAGTACATCCCTGACGGTATTGCATCCGAAGTCAAAAACTACAGATATTAATGAGGATAACCACTTAAAAATTCCATAACAAATTTAGCGCATCGATCATACGCAGATACTACTTAACAACAACTGTTTCATAGTAGGCGAGGTGACCTTGACTGAAGTTAGACAGTGAGGCAAATGATGCACTGATATACCCTCTTCCTATATGCCAACAACGTATAGTCCTTTAATTCATTTCATTTTACGATGTAATGCCTCGTTTTCGAATTTCTGTCCACTGTGCGACGTTACTATCAATTATATTTTTTATTACTGGTTCAAAAAGTTAAAACTCAGGGTCTTATGACTTGAAAGCAAAATGTTTAATTTCTAATAATTTAAAATACGAGATTTTATTAGGAGATAAAAGATGTGTCAAATTAAAATGTATTTATAGATTAATTTATGACAGTATAATTATGTGGACTATTCTACTTGTGCTTTTTATTGAAACTTCTATACCAAACTGTGCAAACATAAAATATTGATTTATGAACTAATGAATTATTTATTATTACAGCAGTACTCTTAATGACGTATCAATTAATTTTATTGTCAGTTGTATCTTGCAGCTACATATTTGTCATAAATGTACAAAATGAGATTGAAAGGTGTAAAAATTTTGTATTTTTAAACATTAAATTTCTAATGTATATATTTAAATAATGTTTAATAGCATTTTTTAATTGAATATATTTTCGTAACCAATGCGCGGATTTTACTCAACTTAAAATAAAGAGAAATGATGATTCTAGAATATGTCATTAGACAGCTCGCTTTAAAAAACTCATAAGGAACTAGGACCGAAAAATCTCAATTCTTAAAGGGGGGGGGGGGGGGTCAGCATTTTAACGCTTTTATGTCTGCCATTTTCAACTACAAGTTTTGTAGCCTACTAAATCGCCTGCCTAATAACGCCAAGTTTATTCCAATCGGTTAAGAAGAAAATAATTGGCAGCAAAAAACGAAAGTTTTAAATTTCTCTTTTCATTCAGGATATCTCCTTAATAGCAAAAATGCGCCAAACATGAAAATGTTAAGAAAATATGAGATTACAACTCAATCAAAATTGTTTTAATTTTGCTGTTGGTGATTCCCACAGGTGTTTTTTGAAAAAACATAGAGGTTTATCGTTACACCCTCCATTTAAAGAGAAAATATTTTTACATAAAATCAGCATGGCTTTACAATCCCGAGAAAAGTTAAGCTACAAAACGAAACAAAAATAATTAGAGCTGATCGTCAGTGGTATTAGATTTTATCAATAAGTACAAGTCCCATAACTCGAATTAATTCTAAACAAAATAATTAATTAAGCGCCACAAAATATTTTATTACTTTCTAATAAAACAATATGCGAACATTTTGTTGTCTCGTTTACCACAGTGCCACTTACTATAAAAAATATTTGTGAAACTTTACAGTTAGTCTGGTAATTAATATTATGTATTTATCATGATTTTATGACAGGATTCATTAATATTATATACAATATAAATTTCTTGTAGCCCAGCTTTTACTTTAGGACGTGTCGTGAATAATTAAAATTATTAAATGACACAGAAAGGGAAATCATTTTTACGTATGGTGATACTGTCGAAAAATCATATCTGAGATAAAGTCACGTTCTGGGTTTCCACATGGTGTGTGCAGATGTGTGTATAGGTTGTCCTTGTATGTCCGTCTCAAATTTGTTCACGTTAAATTCTTCAAAAGTCCATTGATTGCGGTTTTTTTTAATTTTTATTGTATTTTGCAAATATACGCAGTATTGCAGAACGTGGAAGTCGTTTATTGTTCCCTGTACCAACTTTTAGATTTTCCTACAAATACATACATACACAATAAATAAATTCAATCACTGCAAGTATGAAATTATGTAAACATAAATGTCAATTGTGCTATGGGCCAAACTAACATACTATGACTTTGAGCTTCTTTAAACTTCTTTGTATCCTTTGCTTTCAACCAGTAACCATCGAAAATAATTATTCTCGCATGTATACGATTACCTCAGCTGCCTCACAAGAGTCTATTTTGGGGCCTGTTCTTTTTTTATTTACACAACAGATATATAACTCGATGCAGTTCTGTCCCATACATGCTATGCAGACGATTTGCAGGTGGAGTACTCTTTCGAACTTGAAGATGATAGTAATGCCTATGAAAATATCAACTCTGATTTAGGCTCCTTATCAATTTATTGAAAAACTAATAATTTAATGGTAAATCGTGACAAATGGGCTTTTATGTTTTTATTCAGATAAAACGTGGTACGAAGTTCAAACTTAAAGTAAATGAACATGACACAAATTTTGTAACTAAAATAAATTGCATCATTAGTTAAGAAGATATACGTTATAACTTTTATGTACAAACATTAGTATAATCAATTACAAATTGTGAAAAAAAAATGTGAATCACTAGTCTGGCCATCACTTAATTACAGGTACATAGTTTATTATTTCTGTTTGAATTAACATAATATACAACAAATAAGTACGTATACACAAGTATGTATACAAAGGATACAACATTGTTGTAGAATTGTAAATAGAATCAGAAAGCACGATTAGTGGCACCGGTTAGCTTGTAATATTGAGAGGAAACTGCACTTTATGATGAAAGCAAGAGGCCTTGATGGATGAAAGCTTATACTATAAGAAACGATTTTGCCGGCAGTAGCCAAAATTCCATTCCTTAGGATTTAAGATGGCGGCTATTTTTCCTGATAACTATTTAAATTAGATAACAAAATATTTTGACCATTTTCTCAAAAGTATGAAAAGCTTTGAGGATGTTGTTTTGCTTTGAAGTATTAAAGAATGTACCCAAATTTCAAAAATAAACAAAATAAACAGGTAGTCTTCTGACATATAAATTATAAAAAGTAATTTAAAAAGCCGAAACATTTATATTTTACGATTAGCAGTGACATTGTTTTTGATTTATACATCTGCAATAGATTTATTTACTCCCTCTACATACTGCCTATGCATAAACTTACCGTGTTAATATTCGTTATTGTTTCTCAAATTATTTTCATTATTGAGTACAATTAAGGAGAAGACCCATGTACTGCTTTAAGTTCAGAAAACAAATTGTAAAAGGTTTGATTTTGTTTGGGATCTGTATTTGCCAAAGATTTCACAAAGGAAAGACAAGTTCGAGGAGTTGGCACCCAATGACAAGTTACAACGAGACTTTTTTGCTTTCCGACTACTCAAATTTTCTTCGAAACGGTAAATCGCAACTCTTGGAAATAAATTTTTAAATAATTTCCATGATGCAAACATAGTAACAAACTTAGCCGATCTGGTTTCTGATCCTAATGATCATTGTATACCGATCATAGGGAAACAATTTTAGCATCGAAATTAATAACAAACTGGAACGCGCACTCGACTAGAGAAAGCGAAGCAGAAAAGAAAACTTGCGTGCACTGTTCCATTCTTTTTTCGTCTGCGTACAGACGGTTAACGTCTCCTTTCACTGATTTCCTTCAACCAATCAGACATTTCCTTCAATCAATCAGACATTTCCTTCAATCAATCAGATCTTGTCAGGACAAGGACAAAATAGCCCACGCAAGTTTCTCTTTCTGCTTCAGTGGTTTCATATACCTAAAGAATTGAGTGCGCGTTACAGTTTGTTATAATTTCGATGAATTCTAGATAGAAGAAGCTGACGCTCGTTTAGTCGGACACGTAAAAGACATGGCCGATGATGGCTATAGGTACATGTATTATTTATTGGTGAGACCCTCAGGCACCGATGTATTGGGATTATTTGTTTTGTATTTTTCCACTTTCAAACAAGTGGATTGAAAGAGTTGTTACACAGGAAGAAATCGTCGAAACGTACCAGTGAATGCTATAGCAGAGGTTCTTGGTAGTGGAAAATCTCAAGCCGTTTTCACGCTTACCTCAGATGCAACGTCATATTTTGCTTCCAAGGGCAAGAGAACTTATTTTACTACTTAGTTGTCGTATCCGGAAGTAACACCAGCTTTCGCAACGCTTTCTTCGCCGGTAACAATGATTTTTGAAGAAAATTTGCGAAAATGTACTTGTTTTTTTGTATGATCCTATACTTCTCTACTCGAAGTACGTAGAGATCTTTTTGCAACAAAGAACAAGCTCGTGTAGTTCATTCCTCTGACTGTTTCTTAATTAGAGCAACGTGCACTTCGTGCAACGTACCAAGCTAGTCACTTGTGGGAAACGTTATGGCATGTGATATCAATCAACCTACATCACCATCACCATCATCAAATGAATTTTTGGTTTAAAGAAAGTGGAATATATAAATTTACCATGCATGTCTCGACAGTTACAGCTGCGAAAAAGAATGCAACACGATGCGTTATGATTGTCGTAAAGTTGCGCTACCTTGTACACTAGGGTGGGCCGAAAAACAAAAAAGTTGTCAGAGCGAAACGCTATAGTAAAAAAAAGTTGTGTTTGGTAGAGAGAAGACGAGGAAAAAAAATCGGTTGGTATCTTCCGTTTGCGCATGGCTCTCAAAAAAATGAAAAATCGTTAAAATCTACCAATTAGTCTGAATTTTTTTTAGGTGACTGAAAGAACACTTACGAGGTCACTATAGCGGAGAAAATGATTCCTATTAAAGGTAGAAAGCACTCAATTTTTTTTTAGAAATCTGTCAACATCTTCCGTTTCCGCATGCGCTTTAAAAAAACACATTTTTGGTAAAATATGGTTTTTATTTGTATATGTAAAGAGGTTACATTTTCTCTGATAGTTATTTTTCCTGAATGGCTAGTTTGAATTTAGCTTTATTAGAAAACTCTGGAATTATGGATCTTGATAGCAGAGTTGATCTGATATAGCCATCTCTATTCTCCACACCACAGACCTTGCCTGATGTCTCGGTGACAAGCTTTACACATCGCTCCACAGTTTGTGTGTGGCAGGGAAAGCTTCTTATGTTCCAATTTAGGGTAGTCTCACAGTGTATTAGTGATAAAATAGTATCATCGTCAATATTGCGCAAAATAGGTGGAGAGAACAACTTCCAGGAACTCCAGTCAATTATTTCAAAGCAGTTTTCAGCATCAAAGTTTAGTTTTGCAGGAAAAAATTACCGAATTGATTTTTCTTCAGCAGAACTTTGCCTTGACTTTACTATTCGTCTCAACCCAAGCTCCTTGATGTGCTTTCTGTCATCCATGACCATTAAGAGGAGAAGGTTTTCAAGATGGGCAAAAAATGAATTGCGCTCGATTACAGGTTCTACTACTTGACGCAAGTTAGCAGCAGGTAAGTATAGCTCAGGACATTTTACCTATCTTAACTGGGGATAGCTTTTAGGATTTACTCTTCCTCAATAACATACCGCCAAGTTGCGATGCTCAGTCTCTAATAACATTATACTGAAATTAAATTACATCCTACCAATAGCTTTAGAAGGTTAAGGTTTATTTTTTATTATAACAAAATATAATTTCGACTAAATATTTTGCTTTGACAATGATTATATTTTTAATTTGGTAATTAGGCCATTTATATATTTGTTAGATGCGATAGGTTATATCACATATTATCTAAAAAAAATTTTCCAATAATATGTTCCTAAAATATGTAGGTATAGTCCGGTAGCGGAACAGTGTTTTTTCCCTGAAGTGAAAATATTCGTATTAAGTTTTTTTTAACGTATTCTCGTAGATTTATATGTCTATTTACCATATCCGACTGATGACAAGCTGGCATCTTTGAGCAACTTGAGATATACAAAGTGTTTCAAAACAATAAGATGATTGTATATGTTTTTGGCTTTACGATGCGTCATACGGAAAAAGGTAATCTATGCAAAATAAAACATAATTAAATTTCCTACAAGAATGTCTATATTCATTTTCTTCCTATGTGTTACAATTTACGAGATATTCACCAGCCAAAATAGAAAACTAAAAAAAAGTATTAGGTACCTTGAATATTTCTATCAAAGTGGTTTACCGTGGTCTGCTAATAAATCAGTCACAAAACAATCTTTATTTTACAACACTCGACGTAGGTAGTACTTAAAAATTTTCTGTACGTGAATATTATTTGTAAAATCTAGTATAATTTTTCAACAAGTTGAGTTAGGTAGCTCTAGACTCCACCTGAAACAAAGTCGTATTATTATTATTATTATCAATAAATATATTAAAGGAAATAGCAACGAAATATTTAATCTTATAAATTGCGAAATCTTATTTATACGTATGAGGTACATGAACTTGTAGCAGACCATTTATCCCCAAGACCTGTTTTTTTAATTGAATAGTAGAAGCTTTATTTGTAATTAAAGAAATCATTAATTATAAGTCCAATTTTGCAGTTATTTATTTACTTAATCTCTACACCTGTCTGTACAGACAAATCTAATTATAGGACAGAAAATTGCAGTAAATGGTTATCTGTTAGCAAAAATTATATAAATTCGTATAAAATTAAAAGTAACATAATTTCAAAAGGGGATAAGTTGCATCGATTTTAGCGAAGTTGAATGAAGGACGTCTTTCAGGATATGTCATACTCATAAATCATAAATGTATTTTTTTTCAAAGATCATTAACTGAAATAGATTTTTATATTTCTTTGACGTTAGGTAACCATTGTTTTAACTAAGAACAATAAAGTTGTAAACAATTTTTTTCTACTCCCTTATGTAAATTAACTGTTTTCTGTACAGTCTGTAGAATGGATAAGTAGGCAATTCCAGTTAACTGAATGGATATATTTCAAATCAGTTCTAGGATGGATATGAAATGAAACAGACCAATCATAGTTCGTGTATTAAGTACATAGACAACTATTCGTCTTAAAATCAAATTAGTGCGTAAGCTGTCAAAGTAACTGTGTGTATTTGTGTAATATATTAATGTTTAATAAATTTTGTAGTTTTTTTAAGCTGGTCGTAGAAAAAGTATACTGTACAACTCGAGTGGATTATCCATATCGCACTCAAAAGATTTGAAGCACTCCGCCTACGGCGCGGCGTCGTGCTCAAACTTCTTTATCGTGCGATATGGATATCATATCCACTCTTGTTGCACAAACTACTGTATTAGTGTCCTATAAAATGAGGAATACCTTGGAGAAAAAGATAAACTATTGATTAAAACAGGAGGTGCTCAGGGCAGTAATTCTGTGGGTCAATAGAATGTACATAACACCATGGTGAAAATTTGCAGTATGGGTACAATATATGAATAATGCTATTAATTATGTAAATGATGTAATTAAAAAAATTTACTGCAATATCATTTCTTTAGATGAAAGTGTTTGTAATTTTGGCTGTTTACGTCATTTTTTTTTTCGAAAAAGAAATTTTTAAAAACCCTTTACCCAAACACCCTACAGCATATAATTCTTTATTGAAAAATCACTAACAGTACCTATACGCTGCGCCTTTTCTTGGGTCTGTCGTCAACAACACTCTGTATATTATTTCCTCACATAGTTCTTTAAATTAACCATTTATTTAAGGTGACCACTTTCTACATTTTCACTAAAAGTATGGCAGATCTCTTCATTGCCAATTGTGTTTTAGCTACATGCTAAATAATATTGTCCTCCTTCACATTTTTTCATTATTTTTTTGGAGTCTCCACCCTGTAAATTTTTCACAAGTATATCCCATTTCTTAAACTACATACCAAATCTTATTCAAATATTATTCTTCTCCGTCAGTGGTTTTGTAGATATAGCGCAGACAGACAGGCAGAGTTATGGCATGAAATGAATTTTCGCAATCTACAGAGTCGAAAACGTGGAAATTCAAAAAATCTCGGAAAATAATTTTTTCACGATCACAATACTTCCCTTCGGTAAAGGAGGGAAATAAAAACTCCAGTTAAATATGGCTCTAAACTTATAATATAACATATTTTATGTAAAAAGGATTGTTTATACACCTCTAAAGTTATTAAGAAACATGATTTGGCATCGCTCTAACGATCGTTGTGAATGACGAGTATGATCCAATTTCAATAGAAAGTATTCTATCGTGCTATTCATTTATTATTCATGATATTAGTATTATTATTATTATTATTGATATTTTTATAACATGCTAAGGTTAGTAAATATATTTAATTGAAATCTTTCTCATTATGTGTATAAATATAAAACAGTTTTTAAAAGTTAATCTTTGTTGCTTTTTTATAATGTACATACTTTTAATAAAATTAGCGTACAGACGATCCAATCAAAAACCCGAACTTCTCGGTACACTTTAAAGATTGCCATGCGAACTCGTAAAAGTGAGCTGGAGCCAACATTGTCGGTACGCTTTGAAGATGCTGGAATTCCAGCAGACCAGCTCACTTTTAGGAGTTGTCATGGCAGTTTTCAAAGTGTACCGAGAAAGTTGGTTGGTTGGGTGGTTGGATCGTCTGTAGACCCCTTAAGCTGTTTGATGATGTATCCTAAATAAATATATAAAATAAAAAAATGTGATTCTGATATATTCAATATTGATTATTTATGATAAGTGTGGTGTTGTGTTGTCATTGTATAACATAAGCAGCTAATATAGATCTATCTAGCTACCAACCTATCTGTTTTACAAATGTTTCAACTTTGAAATAAAAAAAATAAGTTATCGTGTTTAATAGGTATTAACATGCGGTAGCGTCCGAGTGCAACTTTCATTAATTTCGCCTTCGCCTTAGCCTTCTTGAAAACAGCTAAAATAAAGTAAAATTTATATATCTTTTGATCTATGTGAAGTTCTTTCGAACCCGAAAGACACTGTATATTATACAGTTTCGATATCTTGTAAGAAATTTAAGTTTAACAGAAGTTCGTGTTTAGTAGATGTTTTTATTTAAAAATATAAGTCTAAAGGAAGTTATCGTATTTCTCAGAAACCTTTTGGTCGATCAGTGTTGATTTTTTTTTCTCAAGCGGTACTTTTTCTCGTGATACTCTCTTTAATGTGCTAATTGACGTAACAAATGTAATAATTTTCTATATACGCTTTTATCACGTACAAGCAAACTAAACCTGATCAAAATTTTGTAATCTTCTGAAGCTGGTGAAATAATACGAGCTACCGTGCCGCCAATGATATCAAAATATCTTATAAACACTTTGATCTAAATTGGTATCACTTAATTTACTAAATTCGGACATTTTGTAAGTGGTCGTACTTTTTGAGCTTAATAAAGACCCTTTACAACATTTTGGTCTAAAGTTATTAAGAAACATGATTTGGCATTGCTCTAATGGTCATACTGTAAGACACATATAGCCCCATATCAATAAGGAATATCTGTCATTTTTTTCAATAAAGTGTGACACACGTAGGCACTCTTATAGACACTCTCTTATAAGACACTCTTATAACTTTTTTATTTTCTTTTCCGATTTGAACCAAATTTTACTGAAGTATAAAACAAATTAGTATCTACTTATGGACAAAAAAACATTCTCCTCCTACAAATTCAAAGTTACCTAGAGTACCAGAATAAGCCGAAAAACTCAATAAATCAAATTAAGCATTATTTTATCGGAAAATTTTATTAATGAAAGTTGTTCAGAATTGTCAAAAAACTTTAGGTCCAACATTTCATCAAAATAAAGAAAATGAAAAATGTAGAATTTAAGGAATATTAAAAAAATTACAAATTACTCGACAACTACCTGATAGCTTGGGTTTAATTTCAAATAAAGTTGTCATTAATTTGTTAAACAAAAAACCCATTAAAATGATATTTTCGGACTTGGAAATTATTTTAAACAAAATTTCAAGATTTTAGTACCGCAGGTGGCTTTGAATTTGTAGGAAGCGAATGTATTTTTGCCCATAAGCAGAAACTAATTTATCTATATTTCAGTAAAATTTGGTTCAAATCGGAAAAAACTAAAAAAAAAAAGTTATGAGAGTGTCTTTATCTTAAATGTGTCACACTGTATACCGGGTGATTTTTTTAGTTTGTACAGCACCTTTTCGTTTTGAAATTTTGCAGGTATACTTAGTGAAATTTTTTGTATAATGCACTTTTTAAAATTTTTCTGCTGTTTCCCGTCTAACCGGAAGTGACGTCAACTTTCGATTTTCAAATGAAACACTATAGCTTTTCTTTTGGATTTCAAAACTAGATTTTCTTCTGAGTTAGAATATGTAAAAAAAGTATTGGGTTAGAGTGGAAAGTTTTTGAGATAATGCGATTTGAGGTTTCAGGTGTTGAGAAGCATTAAAAATCGAGTTACCTATGGAATGATTTTGTGGCAGTTTAAAATTGCCGTCAAAACGTGTAGCAGGCGCATGTCAAGTCAATAAAAGTTTGCGTTGTCGTTTTTGAATTTAACATTTAAAACAATAAAAAACAAACAAAACAACAAACATTTTTATTTCAAACAGTGACAAAAATTTACACATGAAGCTGCAATAACAAGGAAATTATCACAAATAATTTTCAAATAAGCCACCATTTTGATCTAAACACTTTTCAAGTCTTCTCTTGACACTTTCTGTTGTGTTTTCAATAAACTGGGGGTTCATCTCTTTGCAGATTTCATGAAGACGTGCTTCCAAAACCGCTCTTGTTTCGCGTTCGAATTCATAAACATTATCTTTAATGTGACCACATAAAAAATCCAATGGATTGAGATCCGGGGACCTCGCTGGCCATGTAATCGGCCCGGAGGTTCCGATCCACTTGTCCTCAAAAATAACTGTTAGAAGACCGTCCACCACCCTTGTGAGGTGTGTGGTCTTGCATAAAATAAATTTCTCTAAGTGCTACCAAACGTAAATTACCTAGATAATTTTCTTCCAAGAAAGGCAATATGTTTTGGGAATAAAACGATGCATTGAGATTTTGATCATAAAAAACAGGTCCAATCAGTTGGTCGTTAATAAGCCCAACCCAAACAGTGAACTTCCAAACTATCTGAAAGTTGCTGGATTTAGTTAAATGTAAGTTAACCGTGGACCAGTAGTGTGCGTTATGTCAATTGAAAATGCTGTTATTGGTAAAACTGGCCTCGTCACTCTAAATTGCTTTGCGCCAAAACCCCGGATCTTCTTGATTTTTTATCATGAACCATTCGCAGAACGTAGTTTCTCTGGGAAAATCTCCAGGAAGTAACTTTTGATGTTCCGAGTATTTGTAAGGTGCTGCCTGTATCGTTTCAATATTTTCTGGATGGAGGAATATGATATGTCAAATTGCACTTCCAGTTGACGAATTGAAATACCTGAATTTTCCGTAACGTCCTATAGAATATTTAATTCATTATCCTCTTGCCTCGTCACATAGCAAGTTCTGTTTCGTTTCACTTTAAATTGTCCTGAAGTTCTTAAATTTGTAATTTTTTTTTTTTTAAATTGACGATCAAGTCTACTTTTCTCGGGATATTCTGCATTGAAACTACGACAAGTTGGTAAATATCTTTGACCATTTTGGTTAAAAATCATAAGGATGTTAAAGAAATCTTCGTCTGTATAATCATTTTCCATTTTTTTCACTAATTTTTTGTGAACTGACGCCAGAAAACTTCGAAGACGACAACGCAAACTTCTATTGACTTGGCATGCGCCTACTATGTGTTTTGAAGGCAATTTTAATCTGCCACAAAATCATTCCATAGGTAACGCGATTTTTAGTGCTTCTCAACAACTGAAACCTTAAAATCGCATTATCTCAAAAACTTTCCTCTCTAACCTAATACTTTTTTTACATATTCTAATTCAGAAAAAAATCTAGTTTTGAAATCCAAAAGAAAAACTATAGTGTTTCATTTGAAAATCGAAAGTTGACGTCATTTCCGGTTAGACGGGAAACAGCAGAAAAATTTAAAAAAGTGCATTAGATACAAATAATGTAACTAAGTATGTCTGCAAAATTTAGAAACTCTATCTTTATTAATAAGCGAGGAAAAGGTGCTGTACCAACTAAAAAAATCACCCGGTATGCAAAAAATTGCCAAGGTATAAATCTACCAGAAGTTATGATATATATCAGAAACAAACAGACATACACTTTTTGATATTTGATTTCTGATTGTCATAAAATGGATTTTTACAAAACATTGCTTATCTTGTTTTTCTGTTTAGAGAATATTATTTAGGTATTATGCAAATCACAACTTACACACTTTTTTATTTATTATGAAAATACCTACTTTCTGTATATTGTTGCCCTAATCTGGGCACGCTAATATACTAGTTAGGTAAATACTTTAAAACACTCATTATTGGAGAACCAATCAAAATATCTACACTTCTAGCTAATACTGACGAAGTATTGAATTACATGATAGGATTCTTAGCATTTTAAAGAGAAAAAAAAATATATATTGAAAATATTTAAATCATTTATTTACATTTAGTCATTCACACTTTTTTATTTAATATGAAATTATATACTTTCTGTATATTGGTACCTTAATCGGGTCACGCTAATATACTACTTAGGAAAACACTTTAAAACACTCATTATTGGAAAACCAATCAAAACAACTACTCTTCTAGCTAATACTGACGAAGTATTGAATTACATGATAGGATTCCTGGCATTTTAAGGCAAAAAAATATATTGAAACTACTTAAATTATTTATTGAAATTCAATCATTCACAACAATTATTGAACCTTACATTCTATTTCAACTCTAGAAAAGTTGTACAAGTTTTTTCGAACTCGTTAGTTCTCATCAGTAGAGTATAGAAACATTCATTCATTATTTACAAGCCTATTCTTGATTTATTTTTTACAATTAATTATTTTTTATTTATTTGCTTTTATCATGTTTAGAGAATATTATTTAGGTATTATGCAAATCACAACTTACACACTTTTTTATTTATTATGAAAATACCTACTTTCTGTATATTGTTGCCCTAATCTGGGCACGCTAATATACTAGTTAGGTAAATACTTTAAAACACTCATTATTGGAGAACCAATCAAAATATCTACACTTCTAGCTAATACTGACGAAGTATTGAATTACATGATAGGATTCTTAGCATTTTAAAGAGAAAAAAAAATATATATTGAAAATATTTAAATCATTTATTTACATTTAGTCATTCACACTTTTTTATTTAATATGAAATTATATACTTTCTGTATATTGGTACCTTAATCGGGTCACGCTAATATACTACTTAGGAAAACACTTTAAAACACTCATTATTGGAAAACCAATCAAAACAACTACTCTTCTAGCTAATACTGACGAAGTATTGAATTACATGATAGGATTCCTGGCATTTTAAGGCAAAAAAATATATTGAAACTACTTAAATTATTTATTGAAATTCAATCATTCACAACAATTATTGATTTGCATAATACCTAAATAATATTCTCTAAACATGATAAAAGCAAATAAATAAAAAATAATTAATTGTAAAAAATAAATCAAGAATAGGCTTGTAAATAATGAATGAATGTTTCTATACTCTACTGATGAGAACTAACGAGTTCGAAAAAACTTGTACAACTTTTCTAGAGTTGAAATAGAATGTAAGGTTCAATAATTGTTGTGAATGATTGAATTTCAATAAATAATTTAAGTAGTTTCAATATATTTTTTTGCCTTAAAATGCCAGGAATCCTATCATATAATTCAATACTTCGTCAGTATTAGCTAGAAGAGTAGTTGTTTTGATTGGTTTTCCAATAATGAGTGTTTTAAAGTGTTTTCCTAAGTAGTATATTAGCGTGACCCGATTAAGGTACCAATATACAGAAAGTATATAATTTCATATTAAATAAAAAAGTGTGAATGACTAAATGTAAATAAATGATTTAAATATTTTCAATATATATTTTTTTTCTCTTTAAAATGCTAAGAATCCTATCATGTAATTCAATACTTCGTCAGTATTAGCTAGAAGTGTAGATATTTTGATTGGTTCTCCAATAATGAGTGTTTTAAAGTATTTACCTAACTAGTATATTAGCGTGCCCAGATTAGGGCAACAATATACAGAAAGTAGGTATTTTCATAATAAATAAAAAAGTGTGTAAGTTGTGATTTGCATAATACCTAAATAATATTCTCTAAACATGATAAAAGCAAATAAATAAAAAATAATTAATTGTAAAAAATAAATCAAGAATAGGCTTGTAAATAATGAATGAATGTTTCTATACTCTACTGATGAGAACTAACGAGTTCGAAAAAACTTGTACAACTTTTCTAGAGTTGAAATAGAATGTAAGGTTCAATAATTGTTGTGAATGATTGAATTTCAATAAATAATTTAAGTAGTTTCAATATATTTTTTTGCCTTAAAATGCCAGGAATCCTATCATGTAATTCAATACTTCGTCAGTATTAGCTAGAAGAGTAGTTGTTTTGATTGGTTTTCCAATAATGAGTGTTTTAAAGTGTTTTCCTAAGTAGTATATTAGCGTGACCCGATTAAGGTACCAATATACAGAAAGTATATAATTTCATATTAAATAAAAAAGTGTGAATGACTAAATGTAAATAAATGATTTAAATATTTTCAATATATATTTTTTTTCTCTTTAAAATGCTAAGAATCCTATCATGTAATTCAATACTTCGTCAGTATTAGCTAGAAGTGTAGATATTTTGATTGGTTCTCCAATAATGAGTGTTTTAAAGTATTTACCTAACTAGTATATTAGCGTGCCCAGATTAGGGCAACAATATACAGAAAGTAGGTATTTTCATAATAAATAAAAAAGTGTGTAAGTTGTGATTTGCATAATACCTAAATAATATTCTCTAAACATGATAAAAGCAAATAAATAAAAAATAATTAATTGTAAAAAATTGTTTTTCTGTTCTGTAAACGAATTTAAACATGAGACAGGCCATGACCACGGGATGAAATCAAACTTCTTATTGCCCCGTTTCTCTTTTGCACTATTAATTTTTCATCAACCTAACAACCGCCTAATAGAATATTTTACAGGAAAGTTTCTTGGGGATGAACGTATTAGTAAAGTTATGAATACCTTCCATTATATGTCTTTGGGGAGTTGTAGCATTAATTCTGGTTGGTTGACGTTATTATTTGGTAAATATTCGGGGTTGAACCCAGCGAGGTGGAAAATTATTTTGCGGGCGTTCATCTCTTGCCACATTGTTACGTTACATCCTCTGCAGGGGGAAAGATAGGTCGGCACGAGAAAGGCACATCTGGGGCTTCGCTTAATCCTGGAAAAATGTTTTTAAATAGTATGTTTGGTGCTAATACATGTGTTATAAATGTTTGTTGAAATCACATTTACGCAGACAATGTTCAGCTTTACAAGACAGAATATCCTAACGTTATGCCGTTAGGATGTCGGGAAGTTAGTAGTTGACAGAAAAATGAAAAAAGAGTATACAGTAAGTGCTGAAAAAGTCATAACACAATTTGGTCGGTGTTCGCATTTATTGTGGTCTATGACACCTACAGATTTATGTAAGTGAAATAAGCTTAAATCTTAATAGCTAACCAAACTGAGACAATCAATGAAGAATTTAATAGTATAATGATAATAAATGATATATAGACAAGCATATATAACGTGAATTGTTCCTACAGTTGGTTTTGAAATTATAATTCCTTTCATTTAACTTCAATTTTTTTGTGATAAGTTCAGAAAGTTAAATAATGTTATTTAATAAGGTGCTTTACAAGAAAACATCGTCCAAATTTAAGCAGATAATGTTGTGATACTGTAGAATTGTTAGGTTGTATTACTTGTACTGTGAACAACAGACTTTAATTTTAGTTTTCCAAACATATAATTTGGTACTTATTTGTACTCATTTATCAATATAGTATAAATATAAGAAAGTATTGTGTATTTTTAATTTTCGGTAATTATTAATAAGATATAATTGATTAATATAAATTATACATTATAAATAATTGCAAATTGCAATTAACAATTTCCGAAATTTAAAGTAAAGAATATTTTTATAGGATTTAGCAAACAGCAGAAAGAAAAATGTAAGAAAAATTAAAGAGGAATCTGTCCAAGAAAATATTAATTTTAAATCTGCATTCTTTTGAGATCCTACCTATTCTGGCTATGTTAGAAATTAAGAAACTTTAAGTGAATTTATTTACAAAAAATAATTATCTATTTAATCAAGAATGAAAATCCAACTAAATAGTATATTAAGGATATGGTGAGGTGGCTTAGAGCTGTATTTCAAGGTTACCGTTACCTGGCGGATAAAAGCACCAAATTTGGTATGAAGGTACCTTATACTTATATTTATACTAATAAATGTTAGCCTAGGGGCCCTCTGGAATTTATATAAATTTTCATGCACAGAAATAAAATCCAAAATGGCCGACAAATGCGACAAAATATCACTTAACACAATCTATTATACTGTTAATTTTGAATTACAGCTTTAAGCCAACTAAGTACACTACACACGTAACTTGGGGTAGTCTACATATTAAATAAAATACAATAAAATGTATCCATATTATTTATTACGGTAATATATAAGTCCAAATATAACGCTAATAAGAGTTCCCAGAAACAAAAAAATATTTATAGTTATTCATTCAATGGAATTCAGTATGAAACAGTTATAAATAAATTACTCTTGCAATTACACTTGCACTTGCAAAGTGGTGAGCAGTCTAGATTAGCTTTTCCACATTTGTAGTTTTTGCAGTCTCTTTTGCAGGAACGTTCAATCCCTACATGCATGATCTGGAAACCTCTGAAATTGTCATCCAAACTGGTACCCATGTCTCTGAAACCTTATTCCAAGCAAAATCCTGTGGAGAAGGAATCACTTGCTGTGTTTGTGTGCTGGTCGTCCAAATATCTGCTTGATAAACTGCCCTTCGGGTATGATTAAGAAGCGCATCCTCAGTCGGTGCCATTGCTCGATTGCTCGATTCTTCTGAAAGAAAAGCTTCTTTCTTTTTTGGTCGATACTGCTAAAAGGAGTGGTTTTATCATATCAGTCAGTCAGTCAATCGTTCCAGCTTTTTGAAGTGTTCAGAGTCGGCTTTCAGCAGTTGGAATGGATGAGTGGCCAAATACACAAATGTATCAGTGACGTCTTGAGTTGCCTGCCATGCATCCCAAATGGACTTAGTCTTACCTATGATGCTTTGAGCCACGGCCAGGGGTGGACTAACCGAGTGCAGAGCCCTGTGCTGTTAATGCTTTGGGGCCCTTCCCATCTCATAAGAGAATATTTCTTTGAGATCAGGTCAGATCACTCATCACCAAGACATGTTTCACTTTGTTTTGACTAAATACTAAACTAAACCATAATAATAATAGCGAGTAGCCGCATTACACTGGGCCTTGGGCCAAATCCACTGTATGCGATAGCATACAGTGGCGCAGACACTGTGGATTGCGATGCGGAAGCAGACAAGAACAAAAAATGTTATATATACTTTTATATTTATTATTTATACCGTCAATGAGATCACCAGTACAGAGCATAGTCATAATCATATCGTATTTGCCCGGACACAGTGGTGTGGAGGGCAACGAAGAAGCAGATCGTCAGGCGGGAGGAGCGGAAACTCCCTTCCCTGGCCCTGAGCCAGCCTTCGGTCTGCCAAGGAGTCTGATTCACTCAGAACTTCCAGACTGGGCTGCGGTACAGTTTAACAACTATTGGGCTCAAGAACCCGGAATGAGTCGAGACTCCACATAAAGAGGCCCTCGGCTGCCTCTACCGTAAAGTGGTTGCTTGGGCTCAATAGAGAAAAAATGAGAATAATGGTGGGCCTAATAACAGGACACTGTGCTCTAAACAAACACCTACATACAATGAGGTTGAGAGATGATCCTATTTGTCGGATGTGTGGAGTGGAGGATGAAACCATCACTCATATCCTATGTAACTGCGGTCCACTAGGAGCGTTAAGACATAGACACCTCGCGAGGCAATTCTTGCATCCAGAGGGACTACGGAATATCCCTTGGAATAGACTGCTTTCTTTTGTGGAGAGCACTGGTCTCTTCTAAGGGATCCTACACGTCGCGAATGTACAATGGGCAGACAGGCCTGAGTGCTGCGGATTCTGACATCTACTCACGTTTTCTAATAATGATATCGTATTTGGTTTCTAAAGCCGTTTTCAGCATTCGGGGGCCCCTCGGCTTAAGACCCTAAAGCCGCCCCTTTAGTCTGTCCCTAGCTACGGCCCTTTGAAAATGGCACCCAAAAACTGATTATTATTATTGTTATTTCCGGAAAACCCTGTATACACTGGCACATACACAGTTATTACAAAATGAAAAGGCGGAGGTTGTGTCGCAGTCAGAGAATGGGTGAAGGCATGTGTACTCGTGATTTTGGCTTGCACAGATGGCGTTGATGTGGTGAAACCTGTAATGCTTGCCCATGCCAAAGGCCGCCCAGACATCGGCCAAAGGTTGAGTCATTATTAGATCATAGAGTGTGTCACCAAGGATGACAATCACATATGTGTCTACAGTACGCGCAAGGATGCTCTTTGCCTCTCGCTGTAATGAATGGAGTACATGAACCACAAGCTGTGTCTGCCTTTTCGTGATTGCAGTTTTCCATGGGTATGTTGTAACGAAGCTATTTCGCCACCTAACTTTGACCGGCTTCGTTACTTGCCCGCATTAACATATAGAATCTACCGACTCAAAGGTAAAAGCACGCAGTTTCAGCATTAAATATACCGAGCGCGTTACTTATACCTCGCCGATTATATTTGCGTAGACAGTATCGTATATCAAAAAGTAACTAGTGTTTAAATGAGCAGAATTAGATTCTCCTCCAGTTGGTTTAAGTACCAACAACTCGAAACCGAAATACATCTCTTTCAGCATCCAGGAGTAAGTTATACTTGTAAATTGTAATCATTTTGACTACAGTCCGGGCGCACAGGCCTTACTATGCAGATCGTTTATTGCAATTGGGAAACCCAGTAATAAATGATCCGCAAGAGTAAGAAATAGTGTTCTTGTTACCGCGAATACTTACTTACTGCAAGAGGGAAACCCAAAAGTAAATAGTATGTTTTTTTAGTTTCCGTCACAGGCCTATCCGCTTCCAAGAACGTCTTTCATTTGCCGCGTTTTGCCATCGAAGGGATAATTTTTCATAACCGTCATCACAAACGAAGGTAATTCCACCGATAGTCTTTTGTTTTGTTGCGCTACTTTACCGCATTTCCATAGCGTTTTTTTTTTTGCTTAATAGTTTGTATGCTTACTTTCACGTTATAGATAACGTCTCCACTACACTGCTTGTGTTTTTTGTCTTTTGCTATTTGCTTTACTTTCGTGCATAGTTTCACTGTTTAGATTATTTTACTAAATAAATCTTGTTTTCCTATTGTTTTCTAAACTGGTTGTTTTATTTATGCACTGATCGCCTGGTCAAAACCTTCTTCACTGATAACTACCCTGGTAGCGCTTCTAATTCTGAAACTGGCGACCCTAAGTAACCTTCCGTTACTTAGGGGCGTCATAGTGACAGCAACAGCCGAAAAGCGCGTCGCAGTGTTCGAACCGATTTGTGCAACTGCTTTCCCTGTTGTGACATGTACATCTTTGTCTGTACAGTTGAACTTTACAACTTTGGAAGTCAAAACGTTGAACAATTTCCTTTTTGTTCATTGAGTCACTAAGGAAGTGCATCCAATTTCGTGGCGGTTTGGTGTTGCCAGATACTTTTCTTCAAATCCCTTCACCTTTTTTTTTTGCCGGGTAGACTCCTTTAAACTGTCTGGAATGTAGGTGTCCCAAACAACATCTAACTTTTGGGCATTCTCCAACTGCGTGGGAAGGTAAGGTAGAAATAACCATATTTGGTGATGATTAGTGTTTGTTATAAACATCGTAAAAGATGATAACTAAACAATATTTATGTATTTTAGAATTGTTAACTCAGAGGAAGAATAAACGCACACATATTTTGCTAATTTCGGATTATTTTTCGACCGTTTGGAGAATACCAGTTCTAACCGCTATATATTTAAATAAAAAAATAATGTCTTCATTTTTATGTTTTGTAATTAGACAGAAATCTTGTGAAATGTTATTTCCTATCACTATTTGCTTATATATTTTGCTAATATATATTTCAAAATAAGAATATCCAACCGTCGAAATATGATTTTCAGCCATATTATGACATTTACTGTTTACTACGAGACTTACACTTTTAGGCTTGAAATTCAAGAGTGTCGGGTTTCAGACACAAATAGGCTGAATTATAGATACACTGACAAGAGCTTCATCAACTAAGTTATTACCATATAATTAAAAATGTCTAAAGCTGACATCTATAGAAACTGCGACAAGTATCTAATAGAATGTGTAAAAATAATATAAAAAGTTAAATAAACCGAAGAATATGTTTCCTCCAGCTATTGTAAACATTGTATCTTCGATAATAAAATTCTTGTACCAGTAGTTTCAATATGATTTAGAAAATAATTCTGAAACGGTTCTATGTTGAGCAACTACCCTCATTTTCAATTCCAAAACAACTCTCTTCCATCAGCTTATAAACAGTGCTCGCCTATCTATAAATTGGATGCTCTTAAAAGGTTATATGTGGTTCTAACCTAAACGACGTTGTTCGATAGCTTTTAGGCCTTATCTCGCCGAGAGAAAGACATAAGCAAAGTGACAAGAAGAAGTTGACAAGGCATGTGTAGTGTGAGCGCATAGCACTCAAGAAGACCGGCTCGGGGGACCGCAAAAGTCCACACTTGCGGTGTTCGGTGCCATCCTTATCTTTTAAATCTACACACGTTATCGGGAAGATCTCGTTACAGGCAGCAGGATGTTCAATGGCAAACGGCTACACCGATCGAAGGTCGTTAATTACCCCCCTTTAATTATTATTTATCGCTGTTATCTGGATTCTGGAGTACACAACAAAACTGTCAGCTGCGCGATTCCTAACAAATTGTTCAGTCAACTGGATAAAGGAAATCCATTTATATAATTGATATAAAACACAAATGTGTTGGTATTTATTATAATTAGTTTCATTTCTGCTTATCTGCTCATCAATCAGTTGCATACCAAATATAGTCATGGTTTGATTTACACCAATTAAGATATATTTAAGTATATTGCATATATTCAGAATGACCTAATAATCTTTTAAAAAGCAAAGTGAATGCATTTTAAGACTCTTATTGGACACAAGTATAGTAAATATTGATGCTATATATATATGACATATATTTTTGGGAAGCATATACCGGGTGTCCACGAGATCATTTTTCGGCCGCCATTTATTTATTTTTTAACCGACTACGCATGTGTCACATGTTACCAAAACGGTTTGACCGAAAGTGACCTCTTTATTTTTAAATGCAACACCCCATATATTTTTATATTTTTGGAATATAGTGCATTGAATTATAATTACAGGCAGAAGATGGCATCGTGTATGATTAACAGCTACTAGTCGCATAAACCAAAGAAGTAAAGTGGGTCATAACAGTTTTTATTTTTTAACTATGGCGCACCGCTTCAAAAAATTTGAAAAAATCGGGAATAAACAACTCATAGCACTGTATATTTGGTAAAATTTTGTATACGCAAATAATTATTTTTATGAATAAATGAATTGTTTTATTTATTTTTATTTTTTAATATTTTTTTTTAAATTCAAATGGTGTTGCAAAATCAGTGTAATTTTTTTCCTAAAGTGTATTTAAATGACATTTATATTTTCAATTTTTTTCCTAACCATGAAATCACATCGCGCAAAGAAAAAAAATCAGAACGAAAAATTATATTTATTAGGAGGGTTACTAATTGCGACAGGAGGCTAAAACTCGAGGAATGCATTTCTTTTCCTATTATCAATTTACTGACACCAAATTTGGTTCAGAAGCTTCTGGGGCTACTTTACCTTACTTGTCCGTCTAGACCGTTTTTTTCTCATTTTCAGTTATCTTTTTTTTGAATCGGCTCCCGGCTCAATTTTTTTCAATTTTATTTTTACATTACAATCTTCTATAAATAAAAAAAAGTTTCGTACAAAAGTAAAACAATGAAGGTTGGTTTTTAAACGGAAAACCCTGTATGCTTTTACATATTTTTTTAGATCTTTTTTCCCTGATTTCAAATAATGAGGGTTGATAGGTCTAGCTGTGATATTTCTTGACATATCGAACATTAACAGTTTGATATATTATAAGAATAAAAATAAAATCCTGAGATGAAAAATATTTTATAACTATTTTATGGTTATAATTCACTTTGTCCTTTAAATATACCCTCACGAAATTGCATCCAAAGGTGCTAAATCAGGGCTGTTTGGTAGCCATGGAATTGGTCTACCGGATTTTCGAATTATTTTATTATTATCATTTTTTATTTTTATTTTTTTTTTATATATTTGAAATCAGGGAAAAAAGATTTAAAAGAATATGTAACTGGAAACTCTTCACCCTACAACTTTTATATGAAACTTTTTTTTTATTTACAATAATAACAGAAATAAAGGGGAGAGGGGTCAATATGTAATGAATAACCCTGTAACATTTAATTAAGAATGCATTAATCGGATATTTTATTCCAAACATTAAAATGGAAAAAAAAAAATTATAATTACAAATATAATTGCCTAGCATATGCGCATAAATTTGCCATTTCTCAAAACGTTTATTCTGATTCCATCGTGATAAAATCTACTACATACGTTGCATCGATTTGTTTCCCGCAAGTTTGCTTATTAGTGTAAGAACAAATAAAATATAAGGATCGCTTTAAAAACTTATTATAAATTAAAATTTTGTGCAATTTATGTAAGAATAGAGCTTAATTTTTATTATATTTACCTTCAAGTTAGGAAGTGCAAATATCTTACAGAGAGGGTGACTCCAGATATTGCATATTGCCGTTCGAGGATGATTTTAAAGCTGATGAACGATTTGCTCAAAATGGTGTATAACCGCATACATTTTATAGAAACATTTTTTTCATACTTGAAAAAGATATCAGATTAACAAAAAACGTCAAAAATGATCATTATTTTTTTCAAGTATAATTCATAATCTAACAGCCTAATATGTCAATTTCGGTTAATAAAAGTAATTTATATTAAGTTTCTCAAACTTATTTTTTGTAAAATAGTTGATTTAACCTTTAATCTTAAAACAATAACATTCTTCATCATGGCAGAATAAGTTCTAATATTAAATATGGGGTGTGTCACAATTGACGATTTGCATGAAAGAAAGTTTGGTAAAAAGTGTCCAGATTGGTATCACTGTAATTCACTGCACATGTTGACCAACTCCTCTAATTTCCAAACTTTGCAACAATTAAATACCTATAATATAATAATCAGAACATTGTTTTCATTATCTTTAATGTTAAACCTCCTTTCACTGAATATAAATCATATTTGTTAGATTGTTTCGTAGTCTACAATATTTAAAAAATGTCGAATTATGCAACACTGTTCCAACTCTCAGTTTAGAAGAGTTGGCAACAGTGATTGACAAAGTGCAGTGCCCTCGGATTATTCTTTACAGAATAATCCGAGGGCACTGCAGCCTCCTGAGCTTATTGTGCTCTAGACAAACTGTTACTTGCTTTTCAATGTTACAAATTCCTTACTTTGCTGCATAGGCAGCAAAATGATTGGTCGTCATGGGACTAAATATTTTACACTTTTTGGCAAACAACATTTATTAAGAAACATAATTACAGGAAATTTCCAACAAAAATTATCAACGTATTTTTAGTTATTTTTAACATTAACATTTAACTTATCAGACTTTGATTATTATGGTGACTATCAGCGTCGGATTGTGGGCGCATAATGGCCCACCGGGAAACTATGTAGGGGGGGCCCCAGACCAGAAATATGAAAAAAAAAATCGTCAGAGTTTCAAAATTTATGAGCAGATGGGAGAATTCTTAAGAAAATTTTTTTAACAAAAATTGATAAGCAGAGAGAAGGAAATGGAAAAAAATATTTTTTTCTCCGAAACGGCTGTAGCCTAGTTAGCCTTCTGGATGACTCCTCCTATGAGTGTTGCTCTTTGTCTTTGCGAAAAATCAACTAAACACTAGACCAAGCGAGACACGCGTGTTAAAAGCAATTTAGAAACAGGTATACATTACCAAGCAAATACAAGTGTGAACTGAAGTCCCATCAAGCGACGGCGATAATAGAGCTTATTGTCGCGTTGCGCGTGTCTTCAAAAATATGTTTTATATGGGATAACGGGCGCAAGTTTTATATATTTTCTAATATTATTTTTATTAAGAATAATAACAATATTACGGTCTCTCTACCAGAGGCCTCAGGGGCCCCAAAACTAGCAAGTCGAGGGCCCACCGGGAAATCTCCCGTTTCCCAGCGGTACAATCCGACGCTGGTGACTATTGACATATGTCAATAGTAACCAATACGCAACAAATTGAATTTTTATGGAATTAATCACAACAACAAAAATAAAGAGAATCTGATCTAATAATTTAGATATATTAAAATATATGGCTGAATTCCTAGCCGAGCTACGTTCGGCTAGAAGTTATCAGCCGCGGCAGTCAATCTGCTATTTTGCTGCTTAAGGTACTGTTACACGGGAAATTTTCATAGCAATTAATTGCTGGGCGACACACTGGAGCAATTAATGGAACAACATTGCGGAACATTGTGCTATTTTCAACAAGTATTTCGGCAATATATGGTCATATTGCTCGACATCGTTCTAGTTGCTTGTAATTTTAGTTCGAGTTGCCGTATATCCACCGGGTTTGGGAAATTAAGGGCGATTATTCTTTCTATCTCGCTCGCCCATATACCTACCTCCGTCATATTCTCTCTCTCATATTAGTAGTTTCTTTTGTAATTATGGACCCAATTTGTTCACAAGTAATTCACAATCACTTCGGGACATTCTGGTGAAATTTTTGAATAAAAAGTCTTCTAAACGTAATTCATTCCACAATGTAGAAGACAATAATTGTCGTCGAGCTAAATCTGGTCGCACCCACATTCGCCTGTTTTTTTTTCTTTTTTCTTATATTTATTGCATGAATAATGATAAAAGCAGCGAAATAAAGTTCCTCCATCGCCGGAAATAGTTGCTCTACTCGATTTGCCGTGTACACATCTATTGTCTAATTGCTGGATATTCACAAATATCGGTAGCCACTATTCAGCAACTTATTGACGAACAGTTGCCTGTTGCTATAGTTGCTGATGATGTCGTGACGTAAAAGTCGACAGATATTGCTGGCAATTAAGCAATTTTTATCGCCCGTGTAACACTACCTTTAGTTAAACAAATGAATATTACGCTCAGCAATTTTCTTCACAAGTCTATAATAGTAGTAGAATATATATATATGGTTTGAACCATATTTTAATATGATGAAAACTTTATCACTCATTATTTCACTCATTAACGCGATAGCCACAACATTACACTAATCAAATGTCATTTTTAATGGTAATCCAACCTAGATCGGCTTTTGGCAGTACCAACACGAAAAATTTATCGCTCTAATTTTTTGTATCGATGCGTCGGCAAATATTGCGATAATTTTTTGACATATATGTCATATTTTGTTTCGTGAAATGTTTATCGATACATTTTTCTCTAGCTTATTGCTAATTATTAAGGTAAGTTGTATTATTGTATTATATATGAAGTAATATAATAATATAAGCATAAGTCAAGTCAATTATTTCATGTTAAACACAAATGTACTTACGTATGATAATATATCACTCAACTGCCACAGTATAAATACACCCTGCTTAACTAAACAACCGTAACGTAATCTTTACCCTTTTAAATTGAAAATAAGAATTAAATAAGTAAATATACAGCGTGATTCTTTTAAGGCGGCCGTTAGAATATTTCCAACTTGCAGATGAGACAGCCATTTGAGATTTTGTTCCTCACCATAGTCGACCATTGCGAATCCAAAAATAATAATTTCAAAATGGCGGCACTTCCGGAAATACCGGAAGTCGATACCAACTTGCTTATGACCATGACATCATATTTAGATTTATCGAAGGCTTTTGATTGCGTTTCTACCGACATATTATTAACAAAATTAGAAACTTATGGCATCAGAGGGCCAGCTCTAACTTTTATAAAAAGCTATGTTATGAATAAGTATCAGTGTGTCAGTTCCAGCACTACTATGTCCCCACTAAAGCCACTGAAACATGGAATTCCCCAGGGATCCATACTAGGACCAATCTTATTCATAATATATGTAAATGACATATCAACAATTCTTCCTTGTAAACATGTGGAATATGCTGATGATACAACATTACTCTCAGCTGATAAAAATTTAAACCACCTTATAGACATGTCAGAAGAGATGCAATCATTAGCTAAGGATTATTTTAACAATATTAAACTAAAGTTAAATGAAGACAAAACTCAAACGCTCATTTTCAATTTAAACTCTCAGATTGGCATAGAAAATAACAATCCAGTAAAATGTTTAGGTCTCACTTTGGATAGTAGGTTAACATGGGAAGCTCATACAGATTGCCTATCCAAGAAGCTGTCAAGTTGCATCTATTTATTAAAAAACCTTCACAATTTAGTTAACCATAGTGTAATTTTAATGGCATATCATGCTCTTTTCCATAGCGTTATGTGTTATGGAATTTTACTCTGGGGAGGATCCACACATGCCTCTAAAATATTAAAATTGCAAAAACGAGCAGTAAGAATAATCACAAACTCTAGACCTTATGACACCTGTAGACCCTTATTTAAAAAATTAGGTATACTTACTTGCACTAATCAGTACATATTTGAATGTATTGTTTATGCACAAAATCACATTAGTGAATATAATTTTTAAACTAGCTATAATACCAGACATAAACCAATAATAGCCCCATTCTTCCGTCTATCGATGAACATTAACAATTACAGGTATAAATCAGTACAATTATATAACCTCTTGCCAAATGAATGGAAGAATTTGAGTCACAAGAAATTTAATACAAAAATTAAAAGTTTTCTGAAAGAGGAAGTTTTTTATGAAGTCCAAGAATTTGTTGATTATTTTCGGCACACCACTTATAACTGACTAGCTCTGTATAGGGTTTTATTTTAGTTTAAATTCATTTTAAATTCATTTTATTACTATAGCATAAGTAATGCATTTTATACTTTTAATATTTAAATTTGTATGTTGTATTTTTTTGACGAGTGTATACATTGTATCTGTCTCACATGAATAAACTGTCTGTATTTTAATTGGAATACCCTATATATTTTCGACTTTTCGAAATGATCATAAAATTCTGAGTCAAAACATGTCGCACAACCTATACCTAAACCGAGCAGTTTCGGAGATATTTGACATTTTATACAAAATTTGACACGTGCAACGGTTTGCAAGAACCGTCATAACTTTCTTTGTGTAGGAGATCCTTATTTGCTCTTTGGTACGTAGAAAGAACATAAGATGAGCTACCCTCTACAAAAAAAAATAGATTCCATAATAGTATACCAAGTGTTTTATTTTTCACGTTACATTTTGTCACATTCGAACCTCAAAATTTTTTTTATTTCAATTGGAACACCCTGTATTTTTTTACATCAAATTATGTTAAATTAAATTCCCGTTTTTCTAGTATAAGCATTGTAGAGGTTAAAGTTACAACTTTTCGAAATATTGGCGATTTTCTTAAATGTCCAAAAATGTTTAAAAAATATTGCCATCAACTTACCCATGATTAGAAACAATCATTAATGTCAGTCATTCTTTTATGTTAAAAAACGCCAGCATGTTTAAACTACACCCACGAAGACTTTTAGGTTTGTTTATTATTTATGGAGAATGTGATAAAGTAATACCAAAAACATGTAACACATTTGCTACTCGATATCCACAAGAACAGAGAGCATCCACCACACACTGTAAAACGCATATTGGATAATTTTAGAATATTTGGCTCTGTCTAATGGCACGTACCAAATTTTATTATGGCAATCGATGTAGAATTAAATTTAAGGTGAACTTATATCAGCATGTCCTATATCTAACACATGTACTTTTTGAATTATTCGCAAGTTTTTTCGAAATATTGGCGATGTTCAAATATTCTAAAATTATCCAATATGCGTTTTACAGTGTATGGTGTATGGTTTCTGTTATTGTGGGTATCGAGTAGCAAATGTGTTACATGTTCTTGGTATTACTTTATCACATTCTCCATAAATAATAAACAAACCTAAAAGTTTTCGTGGGTGTAATTTAAACGTGCTGGCGTGTTTTAACATAAAAGAATGACTGACATTAATGATTGTTTCTAATCATGGGTAAGTTGATGGCAATTTTTATTAAACATTTTTGGACATTTAAGAAAATCGCCAATATTTCGAAAAGTTGTAACTTTAACCCCTACAATGCTTATACTAGAAAAAAGGGAATTTAATTTAACATAATTTGATGTCAAAAAATACAGGGTGTTCCGTTTGAAATAAAAAAGTTTTTGAGGTTTGAATTTGACAAAATGTAACGTGACAAATAAAACATTTGGTATACTATTATGGAATCTATTTTTTTTGCAGAAAGTAGCTCATCTTGTGTTCTTTTTACATACCAAGGAGCAAATAAGGATCTCCTACACGAAGAAAGTTATGGCGGTTCTTGCAAACCGCTGTACCTGTCATTTTTCTTTATAAAATGTCAAATATCTCCGAAACTGCTCGGTTTAGATATAGCTTGTGCTACATGCTTTGACTCAGAATTTTATGATAATTTCGAAAAGTCGAAAATATATAGACTGTTCCATTTAAAATTATCAAGTTGGTATCGACTTTCGGTATTTCCGGAAGTTCCGCCATTTTGAAATTATCAAATAAACTGAGAACTAAGTTTTTAATTTCGCCAAATTTTCGAATACGTTAGTAACAATAATTAACTCTTTATGGATGATGCATAGCTCCCTGAAGATCTACCGTGATGAAACCCTGCTAAAAATCTCGATAAAATAATCTTCCGATCACCCATTGAAGAGATATGAAGCCACATACAGACACACAGACATACAAGGAAATACACTCGTCAAACTTATAACACCTCTCCATTTTGTCGCTGGAACTAGAAATATACTTTTTACTCCCCCTCTCTGGGTATGACATAGGTATTTGATTAATTTTTCAAATTTTTACCGTTACCGAGTATTCCATTATTATACACTTCGCAAAAACGAAGAGTATATTGTATTTGATCGGCACATTTCTAAATCAGTAAATATCGCTCGTAGAGAAAAAATTTTTATATCGTTATGTTAGTGAACGAATTCTAAACAACTTTCAAACTGTCCGTCTGTCCGTCCGTCACGTTTCTTGTAAGCACGATAACTCAAGAAAGAAAAATCCGACTTTATTGAAATTTGGAGAGTAAGTTAGTGTTAGCTGGAGGAAGAACCCTAATGTTTTTTAACAAAATAGATTGGTAAATAAAAAAGTTATTAGTAATTTAAAATTTGCAATAAATAGAAATCTTGCGAAATGTTATTTCCTATCACTATTTTTTTTTATACTTTTTTACTAATGTGTGTTTCCTAATAATCACAATAAATTTATTAATAGTATATATTACACTCATTAACAATTTTAGTAACAAGAAATGGTGATGTAGCGGCAAGAGTTTTGTCTCTAAGTATTTTAATATCTTCCCGGATTATTGTTCAACGAAATTGTTAGGTTTAAGTTTTTTTATATATGTTAAACAGGAGCCCTGACGCCCCAATTGCATCTGTTGTTACAGCCGAAGCTAAACCCCTCCACCCGATCACCTACTTACCGCGACGTTGCACGCCGCGGTGGGGTGATCGGCTCTAGACTGGACCCAGCTGAGGCGCATTCATGTCTCTAAACTTTAATAAATATCTTTGATTTGATTTGATTTGTCTCGCAATCCAAGGGTCCCGGGTTCGATCCCTCACATCGTGATTTTTTTTCACAACAAAGTTGGTATCACAAAATTTAGAATGTCCAAAAACTAACATTATTTACAAGAAAAATGCGAGGAGTATCATATAGAATGTGTAACAATTATATAAAAAGCTCAGTAAATCGGCGAGAGTATAATGCTTCCACTAGTTAGCATATCTATTTAAAAAAAAAAAAATAATAATATACATATTAGTAATTATTAAAGCACCAAAAGTGTTCACCATAATAAATAATGATTCATACTCAATTTTCTCACGTTAAATGGCCGAAGTCGTAAAATATCTCTTTTATACCTTTCTATTGGCAGGTGCATCCGTTCTTCACACAAGAACTTTTTTGATTTGTAATAAATTGCGTTAATTACAGCTATTTATTCGATACCAGATAAAAAGCTTTCACGGCTGCAATATTCCAATTTTCATTTGGATGCAGTGGCGCTGTTTATTAATATGCTATCTTTTTTATTCGACGGCCGGAAGAACTAACTTGATAACTTACTAATTTAATTTAATTTTTTCCAAACGTGTCTTCAATATTTTACCTATCTGGAATCTAATACATTTTTTACAAATTCATATAGGGCGTTCAGTTTCACGTAAAACAGATATAGTACACAAATGATATTTGACCATATATAAAAAACCGCTGCCCAAGGAATCACTACTTCCACATCCGGATTTTCTATCCAAGTCACACAACGAAAAAATTTTGTATCTGGAAATAATTGTTTATGGAACTTTAGTAATATAATATTTGAAATCCTCTGCCCCAAAAATCCATAAAACGATACCCCACATCAGTAGTGGGGTGGGGGTGGTGACAGGGGGTGGGAGTGGGGGGGTGGATAAAGTAAAAAAAATATTTTGAGGTTTCTGGTTCTTGTACACACACTAAATCACATTTTTTTTTCATCCCCTTTAATAATGGGGTGGGGGTGGTAATGGGGTGGCTAATGCCAAAATTTTTTTGAGACCTTAGCTTCTCTCGTCTATACTAAATATCAATTTTATGAACTCTTACCTGCTTGATTTACCTATTTACTCCAAATTTACCCCAATTTACCCCCCAACCCTTCGACGGAACAAGATGAAAATATAATCTAGTTCTAGATCTCGTTAAAGTACATATGTGTACCAAATTTCAAGTCAATATCTCAAACGGTTCCAGAGTAAACGTGCGCACAAAAAAAGTTACAGACCGACAGACAGAAAATTTTTTTTCGCTCAAATTTGAAATCTCGACGTTTCATGACATTCTAAGCCTATTTGAAAAATAAAAATTTTTAAAAATTTTTTGTCGTTACTATACTTCCACTGGATGTGGAAGTAATTGCAATGTACCTCGCAATGCACCAAAAATTCGCTGACTAGTCCATGTAAAACGCGGGGTTTGACGCTCGGAATGCCCCCCCTCATCGCGACCACTTGTATTTCATGTTTATTGGGTCGCTGATCACGAAAATCGGCTCTAAAAATAGAGCGTCACCCTTAAAAATGCCAAATGCCACCATGGTGGTAATGTGAATAATACTGTAAAATAATTTTATGAATGTGCTAATTGTAATATTTTGCCGGTTCAGTATGCTCATCTAAAATAAGGACAAATTTTATGCTGAGGGGGTAGAACTACCCCCAAATTGACGTAAAATGGAAAAATGATGGAATTTTTTTTTCACTTTTTAATTTGAGTTTAAATGAATGGGGGATTGTACAATGAAGCAAATTTTTTTCAACCCTTCAGGGGTGAAAACTACCCCTATATCGCCTTTAAATTGAACTAACGCTTAGAAAATAAGTATGTATACTTTTTAGTTTGCTTGTAATATCTGACAAACTTCCGTTGAAAAAATACTAAACAATTTTTTCACTCCGTTAGGTGTTAAAACTGCCCCCAAGCTTGCGAGGAATTGAAAGAGAAGGTAGAAATATTCTTGGTAAATGAACACTTTATATTGTTTGCAATATTTTTAATAAAAAAATATAAATATGGTGCAAAATGAAAATTACTAATTTTTTTTATCAAAATATAAACACTTTGTACTAAGTTCACTCCAGTCTTGGTCTCTTATGGGAGGAAATGAGCCCCTCTTCATTATCGCTAGAATCAATTAGCTCATCTTCATATACTTCGGTTGATACATTGATTCCCGATTTATACCAATCATAGCTAAGATTCAATTCATCCGCTTCTCCTTCTTGAAAAGAAACTTAAGGCTCAATTTGCATATCCCAATTTTCATCAAAATCTTCACCTTCATCAGCGAAGTCTTGAGTGGTTAAAGTGTTCTCACTATTTTTGCAAAAATTTTTTAGTATTTTTTTGGACGGAAGTTTATCAGAAATTACTACTACTAAAAAGTATACTCTTATTTTCTAAGCATTTAGTTCAATTTACAGGCGATATAGGACCAAGTTTTCACCCCTGAAGGAATGAAAAAAAATTTTCTTCATTGCACAATCCCCATTCATCTAAATTTAAATCAAAAAGTGAAAAAAAATTCCATCATTTTTCCATTTTACGTCAATTTCGGGGTAGTTTTACCCCCTCTGGTTCCTCAGCATAAAATTTGTCCTTATTTCAGATGAACATACTGAACTGGCAAAATATCATTACAATTAGCACATTCATAACATTATATTACAGTATTATTCACATTACCGTAAAAAAAATCCAAAAGGGTTGGTTTTTGGCATCTTTAGAGGTGATGCACTATTTTTAGAGCCGCGGGACCCCAATTTTCATGATCAGCGACCCAAAAATCATAAAATACAAGTTGTCCCGATGAGGGAGGCATTACCAGCGTTAAACCCTGCGTTTTACATGGACTAGACGTGCCAAGACGATTACTATTGAGGTTTTAATGTGTAGAAACACGGGAGTATTATGGTACACTCGCAAATTTCGGATTTTAATATATAAATAAAATGCATTAATACTTTCATACTACGTTATCATCATTTGTTAATCTTATTTAAAACCCTTTTAATCTTCTGGTAACTTTTTTTTGCATAATGTTTCTCAATACACTCATAAATCTAAGATAATAGTTGCAAAAACTGAAAAACACGTTTTTCTCCCGCGTCCATCATCGTACAAGCTCGATGGTACCATATTATTGTATTGTCACCAGAATTGCATAAGTTTCAAAACTATACGACAAAAATATTCGTTTTTAATTTCCATATCACATCAACGAAAAATATACAAGGTGTTCCATTTGAGAAAATTGAGAAAATTCAATTCAAAAAGTTCTAAATTGATAAAAATCATTTTTGACCAGCTTGTATATTTTTAGGAAAAAACATTAATTAGATCTCTCATCATATATTTTTTTCTTAAAACCCATATTTGTGACTGTGGTGATTTTTTCAATATGCATCTGCAGGTAACATTATTTCAACAACAAAATTGATTACTTCCAAGTGCTTGGGAGATCAATAATAATATAAAAGTGAGGAGGCTTCAAAAAATGTTTTCATATACAATACCACTGCATTAAAAAGAAAGACACTTGATCCTGCAGAATCATCTTAGCTCGCCCTGTATATTAGAAAATAATTTCCGGTTATAGATGTTTTTTTCTTAGTTTACTTATATATACTGATGTGATATAACGATTATACATAAAGGACAAAATGACAAATGTAGTTAAAAGCCTCAATCGAAGCTACTGCCTAAAGAACTTGTATTAAAAATTGCACACAAAACAATTAAAAGAGAAAGAAATAAACTTGAAACTAGCATTAATCACAAATAATAATTGCACTGCCAGTGTAACGTTCACTAGTCTAAACAAAGGTTAAATAGTAACAATAAACACTGTATGTTAGCTTAAAACTTAAATAAGTAGATTTAAGGAATTGTGTAAATCTTACTTTATCTTAGAAAGCTAGACTTCTGAAATGAAAAACCAAAGGTAATAAATTAATATAAGGAATCCATCGTTACATTGTTTCGGTTCAATAAACAGTCACAAGTTGATCCGGGACATCTCAAAGTGGAAGAACTTTCATTAAATAGGAAGAGCAGATTTCCATATCTGTAAACAAAATATTCTAATTTAATTCAAAAATAGTACTGAAAATCTCAAGAATTAAGTAAAATAATTCAAAAACAATGAGAAAGAAAGAAAGAAAATCACCTAAAAACTATGTAAACAGCTCAATGTGTGCATAAAGACTATTAAAGAAAATAAGAACACCAGCAGATTTAAATTAAAACTTTCTAAAGAATCAGTGCTCGTGTTTAAAATATGAACATTAAAAATCAAAGACAATTACCTAAAGTTAATCATGGGACATCTACCTCTGGATTACATACTTTAGTCCTCATAAAAATGTCAAAATTTAACATCAGTCACCAATTGCATGCTGTCAATGGTTATTTCAACCTTTAAACACTAAGAAACTTTGCGCTCCATGCAATTTTGCAGTCAATTCCAAGAGAATACTGTACAGAACATTTCACGATGATTTCAGTTCGATAGGCAAAGGGACACTAGTGCAGAAAGTGAAAACACATTGCCTACGATACCTGAAAATAAGAAGTTAGAAATTTAGCATTTATTTATATTGAAAATATTAATTTGTTATTAGAAATAAGTAAGTTAGGTAAATTGTAGCATAGGAAAGGTAAATCCATATCTTAATATTAGTTTAAAGCAATGTAAAATGATATTTGCTAAAAAGATCACACAATGTTTGGTGCTAGTTTAATTTACAATATTATAAAAGGAGAAAGGTACTGGGAGAATCAGTATTAAACAGAGAATCTGTTTCAAGTATAAAAGGAGGCAAGACAGGCCTGAAAAGTAAATTAACTAAAATGTCCAAATCAAATTTATTAAATTTGACACATCAAGCAATCCAAATTCTAAAATAAAGTCATAAAAATTTACAAATTTTCAGGAAACAAGACCGTTTCCACGAAAAAGTTTATTGAGTGCATTAATTTTGATATAAAAACAAACATGTAAAAAAATTTAATTACCATTTAAAGAAGAAATAAGTATTGAAAGTAAAATTATATGAAAGAAAAGTTTACGAAACATTAAATAAACATTCCAGAAGGTGACAGACCAAATATTGTGAGATTTTGGGTCTGAAAATATTTATAACCTATAAGTCTCAAGAAATGTCAGATTGACTTACCTCTTTAAAAAAGAAAGAAAACTTCACATAGCGGGAGCAGTTAGGTGTTAGATCACGGATCGTCATGTAACCAGCTGTTAACCTGAGTGAATAGTGCGGCATCTTTGTGCTACGATTTACAACCGATTTTCCGCAAAACAGGTACCTGTCGTTAGTTATTAAATAAAGGGCAGTCTCTTAGTTTTAATTTATTTGTAATAAAAGTTGCATAACTGTAAGGAAACAGATATCTGTTAATTAATTTAAATAAACCAAGGCCAAGGTTCATAAATTTAAGAATTGAATCTGTTTAAATGTGAAATTATTTTGATTTACCTTTTCTTACAATAAAAATTGTTACTATTTGAATTTGTTATTCATATTGGTCTCTATATTTAAAAAAAAAATTGAGCAAAAATAAGAACTCGCACTGAAGAGAGTCGACGTCAAACGACGTATCATGCTATCAAAGTGTAATTTTACTAAAAGGGGCGAAGTCAGTGGCGCCGAATAAATTTCTGGCTTTTAAATCAAAATTAAGCACAACTGAAATAGTAAGTATAAAATTTTGATCCTTTATAGTAAAATCATTACAATACATATTTAAAGGACCTCCGCACATTTCTTATGTAAATTGGGGCATAGTCAAATTGGCCGAATTTTTAATACGTTGTAAATTTCGATTTTCTGATCAAAAGTTCTCATGGGCCCAACTCGATCTTATGTCTAGTTTCCGAGATACAACTATAATTCTTGTAAAATTCTGAATCTTGTCGAAGTTTTAATTTATTGGTGGAGTATTAGAGCTCAAAGGAGCAAGTTTTTCAAGGAAGACACATACTTTATGTAAAAAATGTTTTAGCCAATTTGACCGAATATTTTTTGTCACTTGTTATTTTTATATAGATTTCTCGGCGCCTTCGCCAACATTTTTCAAACTTTAATTTTTGTCTACGCTATTTTCATTTAAAACAGTATTTTAGTGTAAAATTTTATAAAAGGCTATGAGAACGTATCACAGTATAAAATGTATGAAAAAAATCATGAATTCGAAATTTTTTAAATTGTACAAGAGGTAATTCTTGTACATTTCTTGAGCTGTATCTCGGAAACTAGTCAAAGGATCGAGTTGCACCCATGAGAGTTTTTGATCAGAAAGTCGAAATCTACAACATATTAAAAATTCAGCCAATTTACATAAGAAATGTGCGGGGTTCTTTTTAGCCATCCTAGAACTCGAGCTATCGAAGTCCGACGTACTATTCCCCCACCTTGTGTAACATGAAATTATGAATAATTAATTCTATGACCAGTTTTTGCCTGAGTGACTTATTACTCTCTGTCTTTACCAAATAGAGTATAACTACGGTTGTACTTTTGGTAACAATCTACTACATTTACAAATTTTTTAATTATTTTCCTTGATAATGGCGTGGGTACTTTTGACTGCAACACAATTTCATTGTGGTCTTTTACTACAGCCTGTTGCTGTGCTTTTTGGATTATTAAATTACTTACATGCACGTTGTTTTAATTAGCTAGTAAATCTATTATTTTAATTGTCTATTGTTTCTCAGTTAAAATAGGTGAGCTTTATTGGACTTAGATTAATAAACATACCTTATCACTTTGATATGTTTAGCCACATCCATCTTTGCAGAGAATTTAGCAAAATGTTTAGGTTAATATTATTAATTAAAAAGCGAGCATTTAATTTTGCAAAATAAAACAAAACGGGTTATATACACTCGGAATGATCTTTGTTATGAATATGCAGATGACGATTTTGTCCAGGTGGCTTGATAGCGGTGGTGGTTATTTCGTTGTCGCTGAGGATCAAACGGCATCTGAGATAAGTTTAGTCAAAGTTTAACTTCTGTAGTCCAGACCGAGCTACTTTGATATTAATATTAAATTCCTTTTCTACACAGACCTGACAAGAACGAAAATAATTGAAAAAAATCTTTCAACGTTTATGAGTCTTAATCAAATGACCTCGCATGAGTTCAATGCTGCCTTAAAAGGGACAATACATATTTAAATAGTAATTTATGCAGTAAGTGCATAAAGTGGTACTTTTTTTCACGAATGGGAAGTTTGACGCACGGGCTGTAGGTGAGTGCGGCAATCCCATGTGTGAAAAAAGGCACTTTATGCATGAATTTCATACAATATTTGTTCTACGACGGTCCCCAATAGGCGTCTGAAAATAAGGAGTACGCCACCTGGTGGTCTATAGTCAAACTAATTATGGGCTTTTCTGTCATTTTCTCTTTAGTGTACGATGATATCAACAATAAATAAAATGATAAACTGAGATGCTAAGTTATTAAAAATATGATAGCGTTTAAAGGGGCTACAATTTGCTGGAGCCAACCTAGTCGGTATCCTTTGTAGATTGCAGGGACAACTCGTGAAAGTTGAGTTGGCACGACAATGTTCAAAGCATACCCTCTTTAATGTAGACACCTTTAACCAGGCATTGAGAGGGAAAAAGCTGGTGCAAATACCGTGGCCCGAGTAGCAATAATAATGTCCTAGACAATCACACATTGTAAGTGAAATTTTTGAAATAAATAAATATATGTAATTCCAGTATATTTAAAAGTAATATATACTATTGCACCATGCAATAGTATATAATAATTTGTTTTACCCTTGAATATTTCTATTTTATATTCTACAAAATACTGTTTCATTTATTTTACTTAAAGAATTAATAAATATCTTTTCAGTTATATTCAATGAACACCGCTAATTTCATGGGTATTTGAATCTGAGACACTTGTTTGTAAACATAGAGCATACACATTTATTTATTAAGTTTTGTGTTGAATATGGGTTTTACCACACAAAATAATATGTCCTGCATTTAAAACATATTCCCCTTCATACACACACTTACAATTTTTACATTTTTAGTGCTTCACAAATGTTCCATACATTGCAATGTGCTTAACCTATATGTCACTCATGTTTCCTGAAAAAAAGTGATTTAAACTACAACTATACATAAATTTAAAGAAATATTAAGGTTTATTAATATTTAACTAGCCAGATACCGTTTATGTCGAAGAAACTGTAGTTTTCAAGGGAAAAACTAGATAACCCAAAAAAATATGAATTTTGCTGAATAATGCCATTAACATTTTGCAAATCACTTACAACAAAATCTTGCAAACCTTTAGGTCATATATTATTAATGTTATTATTTTTAACGCCAAAAATAACAGTAAATAGAAAAAAATCAATATAAGTATTCGCTACATAAACAAACAAAAAGCCTATAATTAGTTCACTTTGGCGCTGGCATCTTAAATTCAGACGCCTATAGGCCTTTTCATCATAAGAGAGCGCATGTGCTGCCTCTACGTTGGTTTCTGGGAACTATGAAATGTTCGGACACTTGGTTGTCAAAATGAGATATCATTTTTTCACATTAATTTAGACGAAAGTGTGATTGACGGTGCAAAATTAGTACACATTATTGTGGAAGAACACACTCGCGCTTAATTAAGGCGCTGGCTCAAGTATCCTGGCCGTAAAATGAGTGGAAGCAAGAATAAAGAACTGGTTGCAAGGTTAGAATTCAACTATCAACTTATCAATTTATATACAAGTGCATTAAAAGAAAACAAATGTGTTTAGTCTGGAATATGTTTAATAACATTGTTCGTGCAGTAATTGATAATGCAGTAAACATATTTTCTGTTTTTTTACGAAAATGTACAGTCAAAAATACAATTGAAAATGAGGTTTTTTGTCGATCCTTCTGTGGATAAAGCTGGCTTCTTTTTTTCTAATTCTTTCAAACAGGTAAACTATACGATATGGCACTACCTATTTTCAAAAAATTGGTAACAGATTCATCATTATTTGTTAAAAAAACGCCGAGTTCCATGTTTGTTCGGACAGTTTTCGCATGTCAATATTGGATTTGACATAAACATTACGTTTTTTAACCAAATAATGATGAATTTGCTACCAATTTTCTGAAAATATGTAGTGCCATATCATATAGTTTACCTATTTGAAAAAATTAGAAATAAAGGAGCCAGCTTTATCCACAGAAAGATCGACAAAAAACTTCATTTTCAATTGCATTTTTGACTGTACATTTTCGTAAAAAAACAGAAAATATTTTGACTGCATTATCAATTACTGCACGAAGAATGGTATTAAGCATATTGTAGACCAAACACATTTGTTTTCCTTTAATGCACTTGTATATAAATTGATAAGTTGATAGTTGAATTCTAATCTTGCAACCAGTTCTTTATTCTTGCTTCCACTCATTTTACGGCCAGCATACTTGAGCCAGCGCCTTAATTGAGCGCAAGTGTGTTCTTCCACAATGTTGTATACTAATTTTGCACCGTCAATCACACTTTCGTATAAATTAATGTGAAAAAATGATACCGGTCCAACCATTTTGACAATCCAAGTGTCCGAACATTTCATAGTTCCCGCAAACCAACGTAGAGGCAGCACATGCGCGCTTCTATGATGAAAAGGTCTATTTAGACAAATACATTCAAAAATTAGGTTAAACGTCATAACACAAACTAATAATTTGACGTTTCTAAAGCGAATATCATGACAACTTCGATTGTTTTCAATGCACTCATGGATCTGGCTATACATAAGAGTGAAATAATGTTACTTTGTCCACGACCATTAAATAATGTACTCACTATGTATGTGTTTCCTCAAGTATAATGCTATCCATTATTCCCTGCTGTGAATAATGATTTCAATAATCACTAGTGAATAATGAGGGCAGTCAGTTGTTTATAAGAAATCACGTTAGTGACTTTTTACTAAAAATTTAAAATATTAAAATTACAGCAACAAAAAGACAAGTGCTGTCTCTCTAAGTTTTCTAGGAACCACTGAAATTGTATATGCCGAAGTGGTACTTTAATGAACACTCAAAAACTACATTAGTAAGTTTTTTTGTCCACGACCGTTTTATAATATACCAGTTATATTTGTGTTTGCTCAATCATAATTATATACATTATTCACTACTACCAGTGATTAATCATTAATCACTATCTAGTAGTGATTAACGATTAATCCCCGGCAGATACTTCTTCAATTTGAGAGTAATCTCGCAACTTTTTTGTAGAATTTATAGCCAGTTTCTGAGGCGCTAAATGGAATTATTCGTTAACTGTCACAGCTACAATTGTGTGAACAATTTTATTGTAAATATGAAATTTATGAACTTTAACGTTTTTTATCATACAATTTCGTTTTTAAATTTTATTGAGTAGGTCGTTATGTGTCAAAAGAACGGTTTGTCAAATTAAATTTAAACGTCAACGTTATTTACAATAATTTTACATATTACTCAAAAAGAATAATATAATTAATTAATTAATTTCTTCAGTAAACAATTTAATCAAAAATATTAGTTGTGAACAAAGTATAGTATTCTACTCGCATATAGTGGCTATTATTCACTCGAGTGATTTACGACTCTCGCCTGCGGCTCGTGTCTTAAACTTCACCCTCGTGAATACTAGCCATCATTATAAGCTCTTTGAATAATATACTATTGCTTTTTACTATTTTTCACAATTACCATAAACATGTTTTACACACTATTATTTATGTACCAAGGGTCGTAAGTGCACTTTTTTTTGGTCAAGAATACAGTTTGCAATCAGAGGCCCGTAGGGCCGAGGTTTGCAAGTATTCTAGACCAAAAAATCGCCCTGTAGGACACGCGGTGCATATTATATTTTTCGTCATACCTACTTATGAATCGTTAAACTAGAAAAAAACTAGTGGAAAACTATAATTATTTGAGTAAGATTCCATATTGGCTAAGCAAATAGTAAAGGTAGCGATGCTTGGAATATCCATGACAACCGTCAACAAATAAATTTAAAACGCGGCTTCTATTCAAATGACAACTACTATCAAGATAAATTAAATCATATTATTATAATATCTCTAAATATTTTTGAAAATAATGTCGGATATAGAAGATATAGCAAGTAAGGCTTGTCTGAATTTACTTCTAAAAAAAATTCAAACATTTAATTTAATACTTGTTATATAAAAGAGAAAACTTACTTTATTTCCCTAAGGACGTTATGACCCAGTAAACACATATACGTTTTTTAAACTTATTATCAACGTGTCACTGTTTTATTTTAACGTTATAAATACGTAGTTTTCTTATCAAAATTTGAATATCCAATATTCTCACGTTAAAATAACGTGTTTCAAATATCTCTTGGTCTTGGCGCATAGACCAAATATTTGCTATTTTCGGCGCCGAGTCAAACGGTTCTTGTTTGACTCTTAGGAAAATATTAGCGTCTTAGAAAATATTATTACCAGGACATGTCACAAACTTTGCCTAAATAAAACATACGCTGAAATATATAATTTGACACATTTACACATTTTTATAGAAATTCGTTTCAAAACATTTAAATAAATGTTTTACCGCGTTGTTTCTGAATCCGTTAGAATTCAAGAGGTAAAAAACGTTATTTGCACGTTCAAGCAAACGTGTAATTAATCGACTTTAATGAACCAGTTAACGAAGCATTCTGATTTGTAAAGGAAGGATCACGTGATGGCGTGTTGATTATTATTTCTCTGCTAGAACTTCGTTACAATAGTTGCAAACGATCCAACTACTTTGTATTGCTGTGGTTTGTGGCTCTCTGTGATTTTCTTGTGTTTGCTGTTGTTTTGGATAAGTACAAGCTGTATGTTCTTAAATTAAAAGTAATAAATATGTCAAGGTACATTTCTAGAGAGTGATATGTTATCCAGGATTTTTAAAACGGGTGCACACTTTATAGCGGATCCTCGACCGACTAAATTACTCAAATTTAATTTGCAAACATGGTTATCGTATTGAAAATATCGTTATGCAAAAACTCTCTATTATCATCGCATATGATTGTGTAGATGGTAGTAATATATATGTATTTCTCGTGCATGGTGCACCAGAACACCATGGCTTCTTTGTTACCAAGTTATAAAAGGACATACCTTCAAGCTTTGTTTAATTTTGTCGCTAGATGCAATCTTGAAACTTGTTTACATGTAGGCCACATTTGAATTTTCAGACAAGTGTTTTCTACGACCAAAAATTTAATTCAAAAAGGGGGTGCCGGGGATAAATATGCCAATAACTTTTTAGTATGGTATTTTTTTCTAGATACTATGTATTAAAATGAAAACGACTACCCGGCAACAGTTTTTCTCAACTTTTGCTGCAATAAAGGCTCCCTAATTTCGTTCACAATTAAGAACTATATAAATTAGAGTCGTGTAAACGTTGGTTTCGGCATGGAACGTGTAATGTGTCCGATTTGCATAGAATGCTGACAAATTATGCGAACCATACGCATTTCTTAGATTGAGAATTTTGTTTCAGAGGCAGCGAAGTTGAACTTTCCAGCCAATGAAAAAAACGATATGCAGGTTGCCTGGGCTATAAAGGAATGGCTAAAGCATTTAGCATCGCGACTTAATAAAACCAATAGAATAAATAAATAATTTCTTTTTTTATATTATCTATAAATTTTATAAAGTAGAATGTTTTATTGTTGTTTTTAACCGTTGTTTATCTAAATAATACATATAATCACAAGATTTTTTATTATTTGTTTATATGTTACTACATACTATATCTACTTTGTATTTTAGTTTTTTGAATAAATTTAGGTACGAATAAAACTGTATTATCATCAGAAATCCGGGCGTATTTACACTGGTTCATTTTTCATGCAGCATATTTGAAGCACAATTTTTACAATGCTAAATATAGCTAAATACATATTTTTGCTATAGTAGGGCCAAAAAGTGTAGTCAGTAGAGGAATGCGAGTACGGGCTCCTAAAAGTGGAGCGGCCCGCTCTCAGCCGGCGCACACTGCCGTATTATACGTATTCTAAACACGTGCCGTTCCACTTTTAGGAGCCCGTACTCGCATTCCTCTACTGACTACACTTTTTGGCCCTACTATAGCATGTGAAATGGAAGAAGGTGGTAACAGACAACTGATTTACTATCTCCTTGCATTTTACATCATCGCAGAAGTGATTTGCTATATTTACCACTAAACATTATTTCAAAGATGCTGTATGAAAAATGCACAAGTGTGAATACGCCCTAATGTCAAAAATAACGTCTAAAGAACATTTGAAAGTACCAATAAAAGTAATAATTGTTAGGGCCATACGTTAAAGCAACGTTAATAAACAACGTTTTAGAACGAACACTTTTGCTCCTTCATTTACGTTGAAAACATGTATATAAAACGCTACACAATAACGTTGAAATTATAAGATCTTAACACGTATAATATTTGTGTTTTATGTACTAAATCAAACGTTTCTGTATTCGTACTTTGCAACGTGTAAAAGTGCCACATTTAAAAGTTGATTCTATGTAATAGAGACTCGTATTTTTTCTAATGGTGTTTATAATTTAAAAAACGTTTTATACACGTATGTGTGTTTACTGGGAAAGAATAACGACCCGTTGCCAATGGCAACAAGTATTTGGTACATAAAGCGTTACTTACGATCGACAAAACAATGGAATTAGAATATACTTACGAGGGAGGTATGACGAAAAAAATAATGAAAAAAAGTACAGTTTTTTTAACAGTCATCAAATATTTTGATAGTGACGATATGTTACGATATGCTTTCTAAGTAATTAAATTAAAAATATGAAATCAAGTGAAATGAAAAGAAATTTATTTTATCTAACCCCGTTTTGAAATGTCAAATTTTAAATTCATTTTTGACGTTACGAAACGTCATAACATCATAACTGTCAGTTTTATTACATAACTTGTTATGTAATGAATTTTTGCGTTACTGATTATTAAATTTTCAAATTTCTTATATACCTCATTCCTGCTTTTTTATTTACCAGGTATTATTGAATTTTCTGCTAAATTAGCTGATTGTTCTATACCAGATAGAATGCACATATCTGAATCAACCATTTTCGACATAATTTGCTTCAAAAAATTAAACAGATTGCAAGTAAGGTTCGTTTATATATAAATGTCAATCCACAGTAACCCTTAGGTAAAGTGATAAACACAGAATTTATTTGTACGGCTACAAGGGTAACCACAAAATAGTATTCAAAATAAATTTTCATTTCTTTTCTATTATAAAGCGGGATTAGATAAAATTTTGTACTTAACACGTTATGAAAAGTAATTTTATTTGACTCATGTAATTTGCAAAACTAGTTCGCTTCGCTAGCTCGTTTTGTTAAATATTACATTCGTCAAATAAAGTTGGTTACGTAAATAACTAATAATATACTTACCAATATACACAAAATATAACACACAATGTAAATACCGAATAAAAACGCATTACAGATTTAAAAAAATAATAGAAAACAATAATTAAAATATTTTTTCTACTGTTTTCTGTACAGTCAGTAAAATGGATAAGTAGGCAATTTCAGTTAACTGAACGGATATATTTCATATCAGTTCTTTTATAAGAAGGGATACGTTTGATTTCAATAAAATGTTACATGTTTAATCTACTCCACTTATTTAACAAAACTGACAGTTTTTTGAAAACACAGTACGAATTTAAAAAATAATAAAAAACTATAAGACAATTAAAATATTTAGTTTTTTAAGGGCAATGTTGATATACTGCGTCGAATTCTCACAGCACTTCAACGGAGGTATGCGTGGTGCAGGCTTCTTTCAGAAAATCTGTATTTTTTTAAGAAAGTACACACAGACGCCGATGATCTCCTAATCGCCGCAGGACACATCTGGACTGAAAACAAACTTCAAAAAAAGTCTAATAATGGAGCGAGACCCGTCAACAAAAGAGAGTTGGACCAGCGGGGAGGAACACAAAATAGATGAATAATACTTCCTAAGAACAACGAACAAACTGAAGCACCAGGAACAGACCTGACAAACCAAAGCGAACAGAGAGAAACGATAAAGGAGATAATCCAAACGGCATACAAGTGACAAGGGCAATCATACCGTTATCATATACAGTATCGGAAAGTCCTTCGTTTGGCATTGCGGTATTAACCGACCGCCCACAATAAAGACATTTACCAGTACTCTAGCAGAAGCAAACAGTGACACACCCCTCAAGAGTTGCTGCTCTCGGTTGCTCTTATTGCCGTACCCAAAAGAAAGACTTTCCGATACTGTAGAGTTAAAAAACGCAGCAACAACAACAAGACGAAAACAGCGACATAAAAGATCAACACTTTTAGGAGGAAAGCCAATTAAAAAAAGGTTAGAAATGTACGCAATGTACTGGGCAAAGTACTGGGGACATACCCAAGGAAGAGACCCAACACATCTACTGAAAAAAGGGAGACCATACTACAGCGGAGAACAACTGAGAGGATCACAATCAAAAAATGAACACCACAAAGAATTCGCAACGATATGTACTCCACAATCGGAAACCGAAGAATCATAAGACTTAGAAAAATAAGATTCTAAGAAGCAGAAACACAAAAAGAGGAGCATGAACACTCCATATTACGACACTACGCGGAAACATATTTCACAAGAAGATTCAGAAGAGGCAGAACTCCAGAACCAAAAACACAAAAAGGAAGCTTAAACGCCCCCTCACGACACAAAGCGGTAAAGCATCTCACAAATACCTACACCTCCCATCCCACATTCCTTTACCATGCGCCATGTGGCTCTCGCTGCTGGCAACAAGCATGACCTTAGTCCAACCCAGTGTGGACGTAGCAGGCCCAGCTGTATACCTGGGATTGGCGGCAATGCGTACCGCACGCTGGTAAATCAATCAATCAATAGACAGGTTTGATTTCAATAAAATGTTACGTGCTTAATCTCTATATTTCTTAAAATTTGTTCCTTTTACATGAAATTTATTATTATTTCCAGTTTAATCATTATACACATGATGCTGCATGTGCTGTGGACTGGCAGGGTGGTGCCGCTATAGGCGGAACTAAGATTTATAATTTGTGATTTGCAGAGGATACCGATTTAGTCGCAGCAAGCCAGGACGAGCTCATAAGCCTGCTGGACAACCTTCAAGCAATAAACTTTGGTTAGGTCTAAATTAAAAAACGAAAGTTGTAATTGTAGACCGAGCTAATGAAAACAGGGAATTGTGAGGTAGCAAACAAGATGGTATACCTTGGAGCCCTTATGGACGATACCGCCAACTGCAAATGTTAAATTCAACGAAGAATGGAAATGCCAAGATCAGGTAATTTGTCAGTTGAGCAAAATTTTGCGTGACAGAAATACCACGAAATGCACAAACATTAAAACATACTTAATAACGTAGTTTTCTTCATCTTTATTTATGCATCTGTGACATAAATTTTATGGGCCAGATATGGGTCCGGAGATGTTTTTTACGAATTCCTTGGATAGCTTATCGCATCAACACCTCAATTCTCAGCATCATATTCTTCCAACTCCTTTCATTTTTTGGCTAAATTAACCGAAGGCATAACACTGAACGGTTTATAATTCAGGGAAAACTAGAGGCGAAGAGGACGCCCTCCAAAATGTTGGGTTGATGCTACTAAGACATAGAAGAAACATGCTCACTACCATACTAGTTTTTCAGCGTTCGGCGTATGACGTCCAGCATGTGTATGTGATGGGAAAAGCAGCAATTTTCATGCCATTTCTATGGCCAAGCTGTAGTAATGGCATGTCGCTATCATGAAAAAAATATTCTAAATATGTACTGGATGATTCGATGGTAGGAAATATAAGTAGTTTTTAGCACACCGAATTGGAGAAGTTCAGGAACTTACTGATATCGCAGACTGGCACTGGATTCCCACAAAACTAAATATTGCAGATGATGCCACTAGTTTTTAAATCGGAGGATAAAAATCTGTAAATTGGTTACAGGGACCCGAGATTTTGCAACAAACAGAATCTGAATGGCCAATGAAAAATTCGATTATATTGAACCTTTAGAACAAAAACAAGAATTGAGGAGTATTATTGCAAAAGGCAATAAATCCTTTTTCATTTACTTTGCAGGAGACAATATAATGTATTGGACGTCTCTAAACTAAAAATATATGTATACTAGCTGATCCAGCAAACGTTGTTTTGCCATATAAATTATAAATTTTTGTCCAAAAAATAAAAATAAAATTTCAGGATAGGGCCACCCTTATCACCTAGGGGTATAAAAAATAGCCTATGACCTATTCTCAGACCCACCAAATATACACCAAAAATTTCATAAAAATCGGTCAAGCCGTTTCGGAGGAGTTCGATAACAAACACTGTGACATGAGATTTTTATATATTAGATTAGATTTGTTACAATTTGAAAGATTTGTGTCATAAGTCGAAGGGGATTTGTTGGATTTTACTCCATAAAAATGTGAATTTCTAGGTATTAAGGATTCGTTGGATTTTGAAAAAAAAATACGAGTTACAAAATAGTGATTTGTTTGTTTTTATAAGAAATTATGATTTTATGTTGAAGTACCTAATCAAGAGCACTCGAATCCATGCCTAACTCAAAACGGGTCAATTATGGATTTGTTGCCTTTTGCAATAATTCTCCTCAATTTGTCACAGTTGTGAAAGAAGTAGAAGTTTTTTACCAGACATTAAAATGTTTTCAAAATGGACCAGACTGATGCTGCTTGGATTTTGCCTTTTATTAAGAAAATGTTTCGATATAGGAATAAAGAATTAGTGCAAGAGAATTTAATACCCTCTGAAATAACAGTATAAGAGTTACAACAGGCAGAACAATATTGGATAAAACAATCGCCACAGAAAAGTTTTGGAAATTAGATAATGAATATTAAGAAAGGAGAACAGTTGGATCGACGAAATAATAATGATAATAATAATAATAAATTGTCTTTATTTCCAGTATTATACATTAATACAATACCTAGGGCGAAGTCTAGCCGAAGCTACTCTGGACCAATAAAATTATGTCCCTATCTAGATGCTCAAAATATGTTGATATTATTAGGTCGTACTGACTTGAACGAAAGAAGAGATGAAGAAACCTTATATTCTAAGTTCAAAGTATATTATCATGAAAAATTTAGACGTAGAACTAATGAAACTAATTCTTAATAAGATTCATCCAACATATTAGATTTATTGATGGAAGCTGTGCTTTTCTTACCTGTACTTCTAGCTGTTGATTTATGTAACACCACTTCCTGACTGGTTTGAAGCACTTTTAGTTTATTTTTGAGTATAAAATCCAATATACGTATTGAATCGCGAGAGTAAACAACCAGTTGTCAAAAGTTTTATAACCATTCCTCTTCAAAGAAAAATACAGCAAATACGCGAACAAATAATGAAGGGAAATTTAGCGCGGTTCGAGATTAAAATATAATTTATCGTAAACAGAAAATAACAAAATCTGAGAGAAAAAATATAAAAGCTACTACGAAACAGATATTTTAGGAGTAGCTGATGCTGATGTCAAAAGTTAAGAATTGAAAATAGCGAATCCAATATGGCTGCCATAATTGCAATATTATAAAGATTTACTTGAAAGATATATGAAGATTTCGTGATTCTCTGATTGCGAGTTTAAAAATTCAAAACGACGAATAATAGAATTGCAATCCTGTTTTATGCATATATTTTTTAGGTCTGAGACATTTGAACATGCTACATTAGAAAGATAAAGAACCATATCACAAACTATAACACTTAATCAATTATCAACAAGAAAAAGAATTTAATAAAGGTCAATAAAATGTGTTTCTATAGAAGTTAGGACGCTGCTACCTGCGAGTAGCGGTCGGCATCTAAATTTCTAATAAATTATCTTCACACAATTAAAGTCAATGCTTTCCTCTTCTTTTTGCTGTAAACTGGCTTCGCTTTGATGCCATTTAACAATTTATTAGTAGTGAATTCAAAATCGACTCCACTATCGGTTTATTTAACTTTGATACAACTGACTGCTGCTAAATGGATAATATTTACAATTAAACAGATAGTCTGTAGACCGTGTAAGCAAACGTTTTGTAAAAGACTACACGATACAGCATCTTATAATTCAATATTTATTTTAAGTGAAAATAATACATTAATGGATGTTATAAGTCAGAGAATATTCGCACTTTAAACATATGACCTTCACCTTATAATGGCTCTGAGCTTCCTGTATTTAAACTTTTTATTATTTCAGTATACAAGGTGTTTAAATACTCGGAAAGACTCTTAGTGAAGCACCAAAAAAAGCTGCGGTGGGGTCGTGATTAATGACCAACTAATTAACAACAAGGGCGAGTTGTACCAACACGCGGTTAGTCCTAACCCTGTGATAAAACGGGGTTAAGAGCAATGTCGCGTTGTACCAATACGATAACCTTGAATTTCAAAGTTATGGGGGCACATTTAACCCCATACAATTTAAACTAGGTCGTGGGGTAGTTTAAGGCGGGTTAGTAACAATATCATTTCCTATTTTGACATTTCTGTCTTGAGTATACAGTGTACGTTGTAATTACTTAATAATAGTTTTATCAACCCCCATTTCTTCCGCCAACTCAAAATTGTCCTTTTTCAATATAGGTATAACGTACGGCCTGTGTTATATTAATATTTTTAATGCATTTGACACAACTTGACAAGTTTTATATATTTTATGTAACTCGAGTGCCAATACCCTCGTATCGCTAGCAACTTGCACTCTTGCAACTACAGAAAAGAGAAGTGATACCAGAAGTGACACTTAAGCTTCCCGCCCAAATTCCATTGACGCCATCTTTTTGTAGGTATTTCCGTCAGTTCATTTATTGAAAAATATAGTTGAATTGTTGGATATTATGTCACAGAATGGTAGGTTAAGACAATAAATTAACTGAAGGATATACCTACAAAAAGATGGTTAAGACCACAAAAATTGATCAAGAAACATCAAAAGCGGTGCGGGGAATGTCGCTTCTGGTAGTTCTTTATTCTGTGCTTATACTTAGTTATTTCTGAGTTTGTTAACATCAGGGATAATTCGGATGGTACACCTTGCAAAATTTTTAAACCAGTGTTAGGTGTTAATACGGTTAACACCAGGTTATGGAAGTTTGGTACAACTCGTCCTTAGATACGCCTAAAGTTCCTTTAGAAACTCATAGACAAAGTTTTGAGTGAATGGGAATCATACAATAGGAAGTTTAGCATGAATCAAAACAAGATTGTAATAGCGAGCGAGCCTAAATGAAGTCGAGATAAGTCACAGTAGAGAGTCAGCTGAGGAAAAACCAGAACAGCCTCCAACCGTATGAGGAGAACCAAGAAAATATGTCTCTGGACTGTGACGGAAGCAAGCTCTTAGAACCTTTTCAGTGTTTGAACTGTGGTGTAATAGACGCTTACTAAGAGTATCTGCTGTATTCATCCAAGTTACTTTGAAACTATGGGTGATGCTGAGTTGGAAAAAGGGTGGTTTCAAAGTTAGTTGGGTTTTGGTTTGGGGGGAGATAGCTATAGTGAGGTGCGTGGCCCCACTGCCCTCCTAGGGGGTTGTCCCCAAATGGTAAAATGTAAGTATAAATAATTTTGTTTTGTTTGTTTTTTCTGTTGTTGATAAACTTGTGCCTTGTTGTTTTCTACCACTATGTTTTCTTTACAGTGTATTCATTTAATAACTTTTTTAAATCCTCTCGTAAGCCAAGCAAGTCATTTTAATCAACATAGTTGCACACGAAAATCGCGTCGGATCAAAAACTGAAAACATCTACGAAGATGGCTTCTTTGAAGAATTAGATAGAATTGCTAATGCCTTGGACAACGTTGATGGTATAATTTAAATGGTTCGCAGATGTGTGTAGTATGGTAAACCGCTCTTAGAGTCTGGGACCTTGGGCATTAAAGGAAATATCCAAATAGTGGTTCCATTCCTTTTAGAATCCTACAGTCCTTCTTCAAAAAAGAGCATCCCTATTTGCACTCTGAAGAATTCCCCTAATGCCATAGAACACACTTTGCAGTGGGCTCGTAATAACTTTGAGGATCTTCTTAGGCAAAATGAAGAAAATGCTTCGCAATATTTGACAGATACAGATTTCATGAAGCGTACTTTAAAATTGCTCGCCGCCTCCACCACATGTCACGTCGGTGAGATTTTACGTTTTACAGTAATTTAAGATGATTCCCTTGGCTTACCAAAGGATTTAAATTAGTTATTAAATGAATGGATTGTAAATAAAACATAGTGGTAGAAAACAACAAGGCACAAGTTTATTAGCAACAGACAAAACAAACAAAACAAAATAATTTCTACTTACATTATTTACCCTATAGGCGCTACCCCCTTGGAGGGGAGTTGGGCAACGCACCTTACTACAGCTATCTCCCCCCAAAACCAAAACCCAACTAACTTTGAATCCAAAATATTTCCCAGTCCTTACCTTTTTTGCAACTCAGAATTCACCGATAGTTACAAAGTAACTTGGGAGAACGCACCATCTTCCTGCTGTGACTACGTTCCTAAGTGCAGTTTGATTTGTTTCAACTTAGCATTGCTTATCAACTCCAACGATATTAATTTCTGCTCAAGAATAAAATGATGTGCTGGGGGTTTCAAATCAATCTACATAAGTTATAATTACTGCGTTACAATATTTCCAAATGATCACAAACAGAATGTGTGTAATTCGATCAATTCGATTAATTATGTTGACTATTGCACGGGACAGATCTGCTGATATCATTACTATCTTAAATTAAGTCTATAAGAGATTCAACGACGACCTGGGTTATTTTTTCCGTGAAACTTTCCTTGCAAGATGAGTTCCAATAGATTTTCTTTCCCTCATATATTTGAAATTGCCATTTTTTGTTCTTGAATATCTCTTAGAATCTGCTTGTATCTCTGCATGCATTGTAGGACACCCTCGTTTGCAGTATTTTTGCAGTAAAAACAAAAAATGCCAAAGGCACAACCTACTCCAATTCCACCTCTGGCATTCACGCAGTGGAGTGAAGGTATAGTAACGGTAAAAAAAAAGATTATGCAACGTCGAGATTTTAAGTTTGAGAAAAAACAATTTTCTGTCCATCGGTCTGGTCTGCCTGTAACTTTTTTGAGCACGATTACTCTGGAATGGTGTATGATATTGACTTGAAATTTGGTACATCCGTATCTTATAATGAGATCGGGAACTAGATTATATTCTGATCTTATTCCATTGAAGGGTTGAAGGGCAACTGGGAATAAACAGGTAGAGCAAGCAAGTAAGAGAAGCCAAGCTCTCAAAATTTTGTGGGATCTGCCCCCACTATTACCCCATTGCTACCTCATTGTTAAAGGAGATAAAGAAATGAAATTGTGATTTACTGTGTATACAAAAACCACATGGCATCAACATTTTTTTGGAATCAGCCACCCTCTCTACTACCCACACCCCGTTATTAGAGAGGTGTGGGTTGAAGATATTTTTTTACCAAAAAGTGGTACGCCACTGACATTTTTTCTACATGAAAACGGTCTCTTGCGTTTTTCTTGTCAAACGCACAGTTCTTTATTAAAACAATTAAATTCAAATTGCTTGATTTAGCAGTATTGACTAATAATTTCTGAACACATAAATCTAGTTATCATGGAATAAATGACGTTACCATCCCATCATGTTATTTCTTCGATTTTTAATGTTTCATTGGGTTTATTTAATTTTTTCGCTGTTTTTATGAATATCTCAGTAAATGTGCAACAAAAGGCAGAAGTATATATCCGGAAAGATATCCTAATCATGCCTTGCCAGATAGCCGATTCTTTTCGACTATTCATCACCGTATTTGTGAAACTGGTAGTTTTCAATTCGGAAGTTAGACCTCGAGCTGTTAGAACACCCGAAATTGAGGAAGCGGTGCTGCAGGAAATCGACGAACATCCTGAGATGAGTACGAGGAAGATTGCTAGAGTTATGAATATTTGTCATTAAATTGTTTGGCTAATTTTGGTTGATTTTTTGTTGAATTCGTACCATATTCTAAGATTACAGGCATTACTTCCCAGAGATTCTCCACAGCATGTGAACTTCTGTCTGTGGTATCTTCAGATGTTACACTAAATCCGCACTATGTCAAACGAAACCCATTTAAGTAATTTTCGGTTAATGTATGGGTAGGAATTATTGGTAATAATCCTATAGTCCCTTTTTTTGCCAAGACGCCTTAATGAACAATTTTACCTGCATCTTCTCCAAGAAGAACTACCTGTGTTGCTTAAAGATGTACCAATTGCGTTAAGGAATCAAATGTGGTTCATGCAGGATAGAACTCCTGTTCATTTCAGTGTAATTGTTCGCAACCATTTAAATGTGGTTTATCCTGATCGTTGGATAGGCCAGCAGGATCCCCCGATCTCAATAGTTTTACCATTAACACTATAGAAGATTTAATACAGCGAATAGTTGCCTCGTATGAAACAATACGGAATACGCCGGGAATATTTAAGCAAGTGCGCAATTCGATGTGAAGACGGGCGGAAGCGTTAAGTGAAGGTGGTTGTTTCCAACAATTTCTATAAAACAAAATTTATCATTATCAATGTTAATAATAATAATAATTAGTTTCAATCTGAATTTAATTATTTTTCTCAAGAACTGTGCATCTGGCGAAAAAACCCAAGAGACCGTTTTCATGTAGAATTGACTAATCAGAAAAAATATCCACATGGAAAAATGTCAGCATACCATAAAGTACTTTCTGAAATAAAAACTTACGATTACTAAAGAAAAAAATCAACATCCTGTATCGGAAAATTTAAGCTGTTGCAGACATATGATATAGGAATTACACTCTGAAATATTAGCACGCCACTGAAAAATACCCTCTATATTCAGATGTTATAATTTTTGAGTTGTTTGAAATAGACATTTTAATAACACAATAAAGTTCTAGTAGGATCAGTGCAAGCTAGAACACAACCTCAGATTGACCCCATCCTAGTACTGTAAATATACACGAATCCAAACGAATCTTTCACAAAAAGAAACAAAGATTAACCGTTTACCTCGCCAATTAACTGAAATTTATGACGTGAATTATAGTTTTGTAAATTCCCCCTGGCGCAAAACAGAAAGTTATAATATAATGTAAAATCCGGTATATGTTGTTAATTACTTTAATTACGCAAATATATCTTATTATTTATCTTGTAATTGTTTTTTATACACGATTATCTTTTTCTGAATAATTTTAGTTCGAAATTTACGATAAGGAAGAATTATTACACGCGAGCAGTGAATTAAAAAAATGCAAGTTTGTTGCACTTTACATCCTGGACTAACTTAAATGAAGGTTCATTGATACTAATGATATTATTAATTATTTGGCATCCAGTAAATTACACTCAGCACCAACTGAAGTGGAAGACCTGAAAATTTGTAGTAGTCACTTTTGTAACACATATTAAACTCTTCGTGTATAATAATTTATTATCATGTTGAAAGACATGTATTTTAGTAACGAACTAGTTTACAGAGTGTTTGACAGATCAATTCCAATTATTACTTACACCAAGTTGATACAATTACTTAGGATTAAAATACCTCGCGTCTTTCTAAAGAAACTCATGGCTTATGCCAATAAGAACAAAAATAACCTGTGGATAGTTTTACTAAGATTTTGTTTATTTATTTGTTTTTTACAGTTTGACAGCCCAACAAAATGAGATATTACATTCTACAGTGCTGCATAATATATAGTAAGATAATTATAAACATGGGCGTACACAAGATCAAGAGAAAAAATACAGAAAAGAAAACAGCAATAATAGTAAAGAATAAAAAATAACATAGGCACACAAAAAAAAAGGTCAATTTGCTGAGGTTTCATATATACTCTCGTCTATTTTTGACCGCTGAATACGATCCCGATGTCAGTTTTATAAAATTATTTTGTTAGTTATTATTTTGTTAATCCTGAAAAAAACAGTATAGTATATGTGAAACCTCAGAAAACTGACTTTTTTGTGTGTCTGTGTAATGAATAATACTTAAAAATATACAACTACAACGAAAAGAATAAGAAATAATTATTAGACGTTAACAAACGTTGTTAGAAAAGTATATAATTATTTAAAGACGGGCTTTTTCCTCTACTGGGAGGTGATGAAAATATATCAGTATAGTTTAAGAACTTATTCTAAATTTTTTAATCACTGTTAAATTCCAGCAATAAGTAAGATAATAGAACAATTTGGGACATCTGGTACCTTCTTCTTACTCAAAACTTATTGATGATGTTTTATGATCCATGCATTATTCTAGTTGATTTCCTCTGCTACATAGCACGTTATGGCAATATAAGCCATAAAATAAATATAAAATTAAGGTTTTCAAAGATTTATATTCAAATTCAAAATATATAAAATTTAATAATTTTTGTTATTATTTATAACCATAGCGATACTAATATATGTAAGTATACAAGCTACATATACCCCCCCCCCTTGCAAAAGAGAATTCAAATTACCAAAGTACCAATATTAAAAATGAGTTTAAAAAAAAGAGAAGTCAGATTTGACGGATAGATGACAAAATAGCGTGGTGTTCAAATAAGGAAAAATCATATGTGCGATAAAATATCTGCTATGATGTTTTCTTTAACGTGAGCATGACATATGTCATTTGTAAATTATGATAAAATAGTAAGTATTCGACTGATGCTAAGTGAAATGTAAGTTCACAATCGAGCGTTGAGAGCGTCGAGATTGAGCGTCTTTCGGTAATTATAAATTGGTTGATAAAATAGCATGTATTTGACTTATACTAAGTGAATATGAAAGTTCGCAGTCGAGCGTTGAGAACTTTTAGGTTGAGCGTCTTTCGGTAATTGTAAATTGATTGTTTGAATAAGGAATTGAATAATGCAAATTGATTAATTGAATTGAATTACGAATTGATTAAAATAGCAAATAATTGATAAAATAGCATGACACATTGATACCTTGATAAGATTGCTTACTTAATAGTGCAGAGAGTTGTATAAGAAGAGTACTCACCTATATACGTATAAGATTAATAAAAATGTACCGTCTTCGGGTCATAATCTTGGGGAAACGCAGGCTGTCGGGTTTTGATGGGGAATCTAGCGAGTTGTCCAGGGAGCGAGGAATCTAACTGGTTGTCCGGACTGTCAGGTGGCAGCGGGGCATGTAGCGACGATTCTAGTGGCAGTGAGGAATCTAAGGGGCATCTGTGGTTCTGAAATTCTGTCATTTGTAAGTTTCTTCTATCAAATATGAATGTTTGACATAAAGTTGAAGTTCTGATTGAGTTTTTCTACATCAAATATTCTTCTTTTTCGAAGGATGTGTTTCGAAAGTCGTGGTCACCAATTATAGTAATATAAGCCATAAAATGAATACAAAAAAGGTTTTCAAAGATTTATATTCAAATTCAAAATATATAAAATTTAATAATTTTTGTTATAATTATTTATAACCATAGCGATACTAATATATGTAAGTGAATAACGCTACGCACGTCTTACACTATCACGCCATCTGTTGTCCACGGCCTCATCAAAGACATTTTCCATCAACTCCTTGGTGTCATCAGCCCAATGTTTTGGAGGGCTTACTTTTTCGATTTAGTTTTACCGCTTTAACCAACCAAATAACTAATTGTGACCTAATTGCGTAATAAAAAGAAGCTACTATCAGCAGCACTACCCCCAATCTGCCGTAGAATTGAAAACACACCCTGTATATTTAGGTAATTTTTCTAAAGAACGAATATTTATGAATGGTTGAGTGATATTCACGCTGCATGTACCTACTCCGATTAGGTAGTTATTGGTATTTTTATGACTATTATACCCTGAAGCCTTATGACAATTTAAGGCACGCTTTTTCAATTTCTAAAAATAAATAATGGTTACTAATAAGAACAAAGCTTGCCGCTAACCTAATACAAATAAATGGAAAATGAAATTATTATAGAATGATATATAATAGTTTATTGGAGTACTGTAGCATCATGCATATTACGAATTATTATTACCTAGAATCGTAAAAGAAATTGAATACTTTAAAGCTTTTGTGTCCTTCTTGAGCTTCCAAGTATTATGACCTATAATTCTGTTAATTAACACTATCAGTTTTAAGACCATATAAACCCTTTTATAAGAGCAATAAAATGTTGTTTATTACAAAACTATTTAAATCAGGTTCAATACCAACCATCAAGGATTTCTATTGTGGGTTATTGTTGGTATGCCTTTTATTTGCCACGTAGTATTTAATTTCTTATAATCTTTTGCAAAATATAAGGATTATTTGACGGCGTGCTACAAAGATAGTAACAAGAGTGTCGCTAGCTTTGTAGTGCAACAAATCTCTTTATGTTTTGCAAAAGATGCAGTATTTGACAAAAAAATTTCTGTACAAATTGTAATTTGATTTTGGAAAATAAGTGTATCTATTTGTATGTTTATAGAAGATTATTACAAAAAAGTAAGACTGAAATAGCTTTAAAAATTAGAATCATTAGACCAAAATAGGAAAATTTAACCAAACTTACCTCCATCTAAAAGTTGGCACTGTCGAAAGACAAATATCTACAATTTTTTTAACAACAAAATATTGCTTTTAGTGAATGGGATCAAATTTTGGATGTGAATCTGTAATAGAAAAATTAGTTTTTTAACATACGAAGAAGATTTATATAAAAGTCTTATTTATTTCTTATAATTATATTTTGATTGAAACGTCATTCCATCTTCAGGTACGTATTATAGTAAACATGAAATCTGAAAAACATTATTTAAAAAGTAAACATTGATATTGCTAAACATTGTGACATTATATTGCATAAACCTATTTATTAGAATTGATTTCTAATGTTTTTTTTTGCATTATAACTTGTAGAATTTTCAGTTTTTTCAATATTTAATTAGACTTTTCGTTTGTCTAGCCTACTTTAAATTACAATTCTTATCGTCAATTTCGTAAATCCCGAAACTTTTTCGTTTATTTCAGTTTTATCTCTTGGATTGCTTACCATCGGTTGGACAACTGTCATTCCTAAATCTATAAAAATTCTACTAAGACCACAGGTAATCCAGGTTTCGTAGGAAATAGATACAGAGTTTCAAATTTCGTATATCCTACATTAGGGTGGTCCTTATTTTGCGGTATTGGATTTTTTTCAGTCTCCCCCCCCCCCCCCCCGAAAGTGGTTCCGATTATTTAAAAAATGTACTATACAAAATTTCAACTCGGAACTTTTCATCATTATTTTGTTATGTTTAGGACTGTTTTATCACGTTTTAGGATCTGAAAGGATAACTTATTTTTTCCAGTGGCGTATTAAGGACTAAGGTTGAAGGCAAAAAGGAATTAAAAATCCTAAATAGAGTATCTGGGATAAAAATGCATTGCATTGGGTTCTCGGAAACGGTAAAAAATAATATTATAGTAAATGGAAAAAAAGTTGCGCAACTAGGGGGCTAATAAAATTCCATAAACAGAAGTTTAGGAAAAGTAATAATTTTGGAGTGTTTTGATAAAAAGTAAACTATCGATTTTTCCTTTTTTTGTGTTATTATTGGAGCCAAATAGAAAAGAACGTGGCAATCTTAATATTTGTATCCGATATTTCCTGTGTCTGAGTCCCTATCCGAAACTCCCATGCATTGCATTTTTACCCTAGATCCACACAATAATTGAGTAAACGTGTTTTTTTTCGCCTAAATTAGGTAACAAAAAAGAAAAAAATATCCTAAATTAAGTCTCTTTTAATTTCCGCAGCCTTAATTATAGAAACGTTTCCATAGCTTGTACACAAGTTTATCGTTCTCCTCTACTACTACGCCACATAAAATCCACTCCATTTTACGATGAAACTTAGATTGCTTTTTTATCTTAAATATTTTTTTAGCAGATAATCCACGCACAATTCGCACAATGACCATACGGTCTACAATATAATACAAGTGGTAATAAGGGAAAGAATATCGTTACACATTTTACTTCCACATCCAGTGTAAGCAGGTACAGTATCGACAAAAATATTTTTGAAAATTTTTATTGTCCAAATAGGCTTAGAATGTCATGAAACATCGAGATTTTAAGTTTGAGCAAAAAAAAATTCTGTCTGTCGGTCTGTCTGTAACTTTTTTGTGCGCACGATTACTCCGAAACCGTTTAAGATATTGACTTGAAATCTAGTACACGTATTTTAACGAGATCTGGAACTAGATTATTCCGTTAAAGGGTTGGGGGGTAAATGGGGGTAAATAGCCAAATCAAGCAAGTAAGAGTCCATAAAATTGGTATTTAGTATATATGAGAAGCTAAGATCTCAAAATTTTTTTGGCATTAACCACCCCATTACTCCCACCCCATTATTCAAGGGGGCGAAAAAAATAAAATTGTCATTTAGTGTGTGTACAAAAACCAAAAGCCTCAAAATTTTTTTTACTTTATCCACCACTACTACCACCCCCCTTCCACCACCCTCAGCCCCACTACCGATGTGGCATATCGTTTTATAGGTTTTTGGGGCAGACGATTTCAAATATTTTATTATTAAAGTTCCATAAACAATTATTTCCACATTCAAATTTTTTTCGTTGTGACTTGGATAGAAGATCTGGATGTGGAAGTAGTGATTCCTGGGGCAGCGGTTTTATAATTTGACCTTCGACGAAAACGAATACCGTTGATCGTACACCGCCCTGAGACTAATTAGTTTTAGTGGACGCGGGTGTATTAACACTCAATTTCTGCAATTCGCGCGCTCCAAAAAATCACTGTACCTAAACTATCAAAGACACAATAAGAATTATGCTATCAAAAACTTTTTTGGTCTTTTGGCTTTATTTTCCTCGCAGCATGTTATACAAAATTTCCAAAAACAAAAAAGTTCCTCGCTTAGTGAAAATTTGACTGCGTATTTTCTGAACTTTCAAGGTTTTCTAAGTTTTTAACATGCTTAAAAATGTTTTAATTAACAATACTATACATAGATAGACGCGCTTAATTGTGTGTTTTATAACAAAAAAATGTTCATGTGGATATCTCCATTCGTTTTTGAGATACGGCATTAGATGTTCAAAAAAACATGATTTAAAAAAAAACAAAATTTCACACCTTTTTAAAAATAACAATGTCCGTGACCACTAAAAAATGTCGTATTTCATGATTTCTAATGAACATCGATCTACTTAACGAAATGGTATGTGTCTCAGTTTGTTCTAAGATTAAAAAAAACTCGAGAAGGAAGCGACTTTTCCCCTGTTTTTTACTCCACTATATCTAGTTTTCCTGAAATAGTAATAATAATAATAATAATAATAATAATCTGGCAGCAAACCGACACATAGTCGAGAAAAATATAATAATAATAATAATTCCTTCACCTGCCTATAAATTAAAATAGAAACCGCCATCTTGCTGACAGCCGATGGTTGGTACACCTTACCTCCTCTTAAGGAGAGAATTTGAAAGAAAGGAAAATAATAATAATAATCTTTATTCACCATTTCTGATACATATTGTATATATATGGCAAGTCATTTAAATGTGTATAAATAATGTATATACACACATATCCACATACATATATAATAAATAATATAATATTAATAATATTGAACAGACATTACAATGAAAAAAAAAGGACAAATATACAAAAACAACAATAAATATGAAGACATATTATCAAGTCAAGAAATATTGATACTAGAGAAAAAGAAGTAAAATTATTCGGATACCAATTCGTCAACGCTATAGAAAGCATTTTCTATCAAAAAATTTTTGATTGACTTTTTAAATAATCTGGGGCAACTTATTTCACGTAAGTATTTTGGCAACATATTATACATATTGACGCAGTTATATTCTGGGGAATGTTTTAATGTTGAAGTTTTATGTGGTGGGTATCGTAATAGTTTGACATGCCTTGTTTCGAACACGTGTGTAATATCAACTGTTTTATATTGCCCACTCTTCGGTTGACGTGACCAAAAAATGAGAGTTTATCTAATTTTCCTCAAATGTTCTCTTATTTTTTAGCTGTACTTTCAAATGTTTTTTATAGACATCTCCATTTCAAAAATAAGGTTCTACCTCTGGACAATGTTGTTTATTACACGTTAATATCCAGACTTTTTGCAAAAATATTAATATTTCGCAAATAATATGAAAACGCTTTTACAAATTGTCATTTTAACTTCTCTGAAACTGAAATAAACTGACTTAAAACTTGTCTGCTAAATGGCAATTTACTGCCGATAATTTGATTAGTAAAATCTCTGATAGAAAGATTTTAGCAGCCTCGTGAATTCGGTAATATGTGACCATAATTGAGAACAATTAGAGCCGATCGGAGGTCCGGCTATATCTCACTATTGACGAGAACTTTCTATCCTATGATGTTTTTGGCCACATCAACCGAAAAGGAAAACATAAAACGGTTAATGGCTCATGGAAAATCAGATGGCAAATGGTGAAAGAAACTTTACCGACTCAGTGGTTCAGTGGTTTACGTGCCAGAATTGAGACCACGTGTTTCCTGATTTGAGGAGCTAGAGTATGGATGTTTAGTGCCGCTGTTATCTTCACTGAGTTCGAGCCTCAGCTGCAGCAGATGGTAATATGGCAGGGAATCGTTGTTGTTAAAAAGCGACCAATGAAATAGAGTTTGTTGAAGTCGTACGACAACCGCGACAGATACCGTGTTGCTATAAGACATCTCTTACAATAAGGGAAAGATAATTCGATTAATTCATGGGACACAAAACGTGTATCCTGGCATTTCAACGAGAACATGAATGTTCTGGTGCCTGTTTATTCCAACCAAAGCTTCGTTATTCTTATTCAATTATTAAATGTATGAGAAAAATGCAAAGAAATGACGTTTTATAAAAATAAATTTTCTTCCAATTATGTATGTATAACATTTCGATGTAATCAATAGTTCACGAGATACTATTGAAAATAGATGAACATTGCGTCTGATGGTGAATTTTAATTGCCTTGAGGCACGGGTTAGCGATATCCGATCAAGTTAAAATTTTGTATACTTCATTTTTTAAATAACTGGAAAAACTTTAGGGGGTGGGGCCGAAAAAATTGTAAGAAAAAAATATCGTCAAGTATAGCTAAGGACCACCCTAATACACATCGTTAAATCTATGTTTTCCTAATTATGTTACTTACAGATCATCTTTCAGGAGTGGCCGACTGTGTTTATGTGTAAGGCTTGAGACCACGGGGTTTTGGGTTCGAATCCTGGCTAGTGCATGGATGTTTCGTAGCGTTTTTCAAGTATTGCCGAGACAGTAGCAGTGTGCGTGAGACAACACGGGCAGTTGCTCTCCCCTGCTGAGTTCGCATCTCAGCCGCAGCAGATGGTAATGTCGCAGGGAATGGTTGTTGTGTTGTGTGCGTGTTCTGGTTGAGTGGTGGGATACTATAGGTAAACTCCGCTGTTAATATAAATAAGGCCACTAAAAAAAAATAATATATAAAAAAACAAGATTGTACACATTTTTGGAATGATCTCAGTTTGTATTATGTTTGTGCTTGTAAATACTTATAATTTTATTGAAAATATTAAGATATTATTTAGTTTATTATTATTATTATTACGTTTTATATCGTCATTTATTTAATATCAGCAACTACTATTTTATTAGAATCAATGATGTCTGAAGAAGACGTGTCACCTTCATATCGATATTAGTTATATACCGAACAAAGCATTCCTAAAAAGCTAAGAACCAAATACAAGAGATTTATAAACATGAACCGCGACCTCCCAGGTTCTATAGATGTGACCGAAGCAAATCTTTTACTTTAATTTGCATATCAAGCAGGCCTGATGTAAACAGTTTTTGACGGACTATCTCGTCTTGTAAATCTGTGAGTTTTGGCCTACTTACAATAATAAGTAACCATAAATTCCGATTTTAGATTACCACTTATATTTATAATACATATTTTTTATTCGCTATCAATGTCAATATGTATTTACAATAACATTTACTCAAAATGAATAATAGTAACAAGGTAACGTACATTTTGATATGCTTTTTATCCCTGTTGGGATGATTCAGTGCCTATTTTGACATGTTTTATTTTTCTTTCTTTTTGCATTGACTAAAGTAAAGGCTAACTACATTTTGAAATACAGAAAGGGCATCGGTTATATTGTGGTCACGCATCTTTGTAAATAACTCGTTTAATTTTAATTTTTCGAAAAAACTCTATTTCAGATTTTTTGTTCAAAAAGGTCCGTGCCTTATACCGGTTATAGAGATTGGTCGACGGAATACTTAATGTTCGATTTTTATTAGAAAACTGTTCGGTATTTGTAGAATTTATCAAAAATATCAGGTTTTCCAGGATTTGTAGATTCGATTTTGTTTTGTCAAATTTCACAAACGTCACCTAATAGACTTGATCGACCCTACAATCGCCATTTTTGAAAATCAAAGTCGGACCTTCGGTTCTTTGGAAAATCATACTCGGCCTTGGAAAAAATACTTGCGGTCAACGGATTCGGGCCGCCAGCAATAGGCTTCATTTGTGGGCGTGTACCTTCGATCTCACCAAGTCTCATCGAAATCGATCAATATCCTGGAGTTATCGTGCTTCCTAGCCCGATTTCGAGAAAACCAGTTTTTGCAAAAAAATTCAATTTCCATTTGTTTTTCGACATTGTCTTCGGTATACTTATCTGTAGATCGTTGCCAGCGGAACCATCTTTTTTTGAAATATCTCGATCTGATCTGTCGAGTTAATTCAATTTTTTCCGAAAAACTCGAAACGTCTAATATCGGGTAGTTCTGGTTTCCGAACGGAGCCGACCTTCCAGCGTTAAGGTTTTCTAAAGACCTCCAATTAACCACCCAAGTTTCATCGAAATCCGAAAACAGATTAGGGGGGGCTGAGCATGACAGACAGACCGACAGACCGACGCACAGTGGGCCATTTGCAACTTCTAGGTGGACAAAATTCTACAAATTCCTAAATGAGCTTAAAATAATTGTTAGAAGACCGAAAAAATAGTGAAAAAATTCTAGGCATTAAGGGGGTGGTTTTTGAGGGTTGAAAAATAAATTTGCTTCTAGAGTGCCGAAACTCTGTGAGTATGATAAAATGATATCTGTGAATATATAAAAAAATAGTTAAAAAATTATAAATAGTAGAGGGGTTGTTTTTGAGGGGGTTGAAAGATAAATATTATTTTAAAATTCTGAAACTTTGTGGACATGATAATATTATATTCGCGAGTTCGCTAAAAATAGTAAAAAAAATCTAAACAATAAGGGGTTGGATTTGAGAGGATTGAAAAATAAAACTTTAATAACTATGTAAGAAAGTTTCAAAAATTTTTGTTGTAAATGTTTTAATTTTTTAACATCACTTCACATCACATCACACATCATTTTTTGACTCTGTCTGTTCCAGGGTTATTATCTTCATCTTTTAATGTTTCATAAAGTTCTCTTTTTGGCACAGTAAGAAGTATCCCTGTAAAAACACAAATATCTCTTTAAAGCACAACTGGACGCATATAAATGTTACATACATAAAAGCTACGAGAATTATATAATAAAATGAAATGAAAAATATAACATACAAAAATGTACAAAAGTATTGGCATTCTAAAGAAATTCATACTTCGAATAAATTCCACCCATTTCTTAACGCAAGTTTGATCTGATGTTATTGCTACTATTTATAATTTTTAACGAATTTTTTTATATTCACAGATATACTCACAGAGTTTCGGCATTCTAGAAGCAAATTTATTTTTCAACCCCTCAAAAACCACCCCCTGAATGTCTAGAATTTTTTCACTATTTTTCCGGTCTTCTAACGACCATTTTAAGCTCATTTAGAAATTTGTAGAATTTTGTCCATCTAGAAGTTGTAAATGGTCCACGGTGCGGGGGTAGGAGAGGTTGACTCATTGACTTTTTGAAGAAGAAGATCCCAGTTTTTTATTATAATGTCACCACAGATCCAGTCATGGTGCTTGCTTAAAAAAATATTTTTGTTGCGGCTACATCGCTTCCATCTATCATTCACCATAATCCAGAAAGAGCGCAGTTTTATTTTGAGTTCGTTCTCCATTTCTTGTGAGCAATGGGATAATTGCAGAATTGTCTTTACAGCTTTTTAGCAGCTCATTCTCAGTTTTTATCACTGGAGGATGGTCTCCTTTGATTTTATCAAATAGGAGTCTTCTTGAAAGAACTAGTTGTTGACCTGCAAAAAAAATCTCTAAGTTAAACTCGCACGAATTTGCACTTCAAATCAATGCCTATAAGTCTTAAAGAACTACACTTTACAACAAAGTAATGAAACTGGGATAGACACGCATAGCAAAAAAGTTGCAGGCTAATAAATACGCGACTTTAATAAAAATAAAATATTTTTTGTCGTATTTTATTTAGCTTCTCTGGCAATTATATAATTACAATAATTTCCAAATAAATTATAATATTAAGTACATACTTTTGTCAACCATATCGGATAAAATTCACAATAATAAACTTTGAAATTACGCTGTACACAATTATTACAAACGCAAGCGCACGGACGACTGATTAACCTGCGAAATAGTACGTAAATACCAGTCGGTTTGTCAGTCTCTACCACCCAAGTGGGTAGTAATAATTTTTTTTTCGCGGCGGTTTATTGCTTCCTGGAATGTTGACTGTGGTTATATAAAGAAATAATAATAATTTTTACAAGTCGAATTTTTGGAATATTGGCGCGCTAGAATTCAATTCTGGCCCACTGTGCGACGGGCGGAATTTTCTAAATTCGCTCTCGAGTCGATAGATACGACTTTCATTTCGATCCGACGTTTTTTTCGGATTTCGATGGTCCACTGGAAAAATGCAAAAGCTATACTACATTTTTTTTCAAAATGTAGTAACAAGTATTCTTCATTCTACGAAATTTAATCAAATACTAATAAGTAGGGTCCCAAGTAGACTGGAACTTGATTTAATTTTGGGTCAATATCATAGGCGCCGACTTCTCGGATGCTCCGAGGCTCGAGTCCCCGGCCAGAAGTCGGGTCGGGGGTGAAGCCCCCGGCCAAAAATATTTTGATTGTATTTATATTTTTTTACTCCAAAACTAACAGAACTGGGCTCCGTAGTAGTCAAAATCATGACTTATCTTTTATCCTCATCTATGTTATGTATAATAATCGCAATTGGCTGGGTTCTCTGTTTATATCCTACAACCTACTTCTACAGCTGAACTTTCTCTGTGATTCCCTCGAGCAGCGCGATTCAGCCGGGCCTTGCAGACTGTCTACTGCAGTCGTCGCAGCCGATATACAGGGTGATTTATCATGATATGCGGAAAATAAAATTGTGTACTAGGCTTCAATGTGGAAAAGCCCCTGCAAAATTTTAGAGTCATCCGAGGTAATTTAGTAATTCTTATTGCATTAAAACTTGCAAAGGTACGCTACTGTTCCTTGCCCGTGGTCAGTAATAGGGCGATGAACTTACTTGTGAAAGAGCATATCGAAGACGTTTCCTTAATTGGTATAAAAAGTTAAGCTGGCAGGTGCGGTCAAAGTGCTGCGTTTTTTGCTTTCGGTCGAACAGTCAGGACACCGTCAGGTACAAGTGCCGCCGAAGTTTGGTGTTTTTGTGTTATTGACAGGTTTAAGTAAATATCTCTTATATCTACTTGTTATTGTAGAGTTCACTAGAGTTCACATAGTGTTATTTTATTAAAATCAAAAAGTCACTTGTACCCTCTCCAACTTTGCTGGCAAGAGTGTCAATCCCATGCCTGATAAAGGGGGAGGCGAAGTGATATCATTGTACCGCATTACGTCAGATTGGTTAAAGTCATTAGCGGTGCATTTATACAAAAAAATAAGGCAATTTTTTTGGTCACGTTTTTTTAGTTTTTCATTTTTTTAACTCCTTTCGGTAGGGACAACCTACTGTTAAATTTTCCGCATGCCATGGTAGATCACCCTCTATGTATCAGTCCAGTAATTCCATGCAAACTGTTTACTACGTATTAGCTGTGTTTATAAGAATTTTAAATACAATGTGTATTAATAGCGACTGGAATTTTGAAATTAGGTATTCTGTCCAACTGTTTAAAATGTAGTAGAGTTCATAATTAATTTGTTTCAAATATAATAATAAATTTGTTAGAAAGAAGTTGAATGAATCAACATTTCGTTGTTGAAATACAGGGTGTTTTATGTATTTTTGCCAAAATTTCTTTTGATTGTTATTTTCTAAAGGAATGGAATAATAAGTTCATATTTTCACATGCAATACACTAGTAATACTGAATAAGGGCTTGTATCACACACACACACACAAAAAATCCAGGTCCGGACTCGAGAAAAAAATGTTTCCGTTGTTCTTCAAGAAAACAATATTTTATATATACTTCTAAATTTCCATATTAAATTCGAAAAGTACATAAAAAACTGAACAAAATGGCTTCATTCATTTTTTTGCCACGCTTTTGCCGCATTCGAAATAAATTTCAATAAATAATGCAATATGAGACTTTTGAAAGTATCGATGAATGATACGCGCAAAGAATGCTTCCACTATTAAATTAGGCATTTACTTTTTTTTTCCACAATAATTATGTTCTCATTATGTTTTAATCACCAATTTTTATGAGTGGGGTAAAGTAAACAAAAAAAAGTTAGAGGCCACATTTAGAGGTGGTACATTTTCTGGTGCGGTCCACGAGATGTCCGATTGATCTTCTTATCACATCTGGATTGTTTCTAATTTCGTTGGAGTAATCAACCATCCTTTGACTTAACTGATCCCTGTCATTAATGTCTACATTTTTAAGTGACCCCATAAAAAATAACACAGCCCCACAAAAAAAAAGTTCAAAGCAGCGAACCAGACCCATGTATTCCTATGTATTTTCGGTCGCTGAATCCGAATCCGGGGCAAAAAACACCCCTGAAATGGGGTAAAAAGAATATTAAGCTACGAGAATAGTTATTACATCTTAATCAATCGAATTATGCAAATTAAGGGTAAACAGCAGCGTACATACAATAGATGTGAAACACACCCCCAGGGAGGGGCGAAAACTAGCCTCCATATATAAAAAATCGATCCTGGGCCTCCTACCCAGGACTCCGGCAAGCGAGGCTCCTGATCTCGGGGCCCTTGCCGAAGCGAGCGGAACAAATCCTGCGACTAAACAGGAAACAGGTCAGAACCGTGGTAGGTCTTTTGACTGGACACGGCTCTTTCAGAAAACACCTGCACACTATGGGGGTGGTTGACAACCCCGACTGCAGGTTCTGCGGAGACGAGGAGGAGACTTCCATCCACGTCCTTACTTCCTGCCCTAGTCTTATGTACTTGAGGCACAAACACTTCGGCATTGGCTTTCCGGTGCCGGAGGAAATAAGGAATGCCCCTATAGGAAGGGTTTTGGCCTTTGGGTTAGAATCCGGCCTGAATGGGGGAATTCAATAAATTCGTAGCGGTAGCACAATGGGCCACAAGGCCTGAGTGCGGCGACTCTCAGTCGCCCCGCTAAAAGAAGAAGAAGATCCAAAACAGCAATTATTGCTAAAAAAGCTCGAAATGTCTAAGTTTTGTTAAAGTGTTAAGAAACTACATCAAGTCCGACGTAATCTTCATAAACTGCCACTATAGGCGTCTGAAAATAAGGAGTACGCCACCTGGTGGTCTATAGTCAAACTAATTATGGGCTTTTCTGTCATTGTCTCTTTAGTGTACGATGATATCAACAATAAGTAAAATGATAAACTGAGATGCTAAGTTATTAAAAATATGATAGCGTGTAAAGGGGCTATACAAGATATAATTTGCTGGAGCCAACCTAGTCGGTATCCTTTGTAGATTGCAGGGACAACTCGTGAAAGTTGAGTTGCACTGCAATGTTCAAAGCATACCCTCTTTAATGTAGACACCTTTAACCAGGCATTGAGAGGGGAAAAGCTGGTGCAAATAACCGTGGTCCGAGTAGAAATAATAATAACCTGGACAATCACACATTGTAAGTGAAATTTTTGAAATAAGTAAATATATGTAATTTCAGTATATTTATGAAAGTAATATATACTATTGCACAATCCACTATTATGTTTTACCTCTGAATATTTCTATTTCATATTTTACAAAATACTGTTTCATTTATTTTACTTAAAGAATTAATAAATGTCTTTTCAGTTATATTCACTGTACCACTAATTTCATAGGTAGGTATTTGAATCTGAGACACTTGTTTGTGAACATAGAGCATACACCTTTATTAAGTTTTGTGTTGAATACGGGTTGTACCACACAAAATAATATGTCCTGCATTTAAAACATATTCCCCTTCATACACACACTTAGAATTTTTACATTTTTAGTGCTTCCCAAATGTTCCATACGTTGCAATATGCTTAACCTAAATGTCACTCATGTTTCCAGAAAGAAAAGTGATTTAAACTACAACTGTACATAAATTTAAAGAAATATTTTAGTTTATTAATATTTAACTAGCCAGACACCGTTTATGTCGAAGAAACTGTACTTTTCAAGGGAAAAACTAGATAACCTAAAAAATATGAATTTTGCTGAATAATGCCATTAACATATTGCAAATCACTTACAACAAAATTTTGCAAACCTTTAGGTCATATATTATTAATGTTATTATTTTTAATGCCAAAAATAACAATAAACAGAAAGAAATCAATATGAGTATTCGCCACATAAATAAACAAAAAGCCTATAATTAGTTCACGAGTTCTCCACTTTGGCGCTGGCATATTAAATTCAGACGCCTATAGAGTTGAGAACAACTACGTTTAAGTTCAAAGGACACGAGAAAAACAAGAAAAAACGTAAAATCCAACAGGCTTTCAATTTTCATGGATGCTATGATTGGCTGAAATTGCGTAGTACCCTAAAATAGAACCAAATACTTACGTTCCATCAACATCCTACACTGTCAACCCTCAGAGGGTGTGAAAACTATCCCCTATGTAAGATTTAACTATAAAATGTTACAGTGACTTCTATAAAAATTCGAAACACCTGCGTTGTATGGAAGTGAGAAGAAACTAGACTGTGTTCGACGATGTGCTTGAAAACCACCCCACGGGGTTGCGAGATACTACCCCTATATCTGTAGGATGTAGAGAGAAACTAACCGGATTTACATTTTTATAGATGCTATGATTGGCAAAAATCGTGTTGCACACGAGTTTGAAACTCATGTCCTATAAATGTTATTAAGTAACACCCCCAGAAAGGATGTAAACTACCGTAATTCAAGATGTAACGAAAAAGCTCTACTGTTGCTTATTCGTGTCATTTCCATAGTTTTTTTATATAGTCTTTTTTTATATAGTCTTTCAACCCCGTGGGGGTGGTTTTCGAGCATAGCGTCGAACATAGTCTAGTTTCTTCTCTCTTCCACACAACACAAGTGTTTCGAATTTTTATAGAAGTCACTGTTACTTTTTATAGTCAAACCTTACATAGGGGGTAGTTTTCACACCCTCTGAGGGTTGACACTGTAGAATGTTGATGGTACGTAAGTTTCTAGTTCTATTTTAGAGTGCTAAGCAATTTCAGCCAAATATAGCATCCATGAAAATAGAAATGCTGTTGCATTTTACGTTTTTTCTTGTTTTTCTCGTGTCCTTTAAACTTGGGGGTGGTTGTTCTAAACTCTATAGGGGCAGTTTATGAAGATTACGTCGGACCTGATGCAGTTTCTTATCACTTTAACAAAACTTAGGCATTTTGAGCTTTTTCAGCAGTCACTGCTGTTTTGGATCGATTTTTTTATATATGGGGGCTAGTTTTCGCCCCTCCCTGGGGCTTTCATGTCTATTATATGTACGCTGCTGTTTAACCTTAATTTGTATAATTCGATTGATTAAGAAGTAACAACTATTCTCGTAGCTTAATATTCTTTTTACCCCATTTCAGGAGTGTTTTTTGGCTCTAGCTAATGATTTTGGGGATGTACGATTTTTTTTCGGATTCGAATTCAGCGACCGAAAATACATAGGAATACATGGGTCTGGTTCGCTGCTTTGAACTTTTTTTTTTGTGGGGCTGTGTAATCTACAGGGTTGAACTCCGGAGACCTTGCCGGCCATACACAAAGACCTCCCCGACCAATCCATCTGTTTGGATATGTATCATTTAAATGATTTCTAATTTGGTTGGAGAAATGCGGTGGGGCTCCATCATGTTGAAAGAACATACCTCGGATATTTACATTTTCTAAAAGATTCGGTAATGTATGTTGCAAGAAATTAAGATAAACGTTACCAGTTAGTGTACCTTCAAAGAAAATGTGGTTCTAACAAGTGACCGCCTACAAGTCCGACCCAAACATTGATAGAGAATCTATGTTGTAAATGGCATTCACGTTTTGCATGTGGGTTTGCCTGGGCCCACATGTGAGCATTTCTAGAATTATTGATACCATCCCTTGTAAACTGCGCCTCGTCTGTGACGTTGTTACGGGTAAAAATGTTCTTTTTTCAATATCCTCCAATATCCTGGTGTAAGGAACACCAATCACATAACTAATTTTTAGGGTACTTAGACTTGAATTTTGATTAACCATGTAAAATGTTATTTTCTAAATTTACTTCTTGCCTCATGTTGCGTTCCGCAACTGCCGCTGTAGGAAACTTGCCATGTTCTCTGGAATACTGATATTATACGAACCCAAAACTTTTATGGTCAGGCCGACGTCTGTTAGGAAACCGTCTTTGATATTCTATCTCTGCTGCCTCGCCATTTTCGTTACAATATCCTTAGGTCAAAATTATGTCAGCATATTCTTCGTTTGAAAATTGGTACAGCATTTTTGGAATATTAAATAATTGTATTAAATAACGAAAACTATTAAAAAACTTATAAACAAATAATATGACGCTATTATGATCAATAGTGACAACTTTAAACAGTGACTTTAAACGTTAAATCAGTTAGTTGTCCCTATTAATAAATGCGTTTTTAGTAGTCCCGCATATGTTCAAAATAAGGCGGTCGTGGGCTTGGAATGATTGAAGCAAGCGACGCTTTCATCTGTTAGTATATCTAATATGGATCATTGAACCACTTCTTGGCCGGCTCAGACACGCGTCGTTTACCCCCTGCACCCCGCCCACGAAAGTACATATGCGGGACTACTATTATGACAATATCTGCATTTTTTGTTTTTCATACTAGTCGGGGAGCCCTCCTTGGGGACAATGTTTTTCATAAAGATTAGAGACTAAGGAATAATTTAAGACATGTCCTAAAAAAAAGCTGGCTGTACTTTCAAAATGGCGGCCATATGTTAAAAAAAATCTGTTGCCAATGTTGTTTTTGTCATTTAACACAAAAACTAAAAAAGATGAATAAAAACTTTTTTCACAAAAAACAACGTGCATAAAATTTTCTACAATTTTGTTCCTATACAATATTTTGACAGGAGTTACCATTTTCCAGATAAATGAGTCCAAAATTAAGAAAACATGGAAATTCATGTATCGGTAAATCAGTTAGAGGAAATAACTGTGACAATTATTGTAAGGCGTATAATATAACTTTATATTATTAACATAACAAAAAAATAAAATAAACTGAAAAAAATGAATAACAATAATAATATTGTAATTTGCAGACATTTATCTCGAAAACGGTAACAATGATATATGGAAAACGGTAACTCCTATTCAAATATTGTATAGGAACAAAATTATAGAAAATTTTATGCACTTTGTTTTTTGTGCAGAAAGTTTTTCTCCATCTTTTTTAGTTTTTGTGTTAAATGACAAAAATAATATTTGCATTTTTTTAAAAACGGACGCCATTTTGAAAGTACAGCCAGTTTTTTTTTAGGACATGTCTTAAATTGTTTCTTAAGCTTTAATTTTTATGAAAAACATTGTCCCCAAGGATTGGGGTGCACGAACCGGATTACGTTTTATATTGAATTTTATATTTTATTTTAAGAGCTGAATCATTTATCTGGAAAATGGTAACTCCTATCCAAATATTGTATAGAAACAAAATTGTAGAAAATTTTATGCACTTTGCTTTTTGTACAGAAAGTTTTTCTCCATCTTTTTTAGTTTTTGTGTTAAATGACAAAGGGGGGGGGGGGTGCACCGACACTTAGGGCGGGCTCCCGTAGTATACAGTTATTCTGTTGATAGTTTGGTTACAACGTGCAATATTGATATGCAACTTTGTTGCGTTCTTCTTATTGTTAACAGGTGTTATGTTGCTGTTTTAGTTCTTAATAAATGAGAGGAATGAAATAGATTCTTGTTTCATTACTCTATTTATTTTACCCCTTCCGTAGAAATTGGCAATAAAAACATAATAATTATTGCTGAAAAAAGAAAAGTAAATGCCTAATTTAATAGTAGAAGCATTATTTGCGCATATTATTCATCGATATTTTCTAAAGTCTCATATTGCGTTATTTAGTGGAATTTATTTCGAATGCGGCAAAAGTGTGTGGCAAAAAAATTAAAGAAGCTATTTTGTTCAGTTTTTTATGTACTTTTCGAATTTAATATCGAAATTTAAAAAAATATATACAGGGCATTATTTTCTTCAAAAGCAAAAAAACATTTTTTTTTCTAGTCCGGACCTGGATTTTCTTTCTGTGTGATACAAGTACTTATTCAGAATCACTAGTGTATTATATGTGCCAAATATGAACTTATTATTCCATTTCTTTACAAAATAACAACCAAAAGAAATTTTGGGAAAAATACATAAAACACCCTGTATTTCAGCAACGAGGGCCCAACTAGCTTTTTTTATGGGTGATTATGATTACCCTCGGTATCCTCTATCTGTCATTAAAGCATGTCCGTTTCCTCGTGAAACACCCTGTTAAACATTAATTTTACAACATTGCATGATCTATATTGATCCTATGTTGTGATATCCTTTCTAAACTATATTGTTTAACAAATATTGATCTATACAATTAATGTTATTGCAATATTAACCACTCTTCAATATTGTATATCTATGTATTGTATTCCTGAAAATTGATTAATGTCATGTTCCCATCGCATGTACAGGATTGTTTTTTAACATTTGTTTCAAACCAGTGGAAATCTTAGTTTTTCTAGAGTCAGGTGCTGCAAAACATTTACAAAAGTTTGATATTGTGAGAGTAAATTATTAAATTTAAAAAACTGCTTATGCTATTTTTGCATTACGAACACATTTTATTTGACCTATTGATTGGGCTAATGGCAGAATATTTAAAACGAGCAATTGGAATGGCCACCTTTTTATCCAGGTCTAAATCTCATAGAACATCATTTATTTTATGTATCTTACTTGTATGTACAAAATCAATAAAAAATAAATGATTATTGTGCATCTCTTTCGTTTCTTAGGAGACCGCGATGTCTTGCAGATTCGCATTTTTAGCTCCAGCTAAGTATGCTGATATGGCTCGTTTTATTTCCGCATCTGTGATTTCTTTGAATCGGCTATGAACTCTACAACAGTGAAAATCACTTAACTATAGCAAACCCACTAGTTTAGTTTTTTACTTACTAGACGCTACGTAAAAAAATTGAGCTTTCACACTCATTTCTTCTTTTGTTTACTTCTCCTGAGTAGAACATAGCAGAGTACTTCCTATTTCTTTAGCTGGACATTCGTAGCTTTTGTGTGGCTGTTCTCTCCACAAAAATATGGAATTTAAATCTAGAATGTTCCCTCTATTTTAATAATATTTATATAACAAAATAAAAACCCTTACCACGTTCCTTCTATTTTCCTACTTTTCTGCTAATTGCTGATTTACACTCATTAATTCTTCGTTTCTGGTAAAAGTCATGTTTTTAAATATGTTGTTTTCTTCTTCAGAAATAAAATAGACCTACGATTGATCGTCAGTCATACAAAAGTGATATTGGCCATCAGCTTTTGCTTGATTCTAAAGTGCGAGTTGATCTTTTGATTCTCACGCCGGATACTGTTTACATCCCACAGAGGACCGTTGATCTTTTTGATAAAAAATTGCTGAAATATTAAAAAACCCAAGGAATAAATTAAATATATCATACTGCCTTAGTGCCTAGTGCCTTCATATTGCGCCAATATTGGTTAAATAATGTTAATATTGAATCTGACTTGTTAATCTTGAGAAAATATTGGCCCGATATACAATCTGTATTATTAAAAAAATGGCATATACTCTTCGTTTTTTAGGTATTTAAAAGAATGTAAGATATAGATAATAATATTGGGGGTAAATATCGTAGTGACTAAATATGCATGACTTGCAAAAATATCCTGGATATTATACACCCGTTGTGCTACAATTTCTGCATTGAACATGGCTGAAAGGAAACAAATATTCCAAGCCTTTGTAAGAATGTGGAAAATTACCAAAAACTAAAAGATGTTTACTATTAATTACTATTTGAATGGGAACATGTAAACTTACCTATTAAATTATTGCAGTTCCTACCAGCTGTGCATTGTCTTTTATTAAGGAAATTGACGAATTTATGGGGCACCAATACATTATTGTAAACGGCATACGGCAACATGGCCGAAACTCTATGTATTATCGTTTCTGAATTTGCTATGGGTGGTAAATTTAAGATTAAAAATGTATTAAAATATGTATTAACTAATTTTATAGCAATTAACAAGACTAATAACACTTTGCATAATAGTAAGTGAGGCTACTAAACATTGAGCAATCAGTTGATTAAAAACATCATAGCGCATGTATATTTTAAGGTTGAAGCCTCATTATATAGAGGCTCATTATTTGTTAATAAATAAGTAAACAAAAATAATAAAGGAATCATATTTGCCCAATATTTAGAAATTAATATTAGTTTTGCACACGTTGCACCAATATTGGTTAAATAATGTTAATATCTATTGAATCTGGTTTTTCCAATGTCTGCAAAATATTGGATATATATCGGATTAATATATTGAAAAGACAGCTGACAAGCATATTGGTACAATATTGGTTAAATCTGATATATATTGGCCCAGTATACAATATAGGTAATATATTATTATTATTATTATTATTATTATTATATTGTATCTATATCCACTACAAGGGATCGGATAATATGTAATATTTTTGTTAGTGAGTTAGTGATGTAACATTAAATATTGATTGTGGTGTATACTAGAATTTACTCAACCAAGTATATCATAATAACTTACCCAACAGGTCAATGAAGATGTATTGTGGAACCACGAGAAATAGTGGTTCTGAACGTACTCTGATAAAGTTTAAAAATATTGGTCAATTATAAACCAGTTTTCCACTCCGTTTGTGTACCAACATCAAACGTTCTTAAAGAGTATTAATATTAATTAAAAAATAAATATATAAATCCGACAATCTAGCATAGTCGTTTAAAAAAATGTGCTCAAATGTAATAATACACGCTTTTAACATTATTAATGGTGTGTAACTGGTAGTAAAGTAATTAGTTAAAATATATTACTTATGCTAATAATACTGTCAAACCTCATCCTCTCCGTGAAAGTTAACACAAGAAAAACATACAGATATGTTCGCTTCACGGTATGTTCCAAAAAACCTTTTTCTTTCACTGAATTTAAATTGGATTCTGATGTAAAACCGGTAGACTATTCTACCGCCTGACTAGTGACTAATAAACATAATTTGAAATATATGTTAGGTGACACTATCTAAATATTCTTCCCAACTAACATATTCAACACCTTTGTAAGAAGCCGCATTCCAAAGCGTTTAGAATATGACCCTGCCCCTTAGCTGGACATTTAACCGCGTATAAATTTTATCTCCGGCCACCTTCTATCTCGAGGTGCAATTAAACTGTTAATTGGATGCGCAATCTCTCCTAATAATTAATTAAGTTTGCATCGGTGATGTATTGGGTGTGAAATCGAAACTGAAACCTACCATGCCCTGCTGGATACTGTGATTTACATTTACAACGTCATATACCGTGTAAATACTTTTACTAGAGATCATTCCGCTCATGTTAACTAATTCGGACATCCATCGCTTTATCTTGATTAATAAAATAATATGAACAAATAATTAAATTTAAGGTCTCCGTCAACTCTGGAAATATTTTCATTTAGTTAATAATCAAGACATAATGCCTTCTCGGAAAGGACCCGGCACGAAACTAATTAAATTTGATTTTGGTTGAAATTTCTTATATCCTTGGGAATAAGTAGTTTTAAGGGTGCTGATTGTAATGGACGCACCCCATGAAAACCCATAGTTTTGCTGCAGGGGGCTTCGAAGACGATATGGTGAAATTATGCAATGTTACGTTAACGTGGTGCGGGTGAAAATCGGGGTGGTAGAGGGGCTCAGAATGTCAAGAAACGTCGAGATTTTAAGTTTGGGCGAAAAAAAATTACTGTCTGTCGGTCTGTCTGTAACGTTTTTTTGTGCGTTACTCTGGAACCGTTTACGATATTGACTTGAAATATGATGCACTTATGTATTATAACATGATCTGAAACTATATTATATTCTTATCTTATTTCGGGGACAGGGCTGGAGGATAAATGGAGATAAATAGGTAAAGCAAACACACAAGAGTCAATAAAACTGGAATTTGGTGTATGTACGAGAAGCCAAGATTTCAAATAATTTCCTATTACATCAGCCCACTACCACCCTCACCCCATTATTAAAGGGGTTAAAAAACAAAATTGTTATTTGACGTGTGAGCGAGAAAGCCTAAAACAATTTTTGGCATCAGCCACTTCCACTACCACCCCACTTAATGTTTTAGCTTCTCCGTTCTTGAGATATTAGCAGTTAAAGTGAGGGTCTGCAGCAGCGGTAATCCAGAATTTAATGCAGCGCGTATAACGCTCAAACTTATGACCACCAAACTGTTATAAACAACAATTTTTTGTTTTTATAAAATTAATTCAGACCTTAATTACATTTTCCTCACTTATACTAATAATCTATCTTCAATAGTTCAGTGCAACACGGTTTCCTAAAAAATAGAAGTGTTGACACTGCTCAGTAGTAGACGCCTTAGATAAAGGATTATATGCTTTTGGTCTTTTTATAGATTATTCACGAGCCTTTGACTGTATGACTTACTTATTTCCAAGTTGTTTGGATATGGTATCAGAGGTCCTGTTTTAGATTTTTTATCCAGCTGTATTAAAAACCGTGCGCAAGTAGTCTATGTGAATGGAACAAAGAGCAATAAATATCTAATAAATGTCGGTGTACCACAAGGCTCCATACTGGGGCCATTTATTTACCTTGTCTTTGCCAACGATCTTGTGTTGTACATTCAAAGCAAATACAACGTTAGTATTACTTGTTACGCTGATGATACTAACTTCTTAGTTGTTCAAAAAAATCCTGACGAAGTAAAAAATATATCGAAAGATCTATACAAAGATGTTATAATTTGGCCAGAGAAAAACCGAATTACGCTTAATAAAGTACGACGAATTTTTAGTAACAGATTCTGCTAAAACCTTGGGTGTCCTGTCCGACCGAAATTTGACGTGGGCTGCTCACATAGATAGTTTGTGTGTGAAGCAAGGTAAAGCTTGTTACGGTGTGCGCAATTTAAAAAATCACTGCGGTAAAGGTTGTATTGACATTTTATTACTCTAACATACATTCCTGCCTACGGTTTGGAATTATGCTGTGGGGATTGAGTACTACCTCATTAGAGTTATGGAGAGTTTGCATCCCCGAGAATCGTGCAGAGAATCCTTTAAAGCCTTAGAAATACTAACTCTGACTAGTATATATATTTATGAAGTATGTTGCTATATTTTTAAAAACAAATTTCTTACAAACCAAACACACCATAATTATCAAACAAGATTTTTAAGGATCAGCTAATTCCTCATCAGCATACAACAGCAATATATCAAAAAAGTGTGTTTTACAATGGATGTAAAGTATATAATCATTTGCCCAGTGATTTGAAAAATTGTAAAAGCCTATTTACTTTTAAAAAGAGGATAAAAGATTTACTAATAGAAAAGTGGTGTTAATGAATTTTACTCAGTCTGACTATTTATATACTTATGTTTTTATTTATTTATTGTGTGTTTATATATTTTTTTGCAACGCCATATTCTAAAATGACTTTTATTTGACAGTTTCAATGAATCAAAACAATGTCATTATTGACAAGTGTAAAATAAAAAAAAAAAGATGAAATAAAGAAGTTTTATTTCACAGTATGAAATAAAACTTATTGGTTTCTATAGAAACAGCAATAGAATTTGGTCTATTTTTACCAAATTATATCGTTTTCTAATTTCGAATGGCGATACAAAAGATTTTGTATATAACTCGAGACTAAAATGTGTTTTTTTTACTCGTGTGTGCATACTATAAACGCCCCACTTGTAAAAAAAAAACACCATTTTAGCCACTTGTTATATAATATATATTTTTGTATTTAGGGTGCAAAATACTACTTTGGTGATCGAGAACGAAAGTTTTTTGACGAGGCGCAGCCGAGTCAAAAAATCGTTCGAGATGACCAAAGAATTTTGCACTCGAGATGCAAACAATATTTTTTCTACAACTTTCATTTGATTAAACTAAAACCATTAGTTTAAAAAATCATACTGTTTTTAAAATAAAATAATTTAAAAAATTCTACTTTCAGTTGATTTGTTTAATTCTCGTGTATACATGAAAAATTATAAAAAATAGGCAATAATAGGTATGTGATATGTGCAAAATATTTTGCACCCTAATGCGCAAAATATTTTGCGCACGGTGTCATGATAACGCAAAAAAAATAATGTCAATGAAAAAAATGTCTCATTTTAGACACTGACATTAATGCGCAAACATAGCATTTTTTTGACAATTGTAGAAAAAATACTATTGCAGTTTATTATACACAGTTTATTATACATGTGTTATACAATTTTACATGTATTTTACTTCCACATACAGTGGAAGTACAGTAACGGCAAAAAAATTTTGAAAATTTTTATTGTTCAAATAGGCTCAGAATGCCATGAAACGTCGAGATTTTAAATTTGAGCGAAAAAAAATTCTGTCTGCCTGTCGGTCTGTCTGTAACTTTTTTTGTGCGCACGATTACTTTGGAACTGTTTAAGATATTGACTTGAAATTTGGTACACCTATGTACTTTAACGGGATCTGAAACTGGATTATATTCTCATCTTATTCCGTCGAATGGTTGGGGGGTAAATTTGGGTAAATAGGGGGTACATACATTAGGTAAATGAAGCAGGTAAAAGTCCATAAAATTGGTATATAGTATATACAAGGGAAACTAAGGTCTGAAAAAAAAATTGGCATTAGCCACCCCCATTACCAGCCCCACCCTATTATTAAAGGGGATGAAAAAAAATGTGATTTAGTGTGTGTACCAAAAACCTTAAAATATTTTTTACTTCATCCATATAAAAGAAAGTAAAATAAAATTCTGGCAAGTGGTAAATTCATTACTAAAATGATAAAATTCAGATATGTTATAAAAACTTTTGGTAAAAAAGTACAAAAAAATTTAGTAAAACATGACACCTGAATTATTTACGACAACATGAAAGGAAGAATTATTTTTTCGAGAGTAAAATTGCATGGCAGCAGTTTTCTCGGCATTTACTATTAAGGCGTTTTTATAGCACCAGTTGGTAAAATCAGCAGATGAGATGTTTAGACGAACTTGAAGCTCCTAAGCACTATCCGCAACTGCTGCAAGCATATAATACTGTGCAGTCAGGGATGGAAGATCGTTAATGAAAATAAGAAATATGAGTGGACCAAGCATTGAGCCCTGAGGTACTCCTAGGCCTGTATTTTGAACGTCAGAGATATTATTATTTAATTTTACATGCATTTTTCTGTGCTGAACATATGACATTAACCACGATAAGAAGTTGCCTCGAAAACAGTTTATCTCTAATGAAAACAAGGTCTAAGCAATCAAAGGCCTTGGAGAGGTCAAAGAATATTGCTCCTACATATTTACCCTTATCAAGACCTTTATATGTACTCAATAAAAGCATAGGTGCCACTTTCCCTTGATTTACTTGGACAAAACTCATTTTGGCATTTAGAAATTATATTTATTAAGATACGATAGCATTTTATCATATATTGTCCTCTCGACTCTTTACTTAAGAGAGTTGAAACTGTAATGCCTCTATAATTGTTAATATCCAGGGGTCATTTTTTTAAATATTGGAGCTATTATGCCAATTTTCAAATTTTCTGGAAAAGTTCCCTTCTCCCATATTTCCCATATTTCGAGGGTCTCGTTCTTCGACTATAAAATGCACACTTCCCTGTGTTTGACAAACTTAAATATATTTTTAACATGTCAATTTTTAATATGTGTATAGTACGCTATAGCTTTGTTAATTGCATAGAAAACGTCAACAAGATAACATCAATTATTAATTTTCTAGACGGTTAGTTTCTTCCTGCTTCTGACGAATTTTTATAAATTGCTAATACGTATCTTACTTTCATACTTATTAATTAAGTTTCTGCTCACGATCCAAAGCAATTTTTTTCTTCACAAGTAAACAGAATCTATAAACCAGTTTGCCACAATTTCTCTTTTTACACAACTAAAATAAATAACATTCGGGATATTTCAGTATTAAAAAATTACGTGAGAAACGGTACTTTCTGTTTCGGTGGAATGTCATCAACTTCAGTAATTTGAACGTCGACCCATATATTTTCTATTTTATTTCCGACGGAATATTACTAAAAGCTTTGTTATTTAAAATGCCATGACTAGCTGATAATACGTAAGGTGAAATTCGTAAAGATGAAAACAGACTCACGGCACCCAAGCTTTAGATAGATATCAAACATAGCAAGGTATCCTCGTCTTTAATGCTTCTTCTCTAGAGATATGAACTATGAATTCACTAAGAGAAGCTACTACTAACCTAAATGTATCACATAATAAACAGTTCATTCATTTAATCCATACTTGGTGCAAATGGTATATCCGAAAAGAGAAACAAATATTTATATTTTATTATCAAAAGTTTAAAAAAAAAATGTAAGTACCATATAGCTTAACCACACAGTGATTTAAGCATATGTTCACTGCAAGACTCAATTACTTAGTATATTACAAGTTAAGCTATAGCTAACACTAACTGATCGTCCAATCGTGTGATATAATGCAAGAGCCCATGGCATTTTTGCACCAATGATCGAACACCCTCAAAATAAGTAACAACTTGGCAAGTAAAGATAACAGAGAACGACCATCCGGCGGTTGCCCTAATCAAATCCTGAGCATAATTATGGTAATTAAACTAGTTATCGGAAAATTTCGCTGCTTTTTTCCGTTAAAAAACATCCGAATGAAATTTATGAAAATAATGTAGAAAAATTGGATCAAACATATGGGCGACCGAATTTTATATGACCGTTCTCACCCCCTTGTATTATTACTCCACGATCGACATCGAACATCTTTCTTTTTTTTTTTTTAATTAAAGTTTAAATTTTAGAATATAAAAACATTGGTCACCGGTCACCCAGTGAAAAAATTGGGTTAAATATGTGGCCGATCTTTGTATCTTTCTGTTAATGTCGTTATGTATTTCACTCGTACAAATAATAAATATATGCCAGTTTGGTATGAAGGTATGTAGGCGAATCAGCACCTTTAAGAGTTGAAGTTATTGTTCACAGGCACACAAAATAAAAAAGTGATTTCTTCTTCTGACTAGACCAACTTATCCTTATGTATTTTGACGGGCTGAATTCGAATCCGGAGTCAAAGTTGCTCCATCACCCACCATTTTAATGCATGCCGCGAAAGTAATCTAAAAAAACTCATAATTTGGGTTATTTTCGAGAAAAAATTGGTGGGTGATGCAGCTAAACGGACACCTTATTCGTATTCCGCACGTCGAAATACATGGGGGTTGCCCAATGGAGTACCAGAAATAGACCTTTTTTGTGTGTGTGAGCCTGTGTAATATATGAATATCACCGGATCCTCTGCTATTTTCTAGAAAACCGCGTATAGTTGACTGCACACTTGTTAGGCTTGTAAAAAATGTCGGCGTCTTTGGCGGTGCGATGCGGCGTGTTTGATGGTCAAAGGCGCCGACATTTTTTGACTGCTTCGTAGACCTGAAGACAACTATATGCAAATATGTTACCTCCTCCTATGGTGCTACAGCCCGACTCAGCCTTGACTTCCTCCAGTCTGACCTTCCATACTGTCTGCCGCTGTTCTTCTCCAAACCCGTGTCCTCAGGAGATTTTTTCATTCTCTGCAACTCCATCTTCCCATCGCTTCCTGGCCCTGCCCTTTCTCCTGGTTCCCTGCATTTTTCCATTAAGGATTCTATTTGGGATTCTGTGGTCGTCCATCCTTATGACATGCCTAACGTAGCCTTTGTATTTTGGCTAACTCAGATACTGGGGGGGGGGGGGGGGGGGGTTATATTGTTGATAGAGTTCAGCATTGTATCTTATTCGCCACACCTCGTCATCGTTGACTGCACCTAGGATCCTTCTCAGTATTTTTCTTTCGAAAGCATCGATGGTGTTTGCTGTTCTTTGTGTTATGGTCCATGTCTCACAGCCATAGGTTATAATTGGTCATATAATTGTTGAGTATAGTCTCCTTTTTGTCCTTCTGTGGATATCTTTTGAACGGAAAATTGTTGTCGTGGCAGAGTATGCCATGTTTCCCAGAGTGATCCTCCTTTTTATTTCTGCCTCTTCGCTGCCATTTTTGGACAGGGTCACCCCTAGGTATTTAAACTGTGTGACCACTTCCAAATCATCCTCTTCTATTATGATGTTCGGTGCATTTGCGTTCGTTCCTTCCTGTTTGGGTCATTACTTTCATATTATTGATGTTGATTTGCAGGCCTACTTTCTTAGCTTTGCTTTTGAGGTCTATGTAGGCTTCCTCCACCACTGCATATGATCTGCCCATTATGTTAATGTCATCTGCATATGCTGCTATTTGGATGGATTTGTTTATTAACGGATTTGTTGGGGTGACTGTTGTCAGTTGCCTTAAAACATATTCTAAGCATATGTTAAAGAGTGTAGGGGCTAGCGCGTCACCCTGTTTCAGTCTCCGCGTTATCTCGAACGAATTCGTCAGTTGGTTCTGAATTCGTACCGATACTGTGGTATCTGCCATTGTTGCCTTGATTAGGTTTACCAATGTAATTGGTAGTCCGAAGTTTGTCAGAATTTCGTACAGTTTGTTTCTATCAATACTGTCATATGCTTGGCGAAAGTCCACAAATATTTGGTGTATGTCAACGTCATGTTCCCAAGCCCTCTCCAGGATTTGCTTAACCATAAAAAATTGGTCACTCGTGCTTCTCCCTTTTCTAAATTCTGCTAGTCTTTGGTTTAGTATACATGTGAATATCTTATACGCAGTGCATAGCAATGAGATCACTCTATAATTCCTGCAGTCTAGCTTGTCACCCTGTTTGTATATTGGGGAGATTATGCCCTTTTTCCAGTCGTTGGGTATTTCCTCTTCTGTCCATATTGTCAGTATGAGTTTGTGGAGTTGTTGTAACGCTTTTTCGCCTCCTGCTTTGTATAGTTCAGCCGGGATGTCGTCAAATCCTGGTGCCTTGTTCCTCTTCATCTGCTTTATGGCTGTTTCTACTTCTGCCAGTGATGGGGGTTGGGTTGCAGCGTTTTGATATCTCGCTTGTGGCAGGTCTGGGTTATCATTCCCGTTTTCCGCTATGTTTTCTGATTGACCATTCAGCAGTTCCTGAAAGTATGTTTTCCAGGTTTCCTTGATGTTTTCTATGTCGCTGGTCAGCTCTCCGTTGTTTTTCCTGTATAGCGAAGTTCTTGGCTTATATCCCTCTCTGAGCTACCTTATGAACTTATATGCCTTTCTAGGATCTTCTTTCTTGAAATTCTCTTCTATTTCTAGCAATCGGTCGTTTTGATGCTCTCTTCTTTTTTTTCTGCATGTTTTGTCTGCTAGGCGTCTTGCTTCCTCAAAGCGCTTCTTTCTGTCTCTTGTTGTCTTTTGGATATGGAGCTTGTGCAGCTTATTTTTCTTATCTATAACCTCCTTACAGTTGTTATCGAAACATTTTTCTTTACGAGTGGGCTTCTGATATCCGATCTGTTTGGCCACTTCCTTGATTGTGGTCTTGATTTCATTCCATTGATGCTCTCGATTGCTCGTTGGTGTTATTCTCTAGTGTTTTTCATATTTCGTCCATAAATAGTTTCTTTATGTTTTTCTATGTTTATGACAAAATCTACGTTTCTGTATATTCTTTAAAATAAAAAAGTTTGACATTCAAATAATGTTTGTACCAATTTTGAACATTTTTTTGGAATCGTTACAGTGATCATTTGCATATCTCATTTACAAAAAATATATATATATATGAGGATAAGAGGACGTCTCTTTTTTTTAGGGATACCGTATACAGAAAAATAATTTTCGAAGCATTACATGACATTTTTCTCTCAATAGCACTCTCCTTTAAAAAGCTGGGTAAGTTGGAGTAAAATTTTGTTTATAGTAATTAAATGTTAAAAATCTTTAAAATCCCCTTCTGTAAAGTTGTAAAAGTGAGATACGCCTTTATGTGTTAATGGGGACGAAATGTAATATATTTCTCATTTTCGTATTTGTGAGGATAATAATACGACATTATTTTAGGCGAAGTTAGCTATTTAACTCAACCTGTTGAAATACTTATACAAGATTTTACAACATTACATCACTTTCAAAGGTACATACAATTTTAGACACAGATATGTTAGAAAACAAATAATTTAAAGAAATATTTTTTCTACAACTGTCAAAAAAGGCTATGTTTGCGCATTATTTTTTTTGCGTTACCATGATACCGTGCGCAAAATATTTTGCGCATTAAGGTGCAAAATATTTGGCACATCACATACTAGTATTGCTTACTTTTTATATTTTTTAATGTATACACGAGAATTAAACAAATATCTAGTTCAAAAATATTTATTGTTTTATCAAATAAATCAACTGAAAGTAGAATTTTTTAAATTATTTTATTTTAAAAACAGTATGATTTTTTTAACTAATGGTTTTAGTTTAATCAAATGAAAGTTGTAGAAAAAATATTGTTTGCATCTCGAGTGTAAAATTCTTTGGTCATCTCGAACGATTTTTTGACTCGGCTGCGCCTCGTCAAAAAACTTTCCTTCTCGATCACCAAAGTAGTATTGTGCACCCTAAATACAAAAATAACTATTTTTCGTCATACCTCCCTCGTAAGTATACTCTAATTCCATTGTTCCATGTACCAAATACTTGTTGCCATTGGCAACGGGTCGTTATTTTTCATAACGTCCCTAGGGAAATAAAGCAAATTAGGGAAACATTTTTCTTTTATATAACAAGTACACTCAAAGAAAATGATAGGTAAATTCTACCAAAAAGAGCATATGAAATCGCGCCGATTCATAGTTAAATCAATCAGAAAAGAATAGTCATACAACTTTATTTGTTTTCGTAAACAAATAGTAGTTTAATAATCATATCTTCTTGTAACAAATTAAATAGTAAAATGACTTTTTTTATGTTCACTAACCATTTTCAATTTGGTCTACAATTAAATAGTACAACGACTTTGTTTTTTGTTCACCAACTAATTTTTAGGTTGATCTACACTTTATTGTATGATGAAGTTTTTTTTGGTTAGCTATTGAGACATCAGACCAAACCAAAGATTAGAGATCGTTTATAAGATCCATCCAAATATATCGATGATCCCTGAGAGAATTTGAACATTGCAATCATGTTATTAATTTTCTATAAATTCATAAGAGTATAAGATAATGCATGATTGATTATTGTCAGTGATTTGTATGTGGCGTCATCTGGGAATAATTTCTGTAAGAGACTATGTGGTAAGCAAGCAAAGGACAAGGGTAGATAAGCTATATAATTTTCGCCCACTAATTTCATAAAAAAGAAAAGTTCTCCTTAAAGTCATTAAGCGTTATTTATTTATAGTTGAACATATGATCTTTATGTTTCTATATGTTTTATATTTGAAAAACAACGTTAGGTCATAGTAATATCATTTCAAAGTGGGCATGTTTGCAGTTTTTTAGTAATTTTTGACCTTTTTCCGAACTTTTAATGTATATTTCAGTTAGATGCGCTCGATGAAACAAGATAAACTATACCTCATTTCATTGTTGAGCATTTAAGCTTTTAAATAATGGTTAATTTATATTGTTTCATCAAGCGCTTCAATGTAGAAAAAACAAAATGGTTTCCGCGGGAGTCGTAGTAGTGTCGACGTTGCGTGCGAATTTAAAGGTGTCAAAACCACATATTGTGGTATGTATTGAATAAGAATATGTTTATCCACGACCATCGTATAATCATTGCATTCTACATTTAACAATTGTCAAATAATGATAGTCATTATTCCAACCAAACGTATAATGAACATAATCTGATTCTAACACATATTTAACCAACCAGGAACTAGTTGTTTTCATTCTAACGCACCTTTGACCAATCAGGAACTAGCAATTTTCATAAGGAAACGGCGAATCCATTTTTCCATGTTTTCGTGTTTGACGTTTAACACGTCAACGTTCTACTGTAAATGAACTTTATTTTTTCACTTTTAAACGATTAAAACTGTTAAAATATGCGATAGTCGTGGATAAATTATAGTATTCAGTTCGTGTATAATGGCTATTACGCGCTCGGATGATTTACGACACGCCTTTGTCTCGTGCCGTAAACATCATCCCCGCGAGTAATAGCCATCATTATACGCTCACTGAATAATCTACTATTCCAACGAACAGTTTTTTATTACTCGTAGACATAAACTACTCGGAAAATATAATGACATACAACATGGCCGATGGGCGGAAAAAGGCCCTTATCAATGAAAGATAAACTATCTACCCTTGTCCTTTTATGGTAATTCTTTTAGAACTTCTAGAAGACGACAATAATATTGGTTTGTCTACCAAGTACAATAGTGCAGCGAACTAATACTGGGTTAGAATTACAATTCGATAATAGTTAAAAATAAAATATACTATCATCTAGTTTAATTTGACAGAATTCAACAAAATAATAGTCAGACGAACAAAATAATAGTCTTATTCATCTATTTTTTAAGTTAATGTTTGTTTTGTTGTACGACAACGTTTTATTAATTAAAATAACAATCACCTCTTGTTTAAAAATACCATCAATATAGTTTGGTTTAACAAAATTAACGATATTGTTAGTTAACCATTTTTTTTTGTTGAATTTACCCATACTATTTCTTTGAGTGCAGTATTAAATTGAATGTTTTAACTTTTTTTGGAAGTAAATCCAGACAAGCCTTACTCCTATATCTTCTATATCCGATATTATTTTTAAAAAGAGCTATTATAATATTTCATTTATCTTGACAGTAGTTGTCATTTGAACCCACCTAACACAGTTTGTGTTTAGTATGTACTTGTACTACTAAAAAGTACAAACTGTGTTATGTGGGAATAGAAGCCGCGTCCTAAATTTATTTTATCGGTGGTTGCCATGGATATTCCAAGCCTTTACTATATGCTTAGCAAATATGAAATCTTACTCAAATAATTATTATAGTTCTCTACTAGTTTTTCTCTGTTTTTTTTCTAGTTTAATGAAAAATATAATATGCACCGCGGGTCGTACAGTGCGATTTTTTGGTCTCGAATACTTGCAAACCTCGGCCCTACGGGCCCCGAATTACAAACTGTATACTCGATCAGAAAAACTGCACTTACGACCTTTTGTACATAAATAACTATTTAAAAGATTTCACAGAAAAGTAACGTATGAAAAATATTCGTATTTTTAAAATGTGTATTCTAAACCAGTCTATTTTTGGAGATAGGTGTTTTTAGTAAATGACTTTTAAAAATTAAAATTATGTATCAGGAAATGAAGATGCAACCTTGTGAAAATCAAGGAAATTACATAAAAATGTTAATTTACCAACAAGCAAAGCGTTGCTTGATGGTGACGATTTGTTTTTCGCTTTGCAAATAACATTTATTTTTTTGTGCTGATAATAATACAAATTATTTAGTAGAGGAATGTTTACATGTAAATGTCACACATGTGTTTATAGGAAATTTATTAATATTAATTAATTTATTACAGAATTATATATGTAAAGCTGGTCATTAAACCAAATTATCATAAAAAAACAATTCAAATATTTTGTTTGATCTTGGTTTCCCCATTAAACTATGATAAGACATATTTTTTCTATAAACATTTAACATTACTTTTTTTTACTCAATGTTCCAAAATAACTCAATGAGATAATATAAAATTATAATAATTAATTTTTTATATCTGTTTGTTGGTATTTATGGTACCAAAAGATCTTAAATTTCAAGAAATATTAGTAAGCACGGAAATATTTATTTATTTATTTATTTAGTAAAACAGCCCAACAGATAATAATGTAGATGAAAAAAGTAAAAATAATATAAAATTAATCTCTCGCGTATCTATGGAAATGCATACACACAACAGTGTCATGTCTGACATAAGAAGCCTATTAACTCATGCAAAATGATCTATTATTCACGATAATAACGTGATAATTGGTATGTAGAGGGACTATGACAGCAGCATCGAACATACAATTTTTACATTAGAGGTACTTATTTACTTTCTATTAGTTCAGATTACCTTGTCACTGTCGGGTTTTTTAATTTTTTAAAATTATTTATTTTATCAATTTAGAGTTTAAATTGTTATATAGAATAGAATAAATTTATTCACCTTAAATCTTGTTACAGAAACAATATCGGTTTTGTCATGAAAACTCGCATAAAATATAAGATATAAAATATAAAAAGCAATTAATATAATTTATATGTCATATGTTACAAGAATTGTATAAAACAAACAAGACTACAATAGTATATTACATACCGAGGTGGAAAGTGTTTCATTGTTGTCGAGAGATGAGATAGCTGACTGAGGCGCGAAGCGGCGAGGTCAACTAATTCACGAGACAGCAATGAAACTTTCCACCAAGGTTTGTATACTATTTTATACACAATCATCTCCCTTAGGGCCAGTTGTATAGGTTGTTAGTTTAAACCACAAGCTACACTTAAACTTAGGTTAAGCCTCTAATGTCCATTGTATAAGTGACTGTAACGGCTATCTAGAGTTTAACTATCAACTGGTGGATGGAGTACCGGTTAAACTCCAAGCTGCGGTTGAACACATGTGCAAATTGACAAATATGTGTAGTATGATTTTTTATAACCTCAATACTGTGTAGTCCTTCCTTTCACTGGATCCATTTTTAAGGAGCAATATTCAACCCACAGAAAATTATTATTATACACTAGTAGGAGCTAGAAATCTTGGGTCGATCCCTATAATAAGATAGAGTGAAATATAAATAGCAAAATAATGTACGTGAATGAAAGCGATATATTAACATCGATGCCAGGCACTTTACATTGACATCGACTCAATATTTTACAATGCCACTACTGTATATATTTTTTCTATGTTCCAACTAACAAAATACAGCATGCTATAAAATACATGTCGCAATATGTCCTAATTATCACACAATTTGATTGTCAACTGCCAGTAATAATAAAAAGAAATATTGATATTTTAGCGAAGTTTGCGTAAAAACGGAAAAGTATTGATATTTTAATAACGTTCGCTTAAATTAACTATAAGATAGATATACAAGGAACATACTGCAGTTAATCTAGTTTAAACTTAAGATTAAACTTTTGTTTAAACTTGGGTTTAAACGTATCCCATATAACTGGCCCTTAAAGAACAAAAAGCCAAAAAAATCGTTTGCTAAAGTTTTCAACAGCATTTTATGTTTTTATTAAGCAGGCAATGAACAAAAAATTCTTATCAAACAAAAAATGTCAAAATAGCGTCACGTCGTTTGTGGTTGAAAATCGAGTTTCGTAGCGGAAGGTTATTTGGAAAATTCTCTGGAGGGTCAAATAAGAATTGCGCAAATGTTATCCGCAACAACTAAATCTTAGGTACAAGAATCATCGTCTTTATCAACATGTCCTAAGGCCTCAAATCAACAGCTCAATATTTCATGTTCAGAGACACAACACGGTTTTAACATCACCATCAATAGTCATGAGAATTCCAATGTTTCAATTAATTTGAATCGCTAAAATTTTTAATATATAATTATTTATTTAATTTATTGGTTCAGCTATTTGTAGAATTGATTGATATGTATCGAGGTTTCTGTTAAAATAAATAAACATACTCTCTATGTCAAAAACTTTTTTTCACAAAAAACAACGTGCATACAATTTTCTACAATTCTGTTCCTATACAATATTTTGAAGGGGTTACCATTTTCCAGATAAATGAGTCCAAAATTAAAAAAATATAGAAATTCATATATCGGTAAATCACTTAGAGGAAATAACTGTGACAGTTATTGTAAGGCGTATAATATAACTTTATATTATTAACATAACAAAAATAAAATAAACTGAAAAAAATTAATAATAATAATATTGTAATTTGTAGACATTTACCTCGAAAACGGTAACAATGATATCTGGAAAGTGGTAACTCCTATCCAAATATTGTATAGGAACAAAATTGTATAAAATTGTATGCACTTTGTTTTTTGTGCAGAAAGTTTTTCTTCATCTTTTTTAGTTTTTGTGTTAAAGGACAAAAACCATATTTGCAATTTTTTTTTAAACGGACGCCATTTTGAAAGTGCAGTCAATTTTTTTTTTAGGACATGTCTTAAATTGTTCCTTAGGCTTTAATCTTTATGAAAAACGTTGTCCCCAAGGATCGGGGCGGGTGCACGGACACTTAGGGTGGGCTCCCGTAGTAGTAGATTATTTGTAACACAATTAAAATTATAAAAATCCAGACCAAGTTGAAACCAGTATTACTAAAGTTATTATACATATTAATAAGTATATAAAACTGGCATTTTAAAAAAAATTGTTATTGTTGATAAATTAAAAAGTTAGAAAAGTGATACTAATTTCTTTCCACAATAGTTAGCCCAGTCATCCTAGCTTCAAATAGGGTCTGAGGTCTTAATTGAACCGGTAGATATTAAAATTGGTATACATACGTATTAAAGGTATCTCTTTCACTTTCCAAAATATAAGCTGTCAGGAAGATGAGGAGTCGCCACCATCTTGGAAAATTTACCCTTTTTACAGATTCTTGCATTTTTTCGAAAACTTCGAATCTTACAACTAGATTCATGCATCTTAATAAAATTTTGACTAGAAAGAGTTATAGAAAAGGTAATGAATTTAGTTTTATCAACATTGAGAGTGAGCAGGTTACTATTTAGGAAAATTTTTAATTTGTTAAGTCCAATCACCGTTTTTTTATATACGGATGGCCAACTGTTATCTTGAAATAGAAGAACAGTGCCATCTGCATAGGATATTAACTTACAGTTTAGATCTAAAAGAATATATCATTTCTGTATATAAGAAAGAGGATCGGACCCAACACTGTGCTCTGGGGGACACCCATCTTGATATTTTTTTTATCAAGTACATCATTAATTTTTACATATTGGTATCTGTTATTGAGGTAATTACTGAATAATTTCAACGCGGTAGCGCGAATTCCTATTTGCTCAAGTTTTTTTTATTAAAAGTTCGTAAGAAACTGTATTGAAGGCCTCAGCTACATCGATAAATATGGCTATATTTTTTTATTCGCACTGAAATTTTGATTAATGTTATTTATTAGGTAAATATAGCATGCTCAGTGGATATATTTTCTCTGAAACCAACTTGCTTTTGAGATATTATGTTATATTTATTATGCTAATAATCTAACTTTCAGTATTGTTTCAAAAATTTTTGCAAAATTGTTAACGAGTGAAATAGTTTGGTTGTAATGCGTTACCTGATTTAAAAATTGGTACTACAAAGGAGGAGGAAGGGAAAGTGCCAGTCTCAAATATATTATTAATTATGTGCTTTATCGGTGTTAAGATATTGAGGTGAATGTTTTTTATCAATGCAGCTGGTATATTGTCCGGGCCAGGCGCAGAGTAATTTTTTGAAGATGCTATAGCATTTATTATTTCACTGTTGTTTACAGGATATAAAAACATTGTACTAGAGATTCTTTCTTAGGGAGAGTTATATGCTTACTTTTTCTATATTTGAGGTTAGACTTTGTCCCACGTCAATAACAAAACTGTTAAAAATATCTGCTTTTTCTTTATCACTTTCTGTTATTAATTCATTACTGCTACTTTAAATGTTGTATTTTTATTATAATTAGCGGCCTTCTTGACAATTTGCTATAGTTTTTTGGCTTCGTATCCTCTATTCCAATGTTGCATCCTTTAATTTTTTTGCTACAAATATCCTGACACACCGCAGGACGAGAAGCATGTGTCTCTGTCTTTTCTCCTTAGCTTATCTTCACTATATGTTTTTTGTGTGCCGTCGTAGGTTAGCTGGAATAAATGATTTTGTGGTTAGTGGTTGTAGTCCAATTAAATAAGTCGGCAAATCAAAATTTTGAGGTAAATACTTGAATTTTTGATATAACTTACTTTGATGTATTAGAACACGATTAATGAAAGAAATTTTTTTCTGAACCCCCGGGAAGGGGTGGAAAAAAAAAAATAAAGTGTTTTTTCAAAATTACTCAAAATATGTAAAAGCTAGTAAAAGAGTTTCAAACAAAAATTGTAAACCATGAAATTTTATATAAAAATGATCTCTAGACTTTTTTTGGTATTACTAAAATTAACGGAGTTAGGCTGGTTAGAAATTAATGGATGATATGTACAACTTTAAAAAATCATAGCGTGCTGAAAAGTTAATGAATTTGAAAAAATTTTTTTTCTATTTACTCAGAAAAATATAAACATTCGTTTCAGAGAAATGGATTTTTTTTTTAAATTGTTAATAAAAAAGTTATAAAAATTTTAATTTTCTTATTTTCAATTAGAACCACTTTGAACGGTGAAACGAATTTTTTTTTATATCATTCTGTTCATTATTTAATATATTGAATATCTGTTTTTGAAATTTTTTTTTACCCACATTTTTGAGCAGGTATGAATTTATTTACCTGTTTAACTTTTTTCCAAACGTAAGACACTGCTCTTGTGACGTCACGATAACTGAAAAGAAATAAAGAATGCGTGCGACAAAGATAAAATGGTTTCGTAGCTGCTGCGTTGCCTACAAGACGCGTATACGTCACATCTATACTGCCGTCATAAGTCATAAGGAGAATAACTCATCTGTAAATTGTCGGTTGGCGAGGAAAGTAACAAAGGCGTTTGTTTTTTTCCCAACTAGTAAATATTAATTAAGAAAATCATGTAGCTGCTTTTTATCCACTTATGTTTTTGTACTTTATAATTTTTTAATAATTTTTTTAACTGCAGAACTCTTGGGTGCTCATATATTATTAGAATCTCATTTATGACAAATATCTAGATGCGACTTTTCACCTTATGACGGCAGTAAGGGCAACCGCGAGTGACGTCACAACTAACTTCAAAAAATATGTGTTTCTTAAGATTTAAGAGTATTACGCAACTATTATTAAAATTTCTGCCTGGTTCCCGTATTTTCAACTATAATCTAGTTCAGTGTAATGTTTATGAAGTTCTAAATACTTTGTCCCAATAAAATAGGACTCTTTTTGTAGGTTGGAAATCTAACCTGTAATTAGCAGTCTATTTCTATTAATCAACAATATTGAAAAATTATTTACGCGAATTTGTAAATATTTGCTTAGAGCCAGTACCGGCTCCAAGCTAAAAATGCGTATACAAACATTAAAAATGAGAATAAACTTGAAAAACTTAAAATTTAAGGTTATGTTGGATACATGATGCAGATGCCCGATATCTCAATGCAGCGGTTGTGAATGTTTTGGTGAATAAATGAAAATTTTAAACGAATTTGAGTGAATTTTTTTTGGATCATTAATTTCAATTTTGAATGAAATAAAAATGACATTTAAAAAAAAATGATGGATACATTTCCATTAAAATAGATCATTGGTATTAGTCTATTCCTAATCAAAATAAAAATAAACAGTTTAAAAAATAAAATTGGATAAATTAAATAATAAATAATAATAATTGAACCATTTTTTGGATGGATGGATAATAACAATTAGAAGAAAATAATTCATTCTTAAAACAAAATGTATGATCCATTCTATATTAAATTAATCTTATGAAAAGTTAAAATAAGAATTACTAAAAACAAATTTGTTAACAATTTTTAGGAGCATTTGTTCACCAAAACATACACCACCGCTGCATTGAGATATATAGACTAGTTCACAAGTTCAAAGCCGTGTTAATGCTTAATAAAGCTCGTGAAAATATGAGTGAGGGCTCATTGGATTCGGAATGACACCTAGAAAAATGTGCAAAAGTTCCAAACTCGCATATAAACAATTGCAAAAGTTATAAACAAATGAAGATTGAAAAAATAACGAGTTTCGTTTTTTGCAAATAACTCGAAAACTAGTAATATTTAAGAAAATTTAAAGGAGAATTTTTAAAGAGGAATGAATTTCAAATAAAAAAGTCCCAACTCCCGAAACTCTATGTCTATTATTAATAATTTCAATTTAATGTTGGAAATGGAGCTCTGCGCGGCGAACACTAAGCCGTTACGATGCTCTGAAACCGGCCGTAATAAGTAAAAATATTTTTTATGTTATTAAATATTAATTTAAATTTTTTTAAAAAATATGGTATTATTTAGACACTTAAAGGAACAATATCCCGTTGGAAAAAAATTGTTTCACCGAGTTTTCATAAAATGAGCCTATTGTTGTTTTGAGTTTTGCTCGAAAACTATGCATATTTCCTATAAACACGTCAATAGAAAAGTTGTTGAGAATTAAATTTCCAATCGAAATGGCACCTTCAGAAGTCAAAATATTTTTTTTTACAAAAATACGCCCAGAAAACAACAAAAAAAAATGCAATTTTTAGTTTTTTTAAATTTTAGCCTGTAACTTTTTTCGGGTACATTTAGGCATAGACATTGCTGCATAAAAAAAGCTGGCGTTTTACCGTTAAAATGATTATTAACGGGTAAAACGTCAGCTTTTTTTTATGCAGAATATCTATGCCTAAATGTACTCGAAAAAAAGTTACAGGCTAAGACAAAAAAAATGCATTTTTCCGTTTTTTTTTGTTTTGTTTGCTGGGCGTATTTTTGTAAAAAAAAATTGACTTCTGAAGGTACCATTTCGATTGGAAATTTAATTCTCTACAACTTTTCTATTGACGTGTTTATAAGAAAAATGCATAGTTTTCCAGTAAAACTCAAAAATGTGAAAAGTTGACCTTTTTACTTCGATCTCAAAAACGCACCTTTAAATGGTAGCACTCAGCGGTTTTCTTATATTTTGGGGTCAATTGAACATAAGAAACAATAAAAACCCTTTAACGTTTTAGTTCCTTTCAACCCTCTTTTTTTGGACATAGACAATAGCCTAAAAATATTGTGATTAAAAATTAAAAAATTTTCTTTAAACATTTTTTTAAATTGTTTATAATATTTTGTTCCATTGTTTCATTATTTAAACAAATTACTAAGAACAAAATTTATTCTTAAACTTTATTATTTAAGAGAAAAAATTTTTGCTGTTAATTTATTTGTTTATTTAATAAACAATTTGTTATTAGCAATCGTCGAATGTGTTTATATTCGTAAACAACCGTATACATAAACATGTTAAATTTATTTTTCTTTTTACATGTTTATGTATACGGTTGTTTTTGTTTTTTTTTTGTATCTAACAACATTCGGCGATTGTTAATAAAAAATTATTTATTAAATAAACAAATAAATTAACAACAAAATTTTTTCTGTTTTTCGTCTTGTAGAGAATTGCAAATAATAAATTTTAAGAATACATTTTTTTCTTAATGATTTGTTTAAATAATGAAAAAAAGAAAAACATTATTATGAACAATTAAAAAAAAATTTAAGACATTTTTTTAATTTTTAATCACAATATTTTATAATAAAATGGCAAAAAAATTTTTATAAGGTCTCCATGAAGCGAAATAATTTTAGTGGCTTTTGTTTAACAATTATCCGACTTGAAATATAAACGTAAACTCTAAAAAAAAAATTGTTAATTAACAATAGGCTCATTTTATGAAAAATTGGTGAAACATTTTTTTGTTCCGTTAAGTGTCTAAATAATACCATAATTTTTTAAAAATTTTAAATTAATATTTAATAACATAAAAAAATATTTTTACTTATTACGGCCGATTTCAGAGCATCGTAACGGCTTAGTGTTCGCCGCGCAGAGCGCTGAGAGATAGAGTTTCGGGAGTTTGGCTTTTTTATTGGAAATTCATTCCTCTTTAAGAATCGTTCTTTCAATTTTCTTAAATATTAATAGTTTTTGAGTTATTTGCAAAAGACGAAACTCGTTATATTTTCAATCTTCATTTGTTTATAACTTTTGCAATTGTTTATGTGCGGGTGTGAAACTTTTACACTTTTTCTAGACGTCATTCCGAATTCAATGAGCCCTCACTAATATTTTTACGAGCTTTATCAAGCATTAACACGGCCTTGAACTTGTAAACTAGTCTGCATCTGCATCATATACCTAACATAACCTTAAATTTTAAGTTTTTCAAGTTTATTCTCATTTTTAATGTTTGTGTACGCATTTTTAGCTTGGAGCCGGTACTGGCTCCAAGCAAATATTTAAAAATTCACGTAAATAATTTTTCAACATTCTTGATTAATAGAAATAGACTGCTAATTACAGGTTAGATTTCCAACCTACAAAAAGAGGCCTATTTTATTAGGACAAGGTGTTTAGAACTTCATAAACATTACACTGAACTAGATTTTAGTTGAAAATACGGGAACCAGGCAGAAATTTTAATAATAGCTGCGTAATACTCTTAAATCTTAAGAAACACATATTTTTGAGGTTAGCTGTGACGTCACGTGCAGATGCCCTATAGATGTGACGCATGCGCGTCTTGTAGGCAACGCAGCAGCTACGAAACAATTTTATCTTTGTCGTATGCATTCTTCATTTCTTTTCAGTTATCATGACGTCACAAGAGCAGTGTCTTACATTTGGAAAAAAACTAAGCAAGTAAATAAATTCATACCTTCTTGAAAATGAAGGGTAAAAAAAAATTTCAAAAGCAAATATTCAGTATATTAAATAATGAACAGAATGGTATAAAAAAAAATTCGTTTCACCGTTCAAAGTGGTTTTAATTGAAAATAATTCTATTAACAATTTAAAAAAAAAATCCATTTCTCTGAAACGAATGTTTATATTTTTCTGAGTAAATAGAAAAAAAAAAATTCAAATTCATTAACTTTTCAGCACGCTATGATTTTTTAAAGTTGTACATATCATCCCTTAATTTCTAACCAGCCTAACTCCGTTAATTTTAGTAATACCAAAAAAAGTCTAGAGATCATTTTTATATAAAATTTCATGCTTTACAATTTTTGTTTGAAACCTCTTTTACTAGCTTTTACACATTTTGAGTAATTTTGAAAAAACACTTTATTTTTTTTTTTTCACCCCTTCCCGTGGGTTCAGAAAAAAAATTCTTTCATTAATCGTGTTCTAATACATCAAAGTAAGTTATATCAAAAATTCAAGTATTTACCTCAAAATTTTGATTTGCCGACTTATTTAAGTGGACTATTGGTTGTATGGCTAATGCCAAATGCAAAAAAAATGAATAAATCATTAATACATATCATTATTTCATAAACTGATATATACATATTTATAAAAAACACTCAATGCAAAAAATAAAGAAACGTTGGTTTTGAAATCAAAACACAAAGCACAAAGAGTGTCCAATTACCATTTCCTTAGGCTGTTTATTATTTATTCCCAGGTAAACGATTTATTGACCAACATTGACATTATCCTAATAACAAAAATGCATGTTGAATATTTATAAACGTTCAGTCATTACAATTAAAACTAATTAACAGATGTTTTTCCTGACGAATTTGGTATAATAATAGCAATTTTATAAAATATATTAATAACATTAGTTTGGAACTTGTTTTGGTTGAACGAAAAATTAAAAACGACCAATTAAGCAGGTATTCAAAATTAGATAACACATTGCATAAAGGCTTATTTGAAGATTCCGAAACACATATAAAAAGGCCATAAAGAATTAAATTATAACCAACTGGTCCACCTGTACCTGCCCGCTCGATGTTGACCATCTCATTTTTATTTTTATAACGACTACTGGTTTTATATAAAAAGTGTCATTGCGTCCACTTTAATTTGAAAATACTGTTTATAAAATTATTCATAAGTAACTCAGCTTCTCTTCACGAAGAGATGCAACAAAGCAGGACCACCGGATTTGCATTGGGCTGGACAGAGATGGAAACTGAGGCCGTGGAGCAGATATTAGAATTTTGTACCGACCGGCTCGAACTATTGTAAAAGACGGTAGAGGAAATAAAAAATAAAGTTGAGTCACACAATCATAGCCTGTATATCTCCATAGAGAAATACAAAAGTTTGATGAATATGGGAGAGAAGGTGCACAGGTGTTGGGGAACAAAATGAATATTTTATATGCTTCTGAATGAGTTAAATTTTAATGGAAACAACAATATGTGAAATATGTGCTGGAATTTCCGTTGCCACCTAATATTGCGAGGGGTTAAAAGTTAATTTCATAAATTACAAATTAGAAAGTGATAGTGGCAACAAAAACAAATAAAAACTGTCAATACAGCATTCCTGGGATGGATATATTACCGAATGATTTCTATATCTTTGATTGAAAATGAAATTCCTTAATAGATACTCTCTAAATTAGATATTTGGGATGTCTGAATGTTCGATTTGATCAGAATGTTAATTTTCGTAATAGTTTTATCTATTCTTTACCGTTGCGTGTTCCCGTTCTTTTATGGCTTGTCAAATTTATAGTAATTGTGATATCATGTATTTGATAAGGCGCTAATATAAAACTCGTATAATATATTCATATTCCCCGTAAATATACGTATACGAACGAAGAACAATTTTTATATTACAAAGTGGTGGTAATCTTAATGAAAAACGCATTTTAATAATAGACAAATCGTTGATGGTGGTATCTTAATTGGCCATGTTTTGTATAATTTGTTGTTAATAAAAATCTTAAATAAATAAAATGTGATAAATTATTGATTTATCTAAATTTTCTTCAAAATGACACCAGATTCGTCAATTTTCTGCTCTTTTTGGCTTTTATAACAATTTAAACCATGACGTTATACATATCTAAATTGCTACTTTTTCTGTATATCGGATGTCAACAGATCACTTTCCGGCAGCCATTTGTTCAATTTTTAACAGAACGAGCTGAAACTAGGCATGTGTCACATGTTACCAATATCAAAATGACATTTTTTTATCCATCTGTCAAGTTTCAACGACTTTCGGTTTCACCGGAAGTGATCACTACTTTTGATTTTTAAATGGGGCACCCTGTATATTTTTACATTTTTGGAATCTACAAGACATTCTGCATATGACTGTGTTAATGTTACGACTCCTTCCGCCATTTTGAATTTTTTGCAGCCAACTTTAATTTTCAGTCCAGTGTGCCGTGACCCACTGTTCATAAAAAATTGGAAAAAAATACATATTGAATGTTTTTGTTGTCAATTTGTGCCATAGAGAGGTCGAAAGTTGATAGAATCATTTTTTCGAAATTACTCAAAATTGTCAAAAGAAAGTATATCACTTTCATACTACAGCCACAGAAGACTTATTACCAGAAGCGACACTTTGGCTTCCGGCCCAAATTGAATATTTGGCCCTGTGTCTGAGGCAGCCATCTTCTTGGTGATATTATTGTCAACCTATAATTTCTTTCCCGTGATTGATTGTTGCAAGTTTGCAACTTAATTAACAATTTTTGTAGTTCTGTACGTGTTATGGGTACAAAATGTGCAGTGGCGCAGCCAGAAAATTCGTCGGGGGGGGGGGGGGGGGGGCGCAATAGAACCGGCCTCCCCGGAGGTTGAGGGAAACTTTTCAGCAAATGGTTAAAAATGGATGTGTATAAATTCCTCTACTAGATAATATGGGCATTAATTACAAAATATTAATTTCAAGAGATAATTTGGATACTGCCTTTAGTCCCTTCAAATTAGTCAAGAAATCGCTGTTTTATGGAAAATATTCCCACAGATGAGACCTGTAAGAAGTGAAGTATTTGGGTTACCTAATCATAATTTTCACTCCCCGCAGTTCTAAAAAAGGGTGGTTTTTGATAAATGTATACATATATATGAATTTTAACGTTTTTTCGTCTTTTTCTCTATTTTGAGGAAAAACTATGCATTTTAGTGAAAAATATCAAGAGAGCAAAGTTGTAGAGCATAAAATTTCCTACAAATTTACAAATCTACCATTTTTTTTTCGAATTTCGCTTAGTTTCGCCGCTAGAGGGCATGAAAGAAACAAATATACATATAGACTTTTGCGCCTTTTTTAAATTTTGAGCCAAAATTATGCATTTTTATGAAAAATTACGTGGGATTAAAGTTGCAGAACATAAAATATATATATATATATATATATATATATATATATATATATATTAGGGGCAATTGCCCCCCCCCCGAGAAAAGTATTTGTTACGTTTTCAAGGCGATAAATTTTTTTTACATTTTTAATAGGATTCTCTGTATGAGGTGAAAAAAATTTTTTTTTGGATTTTCATTTGCACCCCCCCCCCCCATGAGGCGAAAAAATTTTTTTTTCTGATTCCTAAAATTTTTTGTAGATGTTAGTGCCCCCCCCCAGTAACCTTTCTGGATCCGCTCTTGTCCTCAAAATAGAGAAAAAGATAAAAAAACGCTAAAATTCATATATATGTATATATTTCTCTTTTTTAGAACTGCGGGGGGTGAAAATCGTGTTTAAACAACTCAAATACTTCACTTTCTACAGGTCTCATAACTGTGGGAAAATTTTCTTAAATATTTCCTAATTTGAAGGCACTATTTGTGCTAATAGTCTTCTTTATTTTTTCGGTCATCGAAGATGGCTGGGGGGGGGGCATGCCCCCCCCCCCCCCTGGCTGCGCGCCTGAAAAGGTGAACCGAGTAGGTTATTAGTGGCTGCTCAAGCAGAAAACAAAGACAGTATGCTCTTTTAAATTTCCCTCTTAAAATACCACAAAAGAGATGGCCGACGGTCGCTCCTATTTACCAATGTAAGAACAACAGAGTGTCGTTTCTGTGCTACAGCTAAATGTAATTTTTCAATATCAATCTAACGATGGGGGGCGAGCGTAGAGGCGACTTCAATGTGAATGTCAATCGATATTCCGTTGAAGCAACGTCGAGCGCGGTTAGTACTTGGATGGGTCACCATCTTGGGAAATACAGCGTTCTCGTCCCACCTTCTAGCGGCTTGTATATCAGTGTATGCACGGAAGTTACGTAATTTCAGACGAGGACTACGTAGTGGATATACCATCCTTCGGAGGGGATGTAAAGCAGGCGGTCCCTTGTCTATTAAATGTTTAGCAAGTAAAAGATCCCTACTCTTCTTAAGGTTCGGTAAAATTTCCAGGTTGGGGGTAGCTCCTCTCCTGGCATCGGTGATAGGCCCTGGTATCGGAAATAGGCCGACGTTAAATAGTTAAAAAAAAAAAATTAACGATGTATTACATCACATCCTAGTGAGTCAATTTCTGTGAAAGTTTTTGATTTCATGATTACCAACTAACTTAAACACTTCGATCATGAATCTAAAGCTACTTAACTGAAAGCTACTTTGCCAGTTTTTACTTTTTGTAAGGCTGACTCCCTTTCTGATTTCAATATTGCATATTCGCGTTCATAGACCTGCTGCCAGTTAGCTTCTATCTCAGGATGGCCATCTTCGAAAAGCTTTTCACAATATGGACGCCAAACCTTAATAACCAGATCCCTTCATTTCCTAGAGCACCTATGGGGTCTTTGACCGAGCGCGTTTTAGTTTAAATTTACGTGTAATCACCTTTATGTTCGGAAAAGATTCTTTTATTTTTACGTGTAAACACCCTGGATTGTGAATCCGGAATTTAATAACTTAAATACTAACAACAACAAACAATTACTTTACTAATATTACACTGAGTACTACAATTAAACAATTAAGTCACTTGATCACTTTGCTTACTTCTTTCATCTTTCTGAACGCGTTATCTCAATTGAACTGAACTGCGCGACGACTCGCTCTTTGTATATACTCCTGGGTAATGGATTCTAGATCTCTCTACATCATTCTACGATGTTCCAGTAGATGTCACTACGTTCCTTGATATTTTTAGATTGACACTGCGCGCACCATCTCTGGGACGATAGCAGAACTAACTGACTAACTTGGTTTTCTCTTACTAATACATAGAACTTGGAGGAAATTCTTATGGATGGGGTACAAAGCTTGTAACTCTAGTTACTCCAGTTTTTACAGACGTTTTGTAGATAAGAATTCTTATCTCTTCGACAAAGAGTTTGAACTCTCCGCCTCAGTCCATTGCAGTGTACTCTGCTGATGCCGAGGCAGTGTTAACACCTTGAGCCTTTAGGCTAACATGTTTTGGTAATATATTTAATTTATTCTAGTAAACACCAATTTTATAAAAGGTGTTTATATAAGGTTTTAATAAAATGATAATAGATGGGCCCTGGATTGGCCTTTCTTCACCTCAACATCTTTTGTATAACTAGTTTTTCCCCAAGATTCCAAGACTTTGTACAAAGCTTGTGATTTTCCTGGGAGCTAAATTCCCTACGTCTTCAGGCGTTATGCCGCCTGTTCTAGGTACTTTAACCTAATGCGGAGTAGTACTTTGCATTCACAAAGTATATGGTCCCGCGGTCTCAGTTACAGATTCACAGTATCTGCAACTGTCATCTTCTGCCGTGCCCATGTTTTGAGATGATATCTCGAGGGGTAATGGCTAGTTAGAAGGCCTATGATCAGGTCGTACTTTTCGTGTTCGGGAAGACTTGTGCATTCTTTGTCGAATAGGTTATAAATCTTTCGCTTGTCTTTGGCTTGGAGTATTCCTGCAGTAGGACTTCTTTTGTTCCTTTTCCCATTTTTGGATCTCCTCCGTTATGTGTCCCTTAGATAAGCCACAGAACAGTTCGGGTCCGAAAAATGGGGCTTCAGTTCCTTTTCTTGCAAGGCTGTCAGCTAGTTCATTCCTTTTATTCCCTTGTGCCCTGGCACTCACATCAAGGTAACCTTGTTGTTTTTTGTCAGTTGTTTCAGGGATTGTCTGCATTCCCAGGCAATTCTAGACTCGAAGGTATAGGACTTGAGAGCCTTTTGTGCTGCCTACCTTCGAGTGCCTCTATTTAGGCATTCCTGGACACACTGGTCTATGGCATAGATTTCTGCCTGAAAGATGGCTGGGGTGTTACCAAGGGCCTGCATTTAGGCCCCGCTACGCCCACACCAACCCCTCCATTTATCTTGAATCCATCTGTGTACCAGATGTGTAACTCTTTCTCCAACCGCAGTACTTCGGCCCTGTTCGCCTGACGGCTTTCAATCAGCACATCAAACAGGCAGTTAAAGTCATGCTTGATTGGCATTGAGTCGTGGGCTTGGTCATGGATTTAAATTGGATTAGCTTCAGAATTCTTAAGTGGCCGACCAGGTCGCCAGGTCTGAATTTAAGTGCCTGGTGTTGCCTTAGGGCACTAAGTGCTGCCTTTTTTCTCACATGCAAATGCAGAGGAAGTAAGTACAGCATTGCCTCCATAGCAAGGTTTTGATAAGAAGAGTTAATGATTTTTTTTACAATTTTTTATAAAGTCAAATATCATTTGGTGTAGTATATATACCTGCTGAATTAAAATCGAAAAGAAAATGCCTCCAAATTCATTTGATCATTGATGTGGAGTTCCTGATAACAAATGCAATATTTATTACACCATCAGCCTCAACAAACTATTTTTTAAATATACAGAAAATATACCATAGAAATAAACCAATTCAGTAGTAAATTCTTTATTGAATATTTAACGTTCATTCAACATGATACCTAGCGTGAGGAAGGTACGAGTTTCCCCGCTTTGCGACAAAACACGAAAATATGCAATATTTTAATTGCCAAAGGCTTTTGTGTAAATAGAAAATATACCTATATTCACCCTTTTTGTTCCTTGTATACTTGTATCAATTGCTACTGATCATTAACCCTTTCCGCATGTAAACACTGTTTCTTCCTTGTTTCAGGCATATAATTCAGTAAAACTGTCCGGATGAGTACGATTTTTAAAATTAAGCAATAAATAAAATTTAAAACATTTTCTTTTTATTAAGCGTTTATTTTATTATTTTTTAAAGCAGTAGGAGTAGATGAGTAGATATATTTTTTACTAGTTTGTTTTCTGTAAACGTAGCTTTTCAGGCATTTCTAAGTTGCGGAATTTTGGGAAATAGTTTTCAATGCATTATTTAAAATTAGAGAAACTACAAATTTATTATGAAAAGTAAATACAGTTTATATACATGAAATATAAAAATAATCATATTTGGAAAACAACTAATTAAAAACATTAAAAATTTTAATTTATACATAGGTAGCAAAATACATTAATTAATTAACAAAATCCGTTAATCTTCTTTTGTTATTAGCAAAACATAATTTTTTTTTGTATCTTTGTAATTCATGGGGGGGGGCATCCCCCCCCCCGTAAATCCGCCACTGCCCAAAAATGATATGAATAAGGAAAAAAACTTGGGATATTGACTTGTGACTTTTTCTTAGTTTTTCTGTTTTTCTTGTTGGTATCCTCCCCCACATGTGAGGAGCTTCGTTTCAAAACGCAATTTCTACAAAAATTTCGCTATTGACTTAGAGATGCCATTGCGATCTATAGATTGAAAGCTACTGATTTACGAGATAAAACTTTTCAAGACGCAATTTTTGCGCTGTATAAATATACATTTTGGTATAGTTTCTTTTCAGAGCGCAATTTCTGCAAATAAATTTCAGTTCAAATCGCAATTTCTACATTTTCCTTTCAAAACGCATTTTCTGCACTGCCAGTAGTTTTATTTATGTACGAATAATTTAGTATTTAGTGTTTACTTTAATATCCTGGTAGTTAGTAGTGTGAAATAATGGATTGTTGGATGTTTCTTTTCATTGCCTAATGTTCATTTTTATAATAAAACATAAATATATAACGTTTTTTCTCTTCAAAATGCAATTTCTGTTACTTTTTTTTTCAAAACGAAATTAATGTCTGCTTTCTTTTCAAACTGCAATTTCTTTTTAGCAAACATTTTTTTTTGCTAAGATAATAAGTGATGATTATTAATTATGTGACGATTTAAGAGTCTGTGACATTTACCTCAAAGGAACAGTTTTTGATAAATGTTGAATAAGAACAAAAATATAAAAATAATGTATGTTGCTGACGCTTCGGAAATAGAATATGTTTCCTTTCTCAAAGCTTTGTTGCGAAAATGTTTATGTGCGGTGTTTATTAAATTGCTTTAGTCACTCGATTAGCAATTTCGTAGTTCACTCAATTGTCTTTTCCTGTATTGTCTTGCAATCGTTATGTTTAAAAATTAAGAAAATGAGAGCATTAATAATATGTTCGTTATGTGCAATATTCATAGATACTTACTACTTCCACAGAACTGTTGATATGTCTAGTTGATAATTTAATTTTAAACAATGTTAAGTTTGTTAAGTTCTTCTTTTAACATTGGTAATCAGGTTGTGCAAACATCTACGGAACAATTCGACAAGCATTTATTCTCATTCAATAATAGTGTAGCTGATCCTTTAATTTTTCTTTTCTTGCTATCTGTCTCTTTTGTCAAAATTTTAGCCGAGTCCCAGTTTCTTTTATGTCCGTTCTCCCAAACGTGTTCGCAAACCTTCGATTTCTAAAATCTAAGATTTGTGAAGATTGCGTAGCATCTATAAATATTGAATATAATAAATACATTCTTAAAGCTGTGTATTAATACACACAGCACATAAACATTTTCATAATTAAACTTTAAGAAAGGAAACAGATTCGGTTTCTGAAACGTCAACAAAATACATTGTTTTAATATTTTTATTCTAATTCATCATTTATGAAAAAAAAAAAAACCCTCCAACTGGTCCTTTGACGTAAAAGTCACACGTGTAGAGATTATTTTCCAGTAAAATACTGAATAATTGTATTATTTCGTAGATTTCACGAAGATTGTTTTAGAAGTAAATACATGTGGCGGAGGATCTCAACAAGAAAAACAGAAATTGGCATAAGTATTCACTAGTCAATAATCAACACATAAAAATAAGTTTAACTCACAACTCCATACCAGGTTTATTGCCGTTGGCGTCACAAATCAAAATAAACATTTGAAATTTTCTTTTTAAAGTAATCTGTCGTCCATCGAGGTAAACCGGTGTGTTTCGAACTAGCTAATAAGCCTTTCCGTTCGCGTTTTAATTTTTCCTGCAAAAAATTACGTGAGCCTGGGCAACTGATTTAGTACTTTAATTTTTATGTGTCTTCATAGCATCAAGCCTTAGATTTCTTAAATGTATATATAATGAATTCGAAAAGCAAAAGTGGAAAATGGTGATTGGTCATTGTTATATTTCCAATGTTAATATCGTTCAGAGGAACATCGTTGCATTGATATTTTCTCTTATTAGAAGTTGATACCAACTAATCCCAGGCAGAACACGTACGTTGTTACGACGTCGATTATAAGTAACTTAGAGACCACAACGTCTACTGACCTAAAAACGACAACGATTAAACGTACTGATATGTACGTATTTTCGTTTTCACAAAATACGTCATTTAGACATCCGTTTTAAGTCATATATATCGCAGAAAAACAATTTTAATTAAATTTAATCAAACCATGATGTGGTTAAAAATAAACGATAGATCCTACCCAGAACGACGTCAGTTAAACGTAATTACGTCATTTTCCTTCATCACCATATATGGGAATTTTATACTCGGCTGTTTGTTTGGAATTACAATAATCTATTAAGCTGAAATTGTATATAATACAGCTAAAAAGCGTTTTCAGTCATTATATTTCAATCAAAATTGTTAGCACGAAAGAAATAGATTTTCACACATCATCGTGTTGGTAGCACTGCCGGCAATATAGAATATAACTAGAAACAAACATATGTTGGCCTTGCCTACGTCCTATAGATGTTTGCTTCGCGTTGCCTGTTGAAGCCTTACATTTGTAAAAAAATCTTGACTACCTTCGATGTATGTATTAGAGATTATTATTAATGGGTTATTAGGGTCGGTTTTAGGGCCCCGTTACTTTCTGTCAACGTTAAACGTGGTTAAACTTTAACCGTCGGCCAAATCATTGAAAGTACAATTGTTTCCATGGTAACTGAATTGGTTTGACCACCGTTTAATCGGGACCGAAAGTAACGGCCCTTATAGGTTCAGATTAAACTAAAGTTTAACTAGAAGTTCCACCTTTTCACCTTTTTGACATACTTTTAAATTGTGCGCCTTGTTGGGCCTTACTTTTCTGTGAACGTGTATGAGTCCTTTTGTGTCAGTCTAAGCGCTGATGCCTTAAATATGTTAGGTATGTCCTAAATTAATTGCCTTTTGATAATTTTTTTCCTAAGTCGAAGTTCTTATTTATTCTTTGACTTAGGTCCATTCTGGGAGGTTCTATAACAATAACACTGACGATCTTGATAAACGCTTATAAAACGGTATTTTGCAAAACACTAAAATATACAATTTAAATCTCTTGAGTGAATCTTAAAGTTAAACTTTAGTTTAAACTGAACCTATAAAACCGGCCCTTAAAGATAAAGATTGTAGTATGTTTTTCAGTAACAATTGAATTTAAGGAAGAAGATGGCGGTGCTTTGATTTGCTGCGTTATGCTGCCATGGGTCAAGAAATGGGGCTCACGATATGATAATGTCAATAAATATTTTTTTATTATATATATATTTTTTATTTAACAACTTGATCAAGAGCTATTTTAAATGTAAGTAGTGTTATCATAAAGATATTAGCTTTTAAGACAAAAAATTTTTAAATCTCTGTAATATTAAATGGATTAGTGATGTCAACAATTTTTTATCTACCAAAATTCATTGTGTAAATCTATTCTGCTGTTATTATATTTATTTTAAAGTAAACATTCAGACCTGGTATTTTGATGTATTGTACTGAAAAATGATGAAATTAGCAGGACTTTAATGATAATGATAATTTAATGACTGAAACAATGAATTTTGTTAGAAAAGAAAAGTTGATCAATCATCAATTCAGTTAATATTATGACAATTAAAAGTACTAAATATATGGGAGGAGAGGGGATGTGTTTTTTTTTACTAATCTGTCCCAAAAATATACGTCGATTAGGCTACCATTTACGTCGCAATAACATCGAATTAACGTCACCTTCGACGTTTATTTGACGTCCTTATTCGACGTCAGTAATGGACGTAAAATCACCGTCATCGAGGACGTCAAATGGACGGCTCGGATGACGTTGACTAGAAGTTATAATGGCGTATGTGTTCTGCCGGGGATATTATTACCCCCGGAATTGCAGCAATTAAACAAACATAAACACACCACATATAGTAGACAACCCCCAAATCCAAAGCTAAGGCTGTCCGGGAGGGGGTTACACATTTCAAAAAACGCAGACATACATCCATACCCACCGGTATTGTCAGTACTGGGGCTGGGGCTCGAACTCAGAACGCGATAGACAATCGGTCAGTATATTCGCCACTCAATACGCCTTTACCGACTGAACTACCGTGCCGCTGAAGATATATTAAGAAAGTTAGTACAGAAAAGTATGACGGCAAATGGTTAATGTACAACTCGTCTTCGGAACTACTCGAACTTCAAAAATGTACATCTCGGAGAAATTTTGTCGTAGAGAGATGAGTGAAAAACCAAAATACGCGTAATTTCGAAGCTACAATTTTCTTCGATACATTCTTCATAACTGTTAAAGATATTTAGTTGTTTATGAAAAATAGTTTTGCTCCACTTATCACTTTTCTCTGAAGGCTAATGAACAGTTCTGCTAAAATTAAATATGGGCAGTTTTATTCATAATTAAAGTGCTATTTTTACTGTACTAATACAGCATGTCGAAGGACAAGAGACATGAGAAATTTACTAACCAAATTCTTCGTCCGTCGAAGGCCTACCAAAGGTGTCCGGTCATCGGTGTGTACGAATTCCAATAAATTCAGCTTAGGTCCGCTTAATCCACGGTAGCCGTGTCTGTAATGCGCCGAGCAGTGGTATCGGCAACGCACTGACCACAGCAGCCCAGAGTGTGTGAAGGCTACAGATGTGATTTATTTCTCCCATTGTTGACCTGGCTACGCTTGTGTATTTTTAACTGTCACCTTCTCTCGGGCCTTCCATCCTTCGACTACTATAAGTTAATATCAGGGTAAGACTGGCGTATGTAGATTCGGTTGTGTGTCATCATTAAAATTTTACATGGACACAGGTGCTTGTTCGGCTCGCAACAGTGGATTGATGAATCCTGAAGAAAACAAATCAAATTAACAAAATGGTCTAAATTATTATGAAACTATTAAAGTCAAATATTTTGTTTATTAAGACAAGGCTTTTGTACTGTTAAATCAAATATTGCCTTTAATAGAAAAACGGGAAGTGTTATACATGTCAAGGTATTAGTATAGTCCATCACAACGTTGCTAATATAAATTAGATTGAATCTATTCCCTGTGAGATCATTTCTTATAGTTTGCCTACAGCCTTTTAATTTTCTTCTTATTCTTATAAAATATTTTCTTTGAAATTAATGCCTTAGTTTCAGCAAGCACGGATGAGCTCATGCGTCTGTTAGATAAGCTTCGAATAATACGCTCTGAGTGCGGTTTAAGTATACAAGGTGTCTAACTTAAAACTTCCGGGGCCATTTTCGCGATAACTAAAAAAATATTTGAATTCTGTAAAAAGTATGAACTAGAATGTATAAGGTGACTGGAAATTGAACGTATTCCTTTGAAGGGATTAAAGTAGAGCTAATTTGTAGTAAATTTAATCATGTGTTTAGTTCTCGAGATAATCGGGTATCAATTTTTCTTTGAAAATTTCTGGTTTTCAAGCAAAAAATTAAATATAAAAAAATAAAAATAAATCCTCAAAATTACTGTAACATTTGAAGTAGCGGGTCTAAATTCATACATGACGATAAAAAAAATTGATATTTTAGTTTACATGGATGTGATTTTCTCCAAAAAATTGTATGACACTTACTATACAAATTGTTTAAATTACTTCGTTGTATAATTAGCTATCCAACAAAATACACATGTTGCCAAAAATCACACGCATTTGGAAAAAAACTGCGATAAAATGCTTAGGTAGTGCGTTGTAAAGAGTGACCGCAAGACGCAGAGAATGACAGAAATGGTCCGCGAAAACTCATGGCGGTACCTACTACTTATAATAATTAGACTACTCGACAGATATTAAGACATTCAATGGGATTCTATTTCGATAGCAGACGAGACGATTAAAAAAATCAAGTAGATCCGTTAAGGACTGCGGCCGATACAGTGTTTTCATACGTACGTATAGACCAACTGATGGAGACGTAGGACAATTTTCAATAACAAATCTAGAACTTCAGTGTCGTACTGGATCTAAATGGTCCCCCGGGCAAATCTTATCTGTGTCTCCTCTCTTTAATTTGTATTTGGTTTTTGTAGATACGAAAATTGAGAAAATTAATATCTATTGCCTGAAGGAGTTTTACACGAACTCACATGATGTCAAAAAATATCTATTGCACTACAGAGAAAATCAATTTATTAAAGATAAAGCCATAAATAACTTATAAATACAAATTCTGTATCTATTTACACGACAAAAATAATAAGAAAATAATCATGTATAATTCACCTCCTTAATAAGGATAAATAAAAAAACAACGAGAAAATCTAAAAACTATCTTCTACCACTACTAATTCTAGAGGAACAATATTATAATAATAATAATAATAATAATAATAATAATAATAATAATAATAATAATAATAATAATAATAATAATAATAATAATAATAATATGTCTTAGTATCAGCACCGACTCCGACAGATCTGGTCTTCAGAACTGTCGGGGAAGAACAAGGTGTCTGCTACCAATATGCTTGCCGTTCCGATCCTTCTCTACTCCTTTGGGGTAGTGAAATGGAGTCGAGAAGAGTTGCGTCAACTCGACGTAGGAACCCGCAAGAAGATGCATCTCAATAGGAGCTTGCATCCTAAATCGTCCGTTCCACGGCTATACCTCCCGCGACATCGGGGAGGCCGTGGACTCTTGAGTTTGGAGAGTCTCCATGATGGGATGGTTCTGGAAGGAGCCTGTAAGGTTATCAGGAGTAGGAGCCTTTTTGTTTAAGGCAGCACAGAGAGCAGCCGATGAACTTGGTCTCTTCTTCGACGTCGAGTGGGTAAATCCCGACTCTGTCACCGAGTTGGAACCTGCTCGATGAAAAGCCCAAATAAAAGCTGCAGAACACAACATCTTTCTGCAGCTTCACACGGATAAGCCAATGCATGGAGTTTTCTATAAAAATATAGAAAACCTTGGCTTATCCGAAAGGCTGACCTTTGCCTTCTTAAGGTCAGCCGGGCTGAAGTCTGAGACCGAGGGATTCATAATGGCTTGCCAGGACGGTGTATTTAATACCCTCGTCTATCGAAGTCGTGTCATGGGTATAGAGGCCCCTGATGTTAGCTGCAGGGCCTGCCGCAGGGCGCCAGAGACTCTGATGCACTTGTTGTCGGCTTGTCCGACATATGCAGTCTCGGCCTATATCCAGAGGCACGACGGAGCATTACGAGTGCTTTATTACCATCTAAGGCACTCGTATGGGATAGACAAAACACCAGTGCTGCCTTACGCTCCGGGGGATATTGAGTCCGTTGTGGGAAATGAGAAGTGTCTGATTTATTGGAACTACTCGTTTCCCACCGTCAGGCAAATACAAGCCAACAAGCCTCACATAGTCCTCCTCGACCACCAACTCAAGACAATGTTTGTCGTGGAGTTCTCGGCACCCGCGGAGAACAACATTGTCTTGAAGGAGGAGGAAAAACGGACAAAATATCGAGATTTGCTCTTCGAACTCCACAGACTCTATCCAGACCATACTATCAAGATAGTGGTACTGATTATAGGAGCCCTCGGTGGAACGAGACACTGCTTTCGGAACTTAAGATCATACCGGCATGCCGAAATTCGGCAGAGGTCTTAGCCGGCAGAATGCAGAAGGCCGTCATCCTCGGTTCATTACGTCTGCTCAGGGCACACGATTCTCGGACCCAGTAGTCACTTACCCCACGGGTGTGGGGAGTGGCTGCCGGTACTACCAGCTCCCCTCTGTGAGGGTCGGAGCCACAGAGAAGGGTGACTGGTTTTTAACAAAAAAAAAAAAAAACAATACTTATCAAAAAATATTTGTATTCGCAGAATGGGCGAAGTTCAGTTCAGTAAGCCAACCGGCTTACCGTCTGCTCTTACACTTAACCCGTAAATATAAATTACAAAATAAACAATATAAATTAACTATTTTAACAATATGAGTTCAATTTAAACAGTATAATTATAAAAACATTATTTAAATCACTGAAAAAAAAAATACAATAATAAGGCATTGCAAAACAACAAAAAAGAAAAAAAAAGAGAAAAAGTTACTTTAGAAAACTTGCGGTCATTTTGCAATGTGGCAAGTGCTTATGACAGAAGTTTGTCTCCGCTTAAGGCCATTATGGCTCACAATTTAATACTTTAGTTGTATATCTGTGTATTTAACAAAATTTTGCGTAGTTCCAACTTGCAACTTCAATTTGCAAATGTGGAGGGAGATTGTTATAGATTTTAAAAATATTATAAGTGAAGCTCCTTTTAAAAAGAGAAGACCTGTACTTTGGCGGTGTGATCAGATTTTTATTCCTTATATTTAAATTGTGAGCGTCGCCTCGGAATATTATTTTTTTTATAAAGATAGGAAGGTTGTTTGGATTTAATGACTTTATTAAATAGACAAGTCAAGAGAAAATCTATTAGTCATGTTAAGCCAGTTACAATCCTTTAATTTATGTGATATATGTTGGAACTTTCGGATGCCAAAAATGTATCTCAAGCATGGGTTTTGTACCTTCTGAATTTTCTGCAAAGTGATAGAATCAATGCATGGCGAGAAAACTTGAGAGCAATAATTAAAATTTGACAATACTAGGGTCTCACATAAAAGAATTTTTAATTTTTTGTTTAGGTATGAGCGATGGGGATATAACAATTTTAGCTTTAAATAGGCTTGCTGTAGACACTTAGAAATATGTTCACGGTATCTAAATGTTGCATCCATAGTTAGACCTAAATTTTTAGCACTTTTGACTAACGGAATAGGGTCACCAATTTTAATTTGTAGTTGATTCTCAATCATACTACGTTTAGTTTTACTACCAAACAGCAACACCACAGATTTTAAGGGATTTATATGCAAATGATGTTGACTAGTTAAGTTAGCTATGGTACTAAGATCGAAATTAATTTTGTGTACTGCCTCGTGAATCTGAGAAGCAGAAAAGCTATAAATTAACTGAAGGTCGTCCGCATACATGTGTGCTTTACAATATTTTATATAGTGAATAAAGACACTTGTATATAAGGTAAACAGCAAGGGGCCCAATATTGAGCCTTGCGGTACACCAACAGCAACGGGCAATGGTTTTGATGTAACTCCGCCAAGTTTTACTCTCTGCGATCGATCTGTAAGGTAACTTTTTATTAAATTAATGGCATCTACCCCGAAACCTATATAGTGCAGAATGGAAAAAAGAACATTGTGGTTCAAGGTGTCAAAGGCTTTCGAGAAGTCTAACAAAACCAAGGCTGTCATTAGTCCTTTATCACTTGACTCCAGAATGTCATCAGTCACCTGCAACAGAGCTGTGGTACAGCTATATCCTGATCTAAAACCTGATTGGATATCTGGTAAAATATTATTAACAGTAATAAATTCTCTTAATTGTGTGTTCAAGATTTTTTCAAATAATTTCGACAACGTCGGTAGTATACTGATCGGTCTTAGGTGTTTGAGTTCGGAGGGATCACTAATTTTTGGAAGGGGTAAAACTAAGGCTTGCTTCCATTTATCAGGAAAATATTGCTCCAATATGCAGCTGTTTATAATATGAGTTAAATATTTAGTTATATGTGGATAGCATAATTTGATGATGTGGATATTTATTAGATCATGCTCAGTAGCCGATGATTTGATTTCATTTAATGTTTTAATTATAATGTCATCATTAATTAACCGGAAGCAAAACTGTTGTTCCAGTGGACTCATTTGGTTGTCTAAGTAAAAACGTATAATATTTACATCACTTACGTTGCTAGTAGGTATACAGTTAATGTAATAATTATTAATTAATTCTACATCATTAAGTTCAGAAGGAATATTATTGTTTTTTTACAGATTTTATATTTAAATGTTTCAATTCTTTCCAAATTTGCCTACTATTGCTTGTACTAAATTTATGTTGATAATAAGCCTTTTTTTCATTATGTATGACTAAATTAAGATAATTTCTTAGAGTTTTATAATAATTCCAATCTTTGTCTGCTTTTGTTCTTTTATATTTAGTTTTTACTTTATCTCTCAAAGTCATTATGTACCTTATATTTTCAGTAAGCCAAGGTGCTGGAGGTTTCGAAATTCTAGCTGTTTTAAATGGACAATGCAGATTAAGTAGGTTTAATATAGTATCGTTTAATATGGCTAACTTACCATCAATACTCTGCATATAAAAAATACGATCTAGAGGAGACGCCCGTAGGTCCGAAACGAATTTTTCCTTATCGAATCTACTGTAATCTCTATATGTGTGTAAAATTTGCTTAGCTTTATTTACCTTTATTTATATCGAAACTTTTGATTTCAATACTTTCGATCTATTTGCCAATGCATCAATTATCACATCATAGCCTAAATCATTGAGTAGGTCTGATTCTACATTCATAATCAAAAATGATTCTAATAAGTCTTGACGCAGCAACGATCTATTTTGATTATTTTCAATTTAGAGAATACAAGCTCACATAAAACTTGAGTACAAGATAACGTTAATAAATATTTAGATGTAATATATAAGTTACTATATGCCAACGAATATAAATTGAATTTCCATAAAAATATAAAACAGCAATACATACATCACTTTGATTTATACCATGAAATACATCGTAAATATCCGCCCCTTCTTCATTTTCCACATCTTCTGATTCAGAGGAGGAATTCAATATCACATTGCTTGATTCTAGGTCCGAAACTTTAGATACATCTATGACATTTTGTTTAAAGTTTTTCGCGAAGTGAATTAACTCTTCTGTAATTTATTGAACAGAAATTTCGGTCAGCTTTGAAACTGATATAAAGCATCATCAGGAATATTCTCACTAATCAAATCAGCAATGTCGTTGAAATTTTTAGTATCAAAATATGAAAAATCTTTGTATACTTCATTGTTTCGTGAAAATCTCATGTCTAGACTATTTGATTTACTATTTTGTATGTTTCTACTTGGAATTTCCATATTCCACCCACTTGATCTATATATATATAAAATGACTGACTGACTCACTGATCTATCAACGCACAGCTCAAACTGCTGGGTCTAGAAACTTCAACTTTTGCATAGAGGTTCCCCGAATGGCGTAGGCATCTACTAAGAAGGGATTTTTCGAAATTCGTCCCCCAAGAGGGGGAAAAGGGGGGTTGAGATTTTAGACTTTTTTGGAAACGGTTATATCTAGATGCGTGAAATTTGCCAGAAATATTTTTTGTTGAAATCTATTAGATACGGGTAAGACGAAATTTCGATTTTCGCTTTTTGAAGGGGTCAAAACGGGGGTAGTAGATGGTTTAAACACATACGGTGCAAACGGCAAAATATATCATTTTGACACTGAAAATGTCACGTCATATTATTATATTTCATATATGGTGTTATCATTTCCAATGCCTCCAATGGTTGCAAGGATTGGGAAATTTGTGAATTTTTACTTTTTTAACGAAATGGCTAAAGAAAATCTAAGTTGTACAACATACTGATGTCCCAATTGTAGGTGACGGAGCCTGTTTATTCCGTTCCCTTTCATTCTTAATGTACGGCTCACAAGAAGGTTAGTAAACAAATAGTCAGCTTTGTGTTGGACAACTGGAACGAATTTTTAATTATGTCCTATAACAGTGAGGGCAACAATTACTGCACATGAGCTGAGGTATCCGGATCTCTGAAATCGCGTAAGTCAGAGTGACAGGATCTTCTGAGGAAATAAGGAGACACGTATTCGACGGATTTCAAAAAGAGACCCCCTCCCGAACGGGTGAACAGGGAGAGGGATGTTTTTAAGCATGAAAACACTACCCACCCATGTGCTCTATTGTCGATTAAAATAATTATTTTTTTCGATGGGAAGACGGCTTCCTTAAATGCAATGAATGTGCAGTGGGTTAGTATCTCAATGTTCTTAATTCCACGCAGACGAAGTTCCACCCGAACGAAGTTCCATCCGTGCGAAGTTGCGGGCATCAGCTAGAGGGTGAAAAAGGGGGTTGAAATTTTAGGCTTTTTCGTTAGATCTAGATGCATGAAATTTGGCAAAAATATTTTTTGTTGAAATCTATTGGATACGTATACGTGTAAGACAAAATTTCAATTTTCACTTTTTGAAGGGGTGAAAATGGGGGTGGTAGATGGTTTAAAGCGCACCCGTATTTTTGAAATCGCTTAAGTCAGAGACGTGATCATTCGAGCGATGGACTCTTCTGAAGAAATAAGAAGATACGTACTCGACGGTTTTCAAAAAGAAAGGGTGAACGGGGAGGGGGAGGTTTCCTCGGAGACTATGGATGCGCAGTGGGTTTCCCCAAGTACTAAGGATACGCAGTGGGCTTCCTCGAGTATTATGGATGCACAGTGGGTTTCCTCGAGTACTGTGGATGAGCAGTGGGTTTCCTCGAGTACTAGGGATGCGCAGTGGATGTTCCCGAGCACTATGGATACGCAGTGGGTTTCCTTAAATGCAATGAATGTGCAGTGGGTTAGTATGTCAATGTTCCAATGTTCCACGTGGATGAAGTTCCATGCGGACGAAGTCGCGGGCATCAGCTAGTCAATAATAAGTCTTTTATCACAACATGCTTCACCAGGCATTTTTCTCATTTGTCTGTTTTTCACGATTGGGAATTCTGTTTCTATTATAATATCATTTTCAGATAATAAATCTTGTTCATTTACCTCAGTAATGAATTTTGTAATAGTTGCTATTATGTCGCCGTACCGATCAACCATTTTTTCTATTTCTTCTTTAGTATCATCAATTATATGAAAAGCTTGATGGAAGTTCAACCCTTCTGTTTGCAAATAATTAGAAGCTGGAATTAAGTATTGAAAGATGTCACTACGGTTTCGAATTTTATCCACGAATCTAATAAACTTTTTGCTTCAGAAGTTGTTTTATTATCAAACTCTTCACCTATGTATATTTTATGTAATACAATTAAAATTGCCGAGTACAATTCACTTTTTTTTATCAGAGTACGAATCGAAAATTGTTTTTAAAGCTACTGCTATCTTCGTCAGCGTCATGTGTCACTATATAAGGCAATCTGTGTTGTTTGGATACAGAGTCGTAGTGGCGTTCTACTAATTTTTGTACGTAAAAATAGTACAAATTCACAAGTACCTAATTCGTTTTTTCGATTCGATCGATACAATATGGCACATTGAAAGTAACATTGTAGGTTATAAAATTTCTGGCCCCATCATGTAAGAATACTTTGGCCCCCACCGGGCATTTGCCAGGTTGCCCGCCGGCCCAGTCCGACACTGTTAAAACTTAATAAAAGTTCAAATCAATCTAAAAACGGTACACTTTTTTAAAGCAGAATTTACTCTTTTCAAAAAGTTATAATTAAAACCTAGCGGGGTATGCAATACATGTAGCCCAGACGACAGAGAACATTTTTATAGTGAAACCCACAAAAAGTTGTAAACTGAATAATTGTTTTTTTAATGAGTTCGTGAAAACATGTAGAATAATATCCTGAAAAATTTACATTCCGCTCGGAAGCAGAACACAAAAAAAAGTGAAAAAAAAATTTTTTTACCAATTTTTTCAAAATTTTTAAATTAAGTCAGGGCAGGAAAAAATAAAAAATACAGGTGGATAGACCACGTGTTTCTGAACAAAAAATATCCTAATAAAATTTTTCGCTAGAGCCACGGTGTTCCTGGAAAAAAATAGTGAAGTAACCTTGTATCTCTGCGCGGCTAGCGCACGGTTAAATGCATACTATGGAACCTCTAAAAATTCTTAGCTATTCTATCGAGTAAAATAAAGCTTTTTTCTCTTTCTGACTACACGTTTTAAACATTTTTCTTAGTGAATACTAGGATAAATAGTGAGTATGGAGGGAAAATATATAATTATCAATGCATACACAGACACCACACATACCCGCTGAATCGCTCGCATGAATTTTTACGTGCCTTTACTGTATTGTATTTATTACAGGTACACCTATCCACATTTCAGCTATATCCAATGGATTCCTTATACATTTGTTAATGTATTGGAAAAGTTCCAGAATTTGTATTCAAAACAATCAAAGATATTTTCATAGTTATAAGGATAAGATCGTGAAAATCGCAATTTCCTATCATGATCTGATTGATCATATTTTCGAAAAAATGCATATAAGTAAACGATTTTGTATTTGAACATTCGAAAAATATACATTATTTCCGAAATAGTGATATTTTATTTTTTCCAATGGGTCAATTTCTCGACAAGTTACAGTCTCCAATACATATATTTATCAAGAAAAAATCATTAAGCAAGGAGATTAAAATGATTTGAGATGTAGTTTTTTTTTTAATCATCGTTACTACAACGTAATAAACCATATTAATCATGAAGTGTACATACTTTTCAACAGTTCTCAATGAAGAAAGAATTTTTTTGAAGGGCTTTTATTTTTTTCTATATTGTTTATTGCGACGATTGAGTTCAGGCCTGATAATATATATAAGTATATTTTCCCATCCATCATTTGCTTGTATTGTTTAAAACAAAAAAGCATCAGAAAGCTACAATTCCCATCTTTTAAATGAATCAACACGCATATAGATTGAACAAGTTCTGATTTAGTGACATGTAATTCAGTGCGTCGATGTCACAGTGACGCGTATTCAAGCGCGCGCAGGCATGGATCTCGCTCCGAGTTATAACGTTACACTTGACTATTTTTTGCCGGGAAAACCGTGGCTTTAACGATAAATTTTGTTAGGGCATTTTTTGTTCATAAATACGTGATCTATCCATGTGTATTTTTGATTTTTTTCTAGCTTGATTCAATTTAAAAATTTTGAAAAAATGGATGAAAAAAATCCCAAATCACCAACTCATTAAAAAAAAGTTTACACAGTTTGCAATTTTTTGTGGGTAAATACCTACGTCGACTGGGCTAATGAGAAATTTCATTGTTTCTAGCTATAACAGTTCCGAAGATAAACAGCTGTAAAGGCGCGTTTGCACGCATCCAGTAATTTAGTCGAGTCGTTTAGTAATTTAGTACTCGACCAGTACTCGATCACTGCGGACAGCGTGTTTTAGTCGAGTGACTTAGTGGAAAGCTCTGTCCGCATTGGTCGAGTACTAAATTACTAAACGACTCGATTAAATGACTGGATGCGTACAAACGCGCCTTAAAAACGGAGGGTCAAACTCATCCTATAAGGTATCGTTCTTCATTTTTGAGTACGAAACTGAAAATAAATAAATATTGATTAAAAAGTTTGTATAATGTAATGTATTTGAATTTTTGCAGTGCTCTATAAATATTTTTGAATGAGCACAAAATATCACTTTGACAATGCGTACCTATATAATAAATGTAGAACTATATCTAATAAACGAGTTAATTACGCCTGCATGCTTGTTACGCGCTTACAGCCGACTGGGAGGTAATAAATATTTTTTAATTACCGTCTATAATAATAATTATAATTCTTTATCGTATAATATACATGCTTGTAAAACCGCAATTATAGTCATTTAAGTAAAAAAAAAAAAAAATACACCGATACACATATCATGTAATTGGAAAACCCTTATATACAATTATGTCTGTAGGACAAGCAATTATATTTGCCCACACAGGTATAATTAGTGTAAAATTCAAGCAAAAATAGCAATTGTTATTTCAGTGTTCGATTTTGAAAAAACTTAAATTTTTTATTTATGTTTTCATAGATAAAACTATCATAAATTTATATAAGACATGCACAAGGCAACGTGATTAAATATAACAGGCTACTTACAAGCATGCATCTTGCAATAGAAAATATCCCTCCCTTATTCTATGTGGGGATCTTAATGTAGACTTCTTGAATACCTCATCTCAGCACACAAAACTGCTATTTGATTTAATAGAATCGTTTCAGCTTTCCTCTTTAATTAAGGAACCAACTAGAATCGCAAAGTATGGAGACAAAATTACCAAAAGTGGAATTGATTATATAATAACTAATATGCCGGAAAAAACTGACCATAAGATAGTAGAACCAGGCATATCCGATCATTTAGGGCAAATTCTAACATGGAATAGTATACAGGTAAGTCATTGTCACGAAAATTCTGAAATACTTACTCGAAAATATAGCGAGAACTCGATATCAAAATTTAAAACAACATTCGCCAATACAACAAATTTTAATTTTCATAAAAATTTTACTGATATTGACAGTATGTTTGATTGTTTCATGTCGCATTTTAACTGGTGTTTCGATGTCGCATTTCCGAAACAAAAAATAAAAATAAATAAAGTCCCTAAATATAATTTTATATTATCATCTGCATTACTGACAGAATTAAATAACTTAAAATCACTAAATTGGCTACTAAAATCTGTACCTAATACTTTCCTTAATGACCAATATAAAAATTCAAAAAAAATATTAAACAAAAAAATTGAAAATGAAAAAAAAGACTACTATGCTGATAAAATTAATACATCAAATAATAAAACAAAAACTCTCTGGTCAATTGCAAAAGAAAAGCTTGGTAATTCAAAACCCAAAGAAACAGAATTTAAAATTAATATACAAGACAACATAATATCAGATAACAAAATAATTAGTAACTTATTTGGTGATTACTTTGCAAACTCAGTAAAAAATCAGCTAGACGAACTGAACCTTCCAGGGAACATGTGTACTACGTTAGAAAGACGTAGGTATTCTTCAATGTTTTTTAACCCAGTAACGCAACACGAAGTTAAGAAAATAATTTTACAGTTAAAAAATAAAAACAGTACTGGTATAGATGAAATTCCAGCAAAAATATTATCAGTATGCTGCGATGAGATATCTTACTATCTGACGGAAATCATTAATACATCCGTCCAGCTTGGCCAATTTCCTACAGAATTAAAACAATCAAAAGTTATACCTGTATTTAAAAAAGGTGATCCATTCTTTATAGAAAACTACAGAGGAATATGTTTACTAAGTACCTTTTCAAAAATTATAGAACGAGCTTTGTATGACAGTATTGTTAAGTATTTGAATGACAATAAATTACTATCAGTGTGTCAACATGGTTTCCGACAAAATTACTCAATAGAGACTGCTTCTACAGATCTAATACAATATATTTATGAAAATATTGATAACAAAAAGTATGTCCTTGGAATATTTTTTGATTTTTCAAGGGCATTCGAAACTATCAACCCGGCATTCTTAACAGAAAAAATAGAAAAAATGGGCATTCGGGGCCCCGTGAGTCAATGGATAGCACCATACATAACAAATCGTTCACTTAAAGTAAAAATCGGTTCAGAATATTCAGACAGCTATAGCATAGATCTAGGAACACCCCAAGGTGGAGTGCTAGGACCATTATTGTTCCTCTTGTACATAAATGACCTGCCATCTTACATAACGGATGGGAGGGTATTTATGTATGCAGATGACACGACCATTGTTGTCACAGCAAAATCTTATGACGAAGTAATACAAAAAACCACCTCTGTTATAAATAATTTTAATGAATGGTGTAGAATTAATCACTTAATAAATAATATAAATAAAACAGTTATAATTGAATTTAAAACAAAATATAATCAACCCAACCAATTCGAATTTAATATCAATAACACTCTTATAAAAACAACAAACAGCACAAAATTTCTTGGTACAATGGTCGATTATAAATTAAATTTTAATGAAAATATAAATAACCTATGTAATAAACTAAATAAAACCTATTTTGCTCTTACAACATTGAAATCAAATTTCCACCAAACCTACCTTATCAATATGTATTATGCATATGTATATCCCATATTGACCTGTAATATTGTCATATGGGGCCAAGCTACTGACATCAATAGAATTTTTGTAATACAAAAACGAATCTTACGAGTAATTTTTAACATTGGATTTAGAGACTCTTGTAGAGAATTTTTCAAAAGTAACAATATATTAACTGTTACTTGCATATACATATATAAATTACTATGCCATGTATTTTTACACCTTAGTGATTTTAAAAAAAACAACGAGGTACATTTGTATCCAACGCGTAAAAACGAAAACATTCACATAGAAAACTTTTACTACATGCAATACAAAAAATCACCAAAATATGCTGGGGGCAGCTTTTATAACCTGCTACCTGCTGATATAAAAAGTTCCTTAACATATACGATATTTAAACGGAATTTAAGAGATTATTTGAACAGACACTGCTTCTATTCAATAAATGAATACATCCTACAAAATCGGTGACCAATAATACAGTTTTTAATATAATTTTAAATAATTTTTTATACAATCCTACCTTTCTACATAAATACATTATATTATTTTATTACTTAGCGTTAAGTTTGTAACGTGATTTTTATCTTTTATATTCAATACTTTAGTGTATCTAACTAAGAAATTTTTATTGTGTGTGTATTTTTATTGACCTGTCTTATATCTATGTAAATAGCAACAAAAGACCAATAAAGAATCTAATCTAATCTAATCTAATAGCTCCTCCTGGTCTTTAGTTAACGTTTTTCTATTTCCAATATTCCTTATATATTTGAAACTGCCTTCTGGAGAGTTTTTGTGTTTTTTTACCAAATCGGCCAATAAAGATTTCGAAATACCTGTGCCCTTGGCAACACTTCTTACCGAAAGGTTCTGATTTATAACAGCCTCCACTGCATCTTGAATGTCTTCATCAAACTTTTGGCCATCACAAACAATCTGCAAAAAAAATGTTGAAAATTAATAACAATTAGCTTCTGAAAACAAAAAAAAATGGGTGCTGTCGATAGATATCAATTTTTCACTTGAAAATACAAATTAACGAAAAAATATTTTTTATAACATTTAGGAAGCAATAAATAAATAAATTGGTTGTTCCTACCTGAGAGAGAGAATACCAACCGAATTTTTCGTAGCAGATATCTTAATAACAGACAATAATTTTACATTTTCCTTCAATCGGACACATTGGTGCCCATGAATTGGACGTCCAATTCTTGGGCGCCGAGGTGTCCGGTTCAAGGAATATGTGGTTTTAAAACGTAACCTCAAAATACGATTCTCACATATCGTTATACTGATAATATCACATTCCTGTCTGATGAGAAACAATCCCTCAATATGTATATCCAAATAATTAATTAATAATCGTCACTAGAAATGGAGTTATTCACTTTGCAAATTCACACGAATATTTATTTTATCGGCAACGTATTTTTCAACGCGTGCCTCGTCAATATGAAGCGAGTCACTGATTCCATCTTTGTCCACGAGACGTCTCTTGATGGTGCAGACATAAGGCTTCCTTAAACGATGCTAAATTATTGTCGGGTATAGTAGGAAACTAGAGCGTCCGGTTCATTGGCTGTCCAGTTCATGGGAACTCTCCCCTACTTATTGTATATCAAATCTATGTACATAGCCGTCAAACGGCCAACGATGACATATGGAGTCAAAAAACGCGGCAACAACAAAAGCCAACAGAAGAAGTTTTTGAAAAGAGCAAAACGGGGCATCGTCCAACTACTCGCAAAAACAACAAGACGAAAACAGCGACATAAAATATCAACACTATTAGGAGGAAAGACAATTAAAAAAGGACATAAATGTACGCAATGAAGTACTGGGGACATACCTAAGGAAGGGACACAACATATCTACTGAAGAAAGCGCTAGCACCGAACATTAATAAACTAAAAATAGGGAAACTATGCTACAGCGAGAACAACTGAGAGGATCAGAATAAAAAAATGAACACCATAAAGAAATCGCAACGATATATACTGTAACATAATCAGAAACCGAGGAATCAGAAAACTCAGAAAAAGAAGATCGAAGAAGCAGAAACACAAAAAGAGGAGCATAAACATTCCATATTACGACACAATGCGGCAACATATTTCACAAGAAGACTCAGAAGTCCAGAACCAAAAACACAAAAAAGGAAGCTTAAACGCTCCCTCACGACACAATGCGGTAGCTCATCTCGCAAATACCTACACCTCCCATCCCACATTCCTTTACCATGCGCCATGTGGACCTTAGTCCAACCCAGCGTGGACATAGGCCCAGCTGCATAACCCTGGGAATGGCAGCAATGCCTACAGCACGCTGGTAAATCAATCAACGAGCCTGGCGTTAAAGCTTTAAAATTTAAAATGAATAATATTGTCATTTATTGTGTAGAACCTAAAAAGGGTGAATAAAATTTGAAAAAAAGAATTGAAACGCTCTCAAAAAAGATCGCTAAAAATTGTGAAACGAAACTTCACCGTCGCCCAGTTAATTGAAACTTATTAGCCAATATATGTATTAAGGTGCATGTAAAAATGAACAAATAACGAATTCAAACGTATTTTTAAACGACGACTAACGAATGTGTATGAAACATATTTTCTACAAATGTATAACATGAAAATTGCGTATGTGGACAAATTACACGCAAATGGAAATAAGGGACAGGTATTATTTAAATTAGGTGTGCAAAAGTATGTAATAAATAAACGTCAAAAGTTATGAGCGTGAAAACTGGCGGTCAAGTGTGGTAAATTAAATCATTTATTATTTTTTTTATTCGAATTCGGGTAGCAGCATATTTACCATTAGATACGGCTTTCTCATTCTGCGCTGCTGGATATTTGTTAATGAAAAGCATACATTTATTTAAATTTTAAATGTTTATATTATTCTTACTATTCGAAGACATTATATATTAGACTGGACTGAGGTACAGTGTTGGAGTGAACTAGAAATAAGTTAAAGGAAGGTGTACTAGGAGTTAGAAAAAACTTGAAAAATCTGTATCGATTTGTAGTTGCCACTGTTAGACATGTAAATTAGTACTGTATAATGAATCGATTACCAGAAACATACAGGGTGCGACAAAAACTAATTTTTAAATATTTTATTGAATTTATTTAAAAATAAAAAATCACTTTCAATACAATTTTTCTTGAACTTTAACGTAGTTGCCTTTCAGTGGCGGCTCGTGATATTTTGTGCAGAGGAGGCTTGACATTTAAAAGACAATTAATTTGCAATATATGCAATTTGTACATTTCTTCACCACCCCTGGATATGCTGCAAGAGGAGGTTCAGCCTCCCCTGCCTCCTCTGACGAGCCGCCACCGTTGCCTTTGCAAAAATCATATGTCTAATAATGAAATGTGAATAACTACGTTTTTGTGAATAATGGCTTTGTGGTTCTCCCTTTTGTTTCTTAATAGGTATAAGTACTAGTGCAAAGTATAAGGATCAATAAAAATTATTTTGAAAGTGATTTTTTATTTTAAATAAATTTAATAAAATAGAAAAACAAATAGCATTGATTTGAAGTAAATATCAATGAATTCAGAAAAAATCTATAATTTATTGAACCGTAGGAGCCACCACCTTCCCATTTGAAAAAAAAAAGAGTTTTCGATAAAAAAGTAATTTGTTCAATTTTGGAGGCTTCGTAAATAGTTATTAATGAAATTAAACGAAAAGTTATATTTTTCCTTTGGACTTTACCTGCCGTAGAACAAATTTTGGTATTCCAAAGCATTCTAGACGAATGTCTTAAAATGCTTAAAAGAACTGAACATCGACTCAAAAATTCGCAAAAATCTCATGGTATACTCAGAATGTTGTCTTGAATCCAAATATGTAAAAATATATAGGGTGTTCCATTTAAAAATTGAAAGTTGCCGTCAGTTATATTCGAACCTTCATCAAGGATGGATGTACGGTGGTGCTACAGTCAGTATTGCTAACACATGTGATTACAAGAGTGCCAGTGAAACGAGATTAGCCAGCATACTATTTTGAAGAAGTCCCAACATCTGGAAAATATTAGACGCACGTGATAAATACTTGCATTATCACCAGCCAGGGATCAGGTAGAAAAATTGCGCAAAGTTGGCATAAAAACAAAATAATGAAACAAATTAAACAGGCCGACTACACAGTGAGCCAAAAATGGTATGTGATGAAGAGTTTATTGCAAAGCTGACGAAATCTATACAAGATTCAAATAAGCAAACTATAGAGCAAGCAAATACGGAACAAACAGACGAAATAAGGGCACACATTAATTAAGGAAAAATGGGAAGAAGAGGTTATGAAAAGAAATGAGTTAGAACAGAAATACATTAACCCGAAAGAAAAATATGAAAAATTAGACAGGGAATCAAGGAAAAATAATATAATTATATTTGGTGTAGAAACACCAGACGAAAATATAGCGGACTTTATAACTTCAAAGCTAAATCACTTATTGGAATTAAACCTAACCACTAATGATATAAATAACGTATATACCATAGGAAGACGAACAAACAGAAGACCCATAATAATAAAATTCATATCATACCTACGAAAGCAGGAAATACTAAAACAATGCAAAACATTAAAAGGAACTAACGTAAGCATAGCAGAAGATCTATCATTAGAGGAGAGAGAAACAAACAAGATATTACGAAAACACTTAAGAGAAGCGAAAGCAAAAAATTTAAATGCATTTATAAAAAATAGCAAACTTGTCGTTATAATGGACAAATTTTTACTACACAAGAATTAGCTGAAAACGAAGAAACGGATAGCGAAGATAACCTCGAAAATACTCAGGAAAGTGAAGAAGAAATAACCAACAAACAATCAAACAGTGCACCACCAACACCATTGACTCAAAAAAGATACGAAGCACCTGTGAGCAGAAAAGAAGAAGTAGAAGTGGAAATAGGGAAAGGTGGAGATAGTAAGAGTAAAAAAATTACAAGCACGTCTGAACCACCAAAACCTCAACCGGGCAAAAGAGCATCTTCGAGAATTATTGTAAAAGAAAAAACAACCAATACCCTCGCTACACCATCCACGTCTAATAGAAGAAAATAAGTGAAAAGAAACATTTTAAAAAGTCAAGAAAAAGTTTCTTTAGTGCACTGTATATTTAAGGTATATATTATATAGTCCTGATTTTCTTAATTATATTTTCTTTTTTTTTTTTTCTAAATACACTATTTGTATTTGTAAATTTAAAAAATGTATCCTCAATACTGAGGAAAATGAGGTGGGGGAAACAAAAGTATATTCAGACATTAATGATAGTTTGGAAAACATAAGTGGTGAACATGTTTTAAATATTGCTCATTTTAATATAAGAAGCTTAAACAAAAATTTTAACGAATTACTAGTACACACTGAAATATTTCAAAATACGTTGGACATTATAGTTTTGTCAGAAACATGGAAAATTGAAGGAAAATAATTAACGAAGCCTCTAATTGTGAAAAAAAAGTAACTGAAAATTTTAATATTACAGATAGTAGTAACCAACTATTAACCAGCGACAAAGAAAAAGCAAACTGTTTAATTTTTTTATTAATATAGGACATAAAATGGCAAATGAAATAAAAAAGAACTCAAACCCACCTGAACCTACGAATAATGAACATTGTATACCATCAAGCTTATTTCTACAATCTGTAACGGAAAGTGAGATAATAATACACATAAGCAGTTTAAAAAATAATACTGCACCGGGTCCTGATGGAATCTCTGTTCAAACAATAAAAGCTATTCAAAAATATATAACTAAACCCCTAGCACATCTAATAAATTTATGTTTTTTAAGTGGACAAATACCGGCTCCATGGAAAGAAACCATTATCACCCCAGTTTATAAATCAGGTGATAGGCATGTCTTTACTAATTATCGACCAATATCAGTTATAAGTAACATATCAAAAATTTTTTAAAAATCCTTAAAATCACGTTTAACAAGTTATTTAGAAAAATTTAACATTCTCAATAAAAATCAATACGGATTTAGAAATAAAATAAGCACAGAAGACGCAGTCACAGAGTTTACAAACAAAATTGTAAATGCTTTAAATACAAACAAAAAATGTTTAACTGTGTTTTTAGATTTAGCTAAAACATTCGACACCGTAGACCATGAAATATTATTAAATAGGTTAAAAGTTATCAATGTAAGAGGTGTCGTTCTTAAACTATTTCAGAATTATTTATTTCAAGTTGTATATTATTTGAAATCGTAATTTGATAGCATAAGGTAAATCGTATTAATGAAAAAGTTTTGTTAGCATATTTTGAAGGAAAGAAGAATTTAAAAGTTTCCACTTTATGGACTCGATATTCAATTTTGTGCTGAATAAACGTTATTATTATTATTTCCGGGTAAACTGGAAATGATCTCATACCGTTTTTATATCCAAAAATCCATTTTACAGGTAGTTTATGCACCCCAAATTTCAAATGGACAAGTTAAAAAATAAAGGAAATATAGGGGAGAGTCACTAGCCTGTGGCACCCGGTATATAATAGTTTATTTAACAAATTTGTTTTAAATTTATATATTTTTAGTGCTGACAGATATTTTGTAGTGGGGAGAAATAATCACAGATTTGATCCCCTTGGCGCAGACGTTCCTTTCATTAATATTTTTTGGGTAGTAGCTAAATAACCATAAAATGTAAGAGAAGTAAAGTTAGAGGCGGTGTTGGTGAAATGGTTTTTAAATACGCAATACGCAATACGCAAATGGAAAACAAAAGAGTCTTTACGAAGTTGTAGAACCACCGTTGCAAAATTACTGCAGCTAAAATATAACCTAACTAGAAATGAAACGATTCCTGTTTTACCGAATACAGAGATATAAACTTTTTATCCTATACTCTGCAATGTCAAAAACTACAGAAGTCGTTTTCAGTACATGTTTAGAATTGATGATAATTTAGCCTCCTTGCATACTCTTAACGTGTTTGGATGCGGATGGTTTTCATTTGTTTGATATGCTGTTGTTTACACTTAAACCATGCCCGGAGCTTATTGTTTGCAAAGTGTCAAGCAGGTGTATACTATCATCTTCATTTTCTGCAGCTAAGGAGGTAGAAATCAGCTGCAATTCTCAAGTTAGCGATCTTGCTTCCACACTACTCTCAATCCTCCATCACACGCAGCAACACGTGTTCACCATAAACTTTAAGGTCGGCACTCACAGGCGAACTGTAACTGCAATACATACTATATCAAATTTTGGTGTGTAAACGTTTTCCTTTCTACTAAATCTCTGTATCCACAGTGTTCAAGCAGAGCTCATGGCGTGAACATGTCGATTCTGAGAGAAATGATTATCAGTCGACATATTTTAAGAGACACGATGAAAGTTATAAGTGCCCCTGACGATGGTGGCGTCATGCTATGTACGAAGAAGAATTTTTAAAATTATCAATTAAAATGAGAATATTTTTTGTTCCACTTGGTCATTTCCTTTGACGTTCAGTGCGATGCAAACGTCTACCAAACAACCAAAGTCTTTTTGTGTTGGCCCTGAAAACCGGCAATTGGCGGCTCCTACCATCAGTTCAAAAAAACTTGATTCGCAACGCGTCTACATTTAGGATTTTTGGATGTAATAAGCGTTGCAGTTACAGTTGGCCAGTGTGTACCCGCCTTTAAGCAAGTCATGTAACGGTAAACTTTTTAAGTATTCATAAATCTTTATTAAAATCTGTTAAATTACATTATTTTATATCTTGATTACAAAAATTACCTATTCCGTTAGTTTTACTGAGAACAATATTTAACGCCGGCCCTGTCGGACGGTAATTGTTTACGAGTTAGCATTCCAGAAATTCCATAAAATAAGCGGGTAAAATAGCCCCGTGGGAACTATTCCTCCAATGGCAAGTACAGATATGACATAATGCCTGCGTTGCCCTTGGTTACAGCCCCTTGGAAATAGTTTGTTAAGGCGCCAATATAAAACCGCAAATTAATGTTATATATTGTACTGAGTAGTTGAGAAGTTAATACCAAAATCTGTTCAGTATAGACGTCCTAAATTAAAGTAACATTTAATAAGTGTAATGCTAGCTTCTTTAAGTGAGTTAATAAGACAGTTAAGTTTAAAGTCAGCGTTAATATACCTACAATGGGATAGTTTTGCAGTTTCTTGAGGTTTCAGCTGGTACCGACCTATAATTTGAGCTTGTAACCCATAACAGTGTCTTCGCCTCGTTTGCTGCAGTTTTTGTAAGTACATTCACCTTTCTATTTTGTGTATAGTGGCAACTGAGAATAGCTCCGGACTGCACATAATACTGAAAGTTGCACCAAAGTAGCGTCTTTGGCCATAATGTAAAATAAAAGTTAATGGAATACTTTTATGTTACATTATGGCCAAAGACGCCACTTTGGTTCAACTTTCAGTATTATGTGCAGGCATTTCATTACATCCTTTTCGCGAGTGCTCGTCCCGTCGGTTAAAGACTGTTAATTCAATAGAATTTCTTGTTTAATACCTGTGAATAATTTTCTGTGCAGAGCAACTGCAGCGATGCTTCTACGGGTCTCCAAACTCTGCAAACCAACTAATTACAACCTAACAGAGTGAGACACATTTGCGTAAGGAAATTTTGATTTCCACTTCAAGTTTAGATCGAACTCTCTCGACTTTGTTTATTTGACAGTTATAAACCGATGACCATATAATACTACAGTATTCTAGTAAGCTGCGAACAAAATTATTGTAGGTATCGTGTTTTTAGTGCTTTTAAGTCCGTTACCTGGTTTGTGTGTCTACGAATAAATTCTAACATTCTAAAACCTTTAACAAGAATATTGTTTATGTATTCATTAAAGGTTAAATTAACATCGAATGTAGCACCCATACCAGATCACAAATGGTCGAGACAGATTCTAAAGTAACATTATTAATAGTATAATTAAATATAATAAGATTTCGATTTCTGTAGAAGCGTACAATTTTACATTTGCCAATATTTAATTTTGGATAATTGTCTACAGAAACTAGCTATGTTATTTAGATCTATTTGTACTATAGAACAAAACTTGAAATCATCAGCTTAAAGTAGAAATTTAATTTAAAATTTCGTACAACATTGTTCACAAATAATAAAAATAGAATGGGTCCGACATGCGATCCTTGGGGAACACCAGAACTTACTTTATCACCAATTTTAGCACACTTTATCCATATTTTGAATAGCAGAAGATATATCTATTATATTATATTATTTTTTGGGCCGAGCATAGCAACAGACAATGTCAGTGTAGCTTGTTCAAATAATTAAAAGTTCTTGAAATACTTTGAAAATAATTTCCGACACTCAATCTGCAACATAATACAAAATACAACATACTTTCGAACAGCATTTGAAGATCCAATTATGTTTATTCGCTGTTAGTTAATTTTGTTTGTTTGCTTGTTTGGGTCAATATTCTGATATAAAGTTCATTATATACCCCCTCCCACCACAACGTGCTTCAACAACGATTTTGATATAAAATTTATGACTTCTTCCCCCCTCCCGGGGGTGTAATAAACAAATTGTGCTTGAAATAGCACAATATTTTTAAATCCGCGAGTTTTGCTGAGCTCGATTTTGATAGACTAAAAAGACTAAAAGAGGATAACATGAAATCATTTCTATTTCAAACATGCCTTTAATAAATCTGCAGAAGACAACAAAAAAAATAATTTTTGATATTGATATGACGAGTTTTCAGATTTACGTTACTAGGAAAGCATGGGACTCTTGTCAACATATTTTTCGTCATGTTAGCCTAAAAATACTGGGATAAGAGATACAAAAATTGTTTTCTTCTTTTTAGTTAAGCTTGTTATTTTTTTTTTTATTTCTTACTTATATTATTTCTGTTAAGGAAAAGTATTTAAAATAGATAGATTAAGATACCTAAAGTAAGTATTTTAAATACTTTCGCTTATCTTTTTAATCCAAACACGCCAGCCTGTATATACTTAAATAATAATCATGAAGGAACAATAGTCCTTATTATATTTTTAGCGTTAAATTTTATAAATACGTTTTGATAATTGAAATCTAACTTTAAACGCATTTTTAAATATTAAAAATGCCTTGAAACATTAGCATATTTTTCGAGAATTTTGCTCGAAAGTGGTATCACATGACCTTTTATATAAGTTATTTAATGCATAAAATTTAAAACAGTCCGTTATTTATGACTTTTTAAATGCGTAGTAAAAAAAATACTGACAAAATATATAGTAACATAATTTAAAATTTTAAGTGACTATCACAGATAAAAAGCAACAGAAAGAATTTTACATCACATTAGACATTTTATTTATAGTTTATAGAATACAATTTTGAAGACTTTTATACAGAATATGTTTATTTATCAGCATTTTTACTCATTATTTCCAATTCTTATCTAGCTATTTCAAATTTGTAGACCCGTTATTTGAAAACAAACAACATTTTGTAATATATACTAAATGCATAGATTGAAAACTTAAATGGTTTCTCTTTCATTTAAATTTTTAATATGCATAAAATTGGAATGCATAAATAGGACCGAGTTTATGATTGTTATTGATATGTAAAATATTTGTAGGACATATTTCTGATTTTTAGAGAGATCACTAAACAACGTCGTCGACTGGTTCCTATATATAGAATTGGAATTTACATAAGTTCATAAAAAGAGAATTTATGGCCGTCAAACTGGATTCGGTAGCAAGTCGGCAATTTCTAACTGTTTTATTAATTATAAAGAAAGGTATAAATATGTATGTAGATGCCAGTATTTAATTTAATAATGAGGATAAGGTAGATAATATATACCTAGTGAAGCAATATTAAGCTAAACGACTTAAACTAACGTGTAAAAATGTAGTCAGATTGATGTTTAGGGTAAAAATGTTAGTTAGTAAACATAACTGATACAACGCTTGAGAAACATTGATGTGAGGAAAATGTTTTTCACTAAATCGTTTTCCAGTCTGGTTACGCTACTTCTACTCCGTTAATAGCAATTTCAAATGTATGGTATGGTGCATATACTACTAGACAAACATAGCTGATATACAGGGTGGAGACCTCGGTGGAGACGTCATACAAGAATTAAAAACGGACAAAGCAACTGGAATCAAGAATATCATGACCGAGGCGTATTAAGTTAGCTGATGAAAATGGAATGAGAACCATTTATAGAAGGTTTGTTTTGGTTCCGGCAAGAACGGTTCTCGGACAGTTTCCATCATGTGCAATAAAGAAACAACCATGCGCAGTGTATTGAAATGGTGACGCAAGACAGGAACGATTCGGAACCCTGAAAATTTAGAACCAAAACAAACCTATTATACGCCACAGGAGATAGGAATTTGGTTTGGTGATTGGATAACCTCAATCTTCGTACAACTACTGTAACAAACATGTTACAGTAGTGGTACGATGTTTGTTACAGTAGTTTTTGCCAAAAATCTAAACATTTTTAGAATCAGAACTTTAATTTCATCCTATGTATCATTAAAACCGTTAGAATTATTTATAGTTATTATTAAACTAACTACAAAACAGAACACATTCCAAAGTATAATTAGTTTCTAACTACTTAATATTATATTAATAATATTCTGTTAATATTATATTGTAAATTTAATATATTGTTAATCTCAGAACATAACTTTTATTTCATTTGATTTATTTACAGTCAGTGTGCTAGAACACCTATTTTATTTTAGACACTATATTGACTTATTGACGTATTTTCTGGAAAAAAGCATAAAATCTATAATGATAACACTTGGCAGTATTTTAATTTTCCTTTAATACTGTTCGCTTAACAATTTAACTAGCGATGCCTAGATGGCCGCGCTGTCTCTTTAGTAATATATAATTGTTGTATGAAAGTTGTCAGTCAGAAAAATATTGATTTTGTAGGGTTGAAATTCCGTCTCAAAGACGTTTAGTTATCAGCAGGGACAAATGGAATTATCATATCATTTTTTGAACTGTCACGAGTTAGGTTGAACCGATAATGGTTTCGTATAAAGGCGTTAAGCCTACTTTTGAAAATAGTCCAGTCAACGGAGAGACCAAAATATCTAACTTGAGTGTTAATGAATGGATTTTGATGAAACCTTGCGCAATGTGTTTGTAATGACGTTAATAAAAAAGATAAAAAAAAGATTAGATTAAGAAATGATCGGAAGGGGTAGAAAACACCCCTTTTATCACGGGTTCCGTAACTTGCAAAATTAGGTCAAAAATGAAAATTGTATTTACCTTCTTTGGCCCAAAATAAGATGTTTTTACTCTTGTGATTTTTTTCCAAAAATGCATATTTTTCGAGACATGGCCACTCGAAAATTTCTAAAAATGTAAAAGTTGAAAAAAAAATCTGAAAAAATTCAAATTAATGTATTATCGAAATACAAGACTTTTTTATTTGCAACTTTTCTGTAAAGTGCGCTTTCACCGAGTTTTTCCGGAAAAACATGAAAAACTACCCCTATCTTTGACATTGTAGCGCTTTAAAAATATGTAATTTAAAAATTTGAAAAAATTCAGACGTATGCACTGAGGCTTTCTGAACATTTTTTGTCTCTTGGAATTTTTTTGTAACTTGCTAATTTTCCGAGTTACATGCAGTTTTTCACGGTAACTAATGTACTACATTTTTATAAATTTTTCCGGAAAACTTTTTCACAATTTCAATTTAAAAGTTGTAACGAACCTTTAAAAATGGTACATATAACTATATAGGTTTCATATTTTTTTATAATAATATATATATATATATAAATCCGAGTATAAATCACACTCATTTTTCAGATTATCATGTATTTTTTAATGTGCAAAAAATGTATTTTATCTTGAAAAACTGCCTGTAACGGAAAATTAACAAGTTACAAAAAACTTCCAAGAGACAAAAAATGTTTAGAAGGCCTCAGTTCATACGTCTGAATTTTTTCAGTTTTTTGAATTACATATTTTTAAAGCGCCACAATGTAAAAATGGGGGTAGTTCTTCATGTTTTTCCGGAAAAACTCGGTGAAAACGCACTTACAGAAAAGTTGCAAATAAAAAAAGGTCTTGTATTTCGATGAATTTTTCATTTTTAGGGATTTTCGAGTGGCCATATCTCGAAAAATATGCATTTCTCGAAAAAGTTCATGAGAATAAAAACATCTTATTTTGGGCCAAAAATGATAAATACAATGATTTTGTTTTCATTTTTGACCTAATTCTACAAGTTACGGAAGCCGTGATAAAAGGGGTGTGGTGTTTGTTTTCTACCCCTTCCGATCATTTCCTACTGTAATATTTTTTTCAACTTTTTTATTAACGTCATTACAAACACATTGCACAAGGTTTCATCAAAATCCATTAATTATTAGCACTTAAGTTGACTGGACTAAAAGCCATGTGCATTTTATCAATCATAGAGCAACGAGTTCTGGCAGCAATTTTTGATTTTTACGATTTTGATTTTTCTATTTTGAATTTTACGTATTTATGATTATAATTTTTCGATTTATAAATTATAAATTTAATCAAAACTCTTTCAAAAGTATGTAACTACGTAATTTCAATCCGGTATCTATTTATAATTACTGAAATATAAACCAGCTATTGGAGTTTCCATTTTCCATTTAAATTATAGAAACAAAGTCTATACAGCACACAGGACTTTATCGCTATATAACACCAGATTACCGAGCACATGGTACTGTAATTCAAGGCTGCCACATCGAGGTAAGGCCATCTGGACTCATAGCTACTCGTTGCTGGATTGGTGACAGTTTGTGTCTGTTGCGTACTTGCGTATTTATCAATTTAAATAAATTAAAAACAGTGTTTTATTATTCTGAACTTTTGATAATTTGAGATTTCTTTATCATTTTGTATTTTATTTGCATATTTTCACATTATTCCGATATATTTAAGTAGCTAATAATGATGGCTATTACTCGATGGGGGGATCATTGCGTCAGGAGCCGAAGGCGAGTGTCGTAAATCGTCCGAGCGTGTAATAGCCATTATGCGCGAGTTGAATACTATACTTTATCCATGACTATCGTATATTTTGACTGTATCGTTTAAAAGTGAAAAAATAAAGTTAGTTTACAGTAAAACATTGTCTGACGTTTTAAACGTCAAACATCAGGCGTGATGAGAATTAAATGTAACACTACATAAGAAGGGAACGATAGATGTCAACATTATCTATCTTGACAAATACCTTCTGAGCAAGTAGGCTTTTTTAAAGCAGGCGGTACTAGAGGGCAAATACTGAATTTGCGATCAATTTATCAAGAAGGCCCGAGAATATTACGTGCCTGTATACCTTTGTTTCGTAGGCTGTCGTAATGCTTTTGACAGCATGGAACGAAACAAACCGTTTTGGAGGTGAGACACCTAAACGTCTATTATACGCCGACTGTATGCAGAAAACTCTACCTTGGTAAAAGTAGATAACAATAACTGCGACAAACGTAAAGTTGACAATGGCGTTAGACATGGCTGTGTTCTGTCATCAATCCTCTTTAACATTTACAGTGAACGCGATGTGACGTGTGCTGGATGACTGGCAGGGTGGAACAGCTGTAGGCGGAACTAAGATTTCTAATTTGGGAGTTGATAGTTCAGACGGTTGATAGTTCAGACAATACCAGTTGGAAAGAGGCCAAGAGGACACCCTCTAAAACGATGGGCTGATGTGATGGGAAAGGATTTAGTGATGCTGTGTGCCTAACAGGAAACCGAGACGTATGGCGCGGTACCATCAGGAATGATATGCAGGAAACGGGGACCAACTAGAATAATGTGTGGATCACACTCAAAAATGTATATTCGTAATATTAATGAATGGCGGTTTATTGGCTGAAAGTTTGTTAAGCTAATAAACTTTCAGCATTGTTTAACATATCATCATTGTAATTCTATTAAAATGAATAAAGACGCCCTATTCAGAAATCGATCCTAAACCTAACCGTTCTTGCAAAAGATATTAGTAGACCTATGTTCTGGAAATAACAAAACAACAGAAATAAATTAGTATCATCGGTAGTTTTTGTATAGTTCCATCTCAAAATCAAGTCTTCACCTTTATATTGTAATATGTTGCAACCCCTTAAAATTTAAGGTTATGTTGGTTACTAAAAAGTAGGCACAGACTTCAACAGATCGAATGTCTGAATGTAGTGTATTTGCACCTACTCGAGAAAGAACCTACCAGAAGTTAGTTCTGGTGACATCTGGAATTATCTAGAGAATGGTGGCGTCATCACAGAAAAATCGAGATCTGTCATTTTTAGGTATAAAAGACCGACCGCATTCTCAGCGAGTAGTTCAGAAAGTTCAGAAAGTATAGAAAGTGAGGTTAAGACTTCAAAGAGAAACAAAGTGATAAACATTGTGATTTTTAGTCAGTAAAGTGTATTTAAATTAATAATAGTATTGTGAAGTATACAGTAAATTATTTAATAAAGTGTGTTAGTGGACATCTCTTGTTATAATTTTTGGAACCCACGGAATTTGCAAGGGGTAGTTTCCTAAGGGTGGAAACACGTGACAAATTGGTGTCAGAAGCGGAATTATAACAGAAGATTTCTGGACTGTTCAAGAAGAGGTTTCTACGGTGTTCTTCTCAGGAATTAGTGGTGACACGGAGGATTAACTTACGGGACATTGTTTAAGGACTATTTTTGAACTCAAAACTGTGAAAAAATGCGTTTTCGGGAAAGTGACAGAGACACTGAAAAAGACTCATTTGTGCTAGTGCGTGAAAATTACTAGAACTTTTCTGTTTGGACATTAGTGGAGATTAGTAAATTCTCTAAACTGGATAGTGACAAAAGACTCTGGATAAGACTTTTTTTCGTGCTGTTTTGAGATTTTTCTGGAAAGTTCCATTGACGTGATAGTTTTATTTTGCAAAAAGCATGGCAGCTGAGAAACAAATACAGGACCAATTTGCGGAGTTAATGAGGACGATGGCCCAGCAACGTCAAGAAGAAAAAGAAGAGTATGAAAAAAAACGACAAGAGGAAGAAAAGCGTCGTCAAAAAGAAAAAGAAGAGTATGAAAGAAAACGACAAGAAGAAGAAAAGCGGCGTCAAGAAGAAGGAGAAGAGCAAGAAAGAACACGCCAAGAGGAAAAAAAGCGTCGTCAAGAAGAGCAAGAAAAAAGACGACAAGAGGAAGAGAAGCTTCGTCAAAAAGAAAAAGAAGAACAAGAGAGAAGACATCAAGAAGAAAAAGAAGAGAAAGAACGACAAGAAAAACAACGTCAAGAGGAAGAGAAGCGGCGTCGAGAAGAAAAAGAACAAGAAAGAAGACGTCAAAAAGAAAAAGAAGAGCAAGAAAGAAGACGTCAAAAAGAAAAAGAACAGCAAGAAAGAAGACGTCAAGAGGAGAAAGAGGAACAAGAAAGACGCCAGGAAGAACTGAGGAAAATCCTGAACGAACAAATGAAAATCCAACATGATGCTATGAATTCAATCATTAACAAAATCAAGGAGGATATAAAGGCTGAAGTCAGTCAAATCAAAAGAAAGATGAGTGAGGTCGAAGGAGAAGTAGAGCGACTTAAGCGACAATTGATTGAGAAAGGAGGCCAGCTAGTAACATCGTCAGGTCCTCGATTAAAACCTCCCTCCTTTGACGGCCTAAGCTCATGGACAACCTACAAGAGACAAATTGAGGCGGCTGCAAGTGCAAATAACTGGGATAATGAGGAAAAGGCTATGGCATTAGTCCTAGCGCTAAGGGGCCAAGCCTCAGAATTACTTCAGGCCATCCCGGTGGAAAAACGGAGGGACTTCAAAGTTTTGGAAGCTGCATTGGACCTGAGATATGGCGACCAACACTTTACCCAAGTATACCAGGCACAGCTGAAGTCACGTGTTCAAAAAGCTGGAGAAAGTTTACAAGAATTCGAGGCTGCGATAGAGAGACTGGCACACCTGGCATATCCGAGTACACCTAGAGAATTCCAAGAACAATTAGCCGTCGAGGCCTTTTTAGATGGCATAAGGGACGAAGAGGTCAGGAGAGTTCTGAGGTTAACGCAGCACCAAAGTAGCAGCGAAGCTCTGGTCCGTGCCCTTGAAGTAGAGGCTGCCTATAAAGACACCCCACGGTCAGAAGTGCATGCTGTGACAGTAGAAAAAACACATTCAGACAAGAAGAACACTGACATGGACATGCATGAAATGCTAAGTAAAGTATTGGCCAAATTGAATTCCCTGGGGAGACAAGACAAACAACAAGGTGAAGCGAAACCAAACGGACGTATCTGATGCTATCAGTGCGGCAAATTAGGGCATATTAAGAGAGATTGTCGACAGTGGAGCCCTGAGAGAGTGAAGGCCACTGGAGCGATGCTGGCTGAAGAAAAAAATACGCCCAGAGTGGAAGGATGTTTCAGACAAAGGAGTGAGGCTGAAGGCTTTATAGTCACAATGGGGTTCACTTACGGTTGTAGACGGGCTGTTGAGGAGAGCATGGGAAAGCCCGAATGGGAAGCAGGTTGCCATGCGTTTAGTGATTCCCAGGTGTCGTGTACCAGAAGTACTCCAGAAAGCACACAATGAAACACCCGGCGGACACTTTGGAGTAAACAAGACGTTGAGTAAAGTACGAGTATGATTCTCAGCGAGTAGTTCAGAAAGTTCAGAAAGTATAGAAAGTGAGGTTAAGACTTCAAAGAGAAACAAAGTGATAAACATTGTGATTTTTAGTCAGTAAAGTGTATTTAAATTAATAATAGTATTGTGAAGTATACAGTAAATTATTTAATAAAGTGTGTTAGTGGACATCTCTTTTGGAACCCACGTAATTTGCAAGGGGTAGTTTCCTAAGGGTGGAAACCGTGACAATATTATAAAAAACTCTTGAATCCGTCTGCCATCCCTAGGAGATAAAAAAGGGTTGTAGAGGAAACTGACACCATAGATTTTTTTTCTTCTGAAATGGCCTTCATATATTAAAATACTTCAGAAAAGTTAAATCAGAACCTTAGAACAAGACCTTTTTATTTCCTTTTTAGGGGATGATGCTGTAGGTTTTTTTTAATATCAGAATCAGTTTCAGCGTGTCAAAAAACATTAGGATAAAATGGTTCTGATCAAAAGCACAGCCCCCCTTTTTGTGTGGACCTGTGTAATTATAATAATAATATTTTAAATAATAATTTATATTTTTTTAGAATCTGGTCACGGACTCTGTAAGTACCTTGAGTTTTAAATATATAGATACATCGATTGTTAATAAGTACTATGAGATGCGTTTTTGTTGAAAATTTGAAATAATATAAAATACTTTTTATCTACCTTTTTATGACACCTAAACCTGTTGGTGTTTTGTAAAGCATTTTTTGGATGAATATTAATACAAGAAGCAGATATTATAAAATAAATAATTCCATGCATTCCATTTATTTTTATTGAGGTAATATTTTCTGTTTTCTATTAAAATTCCTCCTTGTAAAATTTTATATGTTTTTTATGGCCATGCTAATTTGTTAATATGAAATTTATCTCTATGATTTATGAAATAATTTTATATATTATAATTGAATGTCGCCATTATATGTATTAATTAACATCCATCTTATTTAATTACCACAAATAATTCAAATATATGTTATAGTGAAATCTACATAAAATCATATTTTAATGTATTTAAATAAAGTGTAAATTTAGTAAAAAAAGATTTAAAACACGAAGACATACATGTATGTAAATTGGAAAATTGTTATTGATTTTTAAATGTGCCAACGTAAACTTTTATTAAGATGCAGGAAAACCACCATAAAATTAGTCATAGATTTTGTGTCCAATATCATACTGATATTTTATTTATATTTTGCAATTAAACATATTATGTTATAAGAAGAATAGTGTCTATAAGCTGCTAATAAAGAGAAATCAAGTTTTTATTTTATTTTTTGACCTCCGACGTATTCGGAAGTCGCGCAGGCAAATGAACTACGTCCCACATCTCATAGGGTAATGACTTTTAGTTATATAATTATGTACCCTGGCCAGTCGAAGTGTATCTCAGATCCTTTACGCATTTTATGTACCAACCTCTCTACACATTTTTGGCAGATCGCTATAATTTTCAGTTCCAAGAGCATTACCAGCGTAAACTTGGTATTTTTTGTATAGTGGCAATCTAGCAACTCAGAAACAAGAGTTGGAGATTATTGTCTCATTTAATCCGTGTTTACTCTTCCTTAAAGAGAGGTGGTAAGAACTTGATGATGTATATCTTCTTTGTCAAAAGTAAGGAGGATTATGTTTCACATTTTGGTATGGAGCTATTTCACCCAGGGAACTTGGGTGAAATGGGCTACTATATTAAATGGGTAAGAGGAGGACAATGATGCACTGAATCAAGGTTATAAACTTATTAAAGGTATGGCGGTAAATTGGACAGCCCCAAATTGGGAATTGCCACTTGACGAGACAGAAAACAACAAAGAACAACTATGCTAAACAGGACAAGCCCAGATGACATTGACACTTACAATTTAACGTAGTACAAGCTCTAAAACAAATAGCTGAAAGTAATCTGAATGTATAAAATATATAATTTACATGGGGTGACTAGAGATGTTAAATAAGCATAAAAAGGCCCACCTCGAAATAAACTAGGGCTCGGCTAGTCACCATTTCGGAGACAAGGGCGCGAATAAGAGTTATAAACATCCAGGCTAATATTAGCTGGAAATAGTTAAGAGTTATTAAATTTTCTATAGAGATGTGCAAAAAAACTTCAAAAGTTGCGGCCATCAGGTTCCTTAGTAGAACCAAGGAACAGAAAAGACACAGCAGAAGCTAAAAAAACAAAAAATAATAGTAAAATCGATTTAATATTAATCTAGTAAAAATGAATTACACAGTGACAAGTATTGGCTAATATGTCAAAAATATATAAAGAATTTGGGTTAGTGTGGTACAACAAGCAACAAACCAGTTACTGGGTGACAAGATACTATGTGACACGGCGAAATAGTGTAAACTGGCCTTTATGTAGGCGTTAGTATTTGCTAAATTTAGACTAAAAAGCTCACAAAATGAAAGAAAACTTGTAGCGATTTATATGTACTTAAAATTTATAGGAAAAAATCTACAGTGAGATAACAAATGGTGCTTGAGCGAAATAAATCACATTTACCGCAGTCAAAATTGAAAGTGATAAAACGTAGTGCAAGGTAAATAACCTCTGTAACTGTTACGTCACTGCGAAAAAGATGATAGATCTAAAATTTTTTTAACAATAGGCAAAATTACTAGAGTGGCGCAACTAGGCACGACAACGAAACACTACCTACTATAAAAATGACAACTTAACAGTTTAATTTAGCAAAAAGTCTGTTACTTGACGTACCCTTAGAATTATACGATAATCTAAAACCCTCAATATTTAATATTCACTATTAAATTATGTAACAACTAGCTTAATAAAATAGAGAGGGGAATAATTATGGCTCTAACCATAAACGACAGCACGGTCATAGAAATATATTGCAATAAATTATAAACGACACCACGGCCAAGAGTATTTACACACAAGCCAAATTATCAAAATACATACAGTAAAAATACATAAGTATACTTTTTTTTATTTTTACTAATTTATAGCTGACGAAACCTTTTCTGTGAAAACAGTTTTTTTATGGCAAATAAATGTTTCTATTCTATTCTATAAAAACCATACGCAACACCACCTATATCTACATAATGCAGATAAAATCTGGTGCAAGACCAACAAATAATATAACACCTTCCGGCAAATTTTACCTGACTACGCTGGAAATTTTTTTCACAATTTTTGTTTTTTTTTTTTGAAGCTGGTTTAATTTTTTGCATTTTTGTTTTCATCTTTTTGAGTGGCCTTTTAATAAGCGTCTACATAGTGAAAATATATTCGTCGCATTTAATTTTTAAGCTTTAACACCAGGCTCTCATCAAAGAATCTTGAAATCGTCATGTATCAAATTGCTTCTAAATCTGCAAAAAAATGCAATTGCCGTAGCCATATTGGATTAGTTATTTTGACGAAATTTTAGGAAACGATGCCTCTAGTGGAGCTAAATCGTCATACCAAAGGACCCCGCACCTTTTATATGTAATTTGGCTTTCACTCCCGGGACTCCCGGGAGCTGAGACTTTGCACAGTGGTAGTTTATGACATGTCGATCAGAAGTCTCCACGGGCACAAATAATTTTAACGACAGGGTTTCGATATATTGGCCAAAGGTCATAATTTAACAATTTTTTCAACTAAAAATAATTTTTATCTTTAAAACGGGTTCTTAAATGAAAAAAATGTATTCTTCATTTTTTGTTCAGAATAATGTAATGTATTGAAGTGATTTTACAACAAAATTATTATTTAAAAATTTTAATTAATTAATTTATTTTTTAATTTTTGCCGTATTCAATAAATAATTATTTTGTTTAAAATCAATCAAAACTAGTACAACACATTATTCTGAACTAAAAATGAAGAATACATTTTTCTAATTTGAGAATCCGCTTTACAGATAAAAATTATTTTTAGTTGAAAAAATAGTCATTCTGGAATTTCTCCAAAATTTTTGCATAGATGTGTTCACAGACGTTAGTAATCGTCTGTGATAGTTGAAATGTTGTGCTTGTTTTGAAAAATTACTCCCTACAATAGGGGTAGTTCCAATGAATGAAAATGTTCCTTGCCCTTCTTGCAAGCAAGACAAAACCACGTCAAATACTACTCCCGGCATTTCGCATCATTTCCCATTTTAGGGGGTAATTTTCCAAAATAAGCACAACATTTCAACTATCAGAAACGATTACTATAACGTCTGGGAACACATCTATGCAAAAAATTCCTGGGAGTGAAAATCAAATTACATATAAAAGGTGCGGGGTCCTTTCAAGTGATATGTTGACAACAACGCATAGAAAACAAAAGCAGATTCTAAAATTCAATAGTCGATTGTTTAAGTGCATCAAGCCGTACAGCAAAAATTTTTGTTCAGATTGTAGCTTCTTTTATCTTCTTTTCAGTAACGAATTTTTTTAAAAAATTTTAAACCATGTTTTAATAATTTGTTTAATTTCTCTTTATAAACAATGTTTTGCCCAAAAATAAAAATTATTAGCATGTGTTAAAAGCACATAAAAAAAAAACAATAAAAAAAAAGTTTTTCCTACGCCAATTGGAATCCGAGATATGACATTCTTTTTGGGCAAAACATTGATGAGAAAAGTGAATTTGTTCATAAAAGAAATTAAACAAGTTAAGAAAAAAATGGTTTAAAAATGTAAAAAAAAAATTTTTGTTAATATTGTTGTAGAACTCTCCAAAATCGTCCTAAGTTGAACACAGAATCAAAATTCGACTTAGGCAAAAATTTTATTTGAAGACATTTTTGGGAGTCTGCAGAGGCGCAGATCAGTCCATAAGGACCGTTTTGGGTTCTATAAGGTGTTGGAAATGACCAGGTGAAAATTCGAAGAAACACCGAATTTTCACTTAGGAAAAATGTTTTTGGTTCAGAATATGAGAGCAGAAGTATATAATGACAAAAATTTATGAATAATATACTTTTTCAAAGGTACCACAAATTGGACTTTGAAAAATAATATTTTTGGAAGGGCGTCAAAATTTGGCTCAGGAATCGATTTATCGAAAGTACGCCAAAATTTCACTTGCAGACTAATTTTTCAAAACTGCGTTGAAATTTGTCTTGAAGATCGATTTTTCAAAAGTACGCCAAAATTTCACCCGCAGATTAGCTTTTCAAAAGTACCTTGAAATTTGGCTTGAAAATCGATTTTTCAAAAGTACGCCAAAATTTCACCCGCGGATTAGCTTTTCAAAAGTACCTTGAAATTTGGCTTGAAAATTGATTTTTCAAAAGTACGCCGAAATTGGTCTTAAAATAGATTTTTCAAAAGTACCACAAAGTCAGTTTAAAAAGTACCACGAAAATATACTTTGAATTATTTTTTATTTTTTATTCCTCCACCAAAGACATTGACCTTTGAGGTACGGTCATTGAAAGCCCAATTCTAAAGTATGAGCATAAAATTTTAGCGATGCACTGCATCCAAAAGGCAAAATAGAAGATTTTGACAAAGCCGGCGTAGTGCCGATAAGCAAAAATTGATAAAAATCAATGCACATGTACAAGGCCGGTTTCTCGCAAAGTTATAGAGGAAAACGCCTTGTGCATAAAAATCCAAAAATTCAATTTTGCCTAAAAGCCGCTCGAAGGTGGGTCGCTGCCAAATCGATAATATTGAACTACTGTGATAAGGGCTAGTAAGTCGTGAACTGATCGAACGCCATTCAACTTACGCAGTAATAAGTCCTCTGAATGTGTTCGAGTACGTGGCTCTTCACGATACAAGAACTTTAAAGCTAAGTAGTCTCTAGCGAACCTAAATTCATTGAGTAAAACTTTTTTAAGTTATTTTAGTCAGCCATAACTATTCATTTACCCAGAGTCTGAGACGACTCTAAAAATGCTCGCATTTTGATTCTGAGAAGGTATGCATGAATCTATTCTACCTAATCGATCGTTAGCGTGAGCGCTCTCGCTTGTATGGTCTGAAAGTCATTACCTTGATTGGGGAAGGCACGATTCTTATCTTGAGAATTTTGTAAAACCGATGTGTAGAGTTAATTCACATTAACGTTCGACCTTCTGGTTGCTTTACGGAGGTTTGAGAGGGATTGATTTTATATATTTATTTATTTTTTTGAGAAATAGATTCCGTCATTAACGGACCAAAACGTGGTTTCCACGTACTAAAATTAATCCCTCCGCAGAGAAATTCTTCGGTTGGGATTTTTTATGCAAAATTTCATTCCCTAACGAGGGAATTCAGGTCCAGAGAGAGCGTCATTTTCGATCTGTGGTAGTGCAGCCTTGGTCCATTACTCGCCTATCGAAGTGCATCTTATCTCGAACCCGCCTGGGAGGTAGAAGAACGGGTTAATACGCGACTGGCGCCCCCTGAGAAATAAATTGGTGTCGCGTCATTTTGACGCCCGGTAGTGCGTTCTTCTACAATATCACCGAAAAGGAGATCAAAGAAGCTATAATCTGAAAAAAAAATTTGCTGTACGACTTGATGCACTGAAACAATCGACGATTAAATTTTCGACTTTACTTTTGTTTTTTTATGCATTGTTGTCAACATAACAACTTGGTATGGAATATTTAGCTCCACTAGAGGCATCGTTTCCTAAACTTTCCTCAAAATAGTTACATTATTGTTTAAGTTATCATCATTTGTTTAAAAATGGCTGCTTTATTGTTTTAATTTATTGCAAAATAACAAATTAACCAAAAAGGTTAGGATAAATCTAGTTTTCTTCGAAATTTTATCATGAACAATCTCTTTTTTTATTCATTGCGATACAAGCTCTACAACCAGAGATATTTAAGAAAAACTGCGAAAAAACACAATTTTTAACATCTTTTGTTTAAACAAATGACTTGCCGAACAAAGATTTATTCCAAATTTAATTTATTTTACACTCCCTGTAATGTTTCCGATAAGTTACAGCAAGATAATTGTTATTGTAAAACAATTCCTTACAAATTTTAATTTCACTCCACTATACCGCTTATTGCCCCATCTTAAATGCATTTTAATCCACAATTGACTGACGAAGCCTTTTGAATTAGAATATATAATTCTGCCTAATAGATAAGAACTAGAACGAAATAACTATTAATAAGAGATACAAGTTTTAGTGCTAATTAAATCACTAAAAACCCAAGCAATAAAAAAGTAGTAAAAGGTATTCAGTGTCCATTCTGTCACACGATCATTTACTATGATCTATGTGGATATGTGAGTTTTTATATCACATAGGTAGCTTTTAAATTAAATTAAATATTTTCAGGCTGCTATAGGCAGAGATATGCAACCATAAAATCACATCTGTGATGTTTATGTTCTGAAGGCATAATAAATATTATATGAAGACTTTGCAAACTGCAAAGTTGCTAATTGCAGCACGAAATATAGTGACTATGGAGTTTTGTTATATTAAAATGACATACATTGAGAAATGTTTAAAAAAGTGTTCCATTAATAATCCAGTAAATAAGCTGGAAAAAAGTGTAAAATGTGTCAAAGTGATGGAACAGCACCGATTTGAAAAATTCCTTTTTTCACGTGTTCCCTAGACCCCCAGGAACATTCATCAGCATTGACCCCTGCATTACCTCCGAAAATGAGAAAATTATAAAAAATTTATAAAACTAATATTTCGCCTCGGAAATGGGCTCTAGGGGTTTTTTTGGGTCGCTGATCATGAATCCGATGTCCAAATTGAGGAGTTCCATATTCTAGTATGGAACTCGTGCCATTCTTTGATGAAAATTCCGCTTTTTCGGGCGGAAATTTAAATATGAATATTGTGCTGCGGAAGTGTGCTCTAGGCAGTTTTTTGGGTCGCTGATCACGATTTCGAGGTTCAAATTGAACAATTCCATATTCCAGATTGGAATACGTACCATGGAAAATCCCATTTTTTTCAGAAAAAATTTAAATATTAACGTTTTCCACTAAATGTGCTCTAGGAGGTTTTTTTGTTGGCTGATCATGATTTTGAGGTCCAAATTTAAGAATGATTTCATATTCCAGAGTGGAATACGTACCATGGAAAATTCCTTCCAGATTCATTTAAAGAGCACATTGATGGCAACAATCAAGTATTAGATGGTGGAGTAGAATGCTCGTTAGAGTTATACAATTATCAAATAAATAAATCGGATCTGAATTTGACTGCGAAGCAAAAACTGCGCAGGGCCAGTTATAATACTTTTTTGAAAAAAGTACGCAAAATATGAAATCAACGAAGAAAAATACGGTAAATATAGCCACGTTGCCTCCCGCCGTGGATGGTTTCAGAGAACAACTTAAACGGGTGTGCTACCAAATGCAATCTTGGATCGGCTTCTTAACAGATTTTCATCATAACAGCACCACACCATTGAATCCAACTGATTGGGGTTGGAAATTGATCGACGGCGTCTTGCATCCCGTAAGGATGACCGAACCGCCCGCACTAAAAAAGATTATGGTTGCTATATATTTCAGACTGGTCATTTTTAACTGAACTGAATGATGTTAATTTAGCGTGTACTGCTTTTTATTCGAAATTAACAGAGATATTTGATAAATTTGTACCCAAAACTGTTCCTAGACAACCTAAATATCCACCATGGTATACAAATGATATTGTATGAGATATAAAGAAGAAAAATACTATTAGAAAAAAATATAAACAAACAAAAAACGATGATCATTATAATGAATTTAGGAATATAAGAGAGAAAATTAAACAGGATGTGAAACAAGCACATGGCAATTATTTATTGAATATACAAGGTAACATTAAAAATGATCCGAAAAAATTTTGGTCATGTAAATAGTAAAAAAAAATGTTCCTCAATTCCTCAATTTCAATATTTTATACAATAATGTTCAACATACGAATCCTTAAGATATTGTTAATGCATTTGCGACCGTCTTTCAAGCAACTTATTTAAATCCTAATACAAATAGTAATAAATACCCCCCTGCTGTGAGGCAAATAGTAATAATTTATATGTAACAACGTTTTCGGAAATGGACATGCTGAAATCTCTCAAGAAAATTAAACCTAAATTCACCAAGGGACCAGATAATATATACTGCCTTTATTGTAAAGGATTGTGCACACATTTTTGCTCGTCCACTTACAATCATTTTTAATTTATCCCTAAAATCGCAAACATTTCCTGATGTGTGGAAATATTCTCGTTTATGTCCAGTGTATAAAAAAGACAACAAAAATAATGCGGAGAACTATAGACCAATAACAATCATTTGCAATTTTGCGAAAGTTTTTGAGTTTACCACTAACAAGGCACGTACAAGATCAAATTGTAACAAATCAACATGAATTTATATCTGGCAGATCCACAGAAACTAACCTCACTTGTGTCACGCAATATGTTTCTGAAAAACTGGATGATAACAAACAGGTTGATATTATCTATACGAATTTTACCAAGGCGTTTGATCGCCTAGACCATGGTATTCTGATACAAAAGCTTAGCAAATTCGGACTATCAGTGGCACTACTAGATTTAATTACCTCGTATTTAGAAAATAGGCGGCAGTATGTAGAATACCATGGTTTCAGGTCATTTGAGGTCTTGGCTAGTTCAGGTGTTCCTCAAGGATCTGTACTGGGACCACTTTTCTTTAATATCTTTATTAATGACATTATCACAAATATTGACGTTGAAAGTCTGTTATATGCGGATGACTTAAAAATCTATTATGTAATTGAAACCGAGGAAGATTGTGACAAGCTTCAAAGTAATTTGAATAATATAAATGATTGGTGTCTACTAAATCAATTACCTCTCAATGTATCTAAATGTAGCGCATTTACATTTTGTGGAGCCCGCAATCATGTTAATTATAATTACCATTAAATAACCAGGAGTTACAAAGACCTGATACAATTAAAGATCTGGGACTGACCTTTGACAGAAGTTTAAGTTTCAATGAACATGTAAATTTAAGTGTATCATCAGCTTTAAAAAGCCTAGGAATTGTAAGGGTTTTATTAATACGGACATTATGAAATTACTGTACTATTCCTTTGTCCGATCAAAATTAGAATATTGCTCGCTGGTATAGTCCCCGGGATATGTTACCTATATAAAAAGTATTGAAAACATTCAGCGTCGTTTTGTTAAGTATTTGTGTTTCATTGAAGATGGCGATTATCCCACAATTGGTTATTCACAAAACCTCATGTTAGAAAGATTTGATATGTCGAGTCTAGAAAATAGGAGAACAGCGCACTCTATAATTTTCCTACATAAAATTATTTACAATATGGTTGATTGCCCGTCTATTTTGGAGCAACTGTGTCTTCGTGTACCTCGTATAGAAAGCAGAAATCGTGAAACATTTTATCTTGCTACCTCCCGAACCAATTTACTAAAACTTTCACCTATACATTTTATGTGTAAAAATTATAATTCGCTGCAAAATGAGCTTGATATATTTAATTGTAGTCCTCCCTCAATTAAAAGATTACTATCCATATAAAACGAATATGCGTATAATCCCATTTCTCTTATTATTGTTTACATGTTTTTAGCATAATATGATATGTATATGTGTGTATATATATTTTAAGTCAGCTTCTCTTGTTATAATATTTGTATTTTGTTTCTTCTGTGACGTACTGTGCATTTAGTATATATAATATTTATACTGTGAGTGCTTACTAGTGTAACATTCCCACACTTTAATTGGTTATCTGTTGGGTGGTTGTGTCTAAATAAATAAATAAATAAATAAATAAATAAATAAATGAATGAATGAATGAATGAATGAATGAATGAATGAATGAATGAATGAATGAATGAATGAATGAATGAATGAATGAATGAATGAATGAATGAATGAATGAATGAATGAATGAATGAATGAATGAATGAATGAATGAATGAATGAATGAATGAATCAATCAATCAATCAATCAATCAATCAATCAATCAATAAATAAATAAATAAATAAATAAATAAAAAATAATGTGTGGCTGTCAAACTGGATGTGGAGCAGCTTGTGGTTGTCGCAAAAATGGTGTATATTGCTCTCAAACTTGCAAACTTGTCACGGTAACAACTGCAATAATTGCGAGACACCTGGAGCTGCTGCAGACGTAACGGAAAATGAATCGATTTGTCCTGAAATATCGGATGAACAGGAAGATGAAAGTGACACTGAAGAAGACCCAACAAATCCTGAATTACCATTTCTCGAATATGATTCAGATTACGATTGTTGTAAATGGTGAAAATTATATAAAAAAATAATGATACATTTTCAAATCCCCCTAAGTTTCTCTAGGGAACACGTGAAAAAAGGAATTTTTCAAATCGGTGCTGTTCCAAAAATTCACTATCCGAGTTTTTCAATTCCATCAATATGTCTGTCTGTCGTCTGTTTGTTTACCTGGCCGTTGTCGCTACATCTAAAAAACTATTCGGTAGTCTGCCTATTTTACCACGGCCACACCAAATATCTCGTTTAATATCTATCGTAGAAGAAAAAAGTTTTAGTAAAAGTTATCCCAATTTTTGTGAGGTTTATTTCAGTAAAAAGGAATTCGAAATCTTTGTGATATGTAGTACAAAATCACGAAAAATAAAAAAACACAAACGTTTATATCCTACTATATGTGCTATATGTATTGTTTTACGAATCTTTAACTTGTAATCTAACAGAGAACCCGCCTATGAAACAAAATGTGAATTATGTAATCAATTTTCAAAATATCAATGCCTTTTCTCTAGGGAACGCCTAGCGCCGTTCATATGAACAATGTGGTTAGAAAATGGAGACCCTAATAAAGATATTTTTGGTTCCTCCTCTTGCTAAAGTATTGCAAAATAAAAGGCTAATTACTAATAATGGGTTATAAATAAACTAAAATTTGGGCAATTTGCCATTCCCATTATAATATTACATAATTGCATGTGTCTCAAATCACAACCCGCCAGCTATCGGTTACAGAATAGACCGTATTTAAATTTTCTACCTGCCTAATTCATTCAGCAACCCTTGTTAATCAAATAAAAAGATTTTTAAGAATGGGGTTGATAGTGGCTAGACTACTAGAGCACTACGGGCTCCATCTAAATTCCAGAGTTGAACAGTGTACTTGTCACCTTCAGTCTGTTTTTAGAAAGGCCCATTTCCGCTTTGGTCCTGTCAAAGGATACGAAATGTGCTTTTTATAGCCTTTCAGCCCTTCTCAACAACAACGTCTTTAAAAATTATCTCTGGATTTATGAGGAACGTTTTTTAAGGGATTTATTCCAACTGGAAACTATTTCATTCAGTAAAAACTCTTCTACTCCTAAATCACATCGAATATGACGTAAATGCCTTTTCTAAAACATGCTTTTTACAATACACGAAACTATTAAAAATTTTCGATAGGTAAATTACACTTTTATGGGTAAAAAAAAGTTTCATAATTTACGGCTTGTATGCCTGACATACATAACTTTTTTAACAGGATAATTTCTGATAACACATTAAAATACTTGTATTATTATCAAGGAGTTGAGGCGATAATAATTCCATGCTAACTAATATCGGCATATAAGTTATTCGAGCCAATTAAATATTATCTAACTAGCTTATTGTTGTCATGCTTAATAAGCATATACAGGGTGCGTAAAATTTATTAACTAAACATACGAACTAAACGTATAAAAATAATATATACGTAGTTTTGGGCATAACAGGTTATTTCTTTTATCTTCATAGATGTCGAAGGCTGATAGCGATATGATCTCGTCACAGAAGAAGAAATAATCAGAATACAATCTCTCATTGGCAGGAAAAATTCGCGCATCTACATCGCGCACTGTCAATCTCGGACGGAATTGTAAAAAATTGTGCCAGGCCCGGATCACGGATTTCTTCTGTAACTGGATCGTCTGCGACAAATGGCGTGTAGCGTGATCTCGCCTCGTGATACAGTTTGTATCATGATGCCGCCTAACTAGTTAAGAAATATTGAAAATTTAAAACAAATATTATTTGTCTTCATTTAATGTTTCACAGGTTTTCTGACTACCGGACCGTTCCTAAAAGAGGTAAAAAATATTAAGTACTGTCCTGAACTCTCCCAACAAAAGTATGGTGGAAATTTATAACAACGAGATCAAAGGATTTTTGGCGACTTAATATTCTGATTGTTTCTTCTTCTGTGATCTCGTCTTCGACATTATTAGATTCTATGCCTTAGAGTACGGACAAGCCAAAGATGCTATGCTGCTAGAGATGTGGGTCGCGGTCGCTTCATCGATGCCATCTGTTTGCAAAACACACCTGTATACTTAAATGTGACCGCACATACCAGAGCTAGCAGCAATTCACCCTAACCGTTTACGTCGAAGTCTACCGCGATGTCTTGGTCGGTACAAAATAATTTGTTTTTACATCGCGGTAGACAGGAAAGCATCGCGGTAGCTTGTACCAGGTTGGTTAATTCAGGTCATGTGGTATCTTTCCTCTCGACTGAATGCTTCCTAAGCTTCTAACACTGAAAGCATGAACCTCTCTGGCATGTGCACTCATCATTGATATCGATGCAGCGATGTATCGAACAAGACTGTGGCCACCGGTATTGCCAGTATTACTTTTCAAAATCAAACATAACTAGAACTACAAAACTGGATAGACCCAGTCTAAAACGGGTTCAGGGAGGAGGAATACAAAATTTGTTTTAAAGAGCGGACTAGATTTCGCAACGTGCTAAAAATTACAAAAAGGGGCTAGAAAATGCACGAACGGGCTAACGCTGGAAACAAAGGCAACACTGGCGGCCACGACGCGATATAACACCGCGATGTATCTTTGCCATGTCCGTTCCATAACCTTAGGAACACATTTACGACACGGTACGCCAAGGTACGCCACGGTACGCACTAACACGTGTCGTACCAATAGTAGGTTTAATGAATTTACATTGTTTTATGCGTGTTTGTTGGTACCTCGTAAAAACAATGTAAATTCATTATACCACACGATTGGTACGGCACTTTAGTGTCTCATGATTCATGACCGCAAAAGTTATAAGGCTTCGCAGTTTTTTTTTTTTTTTTTGATGCCGGTTACGACACCCCTGCGTCAAAAATACTCAACAAATTAAAAATCGCTGGTAAAACTAAAACTACATACTTTGCAAGTTGATTTATCTAATAGACAATGTCCCTGATTTCCGCAAAAAAATTATTTAAATTCTAGTTCGTTAATCGGCCAAAAGAAATGGATATAAAAAATAGACAAAAAAAATATATATTTTCGTTTTTTTTTTTATTTTCTATTTGATAATTATGAAAAAACCATTTTTTGTTAAGAAATTGTTTGTAACAACTAATAGCAGGCGAGCAGCCGTCTTCCATGAACCAAAAAATAAAGAAGCATAATCTCTATCAGTACAAGGAAGTATCCAAATTATCCCTTGAAATAAATATTTTGTAATTAATGACAATATTATCTAGTAGAGGAATCTATACACATCCGTTTTCAACCATTTTCTGAAAGGTTTTCCTCATCCTCTGCGGAGGTCGGTTCTATTACCCCCTCCCCTCCCCACCGATGATTTTTCTGGTTGTGCCACTGATTAACAGTTATTTTTCTGAAATCGATCGGGAATGTCTACATTTTCGGCGCGATTTTAGAGCGAAAAATGCACAATTCCAGTATTTTAGTCCGTTGCTAGGAAACTATCAGAAAACAGACCGGAAAAGATCCGTTGCCAAGCAACGATCAACAAAGATTTTTATACGTTTAAAATAGTATTGATTTTTATACGTTTAAAATAGTATTGATTGTGATTTCAGATTTTTTTTTAAATGTTTATATTTTTTATTTTTATACGTTTAAAATAGTATTTATTGTGATTTCAGAAAAAATAGTATGTGTACTTCGGTGTGAAAGCACATTCCCAGACTTCGATGCTTGTTGGCCTCGGCTAGCGTCTCGGCCAACAATTGCATCGTCGTCCGGGAATGTATCGCTTTCACACCTAGATACACAATATACTATAACATTAATATGGAACAATAATAGTCTCTATTTATGAATTATGCTAACTTTAGTATTATATACCATGTCATAAGAAATCCTTTGTTTGAAATATATTCTCAGGAAAAGCAGTTTTACAGATTGACGTAAGTTGGCAGTACACTGTAAAAAATGTATGTAAAATTACATTTATGTATGTAAAAATACTTTGAAAGTTAGTTCAATTCTCTATGAAATTATACGTAATTAATTTTTTCTGAAATCGATCGGCAATGTCTACATTTTCGGAGCGATTTCAGATCGAAAAATGCACAATTCCAGTATTTTAGTCCGTTGCTAAGAAACTATCAGAAAACAGACTGGAAAAGATCCGTTGCCAAACAACGATCAATACCGTACGGTTTTTTATGTATATTTTAGACAGTAAATAAATAAACGCAAACAAACCAACTCACATTAAAATTGCATTTATTAGCAAGTAGTTAGATTGTAATGAAGAAATGTTATGCATTAATACAGATTCCTTAATTTATAATAAATTTGATTATGATTTCAGAAAAAATAGTATGTGTACTTCGGTGTGAAAGCACATTCCCGGACTTCGATGCTTGTTGGCCTCGGCTAGCGCCTCGGCCAACAATTTGCATCGTCGTCCGGGAATGTATTGCTTTCACACCTAAATACACAATATACTATATTTTCACCAGGACTTTCAGGGCAAAGTTAAACATATTTATGGTTTATTACATAAAGTAAATTAAAACTACACACATTCATGTATCTTTACTTCAATTAATGTAATTTTCCATCTAATTATGATAATTTTGTATGAATTACATAATAAAATTATGTATAAATATATAGTTAATCCGGTGAATTACATCAGTAATTACACAATTATATGGATTTTTTACAGGAAAACACGAAGCATTTCATACATTTGTGAAGCATTTCCAGAATAATCGCTGGCATCGATAGTCCACTTTGCCCTGAAAGTCCTGGAAAAAATAAATTAATTATGTATAATTTCATAGAAAATTGAACTAACTTTAAATGTAATTTTACATACATTTTTTACAGTGATAATGCATTCATTGTGTTGCGTAAATAGCTCTGTTGCATACAAGAGGCTGGTAACAATAAATTTCAATAGGATTTTATTCTGATAATGGACGAAGGTCACTTTGCCTATCTAACTTTACACCGCGAGGGCATTTCGTGTGACATTTCGAAAACTGTTAATTGTAGAAATTAAAGTTTCAAATAAGAAGTTACCTCCATCTTTTATTTTTATTTCATCTCAATATACAGTTGATATATATTTGGAAAAATGAAAAAGTTTCCTGCTTGCCACATTTACTCCTGCATCTTGTCGACACTGTCATAGATAAAAATTTATAATTCTTACAATTATTAAAATATTACATTGATATTAACATGTTTTCTTACAAAATATGCAGTAATAACATGGTAAAAATTTGAGACTTATTAATTGTTCCGTCGCGTCCTTGAGTTAGAGCGAATTCAACGAAAAAATAATTACTAATAGATGCCGAGAACGTAAAAAATGTCCCGCAAAAACTCGCGACGCTGATAAATGATCTGTGGATCCGTTAAGAATTGCAACCTGTAGAGTATTTCTGTACATACACACGTATGTACAGACCAACTGACGGTTAAGATGTATTTCAATTTTCAGTAGCAATTCTAGAACTTAAAAGTTCAAATTAATCTAAAACTGGTATATTTTTTTAGAGCAGAATCTTCCTCTTTCAAAAAGTTACAATTAAAATCGATTTCTTACCGAATTAACTCATCAAAAATAACTTCTATCAGCGAAACTGAGTACCTGTGCGTTTTGTGAGAATAGAGCATACATCCCAGCGGGTTGTGCAAAAAATAAAATAATGGTCTCAGAAAAACTGACTCAGAATTTAAAAAACCACCTCAGTTTTCGGTGATTAATTGTTTTGTGATGGCAGTAAACTTTGCCAGATTGTTGAGGGTAGATTAGATTAGATTTTGAAAGGAGTTGGCTGATTGGCGTTGACCTTTGGATCTATTGTGGTACTCCTTGTATAATTTTACTTAGAGCTCCCTATCCAGCTTTGTCCTTTGTATCAAACTCCATAGCCTGGATAAGGGCTCCTTGGTATAGCTATCTGATCTTGGTTTCTCTTCGCCAAGTAGTTGCAACCTCAGTATGGCTAAGCCTTCGCAATGGCACAGCACATGTACTGAGGTTTCCTCTTCTTGACAGAATCTGCATGTTGCGTCCTCTGCCAGGTCCATCAGACTCATATGTCTATTAAGCCTACAATATCCAGTTAGAAGTCCTTACTATTATCCTAATGGTCTTTCTATTTTGGCGTAGTAGGTCTTCCGTGAATTTGTCCGATCGTTCTGTAATGAACTTTTTCTCTGTTGTGGGAAATTCTTCCACCACTCTAGAGATTTATTTTGTACCCATTCGTTGATGGATGTTCGTATGCGTGGCTTAGCCACACCGCAAAAGGTTTCAGGTCCTACTAGGGCCTTATGTGCACCTTCTCGGGCCAGTTCATCAGCCTTCTCATTTCCCCTGTGTCCCTCGTGTCCTGGTACCCACGCCACGGTCACTTTGTTCTGACTTACTAGGTCCGTAAGCGCATTTATACAATCCCATACTAGGCTTGAATCGAATGGAATCGAATGCCTTTAGCGCTGCTTGGCTATCAGTATATTGAGGATATAAAAATATCTTGTGCTGTCATTAGTTTGCTATTAGTTGAGGTTGGTGTTATTCTGCTCATTTATATTGTTTGCAGTTACTGATCTAGAGTAGCTAACTGTCATTTGATTCCTACTGCCATCAGACCAATACGGTAATGGAGGGAAAATCTATTCAGAACAATAAAACAATTTTATCTACTCTTCTTAGGTTATATACTAATTAATGAACTGCTTTTGATCAATTAATAGTATCTATAAACAAACAGCGTGAGTTATAATGCGTGAGTTATTATAACTCACTAGGTACAGAGCCAATCACCGTTATCTTCATGCCTAGCCTGTCCAATCGACGTAAGGCGCAACACACGAAGGTGGAGCCAGGGAGGTAGTGGCAGATTATTCGCGTTTCTGAAATGTCACAAAATACTTTTGATTCGTTCGTGCCGAGCCGAATTTTCAAATTTCGCCGTGCAATTTACGATCAGGTTTATCTGGAAGACTTCCTCTTTACGTCGCGACATCGGACGGCCGTCCCAATAGTGTTTTTCGAAAAATATCAACGTGTCAAGATTGCATGTTTTTGCAATTTTTTTGACTCCAAAATGTAAGCTATTTTTTTGTTATTTTTCGCAGATATCTCCGAAACGGTGGGAGTTATCTCGAAATAAAAAACAAGATCACGAGTATTTTCCATTTCGAATCTTTTGCTACTATCAGAATTTTGATTTTTTTTTTCGCTTCGGAGATAACTACTGAAATGTTGGCCATGTACTGCAAAAAATCGCAAATTTTGAGCTTCTACAGTTGGCAACTTTTTAATCTTGGCTCCTACGCCAAAAGACTACACTAGTTAACTTAAATAGAATTAAATTTGCTAAAAATTCTTTTTTTTATTTTTTGAATTCCGACAAAAATGAAGGAATTAGAGGTGGCGGGATTTGGGACTTTTTTTTTTCGGTAAAATTTCTCCATTTTGTCACCGTAATTAATCGGTAATTAACTGAAATCGATCTCATATACGATGTTCACTTAATAACATGATACTACTTTGCCGCTCCGTTAATTTTGGCTCTTCGAAACAAAAGTTTCTGAGAAAAATTATTTTTTTAAGGTTTACGTACACTCTATAGGAACACGTGTAATTTCTTACATTTCCTCGAATATCTCGATAATTATCCTTTTTTTCGAAAAATTTGTAGACAGCATATGTAAAGAGAATTGATTGAGCTTTCCGACGCTTTTTTAATTTTTTCTCTAACATAAAAAACAAGACTTTTGACCGAATATGCGCTCCGGGCTATTGCAGTTCGCGGAGAAGTTTTGCATTTTCCGCCGCGTAATATTAATCTACAAAGTTGATTTTTTGTCTACAAGCAGTTTATGCACTATTTCGATTAAAAATCACATTCTACCTCCGCTTAAAGGCGGCTAAATCTTTGAAGACAACATATATAAAAGGGTGAACAAAAATTAAATTTTGCAGTTAATTTTATTAATAAACAAACTGAGTAATTTAAACAAAATTTTCTCAATTTAATATTTATTGTTATAATCGTAGATAAAGTATAGTATTCAACTTGCGGTAATGGTAATAACTCACTTGATGAATTACAGCACTCGCCTACGGCTCGTGCTGTAACCTTTCATCTGCGTTATTACCTACATTACCGCTCGTTGAATAATATACTATTATTCTTCACCAATGTTTCGTTCCCTTAGGCATAAACTAGACATCTCCAGGGCTACATACAAATTAAAGTCTACCTATGGCTGTTTTAAATAGTAAACTTAACAACCATCGAACAATCTAATTAAAATTTCAACAATAATAAGACGAGCTATATTAAAATTTAACTCAGAAATAGTCAGAAGGTGGCATCTTCAATTGCCAACAATTTTAAAACTAGGTTTATCAGCATAAACAAGGGTATTAATAGATAAATAAAACGTAGAACATTACAATGATTCACAACATAGAAAACATTTAGTGAGGTGAGGTATGGTACCAGTTTCAGTGCTGGACCTCGATCGGCGAAGTTAAGCACGGCCGGGCGAGTCCGTCACTTGGATTGGTGACCGTATCTCATCTCGCCGTCCTGGTTAAGTGGTAGAGTAGCATTAGCTAAACTTCGCCAGGACGTTAATATAAACAAAGGCATTAAAAAAAATAAATAAATAACAATCCGATGTTTACAATTCAACAACACATTACAATAACGGAATATTAGATTAACATCCTGACGGAGTTTAGCCATAGGCTGCTGCACCACCCAACCAGAATACACGCACATACAAAGAACAACACAACAACCATTCCTTGCGACATAGCCTTCTGTCGCAGGTGAGATTTGAACTCAGGAAAAATAACAGCAACGAGCCGTGTCTTGTCTCACTCGGTCGCTGTCTGACCCACTGCAGCCGTTTCGATAATACATTAAAAGCGTCACTAAACATCCATATTTTAGCCAGGATTCGGACCTGGAACTCCTTGTTTTCAAGCGAAACATTTATCATTTAAGCAGTATGTAAAATTCAAGTACTGTATGTGAAGCTATTTTATTAATAGTGTAGAATACATATTTTACTACAAACGTGCGAGGACGCACGCTTGCCGCAGTCGGTGACAATCGTAGATATCCACAGAAACTTTGCTCAAGTTTTGGGGCATGTTCTGCGAGGAAATACAGTACATTCGCTTTATGTATTTGCAACTAGTGATTCTTAGTAATTTTGGTGGTCAACTTTTGTCATGAATACCGCAGTGGTTATATTTTTTGTCTGTGCAGAAAATATTGGTAGAAACATGCTTTAGGTAATTCAGCACAGTCAAAAAATAAAAATAGTTTTCACATCAACTTATCTACAATATCTACATATGGGTTTGATTAATTATTATTACTGATTATCGGAAGGGTTCGAGTTTTGTGGGGTAATCTGGAGGAAGAGGGTTGGAGAGTTAAGCGATATACGTAAATACTGTGCCATTGAGTAGTGATGAGCGATATCGTGATTTTTAAATCACCCCGTGATCGGTGACTGCTATTTTTGAATCACGGTGATTTTAAACAGTGACCGCGGTCGCGGTTTAGCCCAAAAATCTGTAAACTGTTATGTTTGCCGTGACCCGCTTACATTACATATCTGAACTGCGTTTTAAACAGTGATGACTACGATCGCGGTTTAGACTGAAAGTGAACGCAATCTGCGAGCTTGATATAAGTTTGCCGTGATTTGGCATATATCGCTGCTCTGCATAAATAATAGGAAACGGAAATAAACGTGAATACATTTTACTATTTATAGCAACAACTTGTATAATAAAAAATAAATAAATAAATATATTGAATACTAAACATATGAATAAATAAATATTTTAAGCGTATGGCTCGAAAGTATTAGAACTTGAGTTGAATGATCATATCTACGAAATGTTACGATCACGTCCGATCCATAATCACCATTTTCGTAGTTGCTATTTCTATCATGCCAGTGTATAGAAGACTAGAAGAGTATATATCTTGAGCTATTAAAATCACTAATCGCCGTGACTTTGTTTCCTTCTTCACTGTTGCTATCGATGATTTTCTAATCACGGTGATTTAATCACCGGCAATAAAATATCGCCCATCACTACCATTGAGTCGACACCATTTTTGAGCCGCCATTTAAGGTGACATTTATGATGTCTCCATGCTTTTAGTTTTAGTCACGTGAACATGAAAATACTGTGATAGCAGAAACAAAAATTATTTTCTTTCTTTTTAGTGCAATTTCAATAAAAGCACGTTGTTTAATGTTTTTTAGTTATTTCATTATAAATTTGGTTTGTGTACGAAAACTAATGGGAATAGGAGCATTGAAAATAAGCAAAGAGGAAATAACTCTCGTATTCTTCGATTTTTCGACGATCATCCTAGCGTGCGAAGATTGTTTAAAACTATCCCGCTTCAAACCCACTTTAAGAACTTTTCCGGGTGATGCAGAACAAGTCAGTGCATTTTAGATTCAGTAGCTGTTAATTCATATTTTGTCTCTAAAATACTATTATGGACATAAGATATGATGCAAACCTACTGCATGTTAACATGAGCACTGAGCAGTACCCTAAAGGCGTGTAGTACAAAAATGGCTAAATCTATCAACCATCGTTGAACCTGACGTTTAATGAACGCTAATGAACCAAAATCGGTTATTAGTTAAGATTCTGAGGCATCGCCAGTGGCCACCTAAATCTTCAGATCTTAACCCACTAGACTTTTACTTCTAAAGATATTTAAAAAAGTATATAATATTGAAAATGTGAAGAAACAGAGCGAAAACCTTGCAAATATCCTCACTGATCAACGTACTAGACATAAGATGCCGAAATCAATCGGTTCAGGGATATAGGAAAAATTGTCGAATTACGAAATCATTTTCTTAAGCACTGCACCGCCACCCTTAAAACATTTGTTTCTCTCAAGTATTGAACGAAAATTTAAAAAATTAATATTCTTTATAATCATTTAAGTGTTGTGGTAAATATTTATAAAATAGAGTCTGCGGACCACTTTTCGATGCCTGTAGGATCAACAAAATAACATACATTTAAGTGACTAGCATATCAGCATTTTAGGTATACATTTTCATTCTCTAGTTATCCTGTTCATTTCTCAATAAGTTTGACTTCAACGGGAGACATTCATCTACCCCGTACTCCGATTAAAGAGCTTATATCTAGATACATAACAGGCTATCTTTTCACTATTAGTACGTCGGATGGCTGGCTCTAGCGTTCACTAACCCAATACCGAGGTATAACCAAATAAAACCTATTTCATTTTATTCAGCAGGTTTTTTTACATAGGAAATCACGTTTGACGACACTCTCCATTGGTCGAGACTGAAGTTACAAGAAAAACACAAAAAAAATGAAAATAACAAAATTCAAATTCAACCACGAATAACTTTCAAACGAAAAAAGATAAAATTATATATTTCTTTTAGTTTTATAGTACAAACGATTCTCTTTAATTTGATGTATAATTTATTACAAAAATAATAACTTTAACATTAGAAAATTGACGTTAAGTTAGATGGTACACAAATTGTCAATTTTTTTGAAAGCTCTAACTCGTTGTAACTCGCTTATGTATTGAGCTATTCGAATGTTTTTTTCACTAAAAACTGACAAATTTCATAGACTTCATTTTGTCTCAATTAATGCTGGGTCTAGCTCTGTAAATAAAAGCGGTACAGCCTTTTAAACGCAACGAAGCGCACTACGGCGGCGGAGTCGTGAGACTTCCCCTCTCGTTCCCGGTACATCCCGCGTTCGCCATAAATCGCGCAATGCTTCCATCAGTGGCCGTAACAAAAGCTTTAGAATAATTTTTCTTTATTGTAAGATGATAAAATTAACAAATCAAATTGAATATGATATTAGTTGTAATAATCCATTATATATGGTGTCGTACAACGCGGGAGGTGCGTTAATAAATGGAAAGTAATAGGTATCAGACAGAGATTAACTGATTTTCAGATACGTCATTGTTAAACTTATGCCAGCTAGTAAAGTTTTTACTTTGCCTCGTATATTTTAATATTTTCCATTAAGTGTCATAGGTAACCATATAATCAAAACAATTATTTGCCATGCTCTGAACGATTAGTTGGATTTTTGTACATAACTATATTTTTATTTTCATGTAAACTCGAAGGGTTAAAATCGGTTAAAATTGGATAGACGATCTAAATATGCTTGTGTAAATAGGCTGTACTCTTTTTAAAATAATACTATTCCAAGTGGGATTTTTTCCATCTAGCACGTCTTCGTTTTGATCAAAATTATCGATGCTATGAATGTAATTGTTTTCTTCAGAACCTACTGGAGGAACTCCAGGTGGTATAAAAATGTCGTCACTAGTTTTTACTAATACGTGACTAGCTAAAGACGTTAAAAATGTCCGTATTTCATCGTAGGAATAACGTAGGAATAACCATAGCCAAAAGAATAAAGTTTTTTTCTTCTGACGGCACAATACACATATAGTAATATGTATAGGATTAAAAAAATGGCCTAAGCTGATTGTTTTTTTTTTTTCATATCAATTATTAATATAAATTGCATTACTATCGGAATAACGTTTAAATCAAATTTGTCTGTCCTGACATATTTAGTATCCACGACATAAATATTTATAACAAATCTGAAACGTCTTATTTACAGTTATGTTCATTGAGATTAGTAGTCGATTAGTAGTCGCGTTTTTTTTTAACCCCGACCTCATAAGTTTGACGCATATGTTTGTATGTTTGTTTGTTTGTCTGTCTGTCTGTCTGTGGCTTCATATCTCTTCAACGGGTGATCCGATTTTGATGTAGTTTTTTTTTATTTGAAAGAGAATTTTGTCGAGATGGTTATAGGTCATATTAGATTTTGATGTTTGGTCGCCATCTTGAATTCGCCATGTTGAACTTCTCTAGAAATTGTCCGATTGCAGTAAAATTGAAAATGTGCAGACAATTATGGTAGCCGAACATGATTTAGGCCTCATTTTGATTCGGTCATATGAAACTGGTACGATTAGATACATTGCACATTGATCGGTGGTTTTTAAAAATTTTCAATTTTGCTTGTTATAGGTTTAAAATATCCAGCTGCAGCTTCACTTAAGATAGGCAGTTTTATCAAGAATTGTCAATTCATTCTCATGAACCAAGTTTTCTTCGCCTGATTCAGCTGTGACTGACAACAAAAATCCTTTTAGCTTTATTATCACTTGAATGAACTGTTGTTGTATTTTTTTTGTGTTCTCAAAACACTTTGTTTGCTTAGATGTTTTTCTAATCTCTTTCTTATATTTCCGCTGCTATAATAATCTAATTTTTCTTCCGTCATTTCTTCAAATATATCATTAAGGCGTGTTTTTAGAAACGTTAAAGTTAAGAATTATTTTTTTGCAAAACAGCAAGATAAACCTCCCTAAATAAGATGTTTAACACTACTTTAAATTCATTTTTTCTTTCAGTTGTTTAGTTTGTATACATTTAATTTTTTTTTGCTAATATATTTTGCATATCAAATTTTATAATAATTTCCATCAGCCCAAATAAATCTGAATAAATGTGTAACCTGCCTTGTATTTCTGTATCATAATGCGACACTGCAGCTTTCTAGTTTCCGCACCTGTTCCTGTACAAATTGCTACTTAAAAATGTTCTTAATTTGTTCTTAATTTTTCTAAATTTTCCACAAATCAGACAATGACATTTTATTTTAAACTAATTTTTTTGTTCTTTATTATAAATAACTACATGAAGGCTCACTAGCATTTTTTATCGCGTTACAAATATCACAGACAATACATATTGCCTCTGCTAATATTATTATTATTATTACAAAAAGATGTCCTACAAGAATAATGAAATCGGTATCGAAGAGTGTACAAATAAAAATAAATAAAAAAATGTTTTTAATGAAATAGCATATTTTCTTTCATTTGCACAATTTATAATAGACTTGATGCCAGTAACAGTTGGTTTTTTATTATTAGATTTTTTCGCTGTTTTCAGCAGTTTCGCAAAACAAACATGTAGTTTTTCTCCACTGATAAAAATGAATCTACTCTATACATAAACTGTAATAGCCTAAATGTGAATAAAATAATATATACACTTATTAATACTTATTCAGATACAATAATGAGGAGAGCAGCCGATACGTTTCTTAATGGGCCGAGAGAGTAGCGGGAGCGAGAGAGGAAGCCTCCCGTCTTCGTCGCCGTAGTGTGCTTCGTTGTGTTTAAAGGGCTGTAGCGCTTTTAGTTAAAAAAAATAGATCTAGCATTAATCGAGACAAAATGAAGCCTATTAAATTTGGCAGTTTTTGGTGAAAGAAAAAATTGAATAGCTCATTATATAAGCGAGTTATGACGAATTAAGAATTAGAAAAATGCTGCTGATTTGTGTATCCTTTTGATTTTTTCCAGTTTTTTTATGTTAATTTTCTTATTATTGCAATAAATTATACTTCAAATTAAAAAGCAAGGTTTACTTGTCAAAACCAAACAACAATTTTATTTTTATGTGCCTTAGTTTTAAAGTTATATTTGATTGAAAATTAAATTTCTAAATTTCTTTTTTTTTAGTTTTTTTCTTATATCTTCGGTCTCGACCAATGGAGAGTGTCGTCAATTTTGATTTCCTATGTAAAATAACATGCTTTAATAAGTAGTGAAGGTCCCATCTGGTTATACTTCAGTATTGGGTGGGTCAAGAAAGAGAAGGCTTTTCGCGCTCTGCCCGACGGGCTATATATACATTGTTTGCTCCTAACATAATCACATTATATGTCCATTAAAATGGATAGATGAACATCACATCCCATAGGCAACAGCGGCGTTGTGTGTGTAGAAAATATGTAGAATGGTAAATATTTTCATTAAAATGAATTATTGCAATTCTTGCATTACCGGCTCTTTATACAACGTGATGCAGACATACGATATTACAGTAAGATAATACAGTAAGATAAATTTGTATTGAAAGGATATTAAAATTTAATTGGTATTCACTTTATAACTGTAAGCTGAACTTCATCATGTTACGACTATAGAACGATCGATTTTCTTCTTTTCTAAACTGTTTTCTGCAAACGGCACAGCACTTTGCACTAAATATATTGTCACTAAACTGTGTTAATATGAATAGAGAATATTATTTAGGTATTAAGCAAATCACAACTTAAAATAAAAAGACTTCTTCACCACATTTTGATAGAAAAACACGAAAAAGACTTATTAACATTAATTTCGCATACTGTCAAAAGTGTCAAACTGAGATTATGATAATCGAACTGAACCGATCGGGCCCGAATCGGTCGCGAATAGATCGACTAGCCAATCAAGAACTTATGGGAAGAAGTGCCTTAGATTGTAACTATCTCAGCAACATATAAATCAGTACAATTATGTATCAAGATATAAGTTCTTTAATCGGAGACCCCGTACTATAAAAAATGCTAAAATTTCAGTAGTGGGTCAAGCTAGCCTTTCCAAGTCACTAGGTCTAATTTACAATTCGAATTACCGTCTTGGCATCAACAGGACGCCTTACCTATATCACCCTAGTTGTATGTGTCATTCTAACCGAGATCAGATTTCACAATAACGATTGTTTGACCCGGTTACTACTATCGATTATAACATATAGAGGATTTGTTATTCGCAATCAGCTGCATATATATTAAATAGTTTTCTTTTATATATTCACGATTATGAAAAAGGTGAGTAAAATTTCAGTCAAACTTTCCAGTGACAGCAAACTAATTAAAATTTTGCCTCAACGTTACTAAGGATGACTAAATATAAAGGGCCCTACACATTTCTTAAATTGGCTTACAGTCATATTGGCTGAAGTTTTAATATGTTGTAGATTTCGACTTTCTGATCAAAAGCTCTTATGGGCCCAACTCGATCCTATGTCTAGTTCCGAGATACAACTATAAATTCTAAAATTCTGTATCTTGTCGAACTTTTACTGATGGGGTATTAGAGGTCAAAGGAGCAATTTCCGAAAGTTTTTTAATTAAAGTTTTTTAATCAAGGAGACACATACTTTATGTAAAAAATGTTTTAGCCAATTTGACCAAATATTTTTTTCACCTGTTATTTTTATATAGGTTTCCCGGCGCCTTCACCAACATTTTTCAAACTTTAATTTTTTTCTACGCTATTTATATTGAAACAACAAATGTTTTTAGTGCAAAATATTATAAAGACCTATTAGATCGTATCACAATATAAATTGTATGAAAAAAATCATTAATTCGATTTTTTTTTAATTGCACAAGAGGTCTATAGCGACTATAGCGACTCACTCACTTCCAAAAGCGAGAAGTTTCCATGGAGTCGCTAAGAAACAAAAAGGAAAACTCGATCCATAATGGAGAAGTTTCCATGGAGTCGCTAGGAAAAATAAAAACATTCGATATTAAAATATAATATCAAGATACTTAAAAAATACCAAAATCATATAAAATATGAACATGTATTAAAAACAAATATACAAATATATTAACTTCCATTTTAATTTTATTTATAGCGATAACGCTATAAGACTTTGTCTCCTTTCTTAAATTTAAAATAGCTCAAACAGAATTTAATAACATGGTAGAATTAGGTATCTGCAAACCATCATCTTCTCAAGTTTCCTCTCCACTCCATCTAGTGGCGAAAAAAGAGAATGACTGGAGACCTTGTGGAGATTATCGACAACTAAATACGATTACCATTCCAGACAGATATCCATTACCTCATATCCACGACTTTAGCTCTCAGTTGCACGGCTGCACTATTTTCTCCAAGATTGATTTAGTGCGAGCGTACCATCAGATACCTGTCGCTGAAAATGACGTTTATAAGACAGCTATAACAACTCCATTCGGACTGTTTGAATTTTCCCGCATGCCTTTTGGTCTACGCAATGCCGGTCAAACTTTCCAACGTTTTATGAATGAAGTACTTGTCGATTTTCCTTTCGTTTTCGTCTATTTGGATGACATATTAATCGCAAGTCAATCAGATGTGCAACATTTGGAACATTTGGAAAAGGTTTTCAAGAGATTAGACACATACGGAATTAACATTAAACCATCTAAATGTATCTTAGGAGTTGACAATTTAACCTTTTTAGGTCATCACATCTCTTCATCAGGTATTTTACCATCAACTGAGAGAGTCGAAGTCATTAATAATTTCCCTTTACCGACAACTCTCAAACAACTACAACGTTTCATAGGTATGGTGAATTTTTATCATCGTTTCATACCTCATTTTGCTGAAATATTATTTCCCCTATATTCTCTTTGTAACAGTTTATCTCATGATAAAATTACAAAGATAAATAGTTGGCCTGATCAATGTTTAGACGCATTTTCGAAAGCCAAAGATGCAATAAGTAATGCAGTAGTTTTAGCTCATCCTTGCAATAATGACGATACTATCTTATCTCTCTCAGTCGATTGTTCTAACCTTGCCATGGGTGCAGTTTTAGAGCAAAAAGATAATAAGGGATTTCTTGCTCCTTTAGCATTCTTTTCCCGTAAATTAACCACAGCACAAACCAATTATTCGATTTTTGACAAAGAACTTTTAGCATTATATACTGCAATTAAACATTTTAAGTTTATACTTGAAGGTCGAAAGTTTAATTGTTTTACAGATCACAAACCTTTAATCAACGCTTTATTCACAAAAGCAGAAAGATCTCCTCGTCAAATACGTCATTTAGAATACATAGCTCAATTTTCTTGTAAAATACAACATGTTAAAGGAAAACATAATGTAATAGCTGACAGTTTGTCACGTATTTACGACACTTCTTCCTTAAAACAAGATATTTTACCACTTCAACTTAAAAATTCTCCCTTCCTTAATGTTAACTTTGACCTAAAGTTGCTTAGTGAAGCTCAGGAGAAAGATTCAAATCTCAACTATTTATTGTCAGATAAATCATCACTAACTAAAACCAATTTCATTTTAAAAAAGATACAAATTCCAGATTCAAATGATTTTATTTGGTGTGATGTTTCTCGTGCAAAAGTCAGACCTTTTGTTCCACTTGTTTACAGACGAACGATATTCGATATTTTTCACAACTTATCTCATCCTGGTATTAAAGCCACTAGACTGTTGATTTCAAATAACTATTTTTGGCCGAAAATGAACACAGATTGCAATTTATGGTCAAAATCGTGCATTAACTGTCAAGCTGTCAAAGTCAGTCGACATACGCGAAGTGCTCTCGGGAACTTCACCATTCCGAAAATCAGATTCGACCACATCCACATAGATTTGGTAGGACCATTACCTCCATCCAAAGGTAACTCTTACATTCTTACGGTGATTGAACGATTCACTAGGTGGCCGGAAGCGTACCCTCTTCGCGACATCACAGCAGAAACAGTTGCGCGTACTTTATTTCAAAACTTTGTTTGTCGATTCGGTGTTCCCTTGTCAGTAACGACTGATCAAGGAGTACAATTCGAGTCAAGATTATTTAATGAATTTGCAAAGTTTTAGGTTTTCATAGAATACGTACAACTCCATATCACCCAGAAGGCAACTCTTTAATTGAAAGATTTCATCGCTCACTTAAAACTTCCTTGTTAACTAGAGCCAATACATCACATTGGACAGATGAATTACCCATCATTTTATTAGCATTTAGGACAACTCCCAAGGAAGATCTGCAATGTTCACCTGCTGAACTCATATATGGTCAAACCCTTCGTTTACCTGGCGAATTTTTCGTTGAATCGTATAATTCCCCAGATATTCCTTATTTCATTGACAAATTACGCATTTATTTTAATAATTTAAAATTTGTTCCTCCAACTTCGCATGGCAATTACAAAACTTTTGTTAGTTCAGATCTTGCCTCTTGCGATTTTATTTTCGTTCGCATTGAACGTTTAAAACGTTCATTTACTCCTTTATATGAAGGACCGTTTAAAGTTTTATCTCGTTCAGATAAGTTATTTACCTTTAAGAAAGGAGACAAAGTCATAACTGTCAATATTGATAGGGTTAAACCGGCTTTTGTATTAGTTGACAGATGTGACACTTTGCCTACCCCGATTAAAAAAGTACGTTTTGCAATCGACACGTTGATTGATTGACTATTTTCTTTTTTAACGAGGGGGTGTATATAGCGACTATAGCGACTCACTCACTTCCAAAAGCGAGAAGTTTCCATGGAGTCGCTAAGAAACAAAAAGGAAAACTCGATCCATAATGGAGAAGTTTCCATGGAGTCGCTAGGAAAAATAAAAACATTCGATATTAAAATATAATATCAAGATACTTAAAAAATACCAAAATCATATAAAATATGAACATGTATTAAAAACAAATATACAAATATATTAACTTCCATTTTAATTTTATTTATAGCGATAACGCTATAAGGTCATTCTTGTACATTTTTTGAGCTGTATCTCGGAAACTAGACACAGGATCGAGTTGGGCCCATGAGAACTTTTGATCAGAGACTCGAAATCTACAACATATTAATTAAATACCGACAATTTGATTGTAAGCCAATTTACAAAAAAAATGTGCGGGGTCCTTTGTAATTTTTGAGGGTGAAGAGAATGTCTTGCAAACTGCTACAACTGCAACAACTAGTAACGGTGATTCGAGGTTTGACGTGCGTAGAAACAGACAGAAGTAGTATACTTAAAATTTGTTTTAGCTGTGGAAAACTGGGTCGGACTGGCCAATTGTGCTGAACAAAGTTAATCCCAGTGACTTATTCATACTTAAATGAAAAAAGTAGGTGTCTATTTCTCGCTAAATTCTGTATACGAACGGTTTCATTAATTACATAATTTTTCTTTGTATCATCGGGTCAAAATGATCTTCTATATTAATATGTCAAAGTTTGTCAAAAGTAAGATAGTTTCATTCAGAAATTTGTCAGAGATAAGGCTTCTAATCTCGAAATCTCGGATCTCCAATTGATTCCAAGAGTAAATCGGAATCAGGATGAAATTTGAATAATCCCGTGATTTATTTCGGGATCGGAATTGATAAGTACACTTACCTAGTGAATACCATAATTTGCATCCTGATTTCATGCTTTTCAGTACAGAAGTCAAGAAAGTGAACATAATGAAACGTGATTTTTTTTTACCAAATAAGTATTATAAATACTTCTTGTGCGTAATTTCGTCTCTAATTTGTTGAAATTAGGTCATTTTAGTTGCAAAATTAATATGCTCTATACCTAGTCTTATTTGGTATTATTAGATACGAAGATTTTGATTAATAAAAGTATATTACTTTTGCGTTATAAATTTATTGAATAATATATAATTATATTTCAGTGACATAATTGCAAAATAATAATTATCACAAATTAGATACAAATGCCTACCGAGCAGGCAAGTCAATTATGTCATGTTAAACACAAATATACTTACGTGCGGTAGTCCATCCCAAAGTAACAACACATTAATAATTCGAGAAATCAAAGTTATATGCAGTGTGCCCTACATTACAATAATTTATAACACTTATTCCAACTCAACTCTCAGGATATAAATACCCTCAACTTAACTAAACAACCGTAACTTAATTTTTACACTTCTTAAATTGAAAATAAGTAAATATATGTCAATAAACTCTTTATATAATAATTTTTGTATATTACACCGTCTGGCGATTTTCTATATGTGGCGTTTAGCGTTACTGTTACTAGATGAAGTACCAGAATCATATTACATTTTTCTTTGATCAACTTAAAATAGAACATAAGGCGGAACATTGGTTGTGCTCTCTCTGTCTTTAAGCATAATGAAGCACGCCTAAGAATTGTTTACAGTGAAGACTCTCAGCAGTTTTGAACCAGTCTATGCATTACAATACATATGGTTCAAGGAATATTGGTTTATTGATTGTCATTACATTTAAAATATGGCGAATTCCGTGGACTTTTAAGATTCTGCAGCTGCGATTGTTCAATAATTATACCTGCTTTGTTCTTTATTAGACGAGTCGGTTTGGAAATATATTTTTATGTGACGTAAATAATGAAATTGAAAATAAAGGTCAGTAAACACTAAAAAATTGTAAGAAAAGTCTGGAGGCAGTTAATGGCAAAACTTAATATCAAAGATGTTATATTACTTTATTTATTGGTGAAATCTTTTCTCCAAATACCACTCGTGCTTTTAAATTTTATTTAACAATTTTTTCTCAACCTAAGTTACCAAAAGGTAATATAATTCATCTAAATTAGCAGTTTATTATCAAACATTAAATCCTTCCCGCTAAAGCGGTCGGGATTTAATCAGATAATAAACTGTCAATTTACACTCTTTGTATTACCAGGCAACAACGCTTTCGAAAAGAACCCTATATATTACATATAATTTATCCACTGAAGGGGTCTACGCACGATACGATTTCTCGGATCCAATCTGCAAGTATTCCTGTAGATTGGATCCGGTGTAAGCTAATCGGGACAATTTTTGTTGCTTATACGAGTTGGGCAATCATGTATTTTCACGACAGAGCTAGCCAACATACTGCCAAATTAGATAATGCGAGCGTACACCCAATTGGATCCGAGATATTTATCGTGTGTAGATTTCTTTAGATGCACTAACTGGAAAACCAATAAACCTATAGCTATGAAAAAGTAATAAAAATGTCAATAATTAGTCAGTCTCCGCCATAAAAGAGAATTAATTCGTTTCAACTGTCTGATTGAGACATACATCATTAATTTTTATATAATTTCAATGTCATAAAAGAAAAATATTGCTGCGTATAAGTGTGCCAAAGCAGATTGTATCAGATTTGAATTAGAGATGAGAACCTGGGTTTATTATGCAAAATGTAAATATGCTGGGAATTTTAAATAATTACCAGTAATTATCAGCAGTGAATTAGAAGGAATGAAAAAGCTTGAATCAGATACAAGTTCTTCAACATTTTGTTGAGTTTAAGATAATACTGTTACCAACTTGATATTTTTAACCAACTGAGTACGACTTCTTTTCTTTTTTGGTTGTTCACCTATTAGCTAATCCCGAAAATTCTGACATTTTTTTGATTACTATAAGTTATTTTTTCTACTTCCATGCTTTATTTCGTTTATTAGACATTCCATACCTGTACTTTAATGAGATTCATTAAGATACAGATTTTCCATTAAGATACAAGTTTATAACCAATAGAAACGCGACAAACAGCAATATTCTGTCAATATCGCCTTGAACATCTGACAGATCTGAAATTTATCAATTTTGACAAGTCATTTGTCATGTCATGTTTACCTAGCAATTTCAGAAAGAAAACGTTAATTTTCTATTTCGTATGCAACTCTAATTTAATGGCAATTAAGACAGTCGCATTCATTATAATAATTCTCATGTTCGCGTTTTAATAGCTATCATTAAATGGACTCACAGGTTATGTTAAGTGTAAGGTACAAATCGAAAACTAAGTTTTCATCAGCGGCTGAAACCGAAATTAATTTCGGTTAATTTCGGTTAGGGTTAAATAACGTATACCATTTTCAGTTTTCATAGCAGCGACAATTTGGTTTTCATTTACAGATTCGGTTGTCAAGGCAGCGATAATTCGGTTCTCGGTTATGGTTTCGGTTTACAGATCCGCAGCAATTCGGTTTCTGTTAGAAAAAATTAGGAATTCCGGTGCGGTTTTCGGTTTCGATTTTGGTTTCTGGCTTTTTACTAGCCTTTTACCTTATATAATCTTTATAATGGACGAATCGACTTGATATGCTTAGATATACAATTTGGTATTTCTACATCATAGTTTAAAGATTTGAATCTTTGATTTCAACCATTATTTTTGAACTTTAAATTCGTAAGTATTGCGTATTTCGGTTTCGGTCCCTGGTTTTCATTCGCATTTTTTAGCACGCATGGTTATAACTGGATTAAAACTTGGTTATAACTTCTCAGTCGATTTTGATTCAATCAATCATATTAGAGATGATTTATCAACAGGGTAAAAATCATATCATCTACCAAGGGTTAGAAATTTGGTAACTTCATACATATAAATAACAAAAACTGGAAAAATCATTGAATAATGGAATCGATTGATATTCCCATTATATAATAAAAGGAATGTACAGATTTTCTCAAACAATATTTTCATTCAATGTGTAGAGACTGAAACATTCGTGATTGGTTTTGGAAAAATTAAAATTATTTACATAGTTTTGGCAATAAATGAAAATATTTTAACCAAATCGAATCACGGCGGCTAACGGCTAGCTGATCTTGTGCGGAGTTGGGTTCGTGAATCCAATTTTTACATGAGTTAGAGAGGGGACCAATAGTTTCACGGGTGTTTGCCTAGCTGTTTCGTGATAAAAAAGGGAGTAAAAATATAGACGTTAATAAAAAAAGGGCGCCATCCACAGTAAAATTGATAATAAGCTACCCTTTTCCGTCTTGAAAACTCTAAAAGTTTCCAGGAAGTTTTCCTTCTAACTTTCCATTGGGTATATTGATAGGCTATTTTATGGTGAGATCTAATTCGTGATGCTGCAAGCTTCATTTTGATACCAAATAAGTCCATACAATTATATTATTTACATGACTTTCACAGACTTTTATCAAATATGGAAAGTTTCCTCGGCCCATCTCTGCTTAAAAAAATTATTCAATGAATTTGGTAGCAATTAGCTAAAACCGTCAGCAAAACTCTGCATTAGCACATGTTTGTAAGATAAAAGTTATATGAAATAAGTTAAATTAGTTTACAGAATTGTTGCAAAATATTGGGTTGAGGAATGAATTAAATAAATTTAATAACTTTATTCTTGATGGATTTACTACGTAAAATCAGATAACTACATAATTGACAAAGCACGTGTCTTTCGATTGATCATCTTGAGTTTAAGTACTGCAGAGTTGGAAATCATTTTCCAGTCTACTTGCCACATAAGAAATAACCTCTAACCCAACTCTAGTTACTGCGCAAAATACCATATTAAATTAAAACAGAAAGAATACTGAGCATTTACCATATAGGTAACTCAAAATACTACTGTGTAAAGTAAGTCATGTGAACCTTTATCCATAAATTGTACCAAGTCGATTTACTAACACGACTTCACATAAATTGATGTTCCTTTGCGTTATATGAAAAACAAATTGATAAGGAGATGTAACAAAAAAGATAAATAAACCGTTTAAATATAAATACACAAAAAGGTACAACTTTCATCTAAACACAATAGCTATCAAGTAATAAAATGTTTGGGCTTTATTTAATTTAAGGATGGTAAATATAACGTACAGTGCGTACCGAAATAAAGTGTGTTTTGTTAGATTTTAATTAAAAATGCATTTTAATCTAAGTAGAACGCTACAAGACTGAAGATAGAAAAGGCCACTAAATATGTTGAAACTGCCTTAAGTTTTAAATTTATATTAGGTAATAAGGTCCAAGTTCTTGTCTCCCCACATTGATAAGTAGATGGGCATATGTAGAATTGTATGCTTTTTAGGCGCCTTTAAAAGATTCTATGAAGATTAAGCACACACACAGCCAATATATTTTTCATCTGTCAAATAGGTATTCGCACTTGGAAACGCCCAACTGCAACTTTAATTCGTTTGGTAATAGTCCTATTATTGAACATATTATTAAACATAAGCAATTTAAAGTAAAACTCTGCCTTACCAGCTCTACAGGGTTGGACAAAAAACTTGATTTGATTATGGATAATTTCCAAATATTTTGAAAATATTTTCGAAACGTTTTATACAATACCTACTTATATGATAATTCTGGTCTGATAAATCGAGATTGTTCAATTTTAAATAAGAAGAATAATTTTTATAACAAGTGATATATTTTGTTAAATAAAAATACCAACTCGTAAAAAGCTATTCAAAACTATTACCACCAACTTCTGCACATAGGTCTATTCGAGCTCTCACTTTCCGCTAACTGTTTCGAATCTGGTTTAATGGTATATCCGCAATAGCCATCCTTATTTTATCTTTTAAGAGATCGACACTATTATGAATCCTATGTGCATATATTTTTTGTTTAAGGTGTCCTCACAGATAAAAGTTCATAATCGTGAGATCAGGGCTCCTAGATGCCCAAGGTATCGGTGCGTATATTGTGATTCATTTATCCCAAAATTGATTATTTAACCAGTGAAGAACAATGAGAGTGGAATAAAGGGGATATTAATCTTGTAAGAAGTCTAGTTTTATTCGATTTGCTAGGGGTAAATTAATCAAATAATTAAAAAAAAAAGGTAATGAACACGTAAAGATATGAATGTTGATTTAGATTTTGCTTAAAAAAATTGGTCCAATGATTCCAGAGTATGCACACTAAACGTTGACTTTTTTCAATATTGTCTTCTACACTGTATACGAAAATTTGGATTAACGCTGCTCGAATATTTTGAGATTTTGCGTACTAGGTAATAGTCCCATTAGTAAGAAAGGCCCACTGTATATTGCGGTTTCGATATCTTGTGCTAACAAAAACTTAAAAAAAAATTCCTCTAAAATGATGACAAGATAGATTATATTAAACATAATAGTTTACCCACCTCAGGCGATCACTCTGTGTGGCAGACATTCAGTTTTAGTAGGAAGTACTGTACCATAATAATTCGTATATATTCCAGTCGTAAGTCCAGTCGTGACAGATATGTAATTCTGGAAACAAACATTTAGGGATGTCTCCGGTATATGCAACAGTTAAAGAAACAGTTTTTTTATATTCGATTAAAATTTTTTGAAATATGTGAAAGTGTGAAATTTAGCTGCGCCCTCTCTATTTTCCAAGGTATATCGTCCAAAATAAAAAATAAAAATAACAACTTTTTTAACTTGTCACGACAAATAAAGGTTCGAAAATCTCAACAGTTTATGAGATATTAAATTTTGTACAATATTATTTTCTGCATCAAATATATAGGATAAGTTATACTAATTTTCCTACGAAATCTTCTATGGGCGAAAGGAGTTGCGCTTGAGCAAGTTTTTAATTTTTGTAGGCGTTTTAATTTAAAAAATATATACGGTGTGTCCCACTTTTCATAAATCCACCCTAATATTTCAGTTATTAATAATGTGATTTTCTTCAAATTCGGGTGGTAATTATATGTTGGAAAAATGAATTATTTGGCACAGTAAACATTTTCATTTTTCATTGGCGTGCGGTTTTAGGGGGTAAAAAGAGGTCGATTTTTCGGCAAAAGGATATTAGGGCTTATTTTAGACAATTTTTTCTATCATATTTGGATTTAGCATGTCCAAAAACCTCTTGGTCCATATTCTCCATGATCTCAAAAACTGATATGGTAGAAACGAAAAATTAATTAATTTCTTGATATATCAGTTATTAATAATGCAATTTTATTCAAATTTGGGTGATAATTATATGATGGAAAAATGAATTATTTGGCACAGTAAACATTTTCATTTTTCATTGGCGTGCGGTTTCAGGGGGTAAAAAGGGGTCGATTTTTCGGCAAAAGGATATTAGGGCTTATTTTAGACAATTTTTTCTATCATATTTGGATTTAGCATATCCAAAAACCTCTTGATCCATATTCTCCATGATCTCAAAAACTGATATGGTAGAAACGAAAAATTAATTAATTTCTTGATATATCAGTTATTAATAATGCAATTTTATTCAAATTTGGGTGATAATTATATGATGGAAAAATGAATTATTTGGTATAGAAAAAATGTTCATTCTTCATTTGCGTGCGGTTTTAGAGGGTAAAATAGAGTAAGTTTTTTGGCAAAAGGATATTAGGGCTTATTTTAGACAATTTTTTTTATCACATTTGGATTCAGCATGTCCAAAAACTCCTCAATCCATATTCTTCACGATCTCAAAAACGGATTATGGCAGAAACGAAATATTAATTAATTTCTTAAAAAACACTTTTTAATTTTTTGCTATAACAAACCTAAAAACACATTTTTTTTATAAAGGAGAGACCAGAATTTAAAAAAGAGTTGTTTTTAGGTTTGTTATAGCAATTAAATAATGTTAAAGTGTTTTTTAAGAAATTAATTAATATTTCGTTTCTGCCATAATCAATTTTTGAGATCATGGAGAATATGTATTAAGGGGTTTTTGGACATGCCGAATCCAAATATAATAGAAAAATTTGTCTAAAATAAGCCCTAATATCCTTTTGCCAAAAAACTTACCCTATTTTACCCCCTATAACCGCACGCCAATGAAGAATGAAAATTTTTACTATGCCAAATAATTCATTTTACCTACATATAATTACCACCCAAATTTGAAGAAAATCGCATTATTAATAACTGAGATATTAAGGTGGATTTATGAAAAGCGGGACACACTGTATATAATACATCGTATAATAAACCTGAAGCAGGGGCGGACTAATCATATGGCCCACGTTACCTCTCTTTACTAGTGGCTTCTTTAAATATGAAGCCTCTTGCTTATCAGTCCGGTCCGTCTCTGACGTGAAGACAACAAGAACCACGTCCTATTAATAAGTTTTTGTAAACATCGGAATTTTTCCGTCACTCATATTGAATAGTCTAATTAGAACTATTATTTATATAAGTACCAGTTATTATTCCAATATTTTAATTATACCTCCTACCTATTTTGATCGTCAATCAATTTTAATTAATACTTTGTTGCATTTGCCTGGTTTCCATTAAGCATAACTACTTTGATTTCAAGCGTGGTGTGAATAATGGCATTAATATTTCTAAATGCCCATCTCCAGATTGTCTTGATCACATTTATCTACCTACAATTCTATAGCCGATAATAAATGAAGAAGCCCTATTTACAACTTTCGCAAATCAATAAAAGCATCAGTATTAATGGGTATATGATTACCCAGTTACAGATATTTTATTATTATTTCAACACTACATGCATTTTCGCTCGAAAGCACGTCTTTCAATTCCAATTAAAATTTATTCCTACACCTACTTCGTTGTAAACTCCGTAAGTATAATTAAAATATATTGATGGTAAAAAGTCTGAACTTTGTTTTTTTTTTTTGAAAATTGAAATTTGTCAGAATGTATCTGAAGTTAATGAGAAAAATGCAAAATTTGAAAAGATCAATTAGAAGGGGTAGCTCGAAATTTTTTTATAACAAAGTTGGAATGTCATAATTACACATGAGATAATGAACTCAAACTAATGAGAACAGTTCATAACGTCAAAGTTTAAATACCATAGTTCCAAATATTAGGTTAGGTTAGGTTAGGTTGATATGTGAGTGGGCTAGTAACAGATCGTCCACTTCGACGATCTGGTCTATTGTGACTCACTCTTAATAATTATATTTCACCCAATAGGTTCAGCTTTTTAATAAAGCCGACTACCTTATTGGATGAGAGGTTGTTCAGGTCCTCTGGTAGCAGTTGCCCTTTGCCAAAAAGTGAGAACCTGGTTCTTTCTGCAGCAGAATAAGTACATAGAAGGCATTTAGTGTTGTGTCGGCATTCAGCGGTGTGCGCTATTCTGAGTCAGTGTAGCTGGTGGTTTAGTCTGCAGTGCCCGGTATATAGGCCAACTAGAATTCTTATTTAACTTCAATAGTTTTTTATTTCTTAATTTCAAAGGATATGTGATAAACTCCTTTGAATGAACTAATCATGGTAGTTCTTGCCAATACTGGAGGATTTTTCTTCCAGTCCAGGCCAAGATGGTTCCTTTCGCAGTGCTTGCCGATATGCCAAGCACTGGCTATTTCGTTGCCGTCCATGCCAGAGTGGCAAGGTATCCAGACCAGAGTTACCTTGTTATATCTGCCCAATCGGGTTATAGCCTTGTGGCAGTTCCAGGCCAATTTAGAATTGCAACGATCAGAGCTGCTTGGCTATCTAAAAATATTCTTATTGATCTGTGTCTAGGATGAATCTGTTCAAGTCTCCTTGTCCACAGTTCAATGACGTGAATTTCCGCTTGAAAGATAGTCGCATTATTACCCAGGCTCGAAGTTATTTTTACCTTTGGGTTGCTCCAGTTCCTTCACGGGTTTTGAAGCTGTCTGTAAATGAACAGATGTTTGCTCTTTGTAGGTCGGCTTTGTTCCGATCCCATTCGTCTCTTTCAGGAAACAGGATGTTAAAAGTCAGTTCATAGTTGGTCACGGTAAGCATCACATCTGAAGACATTCACAGGATGTCGTGACTACCTATGTCATCTGACAGCCTGTCGTGTTCCTTGATCTAGCCTGCGACATATTAATGAACGTTTGTTGCTGCATGTTGCCCACCTGACCCTCCTGTCCAAATAGATGTGGAAAGGGGGGTAGATCCATGAGGATTTCCAGAGCAGCTGACGGTGTGGTACTTATTGCACCAGTTATTTCCAGGCATGCTTGTTCTGTAACCCAGAGAGTTTGGCTTTGCTCGTGTGTTACATTCCTCTCGACCACCAAACTATGGAGGCATACGCTACCATTGGTCTTATGACTGTAACGTATATCCAATATATTTGTTGGGATCTATGTCCCAGGATTTTCCACAAATCTCTACGACATGTCCCCAGGGATAGTCTTGCTCTGTGGATTACCTTTTCCAGATGGAAGTTCCAATTAAGTGATTTATCTAGTGTAACATCTAAGTATTTCACTTCTCCCTCAAATGAAATAGTTTCACCTGCTAAGGAGGGCAGTTCTAAATTATCCAGCCTCCTTTTCCTGGTGAAGGGTACTATTACGGTTCTGTGGGGGTTAACAGACACGTGAGACACCAGCTCCCTCTCACACTAAATGTGAACTGAACTGTATCTGGCACCCCTTGAAGGATGTGAGAGAGTACTTCTTCAGATTTTCCTCTAACTATAATGAGTAGATCGTCCCCATATGCTTGAATATCGACTTCCCATAGAGAGAGAATGGCCAGCAGATCGTCCACAAGATCGTCCTCTTGCAACCTTAAATCTGACCGTTTCTCCCTGTAAAGAAGTCGTTATGATTCTATTTTCAAGTTACAAATGTACTACGGTCTTAAAATTTGGAACACTATTAAATAGACTTAAACGTGAAAATATGTTTTGAAAAAAAAAAACTATCTGCCTTCGAAAAAAGTCGATAAAAATTATGAAGTAAAATATCACCTTCACACAGCAAATTGAACCTTATTAACCGACCTTATAAAATTTTAAAAAGGTTTAGGCTTTCAATTTGACCCGTTTGTGTTTTTTTTATATTTGTTCAATCATATCTTATAGATTCGCTTAAGCGATTTCTATAAAATCCTTAGAAGTTGTGAGGTATGGCTCAGTGGTGGTCGCCTATTAATTATTTCAGCAACCCACGTCTAGTTATAAGGTGAGCAAAATAGTCCAGCAGCATATGTAATCCCGTGTGCTGCTTAGTGTTACAAGCAAATGGTGAATTTTGTTTTATTTTATGGTCCTTCTGGAACTCGAAAACAGTTGATGGACATCTGGAAATCGTGTCTGATTGATGGAATGCTCCACCATTACAATCACTCGAGGAAGGGAGGTTATGTCATAATCGTAATCGATAAATGAGCATAGAAGGCCCCAAAATTACCTACATTACCGTAGATAGTAGAAATCACAAAATAGTCGTCAGAGAGGATGCAAGTGATGAAGGTGGGGAGCGAGGGGGGAGGAAGTTGGTAAGTTTATTTGACCGCACAAAAATTTGCATTTCGACAACAATACGACAGACAATGAGCACAGTTCTAGTTAGTGACCCATATAATCCACACATACCCCCCCCCTCTCCTCTCCTCTGGGAAAGTTAACACATATTGCAGGATATAAAGTAACTGCTATATAACGTAAGAAATATAAAGAAATAAAACTGGCTGAAAATGTTTTTAATAGAAATACATTGGCTAAACAGTTTAAATATATAATGTTAATCAAACACCACATCGATATCGTCTGTGATTTATTCTGAATCATCATCCAGTAGGGATATTTTCACAGCTTTCTCCATCCGCTCCATATTTGCACATTTCTGTGCAGTAAAGGCTGTTTAATAAACTTTTGCAAGGTGCACGATATTTTCCTCGCTCACATGAACAGTTTGTCAGTTCTAAAAGACTAGTTGAAGTACAAGGTAGTAAGCACATAATTGGAGAATAACCTTCATTTTTATCAATTTTCCAAATGTAATTGATTGGCTATGGGAGCATAGGATGGGGTAGTTTGTCCCTATGCCATTCCACGGCTTGATAGTGCGCCCGAAGAATTGCAGGCTCCAGTGTTCCTTTGAGATTTTCTCCTTCAACTTGTTTCTTATTAAATAGGATCCAACGAATATTATCAAGAATAGTTTCTGGTATGTATTACTGATTTGTTCAGCTTCACCAAGCTTCTCAAGGTCTAACAATACGTTATCTTGAACTTGACAGAATGTTTTCCAGCAAGACACTTTTCCTTTCTTTGAAAAGCTGCCTGTTATATCTGTTCCGATTATAGCATGAAATTCAGTAGGAGTACATTTCAGCTATATCAGTAACGACTTTGCGTAGCTTATTATCTCTTCCACCCTCTTTGCCGCAAAAAACATTTATTTTTATTCGACTTTTTTATCTGATTAAAGTAAAAGCAGTAATAGGGCCTTGCTGATCTTTATCTTCAACATTAAATGGCTTCTCTTCAAATTTTTTTCCTCAAAATGTGAAAACTTTTTTTGTGTGTTGTCCTTAAATAACACGATCTGGGCCATGAAGTCCTCTTCTGCCCATAGTGCTCTATCAGAAATGCATCTTAAAATTAAACAACAGCTATTAGCCTTTGGTGCATGTACAAGATTTTCATTCGTCTTGATACCGCAAATTAAACATTTTTTGGGGTCGAGCTCTTCTCGAATTTAAATATACAGTGTGTGCTATTTAATACCGCAACACCCCGTTCTTTTGGTACGTGTTGACCGATTTTATTTTTTTTCTGAGTGCTCGATAAGCTTTATTTGACTGTTTTGAAATATTTGTAATTTTCGTAATTTCAAGGCCTGCTAAGCTCCTCTCAATGAGTCGAAATATCGAGGTCGACTATTAGGCAATTTTTTATCGGCAAATTGGATAGCGCATTCGATTCGCAGTTGTCTCAAATACCTCTGTACGAAATTTTGGCTCGATACCTCATATAGGGTGTTTGTTATTCAACAGCAAAATTTAAAGTTTCTCATTTTTCGACTGGTCCTGTATAAAAGTCGGTTAGGTTTACTAAAAAGGTAAAGTAGTCATTCGATTTAGGAAGCATCAGACAGTAAAGGAGAAAGAAAAAAACAGTTATTATTTAAATAAAAATGCTATTATACATTATTCGGTTGCTGTACGTATGCGCCTTAATGAAAATTTTTCAAACAAATGGGTTAGACGGAATGACTTTTCTTTCTTCTTTCTTATTTGTCACTAAATAAGGAAGAAAAAAGAAAAGCTATTCCATCCAATCCATTTGTTTGAAAAATTTTCGTTAAGGCAACTACGTACAGCAACCGAATAATGTATAGAAGCACTATTTATTTAAAGAATAACTTTTTTTTTCTTCCTCATTTAGTGTCTGATGTTCCTTAAGTTCAATGACTATATTACCTTTTTAGTAAACCTAACCGACTTTTATGCAGGGCCAGTCGAAAAGTGAGAAACTTTAAATTTGGCTATTGAATAACAAACACTCTATAAGAGATACCGAGCCAAAATTTTGTATAGAGGTATTTGAGACAACTGCGAATCGAATACGCTATCCAATTTGCCGATAAAAAATTGTCTAATAGTCGATCTCGAAATTTCGACCCATTTAGAGGAGCTTAGTAGGCCTTGAAATTACGAAAATTACAAATTTTTCAAAACAGTCAAATAAAGCTTATCGAGCACTATATCTCAAAAAAAAAAATTAAATCGGTTAGTACGTTCCAAAAAAACAGAGTGTTGCGCTATCAAATAGCACACACTGTATATATTTTTCACTATAAACATCAATACACCATACACTAGTTTTTAGAATTGTGAAATTCACTCAAACACAGACCTACATAGGTAAAACTATTGAAATAGCGCGCGAATACAGTCTCAATACGCCCCACCTCTATTATGATGTAGAATCACTCTGCAACATTTCTCAAGTGTCCATCAAGTAGATTCGTGTTAAAAAAACCTTACTAAACCCAAAACTGTTTTTCATTTGCTTGTAACACTAAGGAGCATACGGAAAATTTATTTTTAACCTTACGCTGCCGCACTAAAAATTGGAAACAAAATTGTTCTAGTAGAGAATATTCGAGATTATGGTGAAGTCGCCATTGTTAATTGAATGTCGTTTATTTTGCGATAAAAAAATTCAAATTCCGTCGGAGTTGCAATAAAATTGGAAGTTAGGTATTTTAGAAATAGCTGATAAGAGTGATAATGAATCTAATATCAAAAGTTGAGAATTCAAAATGACGAAAACGATAAATACAATATTTTTGCAGATTTACATGAAATTTGACACATAGTGATTTCAGGATTCTCTGATAACAAGCCAAATGTTAAAGCTTAAAAAGCCACAACGACTGGTATTTTACAGTGTAGGGAGAGCCTAAATAAAGGGGCTACTGAAAAGGGTGATTTTTTTTTTAAATTAAAGTGGATTCAAAAAAAATACCTACAAATTATTTTTTTTATTTTTCATTTCATTTATTTACGGGTCTAAGCCCATTTCCAAAATACAATTTAGAATTTAGAATAGTGTATACAAAAACATCAAAGTTAGTGCATACAAAAATACAAAAAATAGTGCATATAAAATATAACAAATATAAAATAAAAATAGTGCCTACAAGGATATAAAATTAACAGTATTCTATAGACAAAGACAAATATTTAGTAGGCTTATACAACACAAATGTATATGTAAAGGTATATGACAAACCAAAATAAATAAACATCACATTATATTCTAGGAGCTAGTGCTTAAGGACCGGCAATTTATATTGCGGGCCTGTGAAAAATTGGACGTATTTCATCGTAATCAAACCACTAGGTTCTTCGGTTTGACTGTAGTTATAGGTGAAAGGATTGCATTGATACAGTCGGCGAGAGTTTCCTCATTGAGCGTTGCGGTGCGCGCTCTCAGAAAAAAAAAACCCGAATCACATTGTAATCAAGCCGGCCAAAGTTTGTGGCAAATGTTTTCAATTGTCCAAAAAATGAAAGAAATACAATTGGCGGAAATTTTGAAAGAGGGGAGGAAGAGTTATTGGGGCAATCATGAGCATAAAATCCAGGTTTACACTGTAAATGTCGTCAAACAAGAAATTCAAGCTAAAAACTATCGCCTAAATTTTTATATACTCCAAACACCTTATAAAATATTATATTATCATTGGCGAGAATTTATATTAAAATCAACCCCCTCCAAAACTACCCCATTGGGGGTGAATCGTAGTAACGTTAACTATATTGCCGTCTATTGTAATTTCGATCATTTTTTGAGGAAAAATCTCTAGTGTCATTTTATTCTTGATTATTCAACGGTACTTACCCTCAAAAAATGCTGAAACCACCCCTACAAGGGGTGAAAACGAGAGTATTCACTGCACACTGATTGATTTTAATCAAAATAACCTTCGTCCTGTAGATTAGTTTATGATTACATGTTTTTGAATACATGATGATGCAACGGTTATTCATCCCTTTCTTCTACACGGGGTGGGGGTGAGGGGTTAGTTCGAGAAAATTCCTATCGAAATTTTCTATTCCTATACTCATATTTTCCATTCATAAACTAATCTACAGGACGAATGTTATTTTGATTCAAATCAATCAGTTTGCGGTGAAGATTCTCGTTTTCACCCCTTGTAGAGGTGGTTTCAGCGTTTTTTGGGGAGTAAGTACCGTTGAGTAATCAAGAATAAAATGACACTAGAGATTTCTGCTCAAAAAAATGGTCGAAATTGCAACGGGCGGCAATATAGTAAATAGTTACTACGATTCAACCCAATGGGGTAGCTTTGGGGGTTGATTTTAATAAAAATTCTCGCCGATGATAATATAATGTTTCATAGGGTGTTTGGAGTATGTAAAAATTTAGGCGATAGTTTTTAGCTTGAATTCCTTGTTTGACGACATTAACAGTGTAAACCTGGATTTTATGCTCATAATTGCCCCAATAACTCTTCCTCCCCTCTTTCAAGATTCCCGCCAATTGTATTTCTTTCATTTTTTGGACAATTGAAAACATTTGCCACAAACTCTGGCCGGTTTTATTACAATGCGATTCAGGTTTTTTTTCTGAGTACGCGCACCGCAACGCTCAATGAGAAAACTCTCGCCGACTGTATCAATGCAATCCTTTCACCTACAACTACAGTCAAACCGAAGAACCTAGTGGTTTGATTACGATGAAATACGTTCAATTTTTCACAGGCCCGCAATATAAATTGCCGGCCCTTAAGGCCCATATTCACAAGAGACAAGTTTGCTTCGGTTAGTGGTTTGATAAATTTTTTTACCTTTCGACACTAGCTCCTAGAATATTAAGGGTTCTAAGGACGATTTGGTAATTGCCGCGAGAAGGCTGTTGATTCGGTAAAAAAAAAAAAAAAAAGGTGATTACTCTAATTATTTGCTAGTCTAGAAGACCTAGCAACAAACGAATTGAACCAGTAATTTGTTCTATGAGCTGATTCATAAAATGTATTAACTGGTCGGGTAGATCTTGATGGAACATGAATGCCAAATCTTTCCAACTAGTATAGACAGGAAACATTCGTATTAATTATGTTATATAATAGTTTAATATCTCTATGTTTCCGGTGAGCTTCGCGAGAATTGATATGAAGATCATTAGACTAACTTCGGTAGCCCTTTCTTCTGTCATTTCTTGGTCTATCTTCCCATCACTTTTTTTCATAAATTCATGATACGTCGCTGTGAGACAATTTTATTGTTTCAAAATATCAAAATATTCTCTTGGGTATTCTATTTAATTAGCCACTATCTGGTCCACATAAACTACAAATCTGTTGTGACGCATATTTAATTGAAGTGCACACCCCGCATACGGTTTAATCCAAGTGCTATGAACACTAGCGAGTACCAGTAAGTTTACCTTAAATATCTACTAATTATTCATCAGTCAACGGTATAATTTTTTAAATAAAGTGAATACATTGTGAATTTGTTTCAATTCAAATCTAAGTAGACTACTACAACTCCATTTTTTTTTTCATTATAGACAGAGTAAACAAAAACTAGCATTTGCTCTAATTATGTTCAATAATATCCACCTCTGAGAAAGAATTATATGCTCCTGGAGTTGAACCAAACTGACTGCAGCTGCTGTAACCAGTAACTAATTCTAGGGAGTAGCATTCTAGTTTTAATTAGCATTATGCTGTCTCAAATAATTAGTTAAGCAGGGAGAGATGATTTTATGTATGCAGATTATGATGTTTATGTATGCGGATAACAATTATCTTTTACATTAATCTGCCTCTACAGTAATCGGTATCGTGAAGAGAAATGTATTTACTGATTATAATGGCCAAGTAATTGTCCAGATGTTAGGCTCATTGAGTACGCTTTAAAGGCATTAAAGCAGACACCTATCTTCCACCATTAATTTTAACCTTCCAAAAATTAGTTAATGCACTTTTCCCATATTTTCCTTCCAATTTCCTTCTCCCCTTCCACCTCTATTTAACGCTCAGTAACGTTTCTATCGACACCTCTGCAATCGACTAGGCTATTTTTTGCATTTATTAATTTTAATTCAAAATTGACTTCTTGGGAAAATGAATAGTTGATCAGGAAATTTTGTATGCACCTTATTACGTGTTACGTGACGTATTATAATACCTCTTGTACCCCCCCCCCCCAGTAACGCTACATAACGCTACTAGTAGCCCCCCTCCCATTAACTTTCGCAATGTAATTTATAAATGTATCATGTACCTAATATCTTAAATTACATTATTTTGGCTAGGCATAATATATAATAATAATATGATTTTGTCACGCCATATCCTAAAATTAAATTTATTCGACAGTTTCAATGAATCAAAACGATGTCATTATTCATTATTGACAAGTGTAAAAATAAAGAAGAATGTGTGAAATAACGAAATTTTATTTCACAGCGTGAAATAAAACTTATTGGTTTCTATGGAAACGGCAATAGAATTTAGCTAATTTTTCTAATTTCGAATGGCGGTACAAAAAATTTTGTATATAACTCGAGATTAAAATGTGTTTCTTTTTATTCGCTTTCGGCTCATACTATAAACGCCCCACTTATAAAAAAAACATCATTTTAGCCACTTGTTATATAAAATAAAATACAACTTTAAATATAAGTGTGTTTTATTAGAGAAATAAATATAAATTTAAACTAAATATGTATATTTATATTAATATATTGTTTAGTGTCATGTGAGTTTATTAACCAGGGATGATGCACCTTTTGATCAATTTGCTTGAATTTACATACATTGAAAGCCAATAAAAATATTAACTTGAGATTACTTTGTAATAACATCGACGATGGCAATACGAGTAAAAGATGAAAATCGGTATCGTGAAGAGAAATATATTAACTAATCAGTTAACACGATTAGTAAGTCATTGGTCATTATAACCATAATGATCAAGTGATTTCCCAGATGTTAACCGTATTGAGTATGCTTTAACGCCGCATTAAATCAAAATACAACTATTAATTTTAAATGATCTTTATGAATTTCCAAGTCAATATGTAGCTAATATCTGACACTTACATTATTGCTAGCATAACTCTTTATAATTTATCGGACTTCAAATAGAAATGTGTTCTGTTAGATAAATAAATGTCTTTATATAAATAAATAAATATATGCATAATATAATGTTTACTACCATGTAAGTGTATTGACTATGGATGATGCATCTTCAGATCAATTTACTTCAGTTTAAGTGAAAGCGCACATTGAAAATCAATAAAAACATTAGTTCGAGATTATTTTGTGACGACACCGACGATGATAATAAAAGATAAAAACTTTCAACAAAGAATATAGTACGATAACTTCACTACCAACTGCTCATCAACGTCAGGATTCGCCCCAACCTTTTTTGTTTCTTTATTGACAGGAGAACTGACAAAAAAATCGTTGCAGCTGTTAGAGAAGGGATTATGCAACAGAATGCGCGTGTGCCACGGGAAGGCGTGTCAGAGGGTCAAGTGGTAGGGGAAGTGACACACCTACATGTGGCTATTGGTAATTTACAACCGTATACTGCCTCCTTTTTGATGGGGGTATAAAACTCTCCTGTGCATTGTTTCTCTGTCACTTCTGTATCTGTGGTAGAACTGCTGATCATAAGTTAGTCAGTGGTTTCTGCACACTGCGAATTGTGTGATATTTGAGTAATTATGGAGCAGTGAAAAAATTAAAACGTTTGATAACTAAATGTTAATAGGTATAATAACAATTTATTCAAATAACGCACCTTAGGATTCTAATAAGATTATGAATAAATGGAAATATATATTAATAAAAAAATATGACACAGCATCACTTGAACTTGAAATAAATTAATAATCTACTAAGAAATAATAGTTATTCTTGTGCAGTTGCCATATTTACGTACACCATTTAATAGAGCAATGAAAGTTGAAGAAGTACATAACCGAAGTAAATTACTTAATCTTTAACAGTTATGTTTCTGGTCTTTTATACTTTAGTAAGTCCCAGAGTATAGAATATATTCATTAAAATTGAAAGAAAAAGTGTTTAGGATCCATTGATTTAAAAAAATAAATACAAATAAAAGTTTTGTATTAAAATTTTTATCGCCATATTTTTTGGATTAGTGACGTCAGACGTCATCATTAGTTTTTAAACAGCATTCCCCTCTTTTTTGCATGTGGATAACCATGTAAACATTTTGACACCTTGATAAAAAAATGTCGCAAAACAGTTAAATATTAGAAAAAAAAAAATTCATGTTTAAGAGACGTTGAACTAATAAAGAAAAGAAATTGACATGGCAAAGGTTTCTTCAACACTTTTTTTCAATTTTAATGAATTTATTCCATACTTTTGAGACTTATTGTAGATGTACGAGTATTGATCGTTGTTCTTATTAGTTTGTATTATTTAATCACATTTATCATTCTTGATTGTTTGCTCAATATCTTTCATAACTTTATGACTTGGTTTCTGATTTTGATTCTATACAGGGTGTTTCACGAGGAAACGGACATGCTTTAATGACAGATAGAGGACACCGGGGGTAATCATAATCAATCATAGAAAAAGCTAGTTGGGCCCTCGTTGCTGAAATACAGGGTGTTTTATGTATTTTGGTCAAAATTTCTTTTGGTTGTTACTTTGTAAAGGAATGGAATACTAAGTTCATATTTGGCACATATAATACACTAGTGATCATGAATAAGTACTTGTATCATGCACATAAAAAATCCAGGTCCGGACTTGAGAAAAAAAATGTATTTGTTGTTCTTCAAGAAAAGAATACCCTGTATATGTTTTTTTTTAATTTCAATATTAAATGCGAAAAATACATAAAAAACTGAATAAAATTACTTCATTATTTTTTTGCCACACCGTCTTCGAAATAAATTCCAATATCTAATGGAATATGAGACTTTAGAAAATATCGATGAATGTCATGCGCAAAAAATGCTTCCACTATTAAATTCGGCATTTACTTTTTTTTAGCAATAACTATTATGTTCTAATTACATTTTTTTATGGAGGAGGTGAAAATAAATAAAAAAATAAATATTAGAGGACACCGAATCAAGAAACTATTTCATTCCTCTCATTTATTAAAGAGTGGTAATACAGCAACACAACATACCGATTGACAACAATAATAACTGTAATAACAAAGTTGTATCTCAATAATGCACATAGTAACAAAATAACTACAAAATATCAACAGAATAATTGTAGCAAAAACAAAAAATGCAGATATTGTCATAAAACATATTTACAAATTAGAATTATAATTAAATCGTATGTTCAAAATAGCCTCCTCAGTTTCAGTACATTTTCTAGTGCGGTTCACGAGATGGCCGATTGATCTTCTTATCACATCTGGACTATTTCTAATTTCGTTGCGGCATTCAACAATACTTTGAATTAATTGATCTACGCAGTCAATGTCCACTCTTTAAGTGACCTCATAATCTAAAACTAACTGATTTTACGTTTAAAGTCATTGCTTAAAGTAAAATTTCTGGTCTGATCTGATCATTCTTTTTGCCAATTAGTTTAGATAAAAATCTCAAATTAAGGTTTTTACAACATACATCTTTTAGGAAATGTAAATATCCGAGGTATGTTCTTTCAACATGATGGAGCCTCACCACATTTGTCCAACCAAATTAGAAACCATTTAAATGATACATATCCAAACAGATGGATTGGCCACGAAGGTCCTCATGTATGACCGAACAGGTCTTCGGATTTCAACCATGTAGATTATTTTTTATGAGGTCATTTAAAGGGTGACGTCTACAAAATGGACACTGATTGCATGGAGCAATTACATTCAAAGGATTGTTGAATACCACAAAAAAATTAGAGACAGACAGTCCAGAAGTGATAAGAAGATCAATCGGCCATCTCGTGAAGCACACTAGAAAATGTACTGAAGCTGAGGAGGACATTTTGAACAGAGAATATAATTATAATTCTAATTTGTTAATATGTTTTATAACAATATCTGCATTTTTGTTTTTGGCACAGTTATTCTGTTGATATTTTTTTGTTATCCTGTTACTATGTGCATTATTAATATACAATTTTGTTATTACAGTTATTGTTGTTATTACTAGGTATGTTATGTTGCTGTATTACTAGTTATTTAATAAATGAGAGGAATTAAATAGGTTCTTGATTCGGTGTCCTCCAACATTTATTTCTTTTATTAATTTTACCTCATCCATAAAAATTGGTAATTAAAACATAATAATTATTGCTGACAAAAAAGTAAATGTCTAATTTAGTAGAGGAATCATTTTTTGCGCGTATCATTATCGATATTTTCTAAAGTCTCATATTGCATTATGTAGTGGAATTTATTACGAAGACGTCAAGGGTGTGGCAAAAAAATTAATGAAGCCATTCTGTTCAGTTTTTTATGTACTTTTCGAATTTAATATTGAAATTTAAAAAAAACATATACAGAGTATTGTTTTCTTGAAGAACAACAAAAACATTTTTTTTTCAAATCCGGATCTGGATTTTTTTTGTGTGCGATATAAGTACTTATTCAGGATCACTAGTATATTATATGTGCCAAATATGAACTTATTATTCCATTCCTTTACAAAGTAACAACCAAAAGAAATTTTGGCAAAAATACATATGTATTTCAGCAAGGAAGGCCCAACTAGCTTTTTCTATGGATGATTATGATTACCCTCGGTGTCTTCTATCTGGCATTAAAGCATGTCCGTTTCCTCGTGAAACACCCTGTATACAGTATGAGTGAAAGGTTAACCTCTTAACAACACCCCATATTTGAAATTTCGTAACGATTATTATATTTTTCCGGATAGTTTCACCACACAAAAAGAAGTGGTCTTTTTCTCGTACTCCATATCTATTTCGACGTGCTGGACACGAAAATTTAGCTCCGGTGGCCACCATTTTTTTTGTAAATCGCGAAAATAACCTAAAATAAACTCATAACTTAGGTTATTTTCGCGATTTACTAAAAAAATTGGTGGGTAACGGAGGTAAACGGATATCTGATTCGTATTCAGCATGTCGAAATACATAGGGCTTACTCAATGGAGTCCCAGAAACAGATCACTTTTCACTTTTTTTTTGTCTGTAATCTATTTGCATTCGCGATTTTCTATAAAATGGCGGAGGATATGGTGACATATATTACAGACACACACACACACAAAAAGGCCTGTTTCTGGGACTTCATTGGGCAACTCTTATGTATTTCGACACAGAATACGAATCGGGTATCCGTTGAGCTCCGTTGCCCAACGATTTTTAGTAAATCGCGAAAAGAGCCTAAATTATGAGTTTCTTTTAGATTATTTTCGCGATTTACAAAAAAATGATGGCTGATGGAGCTAAACGGACACCTGATTCGTGTTCAACACATCGAAATACATATGAGTTATCCAATGGAGTACCAGTGGCTATTATTTGAACCCATTTTGATACTCTTTGATTTTCAGTACTCCCACATAAAAGACAAGTTTTCTCAAATCTGGGCATTAAGTTATTCTTTTTCTTCTACCGATGCTGTAGCCTGGGAAATTGTTACTAAAATACTTTGTCTTGCCAAATACATAATGAACAGGTGCTTCATCAACTACTCAAGTAGAACATAACATAATAATACTGATTTACTAATAGATCAATATAAATTAATTGAAACTGCAATCGAATATTGGCATGGCCTACTTTAACTGGCAGCCGTTGCTATTTTGGACAGTCGTAAATTGAAAATGGGCAGTGGTAAATTCGAAAATGGACAGTCGTAAAAAGCAAAAATGCAAAATGAGGTTATCACGTTACCAAAAAAAAAAAAAAAATCAAGTAAAATTGAAAGCAAATTAATATACTGATATTGTCTTAGATAGTTACAAACACAATAAACAAAATGTACAAAATGCTTTCATGGCTTTCTTGTCGGGTCTGTCCTCTCGTGTACTCCATTCGGCCTCGTGGAGCATGCCCTTATACCAGTCTTGATTTCTTTCTGGCTTTTGGCGTTTCTTTTACACGCTTTTTGAGGCATTATTGGAATCACTTTTGGTTTGTATACAGTTTGTATACTTTTTAATACACAGTCTAAGCGATTTGGAAATCATTGTCTTAGTGGTTGAAATATGAAATATTGGCGACGTAAATGGTACTCAGTTGTAGTGATAAATTCTTGTTTTCATTACGATTACGATTATCCTCGCGATTATCAAAATAGAAATCTACAATTATAATTAAATATAGAACCATATAAAACAGAAAAATAATAATTATTCTATTTTACAATCTCAAAAATTTAATGAAAATAAAAATTGAATTTATACTTAAATAAATAAAAATATCTAGTAAATAAACCCTAATAGTCAGAATTGACAAGTGGTAACTCGCTGATTGGTAAAATTTGTTGTCTCGTGCGGCAGGCGATGTTTTCTGAATTCAGTACTACGCGCCACCAATCAAACATCGACATACATAAAAGCAACAATAAATGGTTATTAAATAATCGTATCGTTGATCAACGATTGTGATTAATCAGAAAAATCATGATAACTGCTGGTTACCATTATCTTCATCGTATTAGTTTCATCATTATTACTCAGCTGTTAATTCCTTTTCTACGCATTTTAATTTCGCGCTTTTCCGCACTAGTACGGAAAAGTACACTTTTTCGCACGCTCGTAGAATAGTACTTTATATAACAAGTAGCTAAAATGGTGTTTTTTTTACAGGTGGGGCATTTATAGTACGAGCTCAAGGCGAGTGCTATAAAACACACGAGTAAAAAAACACATTTTAATCTCAAAATTTTTTGTATCGCCATTCGAAATTAGAAAACAATATAATTTATAAGCAAAAATAGACTAAATTCTATAGCTGTTTCCAAAGAAACCAATAAGTTTTATTTTACACTGTCTTTGTCAATAATGACATTGTTTTGATTCATTGAAACTGTCAAATAAATGTCATTTTAGGATATGGCGTTACAAAATAGTATTTTATATAACAAGTGGCTAAAATAGGGTTTTTTTCCGAGTGGGGCTTTTACAGTACGAGCCGAAGGCGAGTGCTATAAACCACACAAGTAAAAAAAAACACATTTTAGTCTCGAGTTATATACAGTATTTTTTGTATCGCCATTCGAAATTAGAAAACAATATAATTTTGTAAAAATACGGCAAATTGACAAAGTTACCTTGTCGTAATGACCAAATTCTATTGCTGTTTCTATAGAAACCATACTAAATTCTATTGCTGTTTCCATATAAACCATAGTTTTATTTCAGACTGTGAAATAAAATTTATTTATTTCACTCTTTTTTCTTTATTTTACACTTGTCAATAATGACATTGTTTTGATTCATTGGAACTGTCAAATAAATACCATTTTAGGATATGTCGCAGCAGCCCAATGAGTCAGTAAGTTGATGTAACAGGCAGGCCTACGAACGAGCTTGTTTGGGGGGGGGGGGCGATTTTGAAATGATGAAAATTTTTATTATCTCCGCTCGTCAAAAATGTTTTTTGGGATTTGTCCTCCCTGCTCGACAAAAATGTTTTTAGGATTTTTTCTCCCCCGCTAGTTAAAATGTTTGTCGAATTTTTTTTCTCACCGGGCCCGTATTTTGTGTTTACCGCCCTGGTAAAAGGTTAAATAAAAAATAAAAATTAGGTCAGTCAGATCAGGGTCCCCCCCTCCAAGATTAATTTCTGGTTACGCCACTGACTGTATTTATAAAATACATAAGTTGCCTATTTTGTTATTCAGATCTATTGGTTTTAACTTTAAATTGCTAAATAAACGACTTGGTAGAATAATTAGCGTATCAGTAGGATCACGACATAAATCCCATAGTGATTGTTGTGTTATTCATTCCAAATCAACTCTTAACAAGGAGTAATCGATAAATAGCTTAACATTTTAATCCTGATTAGATGATTAGATTAAAGAGGGAATACCTAAGACAGGATGTGCAAACACCTTCTCAGGGTCCTTCCGGTGTCATTGTTACAACAACATAACCAAAGCAGAGCACGGAGAAATTCAGATCAATTGTGTATAAGCAGGTTAGGAGAGTAATCGACGTATAAGCGGGATAATCATGGAAAATCCGCAGTGGTTGAAATGGCTTATAAGCAGTTTTAAAGCCAGACAGACGCCTTTTGCTTTACGCAAACAAAATACCAGAGCAACCGTTTATGTACACGCGTCGCCTTTTATTATTGGGTTACTTTATTACCCGGTTCATCCTGATTATCCCCGATTATTTTCTATTTATTTTAGTGCGTTTTTTTATTTGCGACAGGCGTGTTCACTATCTGACGTGTGTCAGATTATAGAGATATAGAGATTCTTTGTTTTTTTGTCAAGTACTTCGATTTGTTACAATCGATTAATCTGACGTTTATTTTCCTTAGCGTACAAATCCCTCTTAATAAAAGTGTTTTGCCTGCATTTGCATTTCTGAATTCATTGACATTTTTGTTATGGACTGAATGTCTCGAATTAATAATGCACGCATTGAAAAGGCTAATACTCATTTTTGCTTCCTTCGCTTACCAAGTCAAATCAAATCAAATTTAAGGAATAACGAGGGCAAGTATTGTAATCGTAAAAAATTTTAGAAAAATTTTAGTGACTTCTTTATTTAGCTTCTACACAGTAAACTAACTTATCTATCACTTTGAATATTTAAGATTTAAAGACTCGTTATCAGAGAATCCTAAAATCTCCATATATCAAATTTCACATAAATCTGCCATAGTGTTCCATTATAGGAACCGTATTGGATTCACAGTTTGGAATTCTTAAATTTAGAGATCAGATTCGGTATCAGCTACTCCTAAGTAACCTACTACACCGAAACAAAAATGCACATAAATATAATTAAAAAGTTCATTAATATAATGAATTTCATTAAAATGGAGCCGATTAATGATTTTATTAAAATTAACGTACATTTGGACATTATTAGAGAATATTATTTAGATATTATGCAAATCACAACTTACACACTTTTATTTATTATGAAAATACCTACTTTCTGTATATTGTTGCCCTAATCTGAGCGCGCTAATATGCTAGTTAGGTAATAGTTATTTAAGATACAAGTGTAAAATAAAAAGCCATTCTTTATTGCATGAATGGCTAGATTAAAAATACGAGCGAAGCGAGTGTTTTTAAAAGCTACGAGTGCCATGTATCAACCTTTTGTGAATGTCACTTTGACGGTTAGTATTATTCGAGTTGTGGTTGAAGTTGCCATTCTAATTATGTTACTTCATGATCGTGACTGAAAATCTGTGATGATAGTAACTAAGGAAACGATATTATAAACAAGCTAAAAACGTACTCTTCTCCTGATGTTCACTGAACTTTTTATATAATTGTTACACATTCTATAGGATACTCTTCGCAGTTTTTTGTACATAATGTTAGTTTTAGACATTTTTAATTTTATAGTATGAACTTAGTTGGTAAAAGACTCAGTGTAAAATAAGGTAAAAATTAAAAAAACCGTATCAAATCCCATTTGGGTTTCGAACCCGGTACCCTTGGATTCCGAGTCAAAAGCGTAAGAACTGCACCACCACCTTACACGTAAAAAAAAATGAATAATTTTTGTATCATAAGACACATTATGAAATGTATATTTCTAAAGTATATAAATATTTAGGTACTAAAATGAAATATTTCTATTCATTTACAAAAACATAAAAATGAAAAATTTTTTTTTTCAAATTTAAATCATTAATAACATTTTTATTTACCGATCGATTTTGTTCAAAGGGTTCTTCCTCTAACTAACACTAACTTACTGTCCAAATTTCAATACAATCGGATTTTTTTTCTTGAGTTATCGTGCGAAATGTGCCGATCAAATGCAATATACTCTTCGTTTTCGTATTTGCGAAGAGTATAATAAACTGGCGTAGTTGAAGTCGCCATTGTTGTTCTTGAATGTTTGAATTAAAATATCAAGTTAATAATGTTTAATGGTGATCATAGTAATGTAGTTTCAAAATACTCCCCCAGAAGTTATGGAGATGGCACAAGCGGCAGCGTCAACTTTAATACCTGAGAAGTCACGAAAACAATATGAGTTGGTGTATAAACGATTCAACGATTGGTGTGTTTTGAAGATAATGAACAATCTTACGGAAGATGTGTTCCTTGCGTATTTTTCAGAAAGAGCAAAGCATATAAAACCTTCAAGTCTTTGGTCGGGATATTCAAACGTCTCTTAAGTTGGCATGACAACTTTTAACCACTTATATGAAGCGTCAGTCTGTAGGATACCGTTCCAAGAAATCTAAATGTTTAGCAAAGATTGAATATACACATTTGTAAACGAAGCACCTAATGATAGATATTTAATGATGAAGGTTGTAGCAATTTTTGGCATTGCCGGTGCATGCAGAAGAGGCGAATTTTATAAAATGAGCGTTGGTGATGTGCAAGATATTGGTAATATGTTGATAGTGAGAATTCCAACATCAAAAACAAATAAACCTCGAACTTCTATTATTGACCGTAAAACGAGAGACTTGGAAAATATGGTTGAAATTTATAGAAAATACTCCACTCTTAGGTCACCAGCAACAAAACATGATCTACTGCTTGTGAACTACCGTAATGGAAAGTGTTCTGTTCAGCTAATACCTTTGGGAAAATACCAAGCGAAATTGCGAGATATCTTGGGTTGCCCAATGCACATGAGTATACTGGTCATAGTTTCAGAAGGTCATCTGTCATCAAGCTTGCAGATGCAGGAGGGAATGTTTTACAGCTGAAGAGGCATGGTGGCTGGAAGTCATCGACGGTGGCAGAATCTTACGTTGAAGAATAAATTAAAAACAAAATTGAGATATCACATCAAATTTTGCAAAAAGAACCATCTGAGGAAGCAAGCTCAAACGATGCCATTGACGCTAATGATATTACTGCCTACTACATCGAGGAGTCACGAGTTGCCTAGAAATCATATTGAAAATTGTGCTAATTGCAAAGTAGAAGTCAATATTGTTAAAAATTAATAATGAATAAAATATTGTTGTCCTTACTGATAATTTTTTTAGAAATCGTGCAATAAAAGCGTGCAATAAAAATTTTTATTGCACAGTTTCTTATAAAAGGCCACTTTTTACACTGGAAATGATACTTTTTAGACGATCGTAGATAAATACTTTAAAACACTCATTATTGGAGAATCAATCAAAACAACTACTCTTCTAGCTAATATACTGACGAAGTATTGAATTACATGACAGAATTCTTAGCATTTTAAAGCAAAAATTATATTCAAAATACTTAAATTATTTATTCAAATTTAGTCATTCATACTTTTCGATTTAATATGAAATTATCTACTTTCTGTATATTGGTACCTTAATCGGGTACCTTAATATACTACTTAGGAAAACACTTTAAAACACTCATTATTGGAAAACCAATCAAAACAACTACTCTTCTAGCTAATACTGACGAAGTATTGAATTATGAGATCGAAAAAACTTGAACAACTTTCCTAGAGTTGAAATAGAATGTACGGTTCAATAATTGTCGTGAATGACTGACTTTCAATAAATAATTTAAGTATTTTCAATATATTTTTTTGACTTAAAATGCCAGGAATCCTGCCATGTAATTCAATAGTTCGTCAGTATTACTTAGAAGAGTAGCTGTTTTGATTGGTTTTCCAATAATGAGTGTTTTAAAGTGTTTTCCTAAGTATTATATTAGCGTGACCCGATTAAGGTACCAATATACAGAAAGCAGATAATTTCATATTAAATAAAAAAGTGTGAATGACTAAATATGAATAAATGATTTGAGTATTTTCAATATATTTTTTGCTTTAAAATTGTAAGAATCCTATCATGTAATTCAATATTTCGTCAGTATTACCTAAAAGAGTAGTTGTTTTGATTGATTCTCCAATGAGTGTTTTAAAAATATTTACCTAGCTAGCATATTAGCGTGCCCAGATTAGGGCAGCAATATACAGAAAGTAGGTATTTTCATAATAAATAAAAAAGTGTGTAAGTTGTGATTTGCATAACACCTAAATAATATTCCCTAATCATGATAAATGCAAATAAATCAAAAATAATTAATTTCGACATTAGTTGATAAATGAGTTTATTAAAAAAAAAACGGTACGGTGTATCTATGAAAATGTGTTAATGACAACAATGATGAAGTTCGTTTATTTGATAAACACTCGGTATCGATTTAGGAATGCTAGTACATTATGGCAATGCACTTGTTTTAGGGCCGTGGTCAAGGCTTAAGTTGTCAGACCTGGCAAAAGTTGGAAATTCGAGACATAAGTTGGCAAGGCAAGGAATATTTTTTTAGATTTTCTCCCCAGCGTTCATCAATTTTTATTTTGATGGAAAAACATTGTTTAGATTTTCTGATAATAATTGTTGTTGTACTAAGACATTTGCGATTTTGTTTTTCTATTGTGTAATAATTTTTTTGAAATTTTATCACATTTTGAGAAGATCCCAAGACATAACTTATTTTCAAACTCTGAAATTACGGATATGATTGCGGTTTATTGTCAAATGCAATTCAATGGAGGAGCTGCATAGAGAAGGTACAGTGAACTGTATCAAAATCGTCGCCAAGCAAATTCTGTTTCAACGGCAAAAAGAATATGGGGGTTTTCGAGTGAGGCACCATGCAGGACGATGAACTGCTAGAACCGTTGAAGAGGAACAGGATATTTTAGAGTGAGTAGCAGAAAATTCTGAGATTAGTATATGGCGGTTATCTTCAGCTACTGGTGTACCCTGGACAAGCGTTCATAATACTCTTCGGACCCAGTTACTCTATCCGTATCACCATATATGAGATTTACTACGAAATGATTTACCACTTTTAGCACAAATTTTTGCAAGTAGTTACATAACAAACAAATAATGACCTAACATTTGTGCTCTTCACTGATCAGGCAACTTTTACCCACCATGGCATCATTAAAATTTGCTTTGCGCCGTTCTTTAATCCTTGATTAAATTAGCTTAAAAGATAAAAAAAAGGAATAACAGCTTCACAAAATAAAAAAAGTGGTCTGTTTCTGGAACTCCATTGGTCCTACGTATTTCGACGTGCTGAACACGCGGTTTTCTATAAAATGGCGGAGGATCCAGTGATATTCATACATTGCACAGACACACACACACAAAATGGTATGTTTCTGGGGCTTCATTGGCCAACCTATATCTTTTCGACGTGCTGAATACAAATCAGGTGTCCCTTTAGCACCATCGCCCACCAATTTTTAGTAAATCTCGAAAATAACCTAAATTATGAGGTTTTTTAGCTTATTTTCGTGATTTAATTATTAAATCGTGAGTGATGGAGCTAAACGGACACCTGATTCGTATTCAGCATGTCGAAATACAATGGAGTGCCAGGACAACTTTTTTAATTTGTGTAATAATTGACAATAGTTGACAGAAATAAGGTTCTAGTTTTGAAAGAGAAGTTAGCAGAATACCAAATTCCCTAAAATCACAAGTTAACTATCAACTTAAGTAAACCACAAACAATAAAGCACGGTGTAATAAGACGCAAGTTAAACCTGGTTTAAAAATTTAACCTCGATTAGTTATTCATCGCTTAAAATGTAAATAAATGGTGGAAGTGGCTGTAATTAATACACGCCTAAATAACTCCTAAACTAATAAATTTCGTACATGAGGGTCACATCGATGCGTAATGAGGGCCTATATCACCCTGCGCTGGCTGGTCCATCATCAGTGAATCATCCTGTATACTTATGTCTTTTGTACATTAAAATATCTGAAACATTTTTCTGTTAGTCTATTTACATAAATAATATGTTAACTACCTACCTGATGTTGGAATTCATCATAAACCCAGCAAGTGCTTGAAACAGGCACTTATTGAATAAATTAAAATTCAAAGAAACAATCGTTTATTTACAATCACAATGACATTAGATAATCCCTCGACAGTAAGATTTTATTGCCAAAAGGATTTTATTTTATTGTAATTATGTTAATGTTGCCGGTGGGAGAAATATAAATAATAATATGAGGAAAATAGATAGATAAAATATTGGTATTAATTTCCGAGAGATTGATAAATAATATGTATGAAATAGTAAATGTCATAAAATATGAGGCATATGGAACAGATAATATTACCTTAAAAATTTTGCCGCTAGTCATGCCTTACTTTGTAGACACAATTAGAGATATAATCAATTTCTGCCTAAGATATGGTGTCCTTCCCGATAACTGAAAAACCATTCTAGTTTTTACAATGACCAAAATTAGTATCTCAGTTGAGTTCAAGAATTGCATATCGATAAATATCTTACCAAGTTTATCTAAACTCTTGGAAAAAGTTGTTAATTATCAGTTAAAAGAATATTTAGAAGTTAATAACTTATATAATATTCTGGATACAGTTCGGTGCCGGCAAACAGTATGGTACATTAACAGCGCTATTACAGGTAACAGGAGATATTGTTAATGATATATGTTTGTCAGTTTTAACACCGCTAAGTCAATCTAAGGCTATCATTGTAGTAAACTCGCTAAACTTAAAGATATTGGACTATGTGATGTTCCCCCTGGTTTTCTAGTTACCTTAACAAGGCACCAGCAAGTTAAAGTAATCATAAATTCGACAAGGTAAAGAAATTAGCCAACACCAAGAATTACTTGCCAAAAAGATACAGAGAAGCCATTGAAATAAATAAATATCCGAATAACTATGATCGTGACACCTTACTACAATAACACAGGCCCACAAAAAAAAAGTGTATCCCTTGTATTTTGGTCGCTGAACACGAATCTGACCTTAGTTTTTCCCCAGCACGTCAGATTTTTTTTTACAGCAAATAAACATATAAATATTATGATTCAACAGACTTTTTTTGCTGTTAAAAAAAAACTGGACGTGTTAGGGAAAAACTAAGGTCAGATCCGTGTTCAGCGGGTCAAAATACAAGAGATAGATGTGGTTAGTCACCCAGCGGAGACCACTTTTTTTTGGTGGCCACTGTGTCACTTTCAGTGTGGCACAATGCCACAAAAAAGTGGTCTTCGCGGGGTTACTGACCACATCTATCATTTGTATTTTGAGCCACTGAATACGAATCTGACCTTAGTTTTTCCCCAGACGTCAGGTTTTTCTTTTAACGCAAATAAATATATAAATATTACAATCCAACAGACTTTTTTGCTTAAAAAAAAACCTGACGTCTTGAGGAAAAACTAAGGTCAGATTCGTGTTCAGCGGGTCAAAATACAAGGGATAGGTATGGTCAGTACCCCGGCCCAGATAACTTTTTTTTTGTGGGCCTGTGTTATTATCAATAACGTGGAAGACAATGTTCCGTATGAGTAATGATTGCGTCTCTTAAGTTGGCATGACAACTTTTACGTACCGAAAAATAAACAACTGAATAACTCGTCGTAAATTGTCCCTAATTATCCAGTGAGTTAAATATTTTGCTGATTTACTTAAAAAAAAACGTGTGCACTGCTAATTTGATATTAAGTTAGCAGGACACACCTCAAAAAACTTTGAAGAAAAAATGAAAGAGCAATAAGCTAGGGCTTAGAATTTGCCGTAAATCATCCGTAGAATAAATTTTTTTAAAGTGCTTATTGAAAAGAAAAAAGCGTTTGCACTGCCAACTTGATGTCAAGTTAGCAGGGCCCCCTCAAAAATCTACGAAAAAGGAAAAATTATCATGCCCTGAGGCAGGGCTTAAAATTTGCCGTAATTTTTTTACCGCGGCTTTTTTAAATCGTATCCACTGCCAGATATCAAATGATCTTGGACACTTCTTAAACAACTATGTAGGAAGGATGACAGAACAATGAGGAAATTTACTGTGAATTTTCCGTAAATTATCCATGTAGTCAGCAACTTAATCAAATATTTTTAGAAAACAAAAGGAGCATAATAGTGAGTGCGGTACGAATTTTTCTGTGGCATCTCAACTCCACGGCAGGCGCGCAGTCAGGGGGAGGGGGCAGGGAGTGCTCGGACCCCCCAAGCCGTCTTCCATGAACCAAAAAATAAAGAAGCATAATTTCTATATCAGTATAAAGCAGTATCAAAATTATCCCTTGAAATAGTTTGTTCTAATTAATGCCAATATTATCTAGTAGAGGAATCTATACACATTTGTTTTCAACCATTTTATGAAAAGTTTCCCCCATCCTCTGGGAAGGCCGGTTTTATTGCCCCCCTCAGATGAATTTTCCATGGGATACCATTTAGCATGGTTATTCCTTACTCCAAGGAGATTCGTTTTCGATTAGGACGCGTACGCTCAGTAGCATAGCTCACTTCGCTTCAGAAGAAGACCACGACAAGATGGTCGAAACGTCAAGTACTCAACAAAGTCAAGCAGCCAGACAATTTAAAATAATTTACAATTAGTCTAATGTAATACTTTATTTTCCATATTCACTCTTAATATCTCAAAGAGATTTTCAAAATGTAAACTTTATCTTTATGCTGATGAGGTACAAATATATGCATCAGCTAATATTTCGAAAATATAAACAGCTATTAGCATCGGCGATATTAATGCAGAACTAAATAATAATTTAATGGGGTGCTGTAATAATGGTTTAAAATTAAACTTCAAAATCAAAGCCGACAGCACTTGGGAATGAACGAGCCAGGAAAAATGTTAGACTGAATCACCTCAATATAAGAATTCATGATTCGAGAATAGAGTGGCTTGATTCGACTGAGAGTGGTGGATAATAATATTGCCCTTCATCCAGGCAGAATTTTCTTTTTATAGTGTACACTGTAAAAATGAGGGTAAATTTACCGTCGTTGCGTGTAAAATTACACCTAATTTAAATGTAAATTTACCCGCAAAAAGAGTTTAAATTTTTTTTTTAGTACTCTATATTTTGGGCAATCCTCCCTGGTAAATAAAATTTTACACTCTGTTTGCGTGTAAAGTTACATTAAAATTGGGGGTAATTTTACGCGCAACGACGGTAAATTTACCCTCATTTATTACAGTGCATGTAAATTACCAAAATCTGTGTGGTATTAACATAAATAAAATGGTTACAACAGAACTTCTGTTTTCTTTTTCTGGTATTTGCACTGATTTTTCTTCTTGTCTTGTCAGGTAGACGATGTTACTACACTGTATCCTTTCGGAGTACTTGTCTCTTGTCAACATGTGTCGACCACTTGTTTATGAAATGGAAGCTTTTAGGTAATATATCGGATGTTTCTCCGGTAAAAATTAAATACCAACTATATAGCATGTGTTATGTAAATATACACTAGTGGCATTGTAATAAGATAGTGTGATATAAATAACAAAATAATGTACGTGAAAAAAAGCGATATATTAACATCGATGCCAGGCACTTCAGCATGTTGAGTTCCGTCGACGACTAAAAGTAGCTAAAGAGAAAAGTGGCAACAGCGTAGGTTAAATCTGTTTCTTTTCAGCATATTATTTGTCCATTTCTCTTCTCTTCTACCTTACATTGGCATCGACTCAATATTTTAAAATGACACTACTGTATATCAATTTATGCAGATTTATGCGTTTTGTCCAATTTAGTAAAGTTTTAACCTGATTTATAGACAAATTCACAGGAACGTCTCCAAAGGTGGTCTAAGGATTTACAACTAAATGATGTTTATGCAAAAATATGAAATGCTTTCTAAATGCACTAGAGTTTTGAGCTAAAGCCTTCCATTTTTTGAGATTTTTCAGAATGGTGGTTTTCACCCTTGGGGGTAAGATCAATTTTCCGAAAATTTACATATTTTTTTATTACCTCTAGGTACTGTACAGGGTGGACCAAATTTGGGGTTTCTCTAAAACTACGGCAGATAGACAAAAACTAATGAGTTCGATTTTCGACTATCGAGTCACAGAGCGTTTTTTGATGACCTCTATCTCTCAATTACCAAGTGTCGAATCGAAAATCGAGTAACACATTCTTGAGGCATTTTTTTAAGTAGAATCTGTTGGTGATAAGAAGAAAATTATGCATGCCTCAGTTTTCGAGATATAGACATAACTTGTGTATTTTAAATGGAACACCACAATTTAACAGGCTTTAAAACGATGTAATACTACTAATACTTGACCCCCCTCATCTAAAATTTTAAGGATGGGTCCTACCACCGCTTAAGGATTGAAGTGGCGAGATCAACAATAAAAGTACCCTCTTTGATAATAAAATTGACGGATCCGAGCGTTTGTCGAAAAAATGATCATACAAAGAGAAAACACGCCAGCTTCGTTTTCGGTGGGCCACCCTGTATAATAGGTAGGGTGTAAGTAATCACTATATATTGGTGAACTTTACTGATGTTTGCTAGTGCATCCTGAGAGTATTTCAGCTTTCGAAAATTTTCTAATTGACCATTTGCATTAATTTTCTGAATCACCCTGTGTTACTTACTTATAGCGTCAGTTATTTTATATGCATTGCCTTTTATACTGCAAGCATAATCAGATCAATTTTATTTATTCTACTGAATATCCGATACGTCCCACAATCAGATAATTGAAGAATGAAAAGAGAAATGAAATGAAATAAAAAATGTTTGCATATCCATATTGCATAATTCCAGGCCATCGTGTATCCTACAATGTTAATCGCCAGTCTGACCTAAAATACCGAATTTAATTATTTGTAGTGTGTTAGAAAAGGAGCATCTCAAAGGGTGGTGAGTTTAAGGTGACGCCATTTGTACAAATAAGGGTTTCTGAAATATTCAATAAAAATTACTTTACGGCTCCACCTCCAAAGAAAGCATTTCCGACACATGTCTATAACGACTTTTTCTATATTTTTGTGAAAACTATCACCACCTAAAGTTTACTATAATTTCTCATAAAACCTGACATTAACAATAACATAAAAACTACACAGTAACATCTAACAACTTGATAATAATGTATAATATTGATTTTGTGGTGTACATGATTACTATCGGAAAGGTGTAAATTACCTATTACCATTGATTTATTGCACTCTCTAGCAGTTCTTTGGATTTTAATATTTCCCGTTAAAAGGTCAGCCGTTCCAGCAGCTAAATTAAAACTGCAGTGTGCTATCAAAGGCCTGTAATTACTACCCGTAAGGATAAAGAACATAAATCCATGCAGTAGAGCTTTAATCTCGGTTCTTGAAAGCGTGTTAAAAGATCCCACACCCCACGTTTAGAGTCACACTGCTAAATACTTCGACTTTTGCCCACAAAATGGTTTCGTTATTAGTATTAGCATTACTTGGAACAAAATTTGAATACAAAGAGTCTCCCGACACTTGTTATGCACAGTAGAAGCTCATGGTCGTTCAACATTTCGAATTTATATTTGGGGATCATATTTAGGATTAGACGGATTGTCGTATAGTATACTTCCAAGTTTTTACGATGTTTTGGTCAACGATATGGTGTGAATAATAGCTCTTTTATACGGTTATTGTTAACGTTTCAAGCCAGCAATTTACAACCTGTCACTAATTTATTACCAGCAGTTTATTAATAACTGCATAAAATGTTTACAGGCGACAAAAAGTAACCATTTATTTTAAAACAATATTTCACATTGTTATTTGCGATTCGAACGCTATTTTTAGAAAGATCCTACTTTAGTTTATTCATAATTGTTATTAATGCATAAAAACACTTCTTATTTAAGGTGTGGTGGGTTAAGAGATTTCTTAAAGCGTTGAATCTTCAATTGGCAAATTAAAATGATCTGCGGATAAAGTTTATTTAATGATTTTTTAAGTAAATTTTTTAAGATTTTTAGAAACTAACATGTTTTTCTACAAACTATTAAAAGTAGTCGTTTTAACCTCTGTTGTCAGTCCTGTTTCACATTATAGCTTAGTTATAGCTTTGAGCTTATGAAAAACTCACGCCACAAACTGTTGTAAAAAAAATAACAAAAATATTTAACGTGAATTAACCCAGCTTAGAAAATACTAATCTAACGCGAACAATATAATAAACAAATAAATGCCAGGAAACAGGAACGGTATAAAACGCATTTCTTGCCCAGGAGTCTATTAGGGCATTTTTTCAGGTGGACCACTAGTACAGGAAAACTTTACTTAAACTCGAAAAAATTTGTGCAGACCTTAAACTTTGGTTATAGGTTCAAAATAGACCAAAGTTCACGAAACAAAAAAGTTTAGGAGTTTTACGGATCCGCTGGAACCTACAAGAGGGTGAAAAGGGGTGTTTTTAATTAAAAAATCGATTTTTCTCTGTTTTCTCGGGAAATATGTCATTGACAAAAAAAATAGTTGAAAATGTTGAATATCTTAGAAACTGTGACACTTCCTTCAGAAATTCTAAGAAACAGAATTAAAGGTAATAATGAAGCTTTGAAATTACTTTTTGTTTGTTTCCACATCACAAAAAATAAAGTTATGGGCGATTCAATGTGCGTTTTCACATTTTTGTTAACAAAATGTCGGCATTTTGTTATCGTAATTGCTCAGTAATAAATTTTTCTTTCAAAAATGCTGTTTTTCGTTAATATATAGCATAACCTAGATGCTCAATTTATTTCGTCCCTTTAAAACACTTGTTTTAGAAATAAATTCTATCCGCCATCCCCCCATCGAAAAATGGCCGTATTTCGTTTAATTATCGCTATAATTAGTATATTATTATATGAGCGATTATGATAGCCATTATTCACGAAGATGATGTTTGAGCCCACGAGCCGTAGGCGAGTGGCGCAAATCATCTGAGTGAATAATGGCCATAATCGCGAATGTAATACTATGCTTTTTCTACACCTATTAAACAAATTAATTAGACTGAAATTTGATGGCATTAATCGGTACCTATACGTAATAAGTCGAAAACGTAAACAAACAATATGGCGGTACACTTGTCACTGTCACCCGAGTTGATTGTCAGCCGCAGGAGCAAGAGTTGATCGCGGTCGATTTCAAATATCATTGAATCAGCGAAACAATGATTTTTGAATATGTATTTATGATTGGCCGGATGCAGTGAATTATGAATCGATAATTCACTACAGTGAATTATGGGTACGATTTTTCACCAAAAAAAAAAAAAAATGCTAATAATTGTCATATAATTAAATAGGTGTAAAAAAAATTAATTTTTTGTAGCGCCATATCCTAAAATGACATTTATTTGACAGTTTGAATGAAACAAAACAATGTCATTATTAACTGTAAAATAAAGAAAAAAGAGTGAAATAATAGTATATTACGTAATGAGTGATGTAAGAAGCAAATTACGCACGAATGGAAAAGTTGCGCACGATGCCGCGTAGCGGCGAGTGCGTATTTCCATGAGTGCGTAATGGCCTTACAACTCGAATTATGTACTATACTTTACCTACGATCATATTTATTTAGTACAATCTGGATTTAGTTTACTAGTCAACAATACTGTTCAACAATACTGTTCAACAAATATTATGTCAGTTTTGACAGCGTTTGAAAATTAAGTAGGCGTATTTGTTTTTTTAAACCCCGCGTCAGCAATATAAGCCACCTATAATTGCGTGTCCCGTGCGTTTTGTTTACTGTGCGATTTGTTTACAGTGCGTTTTGTTTACAATACGTAAAATTCAACTTACATAGATGGCATGTAGTGTGTTTTTTACTATTTACAGTAATGATCGTAGGTAAAGAAATTTAATTTAACAGTGTGAAATAAAACTTATTGGTTTCTATGGAAACAGCAATAGAAGTATTGCGCCCCACTTGTAAACAAAACACCATTTTAGCCACTTGTTACTACTATTAAAACACCAAATTAAAGATAATTTTGCCAGAAACAACTGTTATTTGAACTATTTTTTTGTAAATGCAATATTTCCTGAGAAAATGGAAAAAAATCGATTTTTTTTAATTAAAAATACCTCTTTTTACTCCTACAGAGACCCTATAGGTTCCCGCGGATCGGTAAAACTCCTAAAACTTTTTTGTTTGGTGAACTTTGGCCTAATTTAAACTTATAACAAGTCTGTACAGATTTTTTTCGAGTTACGGTGATTTTTTTCAGTCTTTCCCTGTACTACACGGCTCTTGGGAATCAATAAGGAAAAATATGTCGTGGATATAAACAGAAGTGAGATAGAGCTAAACTTAAAACAATGTGCTGAAAGTGTTTTTAGATCTATCCAAAGATCTAGTTTTATATCTTTCAAAAAAGTTATAGTACACTCAATCTGGCGTTAAAAAAAGGTCAATGTGCATTTTGGGTAGGATGAGATGTTTTTTTATTAAGCGGGGGGTCCAGAAGTTCAAATTTGAGTTTTCGGGGGTGCACCCATTTGCCCGCCATCTTGAAAATAAAGGTGTAAAAGGTTTTTTAATTTATCTTGAAAGCTATAACTCCCCCAAAAAATGGGTAGAGAACTTTTTTTGTAAATAATAATATTATCTACAACTTTTACTAACAAGTTTTTTGTTATACTTTCAAGAAGTTATAAACAAAAATTATAGAAAATTTAGAGGATTGTTAATAATTTTTTTTTCTATTAATTTTTTGAAAAAAATGCATTAGGGCTTTCTTGTAGAGCATTTTATAACAAATAAGTTGTAGTAGTAGTACTATTATTTTATATTTTGATCATTTTTAAGGGATTTTAGCACTGCAAAGGGAGGAAGGCCAAATGTAAGTGAGGTATTTATATAATACCTCAGAAAGAAGAAGAAGAAGAAAATTAGTTGTACTTTATTTTCTACCTATTTACCATTTGTATTATTATATTTTATGTTTATATTAACTTTTTAAAATATTTTTCATTAATAATATCATCTCATTTATAATGAATATACAGTGTGTCCCCGGATGTGGTACCGTAAACTTTCTTATTTTTGATTTGCCGAGAAAAAGTCATTGAATAATTGAAAAAATTTTGTTAAATAAAATTATTAATAAAAATATAAAAAAAGTTAGTTTTGCTAATTTGCTTAAAGTCGATTTCATATTTTCAATTTTTTTGAATATCCTGTATAATTTATCTTAGCTTTGAAAACTGTTCTAAGACAAGCTTAACTTTCTATATTGACTTTTTCTCGGCAGAAATAAGAAAGTTTACAAAAGTGCGGTACCTCATCCGGGGACACTAATTGTTATTTTCTTATTTTGCAACTAAACTCCGTATTTAAGCTTTTCTTCATAATTGAAAAAACTTTATTAAATACAATTTTCAATAAAAATTAAAAGTAAAAGGTAGTTTGCTTATAATCTATTTTATATTTTCTAATTTCTAGAATACAATGTATAATATATAACTGTTTATGGTATCCTAAGGCAACCAAAACTTTTTCTACAGAACGACTTTTTCTCGACAAATCAAAAATAAGAAAGTTTAGAAGAATTCGGTACCCCATCCGGGGACACATTGTGTATTAAGTATAAATAAGATGATATAATGACAAGTATATTTAAGTTAATCTAAAAAACATAAAATATAATAATATAAATGGTATGTAGGTAGAAATAAAATATCAATAATTGTTCTCTACCTATATACCTCACTTACTTTTGACTTTCCTCCTATTGCATTGCTAAAAAACCCTTAAAAATAATAAAAATATAACAAAATAATAGGTCAAATTATTTTTAATAAAATTCTCTATAAAAAAACCCTGATGCATTTTTTTCATAAAATTAATAGAAAAAAAGTTATTAACAATAATAGCTCTTCATCCCCTAAATTTTCAAGGTGTATAAAAAACCATTTTCAAGATGGCGGTCAAATGGTTGCACACCCGACCCCGAAAACTTAAATTTAATTTAAATTTAATTTTTTTAATTTATATTTTAAACCCTATTCTGGCCTGTTTTAACCTGTTTTTCGTGGTTGCCAAAAAATCCTGACCTGATAGGATCGTGTTCAGCGGTCAAAAATACATCGAATACATGGTCTACTTATTTAAAATCTTTAATTTATATTTTAAATCCTATCTGGCCTCTTTTTTTCGCGATTAACAAAAAATTTTGACCTAATTTTGTAAAACTGGCGTCGGGATCGTGTTCAGCGGTCAAAAATACATGAGAATATATACGTGAAACCTCAGAAAATTGACTTTTTTGTGTGCCTGATTTCATATTAATTCAATTGCTCAAAAAGGCCCTTAATTTTTTGTGGATCCTCAGCAGTCCCAGCCTGCTCACTGAAAAAAGGAGGCAATGAAATAATTTGCAAATATTAAGACACGAAAGAATAAATGTATTAATTTCTTATCTCTTATTGAGAATAGAGGCCAAGGAGCTTGTTTTAAATGAGCTGTAATTTTGGTTCTTTTATTTTCTACAAGTTTTTCTTTGGCATTGGACATAATTCGTTAGCCAGTTGCATATATTAATAACTAACCTAAACAACGTACTGGAAAAATTACTTGATGACTAACAACAAAGACGTAAACAGGGACACCCTCTTCTCGCCCATGGGTCCATCAGGGCATTTATAAAAACACACAGGATTAAGACCACAGATAGGAGTTAAATTAGGGATAGGCACATAATTGAACAAATCTATATCTGCCTTATAATAGTTGGTTTATATTACTCCGGAAATTTACATTACTCAGGAAACGTAATATTTTTTTATATACAATATGTATATTCTTCAGCAGATGCAGGAGATTAATTGGAAGAGATATTTTCAGTTTTAATAGGCTATCAATAAAATCATTTGTAGCTCTGCTATAACTTGAACACCCAAAAAAGATGTGATCCAAATCACAGTTGATTCCGCATGACGCACATATATCTGTGTCAACAACTCCTATTCTTTTCAGGTGTTGTGGGAAGCAAGCATGAACAAATCTCAATCTAACACAGTAGTGATGGGTTTTCTACTTTCTTCTAAGTGTTGAAACCAAATCGTTTTCAATTTGGATATATCAATTATTTGGTTTGTCATTTTTGTACTGATTGTAATACTCCCTCCACTTAATAGACACATGCTTTTTAGAAAAATGCATGCAGTCTGACAAACTTATTTTTAAATGAATATTTTCGCCAGATACAGCGCCTTCCTTGGCAAGTTTATCCACATGCTCATTGTAGTGGATGCCTTTTACCCAAATAAAGTCTATTGTAATATTTTCTTTATATAGGCTACAAAAAAGGAGTAAAATTCGAAGGACATAACAGTTTATGTTAAGGTAGTTATTTATATTTGCTGTTTTTAAATTTTGCAAGACGCTTAAGGAGTTCGAGAAAATAACGGCTTGCTTAACTCCGTTACACTTAAGATAGTCCAGGGCTTTCAAGATTGCTGTGGCCTCAGTGGTAAACACCGTTGTAATACTATCCAATTTAATTTTCAGCTCAAACATTTGTATAAGAATTCTAAACATCTTTTTTTATTTTCATTGCTATGTTATTTCCAATTATTTTCAGTTGTTACTAAAGTCTACGCAATAAACATATAATAATAAATGATACTTTAGTAATATATTAGACGATAATTCTGTTTTACTTACCTATGTTCTTTTCATCTTAGAATATTTTATAAAAAATAGGGGGGCCGAGTCACAAGGTACATGTAGCATAGGGCCGCCCCTGTGCAATTAGTACTGTTTAGTATGGATTTTACTGAATTGATATCAGGAACCTCTAGATCCATCGCTCGGTATATACCAGAGTTTTTATTAACATTATCATCTAGCTAGTTGAGGAGTTCAGAATGCAATTCTTAGAAGTAATAAATAACTACCTGAGGATTTTGAGAGGACAGATTAAATACGTCACTGTTCAAAATATATTGTTAATAGAGGTAGGTAGTTCTTGTGGTTAACTTAACATTGATGGTATTTAGGTAATTCCGAAAATCCATAATTATTGCAAATAATGCAAATCTCATTCTTATTATTAGTAACTGTCTTGTGTCAACAACCTTACCGCCCTTTGAGTCATATTAAAATACTATTACTACTTGCTCTCGTTCCGCTAAACATAATTTGAATTTATATTGTCAGTTTGTTAAAAAACTTAATTATTTAAATCTTAGAAGTATTTCTATAAATTACTTTTAGTTTATTATTTTTTAGATTAAGCGTTGTTAACATCTCAATTTACCAATAGAGTGATTAGAGTGGATTCAATAGCTATACTTCAAAAACTAATATCGTTGGCAAAACCAAAAGTGCACATCTCGCAGATTGTTTTACCCAATGGGCGATATTATTGATTTTTAGTTCGCTAATCGGTCAAAACACATATAAAAACAAATATTATATAACAGCTATTAGTTATTAATAATGATATGCAACAATAATACGCTTTACTTATGATTTATGTTAATTTTCTCATCATAATAAATCAACTGCTTGAAACGCATATTCGCAGAAAAATTAGTTTTACAGATTGGCTTAATAATACTACAGAGTTATTTGAATTTGTTTACAACTAAAATTTTGAAAATTATAAACAGATTTCAAAAAAAAAGGTTTAAATTTTTTTCCTTAATACCATTGTAAAATATATTTGAAAGCCCACATTTTGAAGAAAAATTATCCTCCTACGTGTCGATGCACTTAAACAATAAGCGATGGAAATTTCGAAATAATTATTGGCTTTTAGCGGTTCGAATAAATATTTTGCGCTAAAATTTGGCACCAATGTTTAGTTCAATAAATGGAATAGTTCCACCAACTTTCGTTAAAATTGATGCATTATTACGATATATTTCTTAAATTGTCAAAAAAGGCAATTTTTGGTGATTTCTATTTTTTTACAAATTAACAAATTATCAGAGCCATAGGCCTAGTCCTATTTAAAATTTTATTGTGAACAATTCGCTATTTTTATTTTTGCTAAACGATTACTCGGACCGGAGATAATAAGGAAAATAGCAGAAAATTTCAGTGCTGAAAAAATAATTTGTTATACTTTTACTAGAAGCAATGGACTGATTTAATTACAAAACTTCTCCTAGCACTTGTTATTACAATACAACAAATTAAAACAATAAAATTGCTGTACCCAGAGAATTCTTTATTCACCTATTTTGATGCTTAATTTGATTCCACTATAATACTAGCTTTATCTCGCTCCTTTCATCTGTGAAGACGTTCTGTATTTTCACATGCAATTTTCTGGAAAACTGATGCTAGAAAAAAAGTTTTAAATAACAAAATTGCCTCCTTTATTTCTTTTCAATATACTTGGCGTCTATTTCGAAAGATAAAAAAGTATCTCGTATCATATTTTCCACACCATTAAAATTTAACATTCATTTTGTTAACAAATACGTAGAAACAATACGCTCTTTTTTACTTCCACATCCAGTGGAAGTATAGTAACGACAAAAAAAATTTTTTAAAATTTTTATTGTTCAAATAGGCTTAGAATGTCACGAAACGTCGAGATTTTAAGTTTGAACGAAAAAAAAATTCTGTCTGTCGGTCTGTCTGTCGGTCTGTCTGTCGGTCTGTCTGTCGGTCTGTCTGTCGGTCTGTCTGTCGGTCTGTCTGTCGGTCTGTCTGTAACTTTTTTGTGCGCACGTTTACTCTGGAACCGTTTGAGATATTGACTTGAAATTTGGTACACATATGTACTTTAACGAGTTCTAGAACTAGATTATATTTTCATCTTGTTCCGTCGAAGGGTTGGGGGGGGGTAAATTGGGGTAAATTTGGGGAAAATAGGTAAATCAAGCAGGTAAGAGTCCATAAAATTGGTATTTAGTATATACAAGAGAAGCTAAGGTTCCAAAAAAAGTTTTGGCATTAGCCACCCTCATTACCACCTCCACCCCATTATTAAAGGGGATGAAAAAAATTGTGATTTAGTGTGTGTACAAGAACCAGAAACCTCAAAATATTTTTTTACGTCATTCACCCCCACTACCACCCCCCCATCACCACCCCCACCCCGCTACCGATGTGGGGTATCGTTTTATGGGTTTTTGGGGTAGAGGATTTCAAATATGTATTATATTATTAAAGTTCCATAAACAATTATTTCCACATACAAATTTTTTTCGTTGTGAGTGACTTGGATAAAAAATTTGGATGTGGAAGTAGTGATTCCTTGGTCAGCGGTTTTTAAGTTAGAGCGAGGTAAACGAAGAAATATTACGTTATTTTTAATTATTATTTATCTAATAGATGCCGAGAACAAGTTAAAAGTAGCCCGTCAGAACTCATGATGGTGTTACATAATTATTTCTAATAATCACAGGTACACAAAATAAAAAAGTGGTCCTTTTCTGGTACTCCATTGGGTAACCCATATGGATTTAACACTAATCGAAAGTAAGAAACCTATAGAATATGTAAACATTTTCCCCTTCAGGGCTGAACGGTTACTAGGTTTAAATAAGTGAATCGAAAGTGGTACCTTCACTGATCTGGTAACTAAATAAATTATATATCAAAATAAAGATAATTTTATTGCGAAACGATAAGTATAAAAATTAAAAAAATTAAAAAAATTAAAAAAAAAACAAAAAAAAGCCTTGAACATATTTCGTTAAGTAACCCATCACCGTTACTTTTGTTAGCATTTTTTTCCATAAAAAATAGATTTCATTCGGTTACCTGATCGGTGAAGGTCGACCTTAGTATGTATCTTAGACTATTAAGGTTTGCTGTTTCGCTGTTAGCTCTATGCATGAAAAGTATTTTCTGACACAATACGACTTAAAAAAAATGATCCAGCCAAGTTGGATGTCGTTGGAAAGATATAAATTTAAAGATTCCAGTTTTTTAAATTTCTGCATTACATTTTCATGTATCAATCAAAATAAATCTTGTTTTTTACCCCTTCGATACTTTCGGAAATAGTGAAAATCATCTAAAATCTCAAGAGCAGTAAGGAAATTTCTTTAGATTGTTATTAATATGAAGTTTATTAATAAAAGTTCATATATCCCATATAGGAGTTCAGAAATTAGCAGGGCTATTGGCAAAATAAATTTATTTTTTCTACGATTGTGCTGAAAGTCAAATTTTCTAACTTCAAAATGACTGCAGAAAATATCACTTTGCCGCACGCCGTGCGGCAAAGAATTTGCCACACGCATTGATTATGTCTTCACACACCGGAATAAAATGGTGTGTTTACCTTAAAGAATTTTATATTATTTACTGGTAATAACAATTAAATTCTATAAATGTATATTAATTACACATGAATTGCAATCAGAAAGTCAAATTTTCTAACTTCAGAATGACTGCGGAAAATGTCAGTTTAAATAAAATCTGACAGGCAGCAAATTTAAAATTTTGGAAAGACTTTAAAAAAGGAAAACAACTTCACAACAGTAGAAAAAATAGTATGTAACACACATGTGGCAAGCTTCATTGCAAAACTCGTATGATAGGAACACTCGCTGCGCTCGTGTTCCTACTTTCATACATCGTTTTGCAATGAACCCCTTGCCACACTTGTATTACAATCTACTATTTTCTTCAAACGTCAGAAAAACATGACATTTCTTAACTCATTTCATGCCATTAAAATTTAACGTTTTAGAGGGCTGTACGTTACCATCAACAACGGAGGTAATAGTATTTTTTCTACGATTGTGCTGAAAGTCAAATTTTCTAACTTCAAAATGACTGCAGAAAATATCACTTTGCCGCACGCCGTGCGGCAAAGAATTTGCCACACGCCTTGATTACATCTTCACACACCGGAATAAAATAGTGTGTTTACCTTAAAGAATTTTATATTACTTACTGGTAATAACAATTAAATTCTATAAATGTACATTAATTACACATGAATTGCAATTACAAAGTCAAATTTTCTAACTTCAGAATGACCGCGGAAAATGTCACTTTAAATAAAATCTGACACGCAGCAAATTTAAAATTTAATCTTTTAGCAGAAGGCACAGTAGTTAATCAACACTTGATCTCAGAAATAATAATGATTTGGTCCTATATGAATATTAAACAACTGTGGCGGTTATTTTTTTTAGGCAATTAAATACAAATATTTCAACAATTCTGGATTGCATTGATGCGGAAAGTAACAAAAGCTTTCTTAATCCTCGCTTACTGAAAAAAGTGCCGAACTTTTAAACAAATTGAATTTATGCAAAACAAATTCTTCATGCCTGGAATGTATGCTCTAAATTCTTATATGTAATTAACATAAATGACTTATGCCATGCTCCTATTTAATCCCATAATGTATTTTATGTTGACACATATGTGTATTTATAAAAAGCGAAAATAGCGTACACAAGTAGCTGGAACTAGCCAGAGGCTTAGATCATCCATCTCCTGGTAAGTTTAAAAGAAAACAATTGTCTAGCCACTCGTACGATCTCTATTACTATCAATCAGGCCCAGGTAACAACTAGGCAAGTCCAAAACTAGAAACTGCATATCCTCACGCCCTGCAAATTCAAAACAATTGGCAATAACTGTCCCACCCCACCCAATTACAACCTACCCTCGAAATCCATCTCTCTTTGTACCATGACCCATCCACCGATGGTCCTTTTTCACCCCTACAATAAACCCCGTAGCTTTCGGGCAGATCGCCCTGCTAACAACAAACAGAAAGAAAAGTAGTCAGTTAGTAAATATCTACCAACCGAGTTCACATCTGAACAGGTCGATATTATACCGTCTTAAGCTTTAACCTCGTGTTACCTACCTTGCTACTTTCCGAATTCGCTCTTCAAAGTGTCATGATTTAACATCGACAGTAAGAAGTTTAATTGACAATCGTGTAATCGAAGGCAGTTAAAGTGTGTTACATAAACTCTAAGAGACTAACGGCCGAGCTCTGTTATTTTTGTGCAATTATACCTATCTGTGATCAACAGTGATAACTTTAGTGATATTTCTTGTGATAGTGGATATATCTTATACGGTATGTTGTTAAAATAAATCTTTTATGATAGAAAACGCTTTCATATTGAGACAATATTTAACGTCTTAATGTAGACATACTACTGTATGTATGTACGTTTAATGACTGACATACCTTTGTTTCCCTATATGTTGACATAACTTGCCATTATTAACGTAAAATATAATTGCTTATGTTAATTGCTTCTCAATATGTAAGCTGATTCTAACGTAGATGCTTTATCACTGTAGATATTTATCATAAAATGCAATTACCATCAAATCAATATAGAAACAAGTTGTATTCTTACAACTTACTCATCTATAGTATCATTTGTATACTCACTACAAACAATAAGTTCAAATATTTGTATATTATGTATATTAAGTACTTGTGAACACTTTGACTTTCGTACGGCACATGATGAAAGCATCGACATAACCTTACAAATTCTGCTGATATTTGAATTTTTGTATTTCCAATGCGATAGTAATACATTTAAAGTTGTGATTTTGTCCATTTAATGACGATGAATCGATGAATGCGTTGTAAAACATATTTAGTTTTAAATGTTTCAGTAGCTTTTGGTTAGGGATTGCAATTTACCGGAAGTTTTAATAACCGGTAAATCGGTAAATAAAAATGTAAATAACCGGTTAACCGGTATTTACCGGTAATTTTTAGAATGGATGATTAGGGCGGCGAAAATGGCAATTGTCTTTTTTCATATACAAAATTATCTAAATTTAACAAAAACATTTTTATATACGTACTTATATGTGATATAATGAACAAACAAAAGGTTTTTTATCAACAGTAAAATCACGAGAGCTTTTTTTCATTGGATAAATTTCTCTTTGTAATAAAATCATTTTGCCAATCAGTGATTTTATAAGAAGAACTGACATGAAAAAATCGCGAGATCGGAGGTCGAATGATTTTGTCAAATGTCAGTTTTTCGAGCAAAATTACTGATTGGCAAAATTTTGAGTTAAAAAGAAATTTATCCATAAAAGAAAAGCTCGGCAAGATAAATTAACGACAGAATATGAATGTGAACGAACAACAATAATTTATTAAAAATAATTATAATTTTCCCAAAACGACTCATATCGTACAGTATAGTTTCCACAATACTTAAAAATTATAGCTGACAGTACAGATTTCAAAGTGACGTGCGACTACTCTGCTTTTGAGGAACAGGCATTTTTATCGGTGATAAAAAACGATGCACCTTTTTTATTGCTGTCAAAGTGACAAAAATGTGACTTTTTTATATAGGAGTTAATTTATTAAAAAGAAAAAATATAAATGAAATAAATTTAAATAACTAATTATTCTGTAAATAACAAAAATATCCACTTAAATAACAAAAATTATAAACATAAACTCAAATAGGGCATTTACTGAATACCTAATCTCAAAATACAATATTTTTTAAAAATAGCCTGTTAAAACGGTTAGTTTTTCAAAGCTATATATGTTAGTCGTCTGATATTTGTGCATAGAATACCATCAGCTGAAAATGCCCTTCCTCAATCGGTATTGGTGGGTCGATAAGTTAATAAGAATTGGTAATATCATACTTCTAAATGTATTCCACGGATATTTGCGGTAGTGAAATATTCAATTTTCTGTCGTAAAATATTGTCAATGTCTCTCTTGTATTTCTTAGGGCTTGGTGTTTGGAGTTTACTTTTTATAATATTATTTATTTATTGTTAGAAGTGCTCGGTGTTGGGACAGTCACTCTGTATTTAGTGAATACTAGTCACTGACATAAATAGAAACGTTGAATACGTGACATATCGTAAGTTCAGAATTTACCGAAATAACCGGTAAAAAATTAAAATTACCGGTAATTATCATCATGTATTTTTTGTCCTAATAACCGGTTAACCGGTTAACCGGTTAACCGGTAATGCAATCCCTACTTTTGGTATAAATGTACTAAACTTTATATAAAAATTTGAAGTATAAAAGTCGGGATAACTTTCCTTAATAACAATCACGAGCGATAAAGCGCAAAAACAAAGCGATCAAATGTTATGGAGGATTGAAATAACTGCGTGCGACATATCATGAGATTGCGTGTTTTTTGTATTTGAACTTAAAATATACAAAAATATCGACCATCGATAACTTTAATATAGATAATTTTTTTTATCGAGTTTGTCCTAAAAGTCAATTACAGAACCAACATCGATAAATTCCACCGAGAGCGATTAATTTATATCTACTCGATAATAATGGAGTAAACTTAGCTCAAAATAACATGTAAAAAGAATTATTTTTACCGATGCCATAAACTCGTAATAGGGTTTCTACAGATGAGTAGATAAAATGGGTTAAACAGGGTCGATAATTTTATCGACTGAACTGGTAATGGTGTATGCGTTAAATTTTTGTTTACGTACTTTGTAAAGCAGAGAAACTTAGAACCGATTTATAAAAACCATAATGTTGTTATTTGGGGAAGAATCATAAGAATCTCCCAAAAACTCTAAATTACAATTTTAGTTTCGATCCGTTGAACGGTGTGCCAGCCAGGTCTCTAAAATTCCCCTATTCGATATGAAACGTCTAAATAAGTCGAAATGTCAAATTCGATTTTTACGCCATTACAAGGCTTTCTTCATCTCACTAAGTCGCTCGAAATTAAAAAAAACGATTACGCGATAGCGCACCGATGTTTCCGAGTTATTGCACCTCATCAGCGCAATGCGGAATTTCAAATGTAATGTAATAGATCTGGATAGAAAATTAAAAAATTTACGTGTACCTGGTAAATATGATTCTGAATAATTGGCAGTGCCAATTTTAAAACAATTGGTAATTATTGTTCACTGTCCTATCAACCAACCAATCAACCTCCAAATTCCGTTTATCTCTGACCCACCCCCGGGTGGTGGGTTTCATTTCGTACCTGGTAGATCTATATATTAAAATAATCAGAAATAAAAGTAGTCAGTTAGTAATTGTCTCTCAACCGTGATAGATACTTTACCTAAAGCATTGTAACTCGTTACTTTTTGATTTCACTCAAGTGTCGTGTTTACAGTGATATTTTTTAATTGAAATTCGAGTAGTAATCGGTGGCAGTAAAGGTGTACTATATATAAATTCTAAGAGGCTCGCGGTCGAGTTTTGTTTTTGTGTGCAGTTACAATTATGACGAACAGTGATAACTTTAATGATATTTCTTGCGACAGTGAATACCTGGAAAACAGTAAGTCATTCAAAATGATTTTAACGTGTTACGCCAAAATTTAACATTTTAAGTTAAAGCAAGTATGTTGTGTGTTTGATATAGATAATCACAGGCACACAAAAAAATGGTCTGCTTCTGGGATTCCATTAGATATCTCCTAGATATTTCCTTTACCACCGATTTTTTTATGAGCTTCTTTAGGTTATTTTCGAAATTTACTAAAAATCGATGGGTGATGGAGTCAAATATCCCATTATTCGAGGATTAAATTCACAGTAGGAAAGAAATCTTGATGATTTAGAGCTTTTTTATCATCACATTTGGTTTGAGCGCATCAAAATACATATAAAATAATATGTCTGGTGATCAGTTCAGATTTTTTTTTGTGTGCTGGTGTTATGTTTTATTATAACTTTAGAACTAATTTTTATTCTTATTTTCTGACTACCCCATTACTTTTTAGTCGTAGTGATTTCCTTGCTGATCACATTAGTGAGAATCGCAATTAGATCAGACTAGGGGTTTTGAAGCTTTTATGCTAAATGTACATACAGGAGTACACACAGCAATGACACAACGATGTTCCATGTTTTGCGTATTTTAAAATAACTAGTTCGCCATGAAAATGAGCGAGTGTAACATAGTTTAAGGGGAAAACATAATACAAAATATGTTTTGATTATTGTGAAAAAAAAACCGGTTACTCGGTAAAACATACATATTTTGAAATTATTGCTCCTCATCAGCGTAGTGTAGCAAATATTTGAATTTGGAGAGGAATAGATTTGATCTAGAACTACCCTCATTTTGGGGCGTAGAAAAAAAAACCTTAAGAATTTTTTTTAAAACAGGGCATCTGCACAGACGGACATCTAAAATTCACTTTTTCGATATATCGTGACCACGAAACGTCGAAATCTATTTTTAACACGCTTTTATTAGGTCGACCTGTATGTATGTATGTAAGTAATAAGGTCTAAGGAACTGAATTTCACCCACTTTTAATTGTTGTATCATCATGAAACTTGGCAATTGTGTGTGATGGCAATATAATATAGTCTACTCAATATTATAATATGTTCAAAATGGCCGCCGCCCCAAGATGGCGGATTATAATTACAACCACCTTGATATGGGTATCAAAAAAAATGGCTTGATAAGTAGAAAATAAATATGTGATCAAAACTTAAAAACTCAAAATGGCGGCATCAACATGGCGGATAGATTTTATCAGTTATCGTCGGATTCGACTGAAGTTGCAGATTACAATTATCTGGTCCAAATTAAACAATTCAAAATGGTGGCATTAAAATGGCGGATAAGTTTTGTAATTTATGATCTGATTCGTATGAAAATCGATAACTGGGGATTTTAGAGGTCGCAGATTATAAATATTTAGTCGAATTCTTCACATAAATGTCGAAAGTGCCAACATTCTCTCCTTAATTATGCGATTAAAAAGTAAAAAAAAATAATAGTTTAAAAATCTTAAAAAACACGCTTTTATAAATACTGCACTAAAAAGCAAAAAATGATCATCGAACAACAGGTTCTCTGTCTACCCCGTACGTGCCTTAGTATAAGCCGTGTTTGTAATTAAGTATAATAATTGAGTATAAAAGCTTGGAGCGCTTTTCATTTAATTTAATGATGTACTCCATTAAAAAGCTTTCTTCGAAATTTAAAACAAAACGGTTACCGATATAGCACCGGTGTTTCTCAATTATTGCACCTCATGAGTGCAACACGGCATTTGGAAAATAGATCAGAACAGAAAATTAAAAGATTGACGTGTACCTGGTAAATATAATTCTGAATAATTGGTTATACCCTATTTATTTCAGAACAATTGGTAATTACTGTCGATTTTCCGAACAACCAACCCTCAATTTCCATTTTTGACCCACCCTCGGCCCCACCCCTGATGGTTCATCTCGTACCTGTCTGATGGATTGATCTATTTAAATAATCAGAAATAAAAGTTGATAGTTAGTAATTGTCTATCAATCGAGATAGATACTTTACCTAAAGCATCTTAACTCCTTACTTTTTGAATTCACTTTTCAACGTGTCGTGTTTTACAGTGACAATATTTAATTAACGTTCGAGTAGTAATCGGTGGTAGTAAAGGTGTACTATACATAAACTCTTAGATCGAATTCTGTTTTTTGTGCAGTTACAGTGATGATGTACAGTGATAACTTTAGTGATATTTCTTGCGACAGTGAATACCTTGAAAACGGTATGTCATTCAGAATGATTTTAACATGTTGCACCAAAGTTTAACATCTTAAGTTAGTAATTATATTGTGTGTTTGACATAGCTTTGATGATTATGTTGTTTATATTACAGTACATTGATACAACATACAAATTTTAAGGGTGGGGGTGCTGTGCTTAAGAAAATGATTTCGTAATTCGACAATTTCTCCTACATCCCAGAACTGATTCAAAAAATTTATTGATAGGTTTATATAATGGTACTAGGCTATTGAAAAGTCAAAAAAAATTTTTTTTGATTTTCACACAAGTAAAAAAAGTTTCTTTGTAGTTTTCAATAACCTAGTACCATTCTATAAAGTTGTCTCTAAAAGAATATCAAAAAATGTTTTCAATCGGTTCAAGGATGTAGGAGAAATTGTCGAATTACGTTCACGGCACCGCCCACCATAACGTAAAATGTTATAGTTTATGTTTTATGTTATTTGAGTCTCGTATTTTTTATTTCTATTTGATTTAATCAAATAAGTATATTACAACCGGTTAGGGTGGAAATCTGCTCATAACACGATGAACTCAGATATCGAATAAAAGAATGTCTGCGTGTTCGTATGTGTGAGTGAACCGATTCTTGAAAACACGATAACTTCTCTTTTTCCTTTCTCTTCATTGGGTATTTTGCCACTGTTGCAAAAACATTTGAAAACTTAATAAAAAACCTGACACAGGCTTAATTTTTTTAACAATTTTGTTTTGGTTTATGTATTTTTTGGTGTGAGACATAGTAGAATTATTCAATAACAAACTGCTGTCTGTTTCATTTCGCGCAGGGTCTCTTTCAATAAATTTTGATTTCAAGCGTGGTACATAATAATATGGAAATTGATTATCGAATACTTCCTACTGAAATATAGATATATACGTTATACAGAGTGCTCTCCAGAGGCGTGTAAACTATCATGTTCAATATAAATGATATTTTATTATAACTTTGGAGCAAATTTTTATTCCTAATTTCTGCCTACCTCTTTACTCTGTAAAGGTTATAGGCTATAGCACTTCTATCGAGGTGCTATAACATTTCACTGCCAATTACATCAGTGAAAACCGCAATTAAGTTAGACTAGTGGTTTTGAAGCTTTGATGTTACAAGTACATACAGGAGGACATACGGTGCTCCAGAACGGTTGTAACTCAAGAACGCTTACAGATAATAAAATGGAGGTTATTATGAAAAATTTAGCTCTTAAAATTCTGTCCAAAAAAGATATTATACATTTTTTGTAGAACTAACAGTTCATGTCAAATTTTTTTTTCTAGTAACGCGTATTTTATTTAATACGCCGGCCATGCGATATTAATACAATACGTTTTTGGTGGTGAAATTCGAGATTTTTTATATTTATTTTTTTTATAGCGAATCGACGTATGAAGAAAAAATAGCCTGTTCTATTCGGAGTAAAAGCCACTTGTTGTGATTCGTCTGTAATTGCCGGACGAACGAAGTGAGTCCGGCAAACTTACAGACTCGTCACTGTTACTCCTAACAAAACAATATACCATTTCTCAATTGCCACTGTCTACGCGATTAAAAAAAATTAAAATAACACCCAAAATTACATTTCAAATAAATAGAGATTATTCCCCACATGTGCAAAAGATATTCTAAAATCTGTTTTCGCCTACTTTAGGTATCATTGAATCTCTCATTCATTTCCAGTGCGAATTCCATTGATTACATGCATTTTTTCAGAAAATAAAAAAATTACATTCCATCATTTGCGGGACAACTCTATAAAAAAATGTATAAGATCTTTTTTGGGCAGAATTTTAAGAGGTACATTTTTTATAACAACCTCAATTTTGTTATCTCTAAGCGTTCTTTAGTTACAACCAAGGAACCGTTCTGGCACACCTTCCCCCCCCCCACCGGGAGCACAGCCACCATGACCCGAAACTACATTCGGAACATCAAAATGTCTCCATAAATTTTCAAAAAGTTCCCGATGATTTCTGCTGACATAACGTCTAATTGTACTGTAGTATAAGCATTTTTAGACTATTTAAATCAGAAAGAAAAAAACGATTACACAGCAAATCATAGAAATTTCGAAACTGTTGCTCCTCTTTAGCGTAGCCTATCAAAAATTATAATATAGCAGGCACTAGATCAAACGATAGATGGGTGGTTAATTAATTCATAATTCCTCATGCTCCACAGATTCAACAATTTTCAATTATTATCCCACCTCATCTATATAACTTCCAGTCCTCCATTTGTAATCAGCCTCATTACTTTAGGGTCCTCCTCCCACAATAGTCTGTACCTCCGTGGCGTATCACCCTGTGTATCGTGTGCGTGTGTACATCACAACTATTGGGAGAAAAATAGTCAGTTGGTGACTATCTACGAAGAGCCCACCCATGTGTGACCGCTCGATATTATTTTGAACTGTGGTTTTTCACAATGTCATTTAACAACGAATGTAGTAAGTAGTTTTTACTTTTAAACTCTGTGATAGATTAGACACTTTTTATAAATATAATATATGAAAAAATAAAAAAAATCTTTATATCGCAGTAGGAAATATCAAAACACTGTTAGTGGAGAAGCCATATTAACCTAGCTGTTGGAATACATATCAGACTATTTGAAATGACAAGAAAAATAGTACAGAGTTCCTTAAAATTGCAATAATTTGAACTTTGTATATACTGCAAATTTTAGTGAATATTACTCTTAATTTAATTTAAATCATAAATCTGCAGAAAAATAATAAATAAACTAAATTTTTCTGCGAATGTTTAAAAAAATGTACTTTTTTCATAATTCTTAGTGCGTAAAATATATGTTTATGGTAATAGTGAAAAAAAGTAAAAAGTATGAAACAAAGTAACATTATTTCGCACTTATGTATTGCCCTCCGATCAAATAACTTATCTCCACTGAACTCTACTATATAAATGGAAGGTCAATATCCATACCAATTTTTACGCCAAATTGAACCTCGCGCAAGTATGGCGACCATAAGGAGGAGCGCAATCGCACTACAAAATACGTCAGAGCCGGTCTTATTGTTACTGCAACTGTTTAAAACCCGGGACTTTGCCCCGATTCTTGCAACACAGTACCATACAAGATTGCACCATATTGTCTTAATTAACTTTGTTTATAACAGTCACAAAATATTACACAAAATAATCAATTTACAACAACTTTACACAAACGACAGAATAAACAAAGAATAAAATGGTGACACCGACTCTGGAAATTTCATCTAATCCAAGACTTACGCTACAGAATCTATGGAAAAGAAATAAAACACAGAATAGCGTCAGCCTGGCATCGGCGCGTAACTCCCGTAGACAGCCGTTTGGTTCAAGCACAGACATTAATTTCTCTACTGCGTCGACGCATGGCTTATAGTTTTTGAATTCGTTACCACTTAATCTGTGCCGTAATTGCCGCATTTTGTTCACGCGCATATACCTATACTGGCCTTCCATTTATATAGTAGAGTTCAGTGCTTATCTCTAGATACATAATGTGTGTTGGTTTCTTTGTTGCTAAGATAGTCGCAGTCTAAGGCACTTCAGTTGCAAACACCCCTGAAGCTCCTAATTGGCTACTCGATCTATTCGTTTGGGACACGATCGATAGAAAAAAAGTAAATCGATCGTTTCATATCATAAGCAAGTATAAACATCATAGTCGTAACATGATGGGGTTCTGTTAACAGTGGTAATAAGGCATATACCAATTAAATTTTAATATTCTTTCAACTTTCAATACATAATTCTCTTAGAATAAAATATGTCAACCCTCTACCTATTATCCTAAAGGTTATGAAAATTTTATCGACAATTATTACATAAAATAGATAAAATAATGTACAATAAATACATATTTATTTTCTTCTATGGTAATTACACAAAAACAAAAATGTGATTATCACACATCACATTATGTGCATTCTATGTTAATTTCATTGTTATTACTTCCACATCCAGTGGAAGTATAGTAAAGCACAAAATTAAAAAAAAAATTATTTGTTTAAATGGGCTTAGAGTGTCACGAAACCTCGAGATTTTAAGTTTGAGCAAAAAAAAAATTGTGTCTATCTGTCGTTCTGTTTCTATTTTTTCGTGCGCACGATTACTCTGAAACCGTTTAAAATATTGACTAGAAATTTGGTACACGTATGTATTTTAACGACATCTGGAACTAGATTATATTCTGATTTATTTCATTGAAAGACTGGGGGGATAAATTGAGGTAAAATGGAAAATCAGGCAAGTAAAAGTCCATAAAATTGGTATTTAGTATATATAAGAGAAGTTAAGGTCTCAAAGATGTCTTAAATCTGGCAATACTCTTCTTCTTCTTCTTATTCACAACGTCTTGCCAGACTTTCGTGAATCATGGAAATTATTCTAATTGGCCTCCGTTTGCTGTATAGCACGCCTGGCGTCATCACGCCTTCTGTCGCGGTTGCCTGTTATGCGCACAGCCTCATTAAAGTTTTTTCCCATCAGCTCTTTGGAGACCGTCCTCTTCGCCTCTTGCCATCTGGTTTTCCCTGAACTATTAACCTTTCTATATAGTCCTCTCTCCGGTTGATGTGGCCAAAAAATGAAAGGATTTGAGAGTATGCGATGCTGTAGAGACGTTTTTGGGGACGTATTTCTTGGATAATCGAGATGCTTCTTTTGCATGTGGGTCCGGCGATGACGAACTCGCTGAACAGCCCATCGCACTAATCATAGCGATGTCCCGTTCAGAGAATTCGTAACAAATGTCTCCAGACCCACATGTCAGCATGGATATCCTGTCGTCTGCCTGCTTCCCTAATGGTCCATGCCTCAGAGGCATAAAGAAAGATGAAGCATTAGTTTTTTTTAATGCCTTATTTATATTAACGTCCTGGCGAAGTTTAGCTAATGCTACTCTACCACTTAACCAGGACGGCGAGATGACATACGGTCACCAATCCAAGTGACGAACTCGCCCGGCTTGCTTAACTTCCCCGATCGAGGTCCAGTCACTGAAACAGGTACCGTACCTCACCACAGTTATTCACTATTATGTGTTTTTGCTTCTTGGCGCAGAAAATAAAAAATTAAATACAGTAAAACCGAACAAGCAACGGCAATAAAGATCGAAGCATGCATTTTTTGCTTTTTATTGAGGCTTTAGGAAAATTGTAAAATCGGCCAAGTGGTGGTATGCCAAATTTTAGCTAATCATTTCATCACACTTTGCTGTGTCTAATGCTTCGGTTGTTAGGTCGACTACCTATTAAAATTATTAATTAATTAATATAATAAATTAATTAATCACAGGTTTGACTCAACCGCTTGAAGGATAATTTTAAACCATATTTTGACTTGCAGTATAATTGATTGTACCGTTGTATATAAAAATTCATCGTACTACCAGGGGCGTCGCTATCGGCGATTGCCCCCCCCCCCAATATCGTTTTCGAGTTGGGAAATTCAAGCTTCAGGTTGGGAGAATTCGAGAAAATTTCACCCCCCGCTCATCAGTTTTCATTTTGGACATTTTTTTTTGAGGAGCTGAGAAAATGTGAGTTGGGAATTATTAACCCCCCCAAAAAAAAAACCAAGCGGACCCCCCCCCCTGCGTACTACTGGTTGGAAGAACGATTACTTGGAGCGTCGATATCTATTTTACAAGGATCGATACGATTGCATTATGTATATAATTTGACACCATGAGTTTAAAAAAGCGACACTACTCTGACTCTATACCAATACTTCCATTCCGCTTCGAGAAAGTGTATAAAATTTGACGGAAATTACGGGAAAAAACAAGATATTGTTATATATAAATAAATTACGCGGTGACACATCTCCTAAAGCTAGCCCTGGTTGGCATTTATCGCTGTGTTCCGGGCTATGGTCATTTTTTTTTTAACTATTTAACGTCGGCCTATCACCGACGCCAGGAGACGAGCTACCCCCAACCTGGAAATTTTGCCGAACCTCTTCCCTTAAGAAGAGTAGGGATCTTTTACTTGCCTAACATTTAACAGACAAGGGACCGCCTGCTTTACATCCCCTCCGAAGGATGGTATATTCACTACGTAATCCTCGTCTGAAATTACGTAACTTCCGCGTATACACTGATATACAAGCCGCTAGAAGCTGGGACGAGAACGCTGTATTTCCCAAGATGGGACCCCATCCAAGTACTAACCGCGCTCGACGTTGCTTCAACGGAATATCGACTGATATTCACATTGAATTCGCCTCTACGCTCGCCCTGGGCTATGGTCAAAGAATTATTAATTTCACGTAAGATTGCCATACCCAGTTAAAAGGACAGGTGTCAAGGTCAACAAATTAGCGATGCCTAGATCAAAGGCGTCAACTGTCATCTTTTTTAATACCTTTCCACTTTCTCTACACTATGTATTTTTATGATTCTATATTCCCATAGTTTGCACATTCCGCGGTAAGTCATCGATGCATGTCTCCTTTGATCTTCCATTCTCTTTTGGAGTTTCTATATTACTTCTACTTCTATTACTAAATTCGACTGCAATGAAATACCAATTTATTATTACAAACTTCACAAAATTTAAAAAAGGAGGACGTTCACAATTCGTAAGATGTGTTTTTTAATTCTACAATTAGATTTGTATCTAAAATTAGATTAGTCTAAGTTATAAAATAAGGAAACTTTTGCGCATGGATGAACACAAATATATTCCAATTTTCTACTTTATCTACTTTATGTACGTATTACACTTGTACTTTATTTTAAATTAAGAGTTGTCCAGTGAAGTTTTTAACGTAAAAGTGCAGAGGCGGTAAACTGTTTTTTTTAAATTTTCACTATCCTATACATATACATAAAAGAGTTTAAAACAGGACAAATAAACAACTCGTCTGATTCATCACCTCAAATAGGTTTGCAAAGGTTTTCAGGTAATTCTATTTTTAGGTTTCCAAAAATAGCATTTGTTTAGTATCAGGCATTTGTAAATTTTCTTGCATGGCTACCTTTTCCTGGTAGAGATAAGAAAAACGTAATACTTGTATTTTGTCACTAAAAAGGCGGTAAAAGATCACTAACGGATTATTTTAAGTCTTTCACTCTGCAATTTAATCTCCAAAAGAAAAAGTTATTTACTCTACCTTAATCTCCCATATATTTACCGACAATACTTGAGTTTACTCAGAATTTTACAAACACAAAGCCAAGAAAGTAAATAAAGAAAAATTGTTGCTCTAATGATGTTGGTACTTCGTCCGTCGGATACGTTTAGCTAAAAGTATGAGTGAAATAATTGTACGAATACTACTTTTACAGACATCTAAAAAAATATTTTAATACTTTTAGAAATTAATAATATTAAATTATGTTTTATGTGATATACAGAGCAATCGCTAGAGAAGTGAAAATTTTCATGATTCAGCTAAAATATTTTAAAACTTTATATAGCACAATGTAACCACGGTATAGTTTAGCATTAAAGAGGCTACAGTGCATGTTATGAATTTCTGATTTGTTGTTGTTGGAATAATTTGATCTTTGATTAGCTGAGAAGTGATGCAAAAAGGGTTAGGTTAGGTTAATCATAACTTTATGACTAACCTAACTTCCTTTTTGGATGCCAAACTGTTATAACAATTTTAAGAAAATTTTATAAGATAAATAATTTATATGTGCTTTGCCTGTCTACCTATAATAAGCACAAGATTTTGCCCATGTTCCTAAAGGTACCAACTGTGAGTACTACCAAAGATTAAATTTATTGCTCAACAGTTTTGAAAATTCTAAAATGTAGATTAATTATTTTTTTTCAAAGTGCTTGTAAAGCGTGAGATATCACACGCACTTTGGAATGAGATGGAGAAATCCAACCAATATAAAGCGCTGTGTTAGATTAGGAGCACACTGCTGGAAACTACTTATGATAAGGATTTTAGCGCAAAAGGATTTGGGATATAGTACAGTACCTAGAGGTAAAAAATATGCAAAACTTCAGAATAATGTCATATTGAACGGATTTCGTTCATTTTGGGCAGTTTAATAGTAAATGCTTTACAGAAAAGTTTCTATATTGTGCGGGGGCTTGCTAATTTATAGGGGGTGGATGCCACCCCCTCTCAGGGTGTGGCACTTAAAAAATATATACATTTATTGGAGCTGAAGTAGCTATTTAAGAAGAAAAGGTTCTATGCAATTTTTCACATAAATTAGTTATTTATTAGTTTTTAAGTTATAATAACGACTTCAAAAATGCGATTTTAGCTTAAAAAAAAGGTGTTTCCAAACGGCTTTCGTCAAGTATCTCGAAAAGTATTACTTTATCGAAAAAATGTTACAGACCAATTACAGAAAGTACAAACTGGAAATTAATTATATTTTTTGTTTATTGATGTAGTATTAATAATTTCGGGATATTTAGGTTTACATTTGGCATCCGAGTATTCATAAGATAATTATTTAGAGTGAGAGTTAAATATCTCAGAAACTGTGACACCTACAAGGATGCTAATAGGTAGAATAATAGGTTATTAATTAAGCTTTCATCTGTTTCTTTATTTGTTTCTGTAGCATAAAAAACAAAGAAGTTATGACCGAAGCGATGTGCGTCTATACATTTTTTTAATAACAACGTGGCCATTTTGTTACTGTAATTAGCCAGTAATTAAAAAAAAAAGGAATTTCAAACACTGTTTCTCATTAATATATAGCATGACGTAGATGCTCAAATTTTTTGGTTTGTATACAGCACTTGCTTTAGAAAAAAATTCAGTTTAAACTGCAAAGGTATTTTTGATAAAACGTAATTTTTTTTCCGTTTCCAATTATCTCAATAAATATTGAATGAATTTCGCTTGTTTATTTAATTACATAGATTTAATAGTTTCGGAGATGTGAAAGTTTACAAATGGCGTCCGAACGTTTATAAGACGAAAAATGCAGTTTAAATGTTAAATATCTCATTGTGACACCTACGTCACGCAGATAAGAAATGAAATTAAAGACAATTAATTGCGATTTCAAATTGTTTTTACTGGTTCCTGTAGCATAAAAAATAAAGAAGTTATGACGGAAAAATATGCGTATTTATATTTTTTTTATATAAAAAGGTCGCCATTTTGTTACTCTAATTAGCCAGTAATTTAGAAAAATTATCTCAAATACAGTTTTTCGTTAAGATGTAGCATTACCTAGATGCTCATTTTTTTTTGTTCATTTAAAGCACTTGTTTTAGAAAAAAATTTTTAAAGATAATTTCCAAACACTTGAATACCAAATATAAACTTAAATATCTTCGAAATTATTAATCCTACATCAATAAACAAAAAATATAATTAATTCCCAGTTTGTACTTTCTGTAATTGGTTTGTAATGTAACATTTTTTCGATAAAGTTGATACTTTTCGAGATAGTTGACGAAAGCCGTTTGGAAATACCTTTTTTTTAAGCTAAAATCGCAATTTTGAAGTCGTTATAACTTAAAAACTATCAATTTATGTGAAAAATTGTGTTATGTATGTTTATAATATATTTCTTTATTGATTAACACCATCCATTTCTAGTTCTGACAGTAATATTAATATTGAAAAATATACTTCTAAACTTCACCTACTTATTCATAATATTTTCACTGATTCAAACAACAAACTAGAAAGAAATCAATTTAACATACAACAAAATGAGAACACGATGCAAGCTTAAACTAATTATTCGAAGCAACGTGTAACAATCTACCATGTAAATAAAATGTTACGCACTACAAACTTAGATATATGCGTATATGCATACGAAACGTTGATATAATTTTGAGTTGGTACTTTATGACGTCAAAAATCACTAGTGATGACGTAAAGGGTTGATATATTGGAATTACTGTAGTAGGTTTTTCACTATGTAGCATCTAGCTAGCATTTCAAAGAGATGAGCAGTAACCACGGTGGCGGTGGCCAGAGATGTTCTCCTATAGTACTCCAATGCATCCATCAAGCGATTTCGATTCGGTTGTCTTTATATGAAATGGATTTCTCAGAGAAAGTTATACGATATATTAAATTGAGAAATTTGATCGCCTTCATGAATCTGCCATATTGAACTTGTCTAAAAATTGTGCGAATGAAAATGTACAGGCAGATTTGGTATCCAAATATGAATACGGTCCTATTTTTTCCGCCTCATTGGACATGTGAATTAATTACCTACTGCCGCGTATTCATTGCAAATTTCACGTTTGTAATGCAAGAAGTCATAGCAGCAGGCCTGTAGCTAGAAAGTGCTTTCAGGTAGGGCAAATAATTTTTAAGGTGGGGGGGGGCAAAAATTTTTTGATGAGCGGGGAGGGGGGAATTTCTTTTAGTCCGAAAAATTTTGAAGGGCGAGGGGGAGAGAAATTCAAAAAATTTTTTTTAGTTCCAAAAATTTTTAAGAGCAGGGGGGGGGGGAAATTCAAAAAACTTTTTTTCGTCCAAAAAATAAAAAAAAATTTGCGAAAGTAATTAAAATTGCCCCTTGCGAAAATTATTCCAGGACGGGCATAGCCCGTCCTGCCCCCCCCCTAGCTACAGGCCTGCATAGCAGATATGTAATACATAAATTTATTTGAAAAAAAAAGATAGACGCTGACCCATTTTGTTTAAGAGGTATACGATGCAGTCAATCTGTCATTTGACCAGTGAATCATTCCTACAGGAAATTTTCTATTTGTATAATATAGAGGGATTACCATAATCATTAATTAATGTTTTCTATAAAAACATCGTTGCCTCTACGGCCGCCATATTGGAGAAATAGGCTTTTTCGATTATCCCGTTTTCTGTTAGTTCTTCCCTAAAATTAGGCATTACCAATATCGTAGGGAATAAAAGAAGCCACAACTTTTGCTTAAACTATTTTTCTCTATTGATAATACTTTAAGAGTTACAGCGACCAGAGAGGTGAAAATTTGTGCTTCACTGTATATTTTTGCAATCATCTCTATCCCTGTTGTTCCTACGTAGTAATTAGCTATTATCAACGTTTTATTCGAATTTTTTGAGTTTTCATTGATCGGTTTAGATGACAATTGTTCTCTGTTGTAATACTTTACGATTTGCACTTGTGGGCATTTGTGGTTCACTGCAGATTTTTGCAATTATCTCTGACATGTTGTTGTAATGTTAGCTAGTATCAAGTTTGTAAGAAGTAGAAATTTTAAATTTGGCTATTAAATAACAAACACCTTATATGAGGTATCGAGCTAAAATTTTGTACAGAGGTATTTGAGACAACTGCGAATCGAATACGCTATCCAATTTGCCGATAAAAATTGCCTAATAGTCGATCTTGAAATTTTGACTCATTTAGAGGAGCTTAGTAGGCCTAAAAAATATGAGAATTATAAATTTTTCAAAGCTTCAGTTAAATAAAGCTAATCGAGTACTATATCTCAAAAAAAATAAATAAACTCGGCCAATGCGCTTCAAAATAATGAGGTGTTGCGGTATTAAATAACACACACTGTGTATGGAAAAGTTAACACGAGTAATGTTCTTTTGATTAGGTATTATAATTATAACAATTTTCATTAAATCTAAATAAATTCAACCAAGGACATAATTATACGAAACTGTTCAATATAAATTGCCGTTTTTAAACATATTATTTTTATTTCAGTGACAATACCCACCGTCAAAACGACTCCTCAACCGGGAGAGGGTTCCAGTGGGTACGGCGGCGCGGGTGGCGGTCGTCTGTTCTCCCACATGAACATGGCCGGTTACCTGCAAAGTCACCATCCAAGTTTGGGCCCTGGACTGGCGGGAATGCCCATGCCAACTATGCCTCCCTTTGGTTTAACGCACCCACTAGAACAAGTACCGTTCCCTCAAGGTAAGCATTTCTAAAATGAGATTCTACAAATGTTTTAGGTTTAAGAGATATTCTTGCATCCATTGTCTACCAAGCGAAAGAATCGACGTAACGAAAGAGGGAAGATAGTCCGCTCATGCTATTTCCCTCCCTCTATTTATTAGTAGTGGAGTCAAATTAGGACTAAAAAATTCGCAATGTAAATTGTCTGGTCAGGGCAGTTTTTTTGTTTTAATGTGTTCAACTTAAGTTCACAGTTCAGTTTTGCAGTTTCTGCGAGGTCGGTGTATTGTTTATTTTAATAATTTAATTTTTCAGACCGTGTTTTCCATCGGTTTTCTTTGAATATCTCGAAATCTATAAGACCTATGGAAAACAACAAAAGGAAGGAAAATGTTCGTTATGAGCTGTACAATAAAAGTATATAAACTATTCATTCCAATTCTTATTATTGGATTGAATATTGTAAAATTATGCGTTTCTAAACAAATCACTTGAAATTTTGTAAAAATTTAGCTTTTATAAAGTACAATCATTACTTAAAATTTCAAATCAAAATGATTATTAGAACGGCTCAAATATTCAATTGTTGCTAAAACTTTGCACCCTTGTGAAATCCTGCCATCAAAACCAGGAAATGAGAGAGATAATTTTTTTTTTCAAAATTTAAACCCTTTTTATTGCAGTTTTTTATACTTTTCGAAATTGTATCTATAAACAAATTCAAATAACTCTCTGGTTTTTTTATGAAATCAAAAACGGTAAAGGAGTAATGAAAGTAGATTAAAAAATCCAACTTTAAAAAAAATTAATGCTCTACTTGCGTTAGGAACTGAGATAGCTTATTTTTTACGTTTAGGTCACATAAATAAACAAATTGATCTTTCTTATTGAAATTTGGACTGGCAATTCTCCAATGTCTATTATTTTGTCTCTGCTACTTAAAAATAATCCAAAGCTATAATTGTTAAAATATACTGTATAGAGAGTGGGGTCTTTAGCGATTTTGTTAGAGATCCGAAAATCACCAAATATGTCTAAATGTTATATTATGTTTTAACAAACCGGACTTTAGTCGCTAGATAGCTCAGTGGTTTAAAAAAATAAATTGTTTAATTAAACAATACGCCGACCTCGCGCAAAAACTGCAAAACTGAGCTGTGAACTTATAGACCACGTTAAAACAGAAAAACTGCCCTGACCAGACAGACAATTCACATTAAAATCCTAATTTGACTCCACTATAGCTGATGTAAACGCTTCTTATATTCCATTGATGGACCGAATTCTTTTGCCAATTTTACTTTCGTTTGACAGACAGTAAATCCAATACTGGAAATATATTCAACAACGCAAATTATAATTCTGTAATTTTATGATAAATATTTTAGAAACCTTTGCCCTTGTCGGCACAGCATCATATTTGTTAATATTCATTAACAGTTTATTTACCAGATCACTAGTCAGATTTGATCAAAATATCTCAATAGGTTCAAAAATTTTCACATTACATCACAGACAGACGAGATATTTTATTATTATTATTCGAAACGCAAGCAGATCCGAAATACGCAGTACTCAGGCCTATCGGCCCATTGTATAATCGCGACATTTAGGATCTTCTAGAAAACACCAGTGCTCTCCACGAAGGAGAGCAGTCTTTTCCAGGGTAGATCCCATAGTTTCTCTGGCTGTAAAAATTGCCTTGACGCTCTTATTGGTGCACAATGGCACAGAATATGAATGTTGGTTTCGACTTCCACTTCGCACATCCGACAAGTAGGATCATCTTTCAATCTTATTATATGCAGGTGCTTATTCAGAGGACAGTGTCCTGTTATCAGGCCTGCCATCCATCTCAATCATTCTCTATCGAGTCCAAGCAGCCACTTTATGGTAGTCAGTCGAAGGCCCCTTTATATGGGGTGTTGAGTGTCATTCTGGGGGCGCAAGCCCAATAGTTGCTAAACTGTATCATAGCCCAGTCTTGCAGCACTGATTGAATTGTGCTTCTTGACAGACCGAAGGCTGGCCTCGGACCAGGGAAAGGAGTTTTTGCTGCTTCTCCTACCAAACGATCTACTTCTTCTTTGCCCTTGACGTCACTGATGCCAAGTTATTTTAAAAGTATAATTTTTTTTGAATTCGGTAAGATCTAAAATGAGTAGGAAGTTTTGTAAGTAGATGTTTAAGATTTACGTGTTGGTACATGAAAATTTCAAGATTTTTTATAAAGAATCTGATGTTAAAACTTAAAAATTCAAAATATTAAAATACTATACAGAAGCTAAACAGGAGACCACTAAAAATGGTAAAAAAAATGTAACCGTTTTCAAAAAAAGGTACTAAAAACTATGACATAAAATTTCAGCGTCGCCCAATTAATTGAACCTTATTACCTAATACTGATTTTGAGATCAGTATAAAAACAAACAAATAGTAATAATATTGAAGTTTACAACAAACTAAATGGCACGGACGTTACTTGGTTGTCAACTTAAGACAGTTATCACGCCCACTCTATTGATTCTAATCATATGGCGTTACGACTTCTTCTTCTTCCTCTTCTTCTTTTTCTTCTTAATTTATATGGCCTCAGAGACACTCAGTCAGCATTTTCATAGTGCAAATCTGCTTTTTAGTTCATTTAAATATGCATTTTACTGCATCTGGGCATATATCCCTGGCTTTTCACAGGGAAGAGGTAGTCTTTTTTGAGGTAATGTCAAAATCCTGACATGGAAATTCTGACCTCGGATTCGGCTTCAGCGCCCCAAAATATGTATAGAAACGTGGGTCAACTCGTTTAATCCCTCAATTTACTTTTTACCCAGTTTCAGGCTTGTTTTAAGCTGTTTTTTGAGCTTATATGACAAATATTGGCGACATGTGACAATTCTGACCTCCGATTCGGTTTTTCAGCTCCCCAAAATATGTATAGATATGATAGTCGGTAAAAAAGTACATGAATGACCTTTTTTATTTTTTGTGTGCCTGTGTAATCTTTATCTTTTACATGCCTACTTCTTAGTTCTCTGACAAGAGTTGAATAAACCGAATCATAAGAAAATAATACCACCCCCATCCAAGTCATTTTTATTATAAAGACCGAAAACCCCAGAATATAAAATATATCAAATGAAAATTGATAAAAGACATATTTTATAACGTAAAAGCCTTAACATTGCATTCTGCCGAAACTGTGTGAAAGCAGAAAGGTAAATTCCTCTTCACTGAAGCGTGGTTAATAGTGTGTATTAATAATCCAAGTGAACCTTGAATATATGACGCGGAAAATGTATTTGTTTCGGAACTACTAACTCACATCGGTATCGATTTAAGTTCTGATTGGTAATACGGGAAATGCATGTTGAAATAATCCCCGATAAACGTCGGGAGAGAATTGGGAGAGCAGCTGGATAACAAGTCGGTCCCTAATCCCACGAAACACGCACATAAAGAGTTGAAAATGTGGACTCGAACAATTTAGATTTGATTCTATGGCTACCAGTATTGAATTTTATATGAAACTTCTGATCCGAGGCTCGGCAATAATTTACCCACATAAAGCCAAGATTCAACTCTGAGACACACCGACTCGTAGAATAATTTCAATGATTTGTTAACTTGATTTTTTCCAGCCAACGGGCTACTGGATACAGATTCGGATGCAAATTAACGAATTTACGTCAAGCCGCCTTGACAAATGGGTTATTTGGATTTAAAATTAGAGATACTCCACCAGGTGTACACGTACTCGACTCTTACGTTTTTTATAGATTATAGAAACCTTTCCCGGTACAGTGCATTGTGATGTGATCCTTATAGTCGGAACGCGAGACCTTCGACATATATAGGATACTCTTCGCAGTTTTCTTGTAAATAATGTTAGTTTTTGGACATTTTAAATTTTGTGATACCAACTTTGTTGTTAAAAAAAAATATATATAAAAAATAATGAAAAAAAAAAACTCCCCGTCAGGAATTCCAACACCAGACCTTTGGATTGCCAGACTGAACTGAACTGAACACAAATTTATTTATGTTAGAGCTACAATTATGCGCCTTCCCGAAGTCTGGCCCGGAGCCAGGCAGACAACCACGGTGCGCAGCGCCGTGGTGAATAACGCCAAATAAAGTATTTATTCGTGTATTCAAAGATAAAAATTGCGCATAAAACTTAAAAGCATGCAGAAAGCTAACCAGTTATACACTGTATAATTGATTTATAAAGGCTATACAGATAACATTTTGTATATTCAGGTTATATACATAGTATATTTATATTATTCGAATTTAATAAAAATCTATTTTATCCTAAATAACAAAAAACGTAAGTTTTGCACTCCGTTTTGCTTTGTTCAAGACACATTCTATCTACAACTAGCGGGATATACTTGTCAGTAAAAAAAAATACACATGCTTCTAATCTTTTTTAGTTTTTAGTTTATATTTAAACTCAAATATTTTTTCTACTTTGAAGGCGTTTATTACTATACTAGTAAAATTAAAACAATATTTTTTTTGTTATTCAATCATGAAATATTTTCGGATTTATTTAAATTTTAAAATAATAATAAAATAAACTGATGTACTTAACCTACTTACTAGCTTTAATACCGCGAATTTCACAAAAAGAAAACTTTCCGTGTTTTTATAAACGATGTCACCATAAACATATCCCCAGTGAGTAAATTGTCGGATTGTCCTTTTGCAAAACCTGCATCGGTCATTTTGAAAGAATATTTACACTTCTAAAGCCTTGATAATTAATAAATTAGCACACAAAATTTGCAAACACACAAATATCGAATATATTATTCTCGTAGTCTGAGCATGTCTGAGGCTGTGGCTCCATATTGTCAGCCCACTGTCTGACGTCACAATAAATGATGGCGCGTAACAAGAATAGTTTAAATTATGCAGAATTTAATAGCTTATATTTAATACTAGCTGATGTTCGCGACTTCGTTCGCGTGGAAGACTTCTTGCGCGTGGAATTAAGAACATTGACATACTAATTTATGCCTATGAAGAAGTACTACATACTCACTAAGTACTCCTATACTACTCTGGAAGTACACTCCAGAGAACCCATTGCGCATTCATGGTAACCGGAGAAATCCACTGCGCGTTAATTGCAATCAAGGGAAACTTCTGCACATCCATAGTACTCGGGTTAACCCATTGCACATTCATTGTAATCGAGGAATCCCACTGCGCATCCATGGCACTCAGGGAAACCTACTGCGCATCCATTGTACTCGAGGAAACCCACTGCGCATCGCAATTTTTTAACAATTCATTATTCTATTTTTGTGCTAGAGCGAGTTAAATGAAAAACTAATTATTTTAATCGACAATAAAGCACATGGGCGAGTGTGTGTCAAATTTCATGCCTAAAAATATCCCTCTCCCAGTTCACCCTTTCGGAGGGTCTCTTTTTGAAAACCGTCGAATAAGTGTCTCATTATTTCCTCAGAAGAGCCCATCGCTGAAATATCGCGTTTCTGACTTACACGAGTTCAGAGATACGGGTACCCTTTAGACCATCTACCGCCCCCGTTTTCGCCCCTTCAAGAAGTGAAAATCGAAATTTCGTCTTAAACGTATCTAATAGATTTCAACAAAAAATATTTCTGCCAAATTTCACGCATCTAGATCTAACCGTTTCCGAAAAAGCCTAAAATTTCAACCCCCTTTTTCATCCTCTTGGGGGTTGAATTTCGAAAAATCCGTCCTTAGTGGTTGCCTACGTCATTCGAGGAAACTTTGTGCAAAATTTGAAGTTTTTAGACCCAGCGATTTGAGCTGTGCGTTGATAGATCAGTCAGTGAGTCTGTCAGTCAGTCAGTGTATTCTTTTACAGATATAGATAAAGAATTGAAAAGTGTTCTTTGTGAATTATGGATTTTCTAATAATAGTTTATGAGTACTTATTTCCCTAATTAAATTTTTATGCAAGTTTCCTATTCAGGATTCTAGCTCTTCGACTATTAGACCACAGCGCTTTATGTTCATTCTCACGAACCACCGTTCGTTTGAATTTGTCCCATCAATTCAAATAGAATATTGAGATATTCTTGTTTAGCTACCAAGACTTTCTAGCCGTCAAATCAACTCTGCTAAATTATAGCAAGTATTAAGTAAATTAAGAGAGCAAAAAGATTGGCTCGTTTTGTATAAATAAGAACACAAAGCGGGGCAAATAAGGATTCAAATCACACCAGCAGCACAAATAACTTACAAATAAATTAATTTACAGAGAAAGAGCTCGTAGCGGCGCTGTCTTCTGAATTAGAATTTATAAATGACACAAAATATAACCAATTTAATTCTGACAAGGCATAAATACCTTCATTTACATTTAATAAATTGCCGTTTGCCGTTTCGCTTCATTTTAATTAATTTCGTAACGAAACCAGTTTCTCCTTCAATTTATTTTCAAAAAACTTGATATTGGAGAACCAAATAAGTTTTTTCACACCGACTTTCTTGGACCTGGAAATTACGTTCCTAAAATATTAGTACTTGATCAAAAGCACAGGGTGTTGCAAAATTTATGTGTTTTTTAAATAAATCGTTTTTTCGTCATACAAGTATACGTAGTGATAGATTTGATTTAAATTTGGTGTGAATATAAATTATTTGATGCGTGTATAAATTACGAACGGCAAGGTCCATAAAATTACAGGTATGCTCGTCTTGATGACCAGAATACAACTTGTTCTGTGCATGATGCAAAGAGCTACTGGAAATAGAGATATTGTAATGTGTGATATTGCGTGCCCTATATTCTTGTTCAGGGCGCCAGCCCTCAGTTTCGCTGATAAAAGAAATTAATTTTCAAGGGGTTAATTCTGCAAGGAATAGATTCTTATAGCTCTCTGAACAGGAACAATTCTACTCTAAAAATGGTACCATTTTTAGATTGATTTGGACTAGGGTTGTTGTAAAATTGCTATTGAAAAGTGAAATATGTCTCAGTCAGTTGGTCTGAATTTATATATGGAAGTACTCTGCAGGTCACAATTCTTAACGGGTCCGTTTGATTTTTTTAATCGCTTTGTCTACTATAAATAATAGAACCATATTCAATTTCATAATAATCCGTTGAATTGTTTAATTATTATTGTTTATATATTGTTTATGGCCCGTGTTTAGACTCTTACACTTCCACGCGAATACAAAAAGTGCAAAATTCATACATACGTTTTATTTTTGGTCTGCAATTCGTCATACAAGTATACGTAGTGATAGATTTAATTTAAATTTGGTGTGAATATAAATCATTTGATGCGTGTATAAATTACGAATGGCAAGGTCCATAAAATTACAGGTATGCTCGTCTTGATGACCAGAATACAACTTGTTCTGTGCATGATGCAAAGAGCTACTGGAAATAGAGATATTGTAATGTGTGATATTGCGTGCCCTATATTTTTGTTCAGGGCGCCAGCCCTCAGTTTCGCTGATAAAAGAAATTAATGTTCAAGGGGTTAATTCTGCAAGGAATAGATTCTTATAGCTCTTTGAACAGGAACAATTCTACTCTAAAAATGGTACCATTTTTAGATTGATTTGGACTATTGTTAAGTTGTAAAATTGCTATTGAAAAGTGAAATATGTCTCAGTCAGTTGGTCTGAATTTATATATGGTTGCAGGTCACAATTCTTAGCGGGTCCGTTTGATTTTTTTAATCGCTTTGTCTACTATAAATAATAGAACCATATTCAATTTCATAATAATCCGTTGAATTGTTTAATTATGATTGTTTATATATTGTTTATGGCCCGTGTTTAGACTCTTACACTTCCACGCGAATACAAAAAGGCCCAAATTCATACATACATTTTATTTTTGGTCTGCAATTCAGAGAGCATAAAAACATCATTTATCGATGATATTAAATGGCTTAAAATGTTCAATCGTAAAAATCTTTATTTGGGATGTTTTATTCACAGGCTTCTGCCAACACACATTCTTGATTATTTATCATGTAAATTACTTCCGAGAACATACATATATAATAGAAACTTGAGATTTACAAATCAGCTTACCATCTCCCAACATACTTCTGCCTTATTCCAACGATCTTTCTCTTATCAAGCTGCAACCACTTACAATTTTATGACAGGGGAACTGAAGCCACTGTCCTTATTTTCTTTTAAAGCAACGCAAAAAAGTTGTATCTAGGAAAACAATGATCTAGTATTTTTGCTATTCTAAATATGAATACTTGTATTTTTTTTTTATTTCTCTGCTCTGTATTTTTTATATAGAACTGTCTAAAAATGTTAATTATTTATTGTATGAATTGTCTTAGTTTGAGTGGTAGAGCAGTTAGTCTGAACTTCGCCAAGACAGAAAAATAAATAAAAAGACGATTTATCAATATATTATTATTATTAAATATCTCAGCAGTATAATCCAGATGAATTTAAAGATATTAGGGCAAAAAGCATTTTGCCAACATTATCCAGAATCATTGAAAAAATAATGGAAATACAACTAAGACAACATATTGTGCAAAATGATTTAATTATTATATAAAAAACCGCGAGCAAAGTGTGCGGTTAAATAAGATAAGCTCAGATTATTTAACTTTGAAATCCAGTGTACCTGTTCTTTGTCCACTGCTCTTTACAATTTATGCAATTCGTCAATAACTTGAATAGTTGTAAAATTCACTTATATGCAGATGACACACAATCTATTTTTCCTTTCCTTCCTCCAAAGTGAAGAGATCCGAAAAATAAAAATTTTTAATGCCAGCTCAAGGCCACTGTTTATTAAATAATCTAAGCAAGTCAGGTAATAATTCTTGGGCCCAGGAAATAAAGAAATTATGTTAAATCTAAATCGAACATTACAGCATCTGATACCGTAATGTGTTACCTGCAAACATTACAGTATCTGATACTGTAATGCGTTACCTAGCATAATACAAAACAATACAAAAATGATGGTTTTATTTATTTGACAGTGACAAGCTAAAGACAATCATAATTAGCTATGGAAAACAGTGGCTATAACATCGATAAGGCGATGAGCGCGATTGTTAGGTTACGAACTATATTTTTTAAATTTCAATAATAATACCTTTTTATTCATTTTAAAGGATTATAAAGACAGTATGAAATAAAATATTATACAATACATATCCGGTAGGTCTCATACAGTACTCGTTTATATTCCAGGTTCGGTTCCTACGTCGCCACCTCCGTAAACCAACTCGTACTGTAATAAGTCACCTACCGGACTTATAACGTAAATTACTATTTAAATATTGTTGTAGAAAATAACGTGCTGGAAAAAAAAAATTAAATTAAAAGTCTTGGCGTCATTTTTGACAGTAATTTGAGATTTGGGAGTCATGTTGATAAATTGCTTCAAAAAATTTGTCTCTAAAATTAATATATGGTAATAGCACTCTCTTCCTCAGAAAGCTAAGAACATCTCTTCTCAATTATGCAGATTCTTTATATGGCCTTTGCTTTAATTCACTTCACATACGTAAAATACAAAAAATGCAAAATTCATGTCTTAGGTTAATTTATAGAATTCGTAGAAACCAAAAAATATTACAGAAATTATGCGAAGTAAAATGGCTTATATGCAAAATAGAAGGATTCCTCATGCTGCGTGTTTGTTCCATGTGGTAATATTAAACTAATTCCAACATATCTGTATAGGAAAATCAAATTCATAACAGACGTACATAACTTGAATGTTAGGTTTAAAGGTCTTTTAATTCCTCCAATACATCGTTCGCAGTTGTTTACACGGTCATTTAGCTACCAAATTTAAAAAATGTACAACTGTATTAATAAATCAACATAAAAGCAAAAGAAAGTAAAGAATGTAAAAAAGCTGTCTTGGAAATGCACCTTTACTATCTAGTGAGAAGTAGTTTTACCTCTCAAAACATTTCGAGAAAACAAAAATAGTAACCTATAAAATCCTCATAAAGCCAGTTTTAATGTCTGAAGAAGGTCTGAAACCGGGCCCATGACACAAAAAGAAGCACAGTAGCTAGAATGTTTTGAAAGGAAAGTTCTGAGAAAAATTTATGGAGCAGTATGTCAGAATAGATTATGGCGAAAGAGATACAACTTTGAACTATACCGAATATACAAAGAATTAACCATAACCTAATATGTTAAAATTAGCCGTGTGAAATGGATTGGACATGTCATGAGAGGAAAAGGACACAGTAAAAAAAGAATGTTCAGCCGGCTAGAGGAGCAAGGAGAAAAGGAAACCAAAAACACTTTTAGGTAAAGCTGAAGAAAACCTGCTAAAAATAGGAATCAAGGCATGGAGAAGGCGTGCGTTAGATGGAAACGCCTGGAGAGATGTAACTGAGAAGGCTCACCAAGGGCTGTAGTCCCAGAAGAAGAGAAGTAGTTTTGGTCTCTTTTTTTATCAGAGAATCAAACATTATTTTAACATTTTTAAAATTCTTCAGTACACTGAAAACAAATATATTCAAAATGCACCTATACTATCTAGTGAGAAGTAGTTTAGATATTTTGTTTTATCAAAAAATCAAACATTATTTTAACATTTTTGAAATTCTGCAGTAAACTGAAAACAAGTATATACAAAACAATGTTTATTTGCACGAAAATTCAATAGTTGAAATTAGGACGTACAGTAAGGAATTCCGTGAAGGAATTCCATACCAAATTTCGGACTTTTATGTTTTTTTAAATGAAAAATGGTCCAAACCTACCCTATGAGCCAAAACATAGCATATGCCGTGTTCGAGTTTATTAAATATTCGAGTTTATTAAATATATTTCGTTCAACAATTCTAATGGTGATTTTGAATACTGCAAACAAAAATTTGCGCTTATAACTTAATAGATAATTTTAAAATTCACTACCGATTACTCTCTTAATTTTTTGTACACCATTTGCCGTCAATCTGTACATATTTCAATTAAAGTTTGCCCGCATTAGCGCGACGTTCTCATATTCGAATGCCAAAGTGAATTTGCAATCCAAAATTAAATTCGTGTTTTAATATATTCCGTCCAGAATGGAGTTGTGCATTTTTCGAGGGGTTAGTGGTTTATTTTCAATTACCGGCTACCAGATTAGCATATTATCGTCCGTGTGTGTGTGCGTGTGTGCGCGCGTATTTGCACTTCTCACCCGCCTACTAAGTGTGCTGTCGCCAATAGCCCCAAGTTACCCTACTCCGTAGGGATTTGTCCGTTACTCTCTAAAATAAATATTTCTTTAACTTTTTCGATACTTAAAAGGGCTAAAGTTAGTAAATCAAAAAGATTTAACGGTATGTAATACTTTTTTACGTAGGAAACCAACGGGTGTTAATTTGTATTGTATTTTGTTTGTCTCTATGATAAAAAACACTAAGGTATCAGTTATAAGGAAGCCCTCTAGATTACGGTGGTGTCATTTCGTCTGCACTTTAAGGCTTTGCAACTACGCAATATACACTCACTTTGACCCCATAAACACTTCGGTGCACAAGTTATTACCTAACTGAATTTTTTACAAGCTTAATTAAATTTTGTTCGTTTACAAAACGTTACTGCCAATGAAAAAATAATCGAGTGCTTTATACCTAAATAAAAATTAATTTTACGTATTTTCTAAAAATGCATAAATCGTTCTCAAATATTATGCGACAATAACATTATATGTATATTGCAACTCTGATATCAAAGTCGAACTCAATAGCCATCAAAACCCCTGGATTCGAAGTCAAAAACAAATAAACAAAGAAAATAAGTAAAAGCGTGTTTGGGTCGTTTCAAACAAAAATCAAAGTTTATTGGCCAATAAATAGATACATAATTATGTACATGTGGCAAATCAAGGATAAATATATAAAATAATCTACGAATATAAAACATACATTATATTTAAATAGCTGAAGATTTTTGAAATTTTCATTTAGGCAATTATATAGTGTTATACTATTATAATGAAGTGATTCTTTAAACTTGGCGTTTTATGCCGCGGAATCGAAAGCAGCTTGCCATGTCTCATATTGTACGCATGGCTGTTATCTAAAGTTTTAAATTCATGCAAGTTTGATTTTGCGTATATTAAGCATTTATAAATGTAAATGCAGGGTGCAGTTAGAATTTTCTTTGTAATGAATATACTTTTGAAACTTTCTCTATAATTTAAATTAAACATCAGCATTATAATTCTTTTTTGTAGTACAAAGATTCTATATAATTGATTAGACCTTCCACAGACACAAACATTGAGAGATAGTTGAGAATAAGCCTCCTCACCTAGAGTATCTTTTAGTTGCAATATGGCAAAAAAGCTTGTTTAATTTCCTACAAACGTGGTTACCCTGAGGTTCTAACGAGAGTGAGCTATCTATATAGGTATCCAAGAATTTGAAAGTGGTGCTTATCGGTAGAGAGTTAAATGACATAATTTCTCTTGGACTGAAATTTAGAAACACCGTTTTTTCTCATTTGATATTAATTTATTTCTATTACACAAATCATTAATTTCATCCACAACATTTTTGATAGCTTCATGTATATCATCGTTACTTGTGGCTAGTGCAAAAATATTTGTGTCATCTGCGTACATAATTGTGAGTTCTTTTTTTATATGACAAGGAAGATCATTAATGTATATGGCAAATAATAAAGCCCCCAGGATTGATCCTTGGGGGACACCTAAAAAAACATCATGTGTATCGGATTCAGCCTCATTATATTTCAGTATAAATGTTCAATTTTCCATGTAAGAAATTAGCCATTTTAACAGATTACCTCTTATTACAATATTTTCTAACTTGCTAAAAAGTATATCTTTGTTCACGGAGTCAAATACTCTAGAAAGATCAATATGGAAACCTCCCTGTGAGTGTAGCTGAAAACAGCACATGTACTGTATAGGTATGTGAAAATCCGAAAATCATTAATGGCGACTCAAATTAATGATCCCACTTTAGTAACAAGTGCTGCGTGACATTACGATGGAGATACTTTGTCTCATGTCAGGCATTACATATATTACATAGACATTGGACTCCACAGCATAGGTTGTTATCGCGAAGTTTTAAAAAGTATTTCATTACAATTTTTAGTGTTTTCTAGTTTACTGATTAATAAGTAAATATTGTTGGGTTGTTAATTAAATAATATTGCCATATTATTTAACAATTCAACAAGGATAATAGTTTTATACATTTTAAACTAGAAGTAGAAACGAATCTTGTTAAAAAGGACTCGTTGATTTAGAGGTAAGACCGTAGCTTTGTAAATAGATTTTTATTGACAGGAATAATAATGCGTTAATTATTTTTAATATTCTTACATGAGCTGGTGTAGTATTCTTTGAAATGCAAAGAACAAACTATCATAAAATCAATGTTTTTTTTCCAATATGCAACTTCTTTTGCCAAATTTTTCTTTGCATAATTCGAACCTTCCAAATTCATCGGTTATTAAAATTTTCTGCCCTACTTTTGGAAAACTATGATACATTAAACTTCTTATTTCCTTCCTAACCGAGTTTCACCCATAACACAACAATTTTTATTGCTCTTTGATTCAGCTTTAGATGTTGCCATACTTCCACAATTCACTCCACGAACAATGTGAATATGTCAATATCACCAATGATCTAAGTGGGGCTGATTGGTATATACTTTAATAATAAACTTAACCATACACAACAATTCCTATTGCTCTTTGATTCAGCTTTAGATGTTGTCATACTTCCACAATTCACTTCACAAACAATGTGAATATGTCAATATCACCGATGATCTAAGTGGGGCTGATTAGCATATACTTTAATAATAAACTTGAAAAAACAACTTTACCTTATGAAAATAGGTGTAAACAACACATTTTAACCCCAGCGTGACGTCAATTTTGTAGTTGCAATGCTTACAGCCAGGGGGGCGTAACGCTTAGTTGAAATGGCAAATAGAAGTCATTAAAATCAGCATTTTTCTTAGAAAACCGTGAACACTAACTTTGGTCCTATTTTTCTTAAAAAATGTCTGAAAACGAATCAGTTTTTATAATTCCTTAATAATGAGCCGATATCTTTTACCTAATGTTAGACAGAATGTCCCTTCTTTTATTATCAAGACAAAAATGTAGTTTTTATTAAATGGAAAAATAAGTACAAAATTCATACTTTTTATTTTGCTTAACAGTTCGTTCATGCATTTCCGCTTATTCACATTTAATATTTAAGAATTTAAATAAAGTTGTTGCTCCAAAATTCAATTTAGTTTGTTTAGCGGCACCAATATATAATTTTATTTAAATAGATTTTCAATCTTGCATTTTTTCTAGCGTTAAAAATTGAATACCATCTAAGATGTTTTTAAAACTAAACAAACGTATGTTATGTATCCAGAATATCTCAACTTAATTCAAGAACGAGTAGAAGTTGCTGTTGTAATTAGTTATTAAACATAAACATTTTAAACTATTGATGTATTAAATAATTTACGTAAAGTTCGTTCGAATCTGAGAGACACCTGGATATTGCAGTTTCGAACTTTCGTAGCATTTCATTCTAATATTGTAGCAAAACAAAATGTACGTGAAACGGGGCAGTTCCCACGCGTATGGCGGATATTGCCCAATTTCAACAGAGAGTATTCTAAGATGCCATTTTATGTGTTCCAAATTTTCAATAAAAAAGAAAGTTATAGTTAAAATAAGTTATTGTATTTAATATATATTCGCAGTTTCATCGCTTGTTTTATAATAAAGCTAAAAACCGCTGCCCAATGAATCACTACTTTCACATCCAGATTTTCTATCCAAGTCTCTCACAACGAAAAAAATTTTGTATGTGGAAATAATTGTTTACGGAACTTTAATAATATAATATTTGAAATCGCCTACCCCAAAAACCCATAAAACGATATGCCACATTGGTAGTGGGGTGGTGGTGGTGGGAGGGGGGTGGATAATGCCAAAACATTTTTTGAGACCTTAGCTTCTCTTATGTATACTAAATACCAATTTTACGGACTCTTACTTGCTTGATTTACCTATTTGCCTCCATTACCCCCCAACCTTTCACCGGAATAAGATCATAATATAATCTAGTTTCAGATCTAGTTGAAGTACATACGTGTACCAAATTTCAAGTTAATATCTTAAATGGTTCGAGAGTAATCGTGCGCACAAAAAAGTCACAGACCGACAGACAGAAATTTTTTTGCTCAAACTTCAAATCTCGACGTTTCATGACATTCTAAGCCTATTTGAACAATAAAAATTTAAAAAATATTTTTTTGTCGTTAGTATATCTTCGACTGGATGTGGAATTTTTGAAAATTGAAAACAAGTATTATTTACAAATTTGGCGGAGGTGCTAGTGTGAAACTCTACTTTAGTCGAATCCTTTAAAATTGGTGGTTAGGTATTTTAACAGTACCTGATACCGAGTCTGAGTTCAAAATGGTGAATCCAATATGGCTGCCATCACTGCAATATTATTGCAGATTTACATGAAATATGATACACAGAGATTTCAGTATTCTTTGATAACGACCCTGACGTTAAAGCGTAACATTTCAAAACGACGAATATTTTCCTTTACTGTATAGAATATAAATAAGGGTCACTAAAAAGGGTTTAATCGGCGGTGAAATTTTATTTCATCATTTTTAGCGACTATTTTTGATCTCTGACTTATAACACATTCTGTATATGAAATAACAAAAATTAATTATTATACATGAAAAAACAAAAATTAGTAGTTTTTATGGAAATTGTTACTGTAAACTACCAAGAGTAACATGCAAAACAACCATTTTCTATTTGATATTAAGAAGTATCTCTTAACTTAAAATGGCCTGCACAATAAGTCTAAACAGAAATTGACTTGGAAATAATTGTGTGAGTTAAAATAACTGTAAAAATTCATATCTATCTTTAAATCTGTGTCAGAGGAGGCAATATAAAACCACAGCGATGATGCGTTTGAAAATTGGTGTGAAGTTTTCATGGGAACGTACCCATCTGGCCAATAAACGCTCTCTGGGGTGTCAAATTCAATCAGTGATGTTTTATTGGGGTATTTTAAGCATGAATTTAAACCGTTATGGTGCGAGGGGATGAAATGCTTTGCTATATAAACTAGAACAGAGATTCGATAAGAGGCAAGAATAACAAAGAAAGTGAAAGCAATTTTCGAAACTAAAATTCCAAATAACAAATTCTACTATATTTAATTATCCTACAAAATGCATCCGCGGATTTAACACCGCTCTTATTTAAAAGACAGGTTATGATAGTTTGAATATTTACGGATATATTTTGCATTTTCTACATAAAACAGGACATTCCCCGAATGGCTGTACACAAAAGAAAGAGAAACTTGAGATTGTATGACGTGGCATATCCTGGTGCACGTAGCATGTCAGTGTTCTGCTGGAGTTGGGATGCTGAGCCGATTATCAGGGTGGTGGGTGCTAGTTGCTATGGATACGGTCTTTCTGAGATACAGTTGCCTCCATGAACCCTGCAACTTTGTTTGAAGTGACTTTGGAGACGTGCGTTAAAACGTGGAAGGAAAGGATGAACAATGGGGATTTTATAATTACAATTACGCAAAATAAACAGTGGTAGCGTTCGGCAGTACGTATTTTTGTGATTTAAACCAAACAGAAATAATCTGCTTATATATTTTTAGTGTTTTAAATGTTTTACTTATAGCCCAATGCATTTAGATTTTTGTTTCGGAAATTCTGAACTCGCTGGAAATTTGGTAGGATATTCTCAGAAATGGTAGAAATGATAACTGAAAAAGTTAGCCCGAGTTAACAACTGTGTGATTTTTCTATTTAACAAATTAAGTGCACAAATATGATTTTTATAAATAACTTAGTTTGATTTTTTCGAAGAGCGATAAGAGGAGACAAAGAAAGTGGAGGAAAAATGTACCCATCATTTTTTTCATTTGAGCAGAACTATTGGAGCCAGAAATGTAACACGCGGACGGGAGCGCTCAGTGATACAGTAGACAGAGTGCGCGCGCACGCGCTGTACAATAAATTTTATAAAATATTATAACTATTGACTAACATAAGAGCAATTCACAAAAATCAAAATACGAAAAAGTATATATTGCCATGTAACTGGTGTATATATTCATTTTATAAATGCATTTTAAGTCATTAATTACCACAGGTCAACAAAAAAAAAGATCAGAACCATCTTATCCTATGTTTTTTGGCATGCTGAAACCGATTCTGATATATAAAAAAGATCTATCCAATCAGTATTTGTCTACCACTCCTTTCATCCCCTAAAAAGGGCAAAAAAGGGTCTCATCCTAAGTTTCTGATCTAATTTTTCTGAAATATTTTGATGTGCTGAAGCCAATTTCGGACAAAAAAAAATTCTATCGTGTCAGTTTCCCTCTGCCACCCCTAGGAGATAAATGAAAAACCGACACGATAGAATTATTTTTGTTCAAAATTGGCTTTTTAGAGAGAGAGGATATCAAAATCGATTTCAGCATGTCAAAAAACATAAGATAAGATGGGTCTGATCAAAAACGCAATTATTATTGATAGATAAAATTACGCAATATGAAATATGTTGCTTATTTTAGTTAAATAGCTGTCATTGTTATACTGTATCCTTAAAAGAAGATAACGCCAATCACAAAGTGGTAAAGCTAAAGCTGAAGTGGGGCGAAGGGTAGGCAGTGTGGCTATTATAGGGCATCTGCAAGTGACGTCACAGCTAACCTCAGAAATATGTGTTTCTTAAGATTTAAGAGTATTCCGCAGCTATTATTAAAATTTCTGCCCGGTTCCCACATTTTCAACTAAAATCTAGTACAGTGTAATGTTTATGAAGTTCTAATTACTTTCTCCTAATAAAATAGGACTCTTTTGTAGGTTGGAAATCTAACCTGTAATTAGCAGTCTATTTTTATTAATCAACAATATTGAAAAATTATTTCTCTTCACATTGGCTCATTGCCGCCTGCTCCCCTCTGATTTGATCGCCTTGCTCCCTCTTAACTGACCTCATATTATAGAATCTTACTCTCAAAACACTAAGTCACGATATGTATGAAGTGAAAAAATGCAACAATTTATTTTGTGATATACAGCTCTTTGAATGACTGGATATTTATATATTTATAGCTTGCTGCTGTGGAAAAACTGGATTATAATACTTTCTCGCTTGTTCTGGTTGCAAAAATTAACAATAGATGTTATGACAATGACAAGAGTAAATTATGTCATAATTAGAATCTTTAACACAGTATAAACATTCTAGGTATTCAATTCAGTCTCTGTAGGAAGAAGACAAATTTTCTTCACTGCACGCTTAGTAATACCATTAAAAGTTTTTAAAGACTACACGAATCATGCTACCGTCACCTGGTCGACTAGCGATAACTCTTGCTAGTTTGCATTTATTGCTTGAGTGTTTTTATTCTCTAGAGGTACTAAAGAGGTGAAGTACTAAACTGACAATTTCAATTTGATTGGAAAGCTCCAATTGAGGTATAGATGATAAGGATACTCTCTTGACCAACGCATTCAAAAATGTGATAATTTTTGCGTTTTATTTAAATTGGACAACCGGCTAATTGTAATTTCTGTAATGTCCTATTGAGGAATAGTTGTTAAAATTTTACCAGTAAGAAAATGACTAGGGGGTAGTAAGGAAAGATCGCTGGACAACGGGATTAAAGGTCACGAAGTTAAGACAGCCTCTTTCTGCATGAACAACATATATAGTTCTCCAAAGTTCTTCTTAGATGATATTTGGCGGACCTTCTTGCCAAAATCCTCTAAAATGCGGTGATCGTAGGAAATATTGATGAACCCGACAAAGATAACAATACCTAAGATTCTTTCATATCGATTCAATACCATTATTGTCGCAACATTCATTTTGTGTATTGAAGTGCGCAATTTTCACCGACCTCAAAAACTCAGTAATTCATTTTTATGTGTTTTTTGCAATTTTTGCACGCTTTTTAAATTTAGGTCAGCAAACATTTAGGTATTATTTGACGTTAAAGCTACCTAAATTACGTATAAAATAAAATTAGAATTAACCATGTTTTGGTGAAATTTACGTTGACCCTACGTGGAATAGATATAAGCGGAGAATAAGACGACGTCGAAATTAAGTTATATCGACTAAGACAGGTAACATTACACATGAATCGTACTTGTAATCGCGCAATATATTTGGTTAATTAATACCTGTTTAGGAAAATTTTACTTAAATTCGACGTCAATTCGACATCGAGTTGACTAGCTTTAGGTAGAATTTACGGACGTAGGTGGAATTGGAAAATGACACCAAGAGGAAACAAATAAGATTTTGATACTACTTTTCTCTATAAGTAGTCGAAATATTGTTGTCAGACACCTAAAAATTTGAGGAGATACCTAGCTCACAATAACGATGCAAAATGAATGTCGGTAACTAAAATAAATCCAATTTATAAGTAAAGAATTTGCACTTCTCGCTTGTTGAAATCAATGCAGCGAAATTTTTTCTGTGAATAATAGCAGCTGTACTTCATAAAATGACAATGCGCCTCCAGAATATTTGTCTATAAGGAAATTCCAATTGCCAAATAAAAAAATTATAGTAATAGTTTGAGCCAAAAGGATGCTATATTTGTTAAATATGAGTGAATATGTATAATTATGTATTTTTTTACCTTTTTGTCAGTTCATTTCCATACACACTCAAATTCCAATTTGGAATCATACTAGAACTGTGCTAAGAAACTATGGTATTTTTAACCTTAACTGCCTTTGAAAATGCAACTACAAAAGATAATTGACGATGATTGATGAAATCTGGTAGATAAGCTAGATAGAATTTATCGACTTTGTCGACCTAATATTACTTCAAAGGAGTATAATAAAAGTGACTAAACAGTTTGCTATTTAAGTACACATTACGCAAATCTTGCACATTACGTAGGGTTTCCAACAAATTATTAGAAATATTTTTAGTCGCTAAAAAGGTAAATACTACCTAATTATATTACCTATTTTGGCTTATTGGAAATTTATCCTTGAGGTCATTTTTTGGTAGATTTTTTTAGTAGTTTCTCACTCGCTGCTTTCGTTAAATTTACTTTCGAAGAAAATTGTGTGAGGTAGATTAATTGGTATTATTTACGTAAACTGAAATCTAAATTAAGACCAATTGGTAATTTTTTATCAGAAGTGCATTTTCAGTCAATTTTACATCATAATTACCTTAATAAGTAAATTCCTCTTTCACCAAGTCGAGTTGGAGCTAATTTTAACAAAAATGTTTGCTGGGTAATTTGTATTTTGAATTTATAATGTGAAATTCATAATCAGCAACATCGAAAACCCCCACATTTCTGTGTTTTTTTTAATTGATTCTTCCATGGTTTTCGAGTTTAGGTCACTCGTTTTGAATCCGCCATTAAAAGTAATCGTATCCGTAATCAGTGACCTCGAAATGGATTTTTTTGGTAATTTTATCACTTCAATTGTTACCGCATTTTCAAAATGTTTTTTGATAAAATAATGGTTTTTTTGAGTTTTTCAAAAAAAATTGGTTTATATACTTTTTTAATCCGAAAACTTTTAAATTAAGTTCAAAGTATTTCCATAATAAGGCACCTTTGCCTTTGGTGCGGGAGCTAAGTGGCATTTTCGGAAACTCAACGTTACAAGCATTTTCTATGAGTTAATTAATTCTATCGAACTTAAATAACGACAAAATAGACTTCTGGCATATGTCAGCCCGTCGAGTTGGCTATGGTTCAAGATATAAAAATCAGTGAAATTATATCATCGTTACAAGGCTATTTTTTTGTGTGTACACATTTTATGTTTAGAATGAATAAAATAAGATCTCCAGAAAGTGTAGGCCGTCAGGGGCGCAGCCAGAAAGGTCAAAGATGTAAAAAAATGGAGTTATATAACATGATCGTTACAAGCTTTCTTTTTAGGCTGAGCATGTTTATTTAAATGTTTTGAACACAGAAAAAAATTCCTAGAAAGAAACACCCGTCAGTAAGGCTAGGCAAAAAGAAAATGTGATTTTTGAAGAAAATTGGATTTTTTCGCATATTTCATCTCAGAACTCTAAACTTATCGTTACAAGTTTTGGCTCCTTTTTAAAATGTAAATATAAGCTCCTTCAACAATAGAATAGCCTCCCCAGAAAGTTCTTAGTGTCAACAAAAGTACCATAGGTTCTTAAATATACAGGAATTTAACACTTTCGGCTAACTTGACTTCCTACCGTGCCTCAGATGTATTGTATCATTATTACTTTCTGGCTGCGCCTCCTGACGGCCCACACTTTCTGGCGATCTTATTTTATTCATTCTAAACATAAAATGTGTACACACGAAAAAAATGAGCCTTGTAACGATGACATAATTTCACTGATTTTTAGACAGTGTCCGTGACGCACCTGACAGGAGGTGCCCCGCGAGAAGTCGATTTTATGAATCGTCATCATCCATTAAACTATAAAAATATCTCAAAGTTCATAAAACGACGTTGTGCCGGAAAAGCCACCTAGCTCCCGCTCTACTTTTTCATTTTCCATTAATTGTAATTGGACTACAATTATTTAAATTTGATAATTTTTGTGCATTTCTTTCAACTGATTACATTTCGTATGTTGTTTGTTTTCGCTCGTCGCCCCCTCGATAAACATATCAGTAGTTTCATGTATCACTTCTCTTCCCGCTGTTCAAACACTAGACGTGTTAATACACGAAAAAGCAATATAACCTCAACAGCACTCCGGGGTAGAACGCTTGTTCCCGGAGCTATATTAGCGTTGGGGTTTCCGGAAGGCGCAGTGGCAATGAATAAGTTGGGTGCTAATAGATGTGCAAATATTAAGGCAGAACGAGAGCAATCTAGAATCTAGGGGTTATTACTGGATAACCATTCGGGCTGGTTCAGTGTTTTATTAATAATTTACGATTACAGTTTAAACAGCAAGAAAGTAATTACGCAGAGGAAGTGTTAACAAATATTTAATTTCAGTGTATTCGTAGTTGACATAGACAGATGTAAAAATCTGAGTTGGTGCATTGAAGTTTTTATATAATTGTAACATTCTATAAGACACTCATCATAGTTTTTTTAAAATAAGTTACTTTTTTGAGATATAATTGCTATCTTTTTCATTTTAATCGCCTCCCGATGTTGCCAAGTTGGTTGGTGAAGTGCTCGTCAGTGTACTGTGCGGTGTTTGGTTTTTTAAGAACCTTTCAATGGTTGCAACCCTCTTTAGGTAGATTTTTCCAATGTTTAATAACTTTTATGTTTACTAGCCGATAGTTTTTAAAACAATAGACTTCTTCCTCCGACGAACACTAATAGCCCAATCGATGAAGGTATTTACCCACAAAAATTTGCAAACTGAATAATTTTTTTTTTCAATAAGTTCGTGAAAGTGTATAAAATAAGAACCTCAAAAGTTTACATTTCGTTCGGATGCAGAACATAAAAAAAAGTAAAAAAATAAAAAATACAGATGGATAGATCACGTATTTATAAACGAAAAATGTCCTAACAAAATGTATCGCTGAAGCCACGGTTTTCCTGGAAAAAAATAGTCAAGTGTAACGTTATAACTCGGATCGAGATCCATGCTTGCGCGCGCTTGAATACGCATGACTGTGACACCGACGCACTGAATTACATGCCCCTAAATCAGAATTTGTTCAATCTACATGAGTGTGAGTTCATGTAAAAGATGAACATTGCAGCTTTCTGATGCTTTTTTGTTTTAAACAATACAAGCAAAGGATGGATGGGAAAAATATACTTATACCGTGCGTGTAATTTCCCATTAGGCATGTACATTCACGTAGCGCGATAGATATGACAACACAGCTGCCGTAAATTCCTCCGTCGAGCGGAGCACTGAGCTCTGTTATTTTATTTCAGCCAGCTGGCACGCGCGATGTTGTAATTTTACTCCCTATGCCTAGCGTTTCGCTACACGCATGGTATATATTATTTACTAACGTAAAATTACAAATACAACAATTATATCCAAGAAATTAATTTATTCCCTAAAAACTGTCGAAGAGCAATGGTTAAATCTAGTTTATATATGTCCAGAGACCTAAAATGATTTAATATAAATCGAAAAGTTCGTTTAAAGAGAAATTGATTTTCTATAAATTCCCTATTCCCATCAATTCAACATCTTAAAATTATAAAGCTTAAAATTAAAGTTACAACAGTTTCAGACCCTAAATCTACACCTTTAGAATTAAATTCTGCTTTACACTTAAGAATTACCGATTTTAGATCAACACAACTTCACTTATCTATCTAATAAGAGTTCCTATGATATTTCTTTAAAAACATGTATTACTTCCACATTCAGTGGAAGTATAGTAACGACAAAAAATTTTTTTTAAATTTTTATTGTTCAAATAGGCTTAGAATGACGTCGAGATTTCAAGTTTGAGCGAAAAAAAAATTTCTGTCAGTCGGTCTGTAACTTTTTTTGGCGCACGTTTACTCTGGAACCATTTGAGATATTGACTTGAAATTTGGTACACATATGTACTTTAACGAGATTTAGAACTAGATTATATTTTCATCTTATTCCGTCGAAGGGTTGGGGGGAGTAAGTTGGAGTAAATAGGTAAATCAAGCAGGTAAGAGTTCATAAAATTGATATTTAGTATAGACAAGAGAAGCTAAGGTCTAAAAAAAATGTTGGTATTAGCCACCCCCACCCCTTATTAAAGGGGATGAAAAAAAATGTGATTTAGTGTGTGTACAAGAACCAGAAACCTCAAAATAATTTTTTACTTTATCCACCCCCCGCCACCACGCCCACCCCACTACCGATGTGGGGTATCGTTTTATGGGTTTTTGGGGTAGAGGATTTCAAATATTATATTATTAAAGTTCCATAAACAATTATTTCCAGATACAACATTTTTTCGTTGTGTGACTTGGATATAAAATCCGGATGTGGAAGTAGTGATTCCTTGGGCAGCGGTTTTTTTATAATATAATTATTGATTGGGAACTGTGTTTAAACGTTTAAACTTCCTTTAGTTAAGTTATATTGTGACTAGTGAGTAAGATTTCACTTGCAACTGAGAGATCAGAGGTTCGAACCCGTCACAGATCCGCTTTTTTTTTTTCATTGCAACTATAAACCTAATATCGGCAATTTTCCTAAACTACCCCAATAATAGAGTGAACGACAAATATTTTAATCCGTTCGAAAAGCGGGTATTTTTGCTAGTATATCACATTATTTAGCACGGAATCGTTCGGATCGTGCTTGACCGAAAATATTATCTTTAACACGTCGCATCTTGGAAACGAAATAGTACAATTTCAAGCACCAGAATTTTGTTCTTATCATCAGTCGTATATCCTATTTATATTTTGTCCACTTGCGATAACGCCCTGTAGAGGCCCCACAAATGGGGTGTTGAGAAAATTGGCACGTGCTACAAAGTAAAACGAAAACAGTCAATTAAAAGTACGTTTGTGTAGGGATGACAACTTTGTCTTTTATCACCCTCCTTTGTTTACTTACAAAACCTATTTCATCGAACTTATAGCAATTGACTATACTAACCAATAACACAGATACACAAAAAAATATTGAGTGTGAAGACCTAGACCACTGAATTCCTGCTCATTTGGATACTAATAGTCGAAAAAATATACTACTACTTTTATGTTGGCCCTCAAATTTTTGTTTTGTTTAACAAGTATTGATTTTATTAGACAAAGGTTTATTTATATCTCCTCAGGAAGGAATACTAGCGAAAAATGTTTCAGACAAAAGGTATTCCATTCAGAGAGGGACATCTTTTGGTAAGAACATTTTTCCACCCCCCCACCCTGATGAGGGGTCAACATTTGAATTTTTAATGGCACCCTCCATTTTTATTGCATATTTTGATTCTACGGAAGAAAATACATAACTTTTGTACAAATATATTTTTCTCCATTCACCCTTTAAAAGTTAACCCTACATCCCGCTCATCGGGGGTGGGGGGTAGAAAAATTTTCTGCCCAAAAGATATCTGAAACATTTTTCGCTTAGTGTCACTTCCTAAGGGGTTGTCTAATAAAATCAATCCTTGTTAAGCAAAAAGCCAACCTAGAAGTAGTAGTATACTCTTCCGATTATTAGCGTCCAGATGAATAGGAATTCAGTGATCTAGGTCTTCGCACTTACATTTTTTCTTTGTATGTCTGTGTAATTATCATTTGTGTATGTGTGTGTCTCAAAAGATGGGTTTTAATTTTATGGAAAGTAATTTCTGGGTGTGTACGTATCGTTTTCGGCGCAGCGTGTAGCCCGCACTGAGACAAAACTATGTCTTAATCCGGATTAAGTTAGACGGTAAGTCACACAAACAAAATCATTCTGAACAATAGCCATACAGAAGGACACAACAATATCTCGACATCTGTATACGCATTTTTGTTTATTTATTTATCCGTATTGGTATGGAATTTAATATATTACCAAATCATAAAATCGGTAGAAGGATTGGATAGTAACAACTTTTTAAATAGGTAGTGACTGAATGTAACAGTATTCTACTCAAACGTAATATCTGCTAATCGTAAGTAAAAACTAGTGGAAGCATTATACTCTTCGCGGATTTACTGAACTTTTTATATAAATGTTACACATTCTATAGGATACTCTTCGCATTTTTCTTGTAAATAATGTTAGGTTTTGGACATTTTATATTTTGTGATACCAACTTTGTTGTGAAAAAAAATATATGAAAAAAAAAAATTAAAAAAAACAACTACCATGTCAGGGATTCGAATACAAGACCTTTGGATTGCAAGGCAAAAGCTTTGGCCGTTGGGCCATCACACATTACTGTAAAAATTTCAATAAAACCGGACTTTTCTTTCTTAAGTTATCGTGCTTACAAGAAACGTGACGGACGGACGGACATTTTGAAAGTTTTTCAGAATTCGTTCACTCACATAATGATATGAAAATTTTTTCTCTACGAGCGATGTTTACTGTTTTAGAAATGTGCCGATCAAATGCAACATACTCTTCGTTTTTGCAAAAAGTATAATAATATACGCAAAAAAATTAATAAACGTTAAGTAAAAATTTTAAATGCTTAGGAATATACCATACTTAAAAAGTAAATCAACGTTACACGTTCGATAAAATAATACATTTTCGGTTAAATATTACATGTTTAGTAAAAATCATACGTAAATGAAAAAAAAACTATAGGCGTCTGGGAAAACAAAATATGTTCTGTACAAACAATAATTTTTCAGTAAAAACAATAAATATTCAGAAAAAAATTGTTCAAACAAAATGTTCAGTAAAAATAATAGTTCTGTAACTGAAATAATATAAATTTCAATAAAATAATATATATTCAACACTGCAGATAATCTGAGTTGTGAGAATGCATAAAATTATAAAAATAGAGGACAAATTGGAGAAAAAAAGTCAGACGCTATGCAAAGGTTTATTTATATCATAAAATAACAAGAATACTTTTCCATTATAAAATAAAAACTAAAAACTTATAATTTGTAATAGTTATAATAACACAGGCACACACAAAAAAGTAGATTTCTGACCTGGTGGAGCAAAACTGACATCGGGATCGTGTTCAGCAGTCAAAAATACATCGAATACATGGTCTACTTATTTAAAATCTTTAATTTATATTTTAAACCTATTCTGGCCTATTTTTTCGTGGTTAACAAAAGATCCTGACCTAATTTTGTAAAACTGACATCAAGATCGTGTTCAGCGGTCAAAAATACATGGGAGTATATATGTGAAACCTCAGAAAATTGACTTTTTTGTGTGTGCCTGTGTAATCTTTCATAGTTATCTAAGTACAAAAATAAAAAATTTAACGTACATCAAAATTATTGGATTAATAAAGCTTTTTTGACTTTTGCTAGTTGACCTCTACGCCGTTTTTTTCCAACTGGTGCGGTCTTGCTTTCTGGACGTGCATCTGCATTTGCTATTTTAAGTCTTAGTGCGTTTATCTGCATTTTTCCTGAATGTTTAATATTTTTACTGAACAAATTGCATGAGTTACTGGTCATTTTCGCCGTGCAATATGTATTATTTTACTAATCATTTCAATTTATTTACTGAATAGTTTATAACGACCATTTTTAAATTATGATATTACTTCGTTTTCTTATACGAACAATTGCAATCCAATCCTTTATCAGTTATAAGTTTTAACTTTGATTGAAGGAAATTTGATTTTTAAATTGGTTCGTGAACTAACTGGCTATAGCATAATTCCCAGTTTATTCCTATTTTGCAGGCGTTAATCCACGGAAGCAGCGAAGGGAGCGAACAACTTTCACAAGGGCGCAACTGGATATCTTGGAATCGCTTTTCCTGAAAACGAGATACCCAGACATCTTCATGCGAGAAGAAGTCGCAGTAAAAATTAATTTGCCGGAGTCACGAGTCCAGGTATGTAGAAATTCTTTGAAATTTGATTCAGATTATTCTTTAGCAGATTTTTAATTTTTATGTAAGAAATTTATTGATTTCCCAGCGTATGGTATAGCCCAGTCGCTGAAGGTATTTACCCACAAAATTTTGCAAACTGAGTAAACTTTTTTTTAATGAGTTCGTGAAAATGTATAGAATATATGTATAAAAGTTTATATTTCGCTCGGATGCAGAATATTAAAAAAAACATTGAAAAACAAATTTTTTTTCATCCATTTTTTCAAAATTTTGAAATTAAATCAAGCTAGAAAAAAATTAAAAATACAGATGGATAGATCACGTATTTATAAACAAAAAATGTCCTAACAAAATTAATTGTTAAAGCCACGGTTTTCCTGGAAAAAATAACTCGGAGCGAGATCCATGCGTGTGCGCGCTTAAATACGCATGACTGTGACACCGACGCACTGAACTACATGTCACTAAATCAGAATTTGTTCAATCTATATGAGTGTTGGTTCATTTAAAAGATGGAAATTGTAGCTTTCTGATGGTTTTGAACAATACAAGCAAAGAATTGATGAGAAAAATATACTTATATATATTATCACGCCCGAAGACAATCGTCGCAATAAAAAATTAGAAAAAAATAAAAACCCTTTAAAAAAATTCTTTCTTCATTGAGAACTATTAAAAAGTATGTATACTTCATGATTATTATGGTCTATTAAGCCAGGGGCGGCTCAAGGGAAATTTTCCACCCGGGCGGGAGCACTTTTTGGCGCCCCTCCCTGAGATAATCACAGAAATCTCACGGACGTACTACGTTCTAAAGTGCAAGGATATCCTTTCGGACCCCGCGAACATTCTACTTTTTAACTTAACACATGGCGTGTATACACGGTGGTCCAAAATTGTCTCTGTATATTTATGTGGCTGGTAGTACATCCAAAAATAAAGGTACTCTAAATAGACAATAAGGAAATTATATCCGTTTAAAGAAGGATTATAAATATCAATTTATCGAAAATGTCTTCCGATCGCTTTAAAATATATGTCATATTATAAATTTAGGTGTGGGCATCAATTTACATAGTACCAGTGCCTCTCATCGGTGGTTATCAATATTTTACCCCTAACTTTCTTATTTTTACATATTTATAAAAATTCTTGTAAAAAATATTTTCATATTACTAGAAATAAAAATATGTTCTTGTTGCATTTCGATAAACCATTCTCAAGTAATTTATGTTTACACATCAATGTGCATTTACAACATATTATTAATAAAAATTAATTCGTAAAAAGTATAAATTTTTTTGTCTACACCATGTAAACGCTATCATAATGAGAGGACCCCCGACACAAGTTTACTTAGAGGAAGGTTCCTTTTTATTGTTTTGATATTTCATACAAAACAAATTGCCGTTTATTTATTTATAAATTGTAAATTATGTAAGATATGAAATACATGCAACTAATGTTGGAATAACAATTTTCTGAATATTCTGATTTTTTTTTGAATGAAAAGCACACTTTGCCTGTCTTCAATTATGCAGAATCTTTAATGACCAGCTCCGTGTCAGTTAATAGGATAGGTATGAGTAGTGAGGTGTCTCATAGCTAAACAAACATACTTGCGTTGCATTTTTGAATAATTTAGACGGTTTTAATGTTATTCGACTGCTCTGCATTATTACAATTTAAACTGATATATATTCTATTATTTGATATTATTTTCCAACGAAAACTATTATTAAATTAAGAAAGGTATATTAAAAAAAAAATAAGAATTTTGCCCTCAGTTTGGCGCCCCTCCGAGCCAGCGCCCCGAGCAGTCGCCCGGGTTGCCCGGCCCTTAAGCCGCCCCTGTATTAAGCTGTAGTAACGAGGATTAAAAAAAAAGTACATCTCAAATAATTTTAATTTCCTTGCTTGTTGATTTTTTTGATAAATATATATATTGAAGGGTGTGACTTGTCGAGAAACTGACCCATTGGAAAAAATAAAATATCACTATTTTGGAAAAAATGTATACTTTTCGAATGTGCAAGCACAAAATCGTTTGCTTATCGTATGCATTTTTTCGAAAATATGATCAATCAGATCATGATAAGAAATTGCGATTTTCGCGATCTTATCCTTATAACTACGAAAATATATTTGATTGTTTTGAATATAAATTCTGGAACTTTTCCAATACATTAACAAATGAATAAGTAATCCATTGGATATAGCTGAAAAGTGAATAGGTGTACTGTAATAAATACAATACAGTAAAGGCACGTAAAAATTCACGCGAGCGATTCAGCGGCTATGTGTGGTGTCTGTATGCGTTCATAATTATATATTTTCCTTCCATACTCACCCTTTATCCTCCTATTTACTAAGAAAAATGTTAAAAATGTGTAATCAGAAATAGAAAAAAGCTTCATTTTACTAGAACAGTTAAGAATTTTTAGAGGTTCCATGGTATGCATTTAACCGTGCAGAGTGACAAAGTTACTTCACTATTTTTTTCCAGGAATACCGTGGCTTTAGCGATAAATTTTATTAGGATATTTTTTGTTCAGCAACCACCTGTATTTTTTATTTTTTCCTAACCTGAAATTTTGAAAAAATGGCTACAAATTTTTTTTTCACTTTTTTTTATGTTCTGCAACCCAGCGAAATGTAAACTTTTCAGGATATTATTCTATCCACTTTCAGGAACTCGTTAAAAAAAAATTATTCAGTTTGCAAATTTTTGTGAGTTTCACTATAAAATGTTCTGTCGTTTGGGCTAGTAGGCATTGTTGCTGCTCCCGGAAACCACACCATCGGATGGGTACGTCTACGCTGGGTTATATTGGGGTCATATTTGTTGCCAACAGCTAGAGCTACATAGTACGGGAATATAGGATGGAAAGTGTAGGTGTTTGTGAAATGCGTTGACAGGTAGCTTCGTGATAGAGAACGATTATGCTCCTCTTTTTGTTTTTGCTTCTATGACTATTTCTTCTTCATCTGTTTCTTCTATTTCCGATTTAAGCAGCGTACATATCCTCGCGATTTATTTATGGTAGGTATTGTTTTTGTTCACCTTGCTATTCGTTGCCAGTGTGCTTTGTCCTGCCCTAGTTTGTGATCTTCTCAATTTTTGTTTTCTACGTCTAATATGGTCTCCTATTTTTAATTTGTTGTTGTATAGTTTTAGCGCTTTCTTTTTCAGATGTATTGCTCTGTTTATTGGACATGTCTCTTTATTGCGTACGTTTTTATTCTCTTTGTTATTTCTTTCCTCTTATTAATGTTGGCATTTCTATCGTTCCTTTGGTTCTCTTGTTTTGCGAGTACTTGACGATGTCCTTTTCGGCTTTTCTCGGACTTCTTCTATTCTTCTATTTTTGTTTTTAACCCCACATATTATCGTTGGCAGTATGCTGGTGTATATCTCCTGTTCAAGAAGATAGACACAGCTATCATGCTGCCAACGACGGCATACTAAGTTTATTAGTGACAGTATATTTTCTTCGACGAAAGTTGAGTTGCCCTTGAAACTCTCTATACTGTTTTAGTTTTTAATTTACAGTTTCTCTTCTTTTTACTTGGTTCGTGAAATATGTTCCTGTTTCAGTTTGTTCATTTTTTCTTAGGATATATATAGTCGCATATATTTTGCATTCTTCACTAACCAGGCTCTCTTCTTCGAGCATTATTGATACACTTTTCTTGAAGTTCATGTTAAACCAGATGTGTTCAGAGGCGGTTTCATGTTTTTCAGGAAGTTAATAATACCTAGTTCTTCTTCCGTGATGATTAGGATATCATCGGTATAAACTAGTATGATATGGATTCTCACTATTTTTGTGTCTTCGTTAAAATTTAGTTTCACTTGATTTAGGACATTGGTGCATGGTCGAAGGTATAGGGGGCATCCTTGCTTGATGTCTATATTTCTGTTTAGTTTCTGTCTTAATCATTGAATTGCAGTGTTTTCATGAAAGCTTGCTAAATTCTACGCAAAAATAATAAAGGGAACTGAATCATTTTAGAAGGCTTGAATTTTTGTCTTTTAAAGAAATTATTGGTCTACATTAAATTTTAAGTGACGATGTAGTTACAGAGATTCTCGATAGAAAACGATTGAGATATATGGTAGGCCTGATGTTAACAGGTCATTGTTTTATGAACAAGCACCTGCATATAATGCGGATACAAGATGATACTAGATGTGTGGAGTGCAGGATGAAATTATCACTCTACTGGGAGCATTAAGATGTGAATATCTTGGAAGGCAGTTTCTACAACTGTACGAACTACAAGATCCACACTGGAAAGGACTGCTTTTCTTTGCGAAGAGCACTGGTATTTTCTAGTGTCGCGAATGTACGATAAGCCGATGATAGGCCTGACTACTACGTATTTTCGGATCTGCTCGAGTTTCTAATAATAATAATAAAATACGGAGATTCTAAGTGATATACAAAGTCATATTGTTCATTCTAACTATATCCCACTACGTCAAAAGAAATCATCAATGTAATGTCCTTAAAAGTACTATCTCGATATCAACCGGAAAGAAACAATCAACATTGTCGCTATACTTTAAAGCAATTTATTCAACGCCTAATTTGATAACAAAAGTCATGCCAATTATCAAAAATGAAGGCATATCTCTTTTTAATGACTACCATTCAATATTCATTATACTGATTTTTGGGAAAAGTAGAGAAATTCTGATAGTAAGCAACGTTTTGAATTATTATTCATTCATTCTGTCTTAGGAAAAACAATAAAAGGTGTTTCAGGGTGCTTCAGCAAAGTCTTTACTTTTTATTGCACCTTGCGACTTAAGTAAAACTTAAGATTACGTTCCTCAAGAAATATTAATCCAGAAACTTGAATATTAAATTCTCGAAGATTACCTTTATCCCTATTTAGGTCATATCTTGATAATAGAAGACAGTGTGTTATGCTGAATTATATAACGTTAAAACTATTTAACAGGAGGTTTCTCAAGGCTCCGTATTAGGCCCAATTATTTATTTCTTGACGTTATTAAATGCATGTTGTTTACACTAACACTGGACAACTCTGCAAAGATAATCAAAAGAAACAAATATATCAAGGAGATGTAGCTACAGGAAAAAATGAAGTGAGGTAGTTCTCTACTAATAAATTTAATTTTAAATTACAACTTCATTAATCATTGGGAATTGTAAGCCATATCTCATTAAATTGAAAATAATTTACTTGTTCAACCCGTACGTTTCCAATAACGTACTAGAAATACATAGTAGTAGAGTCAGGATTGCATTACCATAATACCAGGTATAAAAATAATCTTTATCCTAAGTACGGGTTGTATAAGACTAACATTGATTCCTTGAACTTCAATTTACGCGACAAACCATTATACCAAGGAATGTAAAACTCTAAATAATGTACAGATTAAAACTAAAATATACAAGTATTAATTTATTCAAATTATCAGTGGCTCATTATTATTCTTACCCACTGTAAGTAAGTCAATTTACTTATTTACTTTAGCAAAAAGTCAAAGATTTTGTCGCATGCCGATTCCTAACCCGACAGACATAAAAATTCAAAGCTCAGCTTAACATGCGACTCTATAATACCATATTGGAACTATCATGATGGACAGTTGTCGTACCAATTTTTCCCTATCAATTTCCATTACATTAACCCCCCTCGCAGTCGATAATAGATTTTTTATAGGTATCTGCAGTGCTTGCCGAGGTTTATAAAGGCAAGGGCGGGGTGTTTTACTGGAACAACCCCTGTTAATCCGGAGAACTAATGGAAAACAGCCCCCTCGCTGTATGTTCTGCCTATTGTGTTATTCTATTGAATAAAATATATACAGTTATCCCAGTGCGCTGTTTCTAGAGACTGCATGGGGAACCTCCCTATGTGATTTGCCACATTCGGTGTTACAGTAAAAATTAGTTTTTTAGATGCGGAAGGGAATACGATGATAAATGGGTTTCAAAAAGTAAACAATTTTTACCATAAAGCAAGAAATAGTCGTTGGTAAAGCTAAAAGTGCACATCACGCGATTTGTTTTATTCAATAAAGTTACTTCATTGGTCAAATTAATATTATTTTTCGTGGTTAATATTTTTACTATTATTTTTATAATTTGCCAAATGTGCAGGAGTGGCACTGTTTTGAATTGAAGACGAGGCAAAACGGTGGAGGTAATGTAAGCAAACTTTATTTAATGACGAAGAGCATGGAAATCTAGTAGCAACTAATTGCAGTACCAGGCTGTCAATCACTAAAAAGGAAATCATAAACTCATGCGATTTTTTCATAAATTGCCGATCCTAGAAAAAGTTACCTCCATTCATCTTTAGTTTTTCTTAATTGCTATTCTTACCTCTGCAGATTTTCACAATTTTCCAACAAATAGTACAGTAATATGCAAAATTTCAAAATAATTTCACATATAATGATAATTTTTCCTAATGGGTTATCATGTAGTAAAATGTATCAACTTCAGTTTCTGTATGTCTGGACATTTACTCTTACCATCAGCGGGAGAAAATCTAAATTTGGATATTTAATATTTGCAAAAGTATTACTTATCTATTTTTGAGACTTGGGACATTTATGTTTTTGAGATCGCTGATTACGAATTTGAAGTCAAAATTTAAAAAATCAAAATGGCCACTCCAATATCGCGGATAGAACTTTTTCTAAAGTAAGTGTTTTAAATAGAGCTCAGCGTCGAACATAGTCTAGTTTCTTTTCTCTTCCACACAACGCAGGTGTTTCGAATTTTTATAGAAGTCACTGTAACTTTTTAAAGTCAAACCTTACATAAGGGGTAGTTTTCACACCCTCTAAGGGTTGACCCTGTAGAATGTTGATGGTACGTAAGCTTCTAATTCTATTTTAGAGTACTACGCAATTTCAGCCAATCATAGCATCCATGAAAATAGAAATCCTGTTGCATTTTACGTTTTTTCTTGTTTTCCTCGTGTCCTTTAAACTTGGGGGCGGTTCTTCTCAACTCTATAGGGGCAGTTTATGAAGATTACGTCGGACCTGATGCAGTTTTTTATCACTTTAACAAAACTTAACAATTCGAGCTTTTTCAGCAGTCATTGCTGTTTTGGATCGATTTTTTATATATGGGGGCTAGTTTTCGACCCTTCTTGGGGGTGTGTTTCATATTTATTGTATGTACGCTGCTGTTTAACCTTGATTTGTATAATTCGATTGATTAAGATATAACAACTATTCTCGTAGCTTAATATTCTTTTTACCCCATTTCAGGGGTGTTTTTTGGCGCTAGCTAATGATTTTAGAGGTGTACGATTTCTTTGGCCCCGAATTCGGATTCAGCGACCAAAACTACATAGGAATATGGTTCGCTTCTTTGGACTATTTTTTTGTGGGACTGTGTAATCTTTCAATGTGGTGGTCAGTACTTTTTACGTCGCGCGTCGGTGCCATAGTCTCTGAGATATTTAACAGTTAAATTAAACATTTTGTAAAACGTTCGGACGCCATCTTAATACTTCCAAATCTCCGAAACCATTAATTCTACAGAAATTAGGAAATAAACAAAATTCATACTCAATTTAGTAGCTTTCTTATTTGTCTATAGCATGCTCATTGTGATACTTTTCGGGTTGTTTGACGAACAAATTTTTTAAATACCTCCCTTTTCAAGCTAAAATTCCAATTTTCAAGTCGTTATAACCTAAAGGCTATCAATTTATATGAAAAGTTGCATAGAACATTTTCTTCTCAAAATTTGATTACCTTTCAACTTCAAAATTTTTATTTTCCTTTTAGATGCCACCTCCTATAAATTAGCAAGCTCCCCCTCATAATATAGAAACTTATACTTATGCATTTGCTATTAAGATGCCAAAAATGAACGAAATTTAATTCATCTGACATTATTCCTTAATAGGCTAAGAAGAAAATTCATGTTGCATACGCTTATTAAAATTTCACCTTCCTATTAACATATTTTGTTAGCAAATATGTAATGACGAGGTAAAATTTTGAGACCAATTCATTCGTCTGTTTTTGAGTTAGAGCGAGTTAAATGAAATAATAATAATAAAAATAATAATATGACTAGCTACCCCCAACCTGGAAATTTTGCCGAACCTCTTCCCTTAAGAAGAGTAGGGATCTTTTACTTGCCTAACATTTAATAGACAAGGGACCGCCTGCTTTACATCCCCTCCGAAGGATGGTATATCCACTACGTAATCCTCGTCTAAAATTACGTAACTTCCGAGTATACACTGATATACAAGCCTCTAGAAGGTGGGGCGAGAACGCTGTATTTCCCAAGATAGGTGGGTCGCCCATCCAAGTACTAACCGCGCTCGACGTTGCTTCAACGGAATATCGACTGATATTCACATTGATGTCACCTCTACGCTCGCCCCAAAACTAACAGTGAGACATATATTAGTAGAGTGCCCCCAATATCACTTACAAAGGTCTAACAGACAAACCCCGGCAGATCTAAGCACAATTTTAGACAATAGATGTGAAGTAAAGAACTTTAAAAATTTAGTATTTTTACATCATGGTCTATTGTAATTAGATATCTCATTATATATATATTTTTTTTACTGTACCTCGCTAATAACCCAAGAGGTTGATGCGATATTCGTAAAAAAAAAATACTGAATTACCTCGAATCACTCTAAAATTTTGCAGGAACTTTCCCACATAGAAGACTAGTACACCATTTTATTTTCCGCATGTCATGGTAAATCACCCTGTATAGTATTTTACTTTTTGGGTCGCAGTCTGGGCATAAAAGTTGTAAGCATATATCGTCAAGTCGTCTGCGTAAAGTACTTGTATATAGGTAAATGGGTAAGTCTGCTGTATAGCCCAGGGTCGATCCAGGTCGATGCTCAACAAATTAGAGACAAGCTGAAATTTGGTATGGTGCTTTGTTCTGAAGTACTAAATATACTCTGAAACCCCAGCGGTGAGTGGTTGAGCCCATCCTCGCAAAACAACCCCCAAAAGGGGTAAAATGGTCGATTTTTTACTATTTTTTTATAACTCGAGAACGAAGCATTGCAGGAAAAAATTCCAAGAGGCCAAAGTTGAAGAGCAGAAAATTTCCTATCACATATATCTACTTTGAGAAATTTTGAGTTAGCAGTGGCGGAGCAATGAATTTTCAAATTTAGGGTATTTTTCTAAATATTTCGAAAAAGTGCTAAATTATGTTTTTTTAGCTAGGTAACTTCAATTTTAATCTAATATATAATAATACAGTGTAGCACTATAGGGCTATACATTTTTGAGGGTACTCTGTGATGGGTATAATAATAAAGGTTAAATAAACCAAAACGTTTTAATTTTAAAATAGGATTTAAAAAAAAACAAACAACTTGTAAAGATCTTCTTCTTCATCTATGTCCAAATTTACAGCCCGGTTTAGAAAGTAATTCCATTGCATTGACTATATGCCATAGTGCACTTCAGGCCCTTTCGTTTGCATACACATACTTTTTTACATCCTCCTGATGAACAACTATAAAAAAAAATTTGTAGAATCCATGTAAGCAATGTTTTGGTCGGAATGAATTGGCTGCAACTCTTGGTTTTTTAGACTCCAATCTTGCGGTGGTAAATGGTTATTTAACCATGTTTGTACCTAAAAAGTTGAAAAGAATATGACCTAAGGTAGGTGGTAATGTGGCCAAGTTAAAATCAGTACTAAGGTTTCGTTTACGTACGTACTGATGATAAAGAATGTATCTAGCACTATCCAAATCTGTATTTGTTGAGTTTTTTTAACATATGCTGCTATAAATAATTGCATTGTGATTGCTTCTAATTTCTCCTTTGTAGCCTGAGGGTTATAAAATTCTTTTAGCAGGTTACCTAACTATTTTTCTTGGTGGTATTTACTAAATTAATTTTCCCTTTATTGAATAATGCAGACGTGGTGTCACAAACGGACATAGCGTGCAAACTTAGAATATAAAACATCTTTAGGTCTCCCAATTTTTGTTGTAAGGTTGGTATGTCGGTTATTTTATTTGGCTTTGATGATTTTCCCGGACGAACCATAAACAATCTCTTCTGGCAATAATGGATTAATAACACCATGAGGTCTGTATCACCGCTAACTACTGCTACCGCATCTTCAGAAGAATTCTCACTATTGCTATTGCTGTCAATGCTGTCATTACAATGAGAGTATCGGCATCACCATCTGAGTATTTTACATTAATTCTATTTTCAAACAACATTTTTCCAAGGGCACGTATAAAATTGTTTTTGTTGGTGCTATTTTACAAAACATTTGCTTTTGGTATCCTCAGAGCAGATAAATTCGAAAAAGATACAATGGGTACTATTCTTTTTCTCGTAGACCTGCGATATTACTCAACTATTTTGGTCCATAAAACCTCTTTTGTGCGCCACTGTATAATATTTTTGGATAATATTGATTTATCCGGTGATTATTACATACTTTAATAATAATTAATCTAATATATAAAAATCTCGTGTCACAGTGTTTGTTATCGAACTCATCCGAAACGGCTTGACCGATTTTTATGAAATTTTTGGTGTATATTTGGTAGGTCTGAGAATAGGTCGTAGGCTATTTTTTATACCCCTAGGTGATAAGGGTGGCCCTATCCAGAAATTTTCTTTTTATTTTTTGGACAAAAATTTATTATTTATATGGCAAAACAACGTTTGCTGGGTCAGCTAGTCCTAACTATAAAATATTAACATTTTGAATAAAATTATATTAAAAATTGATTGCTCCGCCACTGCTAGGTCAAAATTTCTAGCAATAGACTTATTTGATAGGAAATTTTCTGCTCTTCAACTTTGGTCTCTTGGAATTTTTTCCTACAATGCTTCGTTTTTGAGCTATAAAGAAAAAGTAAAAAAAGGACAAAGTTGTTTTGGGGGGACGGGCTCAACGACTCACCGCTGGGGTTTCAGGGTATATTTAGCACCTCAAAACAAAGCACCATACCAAATTTCAGCTTGTCTCTAATTTGTTGAGCATCACTCATAAAACATGAGGAATCGACCCTGGGCTAGTAAATAATGTTATACATTATACAGTATTGGGAAGGTGTTTAGTCCAACACTTAAGCACTGAGACCCTTTGTTGGTTTTCATCAAGAATTATTTTTTGTTGAATTTACAGATGTAAAAAAGTTTTCCCCCATATTAGTCACATAATGAACAAGAATAAACTCACACATTTGACACTACAACTACTGCCTATCGTTCTTCACAAAAACGCCATCCAATTTCACGACCTCTGTTTCCCTCAAAACTGCCCTTAATAATGCATTTCTGTAGTGACAAGCTAACAAAAGTCTTGTTTGTTGTTATTAGACATATTCCGTAAATGCAGACGCATATGTTACATGATTTGCAACATCGTACATATTTCTAGGGCATTATTTGTGGTATTGCGACGACAATGGCATAATACTAGGGGCGGTTTATTTGCCGTCCCATCGGTAATGATTCAATTTGGAGCCCGGTTAGTCTTTTCATATGGCACAGCTGCTGTTTGTTAGACACAGTCGGGCAATGGATATCGCAATATTTTGTCACCATACAAATGAAAAGGGTTAGTTGCATAATTGTCCTCGGTATTTATATTGAATATTGTTGTGTGAAAATAATTAGTGCGAATTTATTTTTGTTGCAATGCTCAATTTATTGTTATAATGTAAACAGTTACAGTTATGGTTTGGTTTCGTTTGTGTGTTTTTAATAATTATCGATGGTAAATTACGGTGGGAATGCAGATGCAAATGGTGCATTGTTTGTACTGCGGTCAGATCGTTCAGGCCATTTTTCATCGAACAGATGAAAACTGTCAACGCTTTTCAAATGTGTATATTGGTTTTGAGGTGATATATTATACTTGGATCGATATGACAATTTTACGGAGGAAATGTAAATAAACCAATACGTGTTCGCAATTGTGTTTGTATAGAAATGACTTTTTTAATGATTTTATAATAATAATAACAAAACTTTATTGGTGTGTTATACATAAAGTATTTACACAAGTCAGATTATAGTATAAGAGTATAAGGAAAGTAAAACAACTAAACTAGATAAATAAGTTATTAAGTGTAAAATAAACAAGTCAAAACTAGGTTAAAACAAATACAAAGTACAGTTTCTAAAATTTTAACAAATAACAAATAACTATTGACAAATACCAACAATCACATTAACAATTACCAGTTATTAAAGCCTCCATGAATTCCTCAACTGAATAAAATGCATTTTTGAGCAAAAATTTCTTTATGGAGATTTTAAACTTGTTCAAGTTAAGTTTCTTCACCTGCATTGGCAGAACGTTGTATAACAATATACCATAATAATTTGTTTCATTGTGTGTTTTATTTAACCTTCAAAAGTTGCTATTTATTTTGTCCCGGTTTCGTGTTGGGTAACTATGAATTTAACTATGGGTAATGAAATTGTCTTCATTTTCTTTTACGTATAAGAGTCACTGCAAGATGAAGGCACACGGTAATATAAGAATACCTAACGTAATAAATTCAGATTTGCAGTCATCTCTATACTTAAGCCCAGCAATTATTCTGATGACTTTTCTTTGGATACCAAAGACTGCTCTGCCAGCAGAAGAGTGCCCCCAAATCAAAATAGCGTAAGAGATAACGTAATGTTCTAGGCCATGGTATGCAGTAAGTAATGTTCTCTGGGAGACATTGCGCGCGAGACTGCGTAATAAATATGTTTTTGCTGACTTTCGTACAGATATAATTTACATGTGTTTTCCAAGTCAACTTTTTATCAAGGTAGACTCCCAAGAATTTTACCCCATTAGTAAGCGATAAATCATTATTGTCCAAATTTTTTAGCGTAAAAACTGATTAGCTATGAACCAATCTTGTACTGGATTTTGCGTCAAAATTATCTCAGATATTAAGTCCTTAACAAATTTAAATGATTTTCTTAAGGTTCTTTCGTCAGCGAATAGAACAAAGTTTGCATCCAGGGCCATGCTTGGCAGATCATTTATATAAATCAAGAATAGTGTCGGCCCTAAGACAGATCCCTGAGGAACACCGTATTTTGTTCGAAGAAGATTTGAGTTTGTGTTTTGCGATGTTACATATTGGAAACGATTAGTTAGGTAGGAACTTATTAAGTAGGCACTATTGTTGCTAAAACCATAAAAGCTTAATTTATCGACTAGTATTTTATGTGTATTTTTCTAGTTCAAAGATACAATTTAATGAAATAGACAATCCGCCTCGTATCAAGTTTTTAAAACACAAGCAGGGAATAATTTACCCACTAACAGTCATAGGACGGGTATTTCGAGTATTTTTTTTTCTAAAAATGGTGATAACCCTCGCGATAACCATTATAAAATATATAGGAATATTTATAATTTCTTATAGCACCCTGTCCACGCGTTTAGAGGATTTGCATCTATACCGAGTTTATTACACTCTGTCTTTACCAAACCGAGTATAGTGCTAACAAATTATCATCTAGACTCAGTCTCATCTCAGTTTCGATAAATACGATCAGCATCTTAGTTACCTTTGATGACAAAATTATTAACTCAAATTCAATGTTATTGGACTGAAATAATCAGTCATAATGATAAATCCCTTTTACGCCAACACATAAACGCCGAAAATACAAAAAAATCATATATACATGAAAGTAGGTACAAATATATCTCTGATAAATACTATTCATTTTCAAAACAATTTTTCAGTCAAATTTAAATACTGTTGTTACAATTGATTATTTTTTATTTATTTGCTTTTATCATGATTAGAGAATATTAGTAAAAAATTAAAAGGGAGCACTTTTTGAAAATGCATTGATATAAGAGCTATTTGTGACCCATATAATTATCTAGTTGGCCTCCCCTTGCTGTGCAGCACGTCTGATAGCACCACGCCACCTTTACGCGTACGACCTCACTAAATTTCCTTTGATGACATCAACTTAACGTTTTGGATGGTGAAAAATGTTGAATTTTTTATTGATTTCGGTGTGAGATGTGTGCGTTTTTTCATTGCTTTATGTTTTTTACAACGTTAAAACAGTACAACTTTGAAAAATGTTACACCATCTCAATTTACAATCGAAGAAATCCTATTATTGGCGGCCATTTTGAAAAAAGTTGATTTTTCTCGAATGCCTCAAAAACCGATGGCAGATAAAAAAGCTAGAATATCGAAAATAATTTCATTTCTGCGCGATAAAAACTACTACGAAGATATCGTGACCTCTCGAAAAATAACATAGTTTTGCAATTTTGAAAGTGGCCCATTTTACAACTATTTTCGCGACTTCGTTCGTGACTATCTTAACAGCAGCTGTTTGTAAGTGAAATTCCCTTCTTGTATACTTAAAAACCGCTGCCCAAGGAATGACTACTTCCACATCCGGATTTTCTATCCAAGTCACACAACGAAAAAATTTTGTATCTGGAAATAATTGTTTATGGAACTTTAATAATATAATATTTGAAATCCTCTACCCCAAAAACCCATAAAACGATACCCGACATCGGTAGTGGGGTGGGAGTGGTGACAGGGGGTGGGAGTGGAGGGTGGATAAAGTAAAAAAATATTTTGAGGTTTCTGGTTCTTGTACACACACTAAATCACATTTTTTTTCATCCCCTTTAATAATGGGGTGGGGGTGGTAATGGGGGTGGCTAATGCCAAAATTTTTTTTGAGACCTTAGCATCTCTTGTCTATACTAAATATCAATTTTTTGAACTCTTACCTGCTTGATTTACCTATTTACTCCAAATTTACTCCAATTTACCCCCCAACCCTTCAACGGAACAAGATGAAAATATAATCTAGTTCTAGATCTCGTTAAAGTACATATGTGTACCAAATTTCAAGTCAATATCTAAACGGTTCCAGAGTAAACGTGCACACAAAAAAAGTTACAGACAGAAATTTTTTTTCCCTCAAACTTGAAATCTCGACGTTTCATGACATTTTAAGCCTATTTGAACAATAAAAATTTTTTAAAATTTTTTTGTCGTTACTGTCCACTGGATGTGGAAGTAAAACTTTAAATTATCTACAATTTGATTTCCCTTGTATTTCTGTACGCCAAAAATTCAGTTAAGTAGAAAGAACAAGCAAAAAAGAAAAATATTGTCACTTTTTGAAATTTATAAAGATAGAGGGAAAAAAATCATAGCACCGTGTTAGTCGTCAAATTGAGGATAATATTTAATATGCCAGTCGGTGCGTGCATCCGTTCTCCCGTCACGTTTCTTGTAAGCACGATAACTTAAGAAAGAAAAGTCTGATCGCCTTGAAATTTGAACCGAAAGTCACTGTTAGTTAGGGGAAGGAATCCATTACTTTTGAAAAAAAATCAAAGAGTAGATTTCGAGTAAATCCCAGTTTTTATTGTCAAGAAACCGTATTTTGACAATAAAAACCACAATTTACTCAAAATCTACGCGCTAGAAATTTTTTTAATTGAAAATTCGGTTTCAGCACACACAAATACTTAAGGATAGGTTTAGTCCTTGGAGCAGATTTTTTTTGTAGACCTGTGTAATTGGTTCTTAGCCTAATTGACAAATTGATTGTAGCTCAAATTCCTTACTTCACTAATATAATTTGCAAAATTGTTATAAATGTTTATGTTTAATTTATTAATCTACGTTGTGCATATACGACGATAAGGCTGCATTAAATTCTCCTCGTGTTATATGTATCGAAGATAGCATGTATTGTAAATTTATTTAAATTAGTCCTGAGTTTCCCCAGAGGGGAGGTGAAAATGCACGTTTGCGTAATATATTATTTTTAAAAACCTCACTGGTTAGACAGTACTTCAACTGGCTCATTATAAACACCTCTGAGGCCAACTTTGAGCAAAGATAGTCTATGTGAGGTATCCAATTCAAGACAATGCCTAATAGTTTGACTGGCTCTGATTTATTTACCCATCTGATTTGTAAATGATGGATTTTTGCTTCATTGAGTTTTAGTTCGTTGACAAGTCTTTGCTCAGGTCTGATTTACCTCTATTTTACAGTGTATTGTCATCTGCAAATAAGCAAATAAGCACTTGCTATATGAATTGAGTGCTGATGGCAAATCATTTATATAGTAAAGGAACATAATGGGACTCAGCATTGAGCCCTAGGAAACACCATTACTGCCCGACAACATATCTTATTCCTCGTTACAGACAATATATTGTTTCCTGTTAGACAGGTATGAGGAAAGCAATTGCAGTATATAGCCCCTGATACCATAATACTCCAGTTTTAGCAGCAACACTTCGATTTCGACACAGTCGAAGGCCTTCGTAACATTGTTACAAATGTGCTTAGATTTAAAATAAAAATTCTAGTTTGACAAGAGTTAGTCTGTTAACAATAAATGATCTACAGAGATGTTAATATAGCGAGAACATAATAAAAAAATTTAATCAACTGTAAAGTAAACAATTATTAACGAAAGGTTTTCTTTGTTGCAGGTGTGGTTTAAAAATAGACGTGCGAAAGTCAGGACCCAAGCTCAGCAGCAAAATGAGAACGGGAAGGTCAACCCATCATCCCCCAAAAAAGCGACTCACAGAAAAGCATCGCCCGTCCCTGTATCGACATCTGCCGCTCCGCCCGCCAATCTTCCTATTCCGTCTACGTCAATATCACCACCAGTAGTGACCGTTAAAAAAGAATCTCCTCAAGTTCACAACTACAAGATCAACGGCAACGTTACTCCACAAGGGAGCAACACGTCCAGTGTAATAACAACCCCATCACCTCCCGTTACTCCCGGTGGAAATGCTCCCGTGAATTACACCCAACCGGAAAGTTACAATTGTTTCAACTGGCACACGAACACTCATAATTCGTCGCCACATCACTACTACACGCAAAATTACAACCCGGCCTATTATAGCCAGATGGACTATTTTAACCAACAAAACTCCCAGAACCAAATGCAAATGGGAAACCATGTGGGAGGTACCTATCAAATGGCTGGGTACCATGGTATGCCAGGAACTTCACATCAAAATTTTAACCCAAGGCATCCAGCTGATTGTAGTTTAGACTACATGAATCAGATGGTTTAGTGAAAGTACAAAAATAGGTAAAAACCTTATCTGGATTAGAGACAACCCGCTAATTGGGAAATTTATAATGATGAAAATAAAGTGTATATATAGGTTTACGCCCTAAAATAGCGGCAATAATGTACATACGTAATTTTATTGTACATTTTTAGTTTTATGTTGTAAATATTATTGAGGTTATATTTAATTCGTGTCCTAATTAGTGCAATAAAAATAGGAAATTAAAAAAAATTACGGGGTCAAGGACACGGCATAGATGTTCATTTCTACTTACTCTTATAAGAACCGACGACTTAATCTCAGGATCGAAGAAAAAATTAAAGTGAGAAGGGGACGTTTAATGCAAATCTCGGAAAATAAGGGTTTTAGAGAAATGTCGAGATCTTTTTAAAAGTGTATAGAATTGATGTTATTTTCGTGCTTGACACATCCATCTCTCTACTCAAAAACAAATGAGTCCTACATAAAATAGGAATCCAATTATCTTTAATTTGAAAACTGTCACATTCCTCTACGATAGGAATTAGCCAAAATATGGTCGAAAGTTTCCAAAAAGTGCACATTCATGAAAATTCAACTTTGAGTAACTGGTATATAATGAATCTAATCAAAAAGGAACGGAACTCTTTTATTGCCTTTTCGACGTTGGATTTCAAAACCATTTTTGACCAAAAGAGTTTTTTTACGCAAAATGGGTGACACTTTCCTACTAATGGCGTAAATGAAACAAGCTAAAAACGTACTCTTCGCCTCTTCACTGAACTTTTTATATAATTGTTACACATTCTATAGGATACTCTTCGCAGTTTTCTGTAAATAATGTTAGTTTTACACATTAATCTTATAGTATGAACTTAGTTGGTAAAAGACGGTGTAAAATAAAGTAAAAATAAAAAGAAAACTGTACCATACCCCATTTGGGTTTCGAATTCCAAGTCAAAAGCGTAAGAACTACACCACCACCTAACACTTAAAAAAATGTAAATTTTTACATTATAAGAGGAGCTAAAATCATGTTTCCACCGTTGTATATTACATTATGAAATATATATTTGTAAAATATATAAATATTTAGCTATTAAAATGAAATATGATTTCACCAGATTTCTATTCCATTACAAACATATAAAAATCAAAAAATTTTTTTTTCAAATTTAAATCATTAATAACATTTTTACTTACTGATCGATTTTGTTCAAAAACAATAGGGTTCTTCCTCTAGCCAACACTAACTTACTGTCCAAATTTCAGTCCAATCGAATTTTTCTTTCTTGAGTTATCGTGCTTACAAGAAACGTGACGGACGGACAGACGGACGGACAGACGGACATTTTGAAAGTTGTTCAGAATTCGTTCACTAACATAATGGTATGAAAATTTTTTCTCTACGAGCGATATTTGCTGATTTAGAAATGTGCCGATCAAATACAATATACTCTTCGTTTTTGCGAAGAGTATAATAATGGAGAGACTAACTGAGATAAATGGATGCATTTGAAAAATAAGGGATTATATTTTAGTGCTCAAAAAAGATTTAATTTATTTATACAAGATTGTGATTATTAGAAAAACATGAAAAAATATTTAATTTTTACCTCGAAATTTTTCGAAGAGAGCAGTTAAAAAGGTACCATTAATTTTTATTTATTTTTGCTTTTGTAAATGAGATACTTAACACTGAATTTTCATGAACTAAAAGTTCCCAAAAAGTGTATTTTTGGGATCTTTTGGTAATATATTGGCTAACTTTTATCGCAAAAGATGTAACGGGTCCCAAATTAAAGATAATTTAATACGCTTTTAACTTTATATACAGTAGTTTTTCCGTAGGGGGGCATTATTTTTGGGTAAATGACGAAAATAGAACGTAAATTTTGGTAAATTTTTTGGAAAATGGATGTAGCAAGTCTCAAACCAAACAGACATTTTGCCCTCTCCTCCATTTGCTCCCTCCTCTAAAAGAATATTCTCGATCCTGAGGCACAAAGTAGCCACGCGAACATTGGAACTCGATATAATTTCGTTATTTCTTGAGATACGTAAAAAAAATTAATATTAACAGTTATGGAAAACTACATGTATTTTCCAAAAATCATGCCAGAAAAACAATTGAAAGCCACATTCCGGAAGTACGAACTTTATTTGGGTTTTTTGTAAAGGAACATCCTGTATAAATATACAAGAAATATGAAATTCAAAAATTGAAGTTGTGGACACATTACAAATATTTTCAAAAGATTATGTAAGAAAAGCAATTGAAAGCCGCATTCTGGAGATATGAACTTTATTTGTTTTTTTAAACCTAAAGAAAAACCCAAATAAAGTTCATATCTCTGGAATGCGACTATCAATTGTTTTTCATGATTTTTGGAAAATGCATGCAATTGTGTATAACTTTCATTTTTGAACTTTTTACGTATACTTTGTATATTTATACAGGATATTCTATAACAAAAAAAACAAGTAAAGTTCATATTTCCGAAATGCGGCTTTCAATTGTTTTTCTAATAAATTTTATTTTTCAATAGTTTTACGTAACTTCAAAAATAACGAAGTTAAAATGGGTTGTAATGTTCACGTGACGGTATGGTTCTCCATCTTACCCAGCGCTTGCCATGGGTTGTAGACATAAAACATGGCTTGCTATATTTTGAGCTAGTTGTTTGTTTAAGTGGAATTGATGTTTTGAATTTAATACTATTCCCAAATGTTTTCACTTATATTGCTATTTTTATTGCACTATATTAACGATGGGGAATTTCGACATTATTTTTTTAACGCCACATATTTTTTTAAGTGAAATGTACGTGTATGTAGAAATATCGGTGGAAAAGGTGATGTCTCTTGCCGACATATCCATCACCTTTGTGGAGGACGCATGTGACTGGCTGCTCTGTTTGTATCTTGTATAATAAATATTAATAATTTCTTCGATATTAAAAAACGGAATTCCCCGTCAAATTAAGTTAGTTATACATGTATTTCATTAAAAACGTAATAATTTTCTGTGATTGTAAAATCTTAATGACAAAAGTAAACAAACCATGGTTGAATCTGTAAGCGGAATACAATAATTTCTATTAAGCAATACAGGGTGAGTCAGTAGCGCATGGACGGTCAATATCTCCTCAACCGTTTAACATTTGAAAAAAGGGAGATCAAGAGTGGCATATTCTAAAATTCTAGTAAAATCTACAGGGTATTTCACAGAGTGATGACAAGCCAACACTAGATTTTTTTTAACAGAATACCCAACATTTATATATTTGTATTTGACTCTTAGTTTTTTATCCAGGCAAATATTACTTCTGAACTTGCACTGCGGTGTTGCCACGTTATTCTATTTTTTCCGAAAAAAAAAGAAGAAATACGTTTACAGTTGTCAAAGGTAAAATTTAATAAAAAACGTATTTTCATAGATTTGAGAGACATTTGATTTTGAATGTTAGTCAAAGCTATGCAACCTCAGAGCTGAATCTAATTCTACAGGGTGTTCTCCATGACGATTCAAACTTTTACATTTTTAAACTGTCATAACTTATTTTTTCAGATGGAACGCTCTATATATTTTTATCAATCACCATGCTAATACCCCTTAGTGACTATTTTTTTCGACTGTTTTTCATTTGAAACTATCGAAAAAGAGTAGTCACTGTGAGATTTATGTAGATAATTGACTGCCAGAATATTTTAAATAAGAATATACAGGGTGTTCCCTTTGGAAAAATTGAGTTATGATAATTTAAATATGTAAAAATTTGAATCGTAATGGAGAACACCCTGTAGAATTGGGTTCAACTCTGGAAATTAATACACAGTCGTCACTATCATTCAAATCTATGAAAATATATTTTTTAAAGATTTATTCTTGACAGCTGCCAACGTATTTTTTTTCCGGAAAAGTGGAGTAACGTGGCAACGATGCAAAAATAATATACACCTAGATAGAGGATTAGAGTCAAATACAAATATATATAAAAAAATGTTGAGTGTTCCATATATTAGCTTGCCAACGCTTTGTGTAGATTTACAAATAGTTTTAGAATATGCCACTCTTGATGTCACATAATTTCTTAAGGAAACTTTTTCCAAATTTCAAACAGTTGAGGAGATATTCACCGTCTACATGCTACTGACTCACCCTGTATTTAATTTAAAATGTGCGTAGGGTAAATGATGTCACAAGTGTTTACGCTTCAATAATTTGTTTCTGTATTTGGTAAATAATTTTTCAGATATTCAGATTTGAAAAAAAAAAACCGGTAGATTATTTCGAAGGCACAGCGTTTTCGAAAGGAATGTCAAAGTCAGGATTTCGGGCCATCCACATGATAATGACCTTGTATTTTCCATAGCAAAGCGCTTCGAAAAATTTAATAAATAATTATTAAACACCAACAGAGTGACAAACAGCTTTTTTCTTAATTTTTCTTAACATTATTGAATATTATAATCTTAATACTAGTTTTGATATTCTGATTTCTAAAAAATTGCATTTAACTGTGAATTTTCGAATCGCACCTTTGTTTCGACTTGTCATCATTTTGTGGCATTCTCGAAATCCTAAAACTTATTTTTTATATTTTTCATGTTTTTAAGAATTTAGAAGATCCGAAACTTTTGGAAGTTTCTGTATGTTATCACGGTATGTTCTTTATATTCACAATCGTTTTCGTCAATTAGAAATGACAATTCAAGCATCGAATTATCGGTCTAGCAACACCAACTCAAGTAGAGAAGTAATTGGTCTATGAATGAAACTATCACGGTCCATGATATGAGGTAAAAGTACATAGATCATTTTGTACGTCAGGAATCTTTCCCTAAAAATTATATTATGGTTATCGCTATAGAATTGTAGAAGTTGAACTTTTAAATCGTCGTTTTTCTAATTTTTTGTTGCTTCAACTCATTTATAATGGCCAATGAAATATTTTTTCCAACTCATACTTAGCAAATTTTTCAAAAAATACATTCATTTTGATTAAACAAAGAATATAAATAATTTCTTTTTACGGGATTCAGTTATTTTAGTTCTTAAATAATCAGTTGATAACTATCTGAATATGAGTTAAAATGTGGAAAAGAGGTGATTTTGAAGTCTAACTGAACTGGTAGCCGCACTACCTACCTCTGTATATTTTATCCCGGCGTCAGTTGACAACACATTATATTTTACATTGGAAACAAAATTTATGAAGAGATTTGAAAAATTATTTTTTGGACAAAAAATAACAAGAAATTGGAGTTCCGTGGAAAGTCGTACTTTAACATTCTTTTTGTTTAGTTTACTAGCTTACAGCTCTTTCTTCCTTTTAAACTACTTTTATCGTAGAATGAAATAAAATTGAACGCTTCATGACTTTGTGATCGTTTGCATTTTATTCAAAAGAAAATTTTGAATTTCCAAGCGAGTTAAAATTCTGAGCACGCAAATGAAGGTTTTAATGAATTATTTCCTTATACTACACACCCTATGGTGACGATGCGATGCGATACTGGACTCCTTCCCGATATCTTGGACCACTTTGAAGTCATTTAACCTCAAAATACCTCCAAGTATCTCTTGAAAACGGTCTTTAGAGACTGTGCCTCTTGGCAGTATTATTAACTAGTGAGCGTGAGCACGGACATAACTTTCGTTCAGAGTTTCATTCATTAGCTAAATGCTGATTTTACCCTAAAATAATCTGACGTCCTTTGGGGCAGATGTTTTTTGGCCTACAACTTAATTTATAAATATCATACATACTAATCGTAAACAGAGAATATATTGTCGATTTGTTGTTTTAAAGAACCAACTGACAGAAACAAATATTTATATTGAAAAGAAGTAACTGATTGGGAGTGTACAATGTGGTTTTATGTTCTTGGATGTTCATTTGCTATTTAACACGTTAACAGCGGCGGTGAAATATAAAACAGGTGCAGAACCTGTATCTACGAGGACAGTAACAATCTTACTTGAGCAGTTGAAAGGAGTGAGTGTTAGGTCAATTGAAATTGAAAAATTGAATTTATATCTTCAAACATATAAAAATGTACCTATTAATTTGCTGCTAAACAATTTTTTCATGCTGAATAAACTGCCTAGGGTCATAACCTCAGCATTCATTACAGGTGCGTTCCATTTTTTTGCGGAAGTGTGGGAGAGAAGTGATATTTTGCCACCATTTTTCTTATGTTTTTGACCCTTTTGACAGTGATGTTTAATTTTCATTGTATTTTTTTAGAAAAGTAATCTTCGTTTTTCGATATAATGTATCGTTTTAAAAATGATCCATTTCATTTAATGTTAAACTAGGCGGCAATAATGTAATTTACTCTATCTTAGTCAGTTATTAAATGACCTGTCGAATTTACATTTAATATTTTTTATTAATAGCGTTTAAGCTCTACACAAAGTAAAAAGTTTATTTGAAACTCCGACCAACTTTTAACAGTAATAGAAAATTTCAGAACGGATTATTTTAAAAACGGTACAGTCTGATATAAACTAGAAAAACGCATTTATTTTATGTGGTAGAAAACATAGAGGGGCAAAATACGGACCCACACGCAGAATGGGAAGCATCTGAAATGCGAGTCTGTCCATGTCAGTTCATTCAGCATGAAAAAAATATATAATGGTATAATGTATACAATTTCATTGCTATGTTTCAATATTATCACGTAAGATATGAGATAAAAGTACATTAATAAACAAAAATGGAGCCAGCTTCTCATTTAATAATTCAAATGCAACCAAAGTAGTTTATGTCGAGGTATTACGTTACTCCTCCGATGTCTAATATCATTTGCAAGTAATACAAAAACAAGGGGATATTCAATTTTATGCTATTTTGTTAGCGCTCCTTATGTTGTTTATTAAGCCTCCTTTTCCATATATTGCCAAAATGTATCGTTTTCGACGAGTTTCATATATTAATTTTTCTACGACTGCGTATACAACTAAGGCTTTACGACTGTATATATGACTTCGACGACTGTATATATTACTACGACTTTAACGTAAAAATTTAGTCCGTGTACAAGGTAATCCGTATATGGCAAACACAGGATAGCCTAGTCTTATTAAGATAAATGACTCTTTAAAAAATTAGTATTATGCCACTTTTGTCATAAATTTTGAATAGTATAAGAAAAACGTAATAAAACTTTAAATATACCAGAGGTTTTGTCAAGATTTTAACACCTTGAATTATGTTATGACTGAAATCAATGATATTACGTCTATATTCTGACTATTCAACAAACATAACATTCATGTGCATATCACGCAGCTGGCAGCTTCCTTATAAAATCAAATATCCCCACGTACGGCAAAAGTTTGATTTACACCAGACCATAGTGGACTTGTAGGTGCTTAATTGCTCTTGTGCCTGCTTGCGTAGAATTTCAATGCGGATATCAAAATACCAATCCCAAGATTGACAGAATTTACGATCTCGAGATCGGGATTAATTTGGGATCGGAATTAGCTAAAACGTAAATACAATTTTTAAGAAAATTTTGGCACTTCATGAATTTTAATTTTAATTTATTACGGGAATAGAAATAAAACGCATAGCATATATTTTGCAATAAGACGAGTGGTGGATGCCATAAAGCGAGAAGCAAGTAAGGGAATTCATCATCCCCAGTCGCGAGAGGCAATTTGCGTATATTTTTTTAATTATATTAAATTGTTTATTTATAAGGAAAAATAGATTATGCCAAATATCAGCCCTTAAATAGCAATATTTAACTTGTAACAAATAATTAAAGTTGTAATCGCCAGCTATTAATTTCAATTGAGGTAATAGGCTGTTGTGACGTCGCGGTCGCATTATGTGCTGAACGGAGAACAGCGAAAGAATATGAAATACGTTCTCGTAGTCTGAAGGTATCTACGGCTGTGCCGCCATATGTCAGCGCACTGTTTCATGTCACAGTCAATGGCGGCGAAAATAGTTTAAATTATTGCAGAATTATTGCAAATACTTATTTTCTTTGACACAATAGCACATATTAAAAAATATTTTCCATGTATAAATAACACAATTTTAATAGTGAACATCTTGAAAATTAATAAAAATATTTGCATAGTGTTGTTTATTTTGAAAAAAAAAAAATGACAGAAGGATTAGGCTGCAAAAATATTCGGAGGTTTCTGGTTGAACTGAAGGTCGAAACAACATGTATCCTATACCTACCTAACATATGATTCATCTATAATACTTAGGATATTCAAATTTTGTAAAAGGAATTTCTGATCGCTTCTATATTTGCAGGCCAATCACTATTTGCCTGTTGGATTAGAAATCTACGACACAAACAGCATGATACTAGTTTTCATAATATTCATTTATCTAAATATTACAACAAAGTTATCCTGTGAATCACCCCTGTTTATGAAATTAAGTAAAATAATTCGGTTTTATTTAAATACTTGTTACACAATTACGATTACGATTTTGGTTAGGACCGCTACGTGGATTTATTACCTTGTACAATTAACTTAAGTATTGATATTAGTTTTTATTTAAGTAAATGTAACAACAATTCGAACTCTACTACTACAATTAATTGAAGTAGTAGGATTTTCTTAGGACTATTACTTGTACCCTGTAAAATTGTTTTTTTATTTTAAGTATTAGTAATTAAATAATTAGTTTTTAAGTAAATATTGCAAAAATTCGAACCCTACTACTACCACCGCTACTACCACTACTACTAGTACTAGTTTGTTAACAGGTCTCAAAAAAGGAAATTTCACCTATATGTATCTGTTTTTCTACCTTTCTCCACGCATAACTTGAGCATTGTTGACACAGTTTTTGTAAATATTTCCATAAATGATTTATAATTACCGATGCGTGACTCTTTTCTCCGAATCCGTCCGGTCATTTCCATATTGCCGACCAGCTGATGCAGTTCTAGGAACCGTCCATTTGCAAATGTTCTCGTGTCTATTATCATTTCCCAAAATATGTTCGGTCCTTTGCAATAAATTGCACCGGCAGAGCTGTTTCTGGCACCACTCTGCAAAGATTTTCAGTCCAAGTTGCCTTCAGCCTATTTTGCGCAAGTGCTCCTTCAATAAACTTTTAGGTGCATAGTTCAGTTGCAAATGCTTTACCGTGTCTATCTCCCGTTTCCTACAGTGCACTTTGGTACTACAAGTGTTGATTCCAAGACAAGAGATGTTTTTCCCGATTCACTTTGCAATTTCCAAGTACCCATCACTCAGATGATTTTATCTGTATTTCATTCTACTAGAGCCTTCAGTTCTTCTTGAAGTCATTTTGTAGCAGGTTAGGGGCTTAAGTGCTTCCCCACTGCCTGACATGATGTCTGTCTATCAATCTTGGATTCGTTTGTGTACTTTCGTGAATACATTCGTGTGTACCTTGATTTCATAGCTCTAGATCTGTTATAATCACCTCAAAAGGTACTACTATTAACTTCTTCATCAGAAGTTTTGTATGTCTCTACTTTGTAAATGAGACAAGGATTGAATAATATCGCCGCCTACGAACAAAGTGGCGACGTCTTTCTTGCGTGCCACTTTTTGTTCACCTGAAGATGTTGTTTTCGGATTATTCTCTGCAATGGCCTAATTTTAGCTTTCGTTTTATAAAATAGTATATAGATTAGTATAGTAGAATAGCCTAATTTTTATTATGGTCGTAGAAAAATAAACGCACATGACAAAATGAAGATTTTAAGCCATATGTACATGGGAATATTTACCGCTGTTAACGTGTTAAAATTATATACCTATATATTTTTGCAGTCATAATTAGAGAACTATTATCGTCGTTCCAGCAAAAGACAAAACGATTTCCTGGTTATTTTATATGCGCATTTCTGAAGTTAAAAGTTGTCGGTCACTTTTTGGCTTTCCTATATTAGAATTTTCCTTTAAGACTTCACTAAAACCGTTAAACTTCGATTTCAAGAACTTCCAATGCCAATTTTTGAACTGTATCTTTTACCACATTGATCACCAATAAATAACATTATTTAAGACACATTCATATTGAAATACCCATGACAAGCGAGAAGATTCTCAATCAATCCATGAATTTTTCAAACCAGTGAAGTTAATTTAATTTGAATCAATGATTCAGAATCCCTTATTTTCTATGCTGGAATACAAACATCATTGAACGTTTAAAATTGTTTCTGCCTTCTACTGCACTACTAGTTTCATAACTGTCGGGACATTTTAATGTTGGTGCCGTCAAACCTTGGTTTTATGTCCCCAAAACGGCGAGTCTTCTGGGATAATGTTGTCTTGAGTTGATTGACTTGCGCACTATTTCCGAATTTATCTCAACGAAGATCAACTCGCAACAAATATATTTTAAATGCTCACGCGGCGTTTTGCAGGATATAAAACTAAAGTTCGATAACGTCCAGTCATTTTTGGATAGCGGAGTGGACAATAAAAGAAAGTAAGACAAGACATATCTTTTTATTTGCTGCCACTTACAAGAGAAAACTTTAATTGGTTTGTACCACGCCCTTAATTTATCAACCACTAACTGATGCTTATGAGTTGAAATAAATAATATAACAATAATAATAATAATAATAAATTGTTTATTTACATACATTACATAAGCTACTACACAATACATAATAACTTTATACATTATAACATACATTAAAGGTTCATGTATGACAAAGTCGTAAGGCAAATAAACAAAAGAAAATACAACAAAAGTGAAACTTGCAAGTAACAATAACTTCTTAGTTCATTAGCACTCTAAACATTATATTATTTCAACATACCTAATCAATAACAAATAAGGAGATATTTCCTGTCTTACTCATATTTTATTGTCCAATTTGCCATCCTAAAACGACTGAACTTTAGCACAAACATCAAAGCATTACGACTATAATCTGTTGCTTCGCATAGCGATTTCTTTACTGTACTTTACCTAAATTATTTGACTGAAGAGTTTGACAAATATTTTGTAGAGTGTAGCATTCAGCTGATGCTGAATGCTTCACGTACATAGCTTGTTTTGTCAATCATCTATCCTTGAGCGATATCAGTGACAGTCTCTGAAATTAGGTTAGCCTAGTAATGGAGCTTGGAACCCATATTTTATGGCAAGACAAGGGTGAGAAAGTGGCATGACAAATATGCAATTGAAATAAAATGGGTTGGCCAGTTTTTCGTGAAAATAATTATAAAATATTTGCAAAACTTCTTGTTTCAGAATCGGTAAAGAAATTGACTGCCACATTCGAATTTAATTAAATATAGGGACTAGTTTAACAAAGTAAAACAGTGTATTATTTCAATTTTTATTTGTCGACCAATTTTCCTTCTGATTAAAAAAATAGTTCCTTATTTATAGTCTTGGTAGTAGTCGACGCCGTAAAACATGGCTTGAGACTCATTCTCCAATATTACGAAATGGTAAATCTAAATTTCACGGGTTGTCCGGGTTGTCACTGCGCTTTTCAGTTTTCATTCCTATTTTTGCTTCATATTTAGTATGGAAGAGGCTGGAATTTGCTTGAATTCTGAAATATTTCTCTAATTATTTACTATTGAATATTAATAATATTATACTGGGGTCATTATTTTTAATATTTGTTCTGTTCTTTCAGCATTCTTTCAAAATTTTATAAAATCTCAAAATCTAAAATGACGAATTAGATAAAATTAAACAGTAAGCAAACGAAGATATTCATTATTGTATTAACGTGTATTAAATTTATTTTTTGTGTATTTCAGTAGGTGATAGTAATAAAAGATATTAGTCTCAAGTTGTTATTGTTCATCAAAATGATAACAATAAGCAACTTTTTACTAACATCTTGTAATTATTGTACTAGAGTATACTGAGTATATTTCTGTTAAAAAAAATATAGAAGTACTTTCTGCGTGCTCTAAAGCAATTTTTGCAAGATGCATTTGGGATTTTTCAATCGTCGGTTAACTATAACTTTTAAATTTTCTGCATCTCAACTTGTACATACATACATTTCCGTGTGATGTATGTATCTAAATTAACTATGGCAATGGGAAATTTGGTAATAATAGTTTATAGTTAACTGTCGATTTAGAAATTAGACCTATCATATACACCGTAAATTTAAAATTGTATTTTACTGGTTTGATTTTTTAGTTATTTAATTCTCATGTCTGCTCTAATTTGGAATAATGTATAAAAGATCTTAATTTGACAAATAAATGACAACCAACTGAAATTTTAAAAAATTGTTTTATTTCGGCATTTTAGGAGGAACCCTCCTAAAATTTTAGAATTACACCTGTGTCCAAAATTCCATCATACCTATACGAGTTCTCACATGTGGTAAATGTAAGGGAAACAATTTCCACATTGAAGTTAGATATAAGTTGGTTGTGGCATTTTCTTAATTTCTGTTTCTTATTGGGATGCTCTGAAACATGTATTTTCTTCTAAACAATGTCGTGAAATCTATCAAATGATACAATTAACCAGTATTTTACTGGAAAATAACCTCTGCGCCTGTGACCTTTATCAGTTAGAGGGTGGTTTTTGACAAATAATGAATAAGAACAAAAATATAAAAATGACGTATTTTGCTGTAAACAGTAAGTATCTGTGGATACTGAATATAACAAATATATTCTTAAAGCTGTGTATTTAATATACACAGCACACAAATATTTATAATACGCTTTGAGAAAGGAAACAGATTCGTTTTCCGAAACGTCAGCAAAATACGTCATTTTTATATTTTTGTTCTTATTAATTATTTGTCAAAATTATTATTATCAATTAATATAAATTATTATTATTATTATTATATTATTATCAAAATTATTATTTTTAAAAGTTTATTCTGACAAAAGGTCGGGTTTTTGGCGCATTATCGAAAGATCCACCACAGACAGCAATGCAGTATCTCAATATAGACTCTGATAAAGCGTTATAAAAAATTAATATAAGGTCTTTATTTAGTATATCCCGAAGCTGGTAAAATTTATAGAACATATGTCGAATTTTGCTTGCAGTTTGGTTAGCCTGACCATTCCATCTAAGGTGTTGATCAACGATGACACCTAGATATTTCATTTTATCAACTTTTTCCACATATAGGCAACTACAGAGTGTTTTAGTTCATCGAGGTCGGTAGCTCAGTGTGTTAGCACTTCCTACCTTTTTGATATAAACATAAAAATGTTCACAAAAAATCCAGTTTTAAATATTGACTCCTATCTTAAGTAGTTTTTTGTTGATTTATTTTTCCTGCATAAACCAAGAACATCCATACCTCCTTTATAATCTGCGACCCTATTAATTACTTTCAGTTACACACATAATTTAAATAAATACATTTAAGCCTGTAGGAAAAAATGCCAAAAATCTCATGCTTAAGGGATGTCTGAAGTCTGTTGGGCTCCCACCGGTAGGCAAAAGCGCACCACGCTTTCGCGCGTCTGTTACGCTTTTGTTCTTGATAATCTATTATACACAATAAATGATATTAATGAAATAAATATCCTTACATTGTACACTCTTAAAAAAATCAATAAAATTCTTAAATGGTAATGCCATCTAGTTTGCACTCTAAGCTACCTAGCGAAGTGGGTTCGAGCCTCACACAGCGAAAACATATTTATTAGTGAATTTCCGACAAGAAGTGGTTCGGATTCCACTATAAACTGTAGGGCCCCGTCTCCTTCACACAGACAAAGCTAGATCTCCTACACATAAGAGAGTCATTGCGGTGACATAAAATACATTTCAAAAAAAATTTCTTGTGCATTTTGTTTCATGTATGGATAGGTTTTTTAGTTGAGGTTGATCTATACTAGAGACGTAGAATATCAAATATTTAGTTTTAGAAATATTTAAACTTCAAAGGCTTGAATTTAACGAATTTTGGACTGATTTAAGGCCTATTTCTGCTTTTTATATACATCGTTCCAGTTTTGACCATGGAAAATTACAGCAGTGTCATCTGCATAAGATATCACAATATCATTCTTATTACTAGTAGCAAGTTCATTAATATATATGAGAAACAGGGCAGGTCCCAGAACAGTTCCTTAGGGAACGCCAGTTGAAATTACTTGTGGCTCGCTACTACTCTGGTTTATTTTAACTCTGTGTGTTCGATTGGATAAATGATTTTTAAACAATTTATGCGTATCTCTCCTAACTCCAATATTCTCTAATCTAGATAACAAAATTTTGTGAGAAACGGCGTCAAGCGCTTTAACAAGGTATGAAAATATCGCAAGACATTTATAATTTTTATTATCATTAATTTATTACTTCATTGATTAATTGGAATACTGCATCGTCTGTACTTTTTTGTGATCTAAAGCCAAATTGTTTGTCATAACAAAATATTTTCTTTTTCTAAAAACGTTACCAATTTTTGTTTAAGATATTTTTTAAATATTTTTGCAAAATTATTAATAAGGTATATGGGTCTGTAGCTTGTTATTTTTTGTGGATCATTGGCTTTAAATATTTCATTTTTATTTGTGAATGAGAAGATATCATCTTTAGCAACGCTGTGTAATGACTATGGTTTGTTCCAAAATCAGACTGCGTTAGAGGTGGAATATTAGTTCTTGGTACTGGTATAATATTTACTATTTTCCATAAATATTATACCACAATTCACAATATTGGTTAAATAGGATACAAATATGTTATTGGTTTATATCTATACTAGACAATAAAGTGAAATTTGTCATATTTATCAGTAAATTTATTAATAACAATAATAATAATAAATCTTTTTTAAGTTCTTAAGATTAAGTTAATAATGCTGATATTTGATTTCTAAAAGCCCGAAAACGTCAAATCAGTTGTTAAAGATGTTATTATAAGTTAAAATACCACTTTTTTAAATTAGATATCTCAGATGAAGTTACATAATTTGCAATACGAAATGACTGGAAATAAAATACGGTAAATGACGTATGCATGAAATAGAAACATAAGGACTTCAAGAAGTTTACTTTCAAGATAAGTAATTTAGAACATGAGCAATGCTGTGAATATGTTTCTTAGAAAGTCATCAACATCGTTTAAAATCACTTCTCGGATTATTTTCTCTGAATATATTTTAAAAGAAATTTTAGCAAATGTAGGAAGTTCAATTTCGTACCTTTTTCATTTTTCTAAGAGTTTCCAGAGAAGCGTGTAAAAAATAATCACAAATATTAAATTTTTTGCGTCCAAAAAGAAGAAAAGGTTTATGCAATTTTTCACATAAATTGATAGTTTTTAAGTTATAACGACTTTAAAATTGCAATTTTAGCTTAAAAAAAAAGGTATTTCCAAACGGCTTTCGTCAAGTATCTCGAAAAATATTACTTTATCGAAAAAATGTTACAGACCATTTACAGAAAGTAAAACTGGGAATTAATTATATTTTTTGTTTATTGATGTAGGATTAATAATTTCGGAGATACTTAAGTTTACATTTGGCATCCAAGTGTTCATAAGGTAATTATTTAGAGTGAGAGTTAAATATCTCAGAAACTGGGACACCTACGTTAAGGATGCTAATGGGTATAATAATAGGTTATTAATTAAGCTTTCAACTGTTTTTTTATTGGTTTCTGTAGCATAAAAAACAAAGAAGTTATGACCGAAGCAATGTGCGTCTACACATTTTTTTAATAACAGCGTCGCCATTTTGTTACTGTAATTAGCCAGTAATTAAAAAAAACGAATTTCAAACACTGTTTCTCATTAATATATAGCATGACGTAGATGCTCAAATTTTTTGGTTTGTATACAGCACTAAAAACTATAAAGGTATTTTCGATAAAACGTAATTTTTTTTCCTTTTCCAAATATTTCAGTAAATATTAGTTTTATTGAAAAATGGGTAGAGACCAAAAATAAAGCTCATAAACTGATAATGAATTTCGCTTGTTATTTATTTACATAGATTTAATAGTTTCGGAGATATGAAAGTTTACAAATGGCGTCCGAACGTTTATAAGACGAAAAATGCAGTTTAAATGTTAAATATCTCAGAAATTGTGACACCTACGTCACGCATGCTAAGAAATGAAATTAAAGACAATTAATTGCGCTTTCAAATCATTTTTTACTCGTTACTGTAGCATAAGAAATAAAGAAGTTATGACGGAAAAATGTGCGTATTTATATTTTTTTATATAAAAAGGTCGCCATTTTGTTACTCTAATTAGCCAATAATTTAAAAAAATTATCTCAAATACAGTTTTTCGTTAAGATGTAGCATTACCTAGATGCTCAAACTTTCTTGCTCATTTAGAGCACTTGCTTAAGGAAAAAATGCATTTTAAACTTTAAAGGTAATTTCGAAACACTTGGATACCAAATATAAACTTAAATATCTCCGAAATTATTAATTCTACATCAATAAACAAAAAATATAATTAATTCCCAGTTTGTACTTTCTGTAATTGGTCTGTAACATTTTTTCGATAAAGTAATACTCTTCGAGATACTTGACGAAAACCGTATAGAAATACCTTTTTTTAACCTCCACAATAAAATTGTGGGAGGTTACTACAATTAGTCCAAAATCGAAAATTGAGATAACATCAAATCTTTACGTTTTGAGGTCCCAGGAACCCAAAAAAGTTGTTTTTGCAAAATGTCTGTGTGTGTGTATGTGTGTGTGTGTGTGTATGTATGTTAGCACGATAGCGGCGAAGCTACTAAACGGATTTGGATGAAACTTTGCATGAGGGTTTCTTTAGTGCTCCAGAAGATCTGAAAAGGTTTTGGTTGAGATCGGATTACGTTTAGTGCCGTTTTGGCACAACAAGTTGTTTATTTTATGATTACTTACAATTTGTAATTGAACCATTGAAAAGCAGTAAAAATTCCGATTTCAACGATATATCACACTTGCACTTTTTCGATTTGGTTTCCGTGAAAAAAATTAAAAAACAAAAATTTCACTTGTCTTGTCCTCAAAGCAGTGCAATGTACAGGATGATATTCTAATAATGGCAGAGGTGTTCAGTGATTTCGGCTGATAACTCGGGAACGGTTAAAGATATCGAACTGAAATTTGAAACGTAAGTATAAATATTGTAGACGGACGGATTACGAGTGAATTAATAATACACCTACATCACATGACGTCACAAATAAGAAAAATTCTTAGAAACTGGTGCAGATATCGACTTAACTATTGGAAACATCCAATTAAAGTTTGAAACGTAGATGGAAATATTGTAGATGGATGGAATACGAGTGAATTAAAAATACACCTACGTTCTGATGACGTCGTAAAAGCATAAAATTCTTATAACAGGCGAACTGATGATGATATTAAAAAGAAAATCTACAAGTCACGAAATTTTTTTTTTAATTTCCAAGAAATATCAAATTTTCGGAGAAATGTCACTTTTCAGAAAAATGTCAGATTTTTAAAAAATGTCAAATTTTCAAGAAAACGTCAAATTTTCAGAGAAATGTCACTTATCGGAAAAATGTCAAATTTTCGAAAAAATGTTAAATTTTCAGGGAAATGTCACTTTTCAGAAAAATGCCAAATGTTTGAAAATTGTCAAATTTTCGGAGTAATGTCACTTCAGAAAAATGTCAAATTTTCGAAAAAATGTCAAAGTTTCAGAGAAATGTCACTTCGAAAAATGTCAAATTTTCGGAAAAATATCACTTTTCAGAAAAATGTCAAATTTTATTAAAAGGACTCAAAGGAAAATTCCCAAAAAATACTACGGGTCCATTTGTGGTATAAGTTCTCTGCTAGTGTGTTAAAGCGTGCAGACTGTATGCTGAGTATTTTAAACGTGTCCGGTGCATCTAGAGATTACAAGTTTTTTCGACGTTTATAAAGCCCATGGATGGTGTGAGAGGCCATCCTGAACCGCTTACAAGCCCTAAAAGTGTAAGCAACGCCACCGGAACGTTTTCGGTGAGTTTTTTCCAATAAAACTTTAAAAGTGACAGTGACATTATATTTTAAAAACTATTTCCGCTACTTCCGGCATCCCGCTGGAAATTCTTCCGGCGACATAACCTAAAAATAGTACTACATAACCTAAAAACAATTTAAGACATTGATACCAACCTAAACATTTTTCAAAAACCAAATTCCCCAGAGAAACATTGGAACCAAAAATTTGACAGCTCACTTCCCCGACCGATTTAGTGAAAAATTGGTCGAGGCCAAAAGATAAAACAAAATATACCAACTCAAACTTAAACGATCCACCATGAACACTACCCTGGCTACATCTGGCAGGGAAGCTGTCCACCAAGAGTTATACGGTTTTTTCCAAAGATGGCCATCCCTGCCATCCATCCCATTACCAACGAACAGGTTTTTTCGTTTAGTTGTTTCCCGTATCAATAATCAAAATTATTAAGTGCTCTTGCCTACGAACGTTTTTATAGAATTGTGTTTATTTTTATATTAATTTTAGGTCCATGTGGACATATTATAATTTTAACCTAGTTTTTAAGCCTGCCTACAGAAGACAGGAGCTACTTTTCTATTTTTCTCCAAGCTAAACCGGACCTACCCCGTCCAGCTTCACACTCGCCACGGCGGTGTTCACCGTGGTTGTCTGGCTGGCCCCGGGCTAGGATCCGATGAAGCGTATATTTGTATTAAAAACATTGAATAAAATATTAATGTTGTGCAGACTATAAATTTAACACTCAAGTTCTTAGGTCCAAATCCCACCGAACGCAAGACTTTTTTTCTGATTTAATACGAAAAAAATATTTCAACTTAATAAATATAATTAAAGGAGATCGTTCATATTGTTTAGTGCTCTTTTCGGCTTCAAAGATTCACCGGGTGGGGAGGTTCCAGCCGCTTCCAGTAGCTGCCGATTTTTTTTAAGCTAAAATCGCAATTTTGAAGTCGTTATAACTTAAAAACTATCAATTTATGTGAAAAATTGCATAGAACCATTTCTTCTTAAAATTTGATTCTATTTCATCTCCAATAAATATATATGTTTTTTAAGTGCCACCCCCTATAAATTAGCAAGCCCCCGCACAATATGGAAACTTTCTGTGAAGCATTTACTATTATACTGCCAAAAATGAACGAAATCCGTTCAATATGACATTATTCCGAAGTTAAAACCTTTAGTTACTGTACTATTAATGCCTTTCATCGTTTTGAGCAGATTCGAAACAAAATATCTACTTCGGCGGTCTAGAGTTTGTACCTGCATAAAAAATTGCTATATTCTCACTTAAATTTTGTCATATTTCAAAACTTGTTGGTGTTAAAGTGAAGAATATTTTTTATAGGATTTCAATTTAGTGTATGTGAAATCAGAAAAGAGAATCTATCTAAGAAAATATTAATTTCAAATCTTTGCATTCTTTTGATCACCTATTTCTGGTTTTGCTAGAAATGAGCAAAATCTAAAATGAATTTATTTACCAGATAACTAACCATTGAATGAATAATGAAAATCTATGGTATTGTTTAAAAGCTCCCGAAACATGTTAACACTTTTTATTTTGATATATTTTTCATATCTGTGGTACTCGAAAGGTAATTGCGAATTATTTTACTGGCTCTCACCCAACTATTTGGAGTGCTGAGTTGAAAACGTTGGGAGCATCGAATATTCCTTGTAGTTTCCTATATTTAAAAAAGAAAGTTTGTTGTAGCTCAAATCGGTAAGAAGTTATGGCTATGAAAATATACTGGTATTAGCAAAGTGTAGTAGGTTGATATCATAATTCAGTTCCCATCATCAGATTTATTTAAAGATGCTATTTGTACTTTCCACTTGTAAAGGTCTCGAGAAAATTCTATTGCGCTTTTGGAAGTTCCGGATAAATACAAGTGGCCGTGGCTCTTATATGTAGACTATTATAAAATAACTTGAGAAATAGTAGGTGTGAATAAATAGCATGCATCTATTTATTTTTTAAAATTTATTAACTATGTACTTTTAGCTCCTAGTTTCTAACACAGATTGTCTACATGACTACAGAATCCAGGTGTTCAGTCTAGAATAGTTTTTGGAAATTTTGTCCTTTTACTAGTTTCTATACAGCTTAAAACAGGAACTGATTTAGATAAAGAAGTATAAAAATTTAAAAATAGACAAAAATTATCTTGCTGGTGTTAACCACAAGTGAATTTTTCTGACACCAGTCCTCAAGATGATTAATTGTTTTAACTGCCTTTAGATTCGAATTTCTGCATAAGTTTGTCATTTATGACTACCAAAGTGACATTCTGTTACACAGAATAAGGCAGAATCTGCATTCTTTAACATTTTTGCATTTTAACAATTAATAAAAACCATTTGAATGATTTGACAGTACATAGAGGTAAAATAAAAAAGGAAAATTTCGGAACAATTTCATACGTAATCATAATTTTTCTTTATGGATTATTATTATAATAAAACGTATCGTCTTCTGTTCCTATATGATCGGGATATTTGCTCTTATCTTTAAGGGGTGAAAACCTAAAGAATATTGAATATTTGAAAAAGTGTTACTAAATTATTTTTGAAACATAGGATAGTTATGTTTTTGGGATCGCTGATTTCGAATCTGAAATTAAAATTACAAAGTTTAAAATGGAGGCCCTAACATGGCGGATGAAATATTTTTTCTAAAATAAGTGTTTTATAGGGACAAAATAAATTGAGCATCTAGGTGATGCTATATGTATATTAACGAAAAACAGCATTTTCGAAAGAAAAATTAATTACTGAGCAATTAAAATAACAAAATGGCGACATTTTGTTAAAAAAAATTGTGAAAACGCACATTGAATCGGCCATAACTTCTTTATTTTTGTGATGTAGAAACAAACAAAAAATCTATTTAAAGATTGATTAGTTGATTGATTGATTGATCTTCAATCTTTAAGGTATTGAATTTTGTTCCTTGGAGTTTTTTTATGGAAGTTTCACAGTTTCTCAGGTATTCAACATTTTAAACTAAATCCTCATCCTAAAACTGGTCGGATGACATCTATAAAATTAGATATCTCCAAAACTATCAACCCTACACAAATATATAAAAAGAACAAATTCATTCTCAGTTTATAAGCTTCATTTTTGATGTCCACTATATTTTCTCTAAAATTAATATTTATTGAGATATTTGCAGAGAAACAAAAATGTTACATTTTTTTCTAAAATTCCTTTACAGTTTAAAATGCATTTTTCTTCTAAAGCAAGCACTGTAAGCGGCCGAAAAAGTCTAAATCGTACTATATATTAACGAAAAACAGTATATAGGAATATATTTTTTAATTACTGACTACTTACATTAACAAAATGGCGACGTTTTTATAAAAAACAATTGAAAAAGTACATTGTTTCTATCACAACTTCTTTATTTTTTATGCTATAGAAATGGAAAAAAGATGTTTGAAAACCTAATTAATAGTCTTTCATTTTGATTCTTACCGCTTTTGACTTAAATGCCATAGTTTCTGAGATAATTAACATTTAAACAAAATACTTCTTATAGACGTTCTTACGCCACCTTTATACTTCCAGATCTCCGAAACCATTAACACTACAGAAATTAGGAAAAAACAAAATTCATCCCCAATTTGTAATACCCTTTTTTTAAGCTAAAATCCCAATTTTCAAGTATAACTTTTAATCTACTTTAATAATGGGATGGGGGGTTAAAAATATTTTGGTTCTTGTACACACACTAATTCATAATTTTATTTTTTTACCTTGAATTTTTATAGTATGTATAGAACTTGTTCTTCTTAAAATTGTCTTTTCTTTCAGCTCCAATGGTTTTAATTTTTTCTTAGTTGCCACCTTGGGGTGGCATCTGGCACTGTTAATATCTACGGGAATCTACCCAAAGAAGTTATTAATACTTCAAAATTTATCTCATGCGCGAGCCACATTCCCCAGTTTTAATAAATCCATCCCCCGCCGATATGTTCCTAAAACACTCGGCTGTATCCACCCCTGCATAAATCATCAATGGCAAATTTGAAGAGTTAATAACCGCAAGAATCTCGATAAGTGTTTGTTTAAGCGAAGTGCCTTTCACGTGAGCACAATAGAGTGTCCTTCCGTGTTCCACTGCAGGCCTTGATGCGGTAGCAGGAACTGATCAGCAGGAAACAAAACACCATCGCTCGTCGCTCTTCTCTTCCGATGGGAGATCAGTACACACGACAAGCACGTGCCCTTTGTGACGGTAAATTAATTTGGGGAATTTTCAATTTGTTACTGGTTTCAGTTTTCCGCATAAAATTTAGTTGGGAATCATCTGACAGGTTTGATTGATGAGATATTAATGCCAGATAATTAATGGACTAGGAATAAAACGAAGTAATAAATAAACGGATAATACATGATATATTATTTTCGAAGGAGTTTGTAATATTTCTATTTTTATTATATAATAAAGTTCAGTAATTCAATTCAATTCAATTTATTCACCTTTAAATGCCACAATGGTACAATTACAATTGTTGTACAATGGATATGGTATGTCAGTTTGTACAAAAATTCATAAGAAACATACAAGAAAATATACAAATATAAAAAAATAATATATAAATTAATTATATATATAAGGTTCTGTATACCAATAGGTATACTTCGTTATAAAAAGTAGATAAACATAAAAGGTAAGTAACAAACGAGAAATATGATACAGACATTACGATTAACTATGACTAGGCATTATAATAACACTGAAAGATTGTTAAAGCTGTAAGAAATCAAAAAATCTCATTTTCTTGCAATTTAATATGTTGTTCAAATTCATTGATATTGTAAAAAACATTACACAGGCCCACAAAAAAAAATAAAAGTTCAAAGCAGCGAACCAGACCCATGTATCCCTATGTATTTTCGGTCACTGAATCCGAATCCGGGGTCAAAAAAATCGTACACCCCCAAAATCATTAGCTAGAGCCCTGAAATGGGGTAAAAAGAATATTAAGCTACGAGAATAATTGTTACATCTTAATCAATCGAATTATACAAATTAAGGTTAAACAGCAGCGTACATACAATAGATATGAAACACACCCCCAGGGAGGGGCGAAAACTAGCCACCATATATAATAAAAAAATCGATCCAAAACAGCAATGACTGCTGAAAAAGCTCGAAATGTCTAAGTTTTGTTAAAGTGTTAAGAAACTACATCAGGTCCGACGTAATCTTCATAAACTGCCCCTATAGGGTTGAAAACAACCACCTGTAAGTTGAAAGGACACGAGAAAAACAAGAAAAAACGTAAAACAGGATTTCTATTTTCATAGATGCTGTAATTGGCTGAAATTGCGTAGTACTCTAAAATAGAACCAGAAACTTACGTACCATCAACATCCTACACTGTCAACCCTCAGAGGGTCTGAAAACTACCCCCTATGTAAGATTTAACTATAAAAAGTTACAATGACTTCTATAAAAGTTCGAAACACCTGCGTTGTGTGGAAGAGAGAAGAAACTAGACTATGTTCGACGATGTGCTTGAAAACCACATGGATGCTGGAAAAACAGAGAGAAACTAACCGGATTTACATTTTTATGGATACTATGATTGACAAAAATCGTGTTGCACACTTAGAGTTTGAAATTCATGTCCTGTAAATGTTATTAAGTAACACCCCCAGAAAGGATGTAAACTACCGTAATTCAAGATATAACGAAAAAGCTATACTGTTGCTTTTTAAGGGTGGCGTTTCTCAACCCCGTGGGGGTGGTTTTCAAGCACAGAGTCGAACATAATCTAGTTTCTTCTCTCTTCCACACAACGCATTCGAATTTTTATAGAAGTCACTGTAACTTTTTATAGTCAAAGGGTGTCATAGGGTGTAGTATTTTCTTGTCTTTCTCGTATCCTTTAAACTTGAGGGTAGTTGTTCTCAACTGTATAGGGGCAGTTTATGAAGATTACATCGGACCTGATGCAGTTTCTTATCACTTTAACAAAACTTAGACATTTTGAGCTTTTCCAGCAGTCATTGCTGTTTTGGATCGATTTTTTTATATATGGGGGCTAGTTTTCGCCCCTCCCTGGGGGTGTGTTTCATATCTATTGTATGTACGCTGTTGTTTAACCGTAATTTGTATAATTCGATTGATTAAGATGTAACAACTATTCTCGTAGCTTAATATTCTTTTTACCCCATTTCGGGGTGTTTTTTGGCTCTAGCTAATGATTTTGGGGGTGTACGATTTTTTTTGACCCCGAATTCGGATTCAGCGACCGAAAATACATAGGAATACATGGGTCTGGTTCGCTGCTTTGAACTTTTTTTTTTGTGGGGCTGTGTTATCTGATAACATGTTTTTAATTTTGTTTTTAAATTGTTTTGGTGATTTCAAATTTTTTGTTTTGTGTGGTAACATATTATAGTAGCAACCTGTATAATATGGTGATTTTTTGTAGGCTTCACTGCTGCATTTTTTTATGTAAAAATTATTATTATTTCTTGTGCTGTCAGTATTTTTGAATGTCAGTGCATGTTTTCAATTTATCTTTGTTGCTATGAATGTGCTGTAATAATTTTAATAAATATATTGAAGCTACGGTTAATATTTTTTTCTGTCAAAAAGGGTCTCTACAGAAGTCCATACGCTTTAAGCCAAATATAAGGCGTATTATTCTCTTTTGTAGAATAAATACCCTTACATTAGAAGTTGCTTGTCCCCAGCCAATTTAAACAGTGATTCAAAAATTATCACGTTAAATAAAAACCGGTGCCTAAGGTATCACTAGTTCCACTATCCGAGCCTCTTACAATGAAAAATATGTTGATACTGTATTTGTCCCCCACCATGTGGAAAAAGCTGTTCATATAACTTCAATTATACAGGGTGTAATTAATTAGTTTCATGTCATTAAAAAAAACCTTATATAACATGGGGTCTAAAACCCACAGTTTCGGAGAAAAAAAAACAAAAATTTCGAAAATTTTTAAAAATATTGTTTGAGAACTGCTGAAATATTGGGATGATACACTGACATTTATGCAGATAGGTATAAAATGTCGGCGTTTTTAGCGGTGCGGTAAAGATCAAAGACGCCGACATTTTGTGAGTGCTTAGTAGATCTGAAGATAACTACTCTCTCCCTTGTGATATTCTCAAGCAATATTTTAGTTTATATCGTTACTTGGTTAAGTACATATACACACCCTACCCGTTCGTTGTTTTTGTATGTCGCTTACTGCATTTTAGTGCCACGTGAATCAGCATTGCAGCGATAATTTCTTCCTTGGTTGCTGATGTAGAAAAGAAAGAATTTGAATTTATGAATGTAGTATAAATATACTCAGTACATATGACTGACCAAATTGTTTTTTAGCTGCATTATCAGCTACTACTGAAAGTAATTCACCAAAGTAATTAGTTATTATTTTTTATTAGGAATAAAGTAAGAGATGCAACTGAATAAGTAATTCTATCCCTTGGAAGATATGCAAGAAGTAGTGTAGTTGAAAGAAAATGAAGATCATGCTTAAAATTATACGTCAATACAATTAAAGGTAAACGTAAGCAAGAAAATACAGTCACGAATCAATTAATATTGGTGCCGCCCACCAAAAACAATTTAAGTCTCATATATCTTTTTTTTTTTTTTAACTGTTTAACGTCGGCCTATTTCCGCTACCAGGGCCTATCACCGACGCCAGGAGACGAGCTACCCCCAACCTGGAAATTTTGCCGAACCTCTTCCCTTAAGAAGAGTAGGGATCTTTTACGTGCCTAACATTTAAGAGACAAGGGACCGCCTGCTTTACATCCCCTCCGAAGGATGGTATATCCACTACGTAATCCTCGTCTGAAATTACGTAACTTCCGAGTATACACTGATATACAAGCCTCTAGAAGGTGGGACGAGAACGCTGTATTTCCCAAGATGGGAGCCCATCCAAGTACTAACCGCGCTCGACGTTGCATCTACGGAATATCGACTGATATTCACATTGAAGTCGCCTCTACGCTCGCCCCAGACATATATCTAGGAAATTGTGTACTCTGCATAGATTAGAGCAGACATTGAATAGGTTCACCGATATTCTAAAGGATGAGATTTTTAGGTTCCTCGTTCTAAAAACTTCAATTCGGCTCTTATACACACATACAGGGTGAACCACGGTGGGTGGAGTATTAAAAGTATGTGGAGAACGGATCAACCGATTGCTTTGAAATTTTGTTTACCAAGATAATCGAGTATGATCTCTCCAACTAAAATATTTTCTAAAGTGCGGTGTTGCCACTCATACGTAAAACTTGCAACATCTTCGTTATTTAAATGGAATACCCTGTAATTTTAATTATCTTTTAATTGCTGCGTAGGTAGGAGAAAACACGATTTCCTGAAAGTCAAATTTTTGGCATTAAATTCAGAAAAGAATTGTTATCTCGAAAACAGCTTGAGATAGGCATAGGGAAATATTAACAAGAGTTACTCAAAAAGAGACGACGATCCAAAAACTGTAAAAATATAGAGGGTATTCCATTTAAAATAACGAAGATGTTGCCAGTTTTACGTATAAGTGGCAACACCGCACTTTCGAAAATATTTTAGTTGGAGAGATCATACTCGATTATCTTGGTAACCAAAATTTCAAGGCAATCGGTTGAACCGTTCTCCATATACTTTTAATACTCCACCCACCGTGGCTCACCCTATTGCGCTGATCTCAGTTGGGTTGTTTGATGGCGAGCTCTATATGCCACCAAAAGTCTTGAGGGAGAATTTTCCGAATGTCTGCGGAATATAGGTGAGCTCAAGTCACCACAAATAAAGTCTAAATCAAAGTATTTTGGTACTATCATGCAAAATGATAAATATGAGCTGTAAAACATTAGCAAAATTGAATTGACGTTGGATAACCCAAAGAAAATTATTCTCAAAGTTATATAGCGAACGTACAGTAATATTTCATATCATTAAAGTGTTTTAAAGTCTTAACTTCAACGGAGCAGTCACTTGACAAGTGTTAAATTCAAAGAATATGCCAGTAATATTCTTAAAGCCTCAATAAATAGTAACTAATAGCATTTAATGGTCTTAAGTCATTGAGGAGTTAAATCGCTTAATTGTTTTTCCACTACACCCTGTAGTTACGTTATTATACCATCTTGTAAATATAAATTCATACTTGAAAAGTAGAAAATATCATGTAATATTATAATCCCACTTACAAGGTATCTTTTGTGGGTTCTTTAAAGTTTAATTTTCATGTATTTATCTATAATCCACAGTATTATCTATCATTAACACTAATATTGTAATACTTATACTTTACTTATAATTTGTAATATCTGTTACTATCTCTATAATTATTCTATCTCTAGAATTAATTATTGTTATTCTTTCTATTAATTGATTTCACTCAATCATTCTATTCTTGTATTCTAGTTAGAAACATTCTTTAGGTTATTATATGGAGAATTCCATACTTAATGTAATATGTACTGTCGAACTTAGGCTTATATAAAAAAAAGTTAGAACTATTTGTAAATTTAAATTACAGAACGCTTAAAAGAATCGAGTTGAAAAAATTAGAGAAAAATAACTAAATTACACTATACTTTTAATACATTTGAACATAATACAAGGTACTCAATAAGAGTTCTATTTAGAAAGAACATTTAAATTTTTTTAAGGGCAAGGCTGAAAAATGCAATGCAATGCCTTGTCCCATTGCTGCATATGTTTGATATGTATTTCTTTGTAAAGTTTTGTTATTTCTCTTCTATATGCACAATAATAATATTATTATTATTATTATTATTATTATTTTTTTTTTTTTAGTTTATAAAAGCCAGTCACCCTTTATACTCTGTGGCTCCGACACTCACAGAGGGGAGCTGGTAGTACCGGCAGCCACTCCCCACGTCCGTGGGGTGAGTGACTACTGGGTCCGAGAATCGTGTGCCCTGAGTAGACGTAATGAGCCGAGGATAATGGCCTTCTGCATCCTGCCGGCTAAGATCTCTGCCGAATTTCGGCATGCCGGTATGATCTTTAGTTCTGAAAGCAGTGTGTGTCTCGTTCCACCGAGGGCTCCTATGATCAGGACCACTAGCTTAACAGTATGGCCTGGGTAAAGCCTGCGGAGCTCGAAGAGCAAATCTCGATATTTCGTCCGTTTTTCCTCCTCCTTCAAGACAATGTTATTCTCCGCGGGAGCCGAGAACTCCACGACAAACATTGTCTTGAGTTGGTGGTCGAGGAGTACCATGTCAGGCTTATTAGCTTGTATTTGCCTGACGGTGGGAAACGAGTAGTTCCAATAAATTAGACACTTCTCATTTCCCACAACGGACTCAATATCCCCCGGAGCGTAAGGCAGCACTGGTGTCTCGTCTATCCCATACGAGTGCCTTAAGTGATAGTAAAGCACTCGTAATGCTGCGTCGTGCCTCTGAATATAGGCCGAGACTGCATATACTGGACAAGCCGACAGCAAATGCATTTATGTCTCCGGCGCCCTGTGGCAGGTCCTGCAGCTGACATCAGGGACCTCTATACCCATGACACGACTTCGATAGACGAGTGTGTTGAATACACCATCCTGGCACGCCATTATGAATCCCTCGGTCTCAGACTTCAGCCCGGCTGACCTTAAGAAAGCAAAGGTCAGCCTTTCGGATAAGCCGCGGTCTTCTATATTTTTATAGAAGACGCCGTGCAATGGCTTATCCGAGTGTCGCTGCAGAAATAGATCAATTTCAGCAGCTTTGACTTGGGCTTTTTGCCGAGCAGGTTCCAACTCGGTGACAGAGTCTTGGTTAACCCGCTCAGCGTCGAAGACCAGACCGAGTTCATCGGTGGCTCTGCGTGCTGCCTTGAACAAAAAGGCTCCTACTCCTACACTTTCATGGTCTCGGACCATGCAGAGGAGGGGATCCGAACTCCTTATGACTTTACAGGCTCCATCCAGAACCATTCTGTTATGGAGACTCTCCAAACTCAAGAGTCCACGGCCTCCCCGATGTCGTGGGAGATATAACCGTGGAACGGACGATTTAGGGTGCAAACTCCTATAGAGATGCATCTTTTTTCGGGTTCCTACATCGAGTTGACGCAGCTCCTCTTGATTCCATTTAATTACTCCGAAGGAGTAGAGGAGGATCGGAACGGCAAGCATATTGGTAGCAGACACCTTGTTCTTCCCCGACAGTTCTGAAGACCAGATCTGTCGGAGTCGGTGCTGATACTTGCCGCGGAGAGCGTTTTTTACTACACTCACTTCTTGGGTGGAGCGTTGCTCGACACCCAAGTAAGTGTACGACTCTCCGGCATCTAAATGATGTAAGATGCTTCCGTCCACAAGCTGTGCATCCTCTCCGTAGTCACCACATCGTCCTCTCTTGAGGTGGACTAGTGCACACTTGTCCAACCCAAATTCCATGCCGACAGCCTGCGTGTACTCCTGTACCACCCTGAGGGACTGGCGTAAATCCCTCTCTCCGGAGGCATAAAGTTTAAGGTCATCCATGTAAAACAGATGGGTGACCTTATGCCTCCTGTCGCCGGGGGTACCGCAGTTGTATCCACGGGTATTTCGAAGCGAAACGGATAATGGTAGTAGTGAGATGCAAAACAGAAGGGGGCTTAGGGAATCTCCCTGAAATACTCCCCTTCTGAACAATACCGGCTCTGTCTGGACTCTGCTGTTACCTGATGTTATGGTAAAGCGAGTCCTCCAGAGCGGCATGAGTTCTTCGATACATCTCACTACGGGACCTGGCACCGCAAGACATCTGAGCAAGTGGACAATAAGCTCATGGGATGTCATATCAAATGCCTTGCGGTAGTCGATCCAGGCCATAGAGAGGTTACGCTTATACTGCACGGAGTCCTGCGTGATACATCTGTCGATCAGCAGGTTCTCCTTGCAGCCAGCGACACCTCTCTTTGACCCTCGTTGCTCATATATCCGTTCGTAAACCCGTTCAACTGCTTGGAGCACCCGCATGTACAAGATGCGTGTAAACAACTTGTAGCATGCGTTTAAGCAAGTTACCGGCCGGTAATTTTTTGGGTTAGACAAATCTCCGTTCTTCGGGATCAGCACTGTCCGCCCCTCGACAACCCAAGAAGGAATTTGCTGCTCCCCATTTAGCCATGAATTAAAAATTCTGGCCAAATGGTGGTGGGTACTGGAAAACTTTTTCCACCAAAAGTTATTTATCCCATCGGGACCTGGAGCAGCAAAGTTCTTAGAGCCCTCAAGAGCTCTTCGAACCTCTTCTGGGGTTATCGGTTGGCACACCTCGTTTGGTTGTTGAAACCTTTGGCAAAAGGCTTCAAAGTGTGCCAGGGCTGGAGTGTCTCTGTTGAGTGGGAGCTTCTGTCCGTAGAGCGTTTTCCAGAAGTTTTCCACCTGATCTACAGTCGGCGGATTCTCTACAACACGCTGAGGCGGTTCGAAAAGGCGCGAGAGCTTTTTGCGGAATAGATTGTTTTCCGCCAGCCCCCTCGCCCGCCTCACTAGTGACTTTTTACAAGTCACTAGCATCCGTATCCGATCAAGGCAGTGCTGCTTGGTGGTTCGCAGCACTGCCCCATTCAGTGTGTGATGGACGCGTCTTAAATTGGCGGCTATGCGCCTAACCTTAGGCGTGAATGTCTTATTGGCCGCCATATAGTCCATCACACATTGGATACGGGATGCATGTTGCCTCGCCGACCGGATCTTGGCTTCCATCTTATGTATACGCCGCTCCGCTCTCTCCTGTGGGGAGGCAGTGTTCCGCCTCTCCCCTGGGGTTAAGCGCTGTGCAGCAGCGTATACGGCACAGTTTATGCGCCAAATGTCAGCCCCTTCTGGTATCGCTTCACAAAGTTCAGCATCCACTCTGGCTAGGTCTTCTGATCTGGGGGGTCTGATGTAGTGTAACCCCCTTCTTGTGTTGAGGCCCTCTGGTGTTAGTGGAACGTCTAGAACTGCCTCCTCAACCAGTTCATTCAGCGGCTCTTCAACCGCCTCATTTACCGGCTGAGGAACAGCTCTCACGTAGCCCCTGCTACGAAGGTGGGATACATAATCACGCAGATTTTGCGGCGTGAAGGCGCTGTGCTCCGGATGTCTTTCACACCACAGAGCATGCATTCGCGCCATGTACCCCCTTCGTGCGGGCTCACTGCTTTCGTAGCACAGCAGAAGATCATTCCTCAGCTCATCTGTCCACTCAAAGCGTCCATGTGTTTCGCGGTCGTTATTGTCAGGCAATCCGTTCGGTTGGGCCCCACCACCTTGCCTGTGACCCCCATCCGGATGGGGTCGATTGTGGGGGCCCTGTCTTCTGTGGCCTGGAACCAGAAGATTTCAGCTTGTTAGGTGGTTAGCCTAACAAGCCCACGGCCGACACCAGAGGGGAAGTCTCTTTCCCCTCCCGGGTGCGCTAGCACTGTCGGTCCAGATTTTGCACCCGTGGCTGGAGTAAGTGGTGTCGCTACTCACCAAAGGCTAGTTGGATGTAAGGGAGCCCCTCCTGCTTTATTATTATTATTATTATTATTATTATTATTATTATTATTATTATTATTATTATTATTATTATTATTATTATTATTATTATTATTATTATTATTATTATTATTATTATTATTATTATTATTATTATTATTATTATTATTATTATTATTATTATTATTATTATTATTATTATTATTATTATTATTATACCATTGCGATTTCTGTATTTAGTAATATATAACAATAAAGAAAAACAAAAGAATACTACATTGTCGACCTCGCAATTTAATGATAAAATACAAGGTGTAATGGTTAAAAGTGCTATTTCCAGTAAAATTCGAAATGATAATACTTATATTCAAGTAATGTCTTTTTATGGTGCATTGACTATAGATAATATCATATTTCTCTGAGCAATTATTTTTTATTTTTAGGGATGTCGCGTACGGGTAGCTAAATGATAGAAAAGGGTAGCTAGTATAAATTAGATTATATTGACGTTAAACTGAGAGAACAAATCAACAAATTAAATTATTAAGAATTGTCAGTAAATTTAATGCCAATTATTCATATTATTTCTTGTGCATCTTTGTGTGTTGTGTATAGTTAAATGTTTTTATTTCTTTTTTTAATATTTTAAACCAGATATGAATATTATACAGGGTGCGGCAGAATGGATGGGTGTTTTTGAAATGGGAATAACTCGGCTATTTTTTAAGTAAGAAAAAAAATTATGACGAAAAATGAAAGCTTACATGTTGCCATTAAACAAACAAAAAATGGAAACCATGAAAAAATAATCATTTTTTAAAAATTAAAAAATTAAGAAATATAAAAAAAATTTAAAAAAAATAATTAGCTGACGATTGTGTCCCGTTTCGGGACCGGACTGCGAACGCACGATATTTTCTCGTCCAGAAAATCATTGTGATTAACAGATGGCGTATCTCCCCAAGTTGAACGACCATATACACAACCCTCCATAAACGCCTTGCTCAACAAGCACAGACTAGCCCGATTTTAAATACTCCTCGACTGCGAACGCATGATGTTCTCTCGTCCAGATAACCATTGTGACTAACAAATGGCGTTTCTCCCCGAGTTGAATGATCATATCCACAACGCTCTACTCCCCTCCGTTCGCGTTTACTACCCTTCCCAAAAATACCCATCTTTTCTGCCGCACCCTGTACATTATACTCTTCGCAGGCGGCACATTTATATTGCGTCTTATAAAATTATTGCACATTTTAAATCATAATCATTGATTTTTTTTAAATAAACGCCTGTATTTGTCTTATAAATTAAGATTCCTTCCAACACCTAGAGAACGATAAATCAATCAGCCAGAAATAGACACACATACACTCAAAGAAAATGATAGGTAAATTTAACCAAAAAGAGCATATGAAATCGCGCCATCTAGTTTCATAGTTAAATCAATCAGTAAAGAATAGTCATACAACTTTATTTGTTTTCGTAAACGAATAGTAGCTTAATAATCATATCTTCTTGTAACAAATTAAATAGTACAATGACATTTTTTTATGTTCACTAACCATTTTCAATTTGGTCTACAATTAAATAGTACAACGACTTTGTTTTTTGTTCACCAACTAATTTTTAGGTTGATCTACACTTTATTGTATGATGAAGTTTTTTTTTGGTTAGCCAAAATCTCAGTATTGAGACATCAGACCACCCAAACCAAAGATTAGAGATCGTTTATAAGATCCATCCAAATATATCGATGATCCCTGAGAGAATTTGAACACTGGAATCATGTTATTAATTTTCTATAAATTCATAAGAGTGTAAGATAATGCATGATTGATTATTGTCAGTGATTTATATGTGGCGTCATCTGGGAATAATTTCTGTAATGGACAACGTGGTAAGCAAGCAAATTTTATGGTAATTCTTTTAGAACTTCTAGAAGACGACAATAATATTGGTTTGTCTACCAAGTACAATAGTACAGCGAACTAATACTGGGTTAGAATTACAAATCGATAATAGTTAAAAATAAAATATACTATTATCTAGTTTAATTTGACAGAATTCAACAAAATAATAGTCAGACGAACAAAATAATAGTATTATTCATCTATTTTTTAAGTTAATGTTTGTTTTGTTGTACGACAACTTTTTATTAATTAAAATAACAATCACCTCTTGTTTAAAAATACCATCAATATAGTTTGGTTTAACAAAATTAACGATATTGTTAGGTAACCATTTTTTTTTGTTGAATTTACCCATACTATTTCTTTGAGTGTATTAGTCTTGTTTTAATTTATAAACAGGCTAGGTTTTCTATTTCCAAATTCATAATCTTCCGACGATACCAACTGTGTAGAGGAAACGTGTGTTAAAATAATTTAGTATTTTGGTGTTTGAAGCAATTACTTCAATCTTAGTATCACATTAACCATCATTAGGTCCATTTTAATCACTAATCATCCTCTAGCTTGGATTAACTTACCGTCCAAAAAATACAATCGAACTTTCCGTTCTTAAGTTGTAATCCTTACCAAAAAAACGTGACCGACGGACAGACCGACAGACAGACAGAGAGGCGGATGGACATTTTCAAATTTATTTGAAATTCAATGACTCATAAAATGATATGAAATTTTTTTCTTGACGAGGTATATTTATGGTATTAAAAATGTGCCGTTCAAATGCAATGTACTGTTCGTCTTCATATTTGCAAGGAGTTGTAATAAGTAAAAGAAAATAGAAAACTAGAAACTAAGTACAAAAATATGTAAAAGTATTTACGCAAAACTTCCCTCTCTATTTAGCACATTTCATTTATTTATTATCTTTTCTGTAGAATAACTACCCTGTCCATTTTTTAACTATACATCGATTTTCTTTTTTTTACCTAATCCAAAATGGCGGGCACCCAAAAGTTGTGTGATAGGGTTGTAAATAATACGTTAAAATTTCAAATTAAAATATTAACCCTTAGGGTTAATATTTAGCGGGTAGCGGGTTGGGGTCAAAGGTAAACATTTTTGATATTCTATATATTCAAAATGGCGGGTGTGAAAAAGTTGTGCTTTACAGTTATATATAAGAGGTAAAAACTTAAGACAAAAATGTTAAGATTTAAGGATAGCGGGTTAGGGTTAAAAGTCTACTTGATATTTTCTTTGTTTTGCATCGGATCCATTTCTATTCCCTACAAGCTCAAAGGTCCCATTTTCTTTAAGGGAAATTATTTGTTTTATCATCATAGTGTGAAACAATAAACTTTATTTTTACTTTAATTTCTTTATTGGAAGTTTGATAACAAAGGTACTTATGTGAAAATAAACTTGATTTTATTAAAGGATAAAAAGTAAAAATAAAAATACTATAAACATTATGGTAAAACTTGCTTGTAGTAATCTTTCTTTGTGTTGAATTTGGGAATTTTGTCACAGGATCTAATCGTTGTTCTAATTAATCCATCCAGCGCTGAAGCTTCAGTTACAAGCTTTACTGCCCTTTTCATAGCTTGTGTGTGATTAGGAAATTTCTTTATTTCATTTATCAGACAATTCAGGATTATTTATAATTTGATTAAGGTCCTCTTCGGATAAATCAACTGTTAATGGTGGCTCATTATATTCACATGCTTGCCAATCAATCATCTCATACTAATTTGTAGCATTTAGTTTCGGAGCAAGTGTAAACTTTCTTAAGTCGGTATTGTTGCCTTTTCTAGCTTTTAATATTCTGCGAACGGCCAACTCCCTAATAGACCGGTTTTCATCGCCCAGCATTCCCAGTAGTATGTTTTCAGGGTGTGCAAAATATCCATTTTGTATTACGACGGGATCAACTACTTACTCCTTTCAACTCTTCTGATAAATATCTGGATAATTGTATGGTCTTCCATACATTTGAAGCACCTTGCAGACATGATGGATGTGCTTCTATTTTGAACCACATTGGCGCATATACTTTGACAACATACGTTGCTGATATAACCAAATCTACAGAGCAACATATAAGCGAAGTATTCTATTTGCTGTCGTCAGCCATCGCGAGTGAACTATTTTGCAGTGGCGGCTCGTCAGGGGAGGCAGGGGGGCTGAGCCTCCCTTTGGAAGAAGCAGTATATCTTCCAATCTTCTAAAAATCGGTTGTACTACGGTGGGGAAATGTACAAATTGTAATCATATTGCAAGTTAATTGTCTTTCAAAATATCAAGCCTCCTCTGCAGACAATATCACGAACCGCCACTTCTATTTTGCCAGGTTCTCGTTTTGAAAGATTAATAGAAACATATCCCGTTATTACTGCTTGGCATATTTCATAAAAATATAACTGATATGTGTTAAGATCTTTCACCTTAACTATAGGAATTTCGGATTTAATAATCTTAAATGCAGTTACTGGCATCTGCTCGCATTTTACTAACGACTTTCCTATTATACCTGAAAATCTTGAAATACAGTTCCGTCAATATGTTCGATCAAGTGCCTTTTAGTGGAAGTTCATTTGCATGCAGTTGGCAAATGAACCACTGAAGTGGTCTCTTGAAATGTTTTTCAAGTAGAGCTATAACACCACCTTTAGGACCAGTATTTATAGCCGTTCCATCACATCCGACGACTTTTAAGGTGTTAGTTGGGATTCGAGAGTTTTCAAAATAACTGATAATGGCGTTAATGATGTTTACAGCTGAACCTGTAGAAGATGAGACATGTCCCAAATATGATGATCCGGGCTCTCCAATTAAAACTATATGTTCTTCGGTTGTTATCTTTCGACGGTTATCTATTAATTTCATGGCCTTGTCTTTACGTCCATCGAAATAAAGTCCACGTAATGATATTGGCGTACCACATGATGATAATTCACCTCTCTTCTTGCTTATAGCTCTTCTAATTTTGTTTTTATCAATTACATGCGTTGTGTTAGATTCATTAATTAAACCAAAATCTTAGAGTACTGAAGAAGCAATCAGTGCTCCAGCTCTATCGGAAATACCGCATCTATCTAAAGTTTCGGCTAAAACTGACAGTGTTCACTGTTCACCGAGCTTTCATGTATGCAGAAGTAGTAAAGAAATGACAGTTCTGTGACAATCCCCCACCACTTTTCAATCTCCCCACCACTTTTCAATCCCCCCTCCATTTTTCCCCAGGCCCCGCCCAATCTCCCCACCACTTTTCGATCCCCCCTCCATTTTTCCCCAGACCCCGCCCAATCTCCCCACCACTTTTCGATCCCCCCTCCATTTTTCCCCAGACCCCGCCCAATCTCCCCACCAATTTTCGATCCTCCCTCCATTTTTCCCCAGACCCCGCCCAATCTCCCCACCACTTTTCGATCCCCCCTCCATTTTCCCCCAAGCCCCGCCCAATCTCCCCACCACTTTTCGATCCCCCCTCTACTTTTCTCACAATCCCCCCACCAATTTCTCAGAAACCCCCTCCATTTTTTCATAAGCCACACCCATCACCTCCCTACCTCATCACCATGGAAGGGGTATGTCATAGGTTAGGCAGTACATATTTTACCATTGCTCCAAACATTTAATCATTATGCCCGTCTGTGTATGAATATGTATCAGATAAGAGTGTATTAAAGGAATACATGAAAATCTTTCTCCCACCATAATTCAAACCCCCCACCTCACATCCCTACTATAATCCCCCCCCCCCTCCCATAATTACCATGGAAGAGGGTAATCTGAGATGTCATAGGTTAATCAGTACATATTTTACCACAATTCTAAACACCTTAACATTATTATACTAATCGTGTATGAATGTGTCGGATGTAAAAGTTTACTACATCACACTGTGTTCTTCGTGATTAGTTACCAGATCAATTGTAAGGATTTTTCGGAAAATATGGATTCAGCACTGAGCTGCCCACACTGTCAAAGAAGTGAATTAATAAAAGAGCACCAGCATGGTTAAAATTTGTATGATTTTACCGAGGAAGAGTTACAACATTTCCCATTAATATATCTGATTGAAAAAGTCAAACCCATTGAACTTCTTTATGCATGGTCTAAATTACCAGGTCTAAATTACCAAGAGTATATACACAAGATTTTAAACTAATGGTTCAACTACCTTGCTTTGTACACCATAACCGACCAGAATGGCATAGTCATGTGGATGGCCCACCAGAGTCACAATCCAGATGTAATGTATGTAAATGGGGGCTTCAAAAATGTGGGTGATTTATGCTGTGTTAAATAATTGTAAATATTTATGATAATACCTTTTTATGTGGTGAAATAATAAAAAAACAAACAATAATGTGTGTCCTTTTATTTAAGAAATAAATTAATTTTTCATTGAACCACCCTGTATAATTAGAGTTGTAATAAGAAAACAAAAATACACATTTAATTTTATACATTTATTTTTGTAAATACAAATTATGAATATGCATATATTAATGAGTATTAACAATAATAATAATAATAATTAAAATAAATTTAAAAAGCAATAAAAAAATACTCTATTTAAATGGAAAATTTACTACAAAGTCTCTCACATATTCCAAACTTCCTTCAATTTCATTTTGCTTCGTTTTTATATGGGAGTGTAAATCGGCTAATTCTCGTTGTTTTTTTTCAATTTTTTTAAGTTCCCTATTTAAAGTATTTTGCTGATTTTGGCAGTGTCGAGTATACCTCCCTGACTCAACAATTAATACCTTCCGTACCTCGTGCAGGAATTTAGTTCTAGCTCCCTTCATTTCATCATCATGAGCATCACATTTCCTCTTAACTTGATGAATATAATTTGTGAAGAGCTCATCTTCCGAGTCATCCTCATTTTCCTCAGAACTACGACGAGCAACCTCACTTCTTTGATGTGATGCAGATGGGGCTGATGGAGCTGATGGGGCTAATGGAGCTGATGGGGCTGATGGGACTGCTTCAAAAATGGGGCGAAGAGTTCCAAGATCACCTTCAGTAATGCAGAACTCAGAATCTACAGATTCAACTGAACGAATTGAGTTCATTCGCTGACACACTTTTTCTTCAAATGATATGTCTTCATATAATTCATCAGGAGTTGCCGAACGTTTGTTACTTGAGAAACTTTTTTGTGCACACATTTTTGATGATTTTTTATAGTAGATAAATAACGCAAGAAAAGTGAGACTGAAACTAAATGTATTTTTGATAAAGTCAAGCTTTAAATATGGAAATAATGTGCTGAAATTGCAAGTGGATATTGTTTGTGAAGAATTGATAAGAATAGATGAGTACGGTAATAATTTACTAAATGAATTCATTGAAATTAAAAGATATGTAAGCGTCTTTTATCTACATTGTTATTTATCATAATAATGAAAGAAGCAGTGTCAAGTCATACAGAAACTATAAACACATACTACAGAGTAAGGAAATAATGTGCTGAACTTGCAAGCGGGTATTGTTTGTAAAGAATTGATATGAATAGATAAAAAAATATGTAGGCACCTTATTTATCTACATTGTTATTTATCACCTCTTTCGAGGCATTATCAAGTTATATACTTTGATGGGAATGAAACAAACATGTAACGTTCTTATAAATAGAAGTAGTCAGCAAGTATTGAAGTACCATAATTTGTATTATTCATTGATATGACTCACTGTATTTACACTATATACCACAAGCCCCCCCCCCCCCCCAGCCCCCCCCCGTCCCCCAATTACCCCCCCAAATTACCCCCCCCAAATTACCCCCAAAAGCCCCCCAAAAATTTACCCCCCCAAATTACCCCCGCCCCCCAAGTTCCCCCCAAAATTACCCCCCTCAAAAATACCCCCCCAAAGTTGCCCCAAAAATTACCCCCCCCCAAAGTCCCCCCCCCCCAACATACCCCCCCCAAGTCCCCCAAAAGCCCCCCCAAAATTACCCCCCCCCCCAAATAACCTACAGTCCATATACCATTCTTATTACACAATTTATTATAATAACATTCCTTTATAAAATTATCAAGACAATAAAATATAACACCGTAGATAAAATATCAAAGCACAGTTGTGTAATCATATAACAAACAAAGGCTTCTTCATTCAAGATAATAAATACTTCCTCATTATAAAAACCAGCTATAAATAGAACAATGGGCTATTATTTTCGCAATTTATCAGTTACTGTTCATATATTATTTAAATAACACATAAGTAAATAAAAAGTATTTTATTATGATAAAACTTATTTTATTACAGCATAAATTTATTATTAATTAAATGAATTTTGGAAAAATATAAATTATTCAACAACAACCAATTTGGCTTTCGCAAAGGTATTTCAACCTCTAGCGCAATCACTAAATTTTAACAACACTGTATAACAACCTGGACGACAAAAAGAAATGTATTGGTGTTTTCTTAGATCTAAGCAAAGCCTTCGATGTGGTGTGTCACCAACGCCTCTTAAATAAACTTGAACTGTATGGCATTCGAGGTAAACCGTTAGATTGGTTCAAATCATACCTACAAGGAAGAAAACACTATGTAGAATTAAATAACCATTCATCTAATATATTAAAAAATTCTTTTGGTGTTCCTCAAGGATCTGTCTTAGGACCCTTATTATATATTCTTTATGTAAACGATTTTAATGCCCCTCAATCCATAATGTTTGCCGATGATACATCTATTTTGATCTGTGACAGCAAGATAAATAATGCAATTAATGAAGCAAATACACAAATTCAACGGGTTTATGAGTGGTTCAATGATAATATGCTTATTTTAAATAACAAAAAATCAACATTTATAAGATTTAATCCATCAAACACCCATTTTAACTACAGTCATTTAATTAAAACAAAAGATGGTACCATTAAACAAGATAAATTTGTAAAATTTCTTGGTGTACATATATCAGAAAATTGCTCATGGACCATTCACATTGATGTTATTAGTAAAAAGATTGCCCCCATTTGTTACTGTATAAACCAGTTACGAGAGATAGTAAGTAGATCAGTATTGGTGACGTATTATTACGCACATTTCCACTCTGTGATATCTTATGGTATCTTGGCTTGGGGTGCCTCAACTGAATCTACTCGTATCTTTAAGTTACAAAAAAGAGCGGTACGTTTTATAATAGGAGCCAATAGAAGAGCAAGCTGTAGAGATATATTTAAACAACTAAATATATTAACGCTACCATGTATATTTATCCTACAGTTAGCAATCTATGCCCGAAGTCATTTACACGATATACCTTCACTAAATGCTAATCACTCATATTACACTAGGAATGAATTAACACTCGAAATACCAAAACATAAATTATCTTTATTTGAAAAAAGTCCACAATATTTGGCAGTAAAAGTGTACAATAAACTTCCAAATTCATACAAATTACTTGATCTCAAAAAATTTAAAAATTCTGTTAAAATAATGTTGTGTAATAAATGTTATTATTCACTGTCTGAATACTTTGATGACATCTTGTGATATTCCGTGTTATGTATGTTCGTTTGTATTAACTGTTGATGTTTACATTTGACATATATGTATATATCTATTATATTTATGCTAGTACTGACGATGTGATATTTTATATAGTATTGCATATATAATCTTGTTTAACCGTATATACACTCATATTATGTATTCCTTTTATTAACTAATTTCATGTAATTTTTATTTATACTCTGCAATGTGTTGACTTATCCTATATCATGTTATGTGATCAATTGGATTAATAAAGTATTATTATTATTATTTATTTACAATGAAATCTTAAATGATTAATATAACTTTATTCCACTATGCAATGAAGCGTTTAAACAATAGATAACTTCAGATGCACATCTTTTACACGGTGACCTATGTAAATTTAGTATGCTATTGCAGGTACCCCCACCACTTCTTCTGAGAGATATAAAGAGGTGTGAACATTTCTGATTTTTAATACTAGAGTTTTTCTTGTATCGGAACGTACATTTCAACAATGCAGTGTCCTCAGTGCCTGAAAATGTTTACTTTAAAAGGTAATTTATTACGTCATCAACGGGAAAGTTGTCGCTATAGAGAGATCAGTGAAAGTCATACAACCAAAAAAATGAAAGTAAAAAATTCAAAATGTGTTGAGGATAAATCAGTAAATCAACCTGGCCCTTCTTCCTCATCAAACACAGAGTTTCCTATAAATTCACAAGAGATTCGTTGTCCAATATGTGATAAAAAAGTGAAAAACAATGAATTAACTGGTCATCTAAGAAGTTCTACACACAATAAAAGGATTAACATCTCAGAAGATGGAATTGAAAAGCTGCAGAATGCGTTTAAGAATCGTATTGCGAGTTTTCGTTTTTCTTCAAAGGAAAACAGTGTTGATATATTCCAGTTTTTGGATGAAATAAAAGAGAAAGTTTTCCGATTGATTGAGGAATATATTAAAATGTACTCCAGCTTAAAAATTAATGTGGAATTATTTGGATTATACGTTATTGAAGAGAAAGAATTATCAGACATAAAATCATTCAATACAAGAAATAAAATTGTAACACTTTCAACCGATTTATTAAACTTATATAATGACTTCAAGGAGGAGATATTAGAGAAAGCCTCCACATTTCAGGAGCGAGACTCAGGATGGGCTTTGAAACATGTTAGTTTTCTCGAGGTTAACATTAACAAGTATAATCCACTATTTGCATCATCATACATTAAATTGCCGAGGCAAATAGAAAATAGAAAAGCTGTTTTAAATATCGAGAGTGGGGATGAAAAATGTTTCGCTTGGGCTGTCAACGCTGCCATCTTCCCAGCCAATGGAAATTCAAGGAGAGTTTCATCTTATCCTCATTATTCTACATTATTAAATTTTGAAGGTATAGATTTTCCTGTTAAACTTAAAGACATTCATAAATTTGAAAGTTTAAATAATATATCTATAAATGTATTTGGAATAGATACTCAATTTAAAAATGGTGAAATGGTCAGTGAGATTGTAGGTCCCTTATATTTTACACATAGTCGACAAAATACACATGTGAACTTATTACTAATTACGGATAATAAAGGGAACAGTCACTACACACTTATTAAAGACTTATCGCGATTAGTTTCTTCTCAGAGATCAAAACATGATGGTAGAAATTATATTTGTGATGGTTGCCTATATTTTTTTAACTCTCGTGAGAAATTAATGACCCACCAAAGCAATGATTGTAACCATTTATGTACCATATTACCAAACCCAGAACCTCTAATTAATAAGTGTGGTGAAAGGCTTGCTGGGAATATCCTGAAATTTACAAATTTTGAAAAACAATTACCCCTTCCTTTCGTGATATATGCTGACTTTGAAAGTTTATTAAAACCGATTCATCACAATGAACCATGTGATAGTAAATCATTTACTGTTAAAACGTACCAGCATGAACCATATTCATTTTGTTTCTATATAAAGTCTAATTTTGATGACAAATTTTCCACACTTGAATATTATCGAGGAACTGATGTTGCGGAAGTTTTTGTTAAAAAATTGTATCAGAATCATTTAAAAAATATAGTTGAAATGAAGCCATTGACAGAAAGTCAACAAAAATTTTTCGACAACAGTCAAATTTGTCATATTTGTGATAAACCATTTGAGAATGATGAAGGAAAGGTCCGCGATCACTGCCACGTTTCTGGTAATTTTAGAGGAGCTGCGCATTCTTCTTGTAATCTAAATTTCAAAATTCCTAAATTTATACCAGTATTTTTCCACAACTTAACAAATTATGATTCTCATCTATTTATTAAGAAATTAGCCTTAAAGAAAGAAAAAATACAAGTTATTGCACAAAATAAAGAAAAATATATTACATTTTCCAAACACATTCTTGTTGATAAATCTAATGATGAAAAACCGAAAAATATTTACATTAAATTGAGGTTTGTGGATTCATTTCGCTTTTTACCCGCTTCATTAGATAAATTAAGTCAAACATTGGAACCACATCAATGCCTCGAAGTGAAAAAATATTACAGTGATGAGAAACAATTCAATTTAATAAGACGAAAAGGTGTTTTCCCATATTCATACGTTGAATCCATGGATAAACTGAATGACACTGAATTACCATCACTTGAACAGTTTTTTAATATTTTGAGTGGTGAATCAATTTCTCAGGAGGATTATGATCGTGCTTGTGATGTGTGGCAAACTTTTAATTGTCAAACTCTTGGTGAATATTCAGACATTTACTTGATATCAGACGTGCTGCTTCTTGCTGACATTTTTGAAAATTTCAGACAAATATGCATGCAAACATATAAATTAGATCCTGCACAATATTTAACGGCTCCGTCATTAAGTTGGGATGCTATGTTACGAAAAACTGGTATTCAACTTGAACTTTTAACTGATATAGATATGCTACATTTTTTTAGGAAGGGAATACGTGGTGGCGTCAGTCAGTGTAGTAATAGAAAGGCTGTGGCAAACAGCCCATTTATTTTAAATTATAATCCATTAGAACCAACATCATATATATTATATTTAGACGCCACAAACCTTTACGGTTGTGCGATGAGTCAATGTATGCCCACAGGAAATTTTAGATGGTTAAATGTTTGTGAAATTGAAAATTTTGATTGTACTAATCTTGGTGATGATTCACCAAAAGGTTACGTACTTGAAGTAGATTTGGAATACCCACAACATTTACATGATAAACATAATGATTTGCCATTCTGCCCTGAAAATATTATACCTCCAGACTCTAAAAATTCAAAATTACTATTAAATTTACATGATAAACATAAATATATAATCCATTACAGAAATTTAAAACAATGCATCGAACATGGGTTAATACTTAAAAAAATACATAGAGTCATTGAATTTTCACAATCTGCTTGGTTAAAAACTTATATAGATTTGAATACTAAACTTAGAAATTGTTCAAAAAATGCATTCGAGCGAGATCTTTTTAAATTCTTCAATAATGCAATATTTGGCAAAACTATGGAAAATATAGACAATAGAACTGACGTGAGGCTAGTATCGCATTGGGCAAATAGTATAGGCAGTGTTGGTGCTGAAGGATTAATTGCAAAACCAAATTTCAAATCGTGTACAGTGTTTTCGGAAAATTTAGTAGCAGTGCAAATGTCTTTGTTAAAAATACTATACGATAAGCCACTCTATGTAGGTTTTACCATTTTAGATATATCTAAAACTATAATTTATGACTTTTTTTATAATTTCATAAAAAAGATATATGATGACAAAGCTTCTCTATGCTACACCGATACAGACTCTTTAATTCTAGAGATTTACACTGATAACGTTTACGATGAAATTAAGAAATATATAGATCTATTCGATACATCAAACTTTCCTATTCCAAATATACACAACATTCCAAAAACGGAATCAGTTGTAGGCAAAATGAAAGACGAATATGCAGGTGTACCAATAGATAGCTTCTTCGGCACTGGAGCAAAAGCTTACTGTGTTCAAGCAAATGGTGACGTCACAAAGAAAGCTAAAGGTGTTTCAAAAAGTATTATAAAAAAACAATTACATTTGATCGATTATAAACAAATTGTTGAGGATGGTGGATTGATATTTCGAAAAATGTATGTATTCTCATCACATCTGCATACTCTATATACCGAACTAAAAAATAAGGTTGCACTCTCAGCACACGACGACAAACGATATGTTGTACCCGGGAGTACAAAAACTTTGGCGTGGGGGCATTACTCTATCAGTAATTTACACAATAACGCTGACCATAATACCGCTGAAGATAACCTCACAATTCTTTTAAGGCTAGCCGATGAAATTGGAACAGGAAAACAGGAAAATTTAGCAATGGACTTTGATTTATTGTAAATAATATGAATAACATCACTAACTTTGTCTAATAAAACACTATTATAAAAATTTTGTGTTTTTTTATCGTTTAATCATCCCATCTTATTACAGTTAAATCATATATGAATTGAAAGTGGATGTGTGTGTACAATATAATGAAACAACATTAATACTCTGATTATGTTTTTTATTAGATTTTGTGTATACATTCATAAGCTATTAGGTACAGTGTTTTGGGCTGAGTGATAATCGGTTGCAGGAGACGATCTTTATATTTTTCTTGTCGAAAAGGAGTTCCAAATTTCACAGGACCAAAATTACAGTCAACAAATAAAGCACTTTTTAAATGTAGGGCTTTCCTAACCAAGACACAATCAAAATACCACAGCAATTGGAATATTTCATGGCTCAGATGTATCCCTGGTATTACATTTATAAATTCTATAATTTGTATATTATATTTTCGATGGTTGAATACATTAAAAACATTGCGGTAGCTTGAGGATGGATGCCAATCAGCTTTGTCACATTTCTCACTAAATTCGTTGTTGAAATAAAATATGTCCATACCCCCACTGGTGTTAGTTAATTTTAATAGCAAACATATAAAACTGCCAGCTATTACCCAACGTTGACCTGGTAAATTTCTCAAAACTTCATATTCTTCAGGGAAGCGTTCTTTAATTATTTGCACCAATTTATAATTCCACGTGCAATAATTTACTGCAGGACTCCTGAACATATTACATACACACACTGTACTCATTTCAGATATTAAATTTAATTTGGGTTATATAAATTTTATTAAGCAACTGCCATTCACAAGCTTAGGTTTCCTTTTATAGTTGTATATTTTCTTTAGCTGGGTTAAGTGGAGGAATAGTTTTGCTGAACTTGCAATAACATTTATGTCTAGACTGTAAAGTGTCAACTATGCAAATGCTGATTTGGTAATTAAAAATAGAACTGCTGACTGTGTGGATAGATAATACAATAATAACATTATTCTGATTGTAAAGTGTTAACTATGCAAATGCTGATTTGCTAATTGAAAATAGAACTGCTGTCTGTGCAGCTGGGTAGGTAAATCAAGTGATAAAATTGTTTTCTTTGTATAGACATTTAAGAAATAGGTGGGGTATATGGTTAGGTGGGAGTTGGAAATAAACAGTAAATTTCAAAATGTGGATGGCGTATGTGAAAGAAATCGAAATTGTTGATTTACAAAGTGGTGTGAATCATTTAAGACAATTATTTTCAAATTTGAGATTCGATGCGGAACATGAAGCGGTTTATGGAATGGGTAAATTTTATACAGAGGAAGAGTGTAACGAGGTAGCCAAGAAGTACGATGAAGGTCTTCAAAAATGTGACAAGTTTCTGGATGAAGAGATCTGTCAGCACTGCTTTGTACAATCTTTGATAGATTTGAATCTGTGTGTGTATTTGGATCGGATAAAACAATTTTTAAAACCGGATCTTGCCAGCAAGGTGATTGCTTATAATGGGGACTCTGACAGTGACAGTGGTGAAGATGTGTAGCTAAATTGAGTATATGCAACGATAAAATTATATATTTAGGTGGGAATTTCATTATAAAACACGGACACTTTAGTGACTATCAATTTAGTTCGGGAAGAAATAAACAGTAAATTTCAAGATGTTGGCGTATTTGGAAGAAGAAATCAAAATTGTTGATTTAGAAAGTGGTGTGATTTATTTAAGACATATATTTTCAAATATGAAATATGAAATAGTTTATGGAATGGTAACATACCAAGAGGATGAGTCTAACGATCTAGCCATGAGATATGATCAAGCATTTAGAAAATGTGGCAACTTTCTGGAGAGAGCGATGTGTCAGCACTGCTTTGTCCAATCTTTGATAGATTTGAATCTATGTGCATATTTGGATCGGATAAAACAATTTTTGGAGCCGGATCTTACCAGCAAGGTAATGGCTTGTAATGGGGATTCTGACTGATAGTAGTGAAGATGTGTAGCTAAATTGGAATTGTATTTGTCAGTAGTTGTATTGTTAAAAATTTTTAAATAAAAACAACAGAAATTCATTTAATTTTTTTTATTGTTTTACTCATGACATTATAAAATTTTCATACAAATAATATACATTAGAAAGTGCACACATACAGTTAGTATTTAAATGATAAAAACATTTTGCACTAGATTTTCGTAAAGGTGGCTGCTCCTCAAATTCAATAACGGGTTGTGAAGTGAACTGTCTGATGTAGTTCGCCTTTTCTCCACCTTTTATGTAAACACAATCATCAGATGTGACCAAATTATCAATAATCTTTCCAAACATGTGTAGTGGTGTAAAGCCATCAGACCACTTAATGCAGTGATAATTTCCTGTTAACCAGCACACTTGTTTTTGTAAGTCTGGTGAAAGCATCTTAAATGGGTAGGGTGGTTTAAATATATAGTGACACGTTTTCATTCCATCATATCCTGCCAGTTCTTTAACAATAAACTTATTGTTTTCGATTCGAAATCCTTGAACATCGATAATAATTTTCATATCTTTAAACGTTGTAGTTCTTTTCGCACCTTCTCTTTTATACAGTATAATTCAATCGCTCTTCTTAAGTCACGTAATTTTTTTCTGTGTTCTTTTAACTTTTGAATATAGTCTGATCTCATATTAATACTAATAATTTACATTATTATTTTTTTATATATAGGTAAAAATATGTCATGCGCATTTTACTGCTGACGAACGATTTTTGTTAGACGATTATAGGTGAAATGCTTCTCGTGCAGAATGAGACAATATGCATTAGTATCCGTGGTAGTAGGGGTGCCAGTCTCAAACTCTATTCTCATAACCACCGATCCTGTTTGTAAAGCTTCTTTTTGACGAGAACAATCAATATGAGCTATTGGTGCAAAATCTTTGAATTCAGTGGGATTGAAAATGGGTTGATTTATTTGGTGGGGGTAATAGGATTCTTGAAAATCGGCAAACATTTGATAGAGAGTTGCAAATTTGTTATTCTTGAAGTCTAGATATAAATCATTGTATGGATATCTTTCAGAATTCAAGAAAACTCTAATGCTTCTAAGATCACAATCATCAAATTTACTCATATCAGCCCTAATATTTCCTTTCTTATTTTTTTGGAATGCTATTATTACATGCCTAGGAGTTTCAACTTTAGTAGATGTCTTGACAGGCCATGTATGTCTGCTTGAGGTCGGTAGAGATGGATATTCAATCAGTTCCCTACTTCTAAATGTTATAGGAAGATCCACATTCCTACTTATAATTTTATTTAATCGAAGCTGCTCTGAAATACCCACGGTAACATGTGGAACTCTCCAAAATAATTTAGAAATCGTGATTTTCGGCTTTTCATCTATAGCAACACCATCTTTATCCACTTCATCCTTAGTATTTGTAATGCAGTCAAAATCATTACTATTACGTACCAGTACTAATTCTTGTCGCATGTTAATGATTATTTTTTGAAAATCTTCAAAGAAACCAACCAGGAATTTTAATGGAATACAGACGTTGAAATTTCCACTTGTATCTATCAAAATTTTAGGTTTTTTACCTTTTTTCTGTTTTGGGAACCATCCAGCATTTTCCATACAAACACTTTCATTTTGATTCAGTGATAGATAATTAAATAGAGTTGAAACTAAGCCAACATTTCTCACGGAATCTATTACTATTCCATTTAACTCATATCTAATTTCTCGAAATAAAAACGCAACACCATTATTGATAAACTCTAAGTTGGTAGGTGAAGTTCCATCCTCATTTGTTAATTTTCCTTCGATGTATAAATAGCTATAACATGGTGCTGTATAGGTATCTAAATCCTGAATGGTAATTCTCGTTTCATCATTATAATCTAGAGTTCCAGATATATTGGGTTGATATGAATGATACTGATATTCTACTACGGAGTTGTCAATTATGGGTTGCTCGGTTATATTCAGTAATTCCATTATACTAATACTTCGAATCCAAGTGATTTTAAGAACCGTCGATTTGCTGATGTTATTCTGTTGAGAGTGTTTTTAGAACTGTTGACTTTTTTCCTACGTATCCTTTTATAGTGTGGTTTTTGTGTATGAATGGGAGACCTTGAATTAAATATCAACACCATTTTATTATCGAATTGATTTTCTAAGATGTAGTCTAACAGTTATCGTTTCTTTTTGAAAATTGACAAGATGTCCTTCTTGATCAATCACTTTAACTGTGATGTTGTTGATGGTTTTAACGCTCACTGGGAAGTAAATAATATTTAGAGGTGATTCTACTATTTTGTACCCAATTGGAACTGTTGGATAGAACTGATGAATGATGTGAACAGGTTTTCCATTAAAAAAAGAACCAACAGCAATGTTACAGTCAATGCAGATAGCATTCACTTTGGAAACTTTTACTGGATCATCGGAAATATTAGTATCATTAGCGTTTAACTCTCTTTTCTTGAAGCCTAATACCGGACCTATCGAATCCTCCACGTTAAAATTAATTATCCTGTTTGTTCTTATAATAATTTTGGATGTGTTAATATCTATATCAATCCTAAGAACTGC